>OY979679.1:8530000-9780000 GCA_963855955.1 Luperina nickerlii | reverse complement strand
AAACCAAGGTTTTAAATAATGAACAAGAGACCGCGACTTACAAGTTGTAGGTCGTGGGTTCGAACCCAGACAGGGGCTTTCCTTTGTGTAATTTTTATTATTTAATTATTTGTCTAAATTTTTATTTCTTTCTTTGCTTTATTTTCGCTTTCCATCAGGCGTGATCGAGGTCAAGAGCGGGTCCATTCAACAATAAAAAAAGTACACACATCAAAAGTGTCTAGGGATCAAGTACGTTTTTAGAGTATCGCCGCAATTGAGGATTATTGTTTTAACTTTTTTGGATCGTTATTGATTCTTTTTAGTTAATAAAAAATTTAAAGAAAATTCTTTATTCAAATAGTGAAAACTATTTGAATAAAGAATTTTCTTTAAATTTTGATTAAAATAAAAAATCAACTGTCAATCAGAAAGTGTGTAATACACTCCCTTCCGCTCCACCCAGAGCGGGAGGGGTCATTTGATGATTTCTGAACCTGAAAAAAAGGGTGTAATCGCGTTTTTACAAAATCATTACAATTTCTGCATCGTAACTGAAAAAAAATGCATCGATATGGAGCGACAAAATCATTTGACACGAGAAGAGCTGATGAGTGCCTTTGGAATGTTGGAAGCTGGTTCCAGGCAACGTACTGTGACTGTCGATCTGGGCACTGCACAGAGACACGCTATCGTATCACTAGCAGTGTGACCGAGTGACATGGAGGACGATCTCGCATCACCACGCACAGACAGGACCGGCGGTACATCCAAAATACTGCTCGACGGAATCTTACTATGACCGCCATGATGTTGACTACGAAACTCCACAGCTCTTCAAGCTTGCTGATAAGCGACCAAACCATCCGAAATCGTTTATGTGAAGTGGGTCTGCGTTCCCGAAGGCCGCTGAGAGTTCCACCTATAACAATCGTAGGGCCCGTTTACAATGGGCTCGCGAACACAGAAATTGGGAGGAAAAAGACTGGTGTCGTGTTTGCTTTTAGATGAATCTCGTTTCAGGGTGAGGTCGGATACAAGAGGGGGAACAATAATAGTTTGGGCCGATATTTGGATCGATGTAAGAACCAATCTCAATTGGATCAGGGGCAACCTCAATGCTCAGATTTATGCGGAGAGGAATGTTTCAGACGTGATCATCCCTTTGCGAAGCCGGTTGGGTAATTAGTTTCGACTAATGCACGATCCACACACGGCTAGAGTCGTAACACGCACTCTTGCACATACTCGCATCAATGACCTGCCGTGGCCTGCTCAATCGCCAGACCTCAACCCAAATGAGGACGCTTGGGATATGCTCCAAAGAAGAGCTCTGCCGAGTATGGATACCGTGCATACCCCACAAAAACTTTTTGACTTGTTAGAAAGAACGTGGGCGGCCGATCCTCAAAATGATTTTGGTGAACTGGTTTTAAAGCATGTCAAACCTCATTTTTGCCTATTTTTGCCATTTAATTCACGACAAAAATTGCAATTTTTCTTAATTTTTACAAAATATAGGGATAAATTGTGAACTTGAACATAGAATTAAAGTATCTACAGACGCCAGCACATCAAGCTACTACAATCTGTCAATTTTTTGAAATCGATTTTCAACTTTATCTGTAAAGCATTAGATTCAAAGTTGAGTGGGAAAATTTGACAGTTTCGTGTAGCTTGATGTGCTGGCGTCTGTACCTAAGGAGCCAGTCTGGAAGACTAGATTTGTTAAATATTAATTGTATGATTTTTTTAATGTTAAAAATGTACTTGATCCCTAACTTTTGATCATCACCACTGCTTTCAAAACGGTGAAGGAAAACATCGTGAGGAAACCGTTCAAAAACCAAAAATTCGAAGACATGTGACTGCGTGGCGTAGGTATTACGGCCCACTCCCTCTCACCGACACCGCCTGTGTCCCAGCACCAGCAGTGGGGACATTACAGACTGATTATGCAATGAACACATAGTACAATTCTTTTTCTAGTTTTAACGTGAGTTGTCACTTAAGTACTGCGAGAGTTTATATTCCATCATTACTAACAGAATAGATAGGTAAGTATGTATGTCATGTATGCCTGACAAAGTAGGTGACTAGGTGTCTGTATATTCAACAGATTCATTGACACCAAAGAGTCGAGTGCGCCAAATAAAATTGTTACAGTTCTAAATTTAGATAATCACCACGGATGTTGGTCATTGAATAAGTACGGCACTTTTCATTATGAACGCAGCCGCCACTTTGTTCCTAATGTCACGGTTAATGGCGTGACAAAAGAGAACAGTACACAAACTGGAAAAATCAGTGGCACAAAAAATAATTATGCGTTAATATGTAAGTATCCCTCTTATTTTTATATTTATGAAATCTTTCCGTTGCATATCTCTATGCGCAGAGTATTTGCCACCACACTTGGGACAATATTTTAGACTGTTGTAATGTGATACTTGAACAGACAGACTTGCATGCCTGTATTGTCGGTGATTTCAATTTAGGTAAAATAAAATGGAACTTGATTTATGACTCAGTGAATGATTATACTCCTTCTGGCTTTAGTAATGTAGTAATAGACTTCACTCACATACATAAATTGACGCAAATTAATAGCATTATGATTGTGTCTGGACGAATATTAAACCTTGCGTTAACTAATTTACCTTCTTGTAGCGTTACTGCGGCCCTAAATTCACTCAGCAATATTGATGTCCACAACCCTCCCAATCGAAATCCTGCTTAAAGCGAGTGAAGAATCCCGACTTCCATACAACCCTCAGATTATAAGAACGAATTAAGGCTCCTTCAAACAGGCGCGACACGACACGCGACACAAAGGCACCGCAAGTCGCAAAACTAGCGGTGCCTTTGTATCGCGCGCGATTATATCGCGTGTCGCGCCTGTTTGTAGGAGCCTTTATTATAAACTTGATTACATAAAACTTTGTGAGAATCTAAATGATGTAAACTGGGATATAGTATTTGAGGGCATGACTAATGTTAATGAAATGCTTTATTAAGTTCTATGACAAGCTTCTAAATACTATTATACAGCACGAGCCATCCAAGCCTACTCTTAAAAGGGCGCCAACCAAACGCCGACCGCGCAGTGGCGCCCTCATCGTTTGTTTGGTTTTTCTTTTATTTTAGAATGGAAATGAGCACGTTAAGTTTTGCTCCACAAGAGTATACGTTAATATTATTATAAACGGTAGTTTTACATTGTTTAGCTTTATTATAATCACTAAAACGGAAAATAGTGGCCACTATTATCCGTTTTAGTGATTAGGTATAATAAAATTCTCCCCGAAAGTTTGACAACCAGTCTTACCAAGGGGTATATCGTATTACCCAGTAACTGGGTTGTGGAGGTCAGATAGGCAGTTTCTCCATGTAAAATACTGGTATTCAGCTGCATCTGGTTAGACTGGAAGCCGATCCCAACATAGTTGGGAAAAGGCTAGGCAGATGATAAATTTCTTTATTTTATAATATTCAATTCTAGACCCATTATTTTAAATTCCCAAATGATTTAATAATATAAAAAAATAACTACCATTGCATGAAAAGCGACGTTAATTTCTGATCCACAAAATTCTGTCGAGCAATTTTTTTTTTCAAAATTATTTCGAGCTAAGTGCGGTTCAAATCAGTGCTCTGAGTAGAATACCTCTATTTACAGAAGCAATTCTTTTTTCAATTTCTTTCTATTTAGTTAAATTGTGTAGAATAGTAAGTTAGTACCTCATCATTTGAACTGATTTATGTAATTTGACAGAATCACATACGATTACCACTAATAGGAACTCTCATTTTCAGTAATGATGGTAGTACCTACTGTATGAGTATAATGGTTTCCATACAAATAAGCTTATCAGATTATATGGGCAATCCACCCGGCTTTAAACCTGGTGCTTTTATAAACACCCGTAAACACCCGATTTTCTGGATGTTTATGGGTGTTTACGGGTGTTTATCGGGTGTTTATCAAAAGCGCCGGGTTTGAACCCGGTGGATTGCCCATCTGTAGGTATGTCAGATACGTTTCAGGCCTAGGTACCTTTATACCTATGTTCTATTTGATGGAAACATGCTTCAATAGAAATCTATGAGTTTAATTATACTACGTATGTAAGTACTTATGTCAAGATGCAGGTAGCACTATGTCACTCCCTCCCAACCCTTCAATTTATGTGCATAATAATATGTTGAAAAATTAAAATTAGATTTATAACCATAGAAATTCAATTGTGTCTCATTAGCCACAGTTGAGCTATCACTAATTTATTATTGAACACACACAGCACAGGTCGCACAGGTCGATTGATCGGGTTAAGCTACGCTTACCGCGGTTGGTCTGTGGATGGGTGACCATCTTTACATACCGAGACCCCTCCATGTCTCGAAAAGCACGTGAAGCCATTGGTCCCGGCTGTCATTCGTGGATCTTTGACAGTCGTTATGGGTAGGTGGTCAAAAGCCCGAAAGTCTTACCAAGAGGTATCGTATTACCCAGTAACTGGGTTGTGGAGGTCAGATAGACAGTCGATCCATGTAAAATACTGGCATTCAGCTGCATCTGGTTATACATGCAACAGGAATACCTAGCCAAAATTCAAATGTTTATGTATCAAAGAAATAATGTGTCTATTGAACATCCGCTATTTCTAACATTAAAATGTCACTCTGTTCTCACATCGTTATAAACTAATCGAGATACATTCAAATAAAAGTGTCCGTGGAGTTTCTTACCCGATCTTCTCCATCGGCACCTATACTACGCTTTGGAATGGGCAATTGACTGATCGACCTCTTGACAATTTAAAAGTGCCTGTAATTGGATTAATTGAAACAAATGCTTTGAGTATGATAAATTGTCTGACTGCATCGTGATATAACCGACCAAATCATGAAATGGCGGCGTATTTTGAAATGGCCAGGCAGATCATGACATGGCCGTCTACGATCGGACGACGACACATATACTTTAGAGTACTTATACATGCGCTGGTCATAGTTACGGACGTAACCACACGCCAAATATCGCACACAATACATCTAGTTAACCTTCGAAGTTTTGAAGCTGTAGATACAAAGGTAGCTTCGTCCATTTGCCCACTACGCAGTATGACTAAACAATCTTTTGTCCATCGACACAGAGCACTAATGTCCAGCAAATCATCGCGTAATAATGTGACTCGGTTTCGCACAAAAAACACAAAAAGCTTTTTAAAAGCATAACAGGACCGCCATGATTTATGACATCAAAGTTAACGATGTCCTCGCAGTTTTTATCCTTATTTATGTTTTATTCTTTTAAAGGCCAGGGTCTATAGAAATTAGGCACCAAAGTATTCCCGTTTGTACGGAATATATTAGAGAGGTTAATTGAGAACTGAAAGGTCTGCGGAACATTTTGGTAAAAGGGCTGCTTTTAAAGTCAATTTTTGTATTAATTTAGGTATGGTTAGGAAGCAGTAGGTGGTCTAACGAACTTTTTTGGGGCTGCACTTCATGTAAAGCATGTTTTTATTGTGTAGACCTAAAAATTTATAGTAAACCTGCAAGCCCCACCACTAAAATTTGTGTGATAAACATTTGAAAAATGTATGAAACAACAGAATTGAATTAACAGAATTCGAGCAGTTTAACACAAAAAAAAATACAATCTGCCGAGCTTTTTTCCAATTATGTTGGGGTCAGTTTCCAGTCCAACCGGATGCATTTGGATATCAGTATGTTACATGGAGCGACTGCCTTTATGACTTCTACATCATTGTGTAATACTGGTATCACTGAGTGACCAGTCTTACTAAGAGGATACCCCTCAATAAGACTGGTCAGACATTTGGGTTTCTGACCACCCGTATCGACTGTCAAAAATATCAGAATCCATAGATTAACAACCAACACTAAACTACAGTTAACTTATTTAACTGCTCTCCAGTAAATATAGGCGCATAGGCATCCCGTTTCATAAAGTTACAGTAAAGTTAACATAAATTGATACACATAGGTACCGGTTTGATTGACGACACGTTAGGCTGGTCGGAAAATCAATAAAGAAGTGGGATATCCAGTAAAGCCTCACTTGTTTTAAGCGTAACTTTTGATAGAGATTGTATGTGTTAATAGATATTATTAATTAACAAAGAATCAAGGCTCCAACAAACAGGCGCGACACGCGATATAATCGCGCGCGACACTAAGGCACCGGTCGTTGCGCGACTTACGGTGCCGTTGTGTCGCGCGCGATTTTATTGCGTGTCGCGCCTGTTTGAAGGAGCCTTCAATAGGAAAATCTCTTAAGATTATCTTTAGAAGGCTAGTGATACCAAGAGGATATAACAATAGCTGTAAAACTGTAAACGGATATTCTCTGAACTTTATTCATGATATTTTTATATATTTACATTTAACACGCAAGGTCCGTCATATCTTATTGAGGAAAAGTTAAGTACGGTTTTTTATATTTTTACTAGCTTCCGTCCGCGTCTTTGCTGCCGTGGTATGTTCATAAAATAGCCAATGTTCTTCCCCATGTTCAAAGTATCCTCATACCGAATTTCATCAAAATCGGTCCAGCCATTTCGGAGATTAACCGAAAGGAACAGGCAGACAAACAGACAAACATTTAATTTTTTTAAATTAGAAATACGATAATGCATTTAGGAAAAAGCTGTTATTTTGACATTTCAAACAGAAACTTCATATTTATTTATTTGTATATTGTAAAAGAATAGATATACCTAGATGAGTAAAACACCTGACCCATTTTACTTGTTCTTCCTAAAAATACTTAGCGTCAGACTTTTAATTAGCTGCAGTAAAATGATCATAGATGTGTTACTTAAATGACTGAAATTGGCGTCTTTTTGTTTTTTCGCGGCCACCAACCAAATCTTGTTTTTCTAGTACAGAATAGTGTAACAAACGAAAATTATTTGACATGCACATATCTAAACTCAGTCCGAAATGAGTTACTAAGAAGTGTCATTTTCCTGCAGCTAATTAAAAGTAGGACTATAGGACTACCTACTACGTTAAGGCTCCTGCAAACAGGCGCGACGCGCGACGCGAATCGCGCGCGATACAAAGGCACCGCTCGTTGCGCGACTTGCGGTGCCTTTGTGTCGTGCGCGATTTTATCGCGTGTCGCGCCTGTTTGAAGGACCCTTTAATATTTCCCAACAAACAAACCTTGAGTGCGCCCAATTACTGTAAAATGGAATAAGAAAAGAAACTCGTAAATGTTTACAACCCAGAAATACCTATTCCACCTTGCGAAAAATCCAGGGAGGCTGTGGAATAAGCAATTTAATTTTTAAGGGATTATCCACCTTCCGGGTCGAGGAAAATTGGTTTTGCTGCGGAGCCATTTACCTGAACCCGCGTATTGTACGACCTCCGCATTCTCTAGAAAATAGCTTTGAGATTGCAACTCGATATTATGTAACAGTACCTAATAAATGTACTTACCGCTGAATATTGTAATATCGGACAGGAAAACCAGAAAAGTGGTATCGGCCCCGACTAACTCAAACTCAGAGCATTTATTTCAATTAAACCAATTACAGGCACTTTTGAATTGTCAAGGGGCCGGTCAGTCAGAAAGATGAAGCTAGTTGCCCATTCCAAAGCGTAGATACCTATGGAGAAGAACGGGCAAGAAAGTCCATGACACTCTTTTAGATCAAAATATGAAAATAATATGGTTACAACAAAGTATTGGTTATATCATTCATGTTAAAAATTATGCATGAGAGAACGATGCAGAACGTTAGAAGCGTCCGTAATGAAAAGACGAAAAAAAAAACAATTCAAATATTAAATGAAAAAAGCCATGGCAGCAAAGAGATGACCGGTCCCTACTGACGGCGCCCGTTCACGAACATGACGCATGTAATGGGTTGTATAGGTCGTGGGCTCGAACCCAGGTAGGCACTTTGTGTAAACAATTTCGTCCCCACTGCTCTCAAAACGATGAAGGAAAATATCGTGAAGAAACCAGCATGTCCTATAACCAAAAATTCGAAGACACGTAACGTAACATTTACCACCCGCATCCCGTACCCGCACTGGGCCCGCGTGGTGGATTACAGCCCACTTCCTCTCGAAGTTCACTTTCATTTTAGGACTACTTGCGTCATTATGAACCCGGATAAAACTATTCTATGTACCCATTATTCCAGGACAAGGACATTTTTTTATTGTTTATACTGTTGAACACTTTAAGCACACAAATGTACAGACGCCGACTTAATGCCATGCCATGAATGCGAAAATAACTCTATCTGCGTCTCTGTTACCTTTTCACGCCTTAATAACGGCTGAACGGATTTGGATGAAATTTGCAATACGGATAGACCATGACCTGTGTTAGGACATACTTATCATTCCGGTAACCTGTGGAATAATTTCTGACCTCAACGCCGCGCCGCGATCTAAAACTATTTGTTATAAATAAGGATTTTTCTGGCTCATAGTCCCTGCAATTGCTAAAAACTGCCTGAAGCCATCACTAAAGTTATTTATTTATTTATTTATTAAAACTTTATGCACATAATGTACAAAGGCGGACTTAATGCCTTGGGCATTTTCTACTAGTCTACCTTAGGGTGATGCCGAGACAAAACAGTAGGTGCAACAGAACAGAAAATTTTGAAGAATAAAATTTTTACTACGTTCCTGTGGAATAATTTCTGACCTCAACGCCGCGCCGCGATCTAAAACTATTTGTTATAAATAAGGATTTTTCTGGCTCATAGTCCCTGCAATTGCTAAAAACTGCCTGAAGCCATCACTAAAGTTATTTATTTATTTATTTATTAAAACTTTATGCACATAATGTACAAAGGCGGACTTAATGCCTTGGGCATTTTCTACCAGTCTACCTTAGGGTGATGCCGAGACAAAACAGTAGGTGCAACAGAACAGAAAATTTTGAAGAATAAAATATAATAATAAATACTTATATACATACATACAACAAATTATATAAAGTGAGGAAAGATAAAAAAAAAAACATAGATGAAGAACAACCAACAAATTAATTGTGGGACAAGTCTGCCAACTTCTTATGGATGTGTTCCCGAGCTTTTATTTTAAATGTGAACCGACTGGTTGCCATCCTGATATCCAGAGGGAGCGCATTCTAAAGGAAAACCGCCTGGACAGTTATCTATATTATGTTAAATTAATAAACGTGTCCAAATAATTAAGTTAACTTTTCGACAAAGATAAGATAAAGGGACGCACTACGGACATTTAAAACAGGGATCATACGGCAATACAAAAACCTATGATTAAAAGTAAAGTTAGAAAATACATATATCACGTCATCATACACCTGGATAACGATCACAAATTCATTCAGCACTAACTTTCACGTTAGTTTATTGCTAATGTTTCATGCATAAACCATTACAGTACACTGACGAGCTCATTGCGTGATCAGGTATGTTATTGTCGATACAATGTATATATATCACGAATTAGGTCCATGTACTTAGTCGGTCGTGACATCTTTGAATAACTGTGCAAAGTAGTGTGCACTGACTGGACAGATCTCCTCAAATCTGTATGGTTCTTTCCTCAAAAGACAATCTCAGACACATGGTCATAATCTGCATGGTCGTTATTATGGCCTGACCAAGATTACCTATGCCTGGACTTTCAAAGAGGCTGACAGTTAGTTTCAATCTTTCTTCTCAGGGACACCGAACTCATCTAGTTTTAACATATAACATATTTTTAACTTGCAAAAGTGATTTGTTGAAGCAATTTACAGAATTTATTATATTATATTATTTTGCTGCATTACTAAAGTTGACTGCAAGTGTTATTATTGTAACAATTACGCACGCGACGAATGGCAGATCGTTTACATAATCTAATTCATTCTGCCTCCTCGTACAATATTCAGGTCGGGAAAATTGCAGGGGCTCGCAAAATATGTGGGTCTCTGTTTCCCGGGAAATGGTCCGGCATTTAAACTTTTCAACGTCATCAGATCTTTGGGATTTGAAATGGCTTGCATTGTAACCAGCATTTTTAAGCTGACCAACATTTTGTCATATTATAGGATAGACAACAGGATAAACCAAACATGGGTTTTATCAGATTTTTTTTTATCGATTACTTTTTCAGCTTTCAAAAGGCAAGGAAGATTGCAGGCAAAATTATTCAGATTTCTTACTTTCCGTTATGATGTTCAAAGGTATATGTATCCGACAGGTTAATTTGCGTTTTGCGAAGTTGCGAGATGTTCCATCAGTCCGAAGGAACCGTAACTACTCCGTATCTCTAGGCAACCCGGAAATACTACATAACTATCATCAGGCTCAATTCTTAAATCCTACGGAGATTCGCGTTAGACTCTACAACATTGAACTTTTTCATAGCCCGTGAATGTCCGTTACTAAACATTGACTTCCTGCGAACAACGTTCCGGAAGGTCAATGCCATAATCTTGAAGCTTAGCGTCTGATGATTGCGGTTTGATGCTATCAGTATGGAGATATTATATATCTTTTCTATATAAACATATGATATTTTATATGCTATAATGTTCTTTCTATTTAGACTCATGTTATTGTACGAGCTTTAAAAAACTTGAAAAAAAACGACGACGAACAACGATTAATAGACTTAAACAAAAGTTTAAAATAAGCGAACAACATGATAAATTGGTACATCATTTTTTGACCTCGGTGTTAGTTGTGCGAATTTTTTTGGTCCGCATGTATTCTATTGATCTTTGACAAGAACATTAATAATTCATATTCTTTAAATTACTGATGGGCACCTGGTAACCTGGAAGTCTTTAACAACACTCCGGACCCAGTTTGGCCGAAGCAAGGAAAAACTGTTCAGGTGGAGATTCATAGGCGATTCCGCCTTGGACTACAAATGTGGTACTGTTCCACAAACGACAGGACACTTAATATAGTATCCCACGTGTCCTGTCGTCTGCACAAAAACTGATGGAAGCTGGTGACGTGGCGTCAAACTCGTTTATTGAATTCTGGGTCGAGTCCATTTAGATTGAAATCGACACCCTAAGAAGAAGATTAAGGATAGTTTTACTTTTTAACATTGGAATTTCAGAGCGGCGCGGCGCACCAAACGTAGGCTGTAACCGCATGCGACTCGCGCGCAGTTTGCAAGCGGCTCGCGAGCGGCGCATTCGCCAGATCTGGACACACCTCATGTCATTATGATTAGTATTCTGACATGAAGCACTTTAGGGCAAAGAGCAATTAAAGTGATCTCACACGTCGAGGCACGTTCGAGTTACATAGAGGTATAAACACAATGCAATTATCACGCCAATTTAAAAGACAGAATTAGTTGTGACTTGTGATCTTACGGAACAATAAGTGAGCTGTCGCTTCCAACCTTTTGTAGCTCTATGGTGAATGTAAGTACCACCGTGCACGTACACTCGTAGTAAAAACTAAATAGGATTACCTACCTCTAATTATTTTTTGCCTACTTACCGTTATTTAAACCGTTATTTAAACATTCTTAAGCTTTGTATACGATATGTTATTGTTGTGATATAATATAATAATGCAGCCGTTTATAGTTTTACAAACAACTAGCTGCGCCCCGCGGTTTCACCAGCATAAGTTTCGATACCATGGGAATATCGGGATAAAAGCTATTCTATGTCCTAATCTAGGTCATGGTCATCCAAATCCGTTTAGCCGTTTTTAGCGTGAAAGCCTAACAAAGAAACATACAAAAACCAAATCTTTTCTCTTTATCTAAAGTAGGTATTTTAGATTTCACCAACCTCATTAAACTAACCTAGGCATTTAAATTAAACGAACTAATCGACCAATTCCCGAAGTTCTTAATCTGCATTCGCGAAACTAGTCATTTATCTTCTAAATCTAATATCAATTTACATCCTTTAGCCTGTTTCTGAGTAGGAAACTTCAAAAGGGTCAATATCAACAAACTGAATATTTTTTCAATTTTGGTGGCGAAATTTGTATCTTAATACAAAAATAACAAACAATATTTGTATTGAACATTTAATGATTTCAGATGTCTTACACAATGTTAAGGGTCAATATCAACAAACTGAATATTTTTTCAATTTTGGTCGCGAAATTTTTTCTTTAGTTTACGTGAAAAATAAGGACCGGTGGCGCCACCAAAACCACCAAAATTGAGCCACCAAAATTGAAACCAGATATAAAAAAAATCTCTAAAAATAGGGGTTTTTAGTTACAATTAAATTAATATCACTGATTTATGCGTAACCCAAATCACTATCTATAATGTGTAGCTTACTATTAAAACACTTTAAAATTAACAGCAAATCGATCCACCAAAAATTGAACAATTTTTGTCCCCCGTGCCACCCAAGATGATACTTACGTTTTTGGCGGAAAATCATAGCACTAATCACACACCTGTTACGCGCAAGTGCACAACTGAGAGATGTGAAATAATAAAATGTGATTGATCGCACACGCACGAACACGAAGCTTCATTTTATAGTATGTTGAAAAAGTGCCACCAAAATTTTGATTTTTACTTGGACAAACTTTGATCGACTACCCTGTGCTTTTAACTTAGATTTTCTAATATGGTTTAATTGTTTTTAGATAATGTGTCTTAAGCATATACTAACGAATTTATTTATTTTTTATTGTACAGCAAATTGTTGCTTTGGTGAATGCAATTATATCAAAAAATGGAGCTGGGACAAGCCACCTAACTTGAATTTTAAGGCGATTTATTTTTTCCCTATTTATTTAAATACACAGTTATAAAAAAAAAGGTGGCCCTAATTGAAACAAGTTACGTAGCTTACTATAAAAAAAAATAAGAAACATCCTATCATTTAACACCTCGATTCTCAACGTGGACGCGTAAAATTTGCTGCTGGGATATTCACCCAAAAGCGTCTTTGTCTATACGCGATACTCAATCATATTTGTGGTCCTTGCCAAAAATATAAACAAATATGAGTTTATGGAAAAATAACTTTAATTCCTACACAATAAAGTGCAGTTTATGCGACAACTTCATACATTTTTATAACTTTTTCAGTAGTGCTAGTCACTCTGAAATCAACTTAATTTCCATTAAAATAAAGTTGATATTTGTTTAACTGGAAATAACATCAATTTGAAACAAATTTGAATAGACTTATACATGATTACTGTATATCATTACTGTTTTAATACAATATTACCTATTAGGATCTTTTTGTGTTAGTTTTCTTTCTCTGTGTCATGTTTACTGCAAATAAACATTGTCTTTCGTTATTTTTCTTGTGGAAATCCTCATGTATGTTGGATACCCTCCGTCTGGGGAAAACGAAGGGTTATGTCGGTCTCCTACCGACTAAACCCCACGGTACCTTCTACTACTATAAGTCGAACTACAATAAATCCCGGAATTAACGCACATTACAAAACACCCTAATAAAATTATTATATGTAATATAAACAGAACACATAGACTGAATTTTTACTATTATGTATAAAACATTTTTTTTTTATTAAATTGTGGTCTCATCACATATCTACGAACGCACACATTCGCTTACGTATAAGGATCTAACGTAGTAGGAACTTCCTCCACTTTGGTTTGTTTTGGTTGTACAGTGGAAGTGCGACTGTAATTTAGGTAGATTTAATTATTTTTGGGATATAAAATTACCTAAGTATATTAAAAATTACAGAAATTGACTCAGTAAACGATTCTGAGCAAACTACTTCATTATGTGCATTAATTCAGTTACACATTGTCTCAGCACCTAAGTAATTGAAAATAGTATAGGTACTATTTTTAACCGACTTCTAAAAGGAGGAGGTTCTCAATTCGGTTGTTTCTATTTTTTTTTATGTATGTTCTGGCATAACTCCTATACAATAGACGGATTTGCAAAAAAATTGTTTTGTTCGAAAGAGGTATATTACGAAATGGTTCCATTTAAATTTAGTAAATATCTGATGATGAGTTTCGGAGACAGACAACGGAACTCTTCAATAAATGCCAGCAAATCAACCGCGATTGCTGCTATAGCATATGTATGCATTGTTTACGCAAACACACAACATAACATCACGCCTGTACCCTTTAAAGGGATAGGCAGATGTGTTCAATAGCTTCCTGTCACTGATATTCACATAGCAAGTAGTGTTATATGAATTTGTTTGGGGTAAGTAGGTACAACTAAAAAGAGAAAAAAAACAACCGACTTCGAAGTCGGTGTCGTTGGTTCTGTATTTTCGTTTTTGACACCGAGTTTCGAAATTAAACTAATTTTTCAATTTGTAGTGTTTTTTTTGGAAGTCGGTTGTTTTTTAGACAAAGGTAGGCCTTTGTCTATCAGCTATGAATGCTTTTGAAATATAATCGCCAATGTATGTAGTTATAAAGTTTCTATCGGATGAATCGATTCAATTATTCGTTGTCTCAGTAAAACTCGTTGGACAGGGACTTAATCGAATTGGTTCGCCGCTCCGCCTTCCAGATACTAATCATTACATTATGATGGCAAATTAGCTGAATAACGCAATAAAGCCGCAGGCATCGCCTTAGTAGTACATATAATACACCATAATAAAAGAATATGAGGGTGACTACGAACAGTTTTATTGTACACAGAACACATAAGAAGTGTATGTAATTAATTTTTACGATATCAATATTGCAGAAAGTTTAGTGTCATTCCCGCTCGTCCACACCCCGTCGTCCACACTGAGGACGACTGGGAATGTTGCGTTCTGTTCGTCTACACTGTGGACGAACAGAACGCATTATTCCCAGTCGTCCACACCCCGTCATCTCACGTCTAGTCTAAGAGTTAATAAAGAAAATATGATGATAGTATTTCCTTATGTAATAAACATACTTTTAAAATATTATGTACTTAGTTTTATTACTTTAGTAAGGCAAATACTTTAAAAGTACATACCTAGTAAATCTAAAGCTTTTTTGCGTATTTTATACTAAATGTATAGCATAAGAATGTTTCACATTTTAATTTTACACATTGGGTATTGTATCAATATCAGTTTAAATGCAATTAATATGAAAAAGTTAATTAAACCGTTAAATCATTTTATTAATTTAAAATTTCTTTACACTAACTTTTAAACTAGACATGAAACGAGATGCGAACGACTGGGAATGTTGCGTTCGTCTACACCTACACTGTGAACGAACAGAACGTATCTTTCCCAGTCGTCCGCAGTGTGGACGACGGGGTGTGGACGAACGGGAATAACCCAAAGTTTATTTATCAAATAGCAATGTATTATGGAGACGGAAGATGTTTTAGTTGAAATAGCTGGAGTTATCACTTCTGGAGCAAAGGTTGGTAAGGTGGATTAAGCTGATAAGATACCTATACCTACTTCCTCAGATGAGAATGTGTTATGGTTATCTTGTACCAGTATTTACTGGTTTGACACAGCTGACCTATCACAGCGTGGAATATCACATGAAAGATGGATGACAGTTTTCGCCATTGTCGGTCGAGAAAAGAAATTAAAACTTTTCTCCGTGACTGTCCACAAAATTGAATGTAATAGCTCTACTATTACAAACATGAATCCAGTTTGTTTGATAAATATTTGATTGCATTAATTTTTTTTTGTTCAACTTTCTTGATTAGATTATTTTAATCTCATATGCAAATACACACTAATAAATTGACATAGTACAGGGAAATTCCAAATAACCAGTCTCATTTTCACAAACATACTATATGATACTTATTCTACATGTGACCGAGATAGCAGGTAAAATATCACGTCTGTTGATAAGATTGGTTTTGAAAATATTGTGATGTGATAAAAAGATGAAGACAGAAATATCTGATGAGTAGGTCGTCAACCTATCAAGGTTGAAATAGGAAGACACAACTGCATTATAATCGAAGTACCTGCAAGGAGAAGAAACCAAAAAGTTTAATGATGCAAAAGAAAACTACATAGAAATAATGACGTCACCGGTGCATTCTCAAAAAAAAAAGAAACATTCTGATTTTTCTATTTACGCCGCTGAAAAAGAACATAATGAAGCAACTGATTATTAAATTAAAACTTACAACGATAATGGCGCCGATTCCCTTGTTCACAAACTAAACTAAATTTAAGTTCAGTGCATCTTTATCTTTCTACTTCATTTTGAAAAGGACAGAAGATAAATATTAGTTTAGTCCTGTCAAATTAAGATACTCCATAGACAAGATTAGACGTGATTAAAAAATTGGCTACTAAAAATACGTCAATTTACGTCAGGCGCTGACTAATTTGACAGGACTAAACTAATATTTATCTTCTGTCGTTTTCATTATGAAATAGAAAGAAAAAGATGCACTGAGCTTAAATTTAGTTTAGTTAGTGAACAAGGGAACCGGCGCCAATGTTTAACAAAGCTGTGAAAAACTACATAACGGTCAATTATGTTGTATATATTAGTGCGGAAACCTATAATTATTAAATTGTCAATGACACTGACGATTGTAACTAGGGGACCATAGTTTGGCAAGAGTCCAAGGTTTCTGTTTATAGGGTGACCACGTGACAGGAGATACGCTTTGTATCTCTTATGCCTAATTTACACTAGATCATTAACTTTGTCGTAAAACATTTACAGTATTACTGTTAACTGTTTTATTGTAAATGAAGTCATCAGTACCCCTGTCACGTAACGTAAGGTATTTTTCGAAAGCTATATGTTTGCCAATTGTTGATTTCCAGTTCACGCAGTCGATAGCAAAACGTGCTAGATATAAAGTGTTTTTGAAAGTGTTGATTATGTAGATTGGCTTTTAGGAGAATATACACCAATTAATACTTAAATAATTAAATCTTTGTCAATATTACCAGACTGATACTAAGAAAATATTGCAACTATGTGTATCCAGACAGTTGACGGTTCAAAATTACACTGTCTGCATCTATGTATTTTTAACAGAGCGTATGTCGTGTAGTAGATATATAATTGCAAATACTTTAGAAACTCATATCGCATACGCGATAAAATCCGGGTGACCTAGCAAACAAGTGACAAGATTATGTAAATACCTATGTCACGAACTATGTCGAAGGTTTCATATAAAAATTCAACAAAATCTGTGACATAATAAAAAATAAAAAAATATTATTTTATTAAGTTCTAGTCAGAGTAGTGTCCTACTCAGAAGCATGGACCTTCCCTAAGGACCAGTGGCCTTAGTGTGAGTTTTTTCGACTCACGTTCGATTGCGAGCACGTTAGAATTTTGTATGGGTAATTAGGTTTCTCCTAGTGACCATCAGGTGACGCTATAACTTTTTCCCACATAACATTTTAACGCGCTCGCAATCGAACGTGATGTCGTTCGATCTTCTGAAGAATCTACATATCGCGACATGATAACATAAATAAACAAGGTACAGAGTTTTAACAGGATAACATAATTCGGTATCTAACCAGTAAATACGGAATTCCCTGCATTGTACGACTCCTACTTACTTTAAAATAAACTAGAATATTTTAGCATTATTGGTTTATAATAACAAACAGGAAAATGTTTGGAATTTTCATTCCGTTTAATATTTTTAGGTTACCTATTTTCAAAATAATTTCTGGTCTTATGATTCATGAGCTCGTTTATTTTCTGATTTTGGCACGAACAATAAACTATTTTCTACTAGCAGCGCCCCGCGAGTTCACCCGCATAAGTGTCGATTCCGTGGGAATATCGGTATCAAAACTAACCTATGTAAGGACATAGGTTAGTTTTGATACCGATATTCCGAGATTTGGCAGAGAGATAGATTGCATCCCGGGGAAGGCCCCGGGATGCAATCTATCTCTCTACCAAATCTTATCGAAATCCGTTCAGTGGTTTAGGTGTGAAAAGGTAACATACAGACACACAGACAGACAGAGTTACTTTCGAATGTATAATATTAGTACGGATGGATGGATGGATGTAAGTAAATTAGGTAAATTCTTATTAGTCTAACGTTTACTTTTAAAAATGCGTGCTGGAAGTGGTTGAAACATTATAATAAAGACCGCAAAGTTTGAAAATACAGGCACTCACACTCTTTGGTAGTTAGCAAACTTTAACTATTGAGGTCTTTCCTCAAGAGCTCGTTAGGTTAGATTTGGCTTTCCGTTTGATCAATCTGGCTAAATCAAATAACAACTTTAGATAGAATATGTTATGTACCTAAATGCCATGGGTTTCTATGAAAAAGATGAGCACAGGAAATAAAGAAGTCGCAATATGCAATGCAAGCAAAAACTTAGCTAAATGTTCACCAAAACTGCAAATGTAAAAGAACTACGAAGTCACTGCAGTCCAAAGCCTGAGTCTGCTTTCTAAAGGGAGCGGTACAAAGGCGATGTATTACGAAGTCTCGCGAAGTGTGACGATGAGCGAAGATTACCAGTTTGGTGTCATCTCTCTTACCGCAATTCGGTCATTGTTGTTACCGCACCTTGTGGTTAGTGAAGTAACATATGTGTTTATCGTGTATATTATGTGTTGTCACGTGCTTTATGTTAAACTGAAAGGGAAATAAAATAAACAGTGCGGCACGGCGTCACATCATGTATGTCTCGCATGAGTGACTTTATAAATTGTATAGAACTGATCGAATCTGGGAGGAGATTTCCAAGAAAAACTCAATTGAAAAATGTATAGGTACTTACAGAAATCTTTGGAGAAAACGTAAAAGCAATTTGACCGGTTAAAAGAATGACAGAGGCAACTGCAGCCGTCGACAACATGCCGCTCGTGAATTTGAGCACCGTACTCAAATACACGAGATACATGTTGTCAACAACAGCAGCCGACGCATCGACGGGTATCGACACCTGCAGTTGCCTCTGTCGTCGACGCATGTCGCTGGTATGTGTGAGCACTTATTCTGAAAATCTTCAAGGACCATGATGACGGATTTGAGGCTAATGATTACTAAGCAATATATTAAACCATTTGATAGTCTGCCACTTAAAGCCCTAAACTTTAAATACCTATTATTAGTTATACAATTGCAGCAGAACTTTACCATTCAGTATTCTAAGAAATTATAAATTGCTCGTTCCGATCGTGAATTACAGGGTCATTTAAATACTTAGTAGTTTCCTTGAGTCTCTAAATTATGCTGGACATATTTGATGAGTTAAGCGCATCAAATGGAATCTGAATCATGGCTTCTTAGCGCAATTTAGCTGGTCATATTACAGTTAAGTGGGTTTATTTATGACATTTGATATAGCTCCTTTACTAATACACATGATATTCATGTTCTAAGAATAGTAAGAAGCAGTCATTGACTGAACCTTGTATTAATTGGAAACGGTGATATTTTTTGCAGTATTTTACTGCTAATTGAAACCGTTTGTTTTTATTTTTATGATCTAGAGATTAGCACTATAAACTCCGATGAACGTACTTCAAAATTCAGGTATGCGCATAGTAAGTTTCCCGTAACCCAAAAAACCTGTATTAAATTAATCTCAATAGTTGATTAAGTAAAGGAAAAGATGGTAGTTGGTCTACCAACTACAACAACGACGCTAACGGTAACAACGCTAAGTTAGAGTGCTACTAATGCTGTGCAATAATATAATAGATAAGATCATTCATTAGTGCATCTTTTTGCATGTCTTTTGGGCTAACACGTAGTATTGTATGTATAGTAGAAGAGAGGGTATACTAGCCTAAAAGTATGTGTTGTAAGCCGTTGTATTATTTTTGGTGAAATAAATAAATAAAATTACTTTAGATCTGTAGATAATTTTTTATTTTAGCAAGTACTTGTTGACAGTCCTACGCTATCCTCCCATACCTACTGTAATTTGAAAACATTGTAAAAGCCAATTATGTATTTTCAAAAAAAGAGTAACCGTGGAGTTTCTTGCCGGTTCTTCTCCACAGGAAACGACTAATTGGAACCGTGCACCTAGCTTCTGACGTTTCATAAGTGCCCATGTAGGTTTATGTGAAATAAAATATTTGGATTTTGATTGATTTTTTTTAATAAATGAGCCAGTGTATTCTCACTGCAGGGAGGCCATTGCAATACAGTTACGCCCTTTTCCACATAATTCTGTCTTTTGCTAGCGCCGCCGCCCGGCCGGCTAGTGCTGTCTATATGGCAACATATTCAGCCTATAAAAACCCTCCTGCTGGGACACAGGCCTCCTTTCAGTGAGAGGGAGTGGGCCGTAATCCACATCTCGGGCCCAGTGCGGGTTGGTAGATGTCACGTCTTCGAATTTTTAGCTCTAGGACATGCCGATTTCCTCATTATGTTATTCTTCACAACAGAAAAAACTTTTTGATTCTGGTGTGCGCACCTTCTAAAAGGGTAGCCTAGTACTCCAGCCCTAGCCCTATTGAGCCACAATGTGCCACCATTTCTCTAAGAATGTGAATGTGTGTGTGTGATGTGTGTTTGAACTGAACACATTATTGTTTATATTGTTTATTTGTTGTTGTAAACATAGTTGTTGTGGCTCTATTAAGTCAAAATCAAAGCAGTAATTTAAAAAAGGTACATAAAAGGCACTTTTGAACGTCAAAGTTTACAATAAAAAGAATTGATTCTAGTAGGTAAAACCTACCAGACAAGAAACTCCACTTGAACATTAGGCATTAGGTTTGGGATGCATGGTGTTCAATATAGGTACATATAATTATGTAATCTTGCTGGGTTGGTAGAAGATCATGCATGCTTTAGAATTTGGCAGACACTACAAGGTCTTCTTCAAAATCCACCATATACTGCTCACACAAACACTCGACCCGGAATAGCTGTACACAATACAAATATTTTGGTCTTATCAAACTAATCGAACCATCCACGACTATATTTAAAACTGCGTTCTAATCGTTCATTATTTTGTTTTTGTTTGAAAATTATGAGCTTCCATGATTCTTACTTATTTATTCTTAATAATTTATACGTCATAGTATTTTGATATCAAATTACTTAGTGGAAACTTAGCACACAATGCACAGCGAAGCGTCTCTGTAGGCACTTCAAGTTCACATTTATTTGCATTAGTTTCTAAACACACCATTTTGCCTGTCTCATCTCATAAGTTGAAGCAACAATAAAAGTCGCATCATCTAAAGCTAAACAGTATTTAGATGATGCAAGTCATTTGTTGCTTCACTTTGATTGTATGCCACAAGCATGAACCTTGCATTGCATCGTGTAAATAGGACTAAGGTAGGCGCGTATATGTCATTGTTGATTTGCGCAATCCTGCCTATCAACATTATTATGGTTTTCGCCACACCTTCTGTAAACTATCAGTGCTAGAGCAAGTGTTTCCCACGATCTGTTTTGTGTCTGTTGTGTAAACATAATCGTATAAACCTCTATTCTCGTGAATATTGTCATTTTCGTCATTGGCTTTGTTTTTCAAATAATCTTGACTGTAGATTTCATGTCTAACTTGTTTCCGTCCGACCGTCATCGTCGGCCTTCGTTTTCATCTGTCTAAAAAAAACTATAAAACAAGCTTATGACAAAATTGTCGTTAGCGGCTTAGGCTTCGCAGTAAGTACTTACTCATTAATGCCCTGGATCTTAATTGCAATTGAAAACTATATTGTTATACACTGGGTCCTAAACATACCACCTGGGGATAAATAATGCCGCTATATATGGATCTTTTTGAGGGTTCGAACTTCTGTTGGCCTAAGCAAAGAAAATTTGATCAGCACTCTAATTGCGTAACACACTATTACTCTCAATTTGAATCGTTTTGAAGCATATTTCTAATCCATTGCTCATTTGCTCCATATGTTTGAAAAATGTGTCTGCTCAACAACGCAAATAACGCAATGAATGTTGTTGAACTGTCAAAATGAAACCCATTGCTACTGATAGTATATTACGCAATAACCCTGCTGGTGGAGATGCATAGACGATTCCAATAAAAAGTGCAGGTGCAAATGGTACTGTTCCAGAGTTCCGCAAATGAATGTCATTATGAACATCTACGGGCCTTGATAAATGCACGTTACAGGAGCTTAAGGATTATGCTATTCTTCTTGTATGACACAACCCTGATTTCCAATGACCCGTTAAGAAGTCCAGGTATGTACAGTCACTAAAGGAGATAAGTAACCAGGTTCGTCGGATATAGTTGAAGTTTAATAAGAAATCGATAGATGTTTTCGAATAAAATTTAATTTAATTCAATTTTAGAAAACAGACACTTCATTTTTCAAATTAAATTTCATTCGAAAACATCAATCGGTTTCTTGCTAAACTTCGACTATATCACACGACCCTGGTTACTTATCTCCTTTCGTGACCGTACATCTTTTAAGATGTTGAACGGCCTTTGATGACACATGTTAGGCAACAATATATCATGCAATATAGTTTTGTACATCATATTAAATTCCCTGTTCAACAAAAATATAATTATTACTCATTTTCTTAACATATCTAATGACGAACGCGAAAAATATGACGACATTGCTAATGACACTAATGAGCTCTACAAAAATACGAATAATCTCTCTTAACGTTAATGAGTTTTATTTTAATGTAGGTGAATATTATGTAACATTTTATTTACTGCAAAATTATAAGAGAGCAATGAAACGTATCATATTATCCCACTGTACTCGGGATGCGTTCGAGGTCAATTTTTCGGCAGGCAGAAACCGATTATTTATTGGTGTTTGACCTGGATTTGACATTTTTCTTGTATTTAACCCGACGTTCTTTAAGAAAATATTATTAAGCTTCCCAAGCATTCATCAATCATATTAAGATTATGTATATGTTATTAATGACGACATAGTTGAAAAGAACAATAACTCTTAACTATGGAAGTCAAATGCGTTTATTACCATGGTGGAACTTGGAGCATTCTGTAGTCTTAAGGTGTAACATGGGTGATCTTCAGTTTTTACACCAAAGCAAAATGTACGGCTGAAGATGCTATTATTGGCAGAGAAGGAATCAGTATTCGGGTACCATAGACATTAATTAAAAAATCGTGAGAATACCACAAAGCAGAAGTAGCCTATATTATTATTACTGTACATAGATGCCTGCGGACGGCCAGTATGATACATAGGCTGGGAATCGATCACTCAATCTGTATCGGACAATTGATGGAGATGGAAGAGATAACCTACCTGTAACAGTTCGTAGTTCGTTCAAGTAGTACTTTGGGACTGAGTCATAGTAAAAACGGCTACGAGGTCTTAGTAATGTTTGTTTGTTGAAATTGGCGAAAAGCTTTGATAGAAAAAAAAACCTTATTAAAACACAACCAAGCTTTGTTTCAGCACTATTTTAATTACGGTGTTATTATATTTGTACGATTTCTGTGTTTAAAATTCTCTCAAATTCATAAGTATCTAATTATTGTGTTGCTAACGACGACGATACGATAAGAGTGATTTGTCAATTGTTAATTTAGAAAAATGTGGATTGTATTTTTTTGGTACTAATTAGCGATCATATTTCGCATTATTTATCATCATTTCACTTAATGTGTAGAACATTAAGTGAAATGATGATAAATAATGCGAAATATACTATTTCTAACGCAAAAATTTCAGCATCTTTTAAAATCTAAGCATGATAAACATACATACATCATATACTACGCTTGTTCGTAAGGATAAATTACGGAAATACGATGAAGGATCTCCTAAAACAATATATTTTTGTTAAGATAGAGATAAATGAAAAAGAAACTTGAATACATAGGTGCCAATAAGATCGAATGTGTAATATAGTTCCGCATTTACTACAAGCACTCAAACTCACAACAAAAACTCAGCATCTTTTTAAAACAAAACATGCAAAAAGTGATGATGCTAACGTAGCATTTTTTTTTAATTTCGCTAATTTGCATGTTTTGATAAATACAATGAAACAATGATTGATGATGTATTTAACATGCATCAATGTGATAAGACTCTTGCATAAGGATATAGAAGAAGTGGGCAGATATAGAAATTTGAATATACAATCTCTAATCTCTTTAATTACATTAGGAATATTAAAACCGAATATGCACTGTGCAAGAACAAATACGCTTTGTTTTCGCCTATTGCAATTAGATTGCCAAAACCAAAACCCATAACCAAAATGTTCCATATATCTGCTAAAGATGAAAAGTTTTGATAGAATTAATATAAGACCACTTTAGAACGCAAGGTTTAACATAATTAACTTTATCAATTATAATAATATTATAATTGAAGCACTGGGGGATGTAGATATTAATAAATCCAAAGCTTCACAAGAAATTGCTGTACGCATTCATAATGAGGGTCACGAGAATAACTTAACAAAAGCAACCAGTTCCGATAATTTATTACAAAATTCTGAGCCAAACAGCTTTTACGTAACGCTAATAAGAATTTCATTCTAAATCTCAATGTTATAATCACCATCTTACATAATATTGCATTTTAATCGATACAAAATAAAACTATGTACTTACTAAGTTTAAATACGCAACTTTTTCACTTACTCGGCCTGTGTAATTAGTATATGCCATATTTTCTGTATTATTAATAAAAAATAAAGAGTATAGCGAATAGACAACAATCTAAACTATCTGATGATCAACCTTGACATATTTTTTCTGATATCTTAGCTCTAACTTTTTTATATCCTTAGCCTTTAGACCAATGATTTGTTTTGATTATATATAATGGTGGACGCAACGTTGCATACCTCCTATATTTTCCAGCACATTCTGAAAGGTGAGCCACTTAGTGCCTACCTGATATTTGAAGACACATGTTGACCTCGACCAAATACTGTGTCATATTCATTCAAAATTATTTAAATTCCTACAACCTCTGCGTAAAAAGTGAATTCGCCAGAGGCGGAATTTATTATATCAATACAGACACCTTTTTACTCAACATTTTTTCATCATTAATATCAGTTATATAGAAAAAAGATATTACATATTCTTGCCAAAGATGAATAGAGTACTGCGGACCAAATAAATCAATGTTTTACCCAATACTTTGTTGATTGAATTGATGGGCAAAAATAATGGACCAATCTATCAAGTTGTTTACTTATTCAAAAATTTTGTTTGTATTGGAAATTGAAAGAGAATCTTAAACCACAATAGATAACATCAATTTAATGTCTTCGTAGAAATTGGAGCCTAAAAAATCCAGTTGACTTGGTGACAAAATTGTGACAATAGGAAAAAAGATCGATTCATATATCGTGATATAATTTCCCACATTAATTTATTGTAATCAGTACAAAACAGGGTATAATGTAAGCACTGATAGCTTTTTAAACAAAAGCTCGTCACGCGAAGTGATCGTTCAAAGTTACATTACCTACATACTGTATACATGCCGCTCATGTTGGTATTGTTTGTCGGGCAATATTTAAAAGTTTTTAGATCGAATATAAAGGGAAATACAAAAAACTCACTTTGATCATTTATTTCAGAATCTGTATCAATATTAAAATGCTTTAAGTAAATTGATTGTTGCGATTGGATCACCGAATTTTCCGCCAGTTCCATGTAATTGTATTACGGTTGGAATTGCTTCGTTGATGCGATTGTTGCTATATCTAAACACGAGTTATAAATTTCCTACTTTATTTGGTTTGTTTTTAAGTACTTATTTGTGGAACCGGTCCTCATCGCAAACATTCGTTATCATATTACTTAATAATGTTTTGTTGCTGCGATATCTGCTCGTAAAACTGAAAAGTTACTATTATCTTGTAGAATTTATATCATCATTGTTGTGTGGCTTCATAATTTGATTTAGGAGTGTGTCAGTCACCATGTTTGAACTGCGGCATTGAATCAGTGGGCGGTTGAATGCGTGCTTCTACATAACCGCTGTCATCGGGAATTAATTCTCAATTGTCGTTTGTTTCAGTACCTACGTCTCCGTATAATTATGTAATCACCTTTAAACACTTATAATCTACTATTTCTAAGTTAACCTAATAGGCTAAGCATTGCCATACAACGTGATAATGCCGCCAGTTTCTTGGGTACATTACCAATCGACAGCGATGCAGATGAATTTTTCGACGCTATATTTTAGTTTGTGTATTGTTTTAGTTAAGTTAGGATTTAATTTTGTTATTTTTATTAATTAATTAGGTATTAGTTTTTTTCTTTATAATATACTTAATAATCTTTTTCACAGCTTTCCTTATCATTATGAGAACGATTGTTCGCTAATTTGTCAAATGCTATTCAAAACATTCAATGTAATAAATTATAATGTAAAGTGAATCACAAATTGTGTGCCAGGTGCATACAATAACCACGTGTACTTACTGATCAATACAGTCGCAAATGAATTTGTGTCCATATTATTTAATATTTATGTAATACAGTCTGTCGTCACGTGCGCTTTCACGTAAAACATTAAATAAGTTAAATTCTTCTATTGCACTATAACTCTTAGTTGGCGTATTGATAAATTTGATGATGAATGAAACTGTCGTTAAAAATAATTAAAAGCACGGGTAATTACAATTTGTTTATAAATAAAGGCTTCACTGTCGATATCAGTCGGTTGCGCAGTGCTCAAGACGTCAGACGAGCGGCGCAGACCAGCGGCAGATTACGACCGCGCAGCACAGGAGGCGCGGCGACACTGGCGACGCGACGTATCGACCTCCCGCCATCACAATGAATGGTGAGCCAGCACCGCAGTCTGCCGCTGCAAGCTCACCACTGCACTGCAGCTTTATTTCTGGCAACCACCCCGATACTTAACAACGAAAACATACAATTTTCAATGCAAAAATGTGCCAACAACACAGTCCGTGACATGCGAAATTCCGAGCCACTGACCCGGTTCCGGTGACCGCGCTGAAGAATTCTGTGGTTACATTCATCACCCGCTTTTACATTTCTCTATAATATTTGGTTATAAATTTTGAGAGACATTTTCTCTACGCATGCGTGAGTCAGAGGGCTACCATCTACCGTGTGTGTCGCTTGTATCAGCTGGTTAAATGACCTTGTTCCCACATTTTGGTCCAGTTCTTTATTTCTTGCCTCTTGGATTGAACAGAAAATTGTTTCTCCCTTTTGTATTCATCCAAACCTCTATCTGTGTTAGCCTGTCTTTTGTTAGAACAATGCTGCAAATTGTTGACCTTTGCGAGTTTACTAATGAAGGCATAATGAACAAAAGGCATTTTGAACCTTTCAAGGTTGTCATGTTAGGTCGCACGCGCAGTGATCCCACGAGCGAAGGTACGGATAAAGTTAACCGACGAACGCAGAGATATCGTTAATTACCTGCTTAGGTATAATAATACCCTGGGAATGAACCTGTGATTTTCGATAACTATCCTTCTTCTTCGGTGACCATATATTGTAGGTAATTGGAGATATGTTTGCCCTATTTTAAATGAAATATTAAATTACGTTTCATTTCTAACTCTCCGAAAAACGGGACAATAGAATGCCCGGAATTTCCGATGACCAGCACCATCTTTGTACTTGCTTCTATCAGAGGTAAGGTATATACATACGTATATGTACCGAAGTTCCTCACCGTAAGACCAAACAAGTGCTAAATACAATAAAAGTGAAATGCAAGAGCTACTTATGTATAATAATAACTTATCCTATTTTTCTGTTCGTTCCTTTCCCATAATGAGGTAAGGTTGACTAGTTATGACAAATTCTAGAATAGGTACCTAGTCTGTTA
The DNA here is from genome assembly GCA_963855955.1 of Luperina nickerlii. Classification (NCBI taxonomy): domain Eukaryota; kingdom Metazoa; phylum Arthropoda; class Insecta; order Lepidoptera; family Noctuidae; genus Luperina; species Luperina nickerlii. Next base: position 9,752,325 of record OY979679.1, on the reverse strand, counting down.
CATAACCTATGCAAAAGATACTTTGGAAAAAAAGAGAATAACGCTTGTAATAAAATTATTTTAATCACAACTTTCCAAGCCATTCTAAAAGAAATCGCTTGCAAGATACTCATTCAACAAAACGGTGACACACAAACATCCGTGATTGAACATCTTATGAAGTTTTGTTCAATTAACTTTATTAGCCATTCATTGGTTGTGCACGTCCTACAACAAAGTGCAAATACATTGCTTACATTAGCTTAGCACAGACAGGAATGTTAATAGCAAATGAGCAATGAAAATCAAAGTCAATGCTAGCTGGCTAACAGTGCAGTAGTGTCGGTTACTACGTGATCAAACTGTCAATGTGAACAAGGCACAATCTAATCATTCCTTTGCTTATGACCATCCTTATGACTGCTTCCTGTTATCGATAAATGAATCGGTCTAATGGACAATAGGTTGATGTTTCGAATCAGTTGTTTAAATCATTATTTCAATGATGAATATTACCTGTTTATGACTAAAAGCTCTGAATGGAATCAACTGATTTTCCTGAATGATTTATAGAGAAATAGGGACACTGCAGAATATTTATTTATTATAAAACGGCAATTTGCCAATTACATTAGCTAAAGATAAAAATAAACATTCATCTCACAGAACTCCAGACATACTGACATGGATAACATATTATACTGATGGATGACATGATCGTTTTCCATTCATCCGCGAACACATCAGTCAGGTTGAGCGTACAAGAGAGCGTTGAGAGAGTGCGAAGGGGACCATAAAGTACTCCCTAAGCACGAAATCCGTAGCTGCGGACGAAGTAACGGACGATTCCTACTTCGAATCACCTACGGACATCGGACATACGAATAGTTTAACTGGGTATGAATGACACCACGATTTGACAGTAAAGTTGCCTTTAGTCCCGATGTGTTTACCCATCCGGAAAAGTGAATTAATTGGGTGTAGCTATGGTCCACTTCGAAATTATGAACTACTTTGGGCGGTCCCGTATCTTTGTTGACGGACTTAGAGAATAGGCTGTTCGCGGCGTGAATGGCGTGACAATATGATACAATAAATACAGGGTTAGTTTACAATGACCTGCCAAATTTAAGGGTGTGGTACAGACCATCAGACTGAACAATTTTGTCCATGGAATCAACATCGTAATCGCGAATAAAAATTCAGCCATCCCTTACGTTTAGGTCGAGTTAGGTATTGAAGTTTTATATGGGACAGTTGATAAATTTTTCGCGATTACGATAGTGGTCCGATGGAGAAAGTTGTACAGTTTGATGGTCTGAATCGTGTGGTTCAAATTTAATGTGTATTAAATTTGGCTGGTCTTTGAAAACTAACCCTGTAGACATAATAATCAATACGTCTGTTGAACACACAGTTTATTTCTGGGAATGATAGCAACAAGATTCATGAGTAAAATAATAAATTACATCGCTTTTCCTTTTAAGAGGACGGGAGGACTTTTCCTGTGCACTTCCTTTCTTAACATCCGGCAGTTATCCAAGAACTGCCAAGAAGTCGTGTTTGGGAATTCGATGTTAATTAAGCTGATATTCGGGTGGGTAAGTTAAATAATGTTGAAGATGAGTTGCCATAAAAAAGTAATTTTAAAAAATTAAATCGACTTCAAAAAGAAATTAACTCAAAATATGAAATAACTTTAATTTCGGAAGTTGGTGTCTTGGGATCTGTATTTTAGTTTTTTGCCATCGACTTCCGAAATTAAAGTTATTTCATAATTTTGAGTTAATTTCTTTTTAAATCGATTTTATTTTTTTAAATGACTCTTTTACTTCGTAATTTTTACTTTAAGTAAATAGGTACTTACTGGAATATATTTTATTTGTAATAAGTAGGTAATAGTTTTGTTGTAAATTTTGCACTAGAATTTGATCAAGGTTTTGAGATGTTTTCCCTTTATCATCAATAAGCCAGGCCCTCACACTTACACGTATTAGTCCATATCTTGAAATTACTGAATCGATTTTGATGAAACTTGCACTGTTCGCTAAGTTGTATTAAGTATAAGCCAATAAAAAAAATGGTCACGATCCGATTAATAGTTGCGGAGAAATGCGTGAACAAACATACATACATAATACATATATCTATAAAATTTTGTACATTTATTTGGAAGCCCTAATAGATTGTCATGATGAATATAATGCAGTTCCAATAATATTACATACATACGTGTCGAATTGATGACCTCCTTTTTTTGAAGTCGGTAAAAACTAAGTTCAAAGTTCTAAGTCAAAACAATACCAGCCTGTAACTGTTAAAATATTACCAACCTGTAACTGTTAAAATATTACCAGCCTGTAACTGTCCCACTGCAGGGCAAAGGCTTCTCCTCATATAGAGAAGTTACGAGCATTGAAAACCGCCTTCTTTCTTATTTATCTGTGATCACCACGCTTGCTCAAAGCGGTTTGTCGATTTCAGACATATTAATTAATCATGTATGCACTTGCTTTGCACGGTTTTTATGACTTGACTAAGCATTGAGATTTCTTTATTATATTGTATGTGAGTTTAACATTAATGAATTATAGACATAACCTTCTAGAATAGATTCTCGAAACGATGGTGAACCCCGCGTCAAAATCCGTTGAGAAATTTAGAAGAACAACGCGGTAACACAGACAGACAATAAATCTACCTACTTTAATTTATAATAAGACGGAACCTGGACTTATCTATAGATATATATATAGGTAGATAAGTCCAGCGGGATAATTAAGTAACACATGACTAACAGTAGTAATGGCTTTCATTTTGACAGTTCAATAACATTCATTGCGTAATTTACGTTGTTGAGCAGACAATTTTTTCTAACATATGAAGCAATGGATTAATACGCAATTAGGATGCAGGTTTCATCACGATATTTTCCTTCACCGATGTCAGTGATGTGTATCCGTATCCTATCCCTAATCAGTAGGGAACAAAAGGTATCACAATTTATCGCGTAAATGATGACCACGATAAAGTAAGAAACTGAATGAATGCAATTGGATGCAGTGCGTGAGGCGATCACGGCGAACGGGTGTGACGTAAACAACGGCCGAACCTGAGAGGACTGGGAATGACTAAATGTGATTCCTCTCCACCTTTAGCACAGCTTCGGCTGGTATGAGCTAATGGTCAGTGTCGACAGACCTACAGTACAGATAACTCGTGAAAATATTGTTAAGAACAAATAAATACATGGACCGAATATTAATGTCTTTCCTGATGGTTTGCATCCCGTTGTAAGACGTAAATAGCTCAGTTATTATTAAACGGCATTGAAATTACAGGAAATTTGATAGATTTTAAAGATAAAATATTTATTCAGTGCACAGTAAAGACATAGCATGCAGCATACAAAAGCACATTTGTTAAATGATAACAAATTACATTAATATATAAAAGCGAGGTGCCAATTTAAACAAAAAGAAAAATAAAAAAGTGACACTACTTAGGACATACGTCTATAAAATAAATCAATTTTCTCTTCATTCGTCATTTTGTCACTTAATAAGTTAGTAATACCAACCACAAAAACCATATTTATAAAAAATCGATGATACATTATTGAAGCCTGTGAAAACCATTATTTTTAACCCTCGACGCACACAGAGGCGTTTAAAACACGTCTAATCGCGTAGTATTTTGGTCACTTGACGATCAACAAAAATAAAAAGAATCCGAAAAATAATAGGTTTTCCATTAGTAATTCAAATGTCCTTCACCAATAAGCTCTAACAATATCTGAAATTCGTGCGTGTGGGTAATAGCTTATAGGTAGAACATTAAAATTTATAGATACATTCCATTTAGGTACGGTCAGCATCAAAAGTCGATTAACACTTCAGTTTTTTTAATCTCAGTTATTGAGCAAAATATTTATTCAAAATTGCAGCAGAAGTACGATGCAATTTTCAAGAAATATTTTGCACAATAACTGAGATTAAAAAAAACTTAAGTGTTAATATTTTGCTCAATAACTAAGATTAAAAAAAACTGAAGTGTTAATCGACTTTTGATGCTGACCGTAGGTACATTCTACATAGAATACCCAAAATTTGAGCATTTTATATAGAGTTATAAATAACTCTTTTGGTATATGTGTATACCTAATTATATGTTTACCCATGTGTTTTAAACAGTGGATAAATATGAAGGGGAACGGCAGTAGATCCCTGATAAAAATTAAATAGGGCAGAGTGGAAGTATAAGAAGCGGGAAAGAAGGAAGGAGGGTTGAAGGTATGAAGATCGACAACATACTTAATTTAGAACCAGATTGTCACAAAACAGAGAATAAAAGAGGCTGTGCATGATGATAAAGAGCAGTAATGACATGTGCCATAGCATAATATCACAAATCTATGAGGAACTATGAAAGTGACACTGGTGACTGAAAACTTGTGTGGATATCGATTATCCTGGTCCCATACTAGGAGGATGTGATGCGGAAGAAGTCATGAGGAAAGTTTTTAAGTTTGAATGTGGTTGCCGATAAGATTAGGCGAAGACCAAAGAAACGATGGAAGGACTGTGTGAGAGATGATATGGAATATCTACTAATGAGGTAATGGGTGAATCACTACGTTGGCAATTGATGATGGAATCCGACTGTTAATGGAATCGTTTGTGGAATTCTTATAAGACTTGCTCAGATACAGTGTAAAGATCGCCGGGTGTCGCTTTTAATTGAATTTGATCAATTTGTGCACCGGCAATCCCAATTAGAGCTGTATCAATCACTGAGTTAAACTTTTTTGAATAAGATGGTATTGTCTTAGAATTTTAAGAATACCGTGGGTACAGTCGACCGCACATTGATGGTAACACTTCCACCTCGAGCTGACCTAGAGTAGTGTGAAGTTTCCAAAGAATAAGGAGCCACCTTACCTACCGGATTCTGGAGCAGTGGCGGGCCAGTGGTAAAAGCCGCGTTTTGCGAGTTGTGGTTTCAATCCCAAGCAGGCACTTTACTTTGTGTAAAATGATTTCATCATTTGAGAGCAGTGGCGCTCAAAACGGCGAAGGAAACATCGTGAGGAAACCGGCATCTCCTAGAACTAAAAAATCGAAGACGTGACATCCGCCAACCCGCACTGTGCCCGCGTGGTAGGAAGGCCTGTGTCCCAGCAGTGGGAACATTATAGGCGGTTTATTTATCTACTGGATTTGTTACCATTTAATACCACTGATTTGCGGTCTCCCATACCTAGTTCTATTTTTAAAACATGTTTTCGATCGTCGATTTTTCAGAATTTCATATCTAAGAAAAAGCCTTCCACAATGTAGGTAGTACCTAGACTTAAATGATTAAATTTTTCAAATCAATGCATTCGCCTTCCTTCTGCTCAGTCCACTGCACATTTCTATGACAATCACCGTCGAAGGAAGTAGCCATTTAAAGTAACTATTTTAAACCGTCGTCGGCGGCTCACGGCCACGCTCGTAGGTGACAGGAGTCCGGAGGTCCTGCCGGGCTAATATTAGAATAATCTAACAATACTGGTATGGCATGCCGGTCTGGAATATTCCTATGTTATTTTGCTAAGAAATCTTAAGTATTGTTTGTCTTCACGTATGTTAAAGGTAGTAATCCGATGATAACTTTAGATTTTAGAAGAAGCGCATTTCCATCCGAATTATCTGCAATTACAAGTGACTACAGTGAGTTACGAAGTCATTGAATCTGTCCCAACTATGTTGGTGCCGGCTTCCAGTCTAACCGGATGCAGCTGAATACCAGTATTTTACATGGAGCGACATGCCTATCTGACCTCCACAACCCAGTTACTGGGTAACACGATACCCCTTGGTAAGACTGGTTGTCAGACTTTTGGGCTTCTGACTACCCGTAACGACTGTCAAAGATCTACGATTGACAGCCGGGACAAACGGTTTAACGTGCTTTCCGAGGCACGGACGGATCTCGATATGTAATGGATAGACACCCATCCACGAACCGACCGCGGCAGCGAATATAACCTTTGATCGACCGGTACGGCAATAGCCGTATGGGTCGATGAAAGGTTATAGTTATATAGGCTAAATAATAATTATTATTTAGCCACAATCCTCCCTTTCGAAGTGTTACAGTTTAACTAAAAATTCGACTAAGACAAAGATATCGTCATCTTCTTAGAATTAAAATAACCAGAGTTTAATTCCTTCCGTCTGTGTCTAATCATCGGCACCACTTCGGTAAGATGTTGATAATCACAGTTCAGTTAATCACATGACAAGCGAAGAATTTCCTGAAAAAGAAGTCATTCAACCGTGGGCCGAATCTAATTATTGCAATATTTTAAATGAGACTCCAGACACGGTTCATAACACGATGAAACTTCGAACTGCGTTACGTAAGACACTGGCGAATTTGACATTCGTTTTATAAAAAATTTGCTTATGCATTCTTGTCTAAAACGAAGTGATTAGGTATTTACCTGCTAAATAGTAAGTGAATGAATGTAAGGAAAATCAGCGAAAAATGTAGCGTCAGAGTCTTCCTCGCCGATTATTATTATTATTATTTTTTGTTGCTGGATGGGCCTGCTCTTGTCCTCGATCACGCCTAATGGAAAGAGATGGATGAAGTCAAGTCTATGATGAGAGTGAACGGGCGACTTCTGAGCACACTTGTTGCTCAGAAGTCGCCCGTTCACTCTTGCTTTGAAGGCAGGTCTTTAGTCTTGTGTTAATTTTTAGCCAAATTCTCTTTAGGCAAATGGGTCTATTAAGTAATTTTCTATTGGTATTATTTAATTAGGTATTTACATCAAATTAGGTATCCTGCTTTTAAATGCTGATCACGACCTCAGCGGGACGAGTTGAATTATTGAAGTTTATTTAAAAACTCTATGTGTGAAATTATACCTATAAGCAGCACAAAAATTTTAAATCGATACTCAAAATTAAAAACATCTAAATCAAAATCCATTTATTCAAACTAGGCTGAGAATCAGCACTTTTTGAACGTTAGAATTACTTAAGAAAATCCCCCAAAACGCCCGCTTTTCACCACTTCCTAGTGCTTTAGCTGGGAAGAAGAAGTGGCGCAACAAACTCCCCAGCAACACAGCTGTCTGTTCAGTTAGAAGAACTTATTACTAACATTTTAAAAACAGTATCAGCCAACAGCAAATAAGCTACAATAATAACCTCCAACATAGAAATACGAGTAGTTATTTATGGAGGACATAAATGGTGTCAATCAGCACGTGTAAGTTCCCATGATAAGTGGGTAACAATGATCCAAGTCATCTATATTACATGAGCACAAAAACTTGCCCAAGTAGCGAACGTCGTTAAGTGCTTTCTGTTTCTGGCGGACATTTATTTTGTTTCAATGATGGCGGAAAAGTGGAAGCCCTTTGCCTATTTTATATCTAAGAAAAGGAAGAAACTGGGCTCTTGGTTTTTAGGGTTCCGTAGTCAACTAGGAACCCTTATAGTTTCGCCATGTCTGTCTGTCCGTCTGTCCGTCCTCGCTTAATCTCTGTGACCGTTAGCACTAGAAAGCTGAAATTTGGTACCAATATGTATATCAATCACGCCGACAAAGTGGTAAAATAAAAATTGGAAAAAAATGTTTTATTAGGGTAGCCCCCCTATATGTAAAGTGGGAAGTGATTTTTTTTTTAATTTCAACCCTAACGTGTGATATATTGTTGGAAAGGTATTTAAAAATGAATAGGGGTTTACTAAAATCATTTTTTGATAATGTCAATAATTTCGGAAATAATCGCTCCAAAAGTAAAAAACAATGTGTCCCCCCCTCTAACTTTTGAACCATAAGTTTAAAAAATATGAAAAAAATCTGCAAAGTAGAACTTTATAAGGACTTTCTAGGAAAATTATTTTGAACTTGATGGAAACAACGGTTTTTGTACAAAAAAGACAAAAAGTTGTACAAAATAATTTCTGGACTAAGTTTGTAGTATAATCGTATATGCAAGCATTTTTTTAACTTCGTTTACATATTTTATTATCCTGAACGTATCCCTTTGTGTTCGCGCTAAAAACCGTCACGAGTTGGAGCACCTGCCGCGTGTTCGCGCACGTACCCACTACCGGGAGCAGTTGCAGGAGCGCGGAGCGCTGCTGGAGCGCGAACATAATGGATACCCACTTTTAAACTTATAAGTGGGAACACTTATTGTGACGGACGGGAAACTACGGAACCCTACACTGAGCGTGGCCCGACACGCTCTTGGCCGGTTTTTTTATTATAGGTTTATTCACATTTTGTTGATCTTATCTTGCGTGTAGGTATGTAGGGGTATTCGGTAGGTACCTACATCTATACTTCTATACTAATATTATAAAGCTGAAGAGTTTGTTTGTTTGGTTGAACGCGCTAATCTCTGGAACTACCAGTGGAATTTGAAAAATTCTTTTTGCATTTGATAGCCCAATTCTTGAGGAAGGCTATAGGCTATTTAACATCACGCTATGACCTTTAGGAGCCGAGCAAAAAGAAAAAAAGTCAGAAAGAACGCTAAGCAAAAACGAAGTAATAGCGCGGGTAGGCGATGCGATGCGACGGGTTGGGTCGGAGTAACAAAAAATTTCACGCGCACGAAGTTGCGGGCAGAAGCTATAATGTATAAGGAAAGTCCTGTCCGACCCCCATAAATTAAAACTAGATGGACTTCCTCAGCACTTACCTAGGAAAGGAGCTTCCCAGATTTCCGGTGGAACCGGTGTGCTTCCTATGCCACGAGTTTACAACTTTATGTCCCGGCCACATCAGTGCATCCTAACCTTTATCAACCAGGTATTTTGGGGCCAGTTTGCAGTTTAACGTAGTGTGGATTATGTACAATTAACCATTTACACAGAGACCCAGAGGGATTGATTGATTGATCTGATCTGAACTCTGCTTAAACTTCACAAGAATTCTGTTCGTCTAACTTGAAATTTCTTCGACAAATCTTATTGGCATCGAGATGGGTTCCTACGATTAGGCAAGGTAGTTCTCTAGCTATTATTTTAAAGGAGGTACCACTCATTGAATGTGGGCTATGCGTGCTATACAATATACGCAGATGGTGCAATGCGGTGCAATAGAGCAGCATCGCGATTCGCGACCTTGTCCCGACGCCCAGCGGCCTAACTATTTGTTCGTAACACTTTTGGATTTGAGTGTGTGCTAGGCATAGACAACATCTATTTAATAAATGTACCTACACTGTACATTACTTGACCTACATCAAAGTTCCCATCGCATCAGCTCATTTTAGCCAACCTTGAACTTGATGTTGAAAAAAGCGATTCGCTGGTTAGGTACTTCAGTGGATACGATATGAATCCTAAGTTTGTCTGTTAGTGGATTTAAATCTAGCCTTGGTTTCTTATGTATGTACCTATAGGTAATAGGTAATACGGGCTGGTGTCCGCAACTCCACGTCAAAGCGCGTATTTTATGTACCTATGCAGCACATAACTAGTCGAGCGGGGTAATTGCGAAACAGAACACCCAAAAATTGCGATATAAAAGACATTGTAATTTTTTTGACAATTTGATAACATTAATTGCGTTATTTACGTTATCGAGGAGATAAATTATTGATGAAGCAATGGATTAGGAATTTTCTTCAAAACACTTCCAATTTTGAAAGAAAGTGTGTCACACAATTGGGGAGCAGCAGATCAAAGCTTAATCATTGCATAGTCCAGCACGCCACACTATCAATCACAATCTGAATCATTTTGAAGGATATTGTTAATCCATTGCTTCTTATGCTCGAAAAATGTGTCTGCTCAATAATGTAAATGACGAAATGAATGTTGCTGAACTGTCAAAATGAAAGCCACTGCTACTGTTAGTGTGTTACGCAAATACGTAGTTGCTGTCGCCGCCATCTCACGACAAAAATTGATGTAATCCTGGGTGCTTACTCTTCAATTTAATTCCGATAGATCGACATTGGAATTGTGACGTTTCGTACTCTTGAGTTCGATGCTAGCGCCAAATGATTTTTAGATTGGGTGTACATTTCGGAGAACTAAGTGGAATTGGGTTCGGGCTTGGCGTGGGGTAATTTGTTGACAATATTGTTTTCAAGAGTACCGAATCACGTGACTGTAAAATTAACATTGGAATCATATTGGCATCTCATTGGAATTAAAATTAGTTTGGAGAGTAAGCCCCCTGACCGGTAACTACTTAAGGGGCTTACATGACCTAAAGCGCGGTCACTGTCGGATTGCCTACAAAAGAAAGAGAAGCGCGATGACACAACGCTGGTAATTTATTGCAAAATATGAAGCAATTATTTAATTACAAAAATTTTATTGTTTGGACAAAAAAAATAAAAGACTAGTATTTTAGTATGTTCTTTGTAGAATATCCGACAAAAAAAAACAGAATGATTGTATTTATATTAGTATGGTTTTTATTGTAAAAAGAAAGTTTTTAGAGGTATCTTCATGATGTTTTTCTATCGTATCAAATTAGTTGTATTATATTTTCAACACTGTATCTACCTAGCATATATCCTGAAGAATATCATATATTTTTCTGATTTCGTTTACTGTAGTCAATCATATACTTTGATCATTTCTAAAACTTGCGTTTTTTGTGTTTAGGTCTTGTAAGCCCCTTAATTATAGTTGTCCAAAACTTTAAAGATGATAGACACGAAGTGTTTTGGTTCTCACCTCTACGTAATATATGTATACTTACCTTCTGAGATAAGTTTATGAATGTGGTCAGAAAGTTAAGAAGTTTGTCCGTGGACAAACTCAGGGGTTTACCATCAAACTAGTTTCATGTTTTGCATAACTCGGCGCTGGTATTTCCAAGTTATTTTCATTAAAATTGATGTAAGTAGGTACGATGCTGCACGTACTTTGTCTTACCGAGGACGACTCCTATGAGTTGCGACTCCGTGCTTTTATAAGCAACTAGAGCTGTGCCCCCCACATCGTTCGCGTGGTTGATGAAAGACACTGGCACTCCGGTAGTGCCGACAGAAGTGAAAACTTGAACAATTACGAGTGTATTTTGTGAATCGTCTTATAAACAAAACACGCGTGTTAAGGTGTGTTCCTTATTTTATAGGGTTTTTTGCAAATCAGGTATGATGACCAAAGTGACTGGTTTATTCTTCTCGTGAAAGGAATTTATTCAGATTTACAAATAAGCACACAGGATAGACTTCAGTTCGTGGTGTTGGTCGCGGCAGTGGTAAGAGAAGCAAGCCGCTCGCATTTAGCTCGTCGTCAGTTATATATCCGTGGTTCAGCGCCATCTCGTCGTTGTTGGATGAACTACGTAGTTAGTACGCGAGGCCCTCGTAGTTCTTCCCGATGTGCATAGATGGCGCTGTCCTCAACAACGCGCGTCTTACGTTTTACGTCTTACGTCTTACGAATTTTCGATCAGGGTCACGTGACCTGACGCGAATTTAGAAGTTTTTACCCATTCCAAAAAAAGTACACAGCGCCGCTAAAGAAGTTTTCACTTCAAAAAAATTGGATTTCATGGGTTAAATTTTTTAGTGCGGAGCCCTAATTCTTTTTCTAATAAAAGAAGTCTAAGTTACTCCATAATTATGACATCACCTGTCTGCCAGTGAAAGTCCCGTTTAAAATAAACTAAAATCGGTAGTGTCAGAGATTAGCCGGAACGGGAAGACAGACAATAAAAAAAAACGGGGTGTGGCTGTGTCATGGACACAGCCGTGTGTTTTACGTGAATACGTTTACGTAACCAGGTTGATCCGCTCGGCTGCATTCATTCTTTTACATTTCCCGCATGTCTCGGTCATATGGTGTATTGTTGGTACCATTCGATTGTTCTTGAGAAGCCCTTTCCAACTATAAACGATGTATTTGCATTTGGTTTTTTGACGCGTATAGGCCGACATTATATGTTTTGATATTATTTATCTTTTTATTTTAACACACTAAATTCACTGTCACTATTTTACACTAACACTAGTCTAGACACTGATTTAATATCTATTCCAGCCAAGTAAAAAATAAAACCTAAATTCACCGAGCTGGTGTTGCATTATGCATGCGAGTCAAATCACGTGCATTGTTTGCAGTCAGCCTGTCATCGTAATAACAGGCCCCCGTGAGATGGGAAACGATCTTTTGTACTGCGATATTGAAAAGCTACGGATCGTTGCTCTAAGCAGATAAGCCAGTATAACCAGATCCGTGGGTTTGTATTGTATTTGACGCTTTCCTTTACTGGAAACACCGCCATGAATGTAAGTTAAACTGGCCTGTGTTGTGCTCATATGAAATCTGTCGTCTGAACAGTTAATCAATCATGCACTAACGTTCACATGCTTGTCATGTCATGCTTGAGGTAACTGGTATGCCTAGTTTGAATAGCTGCCGTAGTTTGTGAATAAAAAGCTTAATTTATTGTGTGGGTATCTATTTAGGCAGTAGAGAAATAAGTGTTTTGAACCCCGTGAAGTGAAGTTTAATATAAAACCGTAATAAGTAGGTACTATAACGAACGACGTTATCGCGAACACATACTATACCTACGAAAGTCATGGTATCGAAATCCACGGTTGCATTAAGTAATTTGTCTGGGAATGAACTCGCGACCCAGACCAACGCTACGATGATAATACTGACAATGAGCTAGGTAGTTGTCTGTCGGTACCACTAAGTATGATTCCGATTAAAATCTCACATGTCGGTTAAAAAAATCAAAATATAATTTGTTAACGTGTTCGCTATAACGTCATTCGGTAGAGCGGTTTTCGATTCAATGTGTTTTCGAACTGGCGAAGTTTTTTTTGCAAAGTTTTTCGAAACAGCGCGCGTGCGTCAACATCATTCGTTTCTTCATATAACTCCCTCCAACGGTAGGTACGTCGTCCGGTACGTAGTCGCAACTCCAGAACCTTTCAGCTCCATCGGCCATCTGTTCTGCGAGCAATGTTCCCTGTCCACTGCCGCTTAAGTTTGAAAAATAATGAAAAATTTGAGCCTTTTTTTTAATTTATTCATGACCATGGATACATGTCCTTCAGTCGTAAACTATTTTGACAATAATCATGTGGGGCTGCCATGTATGTATGTATTTACCTATACTCATGGTAATAGATTAAGTTAGTTTGCGTCACATTTTAAAATTTATATTTAATTTATTATTAATTTATTACAAACTAGCAGCGTCCCGCGGTTTCACTCGCATAAGATTCGATCCCGTGGGAATATCCGGATAAAAATTATACTATGTGTTAATCCAAAACTTAAGTAGTCTTTAAATGGGCCAATTTTCATCTAAATCTGTTCAACGGTTTACGCATGTTTGAGTAACAAACATCCAAGCATATTTCTCATTTATATTATTAGTAGAATAACAAAAGTACTTTTACAATGTATGATCCCTTTCCTTTTTAACTGCGAAATTTGTGAAAAAGGTTAGCGGTATGGTATTATGGTATACGTATTGTAATTTATGTTTAGTAAATAGTTAGTAACTAATAAAAAAGAAAAAACAAGAATAAAAGAAAAAAGAGAAAGATACTTAACATAAATTCTATTTTTGCGTTTGGTCAATTTTATTTTCAAGTTTGAAACAATGTTACATAATAAATCAAAATAAAAATAATCTTTAATAACCTTTTCTTTTTTAGATTGCTAACTAAGCAACACAATTCCACGGTGGGAAGAAAGCGTGAGTTTAGGTATAAATCTTCTGGGTAAAATGTGCTTTCATTCTAGTAACTCTATTTTGACATAGACACAGACAGTGTCATGACATGACAGTGACATTGACATCATCGAGTCATCGACGAGCGGCAATGGGAATCTGTCGTGATAACAACATTGTTTGTTTTTATTTGCAAATTAAAGAAATTGAGTTATTAAAATTTTAAGATGTCAGAACTATGCGAAAACGTGCGGCAAGTGATAGTGAAGTTAGTTCCGGCATCCGTTTTAAACGACATCAGCTGTTTCGTCTTTTACGATAAACACCCAAGCGATGTTAATAATATTGATATTACAATATGCACAACAAACGGGGTAGTAAACGAATATTACCAAAGAGATTTGGTATCCACAATAAAGCTCCGTGGCGTCTTAAAACCTTTAGAAATTAAGATATTGAGGAACCTAAACTGTGATCTTTTTTACTTAGTATTTTCAAAGGACGAAATAACCATTCTTTCGAGAAAAGACAAACTTGAGATACACCAAATAGTTACCAGTGTCGAGAGGTATGATATCAATGATACTGCCTGCAGTGGTCAAGCATGTCTGAGAGTTTTTCGCAAAGCAGATGCAGTCCCTCTTATATTTGATGACAATTTCGAGAATTTTAAACGTCCAGACATATCAACCACGTTCACTGAACCACAGAATGACGATACATTACCAATAATAACCCATTTGATGAGGAAATTAACTGAAGCTAAGTACAGTTTGAAATGTAATGAGAAAACTTACAAAGATTTTTTAGATCTTCATCAAACTGTGGCTTTTTCAACTTATAAGAAGATACATCCTAATTTAGATGATTCTGTGTTTAAGAATGGCGCTAAAGAGGTAATCCATTTGCTTTTACTTCTTGTAGATATTTCCACCCAACTGCACACATTGGACTTCAGGTCCAATGTATGCACTACGGAAAATCGAGCTCAATCTACCATTGCCAAAGTATTTTAGTGTTAATAATGGATTACATTCATAATGCTTTATCATATATACATACATCTTCCCATAGAGTAGACAGAATCTTCAGAACGCAACCTACTATGATCCTTATTATACCCCTTTTGCCTTGTTTACGTTCATACATCTGGTCATACATGCAAACCAGTTGCGAGTACTATGCACCTCACCTTTCTGAAGAGAATGTTTATCATACATGTTTGGTAATATTTAAGATACTTTGAGCTATTTTAAGATCCTGACTTTGAGTAACATCTTTATGTTTAAACTTACAGATGGCCAGTGCCCTGTGTATCAACACACAAACTCCGTGGATTAAAGTTTGCAATAAGAAAATAGTCATTGTTTTAAATGTATGCAATCTGAATAATGAGTAAGTATAAGAAGGGATGTTTCTGAAGACAGTTATACCCATATGACAGATCCTCACTCAAGACTTAATCTATACTAATATTATAAAGCTGAAGAGTTTGTTTGTTTGATTGAACGCGCTAATCTCTGGAACTACCAGTCGGATTTGAAAAATTCTTTTTGCATTTGATAGCCCAATTCTTGAGGTAGGCTGTAGGCTATTTAACATCAAGCTATGACTTTTAGGAGCCGAGCAAAAAGAAAAAAGTCAGAAAGAAGGCTAAGAAAAAACAAAGTAATAGCGCGGGCAGGCGATGCGATGCAAGGGGTGGGTCGGAGTAACAAGAAATTTCACGCGGACGAAGTCGCGGGCAGAAGCTAGTGATTACACTAGTTTAAAACTGCCTCCTTGGTCTAGTTGTTGCAAGTGCTACTGCTGAGGATGAGGTCCTGGATTCGATTCCCAGGTCAGGCAAAGTGTCATTGGGTTTTGCCATCTGGAAATTCTCAGTAAAAGCTCGGAGTCTGGATTTGTGCCCGGTTGATGGCAATAGACTCGCCCTCTATTACTTGGGACATAAACAAACTAGGGAAATGTGGGTGTACCATGAGTACGCCTCTGCCAAAACCTTAGGATACAGGCGTGATCTTATGCTTTGTAGTTTGAAACAAGTTTCAAGTAATGGTTGAGTTTTGAGTGAGGTTCTGTAATCCAGCACCCTAATTCTGTAACACATTATCAATCGGAATCTGAATAATTCTGAAGCAAGTTGCTAATCCATTGCTTCATTAGTTCAAAAAATTTGTCTGCTCAACACTTAAATAACGCAATACAAGTTGTTGAACTGTCAAAATGAAACCAATTCCGATTGATATTGTGTTACGCAATTGCCCTGCTGATCTTAGTTAAACAGTCTGTAATGTTAATGAAAACAAAAAATTTTATTCAGATCTGGTTTCATGGCATCTTTTAAGCATTCTGCTCAAAGGAATTTTTTTTTTAATAAAAATAAAAAACAATTATCAACATTTACATTTTCAATTGAGCCATAAAATATTAGTTTACAGACAGTACTGTGTGAGCTTATTGAAACATTTTAAAGAAACAAATCCCATATTAATTACAGGTCCCTAGAAGATGTCCACATACTAATCCACGGAACAACTGGACAATCCATTGAATACACTACAAAGTTATTTGAAAAGACTGATAAATCACCATTCTGGGAAGCAACAGGGACACAAATACTAAAATACAACAAAAACTCTGCTATAGTAGTTATAATTGATTTGGAAGAATTAAAAAGCAATGTTGTGAGCAAAATTGAGTTCAGTGGAGTTATTTTTTATAAAAAGAATGGAAAAGAATGTATTCTGCCCATTGAAGATGTGAAATTGTCTTCTTTAGACACTATGGGAGCGGTGTTTGAT
This sequence comes from Luperina nickerlii, assembly GCA_963855955.1. Taxonomy (NCBI): domain Eukaryota; kingdom Metazoa; phylum Arthropoda; class Insecta; order Lepidoptera; family Noctuidae; genus Luperina; species Luperina nickerlii. Next base: position 9,735,862 of record OY979679.1, on the reverse strand, counting down.
GTAATTTCTAGTGTTCCTATGGGTTTGTATTTATTTATTTACTAGTGTCTGACAACCAGTCTCACCAAGGCGTATTGTGTTACCTAGTAAAATAACTGGTTTGTGGAGGTCAGATAGGCAGTCGCTCCAAGTAAAGTACTGGTATTCAGCTGCATCTGGTTAGACTGGAAGCCGACCCCAACATAGTTGGGAAAAGGCTAGGCAGATGATGACAAGCTTCTGCCCGCGACTTCGTCTGTATGAAATTTCTTGTTCCCCCGACCCACCCCGTCGCATCGCATCGCCTGCCCACGCTACTGCTCAGCTAGTGGACCTATTGTGATGTTAAAGCCTTCCTCAGGAATTGGGCTATCAAATCTAAAACAAATTTTTCAAATACAACTGTTAGTTCCAGAGATTAGTGTGTTCAAACAAACAAACTCTTCAACTTTATTATTAGTATAAACATAGATGTAGTCGGGAGGGGCCCGTGGCTAAATAATAACAACCGCACAGGTCGATCGATCAGGTTAAGCCACGCTTGCCGCGGTTTTCTGTGGATGGATGACCATCTTTACATACGGAGACCCCTCCGTGCCTCTGAAAGCACGTCCCGGCTGTCATTCGCGGATCTTTGACAGTCGTTACGGGTAGTCAGAAGCCCGAAAGTCTGACAACCGGGTCTTACCAAGGAGGGGTATCGTATTACAGTAACTGGGTTGTGGAGGTCAGATAGGCAGTCGCTCCATGTAAAATACTGGTATTCAGCTGCATCCGGTTAGACTGGAAGCCGACCCCAACATAGTTGGGAAAAGGCTAGACAGATGATGATGAGATAGATGTAATATCAAAGTTTCTCTGTTGATTGCATTGCTTGAATAAAAGTATCAGGCACTTTGGTACTGGATGTGCTGAGCTTTTGGTTTATCTGGCCAATAAGGTTTTGCCTGCACAGTAGGATTGTCTTCTTCTTTTCTTGTCTATTGTACTCTTCTTCGATATGACAGTAGTAACTTAATGTATGGTATGCGTGAAATATAAAAGTTGATTGTATAAAAATCAGCCTTCCTATTGCCTATTTTGTTCGGTCACTTTTGGGACCTCTTTTAATAAACACCAAACTGATATTTTCTACCAAATACCATTTAATTTGGTAAATGCTGCAGTTATGATAAGAATTCTTATTTCTTCTAGCTGATCAGACAGCTGTGCTGCTGGGGAGTTTGTTGCGCCACTTGTTCCCAGCTAAAGCACTAGGAAGTGGTGAAGTGCGAGCGTTTTTGGGGACTGGCTCATTTTTCAGCCTAGTTTGAATAAACGACTTTTGATTTTGAATTCCAATAGACCGTTTCCTTATCTCTTTCTCCGGCAATTTCAGACTCCAACATCATGCTAGCAGTACTAGCCACTACAGAGAAGACTGACCTCTTATTGAGGCACATAAAGAGACACAATGATCAAGCTTTGTCTCTAGATGTCTTCTGCAAATACTTGCTGATGGAAAGAATGCCTTATTGTGACAATGTTGCTATACATAGGAAGTCTCCCTACCACATACTTAATGGTGTGATGGTGGCACTGCACACTGAAACAACGAATGGAAATAATTCTTTGACTGTTTCTGTTTATTCAAGGTATTTTATGTTTTTTTTTTTAATGTTTTTACTATTTATTTACCTGCTGTACCTATGAAGAATCTGCAAAATTAACTGGTATCTCTCACTGTTAGCCCTTTGTACACACACGTTTTTCTTGCCATTCAAAACTACGGCTTATTCGCCGTGTGTAGGCAAGGTCGTCAGTTTTGTATGGATCACTATGGAAGCTTGTTGACATACACGTTTTTTTTAACGGCGCGGTTTATTCGCCGTACCGTAAAGAATCCGTGCAAAGGAGCCAGAGAGCTTCAGAGAAGGAGAGAGAGGAGAGGGGTGTCAGAGAGCTTTGTGACAGATTGATAGACAGACATCATAGACTTTTTTAAATTATGGATCTCTAACTAAACTTATTTAGTTTTAAATCATAATATACAAATATGTATCTTTTGTCATAGAGTCCTTGATCTTAACAAAATTTATTGCATTTTCAGGACACCATCACAAGTACTAGCCCTCATACACTATATACACGACGCCGTGCCTTTAACACTGGTAATAACAACCCCTAACATCAAAATCACCGCCAAAGACGAGAATTTATCGAAATACAACGAAGAAATCTTTAACAACACTCAATTTCTATACAATTACCAGAATTATGCGACATCTATCTTAAGTCGTACTGAGTTAGTACTGAAATATCTAGACCAGTCTATGGTGAAGATGGGTGAGTCAAAAAGTTCTGCTGTTCAAAGTAAGATTGGTACCGAAATTGACCTCTTTGCTGGGGGTGAAGAAAGGTACTTGGAGTTTAAAAATAAAATGAGGGAACAAGCTGCTATGGGCGTTACGCCATTGGATGGAGATCAACCTGAGAGTGATGTTATGTGTATAGACTGACTGTCAGAAGCAAGTACTTAACATAATAAAGGAAAAAATATGTGATGCGGCAGAAGCAGCGGCCAAAATGTGGAACTTTACCAGCGTCTGTGTTGCCTTCCACATATAACCAGTCAGCCTTCAAAGCTAGAGAATCTTCTGGGCTTGCTCGGTCCATCGTAGACCTCTTCCATCGCTTTTCACTAGGTGAGATCGAGGCCAAGAGCTGGCCCATTTACCAATAAAAAAAATTGATCTGACCAGAAATGTGCAAGTTTTGAGAATGGTACGGTCAACAACAAATGTCGATTAACATTTCAGTTTATTTTTAATCTCTTTTATTGAGCAAAACGCTTGTTCAAATTGCATTGTGCTTCTGCTGCAATTTTGAACAATTATGCTCAATAACTGAGATTAAAAAATTGAAGTGTTAATCGACTTTTGTTGCTGATTGTACTAGAATCAAGTCGAAATTATTTTTATCAGATACGCAGCCTACTTTTATGAATTCTTAAGAAAGTGAAGACTGTGAGCTTTTTGAGTTCTTGAGAATATGAAGGTTATGTCTCATTTTAAGAGAAGCTAGTGAGTAAAATGGAATATTAACTGGTACCTGCTGATAGCTAGTGTTTGAAGAATTTGTTATATTGATAAGCTACTTCTAAGTTTTTGTATCTGTGAAAAAGTAAGCATCTAGTATGCTTAAGAATAATTTAAGGTGCATATTATAATATAACACTTTATTATAGAATACAAAAAAAAAACATAAGTCTGTGTCATAATCTTTAATAATAACAATAGATACATACAAGTAATTGTTACAAAGTGCCAACTTTTAGTTACGGCTGTCCTTAAAAAATCTTATTAAGTATAACTTACTGGTGACAATAAAATAAATTAAGTTTTAGATTACAACAAATTAGACTAATAAAAATAAAATGTACAAACGATAGCCACTATTAAATACTGGCTGTAAAGAGAGCTTATTAATTACAAAAAATAATCTATATTTTTAACATAATATTTTCCTATAGGTACTTAATAAAATATTGAGCATTTCACAGTTGCTTACAACACTGTTTTTTTTATTTTTAAACGGAAACTAGAATACTTAGGTACACACGCCCACATTAATCAAGCACCGTTCGAGTAATAAAATGTCTTAGAAAAATAGGTTGCCAATAAATGCAAGCGTCGGTACATACGCCGTGACTTCAGTGGCTATGAAACCATTCAAAGTTCTTTAGATAATTCAGTGAGTATAATCTCATAAGTTGTAAACCAAAAGTTTTTAATTGGAGCATTATTATTCCTTGAAAGTTTGTCTAACCAACTAAAAAACACGGTGAAAGCATTATAATTCGTAAAAGAACGCAACGTAACATAAACTTAAAACTACGAGTACCCGGTTTCCCCATTTTTGCGTTTCATTAGCACCATTTTATCAGCTACTTTCTAACCACAATAATCTACTTAAAAAAATAATGAATAACCCACAACCTGAAAACCCTGACTGTTGGTAACAAACAATCTGACCCAATGGACGAGGAAATAGAACCAAAACTATGTGTCACCATCTATCTACCCAAAGAAATAGTACCTCGTAAACTTTCGGGGGCGTACGATACGCCTATGGGACTACTAACACTTATTCAGTGTAACTTGGCTAGGCTTGTAGCTCTGTTCAGCTTTAGTCCATAAAAAACAATTATTTTGTATGAGATGCGTACGCATCCGTTCGGCCGCGGAAAGCTGAACGGACTCCATACAAAATCGTTGTTTTCTATGGACAAAAGCTGAACAGAGCTGAATAAGTGTGAGTAATCCCAATCCTCAGTTGACTACCAGTGTTACCTACTAGATATGGCTACCGAGCAATCCCAATATTCACAAAAACATGATATCGTAAATGAAAGTTAACTTAGAGACAGTACATTTATCACTTTGCATTTCTAAAATACTTTTGTTTTGTTCTCTGTATGGTGTTATAATTTACTTAGGTGTTATTATAAATAAAATAAAAACTTGGTCAGAGTGTAAACTGTTAGTCTGCACCATAGATTTTGAGGGGAACGAATTTGGCGCCAGTGCTTGGTAAAGTAGAATAAAATCAAAGATGGAGTTAAAAAAAAAGTTGGCCATATTATAGGCATCTATCTACCTAATGCATAGCAATATTGATACTCAGCCAAGGATTAACGTACCTAATATTTTGGTCTTTCGCAACTTTACTCCCGGAGTCAGCAGTACATGCCTCATTGATTGTTTGTTCCCAACTAACGTCAAATGCAACAACCATAATATTCGTGCTCTTGAAATTCAACGGAGAGGATGTATTTATTTCTGTCCTCTCTGGAGCACTGTATACTGTCAGGTACTAGGAAGCTAATCATTGCTGCCCGACTCTTGGCCTATAACCGAAAATACATCTAAAACAATACCTATACATATTAACCTATAAAAATATTCATACACTGTACATTGAATAACAAATAAATAATAATGATTATATTTAACTATTCTATTCTTGCATTGCACGTCCGGCCTCTCTATTTGACTAATTATTCTATTTCCTTCAAATACATAAAATCGATGCATGTAAGAGGTACTTTTATTATTTAGATTACATACTAAGTCATTTTTATTGCATTTTCTAGCGTGTCATACACGTTTTAAATACTAAACTTAATAAGTACATTGTTTCTATGAAAGTATAAACATTGGTTTAGATAACCTATCAAGAAAATATACAAATAATTCTTCTTAAAGGTATGTTAATCCATGATTAATCCTGTAATTTATCTATTTAAAACTAACACTAAGTATTTCACATATTGCACATGATATTGCACACTGTTCATTTTCTACCTAAGTAGGTATACTTTATTGCACCACAACTAAAATTAATAGGAATGCGTTATAAACAGTCATCGGAATGTTTAAACTTTCCGTTAACGTCACTAAAACTTTTACTACTAAAACTCAAATCATCCTCTACTCCAGTTTGCATCTTCCGAAAGCTATCGAAGTAAACGGAATGTGTCTCTATACTTTCGGCACCAGATTCACTTCGAGCTTCATTCTCCGTATCGTCACTTTCACTACAACTCACTATTTTGGCAATCACTAATTTTCTTGGCATTTGTCTAGAAGAAGTAGAGTCACTGCTCAAGTACCCTGAGTCTTGTATATTGAAACCTTTCTTTCTTCGGCACCGTGCCTTAGAATGTCCATCTAACTTTGGTCCTTTAACGAAAGTATCAGTGTTGATATTGCCACTTCTGCCTGATCGTTTTCTCATCAAATTCCTGCTCAAGTCGCCCGCTTTTCTAACTGTTCCGCTCACGGACTCCATGTTTTCATATTCCGAGGATTTTGATTGGACAGAAGCTCTCATTGGACTGCAGGAAGGTCCATAGTGTGATTCAGAAGTTATAGAACTATCGTTTGTGGAGTCAATAGTCATATTCTTCGTAAATAACCTCGGACTGAGGCTTCTGCCGGTCACGTTTTTTGGATGAACTTCATTGTTTGATTCTGTCTCTACCTTCCTAGGCGGAAAAATTGGCTGCTCATATATGGGATCATCGTCTGAAGGCGGCAAAGGTGGTAATACGTCAGGACGTGCAAGATTTTTCAGTTGTTTAATTGTTGGAGGTGTGCTTTGCCGTTGTCTTTTAGAATGCCTCAACTCTAAAGTCAGTATTCGACCTTCTTCTGTCGTCCACTCTTCAGCTTCTTGCCAAGTTTCATCAGTAGTCTCTTCGAGACTTTTTGAACCGCTGTAAATACCTGTAGACAACTTTGGACGCTCATAACCGTTTTTGCGCTGTTCGTATTCATGCCTGAGACTGTTAAATTTTGTCGCATATTCCACTTTGCCACTCGTTTTCTGGAAAGTACCACTACTTCTGAGTTGTATACGTTGTTGGCTAGGTGGACTGTCTCCATTTTCAATACTTTTTATTAGATCGTTTCTACTGAATTGTATGTCGGTAGCTTCCTTGTGTTTTGGATGCTTTCTGTCCAATGTATCTGGTTCAAAACCATCAGACTCATGAATTTTGATATAATTCTCAGGGGAATCTTTCACCTCAATAGTTAAGCAACCGGGCTTTAATTCAGCATCGTTAATAATAGTTGTCACTAATTTTCGACTTCCCATAGAACAATCTGAGCCACTAGGCGATGTTGGAGTACTCTCGAAGTTGTAGGTATTATTCACATAAACTTCACTGACTAAACTAGCGTTTGGTGTTTCGAATGGCGGAGGTTGATTTTTCTCGATTGTTTCGTAATGATTTTGGTCTATGTAAACTTCTCGATGTGGTGACGGGGTGTTGCTGTTGCTGCTAGAATGGATTTTGTATACAGCATTCCTCATTGTCAGTTCTTCTTCTAACGGCAATGCACTACTCAAGCTTGGGCTAGCCTGCGATGAAGGCACATCAGGGTAGTCAGTCGTCGGTGTAGATAAGCCCTTCTTATTGATACTTCTTTCTAAACTATCAGTTTCGTAATCATTTCCTGATGGGCTCTCAGAAGTGTTTCTTGTATATGGGCTTGGAATGGGAATGGTAGAGTTAATATTACTGATTCTTTCATCATCGGAACTACTCTGGTTGTAAGATTTTGTACAGTGATCGAGAGCTATGGCTTCGTTGACCATATCGGGTAAAGCATTCTTATTAGTGAAAGGTATTCTAGGATTTTGTACGGGATTCCGAAGGCTAACAGATCGGTAATCATTCAGGCCAATAGGTCTGATATCATCAACTCGTGCCACAGTCTGACAATACATATTAAAATCAATTCGTTGGCAATCAGGGTTTTCAAATTCAGGCAATGGTATATTGTAGTTTCTCATCATAGGTTCCGATCTAACTGATAAAGTTGACGATTTTTTGGGTAATGTAAAATTGTCTGTCAAATACATCGAGTTGGAGCTTGAAAAACTGTTTTGTTTTCTTACTTTACGCCGACTTTCACTGACAGGAAGTGATAACAGTGATTCTGCCAAACTGTTTTGAGTTGTGGGTAAAAAGTCGTTGTACGAGTGTTGTTTTACCGTGGGAATATTTTCCAACCACTTTCGTATGCTATTTTGCTTATCTCCTTTGTTGCTAAGACAGTTAATACAGGCTGGGATGTTGTACTTCGCAATTTGTTGGATATCGTTGTCATCGTCTATCTTACAACCTGGACAGCCTATGCAATTTTTCTTTCTGCTGTTTTCTCTTTTCAAACTAACAACACTACCACCACTTCTTTGGCTCCCCATTCCTTGATAGATATCTATACTATTTCCGTTAGATGGAAAAGTTTCTTCCTCGGGTATTTGATTCAAAATTGGTTGAAAACGTTTGGCTGCCATTTTGTGCTTTGCTATTGCGATTACTTCCCTAATTTTAACTAAAAATTCTAGCGCTGCAGCTGGAGGTTCCTGTAAAAATCAATCTCATAGTTAAATTGAGATTTGATAAAATTATTTACAAATATGATTATAACTTTTGCTTACCGCCATTAGTTGTGGTTCAAAATAAGCTGGGTTAAAGTACAATTTCCTGCGTGTTGTGCCAACTGGTCGCGCTATTTCTCTATCATCTTGTGTTTCTACTATTGACACATGTTCATCTGGGAGTCTTTCAATACCTGACTCATCTCGATGACTGACTTCTGAATTGTCATTTTTATTCACTTTGACGTCACCATAATGCTGATGGATCACTGCCGAAGTTGTTTGATTCTGAAAACATATTTTCACATATCTAAATAATATTTCCTATCTTTCTGACCTAAAATATTAATAATTCAGTAGTTTATACTCACATTGTATAAATTATCGTCACTTCGCGCACTATCACCGAATTCATCAGAATCTGATATATTGCTGCCTGAATCGCTGGGAAAGTTTTTATTTTCGTGTAGCTGCCGACTGATATTCAACAATGGATTCTTCTTAATAACTCCATCATCTTGACCCATCGCATTAGGAAGAGTTTGAATTCGTTCGTTGTTTACTCTAACGATATCTCGTTCAGTAATCACAGACCCATCTTTCTTTTTGAGTCCTTTTGGTCTTCTGTTGCCGTCTTCATCAGACATTGCCTTTCGACGTTTCCGAATGTGTAGGAATAGGAAAACTGATGCAACGTAGATGAGACCGAGAAGTAGAGAGCTGATGCCAATAGCCACGTACTCGGATACTGTGAGACCTGAAGTGCTGGTCGATCCTGATGTTTGTGCGTTTGGTGCGAATTGGACTTCTGTTATATCTGAAAACAAGACATAATTAATTATGATTGAAACGTTCTATAAGTCGCAAATAGAAGCTAGGTTTGTAATACATACTAGAATACGGTTTCGGTGGAGTTCCTTGCACTCTAAATGCGACACATGGTGTGAACACTCCTCGCAAATCAAGTGGCGACGTGGGAGTGGCGGCGACGTCGCGACACAGCAATCGAACCACCATTAATCGTCCGGTCATTCTTGCACGCACATCGTTCTCCCCGCTCCACTGCGAATATTACATGATTAGTATTGGAAAATTGAAAATCTAACGCATAATAGACAGAAACTAGTATATGGGAATAGAAATTGATTACCTGCAGAAATGTTCTGCCTTCGTCACGGAATAGATTGAAAGGGACATCAGCATCCAAAGTGTTCCGAAGATCGAGGAAGCCTTTCCTTGTAAGAAATTGAGCGCCTGATACCGCACATATTGGTGTTTTAACATCTGGAAATAAAAGAATATGCATAAAAAATAGAACAAGCTAAAGCGGGGAAATTAATGATTATGATCAAGAGTAAAAGTGATGATTCAAGCACTTACTTTGGAAAGTAATCTCTCTTGATGGGTGTATAATCTGGCCTTTTAGCGGCAAATAAACGAACGGTATTCGTTGCACAGCGCTGCCGGTCCCAAACGTAGCTAACGAACATTCTGTAAAACAAAATATTTGCATGCTTGAAACAAATTGTGAAGATAAGGTGTAAAAAGCGTATAAAAGACAGCGAAATTGCCAAAAGTTCTCAATACAAATATTTGGCAAATTCGAAATACCTACGTACTAACGTGATGGCCTACCATTCGTAAATAAATACTAATGTGATGGCCTACCATTCGTAACATTTTATTGGATGTCTCATTTATAAAGGAATTAAGTCTAATGCCATACCATCGATAAAATAAGCTTCTTTCGACAATTCGGTGTTATTAACAGCGTATATTTGAATCCCTCGCATTTACACCGTAAGTGTCGCTAAATGCGGTAGATATCACGCGGCTGCTCCTAAGTCATTTAGTCTTCGAACCCAAAGTTTAATTACGACCATCAATATGTTTCAAGAGTTGAAATTATGCCGGGAATAGCTATTATTTCGAAGGAATTTGGATGTTAAGACGTGAAATACTTCCAATTATATTTCGTAATTTGCACTTACATTTGGTAAGGATACGAAAATATTTTGCCAATGATGATGAAATGATGCTGGAAGTAAATGAAAATGAACTGGCAATTTTATTTGCTATGATAACGAATGAAACAATAATCAAATGAAAGCAACTCATGTGTTATTAAAAGATAGCATCGGAAAATGCAGATAGCTATTCAAATGTGAGAATAGCTATATAGCTAATTAAAAGCAAGGAAAATGGAAAGCTATTCGATTGTTTTTATAAAGTCATTTCCCACAGGAGGTATCAACGTAACATTGCCATTGAAAAGATCGCCACTTTGTTGCCGATCTCCCACGGGCTCATAGGTTGTACCTATAGTTTTTCTCTTTAATATGCTGGTACTATTGGCCCATTATATCGATTCCTAAGAGTAAAACAAAAGATATCTTCCCTATTGATAGTTTTTTTTCTGAGTTACAAATTGTTTGTATTTTAAACAAAGCATCCACCTTGCATAAGGTAAATTCTTGATTTTTTTATAATTTTGTGAGTTGTCGATTTATAAACGAGGTTCTTCAGTGTGGCGGATATGAGATAAAAATGGCTTCCAAAGCAATCTCTTAAATATATAATCGATATAGATTAGTCATTCAAATCGGTTTCTTTGCTGCAGCGTCTGCGGGGTGCAAAGAATGGCATTCTGAAAGTCATTGCTGCTCGATTTGACTGCCCCATTCAAAAACACTGGGTAAGAATAGTGAATGGTTTTATATAGTAGTCTACATAAGGATAAGTAGGTACTAACAATACTTACATAATTGTAAGCTAATATTGTTGCTAATATATACTAATAAGATATGGATTTTAATTATCTGAAATAAATTATTATATTCTATTCTATTGAGTTTTACAAAGTAGGTACATGTGGTAATAAACGAGGAATGTGCATCTAATATCTATTTATGAACTAATTCGTTGCACGGTTCAATATTGCTAATTTCAAAAGCGAAAACCTCCTGAATCATCGTTAAGAAAGCGATTTGCGAGATTTCGAAAATGTAACATTAAACGGTAGAGTTACCTTTCTGTACAGTGATCTAGCAGAGTGAAATCCACGTATAACAACTGAGCACTTTCGCAACTAATCTTTTTCAAAGAAAAGGCATCGAATGCATTATGTATAAAGGGAATAATTAATTTAATATTTACGGGATGATTTTTCCCTTTATTCATTAATACTTCGGGCAGAAATTGCAGAACGTACTTACTACTTAATTCCTCTTTGCTCTGACACATCGTACCTACTACCTACTTATCATGTTTTAACCAAAATCAATGCGTCTACTTAGAAACGGAAATTGATTCGAAGCATGACTTACACTCCTTTGACACGCCCTTTGCGGGACGTGTCAAAAGACATTGGCCCTTAAACCACTTGTCAAGCGAAAACTTCCTTCACTACTGAATAGTTTACACTACTGCATGACGGTACACTGCATGAAATCTGCCGGTCGATTCTGTAAAAATCTCACCGTGAAAACTTAGGTGAAGTGAGTTTGTTTTTGCTAGGAATTGACACTATTGACAGCTCACTTCACCTAAGTTTTCACGGTGAGATTTTTACAGAATCGCACCGCAGGTTAGAAACCTACGATTTTGCACCGTACATTATGCATGTGTTACGTTACCGTCATCAATTTTAGCTCGCACTTAGCTCTGTGATAAATTTCACCTAGGTGGCATACAGATTTTTCAAAAAAGTAGGATAGTCTAAAAGGAAGCGCTCATTAAAACTGTCCCACTGTGTTTAACCGCAAAAAATAGGAAAGAAGGTTCACTCCTAACTAGGGTGAAGAAAAGTTTTCGCGCTTTCTTATACTTATGATTTTCTGAGCTCGAACGCCTCGAACCCAGAAAATTACTAGTAGACAATATGGTATTGCTTTCAAGAGTATGCGGCTAAATGAGCCCGAGTTGAAAATATATTTTCTGACACTAGGTATTTGGGTTGCGTCACGACACGGTTGTAGTGTTGTCACGACAAGATTGTAGTGAAGAACTCTTTCGAACGATTGTTTGGTCGAAAGTCGAACCGTTGGTCGAAAGAATGATTTACCAAAGGACGTTCGCCCAAATAATCGTTCAACCGTTGAACGTCAGATCGAATTTAATTTTTTTATTTTTTCAAAACCGAAAAAAACAACCGATTTCCAAAAAGACACTACAAAGTGAAAAATAACTTTAATTTCGGAAGTCGGTGTCGTTGTGTTCGCATTTTCGTTGTTTGCCACCGACTTCCGAAATTAAAGTTATTTTTCACTTTGTAGTGTCTTTTTTGGAAGTCTGAGACTTAAATTTCAAAAATTATTTTTTTAATGGATAGGTCCAATAAAAAAATAATTTTTAAAACGGAGATAGCGCGTAACAAACATACAAAAAAAAAAACAGACGAATTGAGAACCTCCTCCTTTTTGAAGTCGGTTAATAAAATAGTCACAAAAGTTGGTGAGATTTTTTTGGATTGTATGTTAATTTCCTTAGCTTTGAATATTTTCTTGTAATATTCTTAGTTATAAAAACATACAGGAGCGAACCTTCTTCATTCGTACTATGGTACGAGGTGGTAATTACCTGGCAGATCATCGACGCACAGCTCTCGGTCCTCTCTAAACATCGGCGCGCGCTGCGGGCACGCGCACGCGCACTCGTTGCTCGATTCCGGTGCGCGCGCGCCGGCACCGTGCTCCGCGCATTGTGCCGCGTTGCACTCATCTCCTGGAAATAGTAATAAATAGATGTTTTATGGAATCAGCAGAAAAATTTTGAAAGAAAAAATGTTTATTTGGTCACAGAAACACGTTCTGCTCCAATACCTACGAAGTATTTAAAAAAATTCTAATAAATAAATAATATCACGAAAAAAAATTAGGGTTTCATATATTTGCATCTGCCATGTCACTGGCTAGCAAAGTGGCGTGGATGTGACTTTTGAGATGACGCGACGGTTAGTGGAGACGTACCTATAGAAGACATGCGACCCAGATCGATTAGAATAAGGGTAGGCGAATGATGAACATCACCTGCAGTGCTATTCTGTAAAAATCTCACCGTGAAAACTTAGGTGAAGTGAGCGTGGAGTGAGCTGTCAATGGTGTCAATTCCTAGCAAAAACAAACTCACTTCACCTAAGTTTTCACCGTGAGATTTTTACAGAATCGACCGGCTGCATGCTAAATTACCGGTGTTAAAGTGACTGTTCTACTTGCCACAGACATTTTTGGTAAAATGGTAGTTTTTCTATATGCATCCTCAGCAGTTGATGGCAAAGAGCAGATTAAGTCTACATAGATAACTGCAGGCATGTAGGCACCTGGCAACTAAGTCTCGAATTTATGAGGCAATACCTAATAGTTCTCGTAAAACCGTGTGGGTATTATGGTCACTGGTAATAGAATCGTAATTAATTTTATAGCGAGGAAAAGACCAGCTTACTAAAAGCCAACATTATTTTAAAGCTCAGTGGCTGCTTGGATAGTCAATAAATAAGTAAATGAACTAAAAGTTTAATGTTCTTAGTAGACTTTCAGCATTGGTGATTTTACTACTGCATCAATGCTGCATCGCATTTTGGGCATTCTAGTTCGGGCGCTTGGTATCAAAATTGGTTTTCTATCGTTCGCTTTTTGTCCATCAAGGAGATAAGATCATTGTTCTCTGACGAGTCGGTCCGAGGATGGATGACCATCCATTACATATCGAGACTCCTCCGTGCCTTGGAAAGCACGTTAAACTGTTGGTCCCGGTCGTCATTTGGAGATCTTTGACAGTCGTTACGGTTCGTCAAAAGCTCGAAATTCTGACAACCAGTCATACCAAGTGGGATCGTATCTATACTTATTACCCAGGGTTGTGGAAGTCAGACAGGCTCCATGTAAATAAGTACTAATATTCAGCTGCATCGTGTTAGACTGGAAGCCGACCCCAACGTAGTTGGGAAAAGGCTAGAAAGATGATAATGATCACGAATATTCTCCGACTTCACACAGTGTTCTGTAACTGACCGGTAATAGTGAAGATGTCTCCAGTGTCCCGCCGCGCCAGTTCCCCGAGGCGCGCGCCGGCCGCAGCCGTGACCAGCAGAAGCAGCAGCGTGGCGGCCATGCTAGCCCCCGCCGCCGCCATCCGCGCGCCCTCCCGCCACCCGCATCGCTAGCACCACCTGGTGGAGGGAACAAGGGCTTTTAGATATTGGAGAATAATACCTGCTGGAGGAAATTAAAACATTAAGTTAGACAGGGTAAAGCCTGATTCGTGTCTATTGAAAGGAGAGACGCTTAGGACTCCCTTTGACAAGGATGCACACACAAAATAGTTAAGGCACATCTTGACCACATTTTTTCTACCAGGGTCGCGGGTTTTCGAAAAAGTTACCGTGGCCCCTGGCACAGGCAACTGAAGGATCACGGGTGGTCACGGTTTTAGTCAGTAAAAGTCTGACATATGCGCTCCCGCTCCACCCGGAGCGGGAAAAGTTATTTGAAAATTTCCCACCCAAAAAAAAAGCCTGACACGGTGCGATTTAATTGTAGGCAATTAAATACCCATTTATATAAAGAAACAAAAATAAAAGTTAAACCGTCTAAACAGTGTTTAGACGATACGACTGATACCTACAAGTTATTTGTTGATTCAATTTTATTGTCAAGAACTACATTTATGTTATACCAACTGTTTGGGCCCTGTGTGCGACCACGTTTATTGCGGTGTCAGACGTAACTTACGCTGCGATCAGTCAAAAGCTAAGTTTCATCTATGTATGTTACCCTAAGAGACTCTAGTCGCTAGCACCACCTCGTGAAGGAAACAATAACTTTGAGATATAATAACAGGCGCTACATTTCCGTGTTGTAGTAAAACGAAGGAAATTAAGAGTTTAGAAGGACGGACAGGACGGACGAGACGGCTCGCGTGCGGCGCCGGGCGGGATGAAACGGGGGTTTACAGACAGGTGGTTTCTTTGTGCGAATGTCATGTTTGGTAGTTATAGTTAGGGCTGTTAGTAGTTTATGACAGCTATAACTACCAAACATGACGTACCATTATCTTTACACGTATGTCAAGCCACATTACCTATTTCATAGACCTTACCGACGTTTTCGTAAATACGTTCTCTTACGTTCTTACCAATAGTTTTGTTTAAAATTGATCATAGTACGGTCATTTGGTTCGAAAAAAAGAGGTTATCCGGAAAAATTCCGGGAGTTTTGAAAATGGGTAATTATATCTATAGATTACAAGGTTCTCTTTCCGAATTTCAACTTTGCCACCTCGTATCATTGCCGCTCACGCCGCCATATTGGAAAAATGGCATACCTAGTAACAGTTTTTTGACAATCTCCTTGTGACTCATTTTACGATAAAAACATTTATATGCAAAATTAAACTAGAGAAAATTTCCTACAATTTATTTATTTTGTAATACCAATAGTTTTGGCGTACAAGCGCCGCAAAGCAGTGTACTTAACATGCGTTTTGGCAAGTTCTGAAATACTAGTTTTCATCGATAATAATTTGCGTACACTGTACACTATTACAATAGGGTAGTTGACTAAGAAAATATATTTAGTCCATCAGTTAGATTACTAAAAAATATTGTATACGTATTTTTTCTTTTGTCTGGCAAACAAAAAATTACGAAGATACAGCGCTTGGAAATTTCGTATGACGTCACGCCGTGCTACAAATTTTAGCACGTTATTACGTCAAAGCCCCCCACTCCTGAACTTTGATGTGATATATCTTTGTAATTTTTTATCTAATTGATAAAACAAAAAATACGTGTTCAATATTTTTTAATAATCTTACTGAGGGACTAAATCGAATCGATTTATTTTTACCCAGGCAACATCCCTATTACACAAACGCGTCTGTTTTTGTTTTGCTATAAATTCTGCTGTTATCCTAGCAGCGGACAAAAAACAATGATTTTAGAATGAGAATGCTGGGTGCGCGGATCGCAGTTGTGGTTGAGAAGTCGTGACAGCGCTTCCTCTACGCAATGATGCAACGAGTAACTTCTCATTATTGTATCGTTTTCGACATAAGTACATCGTAAACCACTATCGACCTTAGTCGCTCCAAAAGCTAATCCTTTTTGTTCTTTCTTTTAATACTTGACTTACGAAAAATATCGAATTCGTTTTCTTTCACTTCGCTTTCTTGTAATGGATTCCCACAAATAAAACAATTAGTAAATATTTAATGTAGTAACATTAGAAGCCATATATGGCTCTATAAACACAAATGACACTGTAAAACGATGTATGTATACTGGATGACTCAGACTAATTTCTTCTATTGAGTTCTGACGGCAGATGTTTCACACATAAATTTTATGAAATTTTCTCTAGTTTGCATATAAATATTTTTATCGTTAAATGAGTCAGAAAGGAGATATTGCCAAAAAATTGCTATTAGGCGCCTTTTTTTTCCAATATGGCGGCGGGAGCGGCAAAAATGAAATTCGGAAAGAGCACATCGAAATCTATAAAATTATCCATTTTTAAAACTCCCGGAAAACTTTCCAGGTAAAACTACCAGATGACTGAAGGTATTATCAGGAAAACGAATCGTTTTTGGTATAGCAACCGGGTGCATATTGATAGCGAAACTTTTATGATTGTTTCATACAGTGTTACAAAACAAATCGTAAAGTGACGTATGTATGAAAGCAATTTAGTGAAGATAGTGGATCGAAACGAGATGAAATAAGTATAACAAGTGTGGTGAAAGCTAACGCATCGGTGCAAAAATTCAAGTGCATTGTTCAATGTTCGATTTCACTCAGTTCACATGATTTCCTCCACGGTGTTGGTTGGTTTATGATAGCAACGTTAGGTACCTATTATGGGGACTACGAGCGTTCCTGGAATTACATATAGGAAAAAAAAAAGAATTTCCAAAGAATATACAGGATGGCAGGGACATCAACGCATAACCTGTTACCATATGATTCAGTACATGATTCTGAATTTCTCCTGCGTTGAAAATTATCGTCGGTTATAAAAAAATACAATCTTTCTATTTTTGACTACGTAGGTCACTTCAGCACTTCGTCTATGGAACAGCTGTTTTTTCTTTTTGATAACCAATGAACAATTTCCACGCTGGGGTCTAGAATCATGTGCTGAATTCATAGTTTCAGTTTTGACGTCGATGTCCCTGCCACCCGTAATACTTATACACCCAACAAGTGGTGTTTGTAAGTGCTCCCATAGTTCAAGGGAAATTAGTCTGGTCAAATAACTGAAAACAAGTACTTAACCATTCGATTGGTAATTCCTAAACCCATGTCGCAATCCGGTGTCAATTAACTGTGAATCTCACAAACATTAGACGGAGTCGTCATTTTATAGCTGTGTTACTAAGTCTCCAGTTTACCTACGTTTGTAAAATTTCTCTGTTAAGTCACTATACAACTGTAGCAATCCATAAAAACTCGATGCTGTTCATATTTGCTTTACTTTTCATCCGCGCGTGCGCACACGTCAATACTGTTGACTCTTCGTAACTCTTCGTGTTTCCGCGCGACCGGCTATTGGTAGGTGTTTACCTAACTGTCAAACAAAATCGCACTTAAAATCCAAAAAACGGTATTAAAATTATTATTGAAGTGACAATGTTAGGTTCTAATGACACTGACAAACTCGCTCAGCGGTGGGCCCGTACGTAGACACCCACTTTGTCGATTTAAGCTGGTTTCCGACTTCGCAGTCAATCATTTCTCAGAATATCAGTTCGTAGCATATTAACATTGAAGGTTGAAATATGGCCACTCGTATGTCCGTTAGACAGATGTCGATTTATTGTTGTTATCCATCCCTGCGCGCTGATAGGTTTCCTTAATCGTTGCGAACCTTTGCTGTGCTAGTTTTAGATAATTCTTTTTGTGGGATGGCTTTTCTGGTACGTTATTTGTAACGGGGATTAGTAAACTTGTGGTTGTTTGAACACATTAGTCATATAATAATACCAGCCTATTATTCCCACTTCAGGGCAAAGGCCCTTCTCATACGAGAAGGCATGAGGATTGATAAACGCGCTCGCTCAAGACGGTTTGTATATTTTAAACTTACATTGACTAGTCAAAGTTTCCTCTCACATACAGTACCTATACATTGTTATGTTAACATAATTGTAGGTATTATGTATTTTTGAAGTGAAAACTTCTGCGCATTGGGCATTTTTTGAGATGGGAAAAAACCATTGAACTCGCGCCACTGTTACCGTAAGCGACACCGCGCGTGTTTTGTTTATAAGACGATAAAAAAAATTCCCGCTTTGGATGTGTTCGGCTGTCCTCGGGATGTACTCGGTTTTAATGTATATCCGATATGTCAGTAAGTGATGGCAAAGTATTCTGTTTGTGTTTTGTTTTCACTGCTGTCGGCACTCCCAGGGTGCCAGTTTTTTTTTACCTACCTCATACGATAGGTTCCCTTAATTAAATATGGCTTTGTAGGCTCAAAGGCAAGCCTACGAAGCGAACGTACGTCGTACGCCGTTGTCCTTGTCATTTTTAAAGAAAGATTTTGTGGTATGGTGATGCCACGACCGATTTGTTCGCGCCTTGGGGCCTATTCTGGTTAGGTCTACCGAGCCGTAAATTTAAGACTTCCAAAGTAAAATAACCTATCAACATTCAATAGCAAAGAACGTTTAACTTTAGCTTTGTAAATAGTCTATTGTATTAGAGGTTAGATATTTGGCTTAAACCAAAATGCCGGGGGTTTCATTTATATTTTACTGTTCGTCATCGTTTTAGTAAAGAAGTAGCGGTTTGTGGCGAGAGATGAATAGTTTGAGGGCAAATACTTCGTTTGCCTACAATGGACTCGTGTGGGGCGCAGAATTAATAACGAGGAACCTCTTCTTATGGTACCTACTCGTAATAGAAAACCATTGTTTTTGATTAACGTATGAGACGTGTGCTTATGTTGACTTGTGTTTAAGTTGACGTAGTTACGTTTGTTGTTTGGTATAAATAATATACTTCTGTTGGCTACTTTGTTGACTGGAATGTAATTTCTGTAAAAATCCTATAAAATATTGACGTTCTAAATAGGTGTGTGTTTGAATTTATATTTCTTGGATAATGGCTTGGAAATTTGATCGTTAACTTTTCAAGTGGAGATAAGTTCCTTCTACTTCAATGTTTTTTTTTCTTAAAAGGTTACCTAGGTACATGAAAAGCGGCCTCACTGGAATTTATAACTGGCCGATTTTGATTTTAAGTAGTTTTAAAAAAAAGTTAATGTACTTAGATGAGTTTGTCCTAGGTACTACCTACATAAATGTAAATTGGAAAAGTCATGCAAAGATTTTCAAATTGCGTTGGTTGATGCATCTAATGCTAGGCTAATTCACGAATAAAACCTCACATTTGAGTAAATACAGCATCAATAATTATAAACAGACGACTCACGACTGACTTATCATCACTGCAGCTAATATTACCGGTCGACTGCCACTTAATGTTCCTGATTATTGCTTGTACGTAGATTTATTGATGTGCTAGTAGATATGATTTCTGTAATGTAGTCAGTCTGGCCCCTGATTGATAATGTCGTGCATGAGATTATCATCAACGTCTGACATTTGAAAGAACATATTGTAGATGCATCGTAGTGCTGGTCAAGTGTGCGCGGATGATTGGTGTTTTTAGCGTGCGCCAGCGACTATTATGTGGTAGCGTAGATATAAGAAAGAAGCTTTTACATTTCTATGTGTGGTACACATCATATTTAATTTGAAGAAAATAGGTTATTTGACTTGCAGTTAGATAGATTGTCAACAGTTTTATACCCATAAATCATTTCACCCGGATTCATAATTCAGAATTTGAAATTGAGAAAATTACTTTCGATGATTCCTTCAATGTTAGCCCGCGAAATTTCGTGAGCTTTCACCATAGATAATGCTAAAGTAGAGTTTGACAAGTTCTCACCTTCAAATTCTTAATTTAGAAACCGGGTGCTTGTTCTCAGTTCTCTGGAAGATTGAAAAATAATGGTGGTTCTGAACATTGATTCTTTAAGGCCGTTAATATGTATTTACAACAGCAAGATCCTTACCTGGACCTTAAAGAGTTAAACGGAAAGGAAAAAAAAATGCTGGGGAAGATTCTTGATCCCGAGATGTAAAATGGACTTCAATTATATTAGACCTTTACAAAGTAACATTACGAGCAGCCACGCCTCCGGAAGTCGGCCAGTGCAGACCTGTGCAGATGGCATCTATTGATTTTGCATGCAAAGATAACGATTGATCTGCTGCCATTACCTTGAATGCCTCATGTTTGTCTAAATATATACATGGAAACTAACTTATACATTATAGCTTTAATTATATTGGTCAATATACCAAGGCAATGCAAAGGAATCTAGGTCTACAGTTATTGTGATAAGGGTGCTAGTAAATGCAGCAGGAATTTGGTAGTGCGTGCCATGTGTACCAGGATCGCAAAAATTGCAGAGGTTCGTTCAAACCCGTAGGCGGCGGGGACTGACGCCGGTCGAACTGGTTAATTGCCAGACATTATTTACTCCTAGTAGCAGCTCAGTACTCATGAAGATTGATTACTGGGTTAAAAGACTTCTAATTCATAAGCAGTCCTTCTACCTCGAAGGGACGTTTAGAAACTAAGTATTAAGGCTAATTTCACAAAGTTGGATGGTATTTGAGCTTCCTGAAATGGTAAGGAATGCTGTTTAGGATTGTGTTGGTGAATAATATGCGACTCACATTGTGAGGCCCTTAGATACACCGCGCACTCATTAAACAGTGTTAATCTGCACTATTCCTTATACGATCCTTGCTTGTAAGTTTCCATTACCTTAATTAATTATTAATGGGGGCAGAACTAGATTCTTCGATGTTTAAAAATAACTCACGGACCAAAAAGAAGAAGAAGAAAGTGTATCGTTTTTATTTCATCAGGTTTAATACAATAATAAGAAATTTTGATTCAATAGATAGAACTGATTACAAATGGTCTCTTACTCGGAGCCTTTTTGGGATGCATGAAGAAACCTCCTCGTGTAGTGCAGTTTGTTCCGCCAGTTACCTACTCAACTGAACCGAGCGCTCGGCGCATCCTGGACAGTCACACCCAACACCTTATTTGGCTGGCCCATTTTTCCTTTACGGGGTGGTAGGGATAACGCCCACCTGGTTTGCGACCACCCTCCCACCAGGATCCGGCGTCAAACAGCATGCTGTGTTTCGTCGATGCGTGGGAATTCCAGTGCCTTAGGCATCTTCTGGGCGTTCCTTCATAGACCTCATCCATCGCTTTCCATCAGGCGTGATCGAGTTCAAGAGCGGGCCCATGCAGCAATAAAAAAAAGACTACATATATCGATCTTCATATGGAGACAAAAAGTTCTCCATTTGTTGGTAGTTTCCTGGAACTATCTCAACTGTTGATTGATAAACGACTCTAAATCGTCGACATGAACACATAAAAAATAAAATTAGGGTCTAAACATGACTTGTAACATTATAACCGCTAGACAAATTGTACCACAAACGTCATAATCTATTTATGCTGTTATAAATCGGTATCGCCTTCCAAAGAATCGAGTTGCCAGCTTATAGAACATCATCTATGCTACTTTTTGCCGAGTATTAATGCTTTGATAAATTAGCAGCAATGTCATTATTATGTTACAAGTAATTTATCTCTGGGAAGTTGGTAGCCACACAAGGTGACGATGTACCACATAATTATAATCTGATTGGTTCTGAACACCATTTATTATAGTCTTGTACAGTTGTACCGTACTATACCGATCAGGTCAGGAGTTACTAGACCGGATACATTTATATCGTAAATTGCCTTATCATAACGTCCAATGACTATTCAATTGACATTGTATTTTGTTGTGATTTCTTAAAGATACCGTTTGTTGTAAAATATAAGACTTATTTTTTATAATTTTTAATAGCGGGGCATTGAAAAGACTTGTTTTAACATCTGGATTTTGCTCTTATGGCTGTAAGTGGCGATGTAGTTCAAGTGAGCATGAAAGCTGTTAAAACGTGAGCGCATTTCACTTATTTCGGACTGCACGTACTGCACTTGACGTGTTTGCGACCAGCAAAAGAGTTTTGTTTACATGGAAAAAACCGAACTTCAATTTCTAACGCACATTAGTCCATGGCTGGATATTTACCAATACAAAGATTCGTTTCTCTAAAAATAAAAATGCAAAACCATAAATGTTCAGAACACAAGCACAAAAGCTTGTTAGGCAAGCAAAAAAATAAGGCATAATAAAGTAAAATCCATTTAGATCTAAGTCATGCTTATCCAAATACTTCAGCGGGTTTACAAACAGAGTTTCGCCAGCCGTAGCTAATGAGGTCCTCGAGAAAAGAGGACACTTGAGACAGTTAGGTCGGGCCTGCGATACCCAGCTCATGGGTAAGTACGCAAATATTTGCCACCCCACTGCGATAGGCTTCTGAAGATTCAGTATTGAGAAGTGACCACTCTAGCCTTTTGGTCAAATTTCTTAATTTTATAAAGAATAATAACATGCCATAAAGCGTTGAATATGAATAAGTATTTTTAAGAGGATTTATATGGTTGTTGCCAATGCTTAAGATTCTGTTTAATTATATTATTTTTGACACAGCGCTGAATACATTCATAAGTAGGTAAGTTATTTGGAATATGATATTATTGATTACTTAGATCTTATTTAACAAAGTTAAATCTTTGTAATTTTAAACGCACTGCCATTGAATGTCATTAGTATTTAAATAGTGTTTGTAATTCGATAATTTTCATTATCTTTCTTTGTGTTATTGATTTGTGAACTCTGCATTTCATTCGTTTCTTCTTCGTCATGAATGGGGATATTTCCTTTATGTTTAGAATTATGTTTACTGAGTTTGGAGAGATTTCTTTCATAATTAAATTTTATCTTATTCGGTTGTCACACATTAGTTCTACTGGCAGCAAAAAAACTACATCAATGTTTTTTACAACATAAGCTTGTTATGTACTGATTGATGACTGATTGTAACTGGTTCCTATCCCCTTCCCTCCGTACAAAAGACCACAAATATTTACGCTTCCCAAACCTTCCATTACACTTCCCTCTTCTTACATTTCTCCATTATTCCTCAAATCACTAACTTTTAAAGACGATTAATTAAGCGTATCATCATTTAAAACGGTACAACGCACATCAATGGTAATACAAGCCATCAAAACACAGAAGCGATCAAATATACCCAAAGGTTCACAATCCCCGTATAGCTAGGTAAATAGGGACACGTGCCGTGCCAAGTACTTCGGTATTATTTTTATTCATCTTAATAATATCCACAATAGCAGACTTTCGGTCTAGGTAAGCTGCCGCCCATGTATAATGTTTATCAAACATAGATCGTCAAATAGTGGTGTTTGCTCGCCAAAGATTGCCACGCACCATTACACATGTATGAACTATTTGAGTAAAGTTTTCGGTGAAATGTTTGTTAACCCTGCCTCTACGCTTTTGTGGAAGTTGTCGAACAACTATACTTGGGGACCAGACCACTTATTTCTACGAAGTTTAGGTTGATACACTTACGCTTGGTATATTTTTTTAACACAACTTGGTGCATATTTTAGCAGCATCTAACAAGTAATTTTAACGTGTAAATATGTAAATATTTTGGTTGGCAACTTTTTCGGTTTTAGTCGTATTACGAACTTGTAATATACATTAGAACATCTGAATGTTTTCGGTATGCGTTTTATGGTAATTGTATGAACGATTTCGTACGCCATAATGTAAGGGAATTCAATAACGAATGTCATCGGGTGGATCCTCGCGGTTTATTCTCATGCAAGGCTAATATCCTTATCTGATCGTGGGCAGCTAATTACAGCACTCTGTTATATGTTATTTGGCGTCTGCATCCACTGCTCCTTACAATAAAGTAAGATGAGGTCGTAAAGTTTATCGACAATTTAATGCCCAACTCAGAGCATAAGGTCAATGATTGGCTAAATGTTAAAAGCTACGGGTCATCAAAATGGCAGATGTGAAGCTAAAATAATGCAAAACATATTACGATGAAGAACGAATATCTTAGTAAAGGCTCCTACAAACAGGCGCTACACGCGATTTAATCGCGCGCGACACAAAGGTATTGCTCGTTGCGCGACTTGCGGTGCGCGCGCGCGATTTTATCACGTGCCGCGCCTGTTTGAAGGAGCCTTAAATCACTTAAATATATTAATCACAATAATTACTTAGTTCAGTAGTCATCTTTTGAACAATTCAGAAAAGCATTAGGTCTAGTCTATACAGTACACGTTTAAATATTTCTGCGAATCGAGTAATAATAGTAGGGGAGAGGTGGCTTGAAAGGGACACGTATTGAAAGGGACAATTCAAATTACCAACAAAATAAAAATTGCTTCGAAACGACACTATTTTTGTTGTATGGCAACCCCGATGCACATCCATTCGAGCCTAACTTCACGCTCCTGTCTTTTCTAAAATGGCGATGTCGTGCGTGTGTTTATTTTTCTAACCAAAAGCTTTTTTTTTGTAATTCTTTGTAAACCTTTTGTCAAATGCTGTAAATTGATTGTTTATTTGTTTACTATTATTTACGTCGACTACATACTGACAGATACAAGAACGAAAGGTTAGTAAACTTCTATTTAAAATTATAGATTTTGTGGTTATGTTTTTAATTTGTGTATCATATTTATGAAAGGGACACAACGAACGTTTATGAACGGGACGTCCCTTTCATAACTGTCCCTTTCATAACCTTAAATGTTGGTTTTACAGTAGCTAATAATAATTTATCTTCTTTGCAGTTTGAAAATGCCACCTAAAAAAAGAACGCGTGTCGATGCACACATAATTGAAGAAGCTGTAAATGAAGTCTTACAGAAAGGGGTTTCTGTGAGATTGACTGCCAAAGCATTCAAAGTAAGCAAATCACATTTGCACAGATTGGTCTTAAAAGCGAAAGCATCTGAAACAACATCTTTTGTTTATGAACCAAACATTGGCAATAAAAAAGTGTTCACTAAAGACCAAGAGTGTTCTCTGGCAGGTTATTTAAAGACCTCCGCAAAAATGTGTCATGGCTTGACAACTAAACAAGTCAGAGAACTTGCATATCAGTATGCTACTCGTCTAGGACTTAGTATACCACCTTCGTGGGAGACAAATAATACTGCGAGCTTAGACTGGCTGAAAGGCTTTTTGAATAGGCATGATTCTCTAAGCGTAAGAAAACCTGAGAATACTTCGTTAGCAAGAACTACAAGTTTCAACAGACATAATGTTCAAAACTTTTTTAATAACTTGGAGAAATGTTATCTTAAGCATAATTTCTCTCCAAATATGGTATGGAATTTAGATGAAACTGGGTGCACTACTGTAACTAATGCTCCAAAAATTGTTGCGCAAGCAGGTGCTAAGAGAGTTGGTCAGATCAGCTCAACTGAACGTGGCTCGCTTGTAACTATGCTGGCTTTTGCAAATGCTTCTGGTGGAAGTATTCCTCCTGCTTTCATATTTCCCCGTGTTCATTTTAAAGAACATATGCTCGAGAATGGTCCAACTGGTGCTTTAGGGCTTGCAAATGTATCTGGTTGGATAACCGAAGATTGCTTTTTAAAAGCTTTAAAACATTTTGTTCAGCTCGTCAAGCCTACTGCTGAATCACCGGTTTTAATAGTCCTTGACAACCATAAGACACACATAACTATTAACGTAGTGCTTTATGCCAGAGAAAACAACATAATAATACTTACCTTTCCACCTCACTGCAGTCACCGCCTACAACCTCTCGATGTGACCGTTTATGGACCCTTTAAAGCTCGATATAGAGCTAGCATGAATGACTGGATGACTTCAAACCCTGGCAAAACTGTCACAATTTATAATGTGGCTCAATTTGCTAAAGACGCTTTTTACGCTGCTTTTAACATGAACAATATAACGTCTGGTTTTAAGAACACCGGGATATGGCCCATTAATAAAAATATTTTCAGTGATGAAGATTTTTTACCTTCCTTCGTCACAGATCGACCCCAGTCGCCTCAAAACCCCACTGCTACTGTTGGAAATTCTAACGAATCTTCTTCAAATGAAGAAGAACCGCAAGAATCTTTTTACTCTGTTGTGCCGGAACGTATTCCAAAAACACCTTCACCTTCTATTTTAAGTGAACTACAACTTGGACCTTCTAATTTTAATGAGACACAACCTGGACCCTCTACTTCAAATGAGCCACAAGCTGGACCCTCTACTTCAAATGAGCCACAAGCTGGATGTTCAAACATTAAAGCGACACGTTTTGAAGCTTCTAATTCTTCTCACCTTCCAATAACTCCGGAACTTATTAGACCATATCCTAAAGCTCCACGTCGAAAAACTACTGGAAAGCAACGTAAAGGCAAAACTACTATCATAACTGAAACCCCTGAAAAAGATAGATTGCTCATGGATAACATGATGGACATTTTGAAAAGGAAAACGCCTAAAGGGAATAAAGAAAATTTAAAACATGTAAAACAAATTTTTGAATTCTCTTTAGATAAGGAATCAAACAAAACAAAAAGTTCTGTGAAGGGTAAACAGAAATGTATCAAAGCTACTCAAAAGAAGAAGAAGACTAGGCAGAAATTCGCTAGCAGTAGCAGCAGCAATGATTCATTGTCAAATATAGACACCAATTCTGACTCGGTAGATGACATTTCTGAGACTGAAGTCATCACTCCAAGATTAAGAAATCGCAACCAAACAGAAAATAAAAGAGGAGGTGATGACCTGTGCAATGTGTGTAAGAAAAGATATTCAGAAAGCGTTGAAGATTGGTTTCAATGTAAAATTTGCACAAAGTGGGCACATGAAACCTGTGGCATCAAAGGTGTCTTTAATTTTTTTTGCTCGCTTTGTCACTAAAATTAGTTTTAAGATGGTCAATAAAACAAAGGACGATAAGACTGTTGATTATCTTTAATGGAAGAATTATAAAAAAAAAGATTTTTGTTTAAATTGTGTATAAGTTTTTAGTTTTTTCTTTAGGATGAGAAATATAAGACTAAAAAATGTGACTGTGATTGAAAAACAGTAGTCAATTGTATTTGTCTTAATATTATATTTAGAGAAGGATTTTTAAACTGTTGATAGAATATAATAGAAAAGAATACTCTTTGTTATGTTTAAATTGTTTAAAAATGTTATTGTCCTAGTTATAGTTTTTGGAATGAGAAAATAAGACTAAAACAATGTGATTTTTAAACGTAAGGACAACTGTGTACGTATTTTCTTATATTTAGTTTAAGTAAAGCAAAGTTATTAGGTGATTTTTCTTTGATATTATGTACTGTCCCTTTCATAAATGATCGTGTCCCTTTCAATGCAATCCATTTATGAAAGGGACATAATACACATTTTTTTAAACTGCGATAATTTACAACTAAGAATAAAGAAAGGTTTAATATTGCATTTTATTTCAATAGTAAAGTAATGTAGGCTTCCCATTCAGCTCTAACCTGTTTAAATTGTTGTCTAATTTATTTACTAGAGCCTCTGCAACAAAAATGTCCCTTTCATGCCACCTCTCCCCTACCTATCGTCATTAATTTTTTATTAATAAAATGATCATTCAATGGGTAAAACATTACCTGCTTATTTTAAATAAATCAATCACTATTATAGATAGAAGCGCGCGCGGTGTTAGAAACAGTGCAGTGGGAGCTATCAAAATAAATCAACTCAACGTCTAATTAAAGTAGCTTAGCTGTCTTTCATTGGCAAGTTACTCATCAATCGTCATTATAATATAAGAAATGGGCATAAATCGTAGTCGATGCAATCAATCAATATCTATAAATCTCTTTGTATTATAAATCTATCGGCAACAAACAACGTGTTTAATGGTTAGAAATCAGCTGTAGTTAGACGAGTGACAAGTCAAGGCGCTAAACCAGTCAGTGCGTGTGCGTCGTAGTTATTAAAGTTCAGTGTCAGGCCTGAAGTCTAAGACCCGACTCCTAAATCATAGTGTTTACTAACCCAGCATCAACTAACACACTTTAAGAGAGAGACCTTACGGTAACAATTCACAGGAAACCTCTCCAGTCTTCAGTACGGTTATTTCCATATAAAAACTTTAATTAGATACAAACAATCATAGCTGGCTGTCATTTCGTCTAGTTATTATTTCTGTCAAAGTATGTGAAGACGTTACCGTGTGAACGTTGGTCTGATCGTGACGAGTGACGTCAGAACAATTGTCGATCGCTTGTTATTGTGTTGGGTGTTCTCCGACGACGAGGTTCTCATGGCGAAGCCGAGATTTCGCGTATACACGTGACTTTGCAACTCTTTCTGTTGCCGCGCCGATACATTCTACATATATTCGCAATTATTGTCATGCAGCAACTAACTAGTTTTTTTCTTGAAAAAAATTGCTCTTAAAGTCATAATGAAGTAATTAATTCGGGTAAGTTCTCCGATGACAGTTTAAATATAAAAGGAATTCTGAAAATTCTGATCGGTGTAGCTTACTTAACTTGGTC
Organism: Luperina nickerlii; assembly: GCA_963855955.1. Taxonomy (NCBI): domain Eukaryota; kingdom Metazoa; phylum Arthropoda; class Insecta; order Lepidoptera; family Noctuidae; genus Luperina; species Luperina nickerlii. The sequence goes on along the minus strand of OY979679.1, from coordinate 9,707,385 downwards.
CAAGTCTTTGCAAGTGATGACGAAGATAGTATCGAAGAGATAAGATGGACAAGAATGTCATATGTAAGCTGATTACTTACGTAGGTATAATAAAGCTAGGTTACTGCAAAAACTTCAAAAGCTAGTGACTGATGTTTTCAACCGGGTAAAGGCTACTTCAAACAGGCGCGACACGACACGCGGCACAAAGGCACCGCAAGTCGCGCAACGAGCGGTGCCTTTGTGTCGCGCGCGATTCGCGTCGCGCGTCGCGCCTGTTTGTAGGAGCCTTAATTGCGTAACACACTAACTGTAGGAATGGCTTTCATTATGACAGTTTAACAACATTCATTGCGTTATTTACCTTGCTGAGCAGACAAATTTTTCGAACGTCGCCATGGATTAGAAATATCCTTCATAATTATTCAGATTGTGTGTGCGTAACACACACAATCTGAATCAATAAAATGAATTAGGGCTCTGGATACTAGATAGTGATTAATATCTGCAACTGCGAGTTCTATTGACACATCTACATTTATTTTTACTGCCGTAACACGAACACTTTCTTTTATTACAGTCTAGTTGTGCCCGCGACTTCGCGTGCATGTTGGAAAACAAATTGGATTTTATGGGTTTTTTTTTTGCGCGTAAATAAAAACATTTTTCTAAAATAAAAGTAACCTAAGTTACTCCTAATAATATCAGCTATCTGCCAGTGAAAGTCCGGTCAAAATCGGTAAAGCCGTTTTGGAGATTAGCCGGAACAAACAGACAGACAAAAATTAAAAAAAAACGTGTTTAGTGTTCCGTACCTCAAAAGGAAGTGATCTTATAAGGGTCCTAGAATGGGACCCTTAGTATAAGATCACTTCCTTTTGAGGTACGGATCACTTCGTTGTCCGTCTGTCTGTCCGTCTAACAAGACTCTTTTTCTTAGGAACACGTGAAGTTATCAAGTTGAAATTAATATCAAATACTCAGGGCTGCAATCCCTTGAAGCAGTGAACAAATCAAACTTCTAAGTCAACGCAATCAAAAGATACGGGCGTTTATGTTCCGTATATGCCGCATATTATGACACTCGCAAGGGAATCAAAACCTATAGGGTACTTCCCGTTGACCTAGAACCATGAAAATTGGCAAGAAGCAACAACATGTGGCACAAGTAAAAGAAAAAATCCGAAACCCGTAAATTTGTAGTTATATTCCTGCGTACGGAACCCTCGGTGCTCGGGTCCAACTCGCACTTGACCGGTTTTTTTGTTATAGGTACAGTGCGTGCCACGTAAGAAGAGACTTGACCCCGCCTCCCCCGCCTCTTTCCGCCGCCCCTATGACGTCCGGTCCCGTCCCGCACTCAGACCTCATACCGCTAAAGATACCTAAAATCGTGTTCTGCGCATGTCAGAGCACGTGGTGTGTCAAGTCTCTTCTTATGTGGCACGCACTGCACCGTAGGTATACCGCTTTTTACTAAATGCATACTTTCATAATTATGCATTTAGTAAAAAGCTGTTATTTCGACATTACAAACAGACACTCAAATTTTATTTATTTATTTATAGATTATTCACTGTTCGTCCCTGATAAATTAGCAATGTTGCCAACCCAATCAAGTTTTGTATGTGCCTAAATAAAATTATACCAAACCAAATCGTTATAAATTATCACTTATCAGTAGCAGATAATTTACATCATCAGGCTGGATTCACTTTTAGTTAAACGGTTATTTGTATTGCTTTGCGAGCTACAACTTATTTTATTGATCGTCAATTTTGTTTACTGGAGAGGACTCCGGCGAGACTTTGGTGACATTTATTATGTTGCCCCTTGCATCGATATTAACAAATTATCCAATCAGCAGGTTATTTATAACATTGTAAAAGTCATGTGTAAAGATTTGATTGAAAATACTATTAAACACTGGTAGGTAGGTATCTAAAATCTACTTATTATATTTCGTTATTATTATTTATTTATTTATATAATACATGACAAAAACACATAAAACATATTAGTCAATGTCTTTGACAAATCTCGGGACCACGGGGTCCTTGAGGCGTACGAGGGTGCAAAGCCAACTCGCAGAGGCAACTTCTTTTTTTTTTCGGCATGGGAAATCATCAAATGACCCCTTCCGCTCTGTGTGGAGCGGAAGGGAGTGTCAGACTCTTACTGACTAAAACCCACCCGTGTTCCTTCCTTAGCCCTTTATGTTCCGGGGCAGCGGTAACCCTTTCGGACAATCCTAGACAATTTTAATGAAAAGAAGCACCAACTAACATAGTCTTTGCTGTATCAACGCACTATGCAAGTGCACCCAAGGACAGCCCCGGTTGGTGTACTACCTATTGCAGGATATAGAAACAAAGATATTCGAATTATGAGTTTGGATGATTAAAGTGGACTGGTTACCTAGAACTATGAAAGGACGCAAAGGACTATGGCCCCTGCCTGATCAATGTTTTGTTATAGGTACTCAGAAAAAAATTTAACATGGTACCTACCTATCGGTTTATTGTCTAGTATGCCTCTACGACTCAAATTTAATTGAAGTTTTTTAGATTGCTTTTTCCTTTAAGCAATTAACTCTTTACGACTTGACACAATTAAAACCCATAATTATTATAATATCCCATATTAATTTCATACTTCACAAATCGTTTTACAAATACTTCACGTAGTAACTACTGTGAACTACCGTTTAACTTCAAGAAACTTCATTACTCCATCGTACAGATTTATAACCACTAAAACTGTTTACGATGCTAAAATATTTACTGTAAGTATTGAAAATATCTTAAATTGTATATTGCATAAAATCAATCCTGCTTCTCAAGGCGCCAGGTACATAAACCTTACTAGGTACTAAGTATAGGTAGGTACTTAAATTTTTGTATTGGGTCCCACCCACAGATATAGATACACCTAGATAACGCAATAACAACTACTTCGCGTGCCAAAAATCGCACCAGCTTACGTACAAAAATCGTAAGCCGCCACTTTCGCGCTCAGTCCTGTGCACTGCTGGTGCTAGACCCCAGGGGTGGGGTGAGACGGGTGCCGCACGCGACGGTGGCCGTCTTTGAATCCAATTGATTTTCCCTTCACTAGATAGTGCTTTTGACGTCATAGTAGGTAGTCAAAAAATGGCACGCTTGGTTTTCATACTGATCGTGATACATGCGTTATCTAGATCTCTGTATATCTGTGGTCCCACCTGTAAAAACAAAACAACTCACGTTTTTTGGAACTCTAGCTAGGTACCTTTATGAAAATACTAGCTATTGCCCGCAATTTCGTCTGTGATCCAGGATGAATAGTTGCCTATGTCCTTGTCCTTGTCCAAATCCGTTCAGACGTTTTAGCGTGAGAGCGTAAAAAACAAACTTACTTTCGCATTTTTATAATATTAGTTAAGATGAGTTTAGCCAATTGAAACCGAGGCGCTAAGTCCCACAGATACTCAAGATGATGATTGACGTAAAAATTTGATTACAATATTGAGTACTAGCGACCCGCCCCGGCTTCGCACGGCTGCAATGCTGATACTAAATACACTACAGAAAAACTGTGAACGTTGTATATAAAAACATAGCGGCCCGCTCCGGCTTCGCACCGCCGCAAACGCTACGTTCCGCAATTTTTAAATCTGTAATATCTTCGAAAATATTCACTTAAATCATACGGTGTAAAGGGCCATATAGATCTATATTAAATGAACAATGTATTCAAGGTATTTAATTGGTTAAGGATTAATGCTGTATTGGTTAAAATCGCTTCGAAAATTAGCCATTATTTGTCGTAAAAAGTAAATGACAAAAAAAAGTTATTGTGGGTTATCCATAAGAGATAGACATATACCATCACGGACTTTTCTGCAGACCTTTTCAATGTGTACAATACTTAGTACATTATTTTGATAAAACTCGTAGGGTTCAGCCTGCGTTTGCAATGTAAGCGGAAAAAATGTAATTATTTACGACATCACATTAGAAACCTCAAAAATAACAGTACTTCTCCACTATTTAATGGATGTTATTATACATATAAACCTTCCTCTTGAATCACTCTATCTATTAAAAAAAACCGCATCAAAATCCGTTGCGTAGTTTCAAAGATTTAAGCATACAAAGGGACATAGGGACATAGGGACATAGGGACAGAGAAAGCGACTTTGTTTTATACTATGTAGTGATGAAGTAAACCTAAGTACCCACAGATTGACTAGCTTCTACCATAGTATAAAAAGATACTACTTGCCACTCATCATTGGATGCCTATGGTTCAGCTGTCAAATTCAAAATTCGAATTTCAGAACCCGAAAATGATGTTAAGGGGGATGCGCTAGGTAGCCCGCGAAATTCTAAATTTAGTATTTCATGAAATAGTAATTTAATAGGAATACTTATATGTACTTAGAGGGTTGTATTGATGATTTTTAATTCTTTATAGTCATTTTTTTACGCTCGCTAATCATATTTAAATCAACATACAACCTGACACTAACCTGCAAATTGCATAAAACGTAAATTTGAATTCCGCGGGCTAACTAGCGTATTCCCCTTAACCATCCGTTGATTTGAAGTCAGCCGGTCCGTCAGTAAACCTGTAACTACGAGTGTCCGTGGGTAATGTCAGTAACACGTGTCTAGCATGTTTGTCAAGCTTGCAGTGGACAATGACCATCGTTAGACTTAACCTCGAACTTCGGACATGTGCCCCGTTGACCCGCGAGCTTTACTTGGAATTCGTTGCGTTGTTTTTTTTTTGAGATGGGGAAAAAACCATTGAACTCGCGACACTGTTACCGACATCGCGCTACATTCGGATGTGTTCGGCTGTCCTCAGGATGTACTCGGTTTTAAATCCGATATGTCAATGAGTGATGGCAAAGTATTCTGTTTGTGTTTTGTTTTCACTTCTGGCGGCACTCCCGGAGTGCCACTGTTTTTTTTTCTCTCTCTATTCTGGAGAGTGGGGTAAGCATGTAGTTGATGTTATTTTATAGTTTAAATTAGGCTGGATACAAAACCTTGCCAAAACTTAATCTCGCGCAAATAAAGAAGGATATTTATTTTTGACATCATTATTATACATGGTTAAATTAAATTGGCTAGCTAAACTCCGCACGCGATGGTTATCTTAACATGATAAAACAAAATAGAAATTGATTTGGTGATTTGTTTGTAGATTCTTCGACCGCAGTTATTGTAGTCTCTTGAAAATCTTGAAACATCTATTTGAAAAGTACACACACAACACACCGCGACCCCTCCGTGCTTTGGAAAGCATGTTAAGCCGTTAGTCCCGGCTGTCATTCGTGGATCTTTGACAGTCGTTACGGGTAGTCAGAAGCCCGAAAGTCTGACAACCAGTCTTACCTACCAAGGGATATCGTATTACCCAGTAACTAGGTTGTGGAGGTCAGATAATCATTAGCTCCATGTAAAATACTGGTATTCAGCTGCATCTGGTTAGACTGGAAGCCGACCCCAACATAGTTGGGAAAAGGCTAGGCAGATGATGAGATACTGATACCTACTTATCGCCTCTGCGGAGTTTAGCTAGCTAATTTAATTAAACCCTATATACCTAGTTACCAGATACCATTCGTTGTTCTATATGATTTCTATTAAGAATTTCTCGCGGTTCTCTCAGTCGTTTTTCAGTTCGTCGTTGAGCCAGAACCCACATAGAAACAAGACACGGTATCCAAACAAAAGTAACCAACCAGTTGCAAGTGCTGATTTTTATCTTTTATCACATAAAAGTAAGTGCCTAGACACTGAAACCTCACAACATGTCTATGTTTGACGATTTATTGTTTCTCGGTAGGCAGTTTTACAAGAAATTCTAAAGAAGAAAAGCTTTATGAGTGTTGAAAATGATTTTCCAAGAAAATACATTTTCAGTTTTTCGTTTATTTTAAAAAACAAGCAATAGGAAATTACTATTGGAGGTTGCGGATGTCGTCCTCAGGACGAGCTGCTTCTCGCACGGACAACTGTATGTAAACTTCTACCACATCACTGGAAGTCGGCTTATTAATCGATTCGCACGAATTTACTCGCTCGAAACGGGCGAATCGATACTTACTCTTAAATAATATTAATTTTGCCTTTACAAAATCTATTCGTGCGAATCGACTAATAATTCTGCAAGATTTTGGTAAAGCTTTCCGGATACAATTTAGAAAGCCATACAATTTAGTCAATTGACAACCAAATCCAATAACAGTTACAAAGCTCAGCAAGTGCTCTTTATCGAATTACAAATAACTTGTAATTCGATAAAGAGCACACGTGGCTTAACCCGTTCGACGGACATTTCAATCGAGCATTTTATTCTATTAATTTGTAATCCGAATAGTGTGCGTATAAAATGAAACGATTCGTTGCGCTCTTGAATTTAGTTACGTGTCGTTATTAGTACTGCTCATACTGTCCATGTTCTTGGTGGGAAATGGAGAGGAAGGTTGCAAAAGGCCTACTCCACAAAGGCAGTCCAGCCTCTGAGTTGCTCAAGCGTACGTTGCATACACACGAGTGATGGCAATGGCAGAAGCAACTGCAGTCGTCGACGCGTCGACGGGTGCCGTTGACAATCGTACACATATAATATCTAAGGTCTATTCAAATTTACGTTTCAAATTGTTATTTCAAGAAACAAATATCAAATTTATTTTAATGGCGATTAAGTTGATTTCAGAGTGACTAGCACTATTGAAAAAGTTATAAAAATGTTGTAGCGTAAACTGAACTTTATTGCGTATGAATTAAAGTTATTTTTCCAATAAACTTATGTTTGTTTACATTTTTGGCAAATAAATCGCGAATGCAGTTTACCCAAGCGGCATTTTGTCGAGGGCTGTACGTGCCTCTGCCATTGACGCGTGCCGTTCCTGTATATGAGCACTTAAGTACTCCGTATCTTTACCACACTTACGCTCTAGAAGGCAATTAATGTCTTCTACATAGGTACTTTTCCGTTAAGGAATCTAAATCATCATCCGCAATGGGCTAATTCCCGCTGCACAGAAATGAAAACTAAGGATATCTTGCTTTGCGATACAAACATAAAAGACGATAGAAAAGGACAGCTAGGCATTTTTTAATGTTAGGTAGGTAATGAGTTTTGCTCTAATTTGATTAGTTTGTGTTTACGTTCAGTCGACAGTTCCACGCCCTGTAAGTAATCTACTAATCTCTTGGCTAGAGATTTTCTCTTTTCAATCTACTTAATTCATGAAGGAGTCCTTTATGCACTTCTTGGCAGTGAGCCTTCTGCATTTACTCACGTGTCCATCGTCTTCACGTAACGGGTGGATGCGCGTGAGTGTACCGCTTCGATCCCCGACGAGCATAATCGACTGTGTCTAGATTACACACGCACCGCACCCCGACGTGACGCGACATCGGCCTGCGCGAGCGCAGATGTCCGCTCTTATACAGATAAATGCTTATCCCCGTTCGAATATCAACGTGGAATTAGAAAGACGGTTGATGTGAATTGATTTGTGTTAGCAAATTCTGATGGAGTACCTACTTTGGTGGTTTGGCATTTTAGTACTTATGTGAATGAAATAAATGTAGTTGAAGTTGCTAACTATCGGTGAGTTTTGGACTCTTGTTGACGAGCCGATTGGTCCTTGTGTTTTAAAAAAATGAAATAATGAAAGGCATTCTACATTACAAGAGCAGATTCTTTACCTAAATATTATTATATCAATTAACCTTTGGAAAATTAAATTTAAACATAATTTACCTTGAACTGAATAAAGAAAAAAAAATAGATCCGTGATAACTTCAGATTCGAAATCAGTAATTTAATAATTTTGTGCATAATATTAATCGTTGCAAAATAGTTTTTGTGAGTACCTACCTAGTTATATAACTTGATATTAGATGCGATAGGTACAAATAAAATAAAAATAAAAAGTAACTGACCTTGTGTGTTTATTTGTTTCTTCTCAAGCAAATAGCAAACGTTGACACCGACACCCTAATTGCGTAAAGGCTCCTGCAAACAGGCGCGACGTGCGACGCGAATCGCGCGCGACACAAAGGCACCGCTCGTTGCGCGACGTGCGGTGCCTTTGTGTCGCGTGTCGTGTCGCGCCTGTTTGAAGGAGCCTTAAAACATGATCAATCACAATCTGAATGATTTTGAAGGATATTGCTAATCGATTGCTTCATATGTTTAAAAATAAATGTCTGCTTAACAATGTAAATAACGCAATGAATATTGTTGAACTTTCAAAATGAAAGTCATTGCTATGTTAGTGTGTTACGAAATTACGCCACGGAGAGCGTTAAAAATTAAAAAAAAAACGGACTAAGGAATGTGTTCCTTAGTCCGTTTTCCTAATCAACTTTGAACCTTATGCTTTGGCGATAAAGTTGAAAATCTATTAAAGAAATTTGACAGATTTTAGTAACTTGATGTGCTGGCGACTGTACATTTCCAGTTTGAAAAACCGAAAATGAGATGTCTGCTGACCTGTCATTTTCGGTTTTTCGTACAATCAGGTCAAGTCACTTTATACTGGTTATGTGTAACTTGATGTGTAGCCGTGCGTACAAAAGGATTCCAAAATTATATCTTGCTCAAATAAAATATTCAGCTAAAAAGCAAGATAAATGAAGAGGCAACACTAAAATTAAAATATTTTCTCTTACAAATATCCTAGGTATAAATAAATAGGTCACATCTCCCAGAGGGTCCGCTTGCTACCATGATGACACTACATTAATCCAAGATCGACTTAAGATAATCCAATGCATCGGCTAACGGGTCGACGTATAATAAGGGAGCAAGACAGAGGCGGCCAACTAATGACTTGCCACTGTGAGTAGCGCTAAGATAATAGCACACGGTACAGCTATAATACTAGCCATGGAATCATTTACCTAACCCCCAAGGGCATGTATGTAAGTACTTAGAACTGTACAAACAGTGAGGTAATACTTTTCTTTCCGCTTCATAATAACTTTGTACAAGTAAGTACAATGCGTGCCACGTAAGAAGAGACTTGACACACCACGTGGTTTGACATGCGCAGTACACGATTTTAGGTATCTTTAGCGGTATGAGGTCTGAGTGCGGGACGGGACCGGACGTCATAGGGGCGGCGGAAAGAGGCGGGGGAGGCGGGGTCAAGTCTTTTCTTACGTGGCACGCATTGTAGGTACTACTTACATACGAAGGAGAGATAGCATCATGCTCTAAAAAAGTTGGGAAAAGAGAGTTACACCCACATTTCGCCAGCTAATCACAATCGTTCGATACGCCTCCGTGACGACTCGAACATCAATCAATGTTATCAAAAGAGTGTATTTTGAGACAAAGGGCTGTTCACAAATCCAAAAATCGAAAATGTCAGTTTACATCAAATATAAGACCGCCACGTAAGGCAAATTGAAAATATGTCATTTACTATACGACAACCATTCGACAGGTTGTCACTGTCGAATGTTTGTGAACAGCTATGGTGGTGTCATTTAAAAGGGGTGAGCTTATTGTCATATAAAATAACGAAGGTACGTTTTGTTTTTTAAAATCGTTTCTAAGAAGAAGTATGCTCTTCTTTCTTGAAGAGAAAGGGGATTTCTCCATGGTAAACTTTTGGCAAACTGAGCCATAAACAATTAAATTATATCATCGACTACCGACCATAATAAATTTCTAATCGGATCGATTCGAATCTAAAATTCTTATCCGTCAAAGAAATAGTAAATTCCAATTTGCTTCTGCATTTCTCAAAGGCTTTAAATACATACATTTAAAACTTGAAAGGAAATCAAATCAAATAATCAGGAGCTCATTTAAATTCTGTATAGGTATCGTTAGTTAACTTCTTAGGCAGCTTTCATCCAATTGTAAATAAAGTAATTTCTATTACAGTTGGTTAGCATCTGACTACTTGTGTGTGATAGAATTTACTGCCGCCTAGTATACTGAAACTGTCAATGACACATTACAATTACTGGTACATAAATCTAGAGTCATTTAACATTTGAACGTTTAGAAAATCATTTACTAACATTTTTATTGAATTACTGTTCCTTACTGAAACCTCTTTTCTTTTCTAATGACTCTCTTTAAGGCGGTGCCCAAACGTAAGACACCGTAAAACGCTCAGTTTTTTGTCACACATTTAGGCGTATCTGTACATATTACAAGCCAGAAAAATTTAATTTATTGTCAAATGTTCAAAGAAAAGACTTATTCAAAAATATTGCATAAAAATAAAATAGTACTTATCTTGGTAAAATAATAGAGATAGAATATCATACATTTTTCTGATTTTGTTTACTGTAGTCGATCATATATTTTAGGCATTATAAAACTTGCGTTTTTTGTGTTTAGGTCCTGCAGTCCCTTAATTAAAATGATAGTTGTCGATGACACACTTCAATAGAAATAAATCGATTACCAACCACCTCTACGACCTTTTCTCAATACTATAAGCCGATAAATCAAAAAGCTCTTACTGACCATTTCGACTGACAAATTACATATTAATACTTCGACCACAAAACAAAATTTCGTCACGCCTCCAAATTATGTAAACACAAAAATAATTGACGTAAAACTGTCTTTAATAATAATATAATATAGCAAATTGACGAAAATTAAATCACTCCTCATAACATTAATTCTTCGTGAAAACACCACCACACACACGCTACATTGACTTGGCTTGGGCACGTTAATGTAGCTTAAACTAGCCAAAGAGCTAAGAAACAAAATTCGTTTACCAAAAACAATTTATTTATTTCAGACATAATTCTAGTCTATAGATTCAAACTCATACATTAAAATTACTTATAAGCCAGCATATTGAGACACTAGCCAGCACTTAATCTGCGGTTTACTTTGACCGAGAGTAAATTAAAGGTTAACGGCAAAGCCAAACATAATATTTTGTAACGCCTTCCTTTAGAAATAATTTGGTAAACTTATTGACACAATCATTACAGTGCAAAATGCATCGTTTGCATCTATTAGAATTGGAATGTTAAACGGTGGGCATTGACAACAAACAAACGAGGAAGAGAACAATAAAAATTTACGCTTCCTCCTTCTTCTAATTTTGACTGTTAAATAATTATCCCGCTGATGAACTATATAACATCAGAGGGGCAATTCCCGTAATTTTAAGAAAGTTTTCAGTCTGATCTCAGTCTAAATCTGTCAAAAATATCTCTAGTTTACCTTCCTCCTTCTTCTAATTTTGACTGTTACATAATTATCCCACTGATGAATTACATAACATCAGAGGGGCAATTCCCGTAATTTTAAGAAAGTTTTCAGTCTGATCTCAGTCTAAATCTGTCAAAAATACCTCTAGTTTACCTTCCTCCTTCTTCTAATTTTGACTGTTACATAATTATCCCGCTGATGAATTACATAACATCAGAGGGGCAATTCCCGTAATTTTAAGAAAGTTTTCAGTCTGATCTCAGTCTGATCTCAGTCTAAATCTGTCAAAAATACCTCTAGTTTACCTTTCTCCTTCTTCTAATTTTGACTGTTACATAATTATCCCGCTGATGAACTACATAACATCAGAGGGGCAATTCCCGTAATTTCAAGAAAGTTCACAGTCTGATCTCAGCCTAAATCTGTCAAAAATACCTCTAGTTTACCTTCCTCCTTCTTCTATTTTTGACTGTTACATAATTATCCCGCTGATGAATTACATAACATCAGAGGGGCAATTCCCGTAATTTTAAGAAAGTTTTCAGTCTGATCTCAGTCTAAATCTGTCAAAAATACCTCTAGTTTACCTTCCTCCTTCTTCTATTTTTGACTGTTACATAATTATCCCGCTGATGAATTACATAACATCAGAGGGGCAATTCCCGTAATTTTAAGAAAGTTTTCAGTCTGATCTCAGTCTAAATCTGTCAAAAATACCTCTAGTTTACCTTCCTCTTTCTTCTAATTTTGACTGTTACATAATTATCCCGCTGATGCACTACATAACATCAGAGGGGCAATTCCCGTAATTTCAAGAAAGTTCACAGTCTGATCTCAGTCTAAATCTGTCAAAAATACCTCTAGTTTACCTTCCTCCTTCTATTTTTGACTGTTACATAATTATCCCGCTGATGCACTACATAACATCAGAGGGGCAATTCCCGTAATTTCAAGAAAGTTCACAGTCTGATCTCAGTCTAAATCTGTCAAAAATACCTCTAGTTTACCTTCCTCCTTCTTCTATTTTTGACTGTTACATAATTATCCCGCTGATGAATTACATAACATCAGAGGGGCAATTCCCGTAATTTTAAGAAAGTTTTCAGTCTGATCTCAGTCTAAATCTGTCAAAAATACCTCTACTTTAGCTTTCTCCTTCTATTTTTGACATTGATTGTCGCTGAGATGAGATTGTGACTAGATTTGAACGTTTTTGATTACGGGAATTGGTCATCATATCGGATAAAAAATATCGGTCACCGAGTAAAAGCGACCAAAGACGAAATAAAACTATTGAAAAGCGTCGTATGGTTCTGTTGTCCGTACAATTATAAAGTTTCTTCTAACATAAATGACATTGTGACGTTTATATCGAAGCTGATCGACCATAAACTATTGTACAAAGAAAGCTTTGAAATAAAATACTTTCTTAAATTTTATTGCGTCTGTGTACGACTGTAGGTACGTACGGAGGGTGCTTGTGGCTAAGAAATAATAGCCGCGCGGTTCGATCGATCAAGTTAAGCTACGCTTGCCTTGGTTGGTCTGTGGATGGGTGTCCATCTTTATACACAAAGAAGGGGTCGTCCCGTGCCTCGGAAATTACGTTAAGCCGTTGGTCCCGGCTGTCATTTGTGGAACTTTGACAGTCATTACAGGTCGGCAGAAGCCCGAAACTCTGACAACCAGTCTCACCAAGGGGTAACGTATTACCCAGTAACTGGGTTGTGGAGGTCAGATAGCCAATTGCAAACTCAAATTTAAACTCAAAGTATTAATTTCAATTAAACCTTGTACACTTCACTTTTGAATTGTCAAAAAATTAAATAGTCTGTCAGATAGTCAGAAAGTTGAAGCTAGTTGCTCCATGTAAAATACTGGTATTCAGCAGCGTCCGTTTAAACTGGAAGCCGACGCCAGGATAGTTGGGAAATGCTAAGCGGATGATGTACGACTGTACGTACACCAAGTGCATCATTTTGTTTTATTCGAATTTATTCATGAATTTTAGGGCCAGAACATTTTGCTAACTTGATATTCAGTAGGTATAAATCTTGTTTTAGAGAAGAAGGCATCGGAGACGCAACCGCCTCGGCGTCTAACACGCCAAAACCCCGCCTGCATCGTCTAAGGCAGGCGGGAATGTGGGGTCGCGGTCGATTAGAGTGGGGACTCTATCGGCCCACTGAGTGACCTCAGGGAAGACGGCGCACAGTGGTCATGTGCTGCCTTGCACACTTGCACAGTTAGGTTTCGGGGATACCCCTTTATAGTCTCCCCAGATATGTGCCCTAACAGGCGTTGCACAGAGGGGACTCCGGATCGGTCTTTTGAGAGGTAACGGTGTCCCTTCCACGTGCAGATGATGACCACCGGGGTGGTTTTAGTGAGATAAAAACCCCACACTCCCTGGTTTTATCCCAAAAGACCGACGTCTTTTGGAAGATTTCCCAAAAAAAAAAGATCTATAATATTTCTTGTAGCAGATTTAAAACTGTTCAATCATCGACAGGTAAGTGTTTTACAATAAGTAGATATAACATATTGACACTGTAATTGATAATACGACTGCAGCTCCATTGTCATTCACTATAGGTACTATAGTTATTATGAACTCATACGTTTTGTTACAGGTCACACTAATAGCATTACAAAAACTCAAAGTATTGTCAGTATTAAGTCAATTTACTGAGTAATGAGAACATTGACAGGACTGACGGACGATTAAGATAATGACGACTTAATCGGTGGCATGCGTTTTAATTGATCCGGTTACTGGGTTGTCAATAATGTCATTATATTGATCGATTCACTGTGAAAAAAGTGACACGATAAAGTAATTACATAGAAGACAGAGATAACAATGACAACCCTATACGTGAAAATCTGTAGACCATAACATGTGATGAAAGGAAAACAAATTAAATTAATAAAATATCGCAGAAAGAGCACTTAATGTCATCCATCCAATGATTTTCTATCATTCTAACTTTTAAATAATACATCTATTAGTCTTTATCTTTTGTCCACATAATCTTTACGACACAACAACATTTTCCAAAAAAAGGTGTTAATTGCTTAATCCGCTCATATACAAAACCCGCTGTTGGAACATCTCATAAATATGAAACGACGTCTTTATTCACAGTACCCGCGTCAAACTCATCAAAAAGGCAGAAAGGCGACGCGACGGGTCGTCACATAAACAAAGTAGGCCGACATTCGGTAGCACAAGTGCAATAAACAATGAGGCGTTAGCACAAACGAGCCGTTAGGGCGTTTGTCCACATCCATCGTCAAAGGGACGTCAACGGGACGTCAACGAGAACGAGATGACGGCGCCGAAGTAGTGATACATTTACTATAACCGGTTGGCTCGGTTCGAATATCTCATTTCTCGTTGACGCCCCGTTGACGGAGGTCGGTGGACAAACGGTCTTAGGCGTTGGCGAAGCGTCGACGTGCCCCGACTTATGGCCTCTGTTCAGCACTTAATTGGAACATGTTCGACATGTTCACCTGTTCGTATGTATGTTATAACCTGTTGTTCTTAAGTTGACATTTGACATGCTGGAAAGTCCAGTTCATAATGGCTTGGAACCCGTTCGTTTTTTAGGTTAACCATTACCCATACTAGTTCCACATGTGACCCCTAGTTAAGTTCTGAACCGGAAATCTTCTGTCGAACCTTTTTTGAGCGTTTGTCATTGCTTGACAAAAATATCAACGACTCAACGCGTTGACATAATGACTAATTAAGTTGAGTAGTTTTAGACAAATAAAGGGCCTAAACAAGTGGCAATCGCTTTCAAAGCGTTTCGTATCGCTTTTCGGTAGCTTATGCCAGTACCATACATTTTTGACTTTTCATCATCGTTAGCGCAGATAGAATGTCACTTTGTCTAGGTAGGCCCTCAAGGGCTATATTGGATAAATTCTTAATTTCAAACAATACAACAAGCAACGGTTAAAAGGCTCCTACAAACAGGCGCGACACGCAATAAAATCGCGCGCGACACAAAGGCACCGCTCGTTGTGCGACTTGCGGTGCCTTTGTGTCGCGCACGATTTTATCGCGTGTCGCGCCTGTTTGAAGGAGTCTTAATTCATTGGAATACCTACATAAAGTCGCAGGGCCTTAGTTTGTTGATGTTTGTTTATAAACGCCGTGTTTATTATTAATTGCTCCTACATCTAGCTCACTGATGGCTACACCGTGATGTCGCATACAGATTAAAAATCAAAGGGAAGTTATTGATAGTGACAGCAATAGAAATATTTGATAGGGCCGTGAGTCTGCTTGTTAATTATACCTTAGTTTGTAACGGTTTTATAGTCAGGCTTTCCAATTCGTCACCATCTGCCTAGCCTTTTCCAACTAATATAATACTACAATATTTATATAATACGATATCCCTTAGTAAAACTGTTTGTTAGACTTTCGGGCTTGGCTTTTAGCTAAGCTCAAGTGGGATATATGTCGCTCATACATTGTATGAACGACATAATTATATCCGTGTTTGCTTTACAGACACAATAGTCTAAACTATTCTATCAATTATTTAGCACAGCATATAATTGCATAATCAGCATATAATGTTCCCACTGCTGGTATATGTGCCTGTGGGCCTCCTCTCTTAGAGAGGGAGAGTGGGCTACCACGCGGGCCCAATGCGGGCTGATAGATGTCACACGTCTTCGAATTTTTGGTCCGAAGACATGCCTTCTAACAATGTTTTCCTTTTAAGAACTTTGGTGATGAAATTATTTACACTAAGTAAATTAAATTAAATTAAATATTTGTTTATTTATGGCAACTAGGCCCAATTGTTAGTACATAACGTTATTCCTAAAAACTATTGTTAGTAAACAAAAACACAGAAACACAAAACAAAATAGAAATTGTGAGGTTAGGTGTGGGGTCTTCTGACCAGCACCTCCATAGCGTGCGACAGCCAAGGAGCGTCGAACTTCTCCATCAACATACTTAGGATGCTGTTAGAACTAAACCGCGCTCTTGACAAGATAGAGTTTGTCTTTTTGCGCATTATGGCGTAAAAATCATCGGTATGCGCAAAAGCGAACATACCGGACGCACTACAATAGCGCGGCAGTCCCAACAGCATCCTGAAGCAGTTGTTATATTGAATACGTAGGGCGTCTAGCGACCTCTTAGTATGGTGCCTGGCTGGGCTTGAAACCACGACACACAACTCGTAAGTCGGGTAGTTCCCGCTGGGTCACCACTGCACCAATTATTTAGACTTATATGACACGGATTGAACCTAGCACCTAATGATGCAAAGTATACAATGTTGTTATCTTCTTACGACCTAAGTATTTTATGACCAAGAGTGAACGATTAAATATTAATTTATAATCCTTTCAGCATAACGGGACTTGCTAATAAATCGAGAAAACTTTATAGGATGGAGAAGCACACAATAGCATAACTTAGTGATTTTAACTTTTACAATGTAGACCCTTGCCATGGAAAACAAAAGCCAAAGAGTTAATTAACACACAACCGATCATACCATTTCTTGTAGTGAAGTGAGAATCTGAGGGGCAGTTTTCGTAAAGGCTCCTGCAAACAGGCGCGACGCGCGACGCGAATCGCGCGCGACCCAATGGCACCGCTCGTTGCGCGACTTGCGGTGCCTTTGTGTCGCGTGTCGCGTCGCGCCTGTGTGTACGAGCCTTAATTTTAAGAACGTTCACAGTCTAATCTCAGTCTCAATCTATCAAAAATACTTCTAATTTCAATACATTTTTGACAAGTTTTTGACATTGATTGTCGTTGAGATTAGATTGCGACTAGATTTTGATCGTTTTTAACTACTGGAATTGGCCATCAGCGGTGCTATTCTGTAAAAATCTCACCGTAAAAACTGAGGTGAAGTGAGCGTGGAGTGAGCTGTCAATAGTGTCAATTCCTAGCAAAAACAAACTCTCTTCACCTAAGTTATTACGGTGAGATTTTTACAGAATCAACCGGCACGTATGTCGTTATAATTATAAACGTGTATATAAATTATAGTATTGTGAAGCGTTTGCGTCACAGTGTCAAAGGGATGAGGTTTCAGGGTTTCAGTAAGATAAAAATCTTACTCTGCAAAATAGGCATATCTATCGTCATAATCATTCATCATCACTTGTTCAAAACATACTTTTTTAACGGTTTAGAAACGCTTAGGTATACACCCTTTGGTGTGGACTTAGGACACATCTTAATGAATCCTACAGCTATGTAAAATACTGATCAAAATAAGTTTACAAACTAAATTCTCAAGACAACTAAATGACATGGAATAAAATTTAGACAACTAAAGAAGCTAATCACAACATATTAAGTTAATTAAATATCTAATTCTACAAAATCATAAATATTACTCCCACTAAGTACTACATACTAGTATTCCTAAGTACCTACTAATAAAATTAGTTCGGACATATCAGTTGAAACACGCTTCGACCAGCGCGTTGCCGCTGAATCAATGAAACCCAACCCACTAATGACTATATCTAAATCACCGACCCACCTGTCTTTAGATTATATCGAGTGAGATAATTTGCATTAGCTTTATTACCGAGACACCGGCTTGAGTAATTTATGTCTGCCCCACGTTGGTATACGAACCAGCGTGTTAAGACAATGCTTTATCTAACCCTAGGTCGTTAATTAAAACTTTATAAGTTATTGTTCCGCAGGGGTACGCGTGATGAGGTTTCGCGTTTTCTCAATTCTTATATTTTGCTAGCTTCTGTTTCGCTTTTGCTTAGCGTTCTTTCCGATGTTTTTCTTTTTGTTCGGCTCGTAAGGGTCCTACCATCCTAACTAATTAAATAGCCTTCCTCGAGAACAGAGCTATCAAATGCAAAAAGATTTGTTAAAATCTGTCCGGTAGTTCCACAGATTAGCGCTTTATTATTTGTAGCGGTATCTACAACGCCACATACAAACAACGCCACATACAAACAACGCGTCATACTGACGATGACGTCACGCAAATCCTGCATCGCGCAAGCAGAGTTTACCGCGCAACTAGCATAGATACAACGGCCCGACATGAATCAACGGGCAGTTGCCCGCCAGACACAACACCCGTCTGGTCGGAGGATCCTCCCTTTTCTATAGAGTATGAGTGAACTTTACACTCTGTTCCTCATACCTCTATAATTTGTATATACTAAGCCAATAATAAAGCTGAAGGGTTTGTTTGTTAAAATTGCATCTATATAGATACAATTTTTTTGTGGATAACATGATTAAGAAGTTATAAAAATAAATCAACAACATAGTCCTAGTCGTATTCAATAAAATAATAGATCCTCGTGCAATATACCCACAGAAGTATTAACCGGTTGAACGCCGTTTCTAATAATTATAGCAACAATTAAAAAGCCATTGTGTCTAACATGAATCCACGTTGGATACGAAAGGTTAATCAGTAAAGTGTCAATCACCAAGCTCACTAGTTACTACTAGTTACTACCAGTTAATAAAAAGAAAATTACAAAGTAATACAACGCATTGAAAATATTTACAAGGTTTATAAATAAAATTAATCAAAAGCGCTTCTAAAAAAAGTACCCACATCAAGCAATAAAAAAATCCAACAGATACATAATTAAAAGAATCGATAGCTCACCACGGTACATTATGACACTGACAGTTTGAAACGTCAATCAGCCGTCATTGAGTCGCCATCAAAGTTCCCACATTGATGGTGACAGTTATAGGTACAGGCGTACAGATGTAATTTGCTGTAGATCTATAGCATTTATGAAGTTTAGCAGCGCCCCGCGGTTTTACCCGCATAAGTGTCGACCCCGTTCGAAAAACACGTGGCGCCATCTATTATCACAATAACGTTATTGTTGTTTTCCTCGGGAACAGCGCTTTTTTTCGGGATATGTCCGTGTCTGTACACCTGACAACGTATATGCAAAATTTCAGGATGATCGGTTCAGTGGTTTAGGCGTGAAAAGGTAACAAACAAACTTACTTTCGCATTTATAATATTGTAGTTAGGATTAGTTGTTGATTTATAAATGGCTTCTTCTCTGAGTGGCAATATGAACAGATCGTCAGTTTTCTTTTGGGCACACAATATTTTACAATCCGCAGGAATTCGCTGGATGCGGGAAGCACAGAACCATTCGAAGTGGCGGTGCTTGGGGGAGGTCTATGTCCAGCAGTGGACGCATTTCGGCTGAATGAATGAATATTTTACATTATCAAACACAAATCTGTTAAAACAGCTTCTGAATTAAATTATTAAATCTTCAGACTACGACACTAGGTCTAACGGCGATCTCGTCTTTAATTAAATTTACGAACCTCCCAGGCTCGCCTATACTTAAGGACATACAATTAACAGCTAATCGTGTCTTATAAGTTATAAGACACGATTAGCTGTTAATTGTATATCCATAAATAATAATTTTGTTGCCATGTTTTTTGCGGATATTGTGGTTATAAGTTATAACCACAATATCCGCAAAAAACAGGGCAACAAAATTATTATTTACCTCATTACAATCCTCGCCTCGATCCTATGCAAATGGGAGGTACGCGAGTAACATCATTACAGTATCTTGCCCATTACGCCGGATTGATGAACCGCCTAGTCGTAGGCTTCGGGACGCATCATCTTGTTTATGTTCATTGGTTGCGCTTATCACACATCTTTTAGATACAGCCGATGTAATTAATGATCCGCCAATATATCCGCACTACTTAGATTAGTTAGTAGTATACGCTTAATTAAGACATTTGTCTTACTATTTGTTAGATTAATTGGTCAATCAACACCTCGGACTGCTGCTGAAGTCTATCTTCCAGCTATTTCTTTTCTGTATTTACTGTACGTCTTAGAAACCGTTGATAAAATTCTTTATAGATACACTTGTTTCCTGGTATTTCAATTCTAAACAATCGCCAATTAAAGTCCTGTCAATCCCACAAAATATATACCGAAATATATATTAATTTAAGCGCGCAACGGTAAACAAGCATGTGTAGATTGAATGGCAGAGACAATAGTGCATTCATTATTGTGTTAGTCGAAGACGACGTGCTTACTGTGCCCCGACCGGTAAAAACGTTTTGTCGCCTCACTAGACAGACTGTTACCTGATTTTCGCTTCAGGTACAGACAATTTCGACGTCAATTTTTTACAGGAGACGGACACACGAAGAGAGTTTCTTTTCCAGTACCGTATTTCAAAGTAGATAGAAACTGCACGTAGTGGCAAATTGTTTCAGTTGCGTTTTAAGGATCCGTAATGGAGCGGAAGAATTTCTGGATCTTGGATTCAGACCTCGTGCCACAAATTAGATCCCCATCTTAAAGTTTTTATTTTCAGTCCAGAATGGTCATGATTGATTTTATATAGCTGATCTCATCAGCGGCTTATAGCATTTTTCTTTTAATCGAGCATTTAGTGCAAGAAGTTCGCCCCCCATAAATCAGTCATTAATCTTAACGCTTTAGATAATTAATTAGCTTTAAGTTAGACAAAACTGTTATAGTGGTGCAAAATTTAACAAATTCAATAATAACGTAGACACAATGACCAGTCTCTTCAATGATCTATCCATTGTTTTGAAAAGCATAAAAGAAATAAAGCATCGTTCATTTGCAAAAACATTAATGAGACAACTGATGTGCGGAAGTATTGTCTGTTATGACTATCACCGCTATTAAAGAGTGGCAAAAAGTACAGTGTTAGGTATGATAGATGCGAGAGGCTTAATCGTATCCGCGTGGCGGTTAACCATCGCTTACCACAACTACTCGTAGGTTTATAGGAGAAAATTAAGCCCTAGAGTTTTCTGAAAAACCTGTTTGACGGTAAACCTGAACAATTGATATTTGTCATGTTATTATCAAAGAGAAAGGTTGTGAGTGGGTCTGCGAAGTTCGTTTGTTAAGAAATCTTTATCACCAGGATCTTTTTGGGTTTTCCAAGTTTTGCGGTCAATCTGTTCATAAGGTGTCCGCATTCACAATTGGTGATCAAAGAGACAAGCGCATTAGCACCATGTACGCCAGTGAACTCTCTGAACTTGCCTAATAGATATCTACTTGACATTAAACCAGAATATGAAAGTTAAAAATTTACATTATTTACGCATTTCTAGAATCACAAAATCATACACATACAAATATATAATATCCCATCGAGGTTCTTTAATAAATCTTGTTATGGAAAACTTTCATTTGTCCGGTTACAAATGCTAATATGTACTTTGGCGTATTGCGATGCAAGTTCTTCATTCGTAGCCACAGTTTCCACATGCGGTTTCCTTGTAAGGATGCGAGCAGCATAATAGGCTTGGTTGGCGGAAAGCTGTCAAGAGTAAATTCTATTTAAAGTTACTGTGTATGTTAATGTCTATGATATTATACACTTTCATTTTAGAATCGAATTGTATTTCGTATCGTCATGCTCTTCTCGCAGATGACCACAGTTAAATAAAATAGCAAATAATTTATAAACTCTGTATACGGCAAGTGAAGACTTATTCGAGGATTTAGCAACGGACAAATCGATAGGAATCTGAACATTGTCTCCTCAAGAAATCTCGTCTGCTAAGTGTGAATATAAAATCTCATGTTTATCGCTTTGATCATGCAAAAACTGTGCTAAATAAAAATATCGTAAAACTTGAAAGGTTTTGACCTTGACCTCAGTGGTTTCACCATCACAATCAGTGCTAGTCTTTGTCTGTATCATGGGTCGTCATCGCCGCGATGCTATTGTGCTGTGAACAATATTGTCAAACCTTGTTAAGAAAGCGATAGAGCAACAATACAGAAACTTGTTCGGAAGATAACATAAGAAATTATAAATGCTATGATTGTCTTCAGTGACGGCCCTGTGGTTGGAGTAACGGACAGGAATTTGACGCTTTGGAACTTTGAAGACCATCAAAGGAATGGGGCACTACAATATAAACCATAAATTATGATATTATAACCATAGAGAAGATATAATTTTTATTAATTCCGAATTACTTTTTCACAAGTACGAGGGTGAAACTGAAAGTTCTTAGAAAATCAAAAACTGAACAAACTAGCAACTTATTAGTTTTATTATATCTTTTCAAAATAGTGTACATTTATATCGCTGCATCCGATAGAACCACTGAGAAAAGTACTTTGCACACTCGTTTTTAGGGGTCTCTTCGACGGCATTTTGAAACGCAGCCACTGCTTCCTCGGCGTCCATAAAACGTTTTCCTCGAAGTTTTTCTTTTATTTTCGGAAATCGACCTTGAGATTTTAATTTTTTTATCACCTTGCGATTTTTGTTTATTTATTTTATTTATTTAGGTCGGGGCTATAGTGCGGGTGACCTAATAATTCCACGTCTGACGTCGCCATGTAGTCGATTGTTTGCTTGGCGGTGTGCGACGAGGCATTGTCGTGGTGAAGGAGGATCCTACTGCGAGGTCGTTTCTCCCGAACTTTTTCCAAGACAAGTGGCAAACAATTGTTAGTGTACCACTCTGCAGTAACTGTTTTTCGATCCTCTAAAACAAATTGTTGCGTAATGACCTGTCCTTCCGAAGAACGAGGCTACTATGTTTTTTCCCACGCTTCGACCTCTCTTCACTTCAGTTTGCAACTCCTCGGAAGGAAACACCCAAACTGCTGTTTGGGTGTAACTCCTGATCCTGAAACTAAGAGACAGCAGACTGTCTCTTAGTATCATAACAATAAATCCAGCTTTCGTCACCCGTAAGTATGTCGAACACAGCATTTGAGTCACCTCCGTTAAATCTTTGAACCATTTCACGACACCAATCAACACGACGGAGTTTTTGGGCCTCTGTCAAATTATGAGGTATCCACCAGGCTAAGCGGCCCAAGCGGCCAGCGGCCTAAGCTTGTCCGAATCTGCTGATAAGTCACTCTTTTGTCAGTCTCTATCATATGCCGCACAACACTGATGTTATCTTCAGTCGTCGCCGTAAAAGGCCGTCCCTCACGCAGATCATCGGCACAGTATAAAGACATACAGTATTGTATCTGGGCCGTAACCTTGAATTAAATGCCTACAGCCGCGCGGTACGTAAACATGCGATAGGGCTGCCCGCCTCCAGCATTTTAATTACATTTGCCTACTTTGTGTTTCCATTTAGTTTTGTTATTGTATTTTACTGTGTGTACATAAATAATAAAATAATTCGTCATTTCGAATTAACCATTTATTTAACATTAATCTGATTACAGTTTATTTCTATGAAAACTTGTTCATATGTATTTTTAAACAAATTATGTTAAATTATTATTATAGTTAAATCAAACGTTCAAGAACTACAAATAAAATTCAAAATTTGTATATTAATGTTTTTTTAATCTTTACTATCATCGTCCTATCCTTAACAGAATAACACAGATTGGAAGAAGTTAAATAGCAAACATGTATAATATAAAAATTATAATTAAAATAATCTGTTCATTGAAGTAATAAACATATTTAAATTAATGAGTGCAAACAAAAGCAAATTTATCAATTAAATTGTAGATTTCATTTCACTCCTTCCTCCTTTCGTTCCTCCTTCTTTCCTCCTTCTCCTTCATTCATACAAAATATTAATAATTCAATAAAAATAATTAAATTTTATTCATAAAAGTATGCAATCATTGCATTAATGTTTATGATGTTGTCACGTTAAACTATCGTCCGTAAATCGACTTTACAGACAACCAATTTTTTTCTAGTATTATTCATACACACAGTACAATAAACAACTATTATTAATAATAAAAACCACGTCTTTACTTGGAATTATACAAACTAACAAAACACACATGCCCCGAGGTTTTAAGACAAGCGTACCTACCGTTTAATGATTCATGAACCGCCTATAACTACCTACCTCACTCGTGTTTATCACTTTCCTTTACTCTATTCACTTCATTTATTAATCCAGACATCTTTTTTTCGGGAGATAAAATGAAATACTTATCCATTAAAAATACACACATTATGTACCTACCTACAAGTAAGTAAAATTATTTTATAGTCTTACCTTTCAGAGTTTCCAGGTAATCTAAAAAAAGTTATCTCTGGATGCGTTATTGACGAATTCATGCAACCAAAAACAGCACAATATAGCCTACTCGTCATATTAAATATGTACTTGAACTTATTTTTAGTGAAAAAATCGCGCGGTTATTGTTAAAAAAAACAACACACCGTCCGTTCGTCACTGCAGCACAGTCGCGACTGTCTGCATGCTGAGCGGATGCCGTGGTCGAGGCGCGTAGGTATAGCTCGCGTTTCGTCCGTTTGTATGAAGACGACGTACTGTATGTCTTTATTTATACTGTGTCATCGGTGAGATTAGTGCAATCACGTTTAAACTCATTAAACCAAATGTAAACAGTGGCACGAGATGGGACTTCGTCGTGAAAGGCCAATCGAAGTCTATCATAACTTTCTTGTTGATTTAAATGACATCGAAAGTCATAAAAAATCATTGTACGAAAATAAATTTTCTCGCGTTAAATTCATGCTGACGTGACACAGACAATTTTCAATTTGCCGCCAAATCGTAAACAAATGACAAATGAATAAAATACATACACAATAATATTGACAGAGAGTTCCATTTTTAAAATTTGAAATTATTTTTTATATATCGTTTACAAGTGGCCTGTTCTAAAAACTCATAGTGTCGCTCTCGTAGTAACAGCGGTTAGATTTAAAACTTAATCTGGGTTTAACCGTAACGATTTGACAGACGCATCTTTTCAATTGCATCTTCTTTTATAAACCCTAAACCTTGCTGTCGCTTTATTTTTGACTTAGGCAACCAAAATGTCGAATTTTCTAAAGAAAAAATAACAGTTACAATGCTTATTGGAATCCGTTCGGGTGTAATCTTTTGATGGATCTGTAAAAAGTCGTCTTAGGCCAAGAATGAGGAAAAAGTGGAAGCAATGGCTAATAACTGGCTAATGACTGACTAATAAAAAATATATTACTATCTAACAACTGACAGAGCAACATCTAGTCAGTACAAAGACGTATAATTTTTTTTTAAATTATCAATAATAGTAAATAGAAAAGAGTACTACTTGTTATAAGTACCGATAAGGTTTCTTCGTATGGTAGAGTATATTTCAGGTCAGTATTTTATTGCAGTGAATTGTGAAAAAATGAAGTTTTTTATCATTTCGTCGACGTTATTTATTCACTAGACACGTATTGTTCGGCCCACGTGTGAACTCCCACGAAGCACGGCTATAAAACGATATACAAATACATTCTCATGCAGACTCGAGACAGACCTTAAAAAGGCGAGCAATGGAAACACGTACAACTGAGAAAGTATTCTTGTTTCCATTACAGAAGTCTTTAAACGTCGCCTTCGTAGTACGTCAGTGCGATGGTGAAAGCTGCATTAGTTTCATATTGCCACAAATGCCACAATCATAGGTAATGTAGACAGCACATAGTGTCCAGGCATTCGTATGTGCGCAAACGGCGCTTTTATTTGCAATTTGCTGCAATTCCCTCGTCTGTCACAGCGCACTTGATCGGCACGTAATTGCGGTCGACAAGGCGATAGGGACAGCCTCTAAGAGTAATCACAACACGCCAACTACTCGTGATAGACAATTGGTAGAGTGTATTAAAACAATGGCCCGATATTTACATTTGATTGGTTGTAAAATGAAATGGAAATATTCATGAACTAGTAGCAGTAAAAATTTTATATGCAGAAAGTTAGTTACATTTAGCGAATGCATCAAGAAACTGGAATTGAAGATGTAGGTAACTTGTAATTGTATACAATGTTCTTCAGAAGTTGCAAAACGGAAGGTAGTTTAAGTTATATGATGACTTTTTTAATCATCATGAATTACAAAAAGCCAATTCACGTATGTAGGTACGATACATATACCTATTTACCTTCTCATTGTTTTGAATCAAGAAATCTTTAGAGGTTATTATCACCTTTCTCTATATTTCAGAAAAGTGTTTCCAAGCTACCATAAAAGCAATGTAAATTGAATGGCTAGAAAAACCATAGACTCTATTAATGATTGTTCGTTTGTCACTCGGGGTAACGTGTTCATAGGAAGAGCATCTAACAATGTCGCGAGAGCACCTTATACGTGTAAGGAAGTGTCATTAATCAATGAGCTACGAGGAGAATCTTCATAATATAAATCTCTAATCAAAAAGGAAAAAATTTTGCTTAATATTGTAAAGCTTACTAGTGCTGGGATTACTTTGATTTATCATTCTCGTTAATCAAACGGCTATCAAAGATCCATTACTGTGATTTCATTATTAGAGAACAATTATACCAGGAAAGTTGGTCGCAGTAGGTTGGTAGGTACCTTATGAAATGACTTCTGACCTCCATTACTATGGACCCACACACTAACTTGAGACTTGCTGACTCATTGTCGGCTGATGAAAAAACTTTTAGGCGATTGTGATTTTGTCGTGTAGTGTGACAAAATGACAGGTGGTGACAGTCTTTTATACAGTAACACAATGTTAAATTGTCACGTTGTAAATTCGTTTCGGTTGAACCAGTTTTGGTAAGTATTACATACAGGTGGTGTGCATGAGAGAGCAAGTTTCGTGAGTTGCGGAATCGCCAGTTGTAAAGTTTGCAGTGATTTTCAGTTAATTTTGACGAAGTCATTGATTTTGATTTCGAAAATTGCGGTCTCGAAAATAAATGATGTGGTTAACTGGACCCGCGGGTCTAAAAGCGACCGGGTCTAGCTGACCGAAGACTCGACTATGGATAATTCAATATGCCTAGCCTTTTCCCAACTATGTTGGGGTCGGATTCCATTCTAAATGGATGCAGCTGAATATCAGTATTTCACATAGAACGACTATCTATATCAACTTCAAAACTCGGTTACTGGGTAATACGATACGTCTTGGTGAGACTGATTGTCAGACTTTCGGGCTACTGACGATCCGTAACGATTGCCAAAGATCCAGGAATGAAACAGAAATGACAGCCGGGACCAACGGCTTAACGTGCTTTTCGAGGCACGGAGTCTTGGTATAATTATATAGATGGTCACGCATCCACGGACCAACCGCGGCTAGCGTAGCTTAGCCTGATCGATAGACCCGTGCTACTGTTATTTCATACTATGGATAATTATTATTTAAAATGACTAGTAGAACTGTTTTCTACAAACCAGGTTAAGTAGTTAACAGTGTTTGCTTTAAGAATGTCATGTTCTAATAGGTAGTCTTGTTACTCGTCACTAGTATTATTTTTAAAGAGTTTTCTGTCAAGTGACACCTAAAATTAACCAGAAAACTTCCCCTTCACCTACAAGCTCCTGATTACTAAGGAAATGTGAGACAAGCTTATAATAACAGTCCTACATATGCGGACGATGCATCTCTAGTAGCCATTTCCTTTCCCGCCTTGCTCAGTGGTGCGACAGGGTTGCATGTTACTCAATTATTGTCTGCGGCAGATAGGTGATGTGAAAAACCGCATACCGCAGATTCGTCGGGCACACGGCGTGCGCGTCACAGTATAAATATAAACAGTATGGAAACTAGGCCTATTTGTTGAAATAATTACCTACGCTCCAGTGTCTGCGTTAAGCATATACGTACATCAGCGCGCGATCCGCGGTCCACAACACACCGACCACATCAAACGCGCATTAGTTGCAAGAACGCGCGATTTTTTTATTGGAATTTCTGCTTTATTATAACTTGCAATTACGATATAATTGTCTAGTGTTACAGAGAAATGCCTATTGGTGAGGATTTCACAGTTGCAATAAAATTTCTAAAAGATTCTTTCAAGTTTAGTATTATCTATTTGAGTTGTTTTGCTCTCAGTGACTCAAAACAAAGGCAGCTGTAAAACGAAACAAAATACTGTCGTAAAAGTCCCTTCTCAATATTTCTCATACATTCTATTGGCGGGTTGGAACGTGGCTGATTGTCGGCACATTGTCGCCATGACAGATGTGTATGACATTGATCGCGTGCGCAGCCCGTGCGGGGATAATGCCGGCCATTTGCGGTTGGATACAGCCTTACATCCCGCACTACCTTTGTGGCGTAATGGTCAGCACTGTACTTAATGGAGGATGTACGAGCGCCTTAAACGATTCGAGACGCTCTGTTTACTGAAAAAAGTGCTAAAAGGAATGTAGCGTGTTACGAAGAAAGTAAAATGGCACCTGGTTATTCGTTTGAATACAGCTTTATATTGAGTTGTTTATTTATCTGAGATAGGATTTAAGGCGAAATACTTTATTGATTTTCTGGAAATGGTAGGTATTAGAATATTAAGTGCCACTTGTGTGTTGTTTAAAGCAAATAGGCTGAATTATTATGAATCTATGGAGCGGGGATATCGAATGACTGAGCTAATATTGACCACCGAAAATTCACTGAATCTTCGCTATGAGTATAAGATCGAGTATTGCTCATTACACAGGTAGAGGCCAAACATAATTTTGACAAATAGTTTGTAATTTTAGCAATGTTTTTTCGGATAAAGCCAAGCTCACTGAAGGAAGGAAGTACTTCTAGACATAATTATCTGAACTACCTTTTAGAAGTTAACTTTAAACTAATATAGGTACTACTTTTTTAATAAATAAATATTATGTATTCTCCGAAGTGTTAGGCAGAGGTGTACATAATAATATACATACATATAGTCTATTCAAACCTATGTTTCAAATTAATATTATTTCAAGTTAATCAAATATCAACCTTATTTTAATGGATATTAAGTTGATTTCAGAGTGACTAGCACTATTGAAAAAGTTATAAAACTGTTTGAAGCTGTAGCGTAAACTGAACTTTATTGTGTAGGGTTTAAAGTTATTTTTCCATAAAAGTCATTGATGTTTACATTTTTGGCAAATAAAATGCGAATGCAGATTATATGACACTCAGCCTAAGCTGAAACCAAATTTGCCAACGGGGCATAGCCTTCGCAAAGTCTGTTTGGTTGACACCTTATGATTAAGGACCCACAGTTCAATAAGTATTGACTGATGTACCATGGAGTTTGAATTTAATGAGAACGAAGTAGATTTTTAATCTTGTATCTGACTCGCCGAGGTTGCATGTAAGCACCGAATAGGCGATAGTCTCTACAGTAAACCGACATTTCGCCAGTTATGTTTTAGTCCCATGTAACAGGGAATAAGCCTATTGCCATCAACTGGGCACAAATCCAGACTCCAGAGGGGCAATCCTCGTAATTTTACGAGAACGTTCAGTCTACCGGTCGATTCCGTAAAAATCTCACCGTGAAAACTTAGGTGATGTGAGTTTGTTTTTGCTAGGAATTGACACTATTGACAGCTCACTCCACGCTCACTTCACCTAAGTTTTCACGGTGAGATGGTTAGGTACAGAATCGCACTGCTGATCTCAGTCTCAATCTGCCAAAAAATACTTCGGATTTCCCTACATTTTGACAAGTATTTGACGTTTGTTTGTCGCCGATACGAGACTGCGAATAAATTTTGAACGTTTTAAATTGCGAGAATTGGCCTGAAAAATTCCAAATGGAAAACCCAATTACCTACACTTTTGAACCGGGAATCGTACCCAGGACATGAACAGCAGTAGCGCTTGCGACCACTAAACCAACGAGGCGGTAGACGAGAAATAAATAAATGCGATGACATCCTTGCAGCAGTTACATAGGCGATAAAATGCACTGCACTCTATATGACTACATTGTTGGACCTATGAGCCTAAGTATTTACCTAATAACTAGGGTATCTATGTACCTACCTGTAAATGATAGTTATGTTTATGGCCTCGTTAAAATTATATTACTCACTTAAAATATGGTGCCTTATGCATTTCTGCTTGATTTATTATAGTTATACCTAACCTCCACTTCTAGCTGCAAGCGCTACGCTGAGCATGAGGTCCTGGGTTCGACTCCTGGGTCGGGGAAAGTGTTTTTGGATTTTTCCATCTGGAATTTCTCAATAGCAGCCCGGAGTCGAATTGTGGCCCCTATCATGTCATGGGACTTGAGCATAACTGGTTAAATATGGGTGTATTATAGAACTATAGGCTATTAGATGTATCTCTGTCTGACCATTTGGGGAATACAGGCGTGATGTTATGTTAAATTATGCTAACCTACATATAAAGTACGACAATTCCAATAAGAAAACTGATCAAGAATTGGAATAATTATTATTATATATTACTAGCAGCGCCCCGCGGTTTCACCCGCATAAGTCTCGATTCCATGGGAATATCTAGGTAAAAGTATCCTATGTGTTAATCCTGGTTATAAACTTTATGTGTGCCTAATTTCATCCAAATCCTTTCAGTAGTTTTTGCGTGAAGAAGTAACAAACATACAAACACACTCACAAACTTTCGCCTTTATAATATTAGTGTCATGTGATGAGATATGGGATATGCTACTTGCAGTGGCTGACGATACGACTGAGCAGTGGTGGGCTGGTGGCCAAGTGGTAACGGCCGCGATTTACGAGTTGTAGGTCGTAGGTTCGAACCCAGACAGGCACTTTACTTTGTGTAAATTATTTCATCACCACGGCTCTTAAAACGGTGAAGGAAAACATAGTGAGGAATCCGCCGGCATGTCCTAGAACGAAATGTTCGAAGACTTTTTATATCTACCAATACGCACTGGGCCTGCGTGGTGGATTACGGTCGTCTTCCTCCCACCGAGAGAAGGCCTGTGTCCCAGCAGTGGGACCATTATAAGCTGATTATTTATATAATATACTACTTTATCGTCTTCTTTTTCTAATTCTATTCCTCTAATAAAATAAACGCTTCGCTACAATGTAGACTTTTAATAAAATTATAATATAAGAACTCTTCTTTAATTTCTGAATTACAAAGCCTTTTATAATTACTTTATTTCTCCTCCTTTATTCCGAAGAGCATATTAAACTGCTTGGCAACATTGTCAGATAGATACCTATAAATATGGTTTTACAATTTTTATAGGCCCTGAGAGTATATGGTTTATGGAGTCCATAAACCGATGAACTTATGATGGTAAGCTATGGTCTGGTACATTTATGTCAGAAATTGCAGGTCTAATGTTACGATTGTTATGAGCTTCCGATTGTCAGCATATTGTTGTATTTAATACCTACAACCGTTATTCTGATAAAAGCCTTTTACCAAAAGCTTTAGCAAAGTAAGGAGGTTGAACTATCTCTTGTTAGATAAATATCTATTGTGACAATTACCCTTATCACTTAGTAACCTATCCAGTCTTCTGAGAATATTACAATCGAAAAGCAGTGTAAATATAAATTGAAAGATAACCTCTCTAGGTCCAAACGCGGTCCAAAAGTAAAACTTCAAGAAGATTCATAGGAACCATGTTGTTCAAGCAAAGTAAAAAAAAACACCTTTTCGGAATCATGACGATAACTGAACTGCACCAAAATGCCCATGGCTTCATATGTTCGAAATATTTGTCCGCTCAACAACGTAAATAACGCAAAGATTATTGTTGTACTGTCAAAATTAAAGCCATGGGTACTGTTAGTATGTTACGCAATTACCCGGCTGGTCAAGAACTTCTAATACAAGGGCTTATACTGATGTGTTCATCTTAAGCCTGACGCTACATTCGAGTGAATGTTCATTTTTGTTTCAAACCAAGTTCACACGACACCGACAAAATTACCTAGGAATGAACATTCATCTGCCATTTCATATCATTTTGCAATCATTCGGTAGGCGATTCAAAGATGACCGATTGCCGAAATCCGACATGTTGGGATCGGTTCACCAATTAATTAATTATCCTATTTTCATTCACTTTGTGTTCAGCAGTACGATTCTGTAACCATCTCACCGTGAAAACTTAGGTGAAGTGAGCGTGGAGTGAGCTGTCAATAGTGTCAATTCCTAGCAAAAACAAACTCACATCACCTAAGTTTTCACGGTGAGATTTTTACAGAATCGACGGGCAGATGTTTCACTTCGAATTAAAGACAAAAATGAATAAAATGTGAAATGTCTGAGACGTCAGACGTGTCACATTTTGTTCAGTTGTAAAGAGTCGAATTTAGTCCTTTAAGCATTTCTACTTTATGGAGGAAATTCGTCTCTTCACTATCCATTCTCACATGAAATTTATGATATAATAGTTTACCGGCTACTGCTTAGCAAATAATTACACCTCGCATGGCGCGCATGTCGGATACTTATTATAATAATACTCCAGTACAACGTGCTATCTCCACTGCATCATTAGGTGTTTCCTTTACATTCTTGTTAGTTCACGTTTAGAACTTGTTTTGTCTGATCTAATGGGAAGTTTGGTTAAAATCTGTTGTGAGTTTCTTTTGCCGATTTAAGGTTGGCTGACTCCCTTTGTACTCACTAGTTCCTTTGAAGGAACTACTGAGAATTTTTGGATCAGTAGTTCCTTTGAAAAACTACTGAGACTAGATACTAGATAGTTCCTTTAGGTTCGCTCGAACTACTATTTTTAGGGCATATTTCATATTATAAATGCAACCAGAACCAATAAATATGGAATAGATATTTCACCAGCCACTAACTGCACGGATTGAAAAAACTCGTCTTTTTCTACGGCTATAGGACGTCGTTTCGTTATATTAATTTTAAATCTCATTAATTGTTCATATCTAAAATTTGTTAGACATGCATCATCATTTAAACGTGCAGGGTTTTTATATAACAAGCTGTATTTAGTACAGACTATATCGAGCGAACCTACGGGCCAGCATGCGGCAGCAGCGGGCAGCATTATATGTTTGTTTCCTTCAAAAGAAACGGCTAAAGAAACTATCTAGTCTCAGTAATTCCTTTAACTTTTCCAAAGAAACCACTGATCCAAAAATTGTCAGTAGTTAATTCAAAAGAACTAGTAAGCACAAAGGGCTTGGAATGACAGATTATTTTAAGTAAGTAATCATTTATTTACTAAAAGACTTAGCCTAGGTAACATCAGTTTTGTTTCAACAAGGGATGGGTATGACTATTACAGATAAATAAGGCCCCTGTCCTTCAAACTAGGTAAATCCTGTATCTTGAAAGTACTTTACGTACGTAACTACTATACGTGTACTTTAGAGGGATTGACACGTTTTTACAAAATATTCGTAATTGCGTAATAAGTCATATTTGAATGGGCTTAAAAGCTAATTGTGAGGAGTGTTTGTACGTGTGTGTTGATGTGGAGTTAAACTGGTCCGTCGGGGTTTGTGTGCGAGTGTGATAAATTTAGTAAATATCTGTCAAGGTAATGAAAAGTTTGGTATTTTAGTTGTTAATTCTTAGTATGGAGTTTACCAAATGCATACAAAAGGTGCAAAAAATCAATTACACCGTTCGACAATTTCCTCTTCCTGACTGCTATCATGCTAAGTAGTTACGGAAAGAACGGTGCTTCAACAGCTTATTTTTACTCCACCTTCTAAAACCAATACACCTCTTTCTGTATTATAACATGAAAACCTACCAACTTCTTGGATTGTATTCTAAAAAGATGTGGTTTATATTAATAAGTCTCTATTAAAATCTGATAGATTTTCTCAGTTAAACTAATTTTTAACTGAATTCTACTAATGCACTAATTCTACTAACTAATTCTACTAATGCATTAGTAGAATTCAGTTAAAAATTAGTTATAATAATAGATAATTCATCATCATCATATTCATATCATATCTTATCATAATACGGGCCCTGATCTATTAATAGTTAGGAAATAGGACCATTTTTAGGCGAATGGGTTGCTTATGAAGCCTTCAGAAGCTGTTTGGTTCAGTCATACTCGAGGGTAAAACAAACAAAAAAAAAAACTTTTGTCTAACTTTTGCTGCACCAATAGATTGATTTCTTTTTTTATACAGCCTTTTCTGTACATTTCTAAAGACAGGTAGATTCTTTACCAGATTCGTGCCCCTGTATTGTATGTGTGTATTTTTGTCTCGACTGTATCCACGGGTAGCTTTAAACAATAGATGTTCTTTGAATGTAGGTCCAGTTAACCAATAAAAATACAGAAAATAAATGATGTGGTCAACTGGACCCGCGAGTTCAGAAGCGACCGGGCCCAGCTGACCGAAGACTCAGTATACTAATAAGTATTACGTAGTCATTCAAGCATAATTCCAACTTGTTATACATTCATCACACTTCTATATTGATTTTGTTCGTTGAATATTAATACAACTAATTAGAAATGTTAGGTCCGGCATTCCAGGCTCACAAACATACAACTTTAACAACTATTTACTTGCACAATATTTAAGTTTGATTAAGTTTCACAAAAATATCACGTTGGGTACTTATGTTTGTAGCGGTATCTACAACGCCACATGCGAACAACGCGTCATACTGGCGTCACGCAAAAATCCTGCATCTCGCAAGCAAAGTTTACCGCGCAAGTAGCATAAATACAATGGCCCGACATGAATCATCGAGCAGTTGCCCACCAGACACCATACCCGTCTGGTCGGAGGATCCTCCCATTTCTATAGTTTGAGTATGAGTGAGCTTTACCACCTGTTCCTCATACCTCTATATGTTCTTCATGTAGGTGCAGATATAGACAGCCCATTCTAAGATGTACAACTTTAAATTAAGGTTATTTTATTACAAACGATTACCAAATTATGTTCCCATAATTAAATAAAACAGGCTTGGCAATTTTGTATAAAAGAATAACATCAGCCAAATCTCCAACTTTTTGCTGGTGTAAAAAGTGATCGCATTTCATCATGTTTTTAACAAAAAATTTCGCATACTTTATTAGGTATTCTCTACTATACCTACCTAACTAATATTTTTTGCTTTTTGTGTTCAAAATTAACTACGACACGTCCTTTTATATAACTCCACAGAAAAAAGTCAGGTCCGGTCGAATCGGATTAATTTGGGGGTCAATTAATGTCATAATTTGTTTCGGAAATATTCCGCTCAGTTTCGATTATGCTTTATGCTGCATGGTTTCTAGCACCGTCTTATTGGAACCACGTCTACTAGGTCAAACAAATTGATTTGATGAGATAAATAGTTTCAACCCAAGGGGATTCAGAATCTTGTACTACTGAATCTATGGCAACCTAGGTTGCGCGTCTATGCCTGCCACTCTGTATATTCCTTCGTACTGCGACATCAATTCAACCATTTTACTATCTCAGTACAAAGTGACTTGGCACTCATTCATAGTTCCCTCTACATTAACCTATCAGTTCACACTCCTGAGCCATGAGGCAGCGATTACACGGTGGTATTAATATAAGTGCCTGTCAGTCTGTGTGTAAAGCTTAATGTTGGAAAAGGCCTCGCTTTATTGAAGAAGCTATTCATTAGTAACGTGCAATTAGCTATTTTATTAGTCGCTATCTAGATTTGAACTACTTAGGTTGTGAATAAAGGCTGCGGGTAAGCGGTCTGGGCTTAGATATTCACTTGCCGCGATGGGTGATTGTAATCGCAACGCCTGGCCGTCAGTCGTAAAAAAAAAATAAATCTTATCCCCTTTTTAATACTTATGTCATCGTCAACGTCATGCACTATAACTAACTGAGCAATTCCAGATGATAAAACTTAAGTACACTTTGCCTGACCCAGGAATCGAAGTTAGGACCTCATGCTCAACAGTAGCGCTTGTGATCACTAAACCAACGAGGCAGTCCTTGAAAGTTGGAGCCTAAAAATTACTATCTTATACAATTCCAGGATCATTATTGTAGAGATAACTTCGATCTTTAATAAAAATGTCGGAATAGTAGGTGTTATTACGATGTTGCTAAATACAGGTTGGTAATTTGGTCAAGGGGGTGATTCGGCACGTCATTCCAAACAAATTTCGTTATGAAACTCATAACCAAATTGTAAAAAAAAAAACAAAATATAGGAATTTGTTTTTTTTTCACGAATCGGATAAGAGTTTCGTAGCGAAAATCATTAAAATGACCGGTCCCTTGACAAATGCAGGTGACTAAATCGCCACCTTGTATAAGAATAATTTACAATCATAATTTGTTCGTCAAAATTATTGCACACTCCAACTGTTAAACCGATGGCGAGTCACTATCGAAGAGACAGGTTAACATTGCACAATAATCGGTCATCAGGCCACGCAGAAACGGATAGTGCACATAAAATATTTTGCAATATAAATTAAACATAGACAGATAATTCGAATTTCAATGAGTGCTTGTGGTTATCTAAATGGCTATTGGGCTTGTGACTTTTTACCGGTGAAGTACAGGATGGATAATCGTTCGGTGCATAATTATGGCACTAAGACCACAATGCTGCAATGGAGACATTATTGGAAACCGCAACCTTCAAATTCATCACCAGGTTACGACAGGGTTCCTGAGGCCACGTCTAAGTGTCATAATCGTAGTGTCACATAGGTATGTACCTATTTCTTTCAAATATTATGATATAATTATGTAAAGATACTGACAGCCCTATATTTTGACGCGTGGTATTATTCAATAAATGTTTTTTTAAATGACACTATACTTTAGATTTAATATTTGACATTGTGTGTTTGAGTGTTTCCTTAGTGTTATATTGCTTGATTTATTTTTTTGACAATTCAAATTTGACTGACGTGTTAATTTTTTTAAATTTTTTTTTAATGTATGCATGCCTTATTTAAGATAGATTGTACAGGGATCATAAAGTTTTGCTAGCACCTTTATTGTATGTACCTACTTTCTTTGTCTAAACGGATTATGATTATTATGCATTGTCTTTTGTAAATTGGTACCTTGTATTTTATTTGTATTCTTGTAATTTATTATCATTTAATTGTGGTTTTGTGTCTTATGCTATTTTTTTTTAAGTGCACTAAATAAATGATTTATCGATATATCTACCCGCCGTAAACACGGAGCTCTGAGATTTTGAAATCAGGTATCAAAAGCAGAAAGTTTTATCTGTTCATTGAGTTGCGGTACACATTGTAAAAAAATCAGACGATCTAGTTCAATTAGAAGTTGTCAGATGTCTTCAATGTTACTTATTTCAAATAACCAATCAGTATTGGCATGCCTGTCATACGTTTCACACTTTTCATTTAAATTCCTTGCATACTCTGATATTTTGCTATCAGTTAGATCGCTTCTGTCATTTTCCGTAATGTCATAACGTATTATATGGAAGCTGGTTGCAAGTTCTAATGTAAGACATTTGTAATGTGATGTTTATGGATTATACCTATCATTTATGTAATGTTTATTTATGATATACTTACATGTTTTTAGAAATGCCTTAGAAGGCTTCCTCGAGAATCGACAAGTAGAGGCGCAACATAGAGTCAAATGGACGGAATAGGGCCGAAAAGAGCCTCTGATTTTGTTCCGGCACTTCTTCTCAGGAATCAGTCAGCTAAGTCGGCGTCATCTACTTTTTAAATTATTCACCAACAAAATATTAACGTGTAGTGTCAACGTGTGAAATGTTTATTTTTGTAAGTAGATCTTTTAAAGATCTTTATTAGAGGTTAATTTAATTTAATTTGGGTGTCACTCCTAAATGGTGATAGGAACTGTACAAGAAAGGGCCAAAATTCAAAAGACTTTTGCCCCGCAATTATTGAAATGACTAACAAAATGCCTTGTGGGAGCCCCGACCTAAGAGTTATTAATAATAATTTATACCTACGTCTGCGGTGCTAACAGGGCGTATTATTATCATATCATCTTAGGGCGACATCGCAATAAGATATCCGAACGCAATATGAATTCAATGGCGGTAAAATTACTAAAAGTGACAGAGCAAATACGTATAGTTTAAATTGAAATATGAAATGCAAGGTGACCGAAAGTCTCGCAATATAGAATTTTATCGAATTTGAGATTACAATGTCAAGGTTTAGTAACATAATCAGGTCTGGGAAGAAGTGTTTTCGTATTTTTGAAGTCGAGTTGACTGAAACGGATGAAAATCCTAACGTGTAAGAAGGCTTTACGGTTGATTCCATGTTGATGCACCCGAATGTGACGTTTTCGGTAACCTTATTTCGCCTAATACATAACCTTCACGTGGAATCATTTCCAACATGTGTTGTCATATCCAGAGACCATTTCAGGGGGAATAAAGCAGTTGATTGTAATTAGTACGCTTGTCGAAAGGGGAGCCTTGATCAGATGATTAAGGCTACCCTTTTTTACCTGAATGTCAAATACTGGGGAACATGACATATTTTCGTCATCTCATTTCATCATTTTCGAAATCGAAGCTTTAATAACAAAAGTACGTGATAAGCAAAGTTTATAGATTTCGGCCCCAGCCTTACGGTGACGTAAGGTTAGCATTACCATTGACCATCATTTGGCCATTTTATTAAGTCCATCTTCCTACGCGCTTTACTTTGTGTTAATTATTTCCATCACCACTGCTCTCAAAACGGTGAAGAAAAACATCGTGAGGAAACCAGAATTTTCTAGAACCGAAACAATCGAAGGCCGGATCGTGACTTCTATGAATCCACACTGGGCCCGCGTGGTGAATTACGGCCCACTCCCTCTCAGCGAGAGAAGATCTGTGACCCAGCATTAAGGCTGAAAATAGACCGATTATGATATTCCTACGTGAATTTATGAGATGGTAATTAAATAATGACAAGAGCAGTGTCTCTTCAAGAAACATGTCTTTATCTAATCACACTTTACTATCGTCGATGCGTGGTAAACGACGCGACGCAACAGTCGCGATCGTCTCATTATTATTACAATCAGAAGCATCGGTAATGCGATGCGATGTTTCATATTTATTACTAAGATGAATCGGTTGTATAAGTTCGTGTTATCTTCCGCGTAAAATTTCTTGTTTTACCATAATATTCGTCGCGTTTTCTAAGGGCCGTGGTATGATGATAAATTACCTATAATCCTCTACTAGAATATCTATCAAATGCAAAAAGATTGTTGGTAGTTCCTGAGATTACTGCGTTTAAAAAAAAAAAAAACAAACTCTTCAGCTTATTATTAATATACATACATACTTAAACATATACAATTATACAGGGTGCCAGGGTCATTGCCGCGCAAACTGTAGGTAACCATTAATTCAGCAAATGATTCTAACCCGTAGATTAACAAAA
Organism: Luperina nickerlii; assembly: GCA_963855955.1. Classification (NCBI taxonomy): domain Eukaryota; kingdom Metazoa; phylum Arthropoda; class Insecta; order Lepidoptera; family Noctuidae; genus Luperina; species Luperina nickerlii. Next base: position 9,668,078 of record OY979679.1, on the reverse strand, counting down.
AAATATATACATATACACCGAGTTCTTCCCGTAATCCATAAATTTTGTCAAACGCTTCTACAGCTTTTACAAATTAAATCTAATAAAGGAAGTAGCACTTAAAAGGCTTCGTTACAAAGATATTTGTAATTTCATTTAATGAAATTTAATAGAGCTATGCAGTAAGAAAGGGTCCAATTCGGTATTTAGTTTGTATGAAAATTAACAAAAAATAAGAATTCATTAATGTCGTCACTCGATAGTGTCCTTAATAATGATAAAATTTTGGGAAGTAATCACATCGGCAAACTTAACCTTAAAACAAACTTAAACAACCAAACAACAACAATAAGGCAAACTTAACCTTATCGGCAAAGAAAATGTTGGATTTTAATAAACTGCTTCTTATTTTAAAGTATTTATACCGACATTACCTGTACCAGGTTCGAAATTATGCTCAATATACCCGCAGCGCAGTTACCTTCACAACATTACGTTCTAAATACAAATTTTGAATGCAGTACAATCCTTGAGACGTCGAATGCATCTATGTATTGAAAACAATGGTCATCATTTTGAACGGTCAGCTAAGGTTTAATAGGTACCATTAGAAATATAAAAAAAGTATTGTTAAAAATGAGCTCTTTTCTTTAGTTTCCCGTATGTAATTAATTCCCAGAATTCGATCCTTATCAGCGGCTCTATCGTTTGGTGTAATAACACAGTGTGTTTTTTTTTCAAAATCAACGGGTTCGATTCCTAGATAGAAATATTGATTTTTCAAAAATCCAATGATGCAGTTTTAGTTTTCATCAAAATCCAGCCTCCTCCTTTGAGTACTTTTCGCTATTACTCATAGTTTCGGATTTGGCCATCCACGCCCACTTGGAAAATTCACCCTGTATATATTCGACATTTTCGACGCTAGGTTAAGAATCATGTTCTGAATCCATGCTAACGGGTTGTGCGTCGATGTCCCTGACACCCTGTAGGTATTTGTATAAAAAATAAAGTTATGTGGAGCCTTACCTTATGCATTCATCCTGTAGGGGTCGGTGTTCACTCTGAAATAATAAATTGGGTAATTAAGTATAATAATTATGTATTCGTTAGTATAATGTGGGCAAAGTGCTAAAATTGAAAAAAAAGGCAAAAACAGGTTCGAATCTAATTAAATATTCTTTATTTATTGTGTGTTATTTCTTTATGTGTTATGTATTTGGTTTAGGAATGATCTTGTGTTAAAATATTTAATATAAAAAAAAATCACTTCTATTTTAGTAATGGCTTTTTGCCGGCTGTGTTTAATTAAATAACCCGACAAAAATGATTTAAAACATGATTTTTTGTTTCTTTTATAATAAAAATAGCTTCTGCCCGCGGCTTCGTCCGCCTGGATGTCAGAAATTATCCTATGGCACCGTGCTATGATGATGTACCCCAGGATGATATTTATCTCCTTGCAAAATTTTATCGAAATCCGTTCAGTGGTTTAGGCATGAAGGTCATATCGACGGCGAAGTGCCAATACCTCCTAACTGATATTTTTTTTGAGAAATTCACTTTTCTTTCGTTTTGAATTTAAAGGCGTTATTCGCATGTTTTAGTGAAATCGCCTAAGTGTACTTTTAGTTGCAACAGCATTAAATTAAAATGTGGAAATATGTACCTCCCAACTCAAACAACGTGTCTATTTTTGAACGTTTTATTCCAGTACCTATGTGTAAATTTTTGACTTTGTCAGTTAGGAGTTATTGGCACTTCGCCGTCGATATACAGACTTTTGAATTTAGTATGGACAACGTGTTTATAACTGCTTCTATAAACAAATACCTAAGTAGTACAAGAAACACCTACTCATGTCAACAGTAGGCGTGTTACTGTTACTGTACAACTCCTCCCATTCAATACGCATTCATTGCCATTTAATACTGTTACACACACTCACTCACACACACCCACTTATACTGCTACAACTATTATTAATAAATGTCTAATTCCAGTTTTCATCATCATCACATCATCATCTGCCTAGCCTTTTTCCCAAATATGTTGGGGTCGGCTTCCAGTGTAACCGGATGCAGCTGAATATTAGTATTTTACATGGAGCGACTGCCTATCTGACCTCCACAACCCAGTTACTGGGTAATACGATGACCGATTTTCAGGCTTCTAACGACTGTCAAAGATCCATGACAGCCAGGCCCAACAGCTTAACGTGCTTTCCGAGGCACGGAGAGCTCTTGGTATGTGATGATGGTCACCCATCCATGGACCTACCGCGGCAAGCGTAGCTTAACCCGTGCGGCCGTTAATACATAACCACAAGCCCCTCTAGTTAGTCTAGTTCTAGTTTTATTATTATTAATTAATGTTTGTCTAGTTTCTACTTACAAATATAACCAAAATTGTTGTTATGGATCTCAGTGGACTTTCGCTCCTGGGGTACCGCTAATAACTGCGACACAGTTACTAAACTAACGCAGTACATATATATATAATATATATATATATATATTTTTGTTCCAATAAATATTTGTATTTGTTATACAAACAAACTGTGGACAGCAACGGGCAGATTAATGGGATGATTAAAATGACAGCTGGCCAGCATCAATATCCCCTCGATCGCCTTACACACAATACGGAAACGTAAAAATGTTTAAAAAATGAAAAATGATTTGTCTTCCACAAAGGCGCCTTAAAAATATGAAGATCAAGGCTCCTCCAAACAGGCGCGACACGCGATAAAATCGCGCGCGACACAAAGGCACCGCAAGTCGCGCAACGAGCGGTGTCTTTGGATCACGCGCGATTCGCGTCGCGCTTCGCGCCTGTTTGCAGGAGCCTTCAAAAAACATCATCATCATCATCAAAAAAATCATCATAAAAAACACATCATCATCATCATCTCATCACCAAAACATCCATCATCATCATTCATCTGATAAATACTTTGTAGGAGACAGGTATCTGCACTAGGTAAACCTACTACTGCACATAATACTCAACTCAACTCAAACACTGTTGTTTGGGAGGGGTCCCAAACAAGATTTTTTGAATACTTATTGTGATTTTATTTTATGAATAATATTTTGTAGGTACCAATGATTCTATGTATCTATTTGTCGGTACAAATAGGATTTCAATTTGTACCGATAATTATATAGACTTCCAAGGTAATATACCTAGAGATTTAGTACACAGACGTAACATGAGGGATCAAACAAAATACGCACCGCTTTTATGTTGAAAACGTACCCATATTAATATTATGTGAAGTTGCCGAATAAACAAAACAAAACTCTTGTGGGGTTGACAACAACGCGGTACTTATGGTGGAGCTCTTGAAAAACAATATAGGCAGGTCCTCTGTGTTTTAACTTCATTTTCAGTGTCTTTCTTAGCCTTTGCTACAAAGAAATACAAAGCAACTCAATTCCGCATTTCCGCTGAACTTCTCAGTCGTTTCGCTGAAAAGACTTAAGCGGAACGCGGAAAATCGAACACATTCTCACGCTGCAATCTTGGGGTGGTCTCACAACATACGACCATTCACTGAACATACATGTTTATTTATTTGTTTAGCTTACTTACGACTGTAAGTACTGAGACGAAATTGTAATGTACCGAAATCATGTAAACTATGGTAACAGCACTTACGTGTCGAATTTCTGCTTCCTCACTGAGACGTAACGTAACCGCTATATTAATTGCGTGTAAGTTTGCGTTTATGATCGTTACACAAATAATTTGTCTTGGAGTATGGATAAGGTAAGGTTGGGAGCGAGTAAAATGCTCAAAAATGTTATGTATTTTTAGCCTGAACTGTCCGACATCAGGATAAAGGTAAACGGTACACCTTCCTTCGGTTTTTCTTTATGGTGGTGTGTTGTCCTTTCAAATGCCAAGAGTCTAATTTTTAAGGCCAATTAAATTATGTCAAACTAAATTGTTGGTACTCTGCTCCCGCCCAAAGATAAGAGCATCGCCTAATTGATACTTCGAATGTCTCCTAATCCCGTGTTGCGCCAACTTTGTGATACCCTATTTTATGTCAGTGCTAATGAAGGTGATTGATAGAAACCTACTTCTTTTCTTAGTCAGTACAAAAAGCGAACAAATACCTAAGACATAATTATTTAAAACTTGTGCCGTTCGTAATAAAGCTACGTACTTACCTTATTTATACTCGACAAACAATAAACGATACGTATTGCTCGTTCATTCACTTTGGAGCAATTACCGGGGGCCAATGATTCTGGAACGCCAGTGTACTAGAGTACTGGTATTTAGAGATGATTTTCGCTAAAACTTACGTGGTTATGACGGGTGCGATATGGTACGATGAGTAGTAATCACTGGAGCGTGCGAGTAACTGCCCAGAACTACGCTACTCAACTCTTCCTGGTTTTTTACTCAGGAAATGTATGACTGATAGAAATAATTCTTAATATTATCAAGCCTTTTTGGAATATTTATTAGTTACGTGGTACTGTTTTTGTGTGTGTTTGCAGGTTATGGTCTTAGGTGAATTAATTGTGCTTTAAAGGTCTTGATCGTAATGTGAATGACGAGTTTCGTAAACAGTACATAAGCGAAGAAACTATGGAGCTTCACCATGCATGTCTTTACAAAACGCACATAAAGAAACTAACTGTTGCTGTCACCTTTGACAAAATTTTATGCCGAAGCGATGTGCCTATACAAACGAAACGGAAAATTTAAAATTTCCTTTTTTTTTAAAACCTTAGAACCTATAAGCAGAAGATACAAAGCACAAATTGATGATTGTGTAGTGTACGAGTTAGATTATAGAGACCACGTTATCATGTCATAACGAGATGAGAGTAACAACATTAGACATGTCTCCATCTCCACGAAAGTCCGCACTTAGGCAATCTGCTTACGCGAACACTAAACATCTTCTAAGTTCCCACAGTTGAGTAAATTCAACAAACCACAGCAGTGTAATGCAAAGGGCAACGTATCGCAGCTAATATTCTGTAATAAGCATGCTCACCGCGTAGTAATGAGGGTGTATGCTTGACAGTCTACACAGCCATAGAGCAGAAGTACAGCTTCCTATAAACTCAAAAAAAAAATAGAATAATGTTCCAGTTTATATGCGATACGGACTCCGATAAGTGATGGTCAGGTTTCCCGCCTAAAATGCATCTGTGGTTTTAATTGAGTTAGGCGCCCATTTATGCGTTAGCAGAGCTCATGAATGATGTTAACTGAATCTTAAGAAGCTTCTTGTATTGTCTTACGGTTTTGTGCACTTGGAACACGTGTCTGGCCCTTTAAAAACTTAAACGAGATCTAAAAGATCTTTATCGCCACTTGACGCTTAACGGTTCTTTCTTTTGATTAAAGAGGTCATTTGTAATCATGATGGAGGATATTTTTAGCTTATATTAGGAGGATAAGCCGACGGTTAATGAAGAATGACATTATGATGTTATAAATAAAATAAAATAAGACGTGATTTGCTTACCCCAAAATAAATTAGAATAAGTGTAGGAGGATGCTCAAAAGTGCTTTGAACATATGTAATTAATGAAGAATGTTAATTTTGACAAGTTTCCTAGGCTTATATTACTGCGTTTGATATTTGTGGGTGCGTAGCCAACCTTCGGTCAAGAGCCCGTGTCACCGTCGTCGCGGAACCACGCAAGCATTCACCATGTTAGATTTCTACCAATTTGCTACCAACCTTCAAAATCAAAAACCAACTTGCCATCACTTTGGGAAGCTATAGAAGAAAATAATAACTTAGAACTTTTGCCCGTTTGCTGTTTGTTTGTTTTTGATGTTTTTTTTTCCAGATTGGCGTAAAACCGGCTGAACGGATTTGGATGAAATTTGGCGCGCACATACTTAATAACCTGGGTTAAAACATAGGGTACTTTTAATCCAGGTAGTATGTTTCTATGGGAGATTTTCCGAACCCATACGGGCAAAGCCGCGGGCTAAAGCTATTATACATTAAAAAATGTTGAAATTTACCTTGAGACAATATGATATTCTGGGTAATATTGTATCTGTTTATCATAAGTAATTAATTAATCTGCTAAATCAAACAAATACAAAAATAAACAATAATAAAACTATCGATATTATATAATTGCTTAATTGGTTGAAAGTGATGTTTCAGCAATCACTAACTTGAAAACCTATAAAATAAGAAAGATGGTGAAGTTAACTTTTTATGCAAACCCATCAAACCAATTTTATGACTTTCGGGCGAACAATAAAGCTTACGAAGGCTTTCATTAGTTTTACGTAAAAATCTCTATACACTTAAATGAACGTAGGATAAAAATAACTATTAATAAAAAGCAATTTGATCCTTATGCAATAAAAAACTCATTTTTATTTCATCGTGTAGTCGTGTTGTATTAACCGATTCTTCCACGCATGGTTTCCTAAAATTCCTTTTTTATTTACTCCTATTTTTTCAATCACGTTTCGCACTCGGGTATTTCTCATCTAATCACCTGTAGTTATAAGTTTATCATTCAAAGCACGACACTTCGTGATCTGAATCTCATTCTTGGGTGCTTTCCGCTCCTCCGATATGCGTGCGCGCCTAAAATATTTGGCTATTTGCAAATCAATGATCGCAGGCAAATTGCGAGACGGTGTCGCAATCAAATGGAGGGTTTTCAAGTAAATAAGTAAATGATGGTGGACATTTTAGAAGATATTTACAGGTAGTACTAATTACTAGCGTACTATTTTCTCACTGCAGGGCAAAGGTCAATCTCATACTGAGAAGGCAACAATAGACCATAATAGGCTGGTATTTTTTTTTTTTTATTAGTTACTACAACTACCGTTACGCCGGCCACAAGTAACATGGGACAAGGGCAGTAACACATATATATAGACCTAGATAACGCAAGTATCACGATCTGTATGAAAATCAAGCGTGCCATTTTTTTACTGCCTTCTATGACGTCACAAGCGCTAGCAGCAGCAGCTAGCAGTGATGGGAAAATCAAATCGATTCAAAGACGCCGTCGCGTGTGGCACCCCTCTCGCCTCACCTCCGGGGCCTAGTGCCGACGCTCACGCTCACCCAGCCAGCACACAGGACTGATCGCGAAAGTGGCGGCTTACGATTTTTGTACGTAAGCTAGTGCGATTTTTGGCACGCGAAGTAGTTGCTCTTGCGTTATCTAGGTGTATTACTATAAACAAATTGTGACATTGTGGGAAGCCGTTTTTCAGCGACCTAGGGAAATGGAAAAATTAACCTAACAAGCCGGTCGATTCTGTAAAAATCTCACCGTGAAAACTTATGTGAAGTGAGTTTGTTTTTGCTAGGAATTGACACTATTGACAGCTCACTCCACGCTCACTTCACCTAAGTTTTCACGGTGAGATAGTTACAGAATCGCACTGAAGGACGGCACTTGTTTGTCGTAAAAAATATCTCCTATAGACAAAAAGCATTAATGCTTCATAATTAGCATTAATGTTAATTAACCCAGTAACTGGGTTGTGGAGGTCATATAGGAAGTCGCTTCATGTAAAATACTGGTACTCAGCTGCATCTGGTTAGACTGGAAGCCGACCCCAACATGGTTGGGAAAAGGCTAGACAGATGATGATGAATTTGCATTAACGTATTTTCCACTAATTGAAAGGGAGGGTTTTCGTGAAACTTTACGACACCAGTTGGCACCACTGTGACAAGAGGTCTTCCAATATAAAATATATGATGACGTTCATCATTCGATTCATTCATTCGTTCATCATTCAGTCATTACTAAAGAAAATATAGGCTCTTTGACAGATGTCTGGACCTGACGTGTCAGTGCTGCCACCTGGTGAACGTCATTTCAGAAAACCCTCATTGAAATATGTACTTTGTGAACATTATGTGTTCACAAAGTATTATAATTTAGTTCAAGTAAATAAATTATCGTTGTATGCGAGAAGCACAGAACCGGACGAAGTGGAGGTGCTTGGGGGACAACATCCAACAGTGGACGTCTCCCGGCTGAAATGATGATGATGATGATGAAATAAATCATATTGAACAAGTTTAACTGCCCAAATTACTATGATGATGACTACGAAATTGAAATCCAACAAAGAACTATAAAGCCCACTTCCAAAAATTAAGGCGGGTACAGACGAAACAATTATTATCACATTTAGTATGCGAACTGCGCATTGACAAAGTCGTGATGTCTGTCGACCCGACTTTTACTTTGTCTTGTAACAACTAGACCGTGATTTGTCTAGCTAGGTAGCTACTCGTTACATTCCTATTCCACCTCATTTCCATTTCTACGGCACACACGGAATTTTATAATGTGTACGTTGCATTACTTCCACTTGTATAACTAGTTTTTGGAGTGTTGAAGTCTTAAAAGGTCGGGCCTAAGCTAGCAGTCATGTTTCATTTTCTTCTTGGGGCCAATTTTCCGGTCCAGTGCTATGATAGTGTTGTCCTGTAATGGAACTGGTCCTGCGCTTGTTAATCATGCGCATGGTTAGTTCCTTCAGTGAAAACATGCATCTGATTTAATAGCAAGGTCTGTTTTAACTTACAAACTTTCAGAAGTTTTATGAACCTCACTCGCCCCGCACGGATTCATTGTGTTGGACTCACCAACTTTAATTGTGTATTATTTTTGGAAATAAAAGTCTATCTAATAAGCCATCAAAGATAGCTATTTCGATACTACGTTTTATCTAAATACTATTTTCTGCCTGCGACTTAGTTCGCGTGAAAGTCGTAAGGCACCACGATGTACAGACGCCAGCACATCAAACTGTACCATTTGTCAAATTTCTTTAATAGATTTTCAACTTTATCGCTAAAGCATAAGGTTCAAAGTTGATTGGGAAAATTTAACAGTTTCGGGTAGCTTGATGTACTGGCGTCTGTACTAGAATATCAGCCACATTTTTATAAAATTTCCTGTATAGATACTACGTTTGTAGTTTTGATCTCAGTAGCCAAAATATGAAGAAAGTCAGGTGACGCGGGAGTAAGCGCACAGTTGTCTTAAAGCAGCTCGTCCTGAGGTCGACACCCGCATGCGGCCTTCAGTACCTAGTAATTTCCCATTGCTGCGAAGTTCAAAATATTATCCGGGTTTTCAAAAGGTCATTTAATTAAGGTTGCTGAGTGTAATGTCAAATCAAAATTATTTCAGCTTACCAATCGCAACTGCTAACACACGACTTGACAGCAATATATTGAGCAAAGCTTTCAGAAAACCATAAAATAAACTCAAGAGTATATAATAAATAGCAACAGAAACCTAAACATGCAATAAACTACAATTCAAATAGAAATTAGTTACCTCTACTAAAACAGTGTCTTTAATTATGTCTTTAACATTTAAATGACTATAAAATACGTAATTGGCAGTATGAATGGCCACGATGTGAGAAGAGGGCTCGCCTGTTTCCAGGGAAGGGAAATTATGCAAGGCGCGTGCGCCCAACGCATACAACTTTCCGCTAGTGTTGCGAGCATAATCGTAAACGTGATCGCACATTACTGTTGCCAGTTAAATAAATATGCGAAGCAATATTTCTTTACAGGCTAGTTATGATAAATTGGAGGCAGGTTGTTTTTCAAGTAAGTTCACCCGGTGGCATTGGATAAACATCCAAGTAAAACCATTCGTAATATCCATTTATAAACATAAATGGATATTACGAATGGTTTTACTTTTACTTCTGATATTCATAATCAGCAGAACGGGCGCCGTCAGTTGGGGCTGGTCATCTCTTAGCTGCCTCGGCTTATTTTTAATTATTTTAATTTTGAATTGATGTTTTCCTACTATTTGCTGTACTCTGGACGCTTTTAACGCGTACGTCTTTTTTACATCGTTCTCACATAGGTATAATTATAAATTCACATTAATGATGTAACAACTTAATATTTTTGTAAAAATATAATTTAAAAGAGTGTCCATGGAGTTTCTTGCCCGTTCTTCTCCATAGGTACCTACGCTTTGGAATGGGCAAGTAGCTTCATATTTTCTGACTGACCGACTTTTTGACAATACAAAAGTGCCTGTAAATGTTTTAATTGAAATAAATGCTTTGAGTTGAGTTGAGTTGAGTTGAGCTTTCAGTTTGCATTTTGAAGTGTGCAGATGATGATTGGATATTTCAATATAAAGCCAATATTCAATCATCTTCTCTCCCTGCCCTTGTCCCATATTACTTAGGGTCGACGCAACACGTTTTCTTCTTCTATTCTCCCTTGACAACCGTCACGCCATCACTCACGCCACTCCTTTTTAGGGTCCGTAATCAAAAAGGTCCGTCTGTCCGCAGCTTAGCCCAGAGACTCTTAGTACTAGAAAGCTGTAATTTGACATGGATATACATACTAATCACGACGACAAAATGCTAAAATAACTTCTTAAAAAAACATTTTTTTAGGGTAGGTACCTCCTTCCTCTACACGTAATGTGGGGGATGTTTATTTTTTTTTCTCAGCTACCCCACGGCGTGGGATAATAGGTCTTTCAAAAATATTGCGGTTTATGAAAACGATTCAGGGATCCGTTTGCGAAATGTTAAGCTGTTAAGTGCTAATTTTTGATAGTCAAGTGTCCCCCCCCCTGCCATCTAAACGGTTGTTTTTGAATATGTGAACAGGCTTCTTCTGGGTGAGCTCACTCCATCGTAGACTTTGTCTCTGTCATCTCTGACCTAGACTAGAGTCAAGAGCAAACACATTTCAAATAAAAAAAAAATGTGAAAAAATTCACGGCAATAGCGTCGTTATATATATATAACTATCTTAAAAGGAAAACTATCACAGCTTAGTAGGCTTTACAAGTTTACGAGTAATAGTCGACCAACTTACTTTGCAGTTGCAACGTTAAGTTTGTTCTTGGGATAAATTCATTCCAACTACGGAACCCTTCATTGTGCGTGGTCCGACATGCACTTGGCCGGTTTTTCTTTCATATCATCTCTCATACAATCCATCCATCTTTTCTTTGGCCTTCCTCTCCCTCTCAATCCTTCAACATTTATATTCATCACTCTTTTAGTTACACGCGTTTCATTCCTCCTCATCGCATATCCAGTATCGATGATTATTGTAATACGATAATCAATGAGCCGACCATCTTTATTGGTCAAAGTATCATGTAGAAGTTGTTGCTTATAGTGCTGCTGTCGGTAAGTATATTCTTTACTTAGCAAAAAAGCCTTTGATAAATGTTATTTCCTGACCATTGCGTTATAAATGGGTGTAAATAAAGTGCAGGATAGCTGTACAGTTATTATGTACAGATATTTTAAATAAATACAGTTACGAACGCTCACGGCTTCGCCTATGTTAGGCTCCAAGTTTTTGGTGATGAAGAGGACAGGAGGTTGGAAAACGTTTCCTCACAATAAATCCCTATTAATAACATAATTATATAACATTTTAAAATTCGTCTTTCTATAGACATCGCCCATAAAATATCATAAAGCGTACATAAGTAGTTTAAGCGACATTTTCTTGACAGAAAATATACCATATTTGGCCGTTAAGTACCTTCTCCGGCGAATACTAAGAACACCTACAATGTTTTTATCGTCTCATTATTGTACAGAGATGTTTATAGATTTATTTTATGTGTAGCTAGGTACCTCATCATTCTTTGACAAATTAACAAGATATAGTATCTACCTAACGCTTATTTTATATCTATTACGTGATTACGAATTTATTGAATCCAGTGTTAAATCAATGAATGTGAACAATTTAAAATAGGATTTGATGTTGTTAAATATTTTATGGTATATCCAAGCATTATTAGTTTTAATAACAGACGACTTCTTATTGATGGGTTTATTTTCTATAAATACAAATTCTTCAGAGCCACATTTTTATTTTTGTTCTTTTTGACAGAGTCACTCACAGATAAGATATAACATGGATAAGGGCGGGCTGCCAACTTGTCACAGACTATAAAATCTAACAATTAGAAAATCCGAAAGTCGGACAGCCAGTCTTACCAAGGGGTATCGTATTACCCATCAGTAACTGGGTTGTGGAAGTCAGATAGGCAGTCGCTCCATGTAAAATACTGGTATTCAGCTGCATCCGGTTAGACTGGAAGCCGACCCCAACATAGTTGGGAAAAGGCTAGATAGATGATGATCCAATCATTATTAGATTGTATTGCTTTTAAAGGTAGGTATATAAAAGCTGTATCTTTGTAATACTTCAAAATATACATACACTCTAAATATTATCATAACATATCATCTTTATTATATAGCTGATTACTAAATAAATAAATAATAAATACAAAATGCTTGAAAAGAAACTGTCTAAACTCTTATGTGCCTATCTATTGTATGTATTTCAGTCACTGTAGGTATCTAAAATTTAAATACCACTCATGCAGACTCAAAGTAAATAAAAATAATAAAGTCAAAGCGCTTTGAGTGATATTTCTCTTTTAGAATTACTTAGAGCACATTGGTGTTAGTTTTTTTCTAATATTTGAAGTGTCACAAGTTTATGTCAAATACACGATGCGTGCCTTCTAAATCATTTTCATACACTTCAAACTATCGGATGACTCCACGAAACCGTATGTAAAACAGTTTAGTAAATCACTCGCTCTACATTCTGAGTGGTTACAGAATATCGCGTGTCATAATAAAATATCGTCCGTTACCCACTCGTTACCCAGTGCCGTTACCGAATTGACCATAATAGGTCCACACTGCGCGTGCGCATCGATCTCTTTAATTAATTTGGCACAACCATAATCGACGGTCATCTTTGATGATTTGAAAAGAGAAAGAATTTTAACGAATTACCCTCACATTAGCAACTTGATGCAACATCAGTTTCCGAGACATCACAAAGAAAATAATCAATCTCAGACACACCTTTGGCGATAGAAATTTGAAATGTAAGCTTGCAAACTAACCGGTAATGCACCGTTACAACCCGGATTTGTATTGTCTTAAGGGCATCCGTTTTATGTACTACATGCAATCTAAACAAATGTCCAATGTAATTCCTGACAGACAAATGAGCAGTTGCAAGTGTTGCAACCGTTAAAGCAGTTCGGCTGGGCAACTATGTCAAAGTGGCCATAACTCGCGAAATATTTAGATATGTGCGTACCTAAGTCCAGTTTATCGTTCGGTAGCGGTGGTCCAGCCGAGGTGGGGATCGGAACACCTCGTGGGACCGTTATGACGGCCACATTGGCCGCAGCAAAGTGGTAACGCCTTCTGTACTTCACAGAGGCGGTACATAGACTCACATATCTAAGTAATTTACAGTTAAGTACATTATGTATGGGTGTTTTCATCAGTTTTTGTGTCGACATTAACCTTTATAAGGTTTGGAGCCGGTCAGTGATTAGCTTCCCTGGTGTTTCGTTTCTTGCTTTGCGTTATGTCTTATACTTATGCCCATCAGTGTCAAAGGAATTTCCAGATTTATGAAAAGCTTCCGTTTTATGAATACTTCCAAATCAAACTTGTAATAAATGCAAATGGAAACTGCAACTTTATTGTAATAATGTTGTTGGAAAGAAAGTTGTTTCTACAAACTTGAAGCGCTGTTCCATCTATTTTTATACAGTTATTGAACAATGCTCATATATCCTACAAAGCTCAAGAAACCACTTGACTGACACGGGTTTATTGGGTAGTATTCAATAAATTTATTGTGAAGAATCTATTCTATTAGTCATACAATCAATGGTTTCGTTCATTTACATTCGGACGCGTGCATTGTCAGAATGTCTAGTTTTTTTTCGCTTCGAAAGTATGTCTTAAAAAGGAAGTGAAGCGTAAAAAATACTAGTTTGGAATAAATGTATGGAAGAGTTTTGTTTGCTTAACACATTCAGCAAAAAGATTACTTGTACTAATTATTTTGGCTTCTGTTATGGTCGTCCGTATCCGTATAGACTCATCCGGAAATAAAAGGTTTATAAACTTTACGAAGTTTTTTTTTTAATTTTAAGAGATATCTGACATAGTGGATAGTCTAAAGTCCTAGGTAATTTCCTGTAAATCAGTAGGCGGAATATCGTAATACCTACTCGTATTAAATTATTGAGCTACCTGCTCGGCTAAGAGTGCTAAGTGCCGACTATCTTCACCATAATTTCTTAGTCGTTTCTTGCGACACCCTTACTAATGTAGTAATAAAATCTAGAATGTAAGACTTTGGCAGTGGTAGCAAACTAGCAAGGCTAGCTCCAAAATGGAGTTTTCATCAGCAGAATGATCTACAATGCGGCAATGCAACCTGCATTTAGTTGCGTAAAGATTAAGATAATAAATATTTATATGGATGTTACGTTTATTGGTATGGCAGAATTTTGGTGTTAACATAGTTAAAGAATTTTGGGTAGAAATAAGAAGACTTCAGCAGCGGAAGACACAAACTACTTAGGCAATGAAGATGCCAACAGACTAAACTAGGTAAGAGAAGAAAATGCGGCAAAACTATGAGAATAATTAGAATTCGTGCATAACTAAAACTACTTAAAATGGTGTCTGTTTTGGAGAGTATATGGCTAACACGATTTTAAAACATAACGTCTATCTTAAGTTTGCAGTAGAACAATACTTAATACAAATAGATGCGTACAATAAAGATGTTGACCGTGCTATTCCAATAGTATTAAAACTGGTGTTAGAGACCGACCGCAGCAAAGCGAAATGAAAAATATCTTAAAAACAAGGAAGAGCGAAACCAAAAATCTTTTAGCATTAAAACTCATCTTAATTCTAACAAAGTTGCAATTTTCCGGATAATGGACAGAAATAGAAGAGCATGTATAATATTTAACGCCAACACTACGATTGTGGAACACGATAATAATATGCGCATACAGAATATAATCACTGCAGTAGTTCATTTTAAATTACATAAAAATGCAAAGACTACCATAGTATGTTCATAATAGATAGTTGCAATGGCTGAGTTTGTGCAATCGACTGGAACTGCGTACATTGCTGTAACTAGGCGGATGACATATCTATTATGGTCTTTAGCTATCGTAGAATCTTCTGTTAGGCTTTATGAAAAGCTATAAATTTTATTTGAAATCTTTGCGTATCTATTACTAGCCACCGCTGCTACTTTGCACGAGTTTTCTTTATTACGAGTATATGTCAATTTAATATTAATGTAATAAAGACATAAAAGTTTCGGAATAAATTATGTTCTAAATAATGGTGAAAGCCACATCAAAATCCATTGCGCAGATTAGAAGAATACATAGACACGAAAAGCGACTTTATTTTAAAATGTCTGTAGAAGATTATGGAAATCAGACCTCAAAGCTTGAGGTACTACTAACAGGATCTAGTCAATATTGTTCTGAAATAATTTGTTGAAGCTTTCATAATCATAGTGGAACATGGATCACATTTTAAAGAAAAAATATTTGCCTCATAGTATTTGTCAGACTTTTGGTTTGTTTGTTTTTGTTGATTATATTTATTACATGTGAAACGGGAAAACATTTAATTGCTTAGTAAATTTAATTTCAAACTGCAAATCAAAACTTTACTAATGGCCCGTCAATTGCTGTCCATTAAACACATAGCACCGAACCAGGTGGTAGAATATAAAGTCAGATATTTAAAGAAAGTATTTTTTTGCACATCTTTATGCACCAGCCTATACAAAAGAATACCGTTATATGTATATATATATATATCTATTGCTTAAATCTAACTTTCTTGTTAGCCAAACCATCAACATCGTAACGATGCGTTAGCGGTATAAAGATATTGATAAATCACCGATATATTATTTAGACTTACCGAGTCGGTTATTAAGCCTGTCTTATTAAAACTATATGAGGAAGGCAGGCCTAGTTAAATAAGTGTAAGTAGGTTTTTGTTAGGTTCGTTAACTGGGTCAATGAACTACATGAATGCATATCGACTGACTGATCATCGTCATTACCGGTAGCTGATTATTAGTGATGATATTCAAATAATATAAATTAAATTACCTATAACACTCGAGTAGGAGCAAATCATTAAATTAATACGGTCTAGCAATATTCTTGCAATATAACAAATAAGTAATATAATAAATGATTTCGGTTTTTCTATTCGATTCCGATTAGTGTTGCCACCGATGTTAATTAATCGACTAATCAGCAAAAAATACTAGACAATAAACAACATTTGCCCATCACTAAAGACTTTGATGTAAGTACTTATCAAAACGTTACGTGCAAATAGATTCATAACGGAGGTTTTTAATAAACTAATAGTAAATTAACCTTTTGGCAAATTAGATTGGTCTACCGATTAAATTGCGACATTAATTAAGATGCACCTTGACCTTAGATTATGATCGATGCCTTATTTCTAGAGCACTTATTAGAGTTTAGATTGGGTTTTATCGTTTCCTAAACATATTAGGAAAAACTAGGTATGTGAAAAATGCAAGGTGGATATTAGGAGTAGTCCGTCAAATTGCGATAGAAATATTTCTTATGCATAAGCAAACTAAAAGGACTGTCGAGAGACATTATTTAAGATTTTTAAAAAAATGTTTAGGTTCATCTTTCTCATTATTGTTGTAGGTAAGTGCTATGAACTTGCCTCCGCTGCTATCCAGCTGCATTAATCTGCCCAGGGTGCATTGCTTATAAACATCTAGGGACTTTCAGAAGCGATGCACACTGGACAGCATAAGAAATTGCATACTGTACCAAAAGTAAAGGGTTCTTTGAAGTTCTATTTAGTTATACAGAGACACGTCATCAGATCATCAGAGCATTGTAGAGCCGTCATCATTCATAATCATAAGCCAATTTACACGGAAAGAAAGGATTATCTATAATTTTATATCAAGATTAGCGGCAAATCTATATAGACTTTTATGTTCATATCTCTATCGCGGCTTGTGTATCTATTAACCTTCTAATTCTGTCACTTTTTAGGGTTCCGTGCCCAAAGGGTGAAAACGGAACCCTATTACTAAGACTCCACTGTCCGTCTGTCTGTCTGTCACCAGGCTGTATCTCATGAACCGTGATAGCTAGACAGTTGAAATATTCATAGATGATGTATTTTTGTTGCAGCTATAACAACAAATACTAAAAACAGAATAAAATAAACATTTAAGATGCATGCATGTTCCCATGCAACAAACGTGTTTTTTTCGGCGTTTTTGCCTTGTGGTACGGAACCCTTCGTGTGTGAGTCAGAGTCGCACTTGGCCAGTTGTTTTATTAAAATCTTTATCGTTATCGTAATACAAATTAATGATTTCTAACATCTCATTTTGTTAATTTCTCCGGGACCTTAGTATCAGCCAAAATTAAGATTAAGATGATTCTGTGCAACCATTCGACTAATAATAATTAGTCCAAGGGCAGCATTTTATTTATAAGCTTATTTATAATTAATTTTAATTAACTAGCTCATACATTGTGCATGCTATGTTCACTATTTTAGGGCATGGTGTTAGGTACTTATGTGTTTTTAAGTTTACCTAGTATGTAAGTTATATTATTGTATTGCCCGATTTGTGAACCAATAAAAAAATAAATCTTAAGCCTGCTTTCTATATAAGCTTCAAATTATGATTCTGATACATACAAGATAGTGCAAAAATTTTGCACCTGTCGATAAGCGTTTTTTAGAGAAAGTTTATAAGAATAATAGAATAGCTAATTACAATCTAGGCAACGTGAAATACCGCATCAAAATGTATTGTACAATGTACAGCGTGTGCGTCAATTAACTCTGGTTAATTATCGAGAGCGCTTCTTTTTACCGAGGCGTCTTGTGGGAACCCACCGGAACAATATTATCGGAAGCAAGTACACTGTGTTGTACATGCATCTGTGTGTGTAAGTAATTAGATGCACATATACCTACACACGATCTTGTGAATATTGAATATAATTTAAAGGTTCTTAACGCTTTCGCTGGCATCCTTCCCTGTTTTCATTTAACTATTGTTGTTTTTACGCAAGAAAAAAAGTATTCTTAATTTAAAAAAAAGCTTTGTATTCTGCCAATCAGAGATATGTATATGTAAAATGTATTTTTTCAATGCCCTCGTTTAAATGAACAGTGCTGAAGTGTAATTTTCAACGGAACTACTTTCGCTAATGCAAATAAAACCGTTTACGCGAAAAAAAAATTAAATAAACACTTTCATCTGTAATATTTATGTAAATAAATGAAATAATGCGATTCATATGATAAGTAAGTTAATTGGATGACGTAATTAAGTCAACATTTATTTTAGGTAAATGATTAATTCAATTAACCACGCCTGTTAAAAGGAATATTAAAAAGTAGTGGCTTACCTAATGCTTCGTTCTTCTGAAGACCGTGTGAACACTCAAATGCAGGAATAATGAAACATAGTAATGTACTGATGATTACAAATCAAATAAAAATTTGTTCACATTGATAAAGTCCACTGTTTATATTTTTTAGAATAGACCACTTGTTTTTCTAATTTTAAATTTTGAATGTGGCGCGCGGTTTTCGGGAGAAGTAGGGATGTTCCATTAAACTATTTGGGACGCCTTTTAGACGATTTTTTTTAACGCCATTATTTCGCAAACTCGTGTGTTCCCGGGGAGTGCGCACGCGAGGTGACTCGCCGGTACCGCGAGTGTCGGATAAATGGCGAGTGGATGCAGAGAGCACCTGTGCGACTCATCTGCGGACATGTGGTATTGCACCAGAGTTGTTACACACGGATAAACTGTTTTACTATTTCTTTTAGTACAGAACTCGCGCCGTTGGAGAATTCTAATAGGTAGGTTATTGATCGTGATTTCGCCTATGTGTCAAAATGTGAATATGAAATTTTCTTTTTAACTGAATTGTATGTATTGTTTTGCATTTAATTTTGTGATTCTGGTAGTTGTTAAATGAACTACGTCTGTTATTGTAGGTATATTCCTTAATATATTTGTAAAGTACTTATAAGTATCAATAAAGAAAATTATAATTAGTAGGATGGAAAACTAGCATGGAAAACTTTTAGCTACCGCTAAGATACATACATTGGGATGTTGGAATACGTGACAGGAAACCGTGATTCTACCACATTGTATCAGAGCAGTATTATCGACAACATAATAACGTCAGCCAGTCAAGAGTTAAAGCTTTTCAAGGAGTTAGAGCTTTTCTTAAAAAAAAGAATACTTTAACAAAAAACATTGAGACTTAGAGAGGAAAAAACAGAAAAATAAGTATAGAAAAGAGTAAAAAAATGCAAGATATCACATTTGTGATATCTTGTATTTTTTAGCAGGTATTAATTAACCTGCTACGAAACTAATATTAGTTAGAAATAGCAATGAGCTTTACGAACAGTTTATGTGACAGCTTATGGTGACCCAGTGTTAACGGCCGCGACTTAAGGCTCCTGCAAACAGGCGCGACGCGAAACGCGAATCGTGCGCGACACAAAGGCACCGCTCGTTGCGCGACTTGCGGTGCCTTTGTGTCGCGTGTCGCGTCGCGCCTGTGTGCACGAGCCTTTACGAGTGGTATAAGAGATCGTAGGTTTGAACCCAGACAGGCGCTTTACTTTGTATAAATTATTTCATCACCTCTGCTCTCAAAAACGATGAAGGAAAATATCGTGAGTAAACCGCCACATTCTAGAACCAAAATTCGAAAACATGTGACATCTAACAAGCCACACTGTGCCTGCGTGGTGGATTACGGCACATTCTTCCTATCACAGAGAGGAGGCCTATGTCCCAAGTCCCAGGTCCCAGCAGTGGGGAAATTATAGGCTGATCATGCTATTGAGGGATTGTAAATAATGAAGTTTACCTACGTCATGAATTTAGTGTCATTTTATTTATGAGAATTAGCACATGGTGTTCGGAAATTAATATCTAGCAGGCAGTCTGTATAAAATACATAATTAATAAATAATTAAAAAAATGCAGGCATTTACTTACGTCCCTGTCTACTATCAATGAAGGACACTGAACGAGACACGATAGAAGTTTTATTGTTATTACGTCGAATTTAATTTGATTTATAACATTTTGCTATTATGTAAAATCTTATTAATTTCTTTGAGATCAAACCAGAGCAGAGGGTCGTCTCGAGCGGGTTCAGGTTGAAGGTGCCAACTAAACAAATGCCACGCGCATGCGCAAGGCACGCGTTTTGAACGGGAATGTTTGACGTTGATCGAGTTGGATCATTTAGAAAAGTGATAATTTTAATGGCAAAGTTAGATTGGTGTCACGGACCCGCTACTTAGATATAATTGTTTGATTAATGTTTTAAATTACTATTTGTGAAGTTCTTATTAGAAGTTTATAATTTGTTTTATTATTATTACTAATGAGTTTTACCATTGTGAAATTCTCATTAAATTGTACTGAACAGTAAATATTTCATTTTGTGCTCACAAATTAACCCTGATGACGCTAAACCCGTGAATACTAATGACGATGTCGAGAAAATCTGGGGGCTCGGCAGTACCCCCCGCCTAATCGAGCAAAAAGCGGCACGGCCGTACCATCCTTTTCTCGAAACAGTTCAGGCCATTTTGTGGATAAAACTAGAAGCCAGCAGGCATTGTATAAATACGGTATATTTCAAATTTGATTCAATTTGAAACAGTAGCTTAAGAATTATAACTAGTCAAAGTTTCTTAATTTTGTTACTCACTCACTCACTACTAGCAGCACTACAACTCACTACTACTAGCAGACATAGAAGCTACAAATTTAGAATAGGTACAATTAGTATTTAGTGTATAAATCAAGGAAAAACTAAAATATTTTGCAATTTCGGTCCACATTTCTAGATACACCAACTGCATAAATAACTATGCAATCCCATATAAATATATAGGACTGACGGCCATCGCATGAAAACACTATGTATATCACAAGTAAAACATATTATATTAAATTATTTAGTTCAATTGCCATGTCAATCTATTTATTTAAAACATAAAAGATTTTTAATATTGATACACCTACTCACTCACTATACGATGTTGTTAGGTTAGCTAATTATGTAATAACTTAAGACAGAAGGTCCCTTAAGTAGGGACTGAATAAACCGACTTGGTATTACAAGGATCTCACAACTTTTTACGGTAGAAGAACTGAGTTGCGAGACTTGGTTTTTTTAAAAGTTATGTTTTTGATGGCATTGCTTTTTCTTCAACAAATATCTATATATGCAAACCTTGTCTAAAAGATGTTTGTGGAAAAAATAAACTCTTTATTCATAATTATGTCACGGTAGGTATAATAGAAATATAATTACATTATATTATTGACAAAACAGAACGATGTTTGAAATTCTTTTCTATAAAAGTACATCTTTGGAAATATATTAACTACCTTATTGGTAAACTACCCCTAATAACCGAAATCAATGCTAGACGAACGAATGAGCTACAAATACAACATAGTATACGGCGCGCGGCGGTCATACTTTCATGAACAAAGTCGTTTCATCTGATTATCTTACATATACCTACCTACTTACTACAGAAGATTCAAAATTCAAATAGATATAGGTAATGGTTGCGCGGGTGACATTTTTTTTTTGCTTCACATTAAGCAAAAAAGAAAAAAATGACTTGATTTTTTTCAATCAATTCCTTTCAATTACCTAGACTCAAATTCTAATTACACTACCTGGGGGTCCAACGTAGCATTCATTGAAACGTTTCTTAACTGGTAAATCGCCTATTAAATCGTAGTAAATAAATAAAGAAATGGCTATCTAAATATATTTTCTTTAGGAAAAACTGCTGCAAGAACCACGGAATCATTATAAAGTGATTCTGATGATAACATAAACAGTATTAGGTAACTGCAAATTGAATAGACAACGTTACTTTGCCTACGAAAAAATATTTAAAGAAGTTCAAAATCGTTCTATTAATTTGAAATTAAAAATGCCATCGATGATGATTTATGCTCATCGTATCAATTAACAGGTTTACAAATATGTAGTAGCATTATACTGGGATTATAACGTACTCGTTGGAACTGCCAACTTTCAATATGAGTTATTAATGCTTTGTGTTGCAAAATACTGCGTAGTGCGTCAAATGAAATAGTGATGCGACTGATCTTATTTAGCGTTACGAGTTTTGTGAGGACAGAGGGAAGTACCTACGTGTAAGTGTAGTTACAGATTAGTTCAAGAGTTTACTTTTCAGTGTATTCAAATTCAACAAAGTAAAAATACAGTAAGGTAAGTAGAAACGGCCACGAAATAAAAACAATATCACAAAAGAAATGTGTACCTAAATAAAGAATATACAATTCCTGCTAATAAAAAACTCAACGAACCTGTAAACTGAAAAATTTTGTAGCTAATAAAATGTTCCAAGACTACGGGCTGATTTTTCCAACGCTAGATAATTTTATCCGAAGAATTATTTTGAATTTTTGACAATTCTTCCGGATACAAAATCTGTCAGACGCCAATTTTATTCCACGAATAAAAATTGTCTATCGTTTGAAAAATCAGCCCTTAAAGAAAAAATATCTATATAAAATTCAAAGTCCTGACTGACTGAAATATCAACGCACAGCCTAAACCGCTGGTCCTAGAGACATGAAATTTGGAACAAAAAAAATAATTAATGAAAAAATACAAAATTATTATTATTATTATTTATTTATTAATTATTTTGGATTTTTTTGGTACTTTGTGAAGAGTAGGTAACCACTAAAAAAGGGTTTTTCGAAATTCCACCCCTAGGAGGGAGAATGAAATTTCAGGGGGAGGGTGAAATTTCATGCGGACGAAGTCGCGGACAAAAGCTAGTTCAAAATAAAAAAAGAAAAGGGCCTGGGGCGTTCCTAGTCCTAGTGGGACGCCCGAATTCCCAAATACTAGAAATGTTTTAAAAATGCATAATACATTGTACCAGCCTAATACTGGACAGTATTAGGCTGGTACAATGTATTATACCAAACCGAGCAGAGAAAAATCCTCTTCTATTATAGAGAAGAGAAGGCACGAACATTGATCACCAGTTAGCTCGAGACGGGTTGGTGATTCTGACTTATATTAACTACTAGCAGCGCCCCGCGGTTTCACCCGCATGAGTTTCGATCACGTGACAATATCGGGACAAAAAGTATCCTATGTGTTAATACTGGTTGTAAACTACATATAATGTATACCATCACAACAAACCATAAGTAAAGGCTTCATCAAGTTCCTATACTTGTGCAAAGAATATGTATCTTATTGGTACCTACATATAATTAGATGATTTTTGTACATATAAATATGTTCCATCACTTATTATAATTGGTTGCCTATTTTCACCTCCAAATAAACCATTAGGCATATAATTATGTGTGCCAAATTTCATCGAAATCCGTTCAGTAGTTTATGCGTGAAAGAGTAACAAACATCGATCCATCCATCCACACAAAACTTTCGCGTTTATATTATGGATCCCACGACACAGGGAATCCTAGTGCCCAACACTAGGATTCCCTGTGTTCCAGGGCATTTGTAGAAACCTAGCGCCTAACGCTCCTTGTAAACTGCAACTAGTTTTTGTTTTTATATTGTACCGGCTTTTTTCTGAACTGAATAAAGTTTTTATTTATTTATAAGTATTGAATGTATTTTCTTCAGTCAACACCGTGAGGAAGGCTAAAGCAGTTATTTTAGTGTACTGCGTTTTTATGATTTTTCTGCATATTTAATAAATATTTTTGGAAAACATGGAATCCTTCAGTCTTCTATAAGGAAAAGCCGCATACCACGCTCTCCCTCTTTTTCTCCAATGAATCTATTGTCAGTTTAGCATAAAACTTAAGCGTCAAAAGTATGATGGACCTATCTACACACCTAAAAACTAATGAAACTGTAGACTTAAAAAACACAGTTGAGAATCTTAAGGATCAGATCATGAGCGTGCATACTGAAATAGAAACACTGGGCTTAGAGAAAACTTCATTGAAGAATAATTAGCGGACGAAAAGCTTAAAACTGAGCAATTCAGGCAATTGTACACCACGAGCACCAATTCCAAAACTACTTTTAAGTGCAATACAAGAATCTCCCAAATATTTACAATATTAGTAGGATACTTAAGTCTAGGTTACCTTACGATGTTTTTCCTTCACCGATCCAAAATAAACTCGGAAAGTACAGACGCCAGCACATCAAGCTACCCGAAACTGTCAAATTTTCCCAATCAGCTTTGAACCTTATGATTTAGCGATAAAGTTGAAAATCTATTAAAGAAATTTGACAGATTTTAGTAGCTTGATATGCTGGCGTCTGTACATTTTAATTGAAAAAGTACACATTGGTACTTACCCGAATTTAATTAGATAGGACACCTATTAATTAATCAGTGCCTGTAATATGATGTTGAGATAAATAAATAGTTAAGTATGATTATGAATTAAATTCTCTTGCAGCATTTCACATCACTACACCTAAGCTATTATAATTTACTAATGATGACGGGATAACCAAATTCGATTGATTTGTAAGACCTGTCCAAAATGATGGATGTTTCAAAAGATATTGTAATTGCTACAATATTTTTTAGTTATTATGAATTAACGTTTAATGTTCATTCAAATATTTTGTATGTGTGAGTAGACTAGGAATTTGATTTTAAACAAATACATTTTACATCATTGTTCTACTGTGATTTGCATAAATAAATGATGATGTGAAATAATTATTAACATAGTGAGTGTCAAATATCAATGATCAAGCAATTTGTAGACTTCTTGTCGTTTAGATTGTTCACATAAAACTTCAGATAAATCAAAAAGATTTGGCAGCGGTGGGATTCGAACCCACGCCTCCGAAGAGACTGGTGCCTTAAACCAGCGCCTTAGACCGCTCGGCCACGCTACCACTTGCGGTAGGGCTCCAAATAGATATATGTATAACTTTTCTCTCTGTCTATTTTTATCTGACCTCTTTTCTGACGACTAGTGATCGGTTTCCTCATTTTCACACATACATATATGTTGCTCAAAGTACCTAATAATAGAGAACGAGGGGAAATAATATTGAACATTCTGAGATCCGCTTGCACCAAATATCATTACATATTACCAAATACGTACATACAGTTAGCGCTAAACATATTTGAAACTGTCAACTTCAATCGATTTACGGAAATATAACGATATTTTACATTCGTTTAGCGTTATTAAAATGTATTTTCACTACTCATGTTCTAAAAGTTCGTCTTTATGTTGTGCGTAGGCGACATAAAGTCACTTTTTATGCTCTAGTGCATAAAATAATTTATTTTCTAAGACTATGACAATCAGGCACAATAAAACGTCGCAGATTAAAGTTGTTATTGTATTTCATTTGCTTTAATTTATATATCACGTCCGTGTTTTCTATCGTTAATGTAATAAAACCAGATAAAATAGTTTTCATTTATTATTTAAAAATGCAAAAAGACGTTTTTATGAGTTGGCAGTATGAAGTACCTACCCAAGCCAAATGACACATGTTGACAATTAAAAAAAATACTTTATAAAAGTTTCGTAGCGGGAGTTAGCTATTCTCTTCTTCAATTTTGCAACATTTTTGAACAGTGAAAATACAGATAGCTGTATTTTCACTATGCCTATGTATGATACTTTATGCCTGTTTGTTTTGCTCGCAATCGAAGTGAAAAGCAGAATCTATAACTTGGGCATAAACGAGCCACTTTACCCCTCGACTTAACTATCCACCCTCGCCTGCAACTCAGGTGGATATAAACGTGTCGGGGTAAAATGGCTTCTGTTAGGCACTAGTTGTACAATCTACTATTATTGTTTTTAGATCATGCGGGCCATACGAACAACATTATCGAGTGTCTTTAATCAGTTTTATTATTAAGATAGCATTGATGAACTTAAAGATGGTTGCTGAGCACTGTGTTTAGTAAAAAGTAAACTAGTGCACATGAGACCATACAACAACAATCTTAACTGACAGAGGACAAAAAGAGTAGGTAATTACTGTTATTTTTGTTCTAAATTACAGATCCCTATAAAGTAAGAATTGCTGCTTGAAACATTTTTAGGCAACCAACGGTTCTCTAAAACAAACTGAATTTCTTCGAAGTGATGCAATTCCTTACGAGTTTGTAAAATACATAATTTCCTATAGAAAGCTGTAAAATGCGGAGGTGTCACTTTGTGAGATTACTGTGTACTGTTACATAGCCAGAGTTGCCAGACGAGCCTGACAAAATCTACCGAGAATCGAGGACAAAAATTGCAAAAATCCATATGGGCAGAGGTATCTTGATATTTTTAAAATTTCACAATTTTGGCAAGATTTTTCCACTTTCATGTAATTTCCAAAAAGGTCCAAGACTTGCATGAATGTCCTTTGTTTTCAAATAACACGAAATATCATCGATAGGTACCCTGGCAACCCTTATCGTGTCCGTTACTTTGTAAGTGATTCATAAATACGAATATTGGTTACAATTTGCATAATCATCTCATTTTCAACAAATCAATGTGAACAAAATCTTTATTTGCATCAGAAGAAGGTCCAGAGCATTTCTTGCGAGTTCTAACTCGATTATGAACGGGTATCGATAAGCAATTGATTATCGAGTAAGTGCGAATCGTCCTATAAGTTGTATCTGTTTAGATCTTCTCTATCCAGGAAATGGGTTTGTTTGTCTTGCTAAGCTCTGGAAAGTAGGTGTTGGATTAAGGTGAGATAGTGTTTAACAATATATCACGTTCTGAGTTTACAGTCGCTGTCAAAGTTAAGTTTTCTGATAATTATCAGAAAACTTAACTTTGACAGCGACTGTCACACGACGATGGCGATGACGATGCTGTCAAATATGTTGGCTGTTGAGACAGCTACCATATTTGACAGCGTTTACTGATCACTTGATCAGGAACTTGCTCTAGCTTCCAGAAAGGGGTAGGTAGGTAGCTAAATTACCTATAGAATATTCCAACTACCTTTATCATCAGCCCCTTGCAATTCAAGTAATTTTCAACAGATACATCTGCTTACTTGCTTCCTGATTCGTTTTTCTCATTCTAGCCATTATAACACCAGCCCTCATCACAGACATAACCCAATGTCAAAAACCACCCGCAGTGACGTCACAACAACATGCTCGTAACACATGCCCTATGTAACAGGTACATCTAAATTGTGAGATAAAATCGCGAAGTGTTTATTACCTTAAGTTCTGCTGAACAGTAGAAAGTCTGCTGTCCGTACAAATATTGCAACTGTTCCGGTTTCACTGAAACTGTTCTGTACTTACCTGTTGGCTGTTCCCTAGTAAGAACAATCATTATGTTTCTACGTCATGTCAAAAAAGGTCCATGCTACCTAAGGCCATACATTTGTCTCAGTTTATATTCTTGCCCCCTTATTAATAAACTCGCAGCAAAGTTACAAACAGTATAAACTTCAGATTTGCCGTACATTTTTGAGGTTTTTGGCATAACTTTGAGTTCCAAGATTAGCGCAAGGTAACAATAATTTTTCTCGAATTTTCGACTATACAAAACTAGTTTTGGATTTTTTGTTTTGGCAGGTTTTGGTTTTGTCGACTCTTAATTTTTGAAGTTGGTACGAGACTTAAATAATGTCTTAGGTGTAAAGCACATTGATGCATGATTCTGGGTGGAATATTATGGTAGGTATTAGGTAGTTAGTATCTCTGTACCTACCAAATTCTATCTAAACATAAGGATAGCGCGTGGCGGCAAAGAGGACTCGAGGCTCTCCTCGAGTCCTCTTTGCCGCCTTTAACCCGTCATGGGACAGTAACAGGCTGAAATAATTTTCAAATGTAACATACAAGCATAAGTACCTACCCTACCCACCAATAATTTCAATTAAAAAAATCGAAAATGTAGTGTGAAACAGAAATATTGCAAAAATTATTGGTGCGTGAAGCGACACATCGGTTAAGTTATGTATGTATTTAAGCGACTATTTCGCGAATCAGTGTCAGACCGTGAAGTCAGTACATAGGTACAGAGAGTAAACTCAACCTCACATTTATTTAAATAATAATAAATGCTATTTTAGAAGTTAAGAAAACTGCTGTTGCCGCCGACAGTGCTAACAGAACTGAGCGATTTAAAACCTGTTTAGTGGATTTTGTGAGCGATTTTCAAATATTGAATGTTCCATTTTTTAAATGTGTGCTTGTAAGTGAAGCGTAAAGTTTCAGCCAACCATATTTTAGTATCTGCAAATATCGAATCATAGTATTTATGGACAATCATAAGGTTTTTTGCAAGAGGATTAGTGATTCTAAGATTTATAAGTAGTAAAAAAACGGCCGAAAGGTGTATTCTAAAAAAATATATAAGGGGATCGAACCCGCGACCTTCGCGTTATTAGCACGACACTCTAACCAACTGAGCTAATGGGGTGATGAGAACTGCTCCCTGAAATATTAGACTTGACTGGAAACTATGGATTCTTGAAAATAAAACACTGTGTAGCATAGTTTTAAATTGTGCCCTTCATTTGCTGGAAGAGCGTGACTGCTCTGTGTCAGGAAAATGGGATTCGGCAAACATATTTTATTGTGGGTTACATACCTTGAAGAAACTGGCGGGGGCCGACTGGACGTAGGAGGCTTAAAACCGTAGAAAAACACTGCCTTTGCCTCAACCAGATTATACAAATTAAATTAACTACTCAATATTCTTATTCATTATCCAAAAGTAGAATATGAACCCCAATGGTGTCTTCCAAAAAAGGTATCTGTGGCCCATGAGGGGATCGAACCCGCGACCTTCGCGTTATTAGCACGACGCTCTAACCAACTGAGCTAATGGGCCGATGAGAATGTCGTGTGAAAAATAAAAGTGGATCAAGGGTGTTACTGCAAATGATAAAATAAGAAAGGAAAGGTAAGCTGTTTATCTGATTATTACGATAATAATGTTTATTAACAATAAACTGAAATGTACGAACAATCACTATTCACCACATTTTGTTAATGGTAATTACAACATCAGTTGAACTATCGATAGTTTGAGAAGGCGACCTAAGGGCTAACATCAAGGGCATGCCACAATTGCGGCGATAAGAGGAGTCTTTGATGAGTGGCTGGAGAGGCGCCACGGCGTCTTCACCTTCTGTCTAACGCAGGTCCTCACCGGACACGGCTGCTTCGGGAGGTTCCTGTTCCGGATAAGGCGGGAGGAAACACCCGGGTGTCACCATTGTATGGATCGTCCGGAGGACACGGTGGAGCATAGGTACGGCGAAGGTCTCACGGCGACGATCGGCATCGGCGATCTCGCGTCCGGCCCTAGTTCAGGCCATGGTACGGAGTGAGAGTGCATGAGAGGCCGTCGCCTCCTTCTGCGAAGCAGTAATGCACGCAAAGCAGGAGGCGGAGCGCGTGAGGAAGAGGCAATCTTTGCGCCCCCACGCCCCTAGTCGCCGCATGAGACGCCCTGGGCGTCGCGGTCGGGAATCCATAGACGATTCCCGACCACCGTAGGCGCGGGCTTGCGGACGGCGAGTAATGGGTAGCTCGCCGTCGCATAAAACGCCGAAAAAAACGTTTCTTTTATACCCCCTTCAATTTTAACTTAATTTATTTTTATTATTTGTTATTATAGCGGCAACTGAAATACATCGATCTGTAAAAATTTCAATTGTCTAGCTATCACGGTTCATGAGATGCAGCCTGGTGACAGACAGACAGACGTACAGTGGAGTCTTAGTAATAGGGTCCCGTTTTTACCCTTTGGGTACGGAACCCTAAAAATGATCTAATTATTAGATTTTTTTTTTCGATTTCCAGAGCCATAAGATACAAGCGATGCTTAGTTTGTGGCTCACCGAACCCGTCATATTGTAGGATTTTTATTTTTTGATGAATAAAACTTATTATTATAATATATTATCTAATGGTAAAAACTGCATCATATTATTACATTTTGGAGTTTTAAAGACCTAAGCGGTCCCGATCACACAGACGGGCACGAAAACTTTGTTCTATACTATGTATATATGTATGTATAGGACATAGGTAGATGTCTACTTACACATTGAAATATATAGAAGGGAGCGGTTAACTAAAAGTAAAACGTATGCCCTTTTTTTTCTTTATGCCCTTCTTACAGAGTTTCTTATTGTGATACCATATTATTACAGAAACCTGAACAAAATAAATTCGAAAAAAGAGTTGTGGCTCATGAGGGGATCGAACCCGCGACCTTCGCGTTATTAGCACGACGCTCTAACCAACTGAGCTAATGAGCCGATGTAGTCTCCTGTGAAATAAGCGCCTAGATCAAAATACATATGTCGAAGTATAATAACAGTCTTCAAGAAAGAAGCTTAATCACTCTTTTAATAATAAAGAAAGAAAGGAAAATATTTTATTTGGGACATGCACAGGAAATACAAACAGTAAAATAGTAATATATTTATTTGTGCTTATATTTATATGTAATTAGGTATATATTATATTCAGTTTTAATAGGTTTATACGTATCTTTATATTTAAAATATTTATTCCTCAATGTTCATGATTGCACCTACCACTGTTTGTCTCTGCATCACTCAAAGGTTGACTGGTAGAAAATGCCTACGGCATTAAGTCCGCCTCTGTGCATTTATGTGCTTCAAGTATTAAATAAATAAATAAAAAAGGAAATACCTTCTTAAAATAAAAATCAGGGGCAAATTCTCAGGACGGCGACGATGCGAATATTTTTGGCTTTTCCATTCTCCTTCACCTACACGAAAATAATAACAGTAATCTCAAATTAATCTCGATGATCAAGTAGCGCCTCATGCTACTTGAGACGATCACCGAAAATCACCGGTTAATCACCATAATTGCAGGGTTAAGCTTACGATTACCACGCACCTGTGATTTTGGGGTTAACTCCGAATTAAATCATATTCATAACAGATCAGATGCTCCGCTCTACTTTGTAATTATAATTATTATTTTTACATTACATGCAATAACTTACTCTTTATGGATGACTTTACACCGTCATGTACCAATAGCAAAACAGCATTATGATTTCTCGGTTCCTATTAACAAGAACGAAT
This sequence comes from Luperina nickerlii, assembly GCA_963855955.1. Lineage (NCBI taxonomy): Eukaryota > Metazoa > Arthropoda > Insecta > Lepidoptera > Noctuidae > Luperina > Luperina nickerlii. Next base: position 9,637,046 of record OY979679.1, on the reverse strand, counting down.
CGTTTTGTTTACCAATGGTAGCGTTTTTTCTTGCCAAACTGGACATATAAGTACATTCGTAAGTTAATTTAGCCTGTGATAGCTACTTCCATAAGGGAGAGTCTACTATGAAAAGTTATGAGATTTTTGCTTCATTTTTGGTTAAGATACAGTCTTAATTTTTACCAATAACGGTCCGTTAAATATAGCATTTATTCCGGTCTGATTCCCTGAACCCGCCCTCCTCGATCCCCTGCTAGTTTGTCTTCTGTTTTAATCTCTGTCTTATCCAGGAATAGGTCGTAAGTACCTATAAGCACGTTCGTACACGGCATACTTTTTGTACCTAGGTCCTTACAATCGGTCAGATCATTCGTCCGTTATTTAGACCTAAGTTTTGCAGTACGTGTGCGTTGATACATTCGATCTCTACTGTTTCATTTAACTCCTACAAAAGTCGGCCACCGATTGTTTGACGTCTGCGAACGCTCTCAAGCAAATGCAGCTGGGCGTCTTTAGGTCCAGATGCTTAATAAACATTTTAAAAAAATCGTGTCAGACCTGTAGGTAATTATTGTTCTACAGTAAGATAAACTTATTCTAACACAGAAGAAGAATATGTCACCCTTCTTGTTTGATTTCGGAAGCTTTTCCATTTTCGATTTTTTGAAGTTTTTTTTTTCTATTAAATGATTTGTTATTTTTTTCTATTTAGTCTATACTGTTCCACTGCTGAGCAGAAGCCTCAAGTCCTTTTAGAAACTCTTTTCCCGCACCACCTTGAACTAGCCCTCGTTGCAATGAATTTAAATAAATAATTCCAAGAACATTTTTCTAATCACATCATTTAATTATATGTAAAATTACGCGTTATAGTATGAATATGACGCACCTACCCTACCTACGTTCGCTACTACGTTCAAGTGACCATGTACGGATCAATCCATACAGTTTTACGTTAAGTGTGGAATGTTACATAGCATTGTAAACAGGGACGCGTATGTAGATCGCGGCCATACTGCGGCCGCAATGTTTCCCACACTTATCTTAACACAATAGAGATGTAATATCCATTATCTCTTGTAGAACACATTGAATTTTCATTAGAATCAACCTCTATTTGACTTTAAATTGCCATCAACATTGAGGCTGTTTATACCGCATTACATTCACACACATCTGTCTCATCCACATACATAGTGAACTACTGTTTGACCTGGGGGCCTATAAAGACTACTTTGGTAGAATCATAAAAGGATAACAGTATGAATCATAATGGACAGTTAATTGTTAAGTTAATCGTATCAAATCCCATTGGTGAAGGATTTTTAAGTTATTTTAGTCTGTGCTAAAAGACCAATCAATCCAATCCAAATCTCTTTGAATACACCTACGTAGGGCAGCGACAAAAGGAAAAACATGGACTGTCTTCGCCATATTATGATTCATAATGTTATCCTTCTAAGCTTCTGCCAAAGTGGCCTTTTTAGGCCCCCTGATGTAATGTGATGTAATGTAATGTAATGTAATTGTGTGCTGCTGTCTTTGTTTTATGTTTTTAGTGGTAGAACCGCTTGTTTGTAGAAAGTTCTTCTGGGGATGTTGATACTGCAAACATATTGCCGCCCTTAAACAAAGCTTCGATCCATAGTAATTATAGTAACATCATACTTATTCAGAACAGTGGTGGCCAAGTGATCAAGGCTGCGACTTACGAGTTATAGGTCGTAGGTTCGAATCCAGACAGGCGCTTTACGAGTAGGTACTTTGTGTAAATTATGCATACTTATTCAGTGCACAGTTTATTAACTAGTTGGGATGCTGGATAGCTGTTAGCCGATATAGTGCTTGCCTTCTACTGGTCTATTCTGTAAAAATCTCACCGTGAAAACTTAGGTGAAATGAACTCCTCGGCGAAGGAAGCGTCGGGGAGGCAACCGCCTTGGCGCCTAATAGGCCGAAACTCGCTACCAATGAAGGTAGGTGGACCTTTGGGGTCGCGGACGCACAGAGTGGGGACTCTGTCCATCTACCAAGTGACCCCAAGGAAGATGGTGGCACAGTGGTCACGTGCTGCCGTGCATAGCGCCTGAGGTCGAGTGCCTTTTGAAGGTTTCCCCCTGAAAATAAAAAAAAGGTGAAATGAGCTTGAAGTGAGCTGTAATTCCACCTGACACTAAATATTGACAGCTCACTTTATAGATTTTCAAGGTGAGATTTGTACAGAATAGATCGTCTGCTCTTTATTTGCCGATGAAGCATTCTCTCGTGCCTTACCTGCCATCAACCTAATCTCAATCCAATGAGGAGGCGGGAACTTAGAAAAAACAAACTCCCGTTACTCTGAATTTTTAACAACCACACTGATAACGCGATGTTATAATTTACATTTAATTTACAACGAATGAAATCAATGTTAATTACGTTTATTCTCCCCGCATTTAATGTTTTTGAAACGAGGAAAATGCCTTGCCCGCGGATTGTAATGTGATCTCGATATTTGTATGTTTATAAATTAACATGTCGGCTGTAAAAACTGCGTAATTAAATTAATTTTCGGTTTTATAGTTTATTGAATCACTTGTCAACGCTGGATTCCAATAAAATTTGAAACCTGTAAATTGGGAGATTGTAAACTAACTGAAATGCAAAAGTGTTTTTGGGTTTTTCCATGAGGAATTTCTCGGAAACGGCCAGTCTAGATTTATGCCCGGTTATGCCAATAGGCTCGCCTTCTATTGCATGGGACTTAAACATACCATTCTCATTCGAAATGCGGGTGTACTAAGTATTCGAGTACCTTTAACCTTGGTTGTACCCTCTCTTAAAAACAGGACAGTATAGGACAAATTATCGGCCCATCTCACTTGTTACAAACAATAGCTAAGATACTTGACAGTTTGCTTAACCAGAGTCTCAGTGGGTACTTACATTTACATGACGTAGAATTTGGTTTAAGGGCGGGACTATCCACTGAGAGTGCTATTACTGTCGGGTATTACACGGAGAGAAAGACGCCGATATATGCCTGTTTCCTCGATTTGTGAAAAGCTTTTGAAACAGTGGCCTATTGTGGCGAAAGCTAGAGGAAACAGGTATGCCAGCGGAGTATAACAGTATTTTTAAATTCTGTTATAAAAACCAAACTAACCAGGTGAGATGGGTGGATACACTATCTGATGAATATAAGTTAGAATGCGGTGTAAGGACCCAGATATTTAAAAATATCTGGGTCATCTGGTCACGGAGAACTTTAAAGATGACCCAGATATAGAAAAGGAACGCAGGGCGTTGGCGATAAAGGAGCAATATGCTGGCCCGTGGGTTCGCTCGATGTACTAAAGAAGTAAAAAGAACTCTTTTTAGGGCATATTGCCAATTTTTTTACTCGAGCGGCCTGTGGGTTCGATATACGCAACGAGCCTACAGAGTCCTGCGTATTCAGTATAATAATGCTTTCAGAATACTCTTGGGGTTGCCGCAGCATTGTAGTGCGTCGCAAATGTTCGCAAATGCACGCGTTGACGCTTTCCATCCTATAGTTCATAAGAAAGTGGCGTCATTATTCCAAAGACTGCGCAGTAGCACCAACAGCATTTTGCAAATAATTGCATCCCGATATGATTGTCCCATACAGGCACACTGGGTGGGAATAGTCACGGGAAAATTGTAATTGAAATATTTTACTTTCTTATTATGTACCTACTAACATAGATCTTAAGAAAATTGTTACTAACACTTTTATGGATTCTCTCCGAAATAAATGGCAATTATTATTATTATTATACCTATAGGTACACCTCTGCCGAACCTTTGAGAGATTACCAGGTTGATGTTATGTTGATATGAATACATGTTGCATTTTAGGTAGGCAGGTGGTAGGCAATTCTGTGTGTTGAAGTTCAGTCATTACGAAGAACCGATAAACGTCGTTCGGCTGTTTTACATAACAGAGCTGTTTTGTAAAACAGCTAGTGGTTATGTAAAACAGTGGATTCAAAAATCCATCTACGATACATACATAAATTCACGTTTTTTTGTGATGAGGGTAGGCAGAAACTACAGAACCATCTGCTACGATCATTACATAATCCTTTTGCTTCGTTTACATTCATACATCAGGTCATAAACGGTTGCTAGTACCTACTACACGCACCTAATCTTTCTGAAGAACATCACCAATAAGGTCGCTTTATGTCTTTTTAGGGCGCCCCTCCCGGCGGCGTTTCCAACTCACATCTGGCTTATACGAGTAAATACCTTTTGTTTTCACCGCACCATCTAAGATTTATTTCGGTCTGATCCCCTGAACCATCCTCCACCCCCCCCCCCTCCTCGATCCTCTGCTAGACTGCTAGTCCGTCTTCTGTTTTAAGGCTCCTGTAAACAGGCGCGACGCGCGACGCTAAATGCGCGCGACACAAAAGGCACCGCTCGTTGCGCGACTTGCGGTGCCTTTGTGTCGCGCGCGATTTTATCGCGAGTCGCGCCTGTGTGAAGGAGCCTTTAATCTCTGTCTTATCCACATTATCTAGGTTTACTCTTTTTGAAGCATATTCTTTTCAACATTTCAGGTAGGTAGGTATATTATTATCATCCTCTTTTAAATGTAAACAATAAAAAATCGATAACATTCGTATCATGTCGCACATTTTGAACGCAGCTCTCGTCGGCCCATTAGCTCAGTTGGTTAGAGCGTCGTGCTAATAACGCGAAGGTCGCGGGTTCGATCCCCTCATGGGCCACAATTATCTCTTTTGAAAGATATCCTTGGGGATCTTATTCTGCTTTTCGAGAATAAATGAGAGGGCCTGTTCTCTAAATTATATGTTTTATGATGGTAGAGCTTTTCTAAATAGGACCAAAAGGTAATGTTTTGCCTACGGTCTTACCTACAATGCGTTCGCGATTTAGTTTCCAAACGTATAAACAAACAATTATGTGTTTTTAGATCAACAACTTAAATACCTACATATTAAGTTTAGTTTACGTTACAACTTCAAACATTTTCATTACTTTTTAGATAGTACTTCGTCAATGAACTTGATCTACAAAGTTACAAACTTTAGATATGTATGTTTAAGTGGAAATAACATCAACTGGGGATAATGACTTGAACAGATTTTAGGCATTCTATATGAAGTTGGCCATTGACAGATTCTTCAAGCAACCCACACTATGTTTGCCGATTCATAGTTTCTTGACCAAGAGTCTGCTCTCAGCCGTTTAATTCTGCGTAATAAGGGCAAAATGATGTTCAAAGGTCCAGAGATTTTAATCCAGTCTAATATTTCAATGGGTATTTCTCATCGGCCCATTAGCTCAGTTGGTTAGAGCGTCGTGCTAATAACGCGAAGGTCGCGGGTTCGATCCCCTCATGGGCCACAACATTATTTTTGTACGATACCACTGGCCACGAACTATCTTCTCGAGAATTGATGAACAGCTAAATGTCAGAGCCGCTTGAAAAAGAAATGTTTTTGTTTTGATACTCAAATGAACGAATCTAGATTGTTTTCTGATTCTGATTGCTAAGCTAAACTAATGCCTCGCATAAGACATCCGCATCCATGTGGTACTCTAATTGCGTAAAACACTATCAATTACAATCTGAATCATTTTGAAGAATACTGTTAATCCATTGCTTCATATGCTCGAAAAATTTGTCTGCTCAATAACGTGAATGACGCAATGAATGTTCTTGACCTGTCAAAATGAAAACCATTGTTACTGGTAGTGTGTTACGCAGTTACCCCACCGTTTGCAATACATTCTATATTACCTCAAGACGGTATATCGCGGAGATATCGCTTACCAATTCAGTTTCCAACCGGTCATTTGTCAGAGACCCAGCAATCAACAAAACACCGTTTATGCAACTATGTATCGCGAAAGTCTATCTAATAACACTACCTTGTAACTAAACCAGCGCGTTTTTCAATTTGTTGAACATAAAACTTATAATATCGCGCCTGTAAACTCCGCAGGGTTTGGCAGAGTTGTATATAATAAAGCCAGAATTACCATAATTACTTGTAATGTAAACTGAGTGTTAAATTCCCTTTGGTCCAGTCTCAATTTTAGGGAACAGTTCTCATCGGCCCATTAGCTCAGTTGGTTAGAGCGTCGTGCTAATAACGCGAAGGTCGCGGGTTCGATCCCCTCCCCCCGATGGGCCACTGCTATCTTTTTTAAAGATACCATTGGAGTTCTTATTCTGTCTTTTCAATGTGAATTGATCTTTTATTAACCTGTACATCATGAAAGTCTTCCGATAACACGATCTCTCTAGGTACTGTAGAGACTGTATAGCTCTAACCTTTAGAAGTAAATGCAGGCTGGTTATAATTGCCGGTGTGTTCCATTCGAACGTTCAAGAAATTGTCAAATATTTTTATTATGGTTTTTTTGTTTAGTAGTAGGAAAGTGCTAGAAGTGACGTGTTGATGTAAAGTCGTGAATATATAATTAATTCGAGTCAAAGCATTTTTCTATTATAACGCAACACACGCGTAGCACCAGTAGCTACGCCTCACATATTGGTGGAGGCGCCGTCCTTATTGTTGTTTCAGCAAATTGATATAAGGCGATACCCTATACCTACATCCACACGGGTGTTTTATAAGAAGAAAGCGATACCACTCCTCGCAGGCCAAGTAGAGAATAAAACAGGCGCAGAATCGACGCCGGAGTAAAAGCTAAGTGGTTGAATGTATTTATTTTATTTTAAAGAGTGAAATGGCTCAATTTTTCACGGGCACCAACGGTGTGTGCCTAGAGGAGTTTTTCAACCAATTTAAGGTAGTTGCCGCCTATAATAAATGGCGTGAGAGCGATTGGGCGCTGATATTGCGCGCATACCTTCAGGGTGCTGCCCTAGTTATACACAAATATACGTACCACGAAGGTATTACTTTTGATTTTATGTGTGATGTCTTACGAACAGAGCTTCCGTGCAGATGTCACAAGATGATTTATAAGTTGCAAAAAGAAGAGATTGCACAAAATTTGTCTAAAGAGGGCGGACCAAATAATGATGTAGATGATAATGCTTCTTTATTATTTAGTGGAAGACAAGATGACCCGCCACACGACGAGCAAGGCTGCGTAGAAAGCAGTGCGGAAGTTGTTGGCGAGGGAGAAGATGATGACGAGCGCAGCAGCCAGGGATGCAGCCCTGCAGAGGATGAGAAGGAGCAGATGGAAGTGGTCAAGAATGAACACGACGAAGAAGATGACGAATCGGGTCAGGCCATTCCATTTAATAATATAATTAGTTGTGTTTCAGAGCCTCTGGTTGAGCATGATGTTCACGATGTGGAAATGAATAAAAATAACATCGTTGTTGATCAGTTTATTGTGAATGGTTTTTCGATCGATGTCTCCGAAACAAAGCAGAATGGTCAAATCGTCGCGGTGTCAGTTGACAATAGTGTGGTAAATAGTGTTACTGAGTTAGTTGAGAATGATGGGAAGGTGTGTGCATTCAGAAATGGTCATATGGAGGTGAAAGACAATTCTGCGAAATTTATAGACTCGGTTAAATGTTTTACTGTTGGGGTCTTTTATAGTAATGATTTTGTCATTCCTAATTTTGGTATGGTTATCCCTAAGTTTGGTAATATTATTTCTCGATGTGCAACAAACAATCTAATAAAAGCACGCTTAAAGAAAAGAATCCCGTTTGTTAGAAAAGCTAGGACTAAAGGCTCAATTCCAAAATTATTTTCAATTATTTATAAATTTATAAAAACATTTTCCAAAAAGTATCAACATTTTATAAAGGAGTTTTCATTTTTAAAATATAAATATAAATGCAAGTTTAGAGATAAAAACCTTTTTAAGTTTAATTAAAACCTTTTCTTGTTAGGTTATGTGTAGATAAACTTTTATTGTCTGTTGTTGACATAATTATCTTGTCATTATAGTAAATATGTCAGTTAGATGTAAATATTATAATAATAATTTTAGTGCAATTTATTAACATGTTTTCGTTTGTATTTTATTCGCATATGCTGGGAAGAAAATGTCGGACGCGGCCGGGAGCCCGTGAGGTGCCTTGCCTCGCTGCTCCAAGGGGCCTGAGGGAGTGAACATATCGACGTCTTCAATGTTTTTAGTTTGGATAGGCTGGGATAGCATGAACGTACTCCAGAAAATAGTAATGCGAGTTATGGGAGGAGATTGGTTTTGAAAACTGTGGTCACTCCTAGGGGGGGGTGACAGACACTCAACTTAAGTTGAAACCAACTTTGCTAACGGGGCATAGCCTTCGCAAAGTGTGTTGAGTTGACACAATTGGTTCAGCTTGTGATTGAGCACCCACAGTTTAATCAGTATTGACTGATATTTTATGGAGTTAGTATTTTTGAGAACGGAGTAGTTTTTTGAATTTTTCCTCTGGAGTATGGGCATATGATAGATATCGTCGATGAACCCTGGCCTCTTACGCTTTTCCCTCCCTCTGGCTTAATACCGTCCGATGGGGTGAAAGAGTTTGAAGTTAAGATCATTTATTTTTTCTTAAGCCTCTTCCAGGCTGATGTGAACTTTCACGTCAATTGTTTTTATTAGGAGGCCACGTCGCATCTTTTTCACCAGTTTTGGCGCGACGAAGTTTAAGCATGACGACATTAGTTTGTGTTAGTGCAGGTGGGCACTTATAAATATAAACTTACCTGGCACTTAGCGAAGTGTTGGATACGCGGTTCGTTCGTCCTGACTTAAGCTTTCTCTTGCAAGGGTTGGACCTCACCTTGTAAACTTAAAAGTCTGGTGTTAGGTAATGTTTCTGATAGGATAGGCAGGAAGGGCTTGGATGTTCGAATGGTGTGAATAAAAGTCTGGTTTGGAAATGGAGTTATGCCAATACTTTTATTCAAAGGTGGGCGTAGCTCATGTAGAGACTGTATAGCTCTAACCTTTAGAAGTAAATGCAGGCTGGTTATAATTGCCGGTGTGTTCCATTCGAACGTTCAAGAAATTGTCAAATATTTTTATTATGGTTTTTTTGTTTAGTAGTAGGAAAGTGCTAGAAGTGACGTGTTGATGTAAAGTCGTGAATATATAATTAATTCGAGTCAAAGCATTTTTCTATTATAACGCAACACACGCGTAGCACCAGTAGCTACGCCTCACAGTACTGTAACTGACAAGGTAACTGATTTGAATAAGGTTTGTCTTCACGATACTTACCATACTTTAAAAGAAGTCATCAAAGCCAGACACACAGATCTATCTATATTTGTGGCCAAACATCAATTTAGTTCTAACATACCTAAAAGTTAGCTTCAAAAAATAAAGTTGTGGCCCATGAGGGGATCGAACCCGCGACCTTCGCGTTATTAGCACGACGCTCTAACCAACTGAGCTAATGGGCCGATAGAAGTTTCTCTCGAAACAACAGTACAGTATGTTGTGTGATAACACTAGGTTTTATCAATTGTCACCTATCCGCATTATCATCAAGTTGTTTACAACATTAAACATTTATTTCCGGTGTTCCCCAGGGTTCACACTTGGGACCTGTTCTGTTTGTTTATTTTATAAATGATATTCCAGGGTGCTTTCTACACTCCGACGTTTTTATGTATGCTGACGATTTAAAGTTTTTGCGAATTATTAAGGCTGAGGAAGACTCATTACTGCTGCAAAGTGACCTCAATCGTCTTGTTCTATGGTGTATCAGTAACGGAATGGAACTGAATCCCAAAAAATGTTACCATGTTAAATTTACAAGAAGGAGCATCCCAATTGGCAGTAGTTATCATATATCCGGTGAAAAAATTAAGGAAGTGGAAACAATAAGGGATCTTGGCGTATTGTTTGACAAGAAATTAACTTTCACGCCACATCTCGATAATATTATAAAAAGAGCATCGAAAATGTTAGGGTTCGTCCTAAGAAATTGCAAGACCTTTCGTCACAATAGAACAAAAATACTACTTTATAACAGTCTCATTCGTAGCATCCTGGAATATAATAGTGTAGTTTGGCGCCCTCACTACGCAACGCATTCATTGCGACTTGAGCGTGTCCAGAAACGGTTCGCTTGGCACCTCGCATTTTCCAATGGTGTCGCCAAAAAAATACGTTCTTATAATAAAAGACTTAAGCATTTTAACATGATTTCTTTGGAGAGACGTAGACACTTAAGTGATGTAATTTTTGCCTATAAAATCATTAAACATAAAATAGACAGCCCCAGCCTGCTTGCTCTTTTCAGTTTTCGTGCACCCTCTAGAATTCCGCGTAGTGCCATCACGCCCCTTTGTCCACCTTTTAGAAGAACAGTTTTGGGCGCCAATTCGCCCTTTGCAAGAATGTGTAAGGCAGTGAATGGCTACAGTGATGTTATTGATCTCCACTTTGACTCTCTTGCTAAACAGAAAGCCATCCTGTATCGTTTACCGAGCAACCCTTAATACTAGTCAATTATTATGAATGTGTAAATTTTACCACTGTTAAAAATTTATCAATTTTATATTTTATTTTTACCAATGTTATCAATTTCTATCAATCAATTTTAATTTTTTGTCGTTAATTTTAATCCTAGTTTCATTTATGTTTATTTCATATCTATGCATGGCCGATGTTAATTCATTTTTAATTTATGAATGTTTTTATATTTTTTATTTTTACTTAATTTCTTATCAATTTTATTCATGATACAATGTCAACCTCTACCAATTTTATAATTTTTAATCAGAATTTCCAATTTGAATTTTTAAATGTAAATTTTTACCGAAGTTGCCAATTTATAAATATTAGCGCTTATTACTAAGTAAGTTAGCTTATTTCTATGATTCATTGTTTTAAGCATGTTGTGTTTACCTATAAGTAATTGATGCACTGTTATTTTTACTTTTAAAAATGTATTATGTGGTTGTATTAGTGTAATTAATTGTTGGTGAACCTAATAAAAATAAACAAATAAAATAAAAAATTTCCGATCCCATTTAATCCAGTGATTCTATAAATAATGTAGTCGTAAGTTCTTAAACGTTTTGTTCACTCACTAAATCATATCGTTACCAAGTACGTTTTGCCTGGATATCACTTTGATTGAACTATCTATACGTCTACAATATGGCCACAATACACTCAAGTGGTGCAATTTGCCACTTCTGATTAAAAGTATAAATTGCCCATTCAAATAATATGCAATTTGTTCTTTCACGAAATGCTTCTTATTAAACAAGCTTTGTGAAACTATTAAAGATACCGACGATCATTTAGAAGTTTACTGCAGTAATCTAGTTCGGAAACAAATGAGCTTTAGGTAAGTAGACCTATTTGATTCCTAATAAGTAGCAATAGTAGAATTAGTAGTTCCCAATAGAAATAAATAAGCCAATTCTTGATTCTAATTTTATGAGCGGCGCGGCGTTCTGAAATACGACCCCAAAAAGACGGCTGGGACAGACTGGATGCGGAAGGCGGAGGACAGGGTATTGTGGCGCAATGGACTGCGATAGGCTGAGTCGATTGATTTGTTTATTGATTCTGAAGTATAATTACCCATCTGCCACCAGCTGTCAGCCCCGAAGCTGCAATAGTTAAGGATCCTACAAACAGGCGCGACACGCGATACAATCGCGCGCGACACAAAGGCACCGCTCGTTGCGCGATTTGCGGTGCCTTTGTGTCGCGCGCGATTTTATCGCGTGTCGCGCGCGATTTTATCGCGTGTCGAGCGCGATTTTATCGCGTGTCGCGCCTGTTTGAAGGAGCCTTTAGTCGTGTGTGAATGTTGAATTGTTTGAGCGTACCTACCTACTTACAGAGAGTGCGTAACTTATGTATACAAGGGGAGTGGTAATTTTCTTTTTCGTGGTAGTATGAAAATTGCAATTACAAATTTCTTTTTTGCGACTAGTTCGCAAATCGCGACGCTTCTTTTGAGTGATGGTTAGTTAGTATCACTCGCAGTCGACGCGCTGATCACTGATCACTTGTCGCTTAGTACAATGCGTGCCACGAAAGATGAGACTTGACCCCGCCTCCCCCGCTCTTTCCGCCGCCCCTAGGACGTCCGGTCCCGTCCCGCACTCAGGCCTCATACCGCTAAAGATACCTAAAATCGTGTACTGCGCATGTCAAACCACGTGGTGTGTCAAGTCTCATCTTTCGTAGCACGCATTGTACACGTGTATTTAGACTATTGCGTTGCATCATCATTAGCCTACAGTCCACTGCTGGACATAGGCCTCCCCAATTGCACGCCATTAAAATCGATTCTCGGCAACTCGCATCCAGCTGCTACCAGCCACCCTGCGGAGATCGTCGCTCCACCTAGCCCAAAGACTACGTTATACTCTCTCTAACCTAACCTAAAGGGGTCCTACCTTAGGTTTGATGATTCGCGGTCTCCTCTCAAGAACACGTCATCGGACTTACGGCTAATAAGGCCGGCCCGTATATTATGTACTGTGTACCAACAAACTCCTAATTCTTTAACAAACTTCGATTTTTGAAACCTCCGTTAACCGCCTGCCTTGTAAATACTTGATAAGTAATTCAAATGGAATAAGTAATAAAATAATAATTTAACTTTTACTACTTACGTACTTTTGGATAATACTACATCTCGGCCTTCCGGGAAAACGGGTTTGATGTTATGTTATAGTGTATGTGAATAGGCTTCATACATTACTTCCAAATATATTAAAACGATTAATAAACGTTTAAAGATGAAGTGAATAAACGTAATCGTGGTGTTTTAATTACTCTCACAAACTAATAAACTAATAGGTTAGTTAGTTACTTTCATGTTTGTTTTAGCAGGTACAGGTACCAATTTTGCAGGTACCTTGGTACATGTTTTCATAACAAATAACTAATTCAGACTCACATTCTTTGCTAGGTTTTCATTTTCTCTTGTGGTGATTAATTTTTAAGCCCAAACATTTAAATACACATCAGTGGCATTTATATTATGTTCATAATATTTATATTTTGATTTGAAAAAAAAAATCGGCTGTTCCCTACATTTTGACGAGTTATGCGAACATAAATGTAGGGAACAGCTGATTTTGTTTTCGCGACACGGTTTGGTCCCATAGTAAAAGTAGTTCATAATGATGAGTAAGTACAATCTCCCATTTCGATTTGTCGCATGTTTTTAATTTCATCCTGTATATGCAGTGAAGGTACAGACGCCAGCACATCAAGCTACCCGAAACTGTAAAATTTTCCCAAACAACTTTGAACCATAAGCTATAGCGATAAAGTTGAAAATCTATTAAAGACATTTGACAGATTGTAGTAGCTTGATGTGGTGGCGTCTGTAGGGGAAGGTGAGGTAATACGATCCCTGTAGGTCAAATGATCCCCCGCCGTAAATGAGAGACAACTAGTGCACACTATCCAAATGCACATGAAACATGTTCCCCACACCCCTGCCAGTTGCCTCTCCAAGTGTCATGGCGTTGCGAGCGCTTGGCGTGATTTTATTAAAAAATAATCAAAAAGTGTGGCTCTAATCTAAGGTAAGCCTGTTTTTGGACTTTCATTGCTTTTTACATGTTCGTGTTTATTAAAATGTTGTTTTATTTGCGGGTATTAATAGCAGTTAGCTAATATTTAAGCAATGTTCGATCACCGCACGCGGTAATTGAAGGTTATGTTTTGATCGATATCTTGGAATTTAGTTTTTGGGGCGAAATGATCCCTTTCTGTGTGTTTAAAATGATCCCTGGAATCATTTTACCCCATTAGTATTTGTTGTTTTTACAGATCATGCCGAGAATTTATATACGCAAAACTAATCGTCAAAATTGGCCTGAAGAACAAATGCAAAAGGCATTAGATGCCGTCAAAGATGGTATGTGGTTGGTTGGTTCCTGATAAGAAAATTTTTTTTTTTTTAAATGAAGAGTTGATTTTTCTATTGCATTTTGACATTGATAAAAAACCTGTGATAGGGATGAGTATTATTGTTTTTTTTTATTTAGAAGAAGAGTTTATTTGTTTACCTATTGCTTGACTAGGTATATTGTTAAATTTGCAAACCTTTTAAAAGTTTGTTGCAATGTTTAATGTTTCGTTTTGTTGATTAAGTAGTAGATAATTATAAAAAAAGATATCTAATGAAACTAGAGGTCTGCAAAAGTTTTGTGTAACTTGCTTACATACTTAAATTGTTATGAACAATACATATGATTAAAATAAACAGCTGAGTGTTTTATTTCACTGATATTTATTAACTTATGGTATAAAATGAAGGGAATTTTTTACCCCTACCCCAGGGATCATTTTGTACATAGGTGTGTATAAAATGATCCTTTACTAAACTTTAACAAAAACCTCTAATACAAAAAAACTACATACATATAATAAAAAATAAGTATGAAGTTACACAGTTAAGTAAATTCATTACCTCCAACAATAGAAACCTTGCGATTTTGCCTTTAACTTTAGCCACAGTTAAGTTTTTCCCTTAAGGGGATCATTATACCTCACCTTCCCCTACATACCTACATGGTCGATAGAAAACTTATGATATTTTTTAATGAACGCCAAAGATTTTCCGATTCATCTGTCATTATAGGTACCTACTATACAAGAATATCTTAATCAAGTATATAAGCATCTTTGACATAATATAACCACTTAAAGTTGCAATCATTAAATTATGCAATTCTGTCATCACCGAGTTTATATTATGTGATGGAATACCTGCATCAAATCGCAGTTGAGTGCAAATTGAAAAACATAAATTAATTCGGTGCGATCAAAGATAACGCTTGACTTCGATAGATTGTGATTTAAGATGCGTAGGATTTTAAAATTTACATTTAATTCGAATGAAATAAAATCGATGTCTGCGCTGACTGTTAACAGATGGCGGTGATAATTTTAACGTACTGGCCGTTTGGTGCGTCAAATTTAAATTTAGTATCTCAAAAAATAAAGTAAAAGCTGAATTTAAAATTAGAACTAAGTATCTGATTACAAAAGTAGATTATAAGTTTATCTTTTGAAAGAGTTCTTTTCTTCTAGTCATCTATTAATGTGTAGGATATCTGTTTTCTTTTTAGGGGTTCACCACAGGTTCTTTGCGTTTTGCCTTAGGTATACATATTTTTGTGATTAATATAAAGTTGTAGTAAGGTACAAAATGTTTTTTTTATTATTAGTGAAATAACAGAATTTATAACACAACATTATATTTTATTCATACAAAAATATTTTCTAAAATTACTTTGTTTACAAAGTCTGAAAATATCATCTTTACACGACACAATCCCCAGCTCACTACTAACTAAATTAATGATTACATTTTATATTGCAAATTACTTTGTTATAACATTTAATTATATCACTTAAAAATAAATTTTCAATAAATAATTGAGCCTCTTACGTATACCATACACCATAAAAATTACTCCAATCCATTTATTTCCCGAAAAACTAATAAAAATTTAATTGCACAACCGGCCGGCTATAAAAATTTACAAACTCGTAAGAAATATATTATTATATCTTTATTTATATACATTACAACTAAAAACTGTTGATTAAACATAAATTGAGCATAAAATGGCATATACGGATAACAATTAATTAAATCATAGGGGTGTAATTAATTAGTTATTAAGTATTAATTAATTAGTTAATTAATTAGTTATTAAGTAGATAAGCTAAAACATTTAGTCACGGAGATTAATGGTGGGCTGTTTATCTAACGAACATCTCAAATAAATAACTCTCACAAAATAAAAAATTAATAGCAGGTACAGAAAACAGCAAGTTATCAATTGAACGGTTAAACCACAAGGTTCTGAGGTAAAATTCGGTGACTATCAACTTACTTTAAATACATACACACTTTGTCAATATCCACATTATACACATTAAATTACAGATACATTACAAATTAACATTTCTAGCAAGTTTACTTTTTAATTATATTTCATTTATTCAATAACAAATCTAATTACACATTTTAATTAATGATACTCATTACAATTCGATTTTGTCGTAATTAATAATCGTTATGTACAAACTCATCGACATTTATATATTTACTCAGCACTCTATAGTATGTAAATAAGGGGAATCGTCTAATTTACTAATCGATGCAGCCGAAGCTCTTCCATCGTGCCCAGTCATTATTGATATGACACTTCTATGCTCCGAGTCACTGTCACCGCTTAAAATGATATTGGTCTCCCCCATAAACCCTGAATCAATTTGCTCATGACTCTGCATTATCTTATTTTGAGGCTCAAAAGCACTCAGTCCTAACTCAGCGAAAATCTCCTTCGAATCATCGAAGTTTCCAAAGAACACAGAATCCGTCTCGACACTCTCTCCACCAGATTCACTTCTTCCATCGCACAATGATTCTAAATCATCTGTATCGGATTCGATCGGTAAAGCAGCCGTTTTAATAACAGCAGATCTAACAGTTGCTAATAATGGAGCAGGTTCTAGTATTGTGGTCTTTACAGGTCTCAACTGCATCAAATACCTCGCTCTACATTTCGACTCGTTTGAGTCGGTGCTCATGTAACCGGAGTCTTCGGTTCTGTATAGCTTTCTTAGGTCAGTTCTTCGAGATCTGGTCCTGGCAGACCGACGTCCGGAACGGCGGGCGTTCAAGTTGTCCAGTCTTGTATACCCTGGGAATTTATCTCTATCTTCCATCATCCTGCGGCGATCTCCAGGTGGGCTTTCGCGAGTCGAACTATAGAATTTTAGAGACGAATCAGATCCGCGGCGTTGTTTTGGTGGTATAGGTGGCTTGGGATCTTTGTGTCCTTCGATATGTCTGATCAAATCTGGCGTTTTACCAGATCTCATGAATGCTTGAAGGTCCTGACCGAATGTAATGCTTCCACGTCTGCTGTAGAATTGTATCTCTTCCTCTTGTGCCTTTGCTTTAGCTTCGTATATTTGTCTCAGATTGCCAATCTTTCTTGTCGTTATAGCTATTGGAGATTTCATGCATGATTCACTTTCTGAAGACGTTGACTTGTACTTAAAGCTACCTGCTGATTTTAGTAGTATTTTCTCAACGCGTTTCTTTGTATCCCGTCTATCGAGAGTATCGGGATCAAAATCATCTTTGGCCAAATTACGCCTACTTTCGATTGGCGAGCCGCGTACTTGTATGGTTAATGGACCAGGCTTTGATAAATTGTCAAGATTGTTGTACATGGGTTCCATATTATCAACAAAAACTTCACTCTGATTAAATACTTGGGGTTCTTGGACAGCCTTTTTCACGTCAAGCCAGCTACTTGTTAGCCGTTCCCTAGTTTCAATTAAATTTTGGCTGTGTTCAAATCGATCATCATGGAATAATTCGGGTCCACAGGCGACCGAGAACCTTCGCCTCTTCATCATGCTACGTTCCAAACTGTCAAATTCCATGAAATTATCTTGACTGCCATACATTTGCTTTTTCTTTTTATTAGAGAGCGTATTATCATCACTGTAGTAATGATTGTCAGCCGCTATTACGGGTATAACTATTTTGGGTGCTATCGGAGCACTTGTTTCCATTTTAATTTCTTCTAATTCTATAGGCTCCACACGTCTGCAAGTGTTCAGTTCACGTATAACTGCTTCCATTTTTACTTTAACTTCTGGTGGTATTGGTGCCTCTTCATCATCAGCTTTAGGGGTCTCTGGTGGATTTACGGGAGGAGGCGGTGGCGGAGGAAGTTTCTTCCTAATTCGTCTTGATGTGTGGCTAGATGGACTTTTCTTCTCTTGTGGAGTTGGGGCAACAGGTATTGATATTTTTTCTATTTCGTGGCTGTTCACAATATTATTTAATCCATTGAGGTCCGGTACTGTAGTTACTCGTATAATTTCAATTTCTTTGGGATTTATCGGTTTGCTAATAATTTTCATTTCTTGTAGGCACAGTTCTTTAGTAAAGTTTTCCTTAGATTCTATTTCTCGAATATTTTCTTTAGTCATCGTTTCAGTAAGTTTTGGCTTAGTTTCCGTAATTTTAGATTTCGTTTCTGTAACTTTGCATTTCTTTTCTATCACTTTAGATTTAGTTTCAGCGACTTTAAGTTGTGGCGTCTCATTTCTAATCAATTCAGCTGATTGAGGACGCACATCTTCTTTCTTCTTGGGCTCAACAGCTCTTGGGGTTCCACTGACCTTTGCTACTGACTTCACTGGTTTAGAGTTGTTAGTTACTAATGGTACTTCATCTAACCATTTCCTTACAATTCTTTGTTTATAATCTTCACTAACGCATGACTTACAAGAGTTAGATCTAGAGAGGGCTATTTTGTTGGGTCGCGCGTTATTATCACATCCTGGACATCCTCCACAAACAGCAGTTTTTCGACTGTTTTCTTGTTTAAGACTTATAGCACTAAATCTGCGACCGCGTCGTGCACAAGGGATGTCCCATCCTAGATCTATAGCGTGATACATATCTTCTTCGGGAATATCTGACAGTATAGGGATGAATCGTTTTGATGTCATCTTTTCTTTAGCAACAGACATTACTTCTCGAATTTTAATTAAAAATTCAATAGCCGCGGGAGGTGGGTTCTGGAATGATAAAAATATAATATAAATCGATGTTCGATAATATTCAAGGCATCAAAACATTTAAATTATGCATTAATCTTACTTTAAGAAGTTCGGTTTCAAAAAAGACTGGATTGAAATATAATTTCTTCCTATACGAAGAGTCTTCATTTGAAGATGGCAGTTGTCGGTTTGCGTTATAATTATTTTCCACAGAACAATCTACAATGGATAGTTCTGAATGTGGTGCTCGTTCCAGAGTATCGGGAGATGCAGAGCGTCTTTGGAGGCGTTCATTAATTCTTTCCGGTGAATTACCATTCCTTACTGATGGCCTGAGAGTCTTCTTTCTACGAGAGTGTACCATTGCTGATATCACTGAGTTGGCATTCAATTTCTGAAACTAAGAATTGCAGATGTTTACATTTGTTTTTTTATTTATCATTAAGGATTTAATTTAACATGGTTTACTTGCGATACTAACCTTATGCATAGAATTATGAGTGTGTGTATTATTGGGCGACGAATCCAGAGTGTCTTCGGTGCGTTCACTGGCATCAGAAAAGCCTCCATCATGTAAAAAGTCACCGCCCATACCGTTTAGTTTCATCAACGGATTTGTTTTCAACATCTGAAACGGTCGTTAAATTAGCAAAATGAAAAGTAATTTAGTTATTCTCTTTTTATTTGAAGAGAATTAGTCTCACCACATTACTCATATCGATACGTGACTCAAGGGACCCGTTATCCGTAGACATAGTGTTTGAATGATTTTGTTCCGGGTCCTTTTCTCTTCGTCTCTGCTTTTGCTTGTAATGAACATAGAAAATAATTCCAGCTGCATACACGAAGATCAGTAGAAGTACGCATACACCGATGGCCAGCGACTCCAGAACACTGAGTCCTTGATTCTGCGATGCTGATTCTGTCGTTACTAGTTCACCGGCGTGGAAGGGTATTGAACGCACATCTGTAAATGAGTCATATATTGGTATTCATAGCCTATTAGGTGATTAGTTGCATTAATTTTACACATAATTGTTCCAGTCTTAATGGTATGGGTGACTTACCAAGCAAAGCGTTTTGGGTAGCGCCTGCGATGCGGAACGCTGCACAGCTAGCAGCAAGGTGCGAGGGAGTAGATGCAGAGCACAGCACATGAGCGGCCACCAGGCGACCCTCCAGGCGAGCGTGCAGAGTCGGCGACCCACGCCACTGTCAAATAAATTGCAAAGATTTTCCACATCATTCCAAATTTTTGTTCCAAAATGTTATAACGCGATTTAAAGACATAAAAAATTGCGTTAAGCTTTGCACCTTTATTTTCTCGGACCGCAACTTTAAGCAGATTAAATCAACAGTTATCAGGTGCAATTCGTTGCAGCATTTGTCACTAAGCAGACGTGAGTTTTGGTTACAAATCACTTGATAAATATAAAGCTTAAGGAAATAAAAAGTATGAATCGCCAAAAAACGTTTGTGTATATTTGTTAACATAATGTCGAGCCTACTCGAAGTTTACCTGCAGAAAGCAAAATGGAAATGCAAATCCATCTTATAACTTTATCACCGTGAACAGATCTAAATGCGAAGTATTTGGACATATTATACAAATCGCTTCTTTGACGCCTTCGTGTTTATCTGGGGCTGCATCGGGTCCGTGTAGCATTTCAACACGCGCCTGTCCGAGGCAGACATATGCTCGATTGATGGATTCAACAAACTGTAGCGTTTTGTCGAGACCGCCCAAAAATAAGTAAAATTGTGAGCACAAGATAATATCTTCATGACGATATATCCCGTTGCCGACCCGATTAATATCAAGAAATTAAATTAATATTTTATGCGATATTTTATTACGTCGCGATTGTCGTTAAAGCGATTATCGTCTTCGTGTAATAATACAATTAAAAATGTTAACGGAGACACTTCGATCGAAGCCGTCAGTCTACGTCAAAACTTCTGTTCTTGATAAACATTGAAATGTTTTATTTTAATTTTAATCTTGTTATCGACATCAAAGCTAATAAAGATTGGGCGATGGAACTGGATTATTTCAATGCGTACATTGTATTAATTCCTTACGCAGTATGGACATTGGAAATATTGATTTCATTCTCATAATTGGCTCGTGCCTTTTTATATATTACACATCGGGCATGTTTTATGTATCTTAATTATTGTGTTGCTCTTTATTTTAGGTACAGTCAGCAACAAAGGTCAATTACCACTTCAGTTTTCTAAATTTTAATTATTCCGCAAGACATTCAATTAAAATCGGTTCAGAAGTAAAGTTTATGAGCAGAAGCAATGTTAACTCTTAGGTAATAAAAGAAATGCTAAAAAGGAGATGATCAAATCACTTTGTATCAATTTACATGATGTGTAAAAGAAGCTGTGTTAATCGACCTTTGTTGCTGACCGTACTTATTAAATATTGCGTCCAAATTGATTTTTATATCATGATTTAGATTAGTAGATAAGAAGTAGGTTCAGAAGAATTTGATTAAAAGTAATCGAATTATTATTAGTTCTGACTCGAGAAAAGTCTCAAAAAGCCACCATGGAAATAAAACCGAGAATTTCTCCGAATGCCTAACATCCTCCAGGTCATAACGATCCTAACCCAGTCTGTTAGAAGCAAGTACTAGGAAAAAAGCTAGCAATACATATCTGTCAATTCTCAGTACCTACATGGACAGTTCTTCAACATTAGAGATACAATCTGAGCTCGGGATTCCGTTTTATCGTAGCCAAGTAGCCGTAACTTGTATTTCAGGAATATAAATGTTTTAATGTTGGGAAAGAAGATTTATAGCTTGGTAGATTAAATCTTTTATTCACAATAATTGTGGAAATGGTCATTAAAAGGTAAAATTGTACACACCGCTTCATTAAGTGCTTACCCCTCCAAAAGACGTGCGTTCAAATCCGTGATAGGCCCAAGTTGGTTTTTGTATTTTGCAAAAACATTTTATTTTAATTAATTTATTGTTTTAGTGAATAAATAAGTTTAAGATAGTATTTATTTTTTAAAATTCTGTTTTTATTATTGTTTTTTTCAATAAAACGTTAATACTTTTATTATTACGAAAACGACAAGCAATAATAGGGTTAACATTTACGAACGTTTTATTCATCGTCTAAATAGACTAGAGGTTTCAAGACCGCTTGCCGTGCCTATGAGTGGAAGTTCAAATCATAGCCACGAAAAGTGCTTTTTGTTCATTATAATTATTATTTTAATATATTTTTCTATTTTGTTTTAGTAATTATTTATGAAGAATTAAAAAATAAAGAAAAATAAAATACCTTAATAATCATATAATAATATTTATTATTGCTATTATTTAACAAAACTATGATCTTATTTTACAACAAAGATTTATTTTGATTTGATAATTTTATTTACAGTTATCATAATATACTATTTTGCCAACTGACACAATTGGGTTCCTAGACAAGTGGCATCCTATTAAGGTAAACGATAAAATAGTAAGCAGTAGAAATATTTTAGATTGACATAACCTAACGAAATGTCACGTGACCTGTCATGTCGTCTCAGCATACAAATTTGACATTTGACAGTCTGACAAGTGACATCGAAAGAGACAAGTTTTGAAGCGTTTGCAACTTGTCTAGGAACTAGAAGTTAGTTTGGCAGGATTACAATCATGAGCATAATAAGTGAATAAACATGTTATCAATAGATAATCAATTAACATCTCTTATTAGCTCATGATATCTACTTAGAATATTTTGCTATACAAAGTAAAATAGTGGAATCAAATGAGTTAAATGTCTTCGTTGTTTATTTTGTTGTCATACTTAATTAATATAACTGCTATTTCTGGGCAAATCGCAATCGTTCTCTTCGATGTTCTTCTGTTAGACATATTTTGCAGGTCGATAACTGTGAATGTTCGCTGCGTGTAAATGTCTTCGAACCGTGGACAGAGAGATATTCCATGCCGTTGCGAACTGTAACGAGTGGATGTAAACGGCGGTGTAGTGTGAACCTTAACAATATCCAGATGATGTTCAGATTGGTCCGTATAGATCCCAGTAGTTCTCCGACCCATGGTCATTGTCTTAGCATCGCCGGTTTCTTGAAATCTGCGCACCCATAAGCGCACCGTTTGTCTCTGTATAGAAAAAAATGGTTTTAAATAAGTTATTAAATACCACACACAAGATACCGCAAATAGCTCAACAAGAAAAAAATCGGAGAACACAATTAATATTATAATGAACTTACTGCTATGCCAAGCTGTCTCGCAAATCCTTTTATGCTCACATTTTGTTCACACAGAACAACTATTTTAGTTCTCATAAAATCATAAATCATTTTAAAAATTAATGAATAAATCGTAGTCGTTTACTCTTCGCCGTTTTAAGTGAACGTATACATCAAACGTTATAGTTATAACTTGAGGGTATGGATTAATTTTATAAAGACAACGTATGTAAGTAAAATAATTAATGGATACCCTCAAATTATAACATCTATCGATTAGACATCCCACCTACAGATAAAATGACTCAGACCATAGTAGATAACAATTTCAACGCAATTCATATGGGCTCGCTGGCTAGTTCGTCAAACTGCCGGTATGAGTATGACGACGTTCGGTGATGCGATGGTTCGAATCTGAGTCGAAACAATGGGTTCTTTTTGAAGTATTCTTTAGATTATTTGTAAGGAATTTAATGTGTAACATTTTAAAACTTGAGGGGTTAGCACATACTGACGCTGTCTGTACAAATGGTAATTGAAAGGTAAAATTGTACAAATGGTAATTGAAAGGTAAAATTGTACAAATGGTAATTGAAAAGTAAAATTGTACAAATGGTAATTGAAAGATAAAATTTTACAAATGGTAATTGATAGGTAAAATTGACATGAACAATATGAATTTAGAGCAGTGGTGGCCCAGTGGTAACTGCCGCGACTTACGAGTTGTAGGTAGTAGGTTTGAATCCAGACAGGCGCTTTACTTTGTGTAAATTATTTCATCACCACTGCTCTCAAAACGGTGAAGGAAACCATTGTGAGGAAACAATGAAACAATGTTCTAGAACCAAAAATTCGAAGACATGTGACATCTACCAACCCGCACTGGGCTCGCGTGGTGGATTACAGCCCACTCTCTCTCACAGAGAGGAGGCCTGTGTCCCAGCAGTGGGACAGCATATGCTAATTATGCTTACGCTTAATATGAATTTGGATTTTAAAGTTGTTAAACTCATTGATTCAGATTCTGATTCCATATCTTATCTTTTAATGTTTACTTAATAAAATCGTGAGCCCAAAATTAATTATGTTATTGCTACTTTGTACGTTCGCACCAATTAAAAGGACCACACAAAGATTTTTGCATAACATATTAATTTCGTTCACCGTAAAAATAAGTAGAGACTTACATTTTCTACGTATTTGTCTAAGTACTTAGTGAAAAAGTGCCAATTTACTTTCTGGGTGTCTACTTCCTAGATAAGCATGAAATCGGTAGTTTCGGTTGAGGTCACGGGCTTTCATACTCCGTATCACTAACGGCCTGGCCACGACCTTGCCGCTATCAGCGGCACCTTAGCGCGGGGCAGCGAGCGGTTAAAACAAATATGTACAAAATTTTTTTTTTTTTTTTTTTTTTTTTAATGTTTTGAAAAATGAAAAATGTATGAACCATGCCACGACGCACCGCACACGCAGCGTCAACGCTAGCAGTAAGACACCGCGCCTCTTACCGCGCCGCTTGCCGCTAAGTCGTGGCCGGGGCGCTAATGGATATATGATTAGTTCGCCGGGATCCGAACTAAGAATTAATGACAACACAAGTTAAGGCTCGTACACACAGGAGCGACGCGACACGCGACACAAAGGCGCCGCAAGTCGCGCAACGAGCGGTGCCTTTGTGTCGCGTGTCGCGTCGCGCCTGTGTGTACGAGTCTTTATAGTCGACACTTGTTTTTGTCGGCACTTGTTGATTAAATTGACACTTGTTTTGACGGATCAACTACTTTTGGCCGGGCCCGCGTCTTCTTTGACGGACTTAAACCGCCTTAATGATGGATAAGTGCGTAACGATTGTGGGTCGACCTATAAACGACGAACTGGGTGTCTAAAAAGGCCACTTTCACAGAATCGTAAAAGGATAATATTTTGAATCATGATATGGCGAAGACAGCCCGTGTTTTTAGTCCTTTTTTTTGCAGCACTACGTAGGTATAATCAAAGTGATTGGGATTGTATTTGGATTGGATTGATTGGTATTTTAACACAGACAAAAAAAAATAACTGAAAAATCCTTCACCAATGGGATTTGATACGATTAACTTAACAGTTAACTGTCCATTATGATTCATAATATTATCCTTTTATGATTCTGCCAAAGTGGCCTTTTTAGGCCCCCTGAATAGAATATGTATAATACTCTCTATTATGTACACCATATAAATTACAGATATAAATAAATACAGAAATTTTACAAAGGGTGACACAATGGGCGGTTTTATCGCTATAAGAGATAACTTTTAGATGGATTAAGAAAGGGGAAAAAGAGAAAATTCTGTAGGTATTCTGTGGTGTACCATTAAAATAAATACATAAGTACACAAAGCATGTACCTACTAATCTATATAAATAATAATAATCATGAAATAGGAGCAAAGAAAAAACAACAACATAACATAATTTCAAGATTACATACATATATCTGCTAATTGTATAACTATGTTTTATGTATTTCATCAACAGAAGGTGCTAATGTCAATCTCATTTCTTATAGTAACATTAGCGTTTAAAGTGAGGTCGTCCTTGGCTATCAAACGGACCGGTTTTCGGTCCGGTAAAAGATAAACATTTACGAGCTCGACGCGTGTGCATAACCGCGTTATGGATTTAGTATACCTGCCCCCACAGATGTTATCGTGTGCACTCTGAATGCAAGATGTGGCACGTTACTTTTTGACCGAAAAGAAAGATTGAGTTGAGGATGTATGAATTGTACGTACCACCAGCTATCTAAACCATAGCGAATAAAGGTTTGGATTTGATTGGAAATATTTTTTTTTCAGAATTTTAAAGTCATTCAATCGGGATGGCATTATTATAAGGAAAAAACAAATGTCTTTTTGTTATACTTAGGTATTCCGTGATTCGTGAATTTCCGAAGCCCGCAATCCGTCTGATGATCCAAATTACTTTGAACACAATTGGACATAAATTCGACTAGAAGAATAGTAGCAATTTATACCTCGATCATTAATCAGTCTCTCTCTGTGTGTGTGTGTGTGTGTGTGATATGTGGCTATTAAAATTTAGACGTCTGTCCATCTCTGTCACAATATTAATTTTGACATTGACGTGGAAAGTTGACTACGAGTTTTGTGTCCATTACCTATCTTAGGTGGACAACCCCTTTATTCATAAACGTTGCTTAAAGTTAAGTAGTGATTAGCGGTTTTTGACGTTTAAACGTCACTTCACTTTAATCATCGTTTATAAATATATATCCCAAAAACAGAAGAAGAAGAAGAAGTTGTAAAAGATAAAAAAAAGTTTCTTTATTAACTTTAGTTGTACAAAAACACTTATCTAAACACTATGCAGCGTTACAACTAATGGATAGAGTGATTTCGACGAACTCTGGCACCCAAAGTAAGATTTAACTTGTTTTTAGTGTAGTTCAAGAAACCCTTTTCACGAATTATTTAGTACACCCATGAACAGGGCCGTCTTTAACCTATTGGAGGCCCTGGGCACATAAGGATCACGGGGCCCCTGTGTAGATAAGAGACAATAAGAGAAACATATACTAATATTGAAGTGAAAACTTCTTTAGGCGCGTTGGGCGTTTTTTGAGATGGGAAAAAACCCATTGAACTCGCGCCACTGTTACCGTAAGCGACACCGCGCGTGTTTTGTTTATAAGACGATAAAAAAAATACCCGCTTCGTACCTATGTGTTCGGCTGTCCTCGGGATGTACTCGGTTTTATAATAATGTTTCATAACTGGGAGGCTAGAAACTTATTGTAAATCGCACTGCAAATCACATATTTTGTCATTGAATCGGGTACTAATAATGCGTAGAATGGAACGGTGGCTGCAAATAATGTTTTTTTTTTATGAGAGCAGGCCGGGCCCCCCGAAGATCGCGGGGCCCTGGGCACTTGCCCAGAGTGCCCAATGGAAAAGAGGGACCTGCCCATGAAGAGATAAAGATAGATCTGCGCGGTAAATTGCGCAACACACGGTCAGTCGCAATTGGATTCTTTTTGATAGTTCAACAACATTCATTGCGTTATTTGCATTGTTGAGCAGACACATTTCCGGAACATATGAAGCAATGGATAAGCAATATCCTTCAAAACGATTCAGATTGAGATTGATAGTGTGTTACGCAAAAAGGATGCAGTTTTATAAAATGTTAGAAAAAGCAAATCTACGTAAAGAATCATAAATTTTTATCGCCTTGTGCTTCTGAAAACATAAAGAGCAGGTGTTTATGTCGACCTGAGATAATCAACTAAAAACTCGTAGTCAAGTATCAACGTCAATGACAAAATTAAAAGTGTGACAGATGGTCAGACAGATAACTTCATCAATTTTATGTGCTCCCTCTTACCAACTTTGGAGTGAATTTACCAAAAAGCAACTGTAGGAAGTGCAAATTTGTGAAAATTAAGGCCTGCATTTTAGAATCATGCTCAAAAATGAAACTACGAAAATATATTATAGGTTAGGTACTATACCTAAACCGAGCGCCACTCAAACCAAGATTACTACATCTAGTAGATATACTTGAACATCATTTTCGGGTTATCGAGGACCTAAAGTAACCCGGATAAATGAAAATATATTTCTTAGGATATCTTGCAATTGGATCTCGTCATCCGTGTTCTCAACAAACTTCTTCACATCATATTGTTCTTGTTTACGATAAAGATCTCTATAAACACAGCGGTTGCATAAGATTTTATAATTTTACCAAAATTTAATTATTTTCCGCATAGAAGTTACACGTTTAATTTCGTCTTTATTAAGTTTCCAGTAAATATAATGCCTTATTTGATAAGTTTTATGAACATTATACTGTTTTTGGTGCGTGCGCAGATATTGTAGTTTTCTACTTGGGTGGTACGACGGACTACGCTTTGAGACAAATAAGATTTTGCGGTATTTTGGTCTTATAGGATTTTAATTTTAATTCGATGTTGCTGTTAAATAAAATAAAACCTATTAGGGAAATAATATTAGGTTTTATTTTATGTTTAAGTTTATATATAATATTGGTAGTGTAGTGACTTCCATAACCAGTTTATCAACAACATAAACGTTCTTCTATTCGTTTTGGGCTGATTGACGTTCATTTTTATTTAAAGCGAGTTACAGACTAAGGAAACGCCTAATAGCTTCTATATTTAGGCACTAGATACTCGTACTATTGCTCACTATTGGGGCATTGTGTGATCTCCATCCACCAGAGCCGCAGAGGTAGGTACCTACTAACCTACATTATCTTGCGTAAGAGATCGCTCCCTGCTCTCAAGTCCTACTTATAATTAGCTTCCTGTGAATTGGCACACGGAAAAAAAAACAAATGTTACCTGCAAAAAGGTGCTCCCTTCATCCCGGTACAGTCCAAAGGGCACGTCGTTGTCGACCAGGTCGCGGAGGTTGACCCATCCTGATGGGGTCAGGTATTGAGCGCTCGTCACCGCGCATATCGCGTCTTCGATATCTAGAGAAAATTACGGAACCTTTAAAAGTATTTGTTTGCAAACAGACAAACATTCAAAATAAATATATTTTCGCTATTATAATCGTTCCGACCTCGCAAAAATTACTTAAAAGAAATGCAATGTAGGTACAGTTTTGCTTAGCTAAGATTTTATTATAAGATTTGTATTGATTTTATATCTACCTACTGTATGACCTCCAAGAAGGTGTTGGAAGGTTTCGCTGGTTTATTTTGTTGACTTTAGTTAATATTATTAAATTATATTAAACGATATCAATATTCTTGTGTCATAAAAAGATCAACATTATCTAAAGAAGATAGGGTTGATTTTTCCAGCGCCAGATAATTTTATTCCACGAACAAAAATTATCGGTCGATTGAAAAATCAGCCCATAGAAACATTTTATTTATTTACTAAAAGATCACATGTTGTGGAACGTGTAAGTAATGTGTAATTTCAACTTGCCTCTCATATCCGATATGGTCTAGTGGCTAGGATACCTGGCTCTCACCCAGGAGGCTCGGGTTCGATTCCCGGTATCGGAAATATCTTTTATGTATTTCTCTATTTTTTTCAACTTTTTAATAATTTGTAAATCATTGTGGTATTATTTTACTTACCAGTAAAAATGATTTCCTTTGAGGGGTAAATTATTTGTCCTTTGAGAGGTAAGAAAACAAAAGGAATTTGTGGTTTGGTCGCACCACGACCGAAGCTGGCCATCAGACATTCTGAAATATAAAAACAAAATGAATTCAAGTATCCAACAATTTAATTTAATTAAAATTATTTATTTATACATATAAACAACAATGATCCATAATAATATGTTAGGTACAAAAAACTTAAAAGCTATGTATGTTAGTGTGCTATACTTAGCTCACAGAAAAACAAAAAAAAAAACAGACATTATAATAATTATACTGAATTTGAGTCATAATAACATTGTTGCTACAATAACTTCCTATGGGGTTCATCACTAAAAGCTCCTACAAACAGGCGCGACACGCGATATAATCGTGCGCGACACAAAGGCACCGCTCGTTGCGCGACTTGCGTTGCCTTTGTGTCGCGTGTCGTGTCGCGCCTGTTTGAAGGAGCCTTAAGGCACATTATTCTAACAATGACAGATCACCATTATCGAGTTCAACCACTCTGGCCCCATTTCCTTGACTCTTTCTTATTGTCAATGCAAGCCGCGTTATGAGATTGTTCCTGTAATTTATCTCACCAGGATCTTAACCTTGGACCCCAGTAGGTCTGTACCTCTACCTAGATACATCTTACTATGTCATTAGTTCCATTGTGATAAGTTGAACCCTAATAGACGTGAGTAATGATCTATGCATTCAACGGTAACACACTATCAATCGGAATCTGAATCATTTTGAAGCAAATTGCTAATCCAATGCTTCATAAGTTCAAAAAATGTTGTCTGATCAACACGTAAATAACGCAATGAATGTTGTTGAACTGTCAAAATGAAACCGATTCCGATTGATAATGTGTTAAGACTCCTTCAAACAGGCGCGACACGACACGCGACACAAAGGCACCGCAAATCGCGCAACGAGCGGTGCCTTTGTGTCACGCGCGATGCGAAACGCGCGTCGCGCCTGTTTGCGGGTGCCTTTACGCAATTGCCCTGCTGCATTATTACATAACACCGACATAATACATCCCATGGGGGTAGGCAGAACCTACAGAATTCCACCTGCTACGATCCACACATTATATACTTACTCCTTTTGCCTCGTTTACGTTCATTCATCTGCAGGATAATTGCGTAACACACTGACAGTAGCAATGACTTTCATTTTGACAGTTCAACAAAATTCATTGCGTTATTTGCGCTGTTGAGCTGACAATTTTTCGAACATTATGAAGCAATGGATTAGCAACAAACTGAATCATTTTGAAGGATATTTCCTTCAAAATGATTCAGTTTGTCATTGATAGCGTGGTACGCTATTAGGGTGCTTGTCATTGCGAGTATCTACTCTGCACCGGCCTACTGCATCCATACTTTATATACCTACTATAATAATATTATAAACTCGAAAGTAACACTGTCTGTCTGTATGTTACCTTTTCACGCCTAAACCACTAAACGGATTTCGATAAAATTTGGCAGAGAGATAGACTGCATCCCGGGGAAGGACATAGGATAGTTTTTATCCCGTTATTCCCACGGGATTAAAACTCATGCGTGTGAAACCGCGGGGCGCTGCTAGTTACTATATAAGGTATATGTATATTCATACACGAAATCTCCTAAGAGCACACTTGCCGAAATTTTTCCATACAAATTTCGGGAGAGTTTCCACTGTTTAAACATTGCCCATCGTCGTTGCGCGTGCAAAAGCCGCTATGTGTTATTTAGTTATTTTCGGTTCTTTATGCAGTTTTAGTCGTTATTTCAATACACACATACTGTATAAACAGCTATGTGATAAGTGAAATATTTAAAGAGTTAAGGAATGTACCTATGTGATATTCATTCATCGAAAATTCCGTATAAACACGCTAAATGCTATAATTCATATAGCTCAAATAAGTTCACTAAAAACACATAGCGACTTTTGCAGGCGCAACGACGACATCCTTTTTGTCTTATTATTAATTTTGTCTGTGCGGAAGCAGAATAGAAAAAAAAATCAGCTATGTTCGATTAACTCGTTAAAATGTATGGAACAGCAGATTTTTTTTTGCGATTTCACGTTTTGTCCTATAGTAAAAGTTGTTCATAATGATGAGTATATACAATGACCCTTTCACATATTTCGTGTATGAATAGATAGACCTTATATTTACTACTAGCAGCGCCCCGCGGTTTCACCCGCGTAAGTTTCAATCCCATGGGAATATCGGGATAAAAAGTATCTTATGTATTATTCCAGGAAATGATCTATAATCGACGGCGAAGTGCCAATACCTCCTAACTGATTTTTTTTTTGAGAAATTTCCTTTTTTTTCGTTTTGAATTTAAAGGCGTTATTCGCATGTTTTAGTGAAATCGCCTAAGTGTATCTTTAGTTGCAACAGCATTAAATTAAAATGTGGAAATATGTACCTCCCAACTAAACCATCAACGTGTCTATTTTTGAACGTTTTTATCCAGTATGTGTAAATGTTTGACTTTGTTAGTTAGGAGTTATTGGCACTTCGCCGTCGATATGTGCCAATTTTCATCCAAATCTGTTCAACGGTTTACGCGTGATTGAGTAACAACAAATATTCAAACATCTCCACAAACTTTCACATTTATACGAGGATTTCATTAAAAAGTCATCTACATAGATAATTAAGACCTTCACAGTTTGCCCAACTAGCATTTTGGTAATAAGAATTGGTGATAAAAGAGTTATTTAAAAGTGAATTTGGCAAGCAAGAGTGATACAATGGTTTTAGCAATTGGTGTTAGAGCACGCTCTAACCCCTTACAAACTCTAGATTGGGCCCACGTCTTATAGCGCTATAAGTAATATAATAATTTTAATGCTCACTCTTTTAACACTGAGAGTTACATAATAGTTATAGGGTGGCGTTAGTGGCAAACAATTTCTTGTATCTATAATGGTGGTATAATATAAATCTAGCTACCTCAAGCACTTTAAAGTCTGTATTATGGTTATAATAAAAACTATAGGTGGTACACAAGTTCTGAAGTCTAGTGGTATAAATTTTATAGTAACATATTAGTTCTTTTTTAGGTCCATTTTTTTCTTGGATTTGCTTTATGTATCTTGATCAGTGTTGATTAGCAACTCAGGGCTGTAGCGTGTTTTCTTTTTCTATTGTTTTGCATATACATTAGTTCCAAAAGTGTTACTTTATTTCTCAAAAATGATGGCAAACTAAGGAGTTGAAATTAAGTGAATTTCAAGTTACGGATTGTCAATATCTCGATGAGTGAAGTTTGATTTCTTTATCACATGGCTAAAATTTATTGCGAGGGTTACTTTATTGAGAAAATAATATATGTTTTGCGTCTCAATTTTGCAGGGCCTTAAAAATAAGTGATATTTAAAGTAAAAATAAATTGCATTTTATCATGCGGGGCATACACTCAATCTAAATTTAGATAAAAACAGGATATTGGCTCTGTCTTTTACATTCATTGTGTATTGTAGTAAATATTTTGCGTTTTAAAATGAGAAAATTAAACAAAATATGAGTTTTAAACTAGTTTTTTTCTGATTTATTTTTAGGTTATGTTGATTTAAAATGGTGTCTACTCCTTATTATCCTAGGTTCCTATTATTACTATTAATGAACAAGAAGTACTGGATGGGCTGTAGTTAGAACTATTGTAGCACTTGTTATACCAGAATAGGGTTTTAAATGTTTAAATTCCGTGTTATTATGGCTTAGAATAACATAAAAGTAAATTTGAACCCCACTGTAACGATTAGGGCTCTAAAAATAACTCCATAATACCAATTGCTATCATAAATAGGGGTTTTTGATTACTGAAATAAGTAGCTGTAAATAAGTTGCAATTAATACTTTTATAGCAACGTAGGTGGTAAAAATATTTTTCTAACTATTTTCAAGAGCTCTTGTCGGTAGAAAGAGTTATAACAAACTATAATATTACTTTTAGTAATTTCTGTTACTTGAATTTATAAAAGCAGGTGCTATGATGGTTGCGACTGTACCGTTTATACCTCCTTAAGTAATAATACGTTTCCTAGGCAAGATAGGTGGTATAAAACATTTACTTAGCACTCTTTAAGAACACTTGAAAATAGTGAGACTTATTAGAAATCCAACTATTACCTTAGGTACTTATTGTTACTTGAAGTTACTACACCTAGTGTTACTGTGGTTCAGCTTTTATCTTTTATACCTACCTCAGTCATACTATGTCTTCTTGTTACCGTTACTCATCTTGATGAGTTATTTAGTTATAGTCATGACCATTGAATAAACATAAGTTTTACTGGGCGCTTTTATACACCCGTTAAACCAATACAAACGATAACAGAGGTGGAAATTAGCGTCAAAATGTTGGTTGGGTGGTTTACTTAATAATACCTACACATCTCTTCCGACTGATTGCTAAAATATAGTTCTTAGACAAAATTAGATACCCTTTGAGATGATGGATGACTCATTATATTAAATTGCTTGCACCCAAGTGTTTCTTGTTCTTAGTTTTTCATACGGACGACGAAATATCAAGCTTATAGATTTCTAGTACTTATAAGAAGCCGATTTCTCATTGTTACGAAAAGCCTATAAAATTCGAGGTTAGCTAAAACTGGAAATAAATAGCTTGATAAATGTCATCGTGTGGACCTACTTATCTCTTGTAAATATCAAGAAGTTTCATTAATGACCCAATCAATATAACTGACATTTTGATCAGTGGTATTTCATTTGACATAAAACATAGTCACACGTCAGAGGAGCCATTCATCTATTTAAAAAAAGAATGTCGCAATCTAATCTCAGTTTCAATCTGATCAAAAATACTGCTAATTTATCTACTTTATTGATATTGATTCTCATCACCAATATTACATTACGACTACATTTCAAACGTTGTTTCCTACGGGAATAAGCCATCTGAGGGGCAATTCTCGTAATTTTTTTCACAGTCTGGGGGCCTAAAAAGGCCACTTTGGCGAATCATAAAAGGATAACATTATGAATCGTAATGTATAGCTGTTAACTGTTAAGTTAATCGAATCAAATCCCATTGATGAAGGATTTATCAGTTGTTTTTTTTTATCTGTGCTAATATACTAATCAGTCCCATCCAAATTCAATCCCTATCTCTTTGATTATACCTACGTAGTGCAGCGAAAAAAAGAAAAACACGGACTGTCTTCGCCATATTTTGATTCATAACGTTATCCCTTTACGATTCTGCCAAAGTGGCCTTTTTAGGCCTCCCGATCTCAGTCTCAATCTGTCAAAAATACTTGCATCTAATTTCTCAACATTTTTGACAAGTTTTTGACATTGATTGTCGCTGAGATGAGATTGCGACTAGTTTCTAAATGTTTTTAATTACGGGAAATTAAAAACGTTTAGAATTTCTATTCGTTTAGAATTTCTATACCTACGTTTAGAATTTCTTTCTGTTCTGATTTCCTATCTTCAAGACTAGTACAGTACCTACCCGGCGATAAATATCCCAAGTAGCACAAAATAGCTTTATAATCGATGGATAACAGAATTAGCATATTATTATAGCTTTATAAGAAGTCTACATATAGGCATTATAAACCACTATACAGCTCTTGTAATGCTAATTTGGGCCCCAAATTATACAGCCTTAAGTGTAAGAATGGCATTTTAGCAGCATTATATTGGTTGTCCACCGGAATGATAAACGCATTATAATGGGCTGTGAAAACAGGTTAAAGCAGTGCGCATATGTTAAATGCGGCTCTTATACAGCTTGTACCATTACAAAGGCAAAATAAAAACATTATCAAATATTATTTTTAATTGCTGTTATTATTAATAAATCTTGTGTAAAAAGAACATGGATACTTTCAACAAATATAAGTGCTACAAGGCAAGTAATTAAACTCTTGTTTTTGTTCTCTATGAGGAATTAAGGTTGCGAGTATCAGTTTACTGTGAAAGTATGTATATATTTGAATCAAATATTTCATGCGCCTTCAAATTAAAGAGCTATTTATTACAAAAATATTATAAAAATATGTGGAATTGTAAAAAAAATTATGCTCTTACGAAGAAATCTTTAGTTTTAGTCATTATGATACCTGTATTGTACCGGCCGGTCAATACCATAGGTTGAAGTCCTTTCTAAAGGACTATTTACCATAAAATTAAATTTTAAATATTATCGATACAAAAAGCAAAATGGCGTAAGCATAATTAAAAACTTTAGGCATGCGGATGCCGGTATACGACTTATTGCTTGTTAAAATTCTTGTCATTATACGTTTGTATAGATAAAGGCTATATAATATTATGATGAAATGCTTTTAAAAAGCTGGCATTAAAACAACACCAATGTACACCGTTAAACAGTTGTGACCCATGCGAAAGGTCGTTATAAAACATAGAGCAGTTTTAAAGAATTTTAAAATGCTTTTTAATAGCCTAAGCCGTAATTAATGCTTACATACGGCCTACACTTTTGTATAATGCTTACAGCTGTATTAGAAGCTGTATAGAGACATAAATTATGTCTAAAATAAAACCTTTAGCTGCACAAAAGATTGAAAAAGAGGATTATATAGCTTTAGGAACTACAAAGTTAATAAAATGCTGTTATACAGAAGCAAGACATTGCTAAAACCCTTCAAATTCTATAACGAAGCTAGAAGAAATTTTCTGGTCATCACTTTTTCCATTATATCGATTTTGTGTTACTTGGGATGGCACATCGACTTTTGGAAAGAGACAATCGGCTAATTTCGGCTTCGTAGAGCGTTATCTCTGTCGCACGAAATACAAACAGTCCGGTATCTATTAGGAGCTGTTAAAATAATTATGATTTGCTTCTTTTGATAATTATTTTTATTCTTTGTATAAAATACACCGATCGTCGATGGTCGATGTGCAATATTTATCGCTGGGTACTGTACCTACCTATAGAAGGTAACCTATATCTACTATCGATTCTTTACTTTGTACACTTACCGTCAATATTATTGACACAGACGTGCTGGTCCTCCCTGAACGTAGGAGTGTCTCGGCGACATTGACACCGACAACCGCTGTCGTCAGCTCCGATGGCTGCTAGTGCTGTGCCGTGAGACACCTCCATGCAACGGGTTGGGCCGCAGTCTGACCCTGCAAAGGTGGTTATGGTCGTTTTTTTTATCAACATGGTATTATTAGATCAAATGGTGTTTGGCGGTTAGCTGTAAGCATTACGGCAAGGCTCGCGGGTTCGATTCCACAGCGAGTATAGATATTAACGCCCGTGTCCTGTACTGTCTTGTGATTGTGAAAGTTTTTCTAAGAAGCGTGAACAGGGACTAAACATTGTTCCTAAAAAGAGAAACTTACCCGTAAGAGAGAAATAATCGCCACTGGCAGACCTGGTGATGTTCGCCAGCGCTACCTCTTCGCCGGGGCTGGAAGCTCCCGCCGCGCTGGCCGCCAAGATGAGAATCAACACTCGCGCCATCTCACGCTCCAATAATGACCCAATTCTGAGATTAGCTTTGTTTGTCATTTTGTTGTTATCCGCCAGATGGCGTTGTTTTGAAGATATTGGTTGGTTTCGCCCATTCCTTGAACAGCTGTTTTCCTCATCATCTGGAAAAATAAAAGATAAGCATTAAATCACATGTTAGAGTTATACACACAAATTAATTATACGACCTTCTCAAAAATAAAAAAAAAACAAAACATTCTAAAATTAATGTAAAATAAAGATATACCTATTCATGATTAATGTTAGAAACATTTATACTTGAACGCGAGAGAGAAAATAATATCACGACCGAATATTTTAAACGCTTTCGAAATCGTAGTATCGAAATATTAATTAATATTCATATGAACTCGGAAATTAAATAAAACCGGTTCCACGACACCGAAATTACAGTTTTCGCTAAAATCCACTTTTACCTCTAGCTTCGAAAAATATATTGAAACTTTTACAAAATATCTGCATATCTATGCAATAACTTTCGATTCGACGCGACGCGCCACGAACCCAACAGTGGATCCTTATAG
Organism: Luperina nickerlii; assembly: GCA_963855955.1. Taxonomy (NCBI): domain Eukaryota; kingdom Metazoa; phylum Arthropoda; class Insecta; order Lepidoptera; family Noctuidae; genus Luperina; species Luperina nickerlii. The sequence continues at coordinate 9,600,132 of OY979679.1, read as the reverse complement.
CATTGGAGGCCTAGCTTGAGCCTAACAAAATAAAATATTATCTGCCGTGCAATTCTGTAACCATCTCACCGTGAAAACTTAGGTGAAGTGAGCGTGGAGTGAGCTGTCAATAGTGTCAATTCCTAGCAAAAACAAACTCACTTCACCTAAGTTTTCACGGTGAGATTTTTACAGAATCGACCGGCTGGAGATCATTAAAATTATGGTGGCCCGTTTATTGAAACTGGCGACTTTTTCAAATTTGTTGAAAAAATAATAAGTCATTTATTACAGACGGACCGCTATCGAAACTGACGTTTTTCCAAGTGTATTTTTATCGCTAGTTAGTTTTTTATTAAGAGACAGACAAATGTGTCTGTCTCTTGAAACCATGGATTAGGTAGGTATGTAAAATATCAAGTCATTACTTATCATTTTACCCTACCTAATCCACGGTTTCAACCTATGGTTTCTACCTTCTAAATAACGACACGTGTCTTCTGATTACAAAATTGCTTATAGAAAGGTTTTTTCTGTGAGTACGTATTTTTATGATCTATAGTCTCAAAGAGATATCCTCAGGACACAGAAAACTATGAACACTATGCTGAATTGATTCACTTGCAGCTATTAGGCACCTAACTGCATTTTTTTCATAGTGGTTCTTGGTAGATAAGCGATAAATCGGAAAGTGAAACCAGTGACGAGAAGGTTAAAAACAAATCCTGATATGGCATGGATATAGGCAAAAAAAACGATAGGTATATACTTAGAGGGTAGGTAATTAAGAGAGAAAGAAATATTAAAGAAGAGATAATATGCATCATCATCAATCTATGCAGATTGTGCGAGGGATGATGACTCCTATACCAACGATATGGAGATAAATGACAGGGGAGCATTTGAAAAGGAAAAAAGAGATAAACATATTGCACTGACACCAAGTAACAGCAGACCAGACAATTTATACAAGAAACGATATGTAATAGTACACTAACTTTTCTTGTTACCCACCGCATTATCAGAAAAAAATATTTGTGTATAAATGCATGTTAATCTTAATACGTACTTGATAAACGAACTTAAGAAGAACTGTAGGTAAGGTAAGGTAATGGTAGGTAGTACCTAAGTACTACTTGCTAGATTGTTAATGGCTTACTAGATTTTAACGACTTACTAGATTATTAACGAGTACCGACCGTTCTTCATAAGTTCGTGTATCAACTCATGTGAATTGTATTCTTTTTGTGAAATAAATGTCTTAGACCGTAAGGTATAAACTAACAAAAAGGAAAGCATTAATTGAAACTAGTTTAATAATTTAACGTTTTTATACCGATTCAAACAAATCCTCAGTGTGCAAAAACTCAAAATTATAAGTTTAAAAGTCACAAAGTGTCAAAGTTTTTAATCACCATTTTAAATTCTGCAGCCAACAAAGGGTCAAGCCTTTACCATAATAATGTATTCAAATACCATCACTCACTCTAAAACGACCATAATCAATAGAGTTGTTCGCGCATTATAGTCGCGTAGGTTTGAATTGTCTTCGCCACCAAATGTATGGGAGGTCATGGGTTAACCACCGTTGTAACGCTCTATAATAATGACCAGTTTATCTTGAGCCATGGTTAAATACGGGACTAGTATTGAAAGTTCCGAGTTATCGAGAGTGTTGACTTTTGTCTTAGCAAGCAGCGCCACCAGAGGCTCTCAAGATATCCTGGTTTTTGTTGTTTTATGGCCCAGGGCGTAGTCTTAAGTTTCGGGCCTCCGGGCCTTTGACAAAGTAGCCGATTGTCGGTAGTCTGACTGATTGCTTGTTATTAGTTTTATTGTTCCGATGATGGGAGTCAACTTCCGAACATTTGCATATCTAATGCTTGATTTATACAATGGCGTTTAGGGATTTTCTATGGTAATTTGTTATTGACACGTTGTTGTGTTAAGTATAATAGATTTGTTAAGAAGTTATCTAAAATCTTGTGCTACTGTGAGTGCTACCTGTTGCATTGTTTTTTTTGCTACCTGTTGTTGGTAGAGCAACATTGGAATGGAATGTAGGTTTTATTAATTGTGACTGTATTCTAGATATTTAGCTATTGAGATTGAGTTTGTTTAATATTATTGCAATTTTGCCCATATTACCTTTCGAAACTTTTTTTCTAGAATATTACTTGTTTATTTGTTGAACTCGATGTATCGCTTGTTGTTTTTAGAAATATTGCCTCTCCTAATTAACAAGCCAATGCAGACTCAGCAAGATTTAGGAACATAATTAACTAAAAAGTTTTCTAATACTTCGTATTAAATAATGATACACACTCAACAAGTGTATTGATCTTCCCTAATTCAAGTCGACAAAGCGCTGTCGGCAACTTTGTATCATAATCCAATCAATCAAGTTGAACCGATAAATCCCTGCCACGAACATTACTTCCGCTAATAGGGTAGTTGACTAAGAAAATATATTTAGTCCATCAGTTAGATTACTAATAAATATTGTATACGTATTTTTTCATTTGTCTGGCAAACAAAAAATTACGAAGATACAGCGCTTGGAAATTTCGTATGACGTCACGCCGTGCTACAAATTTTAGCACGTTATTATGTCAAAGCCCCCCACTCCTGAACTTTGATGTGATATATCTTTGTAATTTTTTATCTAATTGATAAAACAAAAAATACGTGTTCAATATTTTTTAATAATCTTACTGAGGGACTAAATCGAATCGATTTATTTTTACCCAGGCAACATCCCTATTATCACTCTCTTACTAGTAATACAATAATTTGTGTATGAAAGAGGCGACTGAACGCTTCGGTGAGAGTTCATAGTGGTCATTAGATCGATTTTACAAAAATATTCCATCTGGTCACAGTAGGGCACAAGACCCGGTACAATCAATAAGCAAGTTCAACCTCTTACCTACATCTCAACACCACAGATAAGTTTCACGTAGTAAAAAACGAGAACATACCGGTTTTATACTAATTAGAGAACTTGGAAAATGATTAGTCTGTGGCACGAGCCGGCCTCGGAATCGATAATGCACGCATAAACATTCTAATATATAATTTGCATCTTTAACAACGTGTCGATATGAAAAAATAATTATATAGCTCGAATTACCAAAGTTCACATATCAATATTATTATAGCTTTTAATAAAATTGAAAATTCATCATCTGCGTCCGAAGCCCAGGGAACTGTTACGCCTACTTTTCAATTAGTGTGACTAAATAAAAATAAATTAGCATAAAATCTGTCATTAGGGAGGAATTTGTATACGCATCACTAAACGTTGGAAAGTGGGCTGTTATTTGGGCCAGAGCTTGATAATTCTTATCTACCGTATTCTATAGCGTATCTGTTAGATGCTTAACACTATCAGCCAAACTCTACTGATTGACCAGTTTGACAGTAAATCTCTACTTTACAAATGATTTACGACAAGACCACGTATCTAAGGTAGGTTTGGCTTGCTCCAGGCATATAGGGCTGGTACAAACTGTCGTTGAAAGCAATACGTTCCCGCCTAACTAAGCCTATGTGCCCTTGATAGCGAGGATGCTAGTTACTTTTGTACGCCTATTTACTTCTAACTAGGCAGAAATACCTGCCTAGTTAGTAGCCTTTAGGTGTTATTTAACGTAATGACTGCGAATTTCAATAAAATAGAACGGGATATCAATGTGTCTGCCTGTTCTGTAGTTGGTGATTTTGTTCGGTGTAATTGTCATTGTTTATAGTGGGTTTTCCTAGACCAATCGCTAAACGAAATGTCAAAGAGAATGATGAATGAAATAGCAACAACGAGAGCAGAGAAAACACATGACTGTTTGGTCATTCTCCGTCTTCCGCAATTTAGACTTATATTGCGGTAGTGACCTCTCTACCAGAAATATCAAACATTGTCCCACAATTCAACCATCAACAAGCTTAATAACAATATTTCAATAAACATAAAGACCTCTTTGATAAAACACCAATATTTTGGATGCCATCAATATTCATCCAACGTTTTATGGACATCGATTGGGCAGTCATAAAGAATGATGGCTATAAATCTCTCAAATCGGAGGAATGCCTACCATCACAATATAACACAAGATATATTTAGTCTAATCGAATAATAGAAAGATGCATTCGATCTATAAATTCACGTTTTCTAAACACCTGTAGTGCGATTAAGAAGAGCTATAGCCATAAACCAAACGGGACGAGTAACGGCAGACCGTTCTCAAAGGTCGGAGCTAAAGCCATACGGAATAATAAAAATAATTACCTACTTAACACCACTGGTGGTTCCAAAGGTATTCTCATGTTCGTAGAAAACCGTTAAGAAATTGGTAAAGCGATTGATAGCTTTTTTGCCAGAGTCGAGGTTAATTCTCGATATTCAGGTTCCATTAAAAATGTCTGTCTGACTGACATTCTGTTTGTTATTTAATTGTTCCTGATTGTTATCTACTCAGAAAGTTTTGTTGCTATTGTGTGTGAATGAAAGCTAAAAATTATAAAGTCTGCGTTTACTCAATTCTTTTGTATTTTTCGTGATAGAAACAAACAAGTTAAAGTTGGTTATTTCACTCGTGCCATCGAACGTCATTTTCGTAGTGGTCAGAATGTTATGCCCAATAGTGACCTAACCTCATGGCCTTATAAGGATACATACATAAGGACACATCTCTCCAAGATACAGGCAAGTACCTAGTTTGGGGGTCACCGTCCAATCTATTTTTGTACAATATAATTTATTAATATTTAAAAAAAAGTTGCTAAGGTTGAAATAGCACGCGATTTTAGAATCATATCAGTTCACATGACGTAGTCAGCAGTTGTCACGATATAGTCCAAAAATCCTACTAAGATCCAATTGACAGTTTTAAAGATATTATTACCATAAAAAAATAACACTACCACGATTCAAATTAAGTAAAATAAAGATCAGATCTAAAAACACCACCAAATAGCATCACCTAATCTTTTAGCCACGATTTCTATTGGTGTCACATCGACAGTGCGAAATGTATAAGAAACACTAATGATACAAACAGTGATTTAACAATAACAGAGGGAAGAGACAATGACAATTATATAAATTATTGTTTATTCTATACAAATAACGTCATCATTAGGTACAGCAGGAAATACAAGACAATGATACTCAATTTTTAAAATGGTTATAAAGTTATAACAAAGATGAACAATCAGTAAAATAGTAAACATTGACGGTATATTTGGGAAAATAATGATATAGCAGCATAGTGATAAAGTAAGTATAGTTTTGTAATTTTGATATAATATTATCGCAATAATTACCCAGGGATTCTTAGGCAGACTCAGGCAGGAAGCGAATGGCCATATTACAAACGATAAATTGCAAAATATTCCAATACATGAAGCCTTTTTCAGCTAAAGCAGGTAGGTTACCCATTGCATAAAAGGACGTCCAAGGGGAAAGATTTCAACATTCTTAAGAAATGCAGCGTGGTTTTAATAGAAGTATGTAATTAAATAACAATCTCAGTTTTACGGTACACTTTCATTTTCTTAAACAGTTCACCTTCTATCAGATGAACATTCTTTCACTTCGCAAGGTCGATTGTGTAAAAGATAAAATTTTGGGTGCCTACAAGTAATCTGTTTTAAAAATAAGTTCGAATTTTTTGAATCATCTTCCCAATACCTTCTTCGTTATGTCGCTTGTAAACTTTTTAATAACGAGCAATTATTTTACGACGTTTTGATATCATTGCCACCTGACCTTGATCAGTTTCTCACGCTTTGATTTGGATATAAAATACAACTTCACGCCTCAAAAATTATTTTATTTTCCGAATTTCACAAGTCAAAAAGCACTGCTTGATTCTATTATTGTGGATTAAAAAATAATGCACGTAATCTGATGATCATGCAAAGAGAAACAAATTGAAAACGGCCAGCTCAAGAATAATCAGGAAGAACTAGGTAAAAGTTAAAGCTTTGACATCACTAAACCTATTTCAAAATTGAAGTTATAGGCGAGATCCATTTTGTTGGCTGCACAACGAAATCGTTCCAAACCATCTTCTTCATTACCTACACGTAATTATATTTCATTGCTTCTAATTGAATCAAATCACATTTTCATTAATAACGATTATGATTATCAAACATATGTACCTATAACATGAATTTGAATGTAGCAACATTCAAATTCAAATCTTCATCTTCATTTCTTCCGTATTTGAGAACAAGAAAATATTGCTGTCTTACGCAACTAGGTGTTGCAACTTTGTATATTTTGGATTCTATATTACTACTAACTAGTTATAATATGATTATATAAGTGTCATTGGTGTCATCGTCACATCCGTTCTAAAACTCAAAACTGTAAAATTAGATTAGCGCGTCACCTTTTTTATTTCCCTATGGTTTTAACTTTTCGTCTCATCCCTGATTTGCTTAAACTTTGTTTATAACGACTCTAATATTTCTTTAAAACCTTAACTGTAACAAACACGAGCTACTATGAATACAGAGGGCTATAAGAGTACAGTTCAAAGAAATGATGAATGGACTGCCATGTGTGAAAGATAATATGGCCAGAAAGGGGGTGACTAACGCAATGACGGCTAACAGAGAAGTATCTGGAACAAAAAGACATGTAGCGCCGACCCTAAATAAATTGGCATAAGGGAAGAAGAATGCTGATTATAACGTCGTTTCTTGACGTATCTAAGCTGAAGTTTGGAAAACAGGGCTAAAGCTACAAGACCTTCGTGGGAAACGATTTTCCAACGATGAAGAAGCTCAAGGCGGCAATAAATGCGCATTTTTCAGAGAAAGGAGACAATAATTTTTAACAGGTTATTTGAAAAGTTAATGTCGAAATATGATAAATGCATTGAGGCAATGGAGGATTACAATGAAAAATAAAAATTATTTTAATTGAATTTACGTTTTTTTTTCATGCCGATACCGCGAATACATTGAACGCCCCTCGTATGCTTTAGAAGCGTCACGAACAAAATTCTTAGCTCTATTCATCGCGGCAGGCCCAGGCGTAGATGGTGGGATGAGCTGGATTCTTTTAATAGAGATTTGTCCTTGGTAGCTCTGGACATAGAGAAGTGGAAAGAGAGTATGGCTTTTGGCCAGCAGTGGGTCATTAATGCCTTATATGTATAAAAAATAAAAATAATCATACTAAGAGAGAGCTATGGATTATACAGACGCTAGCACATCAAGCTACTACAATCTGTCAAATGCCTTTAATAGATTTTCAACTTCATCGCTAAAGCATAAGGTTCAAAGTTGATTAGGAAAATTTGACAGTTTCGGGTAGCTTGATGTGCTGGCACGCGCAATTAAGGACTTGAAAGATACTTAAATTTTCAAGCCAAATTCACAGACGATAGCGATTAATAGCATTTGAAAATAATAACATTGTTTTTGTTTGTATTATGTTGCTAACCAGTGTACAATAGTCTTTTGTGTTTTGTTACCTAGTGATTTAATAATACGAAGGTATTGCTCATAGAAGATCGACTATCAGTACATGTTGTCTCATAAACAGGCAATTTTGTCGTTCTGATTCAATATTGTTATTACACAATCATATTTGTTGATGCACCTAATCGAATGGCTAAAATAATCATAGAAAATAGGAAGTGTTTATTTAATTCAACCATCTTCGTCCTCGAGTTGATCTAATTCTAAATTATCGTGTAGTCGAATTTTTCCAATTGAAAGATTTCCATGAAAGGAAGTTGTTGCCATGTTAGAACCCTAAATTCTAAGCAATCCTCAATATTGTAGGAATGCGAAAATTTAGGGCCATCTTGTTAATAGTCAGTTGTCGTACGTTGTTGTACGCAAAATACGCACATTGACGTGGAGCTGCGGACACCAGCCCGTATTACCTATTCAGTCAATCTAAGTCAGTTGTCACAAGTCTAAACGAAAGATTAGTTAGTTACCAATTTTATCAAATCAATTACAAACAATCTACATACAACCATTACCTAATCGTAAATATCGAACTCAACAAACCATTAAATTCTATTCACCTCTTAATACTTACAAATTGCTTATCGAGGCAATAATTACATTCACATTACGTACGTAATGTTTCGTTAATTTACAAGCTCATATAAACTTGTGGACACAGGTTGTTGATCGAGTTAAGTCAGATATGGTATAACTGTGACATAATAACGAGGAAAGTGGTGCAGTCATTACTTATATATTGCTGAGAACGGGGGCAGTAGGTACATGTGGACATTGCACCAATGATGGCGGGTCAAGTTAGGTTACAATCATTATTGGTACATTTTTAGTCTACTTAAAAATTAAATAATACATTTGTATAGTCTATGAGCCTTTTTATCGCAGTTATGGTAATGCTGGCTTAGGGATTGCAATCCCGCAAAACGGGATCCGGCATTCCCGCGGGATCCCGCTCCACTTATTAATCTGCTGGATCCCGCACCTTCAAAACGCGGATCCGCGGATCCCGCAAATTTAAATTTACTAAGAGCGTTTTCGGCATCAGGATATATTTGCAGTTCACTCAGAAGCAGGCTTAGAGATGATACTATAAATGCCATTTGCTTTTTAAGAGCGAAGTTATCACCATAGGTTAGTCGTAGTAATAGAATCTAGATAAGAGAAAGTTGTGATTTGATTATTAGTCATTATATGAATAAGACTATTAAGACTGAATTACAAACATCATAAAACTGTTGTTAGATGTAAGGATAAAATTAAACAAAACTGTTGATTCTTAACATTTAAAAATTAAGGTCTAATAAGGCTGATTACTAATTACTCGTACTTAATTATAATTTCATTGTTATTTTGTTAGAAAACAAGTAATTTTTGTTGCATAATGTAAGACATGTTTAATTAATAATACTTGATTTTTTAAACAAAAACCTGTAGTTTCAATTCGATTTTATAACATAATTTTAAATAAGATAAAGTATTAATTTTTCGATCTTATAGCCCTATAAGATCAAAAAATTAATTCTTTATCTTAGCCCTATAAGATCAAAAAATTAAAACTTTATCTTACATACAAACGGGGCAAAAAGTTTAACTACTGTGAATAATTTCAAATATGCGGGATCCCGCGGGATCCCGCGCGGGATTGATCAATCCCGCATATCAATCCCGCGGGATTGAGTGAGCTGCGGGATTGCAATCCCTATGCTGGCTACATCAACACAGGAATATGATTTGTTTGCCGCGAGATGGATAGACGTTTGTCGTGCATGTTTGAGGTTCTGTGCGATGACGGACTATAGACGAGATATTTTTTGTGTCAATATTATTTGATTGTGGTTTGTCAGTTTTACTTGTTCTGATAATTAATTTGTATATTATTTCTGTTGGGCTCTGTCTCGTATAGGGTCTTAGCATTATGCTGAGCGATGGCCGTTTTGCGTAGATGTGACGCATACTTTCTCCCAAATTGTTATTTTGTGTATTTTGTTTGTGTTTTTATTTTTATGCGTCATGTTTACCGCTAATAAACGTATTTACTGTCTTTCATTCTTTCTTTATTGCAAAAATTTATTTCTGATTTTATTGAAATTTTACTGTGGAATAACTTGGATCTGGATCCGTAATGTTGTGCATGTTTTTACCAATTAAATAAATAAATCAATGTGTTCTAAAAACGAAAATTAATATTATGATAACGGTTCTTGAACTATAACTCCAGAGAGAATATGAGTAAAAATACCTAAGCAAAAAGTGATTTTAGAACGGCTTTTCTAAGGAAATATCCATTCTCTTCAATAAATCAGTCGTCAGATTAGCATAAGACAAGTTAATTTCAAACATACAAAAAGCTAATTTTAAATCGTACAAAAAAATTAACTTGTTTACATATTATATCAGCCTTTACATCTCTCATCTTGTGTTTGAATTATCTAAACCCATGGTTTACCGTAGCGGGCACATCTGGGGGCCTAAACTATTTATTAATCAATATAATCTTTAGAGAAATTCACTTCGACGCCCTCCGTACTAATCATTAATTTAAAAATTCGTGTTCAGTATCATCGAGTGTATGTGTCTTATATCACGCGTGGGCATTATAATTAAAAAACGATTAAAAAACCTGCACTTTCTTTCCTAAAGCCACTCTGATACCATCAGATTTCTAGCTCCCCAAATCAATAACGGCCCAGTGATTTCTAAATGATTAATTACGAAAACTTATTAATACATGTCTGATTAAATCACCGCGTAATTATTAAGAATGAATGTTAATTGACTAATAAAATCATTGATCTGTATGGGTAAGCTATTAACAGGGTGTAGCCAGCGCCGGAGCATCAAAATATTAAGATTTTTTATTTTGGGCTTCATAAAAACACTAAGTACTCAATTAAATTGTATTGAAACACTACGTTACGTCAAGGCAAGGCTAGGTATTTTAAAAGTAAATAAACCTTGACTACTCTATTAATTATGAACCAGGTAGCTTTATAAGTAAGTTGAAAACAAAATCGAACATGTGAAATCGCCTGAGGCTGTGAAGATGATCAAAACATTATTATATCTATTTACTCTTTTAAAACATCACCAGTGTCATATTTTTAGATGGTTCCAAACCACGCCTGTCTTATGTTTGAACCAACCTTTTACACTTCTGGGTGTACTGTTTGAATATTTATCACCTCCTACTAAGAACATTTTTAAGAAAGACTTTATATCAAATCATTATTTCGTGGGCAGCTGCAGTTTTCTGATTACTGGATTTACACCATAAAGGCTTAAGGCTCCTTCAAACAGGCGCGACACGCGATAAAATCGCGTGCGACACAAAGGCACCACAAGTCGTGCAACGAGCGGTGCCTTTGTGTCGTGCGCGATTATATCGCGTGTCGCGCCTGTTTGTAAGAGCCTTTACTTAGTTGCCTCCGTCATGACAAGTTCCTCTCTATACGCATTCTTATCCGACAGCATTTCAATATTTTCAGCGAAGCTTAATTATTTTGGTAAACTATCGAACGTTCATAAGATCATATCCTTCATAACTATAAATAACATTTCTTTTTGTCAATTAATCTTCATTCGATTGGAACTGATCTACAAAAAAACAACAATATTAATTATTGTCGCTTCTGATGGATGTTGAGTTCAACATGCATGACACTTAATAAATGGTTAATAATCGAAGTTATACTAGTAGATAAGAGTCAAATCAATCGGATCCGACATGACAGAATCACAGTTGGGCTGCCAAACGGTGATAAGCGATCTTGGGGCTCTTATTAGGGCTTGTACAGACTGCCCATGGCGTCGCAACAGCAACGCCGTGACACTTGATTGATTGCCTAATGACAAAGTTATCTTTGTAATCAATTTTCCTTTTTTTCATAAATTAATCAAATAGACTTCGTTAGGCTAGCTTTTAAGTATAAATAATTCAATTAGCATTAGCAAAAATTGCTTTCTTTTAAAAAGTTTGTGGTGTTTTTTAGTACTTAGACTGGTCTGCAAGAGTCGAAAACCTCTTTTTTGGAGTCTATTTAAAATAATGGAGCACTGACAAAATAAAACTCGTTTTTGGTGCGTTACGACGGCGACGCTACACAACGTAGCGTTGCCCTGCGGCTACATCGACCTGTGCGCACGGACCCTTACACTACAAACTGTAGCCCATGAATAAAACATGAGCTATTATGAAGCACCGATGGCCGAACTGACAAGTTAAGTATAATCTCAACTTTACGACTGTAGGTAGTCTGTTTATATCAAGACTGTCCACGCGCTTACAGAGAATTACAACTCCCATTTGTCAAATACAGGTAGATAAAATAATTCAGAATAACGGTTTTTTTTATATTTATGTAAGAGAAATCAGTAAAGTTTGATATTATGTGAGACTTGGCCTTGCTGCTGAACAGTGTTTGTAAAAGGTTTAGAACTGAAATGCTAATAAGTAATTAACATTTTGTAACTTGCCTACTTTGAAACTGATCCGCGTGACGCACACTTTAACTTTTTTAACCTCTCGCTAGCATTTTTGAGTAAGCATGTGGCGCACGCGTCGTAGGTGCCCATGCCGGCAAAAACGCGCGTGAAAGTTGCGTACGCCGCCGATCATCTATTTACAAACTACATAGATGACATAAGAAAGAAAGAAAGAAAGAAAAACACATGCGTACAAAAAGATAATTAATTCTAATAATAAGGAAAAATAAAAACAAAATAAATCTATAATCACGAGCACAAAGCAGAAATAGTTGACGGCTGCACGTCATGACTGTGACAAGAAGGCTTCCCAGCGTGGTGCTGATTTTCAGTGGTTACCTACCCGAAAAGGACGTACGAAAACCAACCATTAAAGTTACTTGAAAACAGCGGTGCTATTCTGTAAAAATCTCACCGTGAAAACTTAGGTGAAGCGAGCGTGGAGTGAGCTGTCAATAGTGTCAATTCCTAGCAAAAACAAACTCACTTCACCTAAGTTTTCACGGTGAGATTTTTACAGAATCGACCGGCAGGTGTCTTAAAGGCTCGATCATTAAAGTATATTATATTATGTATTATTATTTGTATCATAACAACATGCATGATATAAATCTTCGCTAATTTTGATTTTGGTCTCCCGTTAGCCTCTTTATTTGATGGTCACTTGTTTTTTGTCTAAAATTTCATTGTTTTTATTGATACATCATTATTATTTTACGACAACATTACCAATCCTTTCCGATCAATAGCTAACTGTAAATTCTTCTAATAAAATCTTTTTAACTAGCTAAAACATTTTAACCTTTCCAAACAGCATTTATTCTAATTTCCTATCTTGTTAACTTTAGATTTAGAAACTGGTCCACGTATATTTTAAGTGCTTAATATTTTTGTTTTTATCAGGCTATTAATGTCATTGCAAGACTACCTATGGCAGATCGTAAATATTTTTATCACATCATTTCTTCAATGCTTAATTGCTTATTCTTTATCGGTATCTACATAAAAACAATTTTGAATATATATTCTACATGTTAACTTGTTAAGCAGATGGTCCCAGCTGTTATTCGTGGATCTTTGGCAGTTGCTACGGGTCGTCAGAAGCCCGAAAGTCGGACAACCAGTCGTACCAAGAGGCAATACCCAGAAACTGGGTTGTGGAGGTCAGATAGGCAGTTGCTTCATGTAAAATACTGGTATTCAGCTGCACCCAGTTAGACTGGAAGCCGACTCCAATATATTAGTTGCGAAAAGGCTAGACAGTTGATGATGATCATCATCATCGTTTCAGCCGAAAGACGTCCACTGCTGGACATAGGTCTCCCCCAAGCACCTCCACTTCGACCGGTTCTATGCTTCTCGCATCCAACGGGTTCCTGCGGCCTTCACAAGGTCGTCGGACCACCTTGAGGGAGGCCTTCCAACGCTACGTCTTCCGGTACGCGGTCGCCACTCCAGAACCTTTCGGCCCCATCGGCCATCTGTTCTGCGAGCAATGTGCCCTACCCACTGCCACAGTTGATGATACTACGTTCTAAGAACCAAGAAAGAAAAAGAGCAGAAACTTTTCGAAAAAATTACTGACATTGATAGCTTTTTTCATAGTTTCCGTATTTGGAAACTCATTTACATATTTTGATAAAAGTTTAATAAAAGTTGTTTGATTGTTTGTTTTGAATAGTTGATAACCTTTTTATATTTTCACACCTGATTTATTCGTTTAAATGATGATAAGTCATTACTTAGTGAGTTGATAACTGTGTAATACTGTCAGTTGAATTTAAAAAAAAGTGGTCTAGACTGAAACTGGACTCGCATACGAAGGGGTCCGTACCAGGTAAAAACGCCGAAAAAAAACACGTTTGTTGTATGGCCGTATGTGACTAAAACAAAAACAAAATAAATATTTAAGGGAGCCCCCCTTAAATATTTATTTTGTTCTTGTTTTAGTTATAGCGGCAACAGAAATACATGGTCTGTGAAAATTTCAACTATCTAGCTATCACGGTTCATGAGATACAGCCTGGTAACAGACAGACAGACGGACAAAGTGGAGTTTTATTAATATGGTCCCGTTTTGACCCTTTGGGTACGGAACCCTAAAAACAGAAGTTTTAGTCACGCGGCAATCGCTTTCAAAACGCTTTGTATTTCTACAACAACTTTAAACGGGCCGGTTATAGCTTTTGTCTATGATAGAATCTCATTTTACCTACCTCAGGTTCCCAAATAAAAATGCAGCGTCTAGCAAACTAAGCTAAGCTATACTTATTAAAACTTATTTACATGCTCCAAACAGGCAAAATATGGACTAAAAAAAATGGACTATATGTGTGCTGATTGGTTTTTCGCGATTTCAGGTTTAATCCTATAGTAAAAGTTGTTCATAATGACCTCTGAAGAAGTTGTTAATGTTTTACCAATAACCCTGTATAGGTTTCTAAGTAGGCTTAGTATGTCTATTGAAGTAATTAGACAAACAAAGTCCTGTCCTAAGTCATAACTAAACACGAAAATTAATTATTTCATGTTTACAGGCAGGCAACTACACAAATCCAACAGTAATAAAGCAATTAATAAACAACACGCGTTCTACAAATGCACCTTCATGAACATGTCAATATTGCAATTCACATTATGTTCAATGTGGCAAATCTATGTTTGTATTGCATAATTTTTTTTATGAAACACTAAAACCTCGTCCACACTAAAGCTGCGGATTCCTGAGCGGTGGCTGTCATAGTATATCGGCCTAAATCTGTTATTTTCACCAATTTTTGACAATAAGGTGTCAAAAACCGCTCTGTTTTTCGGTAGCCGTAATTGTGTGACCATTCACCGCTTTATTAGGAAAGCAAACTTTAGGCTATAAAGAATACCTATCCAAACCAGTGCACCTACAGGGCCTAATTAATTTATTGTCAACGCTTCACGGACGTGTTGAGTCAGTTGAGTGTCGGTATCTATAGGACGACCGCTTAACTGAGACGTTGCCTGAGGTAGTAGCGCAGTGCGGGAGGGGTGTGGTGACATGATACGAGAGCTCAGTGATAAGTCAACTTGTCACAAGTATTACCCCTCCCGCACCGCACAGCTACCTAAGGCCGCTATCCCACTGGCGTTTTACGAGCGTCGGCGTCTCTCGAACGTCTGCGATGCGTCAACGTTGCGCAGACGCGACGTTGACGTCGCGTCGTCGCGTGACAAGCATTAACGTCCGTTGAACGCGACGTCGACGTCCCGTCTGCGCAACGTTAACGTCGCGCTTGTTGGCAACAGGTACATGTGCGCGACGTTAAAGTCGCGTTCAGCGAACGTTACTGCTTGCCACGCGACGACGCAACGTCAACGCTCGTAAAACGCCAGTGGGATAGCGGCCTTAGGCGGTCGGACTATAACAGCAATAAAACAAAAGCCGAACGACCTATTCCTCAAGATCGCGATAGTGTTTTCTACTCTTGTCACACAATATGTAAGTATCACGTAACTACTTATACAATAGCGCGAACGAGACTCTACCGATTACCAGCCCCTAGAATTAGCCATGATATTACCTTTTGGAGAGTTACTACACCCGCTGGACGAGTTTCCAGATTGCATCTTTACTACAACTGTTATTTTTTGTGGTTATACTCAAAAGAACTGTTATCATTACTACTTGTTTTTATTGTAGCAACTCTAGCGGGAAAAGTGTTGCACTAAGAGCTGTTGTAAAAGAAAATTAGGCCAGTGCTACTAGAAGAAGTGACATAAAAAGTTATTTTATGATTAATATGGGTAATAACCATAAGTCCCGTTTTCTAGAAAGATGGCCACATGAAGGTCGCGTGAAGGCTGTTGAATGCAGGCTTATGTTTAAAAAATATACATAATGCAGGTGATCAATACTGATTGGTGATTTATGACTATTTTATATTTACGAGGAATAATTTGCGACCGCTGATTGGAATAGAAATGGGATATTACGCCATTGATCAAGAACCCCCCAAAAAAAAAGAAAAGAAAAAAGGAAAGAGATCCCCATTACCTTCAATTTCAAATCGATCAGCTTTTCTATACACTATTTCTAATAGGGGAAAGCGGGCAATAAAAATATGAAAAGCAATATTGATAGATAAAATTAAATACTTTCGAAAATCTAGTGGTTATTAAGTATTCAAAAAAATCGGGTCAGTGATGCGCTTATCAACGACATTGTATGAATATTTAAACTGGTATAATTTTTTATTTCGATCACAGATGAGCCATAAACATCCGCGAGACTCGTGAAGTGTGTCGAATGAAATTAATAGGCCACAAAATATACAATCTCCGAAAAAACTATACTAAAATTTACATCCTCCACTAATTTGTTGACTAATAAGATATAAAAATTCAAAATATATTATGATGAATTTATAATACACATTTATGGCAGTTATAAAAATATACGTTTATTGCTTCATACAGAATTGATTTTTAAGTAAGATGAGCGTATAAAAGGATGCAATAAATCGCTATGCTATTAAGTAAATCGTTTTAGTTCTACTTATACTTACTTACGTTTTATTATTGCATTCTATCTATGGTAAAGAATGTTTTCATTTTCGAAGTGAATCTAAAGTGGTGTTTTTATGAGTTAATAACGAAAGTAAATAGAATATGAAACTACGTCTACATAATATTATGTAATAGAGTATGTAAGTATTCAAACAATAGTCGGACAAACTCTAGTGTTTACTTTCGATACACAGTTTCAGACAGCTGAAATTCATTTTGTTTACAGTTCAGTTTCGTTCTATATGTTTGTCTGCGTAATAGTATTTTCTATGAAATCCTATGTGCATGATTTATGATATTCACATAAGAAAGTGTGCGTGAATTAATTTGGAGTTGAGCTTATGATTGTTTTTTTAAACGTAGGACAAAAAGTTTTCTCTTTGAGCTTAGAGCATATTCTTACCTTCCGCTTGTAGCTTGCTTTTGCTTGCTTTTAGGACCCATTGTCATGACAAAAGTCATGACAATGGGTCCTAAAATCCTACATAAACGACATTGGGCAGTAAACACCACTCCAACCTTACTGACTGACTGTCTTTTTGTCTGCCATTTAAGGGCCTGACCACATCTCCATGTCACGACGTCGTCAACGTGGAACGGAGCGGTAACGCGGCACGGTGCGTTGACATAACGTGCAAAAAAATGCACGTCACGACGCCACCGCAACGTTACACGTCGCCGTGGCTTGTAAAATTCTGGTACATTCTTCACTAACGTACCAGAGAAATAGCAGTCTCGTTCTAGATATGGACAGCACAATACGCATTCTGCTATTATATTTATTATTCTTTTTATTCTGCTTTTTCTTTTATTGACAACTGATCGCTATAACATTGAAACATTAACTGAGCTAGCGCATCGTAGCCACGTCGGCATACGACGACGGCGACGTCAGACGCGCCGTTCTACGGCGACGTTGCTGTACCGTGCACTAGCACGATGCGGCAACGCACCGTGACGTGGAGATATGGACACGGACAGGCCCTAACTTGACAGATGTGACCTTTTCTAATCCGCAGAGAAAGGGTCACTTAGTTCAACCTGATTCTTTAAGCGTCATTTTCCTATGACTCATTAATTACTTTCATAGAATCAATCATAATGTCTAAAAGAACAAGTAAATAGCTAGTAAAATATCACTATAATATCCATTATAACATTCCTCGTTAGATACTTGATTACACTTTCTATGATTATGCGCAAAAAATGAGGTAGAACGTATCATCTTCACTTTTATATTATGAACGCTAAACGGAGACAGGCACTTATTTATTTAGGCAGGTTGCAAACAGCGTCATTAATTCGTTGTTAGATTACTTTAATCACCGTGTTTGGTGATAGCAATATTAGAAAACAAAATTGGCATAATCCTATAATGTTCCCACTGCTGAGACACAGCCCACAGGCCTCCTCTCTTCGAGAGGGAGCGAGCAATAATCTGTACCACGCGGGCCCAGTGCGGGTTGGAAGTGTCTTCGAATTTGTAGTTCATTGGACATGCCGGTTTCCTCACGATGTTTTCCTTCACTGTTTTGAGAGCAGTGTTGATAATTTACACAATGTAAAGCGCCACTCTGCATTCTGACCTACAACCTACAACTCGTAAGTAGCGGCCGACAAACTTGCTCTAGTTGTTTTGACGGTATCCTTTTTTGGCCCTATTCCCCTTTTATATGAAAAGAGAGGAAGTGATTTACGGCAGGATACACCAAAAAATTTTAAACCAATTATATCAAGAGGTTGAAATAATTAGATATATTCTCGTAAAAACCTAGTGAATTATGCGGGTGTGACATAAAAATTCGCAAGTCGCGTGCAAGACACGATAGTTAGCCGTGCAGGTATTATTTACTGGAGTTCGTGAGTGTTTCAAATGTAACTGCAATGGTATTTCCCATGGGAAGTGGGAAGTTTCTTGATTCCTACGACGTTCGATGGAACAATTATAAATGAATTGTCTTAGACACTTTTATTTCCTGAAATTCCTTACATAGGGATGGAACTAAACTACAGTAGGTGATACTATGTTATAAAGCTTTAAAATAATATAAATCAAATATAAAATTACGAGTAGAAATAGAGAGGAAGGGCATTCTTCTGCACTTATTAGCTACTGCAGCAGACGATTTTCGGCTATAGGCAATAATAAAATAAAATAATATTATTTAAAAGTGACGACTCGCCCGTTTCGGGGCGAGCAAATTCATGCGAATCGACAAATAAGCCCGATTTTCAGCTAATGTATCTATTTTGTACTAAGATTATGATGTCTTAATAAAGTATCATCATAATCTGCCTAGCCTTTTTCGAACTATGTTGGGGTCGACTTGTCTTAATAAGGTACCTATTCATTCCAAAATGGAGACATTATTAATTATTATTCTGACAATGAAATTCCGGACTGCGTTGTCGTTCACAAGCAAAATACTAATTTTATAATTAAAAAAATATTCTTAACAAGACAGCTATTTCATAGAATTCCTTAAAAGGAATCAAAATCCATTCAACACAAATCATATAATCAAAGACTAGTTTTTTTTCGAACAGTAAGCGTTTAAACTGTAATGTGGCTCCCTGCGGAGAGAAGGGTCATCATTCCGCCCACGCCCTTTTTGCTCACTATTTTATTGCTTCGTTTGGGGCCTTCCGCACGCGTCATTTTGTCTAGAAAGATTGAGCCTATACATTATAACTCAAATATTTTTGTAGAAGTCTGTTTTTTTTGCTATTTTATTTTTTATCTAATACTGAATTCGGAATGAATCCAGTGTTTCTGGTATTATGAATACACTGTGCATTAAAATTCATATAATTGTTTTAAAATATAAAAAAACATGTTCCGAAATAGTTCACCATATAGGGCATGACGTGCGTTTCACGGGATTAACCAATAACCCTATTTAAAGATATATCGATCCTTCATCTAAACTAATATTATAAAGATTTTTTTTAAACGTTGCCCCACACTAGGAATTACTCCTGTGTCGTGGGTGCGTTTACAAACATTTAAATTCACATACACAAACAGCCAGACCCGGAACAACTACCTGTTGGCAATACAAATATTTGTTCCGTGCGGGAACCGAACCCGCGACACGCAGCGCAGCGCGCGCGCAGCGTGCGCGTATTTTGTTTGTTGCGCTGTCACGCTGAAACGGCTGAACGGAATTGGATAAAATTTGTCACATGGGTAGACCATGACCTGGATTAGGCTATATTAGTTACTTTTTATCCCGATATTCACACGGGATCGAGGATTATACGGATAGTGAAAATGCGGGGCGCTGTTTGTATTTTATTTTGTTAGGGGCTGTCCATTAATCACGTGAGGCTCGAAAGGGGGGGGAGGGGGTCCATAAAAAATCACGAAATATCACAAGGGGGGAGGGGGGGTGTAGTAATATATCACGTGTATTTATTTTTTTAAAAACATCCTGCAAACTTTCTAATAAAATTAGATGATTATACCTGTATTTTATAAACATAAAAAAAAAGGTCCGATTCTTTGTAGGTACTAAAGATACACGTGATATGAGGGGGGGGGGGGGGGTAAGTCTTAAACCTCACCATGTATCACCAAGGGGGAGGGGGGGGGGTTAAAAATACCAAAAAAAACATCACGTGATTAATGGACGGCCCCTTACCGGAATATGCAATCACGGTGTATTGAAAATCACAACAAAATGACAATAATAATATGAGTCCTAAAGTTCACGAGACAGCATTAAACATTTCAAGAAATATGACCATACACTAGCTTCATACTATTATGTCACCTATGTTTATACTGCACAGATATCATTGCGACCCACACGATGTCTTAGTTAAACCATAAAGGCATTAAAAACTTTATAGCCGTGATTGAAACATCGTTTAGAGGCAAAAACAGCTATCCTCTTTCTCATAGCTGCCATAATTGATGCTGTGCCGATCACTTATAGACATAATTATAATCTATACGATAACATGGTATCGGTAGGCTTTGTATGGTAACGTAAGATTGATGTAGGTACAGTGGGGTAATCGCGTAACACACACAATTGCAACGCCTTTAATTTTGTCATTTCGACAACTTTCATGGCGTTATTTAAGTGGTCGAGCTGACGAATTTTACAAACATATTAAGCAATGGATTAGGATTTCATTTCGAAATCCTTCGGGTTGTGAAAGGTAGCTAAATCACAAAGTAGTAGTTGTGGTTGGTTAGCGGAAAAATAAGAGCCAATCAAATCACTAGACATTAGTTCAGCGGGTCTATTTTGTAAAAAATTCACCGTGAAAACTTAGGGGAAGTGAACTGTCATTGCACTTGATGCTAGGGAATGACACTATTGACAGCTCACCTCACCTAATTCACGGTGAGATGTAACAGAATAGATCGGATGATAGGCTTATAAAAAACGGGCGTTATTATAAAAGTGCAACATGAAGCCATCCCATACTCCAATGCATATAAATAGCAATTAAATAATGACACTATTGACAGCTCACTTCACCTAATTCACGATGAGATGTTATAGAATAGTTATAGCTCGTTTTTTATAAGCCTATTATCCGATCTAAGGCTCCTGCAAACAGGCGCGACACGCAACGCGAATCGCACGCGACTCATAGGCACTGCTCGCGATTCGCGTCGCGTGTCGCACCTGTTTGAAGGAGCCTTAGATCGGATAATAGGCTTATAAAAAACGGGCGTTATTATAAAAGTGCAACATGAAGCCATTCCATACTCCAATGCGTATAAATAGCAATTAAATAATGCTATCACCAACCTGTTGCTAAGCGTGGTGATATACCTACAAAGATTCTCACGACCTCTCTATCAAACCCATACTTTATACTATAGATACCAGTCCATCAGCCCTGAATGATTACTGGACACTATGATAGAAAACAAACGCTCCAACCGGTATGGAAATGATATTTCATCGAAATCTTATACCGTAAAGATTGTGTGAAAAAATTACAAAAATATGATATTAAATCACAGAAAGTTACCGTTGATCGACTGAGTTTGTTTCTAAAAATATCTTTATACATTATTCATTAGTTGGACACCCAGTGATTCGTTGGATTGAACGTCTTGAGGTAATTTATAGAATTTCTGGGGGCTACGTATGCAAGTAGGTAATTTCAGGGTCCCGTAAACTATTGCTACATGGGAAAACCGAAACAATTCCGCATAATTATGTGTAGTGGTCATGAGTGTGGGAATTCAACGTTGCCTCCAGAGTTCGATCCTCGAATTTGTTTCTTCCTTTGCCTTTAGGAAAATAGTTAAGAGTTTTCTTTTTCGAATAAAAATGCAGATAGAAGCACGTTTTCCAACACCCTGTATGATATTCTATGAGATTTTATTAAGTTTATGCATATTTTTTGTAGTAACGATCACCGTTATTTTACTTTCTTGCATATGATTGATTTATAGTTGTAAAACTATTTGCGGTCACAGTCAAATCGAAAGTGAAAAGGCAGGCCTAGTGTTCCGTGTCCGTCAAAATCTAATCTTGTAGCTACAGGAAAATGACTAATTTTACACAGAATCTTTCTATGCTATCCTATCCTAGGGAAATAACGCAACCTAACCAACGGCTATACATAGTTATCATTATTTTTTATTGTAACCTATCGAATTGCAAAAAAATATATTTTTTTACGTACGGAACCCTACAACAAATTCTGATACGTGCTTGACCGACTTTTGAGGTTTCATTTATTTCTTCATGTTAACAGTACCTTACTGTTCACCGAAAAACACATTATACCTGACGACGCAACACGTTTTCCAGCAATGTCGGGTAAAATATTTAACTAATGAGGTTAATAGCATACTTACCTACTAGTTTTAAATTATTAATGAAAATTATATTTATTATGGTTACGCATGTTTAATTCAATCGGTAATTAATATTAATAAAATTAATTAATAAGGCAGCAAAGTCACTTTGTTTCGTTTGTTGGTACTATGTAATCATAAGGTTGTGGTTGTTGGTAGTGGCAGAAAAAGTGATTTACGGTGGTGTAATTAAAAGTATAGCTTATTGGAATGTGTGAAAAGAAATTTAGTTTTGACTTTTGACTACGATAATTTATACATGTACAACTTAATTTTGTACTCAATTGGGTCAAACAAACCTGCATCACGACATTTTTACAAGGTGAAGAAAATAGTGTCATCTCTACTAAAAACAAATGAAGGATGGACAAATTCTAACTAGAGTAGGTACTTCAAGAGTCTTTTGGCGCCTGAATGACATTGACGGGGGGCTTTGTTGGTAAACATTAATTGTTAAATTGCCAAAGAAATTGTATTGACAAAACAAGATGGCGGCGTTAGTTCCGATTTTGGCCACGCGCCACAAGAACCTTGTAGGTACAGTCACCAAAAGATATAAGTATTTTTTTATTCTAAAACATCCATCGGTTACTTATCTCCTTTGGTGATCGTACGTACCTATAGTCTCATTCGTAACCATTGATTTTCAAAATATATACCTACATTATTTTTAGCTAATGGGACTCAACTTCAAACATAAAACATATCCAATCATACCTTAGTATTGTTTGGATATGTTTTATGTTCGTTTCACACATGAAAAACGTCACAGACGTCTTGAAGTCTGTCGATACCCAATATTCGTATCTAACGCATCTAAGAAGCTTTTAAAGTGTCCCCTAAGATCATTCTACTACTGTTAGCCTTCGTCATCCCACTGCTGGGCAAAAGCCTCTTCCCATGACTTCGAGCTCTTTCGACCCAGGGCTAAAGGGGACCACTGGTCGTTTGTTTTTCCAGCTGGTCCTGCCATCTTCTACGGGGTCTGCCGCGACGCCTTCTGTGTCAGGGCTCAACCTGGTGCTTATTTTAGCCTATACAGCTTATTGGGCATACGGCAAACGTGGCCAGCCCAGTTCCACTTCAGTTGGTAATTTGTGTTTTGTAACGTAAGCTTATAAACTTTTCAAAAACAGGTGGGTAATTTTATTCTGATTGTATCTAAAGTTCGTTTTTTAAACCCAAATAATAATGTAACAGGTGTTATGTTAAACTCCGATACTAAAAAGCAAACATACATAAAGGCTTGAAATGTCAGATTACTAGATAGAAATCTGCTTTTAAAAAAACGAACTTCTGTAATAATGTATTTCTAATTGATTAATTGATTTCTATTGCATTTTTTGTTTGTATTTCTATGTTTTACGAAGAGTTTAGGACTATTGTTCTCTAGTTTTTATTCGGATTAGATCCAGTTAAAAAAGTATTTAATTAATTACCAACGGAATTTATGACCTCCACGAGGTCATTAGATCTATCTACTATTTAGGCTTGTTCGATCGAACGTTAAACGGTAAAATCAACCGTAAATCCATTCAGATTTTACTCATTAAATAATGAGTAAAGTTTGAATAAAATATTATCATGATGTCATTATTTAGCTCGTTAAGAGCTAAATAATGACATCATACACATAAAATTGTATGAGAATATAACGTTAAAAATTAACAAAAAAACAAATAATAATAAGTCATTACCAACTTTCAACCTAAACTTATTTAGTAGCTCTTCCAATAAATAAATTCACAATAAAGCTCTTTTGTCACTAAACTGATGCCTTATACATAAACATTTTAGCATAAACCGTTGAAACTTGATCTATAGGTTCAACAACAACGTTTTAGAGAATTTAAATGATTGTTTTTTTATGTAAATTATGTACCCTTTATCTTTTGATTCAAAAGTGTATGTGATCTGAACGACAGGCCTTTAATAATGTTTTCACCATTCACTTTATTTATGTTTCTCACAGAAGTTTCCGCATTTAAAGAAGAGTTCCTATGGGACCATATTGGGACCAAAACTAAAATTTTACACTATTATATGATCATTTATTTTTTATCCTAACTCCGCTTTTTTATTCATCGTAAACTATGAAATTAAATGGCAGGAACTCCGTTAAAAAATAAAGTGCATCCAGGCCATCCAATAAAAAACCTATTTCCGAATAAACTTACCTACCAATGAGGAGTCAGGAAAACATCACTATCCAATTAAACTTCCAATGAGGCTGATAACAATCCACAATAATCTTTGATAGTCATGCACTAAATAAAAAAAAAAACAATCACATTTTTTCTTCAAACGATCCAAGGAGGGAGATGTCAATGTTCCCGCGGTTTTTGACGCGTCGCGTCTGCTCGAGCGGTCGGCGTACAAGTGTTGTGATCGCTTATTCTGCACAGATCGATTCGACCCGACCCGCCCTCAGCATATCGCTCGATTCCGGATCGACTGAACGTTAATCGGAAACACGGTCAGTGGGCTCTATCGATAAAATATGAAAATTCGTGATAGTTGAGACTGGTGGGACTAATCGGGTTAATTAGATTTTGCTCGCGCGATTTAAATGACTGATTAAATGGTGTTGCATGTTTTCGGTGATTTACGTATTTTTGGGGACGCCTTGCTTCCGGATGTAGACTGTTTCGTAAACAATTTTTAATTGTGTAGGTTTTAGATTTGAGGCCATTCCAGGTTTTAATCTCAATTAAATTTTCTATTAAATGTAGATTTGATTCGAGCTTATTTCACTGTAACAGTATCATTTAATTTTTCGGTAAGAACACATTATAAAACAGGAAGGTATTTCGGCGGGGAGCTGACCTGAAACTGCGTTCATTTTCGTTACCTTAGTTCCTTTACTTCTCACAACTTTGCTAAATTTAAACTCATCCCATTTCGTATTTATTTGACAATAATCGTAATAATATCCCTACAAACTCCTATCTAGTAACACAGAAGCGTTCTAAAGAAACACTGCGAGTAATTCACAGACTTTCACTTATAAACGTGGTTAATAAAAAAAAATCTCCACACAAGTTCATCACAGGCCTTAATTACGCCTTCTATGTTATTATCGTTATTTAAAACATTTACGTCAACGTGAATTATTGATAATTTTGTGATGCTATCTTTTTGTTACCGCCTCCTCTTTGGTGGCGGCCTTATGTGTTAGTTTTTTTATTTTTATTAATGCCTGCATACAGTACATATTTATCACAATTTTTATGTAAAGCAGTTTTCAGGTAGGTATCTGGCGTTGATCATCATCATCTGAGGCTAGAAAGCCGTAGGTGGGTCTTCTCCAACGTGTCCTATTTTCGGGTTTATCTCTCCAATTTTTCACTCCAGCCACCCAACCATCTGAGGCCCTAAGAAGGCCACTTTGGCAGAATCATAAAAGGATAACATTATTAATCATAATGGACAGTTAACAGTTAAGTTAATCATATCAAATCCCATTGGTGAAGGATTGTTTAGTTATTTGTCTTTGTCTGTGTTAAAATACCAATCAATCAAATCCAAATCCAATCCCAATCTCTTTGATTATACCTACATAGTGCAGCGAAAAAAATAAAAACACGGACTGTCTTTGCCATATTATGATTCATAATGTTATCTTTTTATGATTCTGCCAAAGTGGCCTTTTTAGGCCCCCTGAGCTTGAGTCGCCCTCGAATTCTCCGAACATCTGGTTTACTATCAAACCTTTGGGTGCACAGGATCTCGTCCATTCTTGCGACATTCCCTGCCCAGCGAAGACGGCCTTCGTACATCTCATAGAGCATCTGGTCTGGCGTTGGTATTCTGTTAATTAAAGGCTTATAAAAATCTTTGAGTTTTGCCTTCTCCGACCAATCGGTCAAGGAATAGTCAAAATCGTCACGCTAGCATTTCTTAGTATCTAATGGATATTGAAAAAGTATGGGGGAGATCTTTGCCCAGCAGTGGACATAGGTTAATTTGAAAAAAGGGCTTAAGTATACCAGAAGTAGGTTGTACGATGGAGGCTGACCATTATAATGACGAAGCAAGCCTACCAGTTCCAAAGCATGTTTCAGTTAAGTAGCAATAATGTTTCTCGTGGAAAACCCATAAAATGAAAGGTAATAAATAAAATATATTATTAATTTGACTTTATAATTTAATAATACTTATTTAACACCATATTTTATAAAATATGTCTAGCTACAACATACACCGTTTTACCGTTACATGAATGTCTACCGAATTCTACTGACCCCTTAGTAGGAAAATAGCACCTCGCCGAGTTTTCTTACTAGTTCACCAGCAGGTACCTTCGTTAATTGAATTACAAAGAGGGAGAAGAGCATTGAATTGAAAGTCTTTACAAGTGATAATAATATCTAATATTATACTCGGTGTCAGGGACTTCGACGCGCAAACTGTATTCAGCACACATAAACCTAAGCGTAGAAATGATTCGTCGTATATCATAAAAAATGTCAGCTACGTGTACCTACAAATGCATGGGACAGCATTTTTTTTAAATTACTCGCCAACTTTTCGGTGCCGTGGATAGAGGACAGGAACGCCGGTAAGCTAATACTGGTAATTTTGCGGACGCCGAGGCCACCAAAGCGGATGGGTAGTGTGGCTTGCAGCCACGCTTGGTCGTCCAAGACTACATTTAGAATGGATGCTAATGTGCCGCAAATAATTTGGTCAATTTTGTCCAAGAGGTGGTGGCTGCTTCCATAAAGGGGAAGAGCGTAGAAAATACATAAAATTTGGGCCAAAACAACAGTATCTAATCAGGGTGAATGCCGAATGTAAATTAATTTTGGAGAGTCTGTCTGAAATGTCGTTGAACTTTTTGATTTTTTCTTCGCTGAAAGGAGAAAAGCTATCTCCCAAAATTGGGGAACCTAGGAGGTGCAGTGAGCTTTTTCTAATAATTTTATTTGTGGGGCTATTGCATTAAATTTCTCTAGGGTCAATTGTCTGTCGGTAATGTCAGAAAGGTAAATTTTGCATTTTGAGGGGTTAAGGTCCAAGCCAATAGAAATAAATCAAAAATAAATAAATCCAACTCTGGTTTTTAATTTACTAGAGTAAAATTACAGCTGCGATCAACCTTTTTTGTCAACATGACATTATTTAGTATAATTTATTATATTAGCTGTCATGTTGGTCTAGCAGATTAAAAATCAGAGTTTAGGATGTGTTTTGCAAAAAAATCATGATCTGTTAAGTATGTATCTTCACTTAAAATATTTAAAACTTTTTATTATCCTAGATCGCTAACAACAATATTAAGTATATTGACTAGAATTTCGCAGACAGATAATTAATTCAAATGCCACAAAACTATATGATTGTGACTAAGTAGTTGACCATTTATGACCTCGTGACATTAGCATTTTGACTCTCCCATTTTGTCCATTAGGATTAATTTAACACCTACTTCTTTCATGAATTGATTTAAAGCAATGCCTTTTTTATGAAACATTAACAATAAATTAAACAGACATACATTACAAATGTCCATCCTAAGTTTGTCTAAAATTAAAGATTCCAGAAAGCTGTAATGGCCACCGATTGTACAATTTTATGTATCTAATAGCTGACCCGCGAACTTCGTAAAGCCTTTTTTTTTTTGGTTGGGAAATCGTCAAATAACTTTTCCTGCTCTGGGCACTCTTGAATTTAATTCCGATAGATCGACATTGGAATTATGACGTTTCGTACTCTTGAGTTCGATGCTACCGCCAAATGGTTTTTAAATTGGGTGACCATTTTGGGGAACTAAGTGGAATTGATAACGGGCTTAGCGTGAGGTAAACGGTACTCTTGAGTGAATTTTGACAGCTGTGTATTGCGTCAATATTGCGTTGCGATGGTTTGTTGGTTGTGATTTTTCCAATAACAAAAGTGTAACTTTTTAGAAATTGTTTTGCGTTTTAAATGGTTTTCTGTGGGTTATAAGAGTATAATATGGCACGATAAGCAATAATATATGTATAATGTTTGCGTAATTCCCATAAAAAACAACTGAAATAAAGACGAGATGAGCGTCGGATGATGCCTTATACGTACAAAGCGTTTTATAAGAATGAATACGAATTTAAAGCAAATTATAGAGTGTGCAAGGATTTTATTCCTCTTTCGTATTACCTAGCAACATTTTTATCCTATCTCTATACAATAAAATCTTTCTAGAACATTAACTTACTCAAATCGGACGTGAAAAATGTTTTCATTATACAAAATTCTTTCTATCTCTAAAACCCCTTAGATCGGTTTACATAATTCAAACTAGAATATCAGTTTTAAACATAATCCTCTCATATGACACTAAAATCTCGCAAATATTCCTACAAACAAAAAACTTTGTTTTCAAGTTACGTAATTATTCTATAATTTTTCTTCATACATTAAAATTCTCAAAAATTCTACTTTAAATATTCCTCACAGATTCTAATACGAAAACTAATAATAAATACAAGTTAGAAAGCTAATTAGAACAATACAAACACTTAAAACCTAACTAGAAAATCAAAATCTAACTCAGGAAAACAGTATTACTTGCGCCGTTCTAACTTATTTATCACTTCACTGGTATATAACTTATTCATGTTCACTATTTACATGACCACGTTCGGCGTTCGTTATAAAAACATTACTTTATAAAGAAGTTGTATATATTTACTTACCACTTGTATAAAACTGTAATATTAGTTAAGTTAACGGACAGTAATTATTTCTTACTAAAAAAGAACCAA
Organism: Luperina nickerlii; assembly: GCA_963855955.1. Classification (NCBI taxonomy): domain Eukaryota; kingdom Metazoa; phylum Arthropoda; class Insecta; order Lepidoptera; family Noctuidae; genus Luperina; species Luperina nickerlii. The sequence continues at coordinate 9,571,050 of OY979679.1, read as the reverse complement.
ACGCGAACAATATTGTCATAAGCAAACTTGCAGTTCGAATTCATTTAAAACCACTTGACTTACCTTTTTTTTGTAGTGTAGGCAACGATTCTACCGCATGCAGCCAAAGATATGGTTAATTTTATGATTTTAATCATTTTCTTACGGCCAAATGAATTTAATACTTTACAATTAATCAATTACACACATCACGATGCAGTATAAAACTGATTTACATCCGTCACCTCACATATCAGGTCCAGTTGAAAACCAGCGTCAGGCACCACTTGTCTGGCATTTTTGCTGAACTGGGCCTTTTTGGCGCAGCCGTGAGGCACACTTTCCTCCTAATTTCTTACATCGGACTTTGCACTTTTTATTTTTATCTTATTTTTTATTCTGATGTACGACTAATATCTAACTACCTGGTGTATTGTGTGTCTCTTAGTCTGTCCTAAATAAATGTATTTTCTTTATTTCTTTCTTTCAATTAAACAACTATTCATATCATATTTATTTATTAGCCTTGTTATTTAAAGGATAAAGCATTTTAAAGCCCTAACCGATTTATCGTAATGAGTTGAACCACACTATTGCAGCCCGTAACATAGCTAACTTCACGTGTAACAAAATAATCGCGGAGCAATGTAAATTTCATTTCAATGTTGACAATATTGTTTTCATGGGTACCGAATCACGCGACTGTAAAATTAACGTTGGAATCGTATTGGCATTTCATTGGAATTACAATTAGTTTGTAGAGTATGCCCCTGGGCGGAGCGGGACGGCGTGCCAGACTTTTACTGACAAAAAAATCCTGGGCGTGTTTCTCCAGTTGCCTGTGCCAGGGGCGCTGTGCCGGTTTCTCTTTCGAACAACCCGCGACCCTGACAGGCATCGGCCGTAGCGGACCCCGTCTGTTAGTGCCGACATCTCTTTGAGGCGCGCGCGCCGTCGTCGACCCGGGCCTGGGGGTCTACTGGGGGTCCGTCAACGAACTTACCGAATGGAGAGCTATCTTCATATCGCCTCAGAATCATTAAGAACGAATGTATGAGTAAATGAATTATCTTTATTATATTATTTAATATTTATTCTGCTATTCCAGGCGCAGATAAATCCAACGAATTAAAGAGCATTAACATCGGTCCAGCCGTTCTTGAGTTACAAATGGTGTAACAACCCAATTTTGTTTTATTTATATAGATACCTACTCCTTTTTTATTATAACATTAGAAAGAAGAGGTTCGCAGAAGCAGGAGTCCAAAAAAAATATTATCAAGTCAAATAAAAAAAATAGATATCATAGGGACAGCCTCGTTGGTCTAAAATCAAAAATCATTTATTCAAATTTCGCTGCTAATCAGCACTTTTCGAACGTCAAAATTTCACAAGACAGTCCCCCAAAACACCCACCCTTCACCGCTTCTTAGTGCTTTCGCTGGGAAGAAGTGGCGCAACAAACTCCCCAGAAGCACAGCTGTCTGTTTAGCTATATAAAAAAAAACCTGGTTAATAGTAGGTATGCAAAGTCGTTAATATTACGAGACGTAAATTAAACTATTTGCCATTGTCTGCTGGTACACTCTATTTTTCATTGATTAGATAATAATGTAGTTACCCCTGTAAAGCTCTGCCGGGTCAGCGGGATTGTCCGAAAGGGTTACCGCTGGCCCGGAACATAAAGGGCTAAGGAAGGAACACAGGTGGAACCCACCCGTGTTCCTTCCTTAGCCCTTTGACCCTTCCCGATATTTGACTAAAGTCAGTAAGTCTGACACTGCCTTCCGCTCCACCCAGAGCGGGAGGAGTCATTTGATGATTTTATATACTAAAAAAAAACTTGTAAAGATTATACAGGAAAAAAAAATAACCAGTGCGCAAACTGTAACCATAAATTCGGCACATGATTCTAAACAATATAGGGTAGAAATTTTCGTCGGTTATCAATAAATATCAGCTGTTTCAGAGGACTACAGGACCTAAACGCAAAAAACGCAACTTTTATAATGCCTACAAGTATACTCGTATGATTGACTACAGTAAACAAAATCAGAAAATATATGATATTCTTCAGGATATATGCTAGTTAGATAGTGTGTTGAAAACATAATACAAATAATTTTATACGATAGAAAAAAAAAATGAAGATACCTCTAAAAACTTTCCTTTCACAATAAAAACCATACTAATAAACATACATACAATAATTCAGATTTTTTGTCAGATTATTCTACAAGCAACATACTAAAGTACTAGTTTTAATTTTTTAGTCCAAACAATAGATTTTTTGTAAATCGATAATTGCTTCATATTTTGCAATAAATTACCAGGGTTGTGTTATCGCGCTTCTCTTTCTTTTCTATGCAGTCCGACAGCAACCGCGCTTTAGGTCATGTAGCCTTCAAAGAAAAGTGCGATACCTACGCGGTCATAATGTATAGAAGATTTTTCTCCACTGTCTAGGGGTCTAGAATCATATATACTCAATTAATGGTTACAGTTTGCTCACTGGTAAAAAAATTCCTTTACAGGTGTATTTCTAAACTCATCCGTACGAAAACTCAAAGCCTCACATTATATTTTTTTTACAAAAAAGTAACCACTTACCGTATTTACCTAAATATTTCTAATTACCATACCATACCTAAGTATACTTCTACTAATTCATTACCTTATAATTTAAGCTACCAGTTCCTCGAAAGCAGATGGGTTCATCAATAATTAAAATTAGAGAAATAGTTGCAGCCGGTCAAAATTGAATTTTAATCTTGAATTATGGAACCTTCACCGACCCTTTAGCAGATTTATCTCATCCTATTTCACACCTTACTATTGTTACAATAGGGATTATTCTTGTGTGTGAATGATCGGTGTGTGGATGTTCTTTACAACACAATAAATAAACGAAAGGTGATATATCACTGCCCACAGCATCATGTAAGTTGTCTTGATTCAATGATCTTAGCGTGTAAATATGGCACCTGACAAGATTTATGCGATAGTACAGGATTATAACTCAAACTCCGGACTCGAAGGCATTTTCTACTCAATTTTCTTTGGGGATATGTTATGATTATACTTACATTTTACTTGTAAGTACACATTAAAGTAAGCTTATTTACCAAACTAGCTTCCGCCCGCAGCTTTGCCCGCGTGTTATGTCGATAAAAAGCCTAAGCCTAGCCTATGTCCTTTCCCAGGTTACAAAGTATCCCGATACCAATTTTCATTAAAATCGGTCCAGGATTTTCAGAGATTAGCCGGAATAAACAACAGACAACATTTAAAAAAATGATTTTTGTTATATGTACCGTATATACTTTCATATGCATTTAGTAAAAAGCTGTTATTTCGACGTTACAAACAGACATGAACCTTACTTTTAATTTTTTATTAGGTAAGCAGGTAAAGCTCAGAAGCAGTTTTTAGTTAAAAATCTGAGTGACAGACTTATCCTACTTATAACTGAATAGAATATAACGTCAAAATCTGAACGACGAAAATGACTACTGTATGTCTTTTATGAAAGTAACGGTGACAAAGACGTTTTAGCCAAGTGGTCAGTATCCTGCAACTCAATATAATAAAATGTGGAAAGCGTAGTTAGTAGCCAGCACACATATCTCTTTGAGAGCAGTGGTAACCCAGTAGTACCTAACGGCCCCCAACTTAATAGTTTTAGGTCGTGGGTTTGAACCCAGGCAGGTGCTTTACTTTGTGTAAATAATTTCATCACCACTGCTCTCAAAACGGTGAAGGAAACATGGTGAGGACACTGACATGTCCTAGAACCAGAAATTCGACTTGTGACATGACCCGCACTGGACCCGCGTGGTAGATTACAGTCCACTCCCTCTCGAAGAGAGGAAACCTAGCAGTGAAAATGTTATAGGATGATTGTGATGTACCTTATATCTTTGTTTAGGTATCTGATTATGTGTATCCCCTTACTAATAAAAGTATTATAGGTGAATAGTTACACACCGATTTTCCTCTTTCAGTCGTCAGTAATTTAACTTTCGAAAGAAGAAGACAAAGCGTTGTGTAACTATACAGACGCTATACAATATTTATTAGTAAGGGAGTATATCTTTTTGCTTGCAGCAAAAAACCGTTTTTGTTATAAAGTCATTCTAAGATCGTAGGTAACCGTGTCGCCGTGTTTCTGTGCCGAGTTTCGTTTTATTGTACGTTTCTGCTTAGTAATACATATGTACGAGTATTTGAACACAATACGCGTAACATTAAAACGCCATGTATATTTGTGGCTAGGTCAAGGTGACAGACAGGCATGCTATTTCTTTTCATAAACTGATTGATTCTTGTATTCTCATGTTTAGGATTCCTCATTAAGTTCATTCGTTCGTTTTTCGTTCATTCGTTTCCCTATCATGTTTATGACGTATATGGCGGTACAGCTTTGTTGGTTTAATATCTTTTTTGTGTTGTATGAACAATTTGTCTTTGTTGTTGAAAATTGACGAGTAAGCCACAGCGACCACAATATTTGTATATCAGTTTTGGGATCATAATCACAGCCTTTTATATATTTTCTTGAGTCGACTTTTTCTTGAATTACTCCCTTTTAATCCTTGATCCTTTGCTTTTGAATCATATAATATGCTTCATCAATCTTTTCTTACGACACCTTTTCACATATCATCAAAAAGAAGCTTAGGTAATTAGGCTGTTATACTTTCCTTTTTGCTGATAACATCTTGGCTTGGTGCTTAATAGGCTTTCATGCAATATTCTGGTTTAACTACGCTAGGTACAGAACACGGGGATCATAACGTCAAATTCGAAATAAGATACAAAATATGAAATATCCGTGTCGTTTACTCTTAAATATACTGCTTATATATTCATGTTGCAAACGGTAAGTTAAACAGTAAGTAAACACATAAAGTAATACATCACTACGGACACGGCCGGTCATATAATTTGGAGCGCAGTTTTTATGAGCATGTTGCAATTTATTTTTTCACTTGTAATCTTTGTAATTACTTTCTTGAGAATAAAAGTTTACATCACAGTTATATGTCACAGTAATGCAGTGTCCGAATTTTGACCCAGTCTGCATAAGTAGATGCCACAGAGGAAAGTATAGGAAACTAAAATATAGAAAAATTGACCCAGATAAAAAACACTATCTGAGAAGTGTTAACAAATTCAAAAGTGTCCTGAATGTTTCGCAAGGCTAAGGAGAATCAGTCAGCGGGATTGTCCGAAAGGGTTACCGCTGGCCCGGAACATAAAGGGCTAAGGAAGGAACACGGGTGGATTTTAGTCAGTAAGAGTCCTGACACTCCCTTCCGTACCACCCAGAGCGGGAGGTGTCATATGATGATTTCCCATCTTGAAAAAAAAAGGCTAAGAGAATCAACAATCTGGTTGACTAAAAGAAGTGACTATTCTCGTTATGGGCAGAAACCATGGATGTCACTCGTCCTGGGGTAGGCAGACAGATCTGTCAGATTCACTGACCAAAATTAAACGATGACGACGATTAAACATTAAATATAATGTTTAATCGTCGTCATTGTTGAATCTTTACTTTGTCGAATACGACATAATGCAAAAATTTTTATGAATGAATTAATAAAAAAAAGATGTTTATTGGACAGGAGACTGTGGGTGTCGTTTGCGCATTCATGCGCACGTAATAATTAGTATATTATTATGTAATTCGGTACTACGAACTCTGTACCATTTTATTACACTATCAATCTAAAAGAAATTACTAAGTATTTTATTGAGCCAGTAGATAAAAACAAATGATAATTCGAAAATTTATATGCCGATTGAAAAACACTTTGCTAAACGATAAACGAATGTTTCTCTAGGATGCAATCGTAAAATGAAAAGCTCATTTACATGAACTTTATTACTAGCTACGATAAGGAAAAGTAGAATTATGTAAATATTACAAGTAATAAATTAAAGTTTATTTGTATCATTCATGTAGGTGGTGATTTGATCGCTTTTTGAGAGCGTATTTACCTGCATTCTATGCAACAAATATGTTGAAGTTAATTTTTAAATGATCTGTCTCATTATAGAAAGGGATATTGAGCAAGGCGTTACGTGTTTGACAATAGCTGGCTGCAACCAGGCCATTGGTATTGCTTTAAAGCTCCTACAAACAGGCGCGACACGCGATATAATCGCCCGCGACACAAAGGGACCGCTCGTTGCGCGACTTGCCGTGCCTTTGCGTCGCGCGCGATTTTATCGCATGTCGCGCCTGTTTGAAGGAGCCTTTATGTAACTATTTCTGTTTTTGACGGCTTTGGGTTACGTGCTTGAGCTCTTATGTGGCTAATGATGCCTATCTTGACTGTGAAGTGACGAGCACAGTGCGGACACGTAAGAATACCATAGTGGTCTTCTTATCCTGTCGATGGCAAAAACAACACGAAAAAATATTATGTTATTTTGTAAACTTATTTTTCCCAATATTCAGCAACGCGAATACCGTTCGTTGACGCAGCCATTAGGTCCTCACGTGTGCAGGTGACAGGGCATGCGGTGCACGACGCGAGGTGATCCATTGTCTGTGGAGAGACGCCGCATACACGCCGGAGGTCTGATAAGCCGTCCATGAACCGGGGACTTATGGTGGTTATCCTTGCAGCGCCCTACTAGGTTACGACTTCTATTGAAGGTTTTCCAAGTACGTCACAATAACTTATGCCCGGATGGGAGGCTCTCTGATGGTTCAATAAAGAAATCAGGAGATTTAAGTAGTTCTTGCTAAAGATCACATCTTCTCGGTAATGGTATTATATATGTCCTAGAAATGAAATGAAATTGTACATTCTGTAAATAGTATTTATATTCTTTTACACATAATATTAAAAAAAAATACGCTACAGTGCAGCCATCTAGAGTGAGAGTCGAGAGAGAATGCGATGTTGACACTGGTCAACCAAGCAATTTTATGCTAACGAATAGGTACGTGTCTTGCGAATTTGATCTTTATTAGCTACTAAAATTGTCGCACTCACAGATTTCAGGAACGCATTCTTTCGATGGCCATACTGGAGATGGAGTTGACATTTCCTATCTAAATGGCGAAACAATCAGGGGTCAGTCTCATATTCTTCTCATAAACTCGGAGATTTTTACAGAATCGACCGGCAGATGCCCATCTGCCGGTCGATTCTGTAAAAATCTCACCGTGAAAACTTAGGTGAAGTGAGTTTGTTTTTGTTAGGAATTGACACTATTGACAGCTCACTCCACTCTCACTTCACCTAAATTTTCACGGTGAGATTTTTACAGAATAGCACCGCAGAACTCCATTTACAAATGTCATATTATGATTAAATCACACTGCCTGCTGCGCTGGTATGAATGAATAGAACGGTGTATTGATATAAATGGCTTTTACACAGTAGATTGTTGTTAAACAACTTAGTTTTATAGATAACTTATTATTAGGCCCTTTATACACGGCACGGTTTACCGGTTAACCGTGTCGTAAAAAAAAACATAGCTGTCAACAAGCTTCCACAATGACCCATACAACACTGAGGACCGTGGCTACACACGGCGTATAAACTGCGCTGTAGAAAACAAGGTGTCCGTTATCAAGCTTCCAATGTGATCCATAAACACTGACGACCGTGCCTATACACGACGAATAAACCGTACCTAGTTTTTCATGGTAAGAAAAACGTGTGTGTACAAAGAACCTTAGGGATATCGCCCACTTGACATCTGGCACTCCAGAATCTAAGCCGTTAGCATTGACTGGTCACGGAAAGGGATCGGCTGAGAGCGAATTTAATTACATTTCGTTATGTAACATTAACTAATTCTAATTATAGGTATTTGAAAGGTAAACAGTGTAATTTGAAAAACCCTAACCGCTTGAATTTTTAGTGATGCCGATTTCAATAATGTATTTTTTATGACCGTAGTTTAGTAACAAGGTATTTTTTAGGACCTAAACAAATATTGAAATTGGCAGTAAAACTCAAAAAATAATGATAGATGCCATTAAAATGTAAGAAAAAGTTACTTTTTTCTTTAAATTAAAGGGCTGACCTTTTCGTCTTCCCAGCAATACAAGCCAGCTATGAAATTGTATTTTTGTAGACATCAACATATAAATGTTCAATGAAGTATTTTTTAGGACCTAATTTTTAAAGTTATGGCTAAAAACTACTGACCTCTATCATACAAGTACGCTCAGTGCTAAAAACCAAAACAAAAAGGAAATAATCTTCTTTTTTGAGCAATACCAGCCAGCTATCAAAAAGTATTTTGGAAGACCTATTATGTAAATGTTTTCAAAAAGTATGTTTTAAGACCTAAATGATAAAGCGTACGTGAAAATTTCTGACGCCATTTTATAATTTATGACAGACAAAGCAAAATTTTCTTTTTTTTATGGCACCTGCCGGCTGCCAGCTAGTTTTCTTTTAATTTAAAAGTACTTTTATAGCAGTGACTGAACAGTGATGAATGTGCTAACCAGACATAATATTGTGCTGAAAGGAATAGTTTGTGGTACTCTTATCACACGTCAAGCGTCATTATGGATTCCTGATAGGGCAATGCATGGGTGTATCCAACTATCGATTTAAAAATAGTTTTACCTGTGTATCATGATTTATTGGAAATTCAAATAATTCATTTGAATACTATTCTTGTTTAACTTGAAAATTATTAAACTATAAACAATATGACCTAGGTCTAAACCCGGAAACAACATAAAACACATATAGGTATAAAGATAAATAAACCTCCGATAACTCCTATGAATAAAATCTATCTAAGTTATTACAACTTCCACTTACGGACTGTAATTTGAGTATCGAATGAGATGAATTTTATGATCAAAATACGGCCTAAGCCCACGACAAGGTCGCTATTACTCAGCCGGAGGGTCAAAGAAAGTCTTTTTACGATAAAATAGAAATCACGATGCGTTTGCATGCAGTAAGGATAATCTTTAGTAGGTATCGAGTAATTTAAATTCACACATTTTAATAATCAAGTAAGTACTGCTTTAATGTGTCTGCCTTAAGTGGAGGCTAAGCTAGACTTGTTTAGAGATTAATATAAAATCTGACACTTTTGAATCGGGTTTAGGCTTGGGAAACGTTCTAAGTTGTACCTAGCTCTTAATGCCTATGCAGATAGTCTACATTAGAACAGCAAGACAATTTCAGTTCGAGAGCGGTTGAGCGGTTTTAATACAGTTGAAATAGCTGCATTGAAACTGACGATATTCTTCTTCTCCTAGACCATGTCCCATTTACTTTAAGGTCGGCGTTCCTTGTCCTTTTCAACTGCCTACAATTTTATTTAGTGCGGTGTTAGCGTCGTGTTGAACTTCTTTCGACCAACGATATTCTTATTAAGAACATTTTTATTAAAGGCACGGAGTGCTGTGCAACTCCTACCATACAGTGCCCATACTTTAAAAGGGACAATAACCTCTGAGTTTGTTTCGACATTTGTTCTCAGGGATCAGCCAGCTAGGAAATACCGGCGCCATTATATATTTTTAAAATATTGTCGTGTAAAACTGTCTTAAAAGATATACTTAGAAACAGAAATAAACATTTCATTTAATTACTTAGCACAAAGGTAGCAGGATCACCTGTGTTTATCCTTGTGTGGAAGGCTAAAATCAATAACTCATAAGCGCAGGTATTCTAGTTGTCAGTTTCCAGTTTTAGTTGTAGTTGCTAACGTCCGCAGATATATAACCGTTCAAGCATTGATTTCGTAATATATATATAAGTCAATGCGTTCAAGGTAAACATGCCATTACAACTAACAGACATTACAACTGACCTTAGAGCATTTCCCTTCATTGCCCTAACTGCGATCTGACGCTTCACATAAATTAGAGGTACAAACATTTTAATCCCAGTCGCTATGATTGGAATGAAGGCATTAGCTTGGCATCAAGCATAGGTTATTCTAGGCAAATGACTTACTGCAGCAAAAAACTGCACCATCTGTGCCTTGATAAATGACGTGTCAGAACGTAGCTCCATACCTACAAAATATTAGTTAAGTATTGATAGATTTTTTTGTATTTTTATTAATTTCATATTTTAATTTTGTTAAACTCAATACACGTTATCATAAATAGACAATGCAAATTTCTACGAATATTATTTCCATTTATTTCGTAAAAATATTAGCATTTTTGGTTTAAATGATAATATCACCTCAAAAACGTAAACGCCCATAGACGTTCCCCAAAATATTTTCACAATCGTTTACAATGAACGGATAAAAGGGACATTGTCATTGTCTGACGTATGTATCTAAAGTTTGTTGTTATTATGTTAATAAGTAACAAAATGGGTGGTCACTGCCATCTATTGTTTTTCTATTTGGTGTTATTTCTTACTTGCCTCCTACAACACCCATGATTTCAAAAGGCCTATTCTATTCTATTGCTACTTTAAAGATTTAATTAATTTACAGAACCTTCTGTATTAGAGTCCGTTAAAAAATTGTAAATTATGTTAGTACCTACTTGTATTTTCCTAATTGAAAACTGTATGATTCCCACTATTATTTTTGACGAACACATTATTTTGTATGAAACAGGCCACGAAATGTTGAAAGTATCCGAAGAGATATGTGCCAGGTGCCAGGGTACTAATGCCCTTATCGTGTATCATGGATTTACATGCAAATGGTCGGCTACTGGTTATTTAAATATTTGATAGGTTTCTTTTACTCCATTTACTGTTGTAGCTGAGATAGAAAAACGGTAGTGTTTCAATAAAAACAAAAACGGGTTAGAAAATATCTCTAACCCGTTTTGTTTTTACGTCACACGTGGGAGGCCATTTTATGGCGATTTAAATTTACATTCCAAGGTTAATTAGGTGCAGTTTAATTTTGTGCTAGTCCATTTCGTAAATGAGTCTGAAAGCGGAATGTTCTACTTATTGTTTGTTGTATAATTATTTGTCAAACTATGAAGATTAAAGAGAGATTTATGCTTTATTTTTTGCGTAAATATCACGTTATTTGTAGTGTAGTGACTTACCTATACGGACCATCTCTTACATACTCATTGTATGCAATCTTGTGTGCTCAGCACGCGCAGCATAAACTAGGTAGCAACTGAAGAAATGATAGATTTAAAAAGATTCCCACGGCACGTGATGTCAAAAGTGGAGAAAAGAAATTAGAAATGTCACTTTGTATAGAAAGAGGTCTATTTTTCGTAGAATAGAGATAGAAGTGGTCTTGCTATGTGGGTACACTGCTACTAGTAACTTTAGGCGCTCGAATGACTTTGACAGGGGGCGCTGTTGGTAACATCTGTGCAAAGTTCTGTAGCAAAAATAAACAAAATGGCGGCGTTAGTTCCAAATTATAAGCTTACAGCTATATGCTGCAATTTCTTCCAGCAATATCAAACCTTGAATGATTATTCAAACTTGGAATTTCATAACCATTTAATAAAAACAACACGCCAAGAAAAAGAACACTCGTTCAAATAAGTAAAACTCCATAGACAGTAGACACGCATGAATGGATAACGTTTCTTCCCATCACGGACACTGGCCACATAATTATATTGTAATCAGTTTCTTTGATTACAATGTCTTATCATGAGCTAATAAACGCTTGTTTTGCTGTTTTCACACTATTCTTTCATACAAAAGAACCCACAGATATAGTCAGTGGATAAGTACAGGCAAATAACAAACCTACTTGACCAAAGAGGTCAAATCAATACGGTACATAATGAGTTATTGTAGGTAAGTTAATAGCTAGTTAGGCACCTACTGTCGAATCATCATGATCTTGCGAGCCTATTATCAACGGTATTAGGACTAGCTTCTAAAGGCTCCTTCAAACAGGCGCGACACGACACGCGACACAAAGGCACCGCCAGTCGCGCAACAAACGATGCCTTTGTGTCGCGCGCGATTATATCGCGTGTCGCGCTTGTTTGTAGGAGCCTTTAATCATGCTTTATTGTAGACATAAAAGCTACCTTAAGAATGAGGCAATCTTTAAATCTCTTAATGGTGTGTGTTTTAACGCGGTTTACAGGACGTACGAGTATCACGCGAGTTCATAATAACGTATCCTGAGGATTGTGCAATAAAACCGGTCCAATGAACATTCATCTAGGATTTTTTTATTTCCAACACCGCTAGCAACGCCTCATTTTTCAGTGCCTTTCATCCTCCACGGTAACTGTACTTACCTAACTACTGCATATTCATAAGCAATACACCATTTTGCGTATAAAACATTAAACTGAAACTCACCATGTTTGCATACGCATCTAAATCACTACACCCCGATACCAAGACATCGACACTAAGGAAATGTTGATAATTTACGTCGCTTCGTCGAAGTTTTGACGACTTTGCCTCTAGAACAATGCAGTAGTTACATTGATTGACTCGCCTTCGTACTACGCTGTTCACTTCCCGGATAAACGTGCGTTTTTCTCACAACATGAGTGTTTCCTCAAATGTTAATAGCTACAGTAGAAAAAGTTGCGACATTCAAATCGAGTCTATGGAAGCAAGACGTTTGGTAATCTGTATATACAAATACATACAAAAAAATAAAATTGGAGTGTCTGTTTGTAATACAAAAATAACCGCTTTTTACTAAATGCATATTGATGTATACACGGTACATATACCAAAACAACATTTTTTACAATTTTTGTCTGTCTGTCTGTCTATTTGTTCCGGCTAATCTCTGAAACGGCTGGACCGATTTTGACGGGACTTTCACTGACAGCTGATGTAATAAGAAGTACTTAGGCTACTTTTATTTTAGAAAAAAAATAGGGTCCCACGAAAAGAATTAAAACCAATGAAATTAAATTAAATTAAATCTATACATCTTCTATAATACAAATAAATAAAATTTGAGTGTCTGTTTGTAATGAGAGCACATTCAGCCGATTCAGAATTTAGCAAAATTCTTCTTGATGTTGGAGAGGGAAAGTGTCCAGAAGTGAATAATACTCATGATATAGAACTACCTACCGGTCTTTGTCAGGTTGTGGCGGACACTGAATTTTTAATACATAGTATTTATGATGATATTCACAATCTCAATATCAAAGAAGATTCGTGGTTGTGTGAAAGATAAATTTTAGCACCTATGAGCGACAAGGTTACTGCGCTTAATCAGCGCATTTTAGACAAGCTATCTGGTGAATCACAAACATACCTTTCCATCAATACAGTTTGCAATCCGGATGAAGTGGTTAATTACCCAACAGAGTTTTTAAACACTATAATTGTGCCTGGTCTACCCCGTCACAAACTAGAAATTCAGATTGGCGTGCCCATCATACTACTCCGTAATTAAAACCCACCGAAACTTTCAATGGTACTAGGTTGCGAGTAGTGTCGTTGCAAAGAAACGTTATAGAAGGTCGTATAATATCCGGATGCGGAAAAGGTGAGATAGTATTTATACCACGGATTCCTATAATACCGTCGATTTTTCCGTTTGAATTCAAGAGATTGCAATTCCCTATCAATGTCAGTTTTGCTACGACAATCAACAAGTCACAAGGGCAAACGTTAAGCAAAGCTGGCATAGATTTAACTAAGGGTTGCTTTACCCATGGGCAACTATACGTGGCATGTTCACATACGAGGAATGCCAGTAGTGTTGCTGTTTTAGCCCAAGAAAATCGTACACCAAATATTGTATATAAAGATTTTTTTCAATAAAGCTAATAAGAAAAACTAAAAATAAATAATAAACTAAAAATGCATAAACGAAAAAGAACTAAATGGAGAAATATGTATAAAAACAAAATATCGATTCATAAAATAGAAGAATTTCATTAAAATTAGCATAGGTATTTCTTTAGGAGGAATACAGAATTAATAACTTATCGTAAACTCTGCGAACTGAACAATAACTTTTTTCTTAAATTCCACGCGGACGAAGTCACGGGTAACAGCTAGTAATAGATAAACGTTTTCGGAAATACAGAACTGTATTTTGTTGCTAATTATTGTAATGGGCGTGGATTTATGGAAGTATGGGCAAATATCTATTAAGTGTGTCAGTCTATTTACATAGACTCACTCACGCATTATATGAAGATATTATCGGTCACTGCCAGTCAATTTTCGACAACAATAATTATGAGTTTCTGAGAGACGGTGTTTTCCATAAAACTTGATATCGTTAACTGTTAAAACTCTACAATACTGAATATTAAATAGTTTATTTCATCATATAATATTGTCATTTCTATTTTATTTGGACTTTTACGCATGTTTCGTCGTGAGATTGACGATATTTTGGGAAATAAAAGTTTTTAGTATTATGGGGCTTTTTAACCGACTTCAATAAAGGAGGAGGTTTCAATTCGAATGTTTCTTTTTTATGAGTATTCGGGCATAACTCCATCGTAAATAGTCAGATTTGCAAAAATTGTTTTTTGTTCGAAAGAACTTTATTCCGAAATGGTACCATTTAAATTTCGTAAGGATCTGTTGATGAGTTTCGGAGACAGATGACGGAACTCTTGAACAAATTCCAGCAAATCAACCGCGATTGCTGCTATAGAATATGCTTTTCATAAAATTAGGTTTTTGATGAAAAACCGGAAGATGACACATTTTAAACTCAATTTCATCATAAATCTGTAACAATCCAGATTTTTGATCAAAAACCTAAACTAGTTTGGGTTCTAGTTTGGGTTGGGTTTCTTGACAAAATCACGGGTTTGCTTGGTTTTAACCAAGTTGTGTGGGTGCACTTGCATAGTACAAACAGGGATAATCGTTGCGTCTGTTGTTGCCTCATTTAATTCAAAACGTCTAACGGGCCTCTGGGGTTAGCTTGGACCCCTTGTACGCCTCCCAAAGATCCGGGACCTCAGGGTTCCGAGAAATGTCACAGACGAAAGTAATAATTACGTTCAAAAGTTTGTCCATGGTTATTCAAAAGTTAGTTTAATTAATAAATGACAAAATTAAATTCTCAAAGATGCTTTAGTATCAGTAGCTGACAACAAACATCACAACTCATCTCTCATTCAACTACCACAGACAGCAGACCGCTAATGTCTAAATTACTATTGTTAAACCGCAATTACATTGTTGGTGCGATACCAAAATACTGACATAGTAATTGTTACATCCGGCGGACTTTTTCTTTTTAATCGTATTGTATAGCGTATGTATTGCATCGCTTTAATAAATAATGGGTATAATAAGAGAAAAATCATCAGCACGGTAAGTGGTAAACGAAGAGCTCGATGAACCGTCGACCTAGAAACATGGCTGGGAAAACCACATGGAGTCAACAGGTGGAATTTGTAGTGGTGCAATTTGGGAGAGGCGCGAGAAGTCCAACATTCGACATGTGATTGGCCTACAAAACTACAGTCCACAACAGATTCTATAGAATTGTATGGAGCCTGCTGAATGGTTGATTTCTGCATTGAACCTATACGTGGTATGATATGCATAATCAATATAATCAGCATTTTGTGTTGTTTTGTGTTGTTGTGTGTCTGCTGGGACCTGTGTCCCTGTGTCTGTGTCCTGTGTCGTCTACCAGCTCGTACTGGGCCCACATGGTATATTACAGGTCTGTACCTGTAATATACCATGTGGGCCCAGTACGAGCTGGTAGACGACATCAGTCTTCGATGTTTTGATTCTAGAACAAGCCGGGTTCTTCACAATGTTTTTTTTTCCTTCACCGTTTTGAGAGCAGTGGTGATGAAATTATTTACACAAAGTAAAGCGTCTGTCTGGGTTTGAACCCACGACCTACGACTCGGAAGGCGGAGCAGCATTACCACTGGGCCACCACGTGGTGAAGTATGATATGGCCTACCAATTTTTATTATCGTTAAAATGTTTGTTTGTTAATAACATTGAAAAGAAAAGATACTGCGGTAAGTAGGTACCTACATTATCTATGTGTAAAAGGGAAATCTCTTTACAATACATCGTGTTATTCTTCAGAAGTTAAGTCATTGAAATAAATAAAAGTTTTCCTCTTTACTTAACACCATGACACGTGTAATTAGGTACCTATCATAAAAGTTCAAAGATAATCTTGATTCCGGCAGATTTTACGCACCTAGGGACATAACTTATCTGCTATATCTATCACAATAAAGAATATTTTATCTAATATTCAATAACTTATATGTTTAATTATCAAGAATGCATATGAGGTACCTAGTCGATAGACAATTAATTTCATTTGCATAGACTTTCACTAGTAAATACTGTACTAATTGACCTGTTGTAATCATAATTTGAGTCTTTTTAATGAATTACAAGTGAAAACTAAAAGTAGTTTTTGTAATGGCTGCTGCAGTTTTCACTTGTTACTTTGCACTACGGATATTTTGGGTGAATTTTCGTATTTATCCTCGTAGGGTCATTCCGGAAAAATAAGTGCTTTTCCTTGTTTTTCGTGAAGAAATTCTCTTGAAAAAACTGTATGTCTGATTCGTACCGACCCCACGATGTTACTTCTGCTAAAATCAGTCAATTAAAAAAACATATTTTTCCTTACGTAATTATTTATTTTTATTTTTTTATTTATTAAAACTTTATGCACATAATGTACAAAGGCGGACTTAATGCCTTGGGCATTTTCTACCAGTCTACCTTAGGGTGATTCAGAGACAAAACAGTAGGTGCAACAGAACAGAAAACTTTGAAGAATAAAATATAATAATAAATACTTATATACATGTAAATAATTATATCGCATGAATATTCCTTGTACAGACTTTCACCTTCCTTTATTAATTTTATAAGTGTTTTTATGTATGTGGACTTGGTCATTATAAGTAATTACCGAACGTGTCATCTATCATTTTTACAAGCTTTTATTTAGCTTGTTACACATACATACTCACTTTATTATTAATTATCTATATTTCTTCTGAGTTAACAGTGCATACTTAATTACTCACACATGCTCTGTTGTCCCATACACTATCGAAAATCATTATAGTAAATCGTTTACTTTTAGCATGTTTGTAAATATGTGAGCACTATGTATCTATCAGATAATTAATTTATATGTCATGGTTTCATTTTTAATTATTTTACCTATTGTGGTATATTAATTTTATTTTAGGTGCATCGTCTTCACATATTATTATTATATAATGAATGTATGAAAAATATTGTAAAACATTTTAAAAGAGTAACAACGGTGGAGATTCTTGCCCATTCTTCTCCATACGAAAACTACCTTTTGCAATGGGCGACAAGAATCAATACTATTTTGTTGTATGTTTTGACGTTGAAAAGTGCCTTTTATGTGCCTATTTGAAATAAATGCTTTGACTTTGACACTAACAGAGACAGTATTGTTCAAACAATCTACGAAAATCCCCTTTATTCATAAACGTTGCTCAAAATTAAGTAGGATTAGACGGTTTAACCATACATTTTTGACGTTTGAATGTCACTTAACTTTAAACATCGTTTATAAATAAACCCCTATAGCAATAGAAGTATAATGATGTAACGTTTCTTAATATCATTACCTTAATCTAAGATAAGGCAAGTCTTAAGTCATTATCCATGATAATTGTAAAAGCATTTCTTATTCAGCATTAAAAACAAACATCATTAATTCGCAAATAAGTATTTGAACACATTACAGTTTTTACCATCTAACTGTATTAATTTATAGCCACAAAAACAGTGC
This sequence comes from Luperina nickerlii, assembly GCA_963855955.1. Classification (NCBI taxonomy): domain Eukaryota; kingdom Metazoa; phylum Arthropoda; class Insecta; order Lepidoptera; family Noctuidae; genus Luperina; species Luperina nickerlii. The sequence continues at coordinate 9,553,380 of OY979679.1, read as the reverse complement.
CAAAATATATTATACAGCATCAACAAATAGCTCGTGTGAAAACGCTGGCTATTTATTGATCATAAATCGGTACTAGATATCTATACTGATATTATAAAAGATAAAATTTGTTTCTTGGTTTGTATGTAGAGGTAATCTCTGGAACTACGATTCGGATTTTTTTTTTGGAATTGATAGCCCAATTCTTCAGGAAGGCTTTAGGCTAACATCAGGCTATGACCCTATGAAGCCGAGCAAAAGAAAAAAAAAAGCCATATAGAACGGTAAGTTAAAATGAAGTGACAGCGCGGGCAGGTGATACGATGCGACACCGTGGGTCGGGGCACAAGAAATTTCACGCGGACGTAGTCGCGGGCAAGTAGATACATAGTAATATATATTTTTATTATTTATTAACCAACTAGTGTGTTAATACCAATGATGGATATTAAACCTGATGATGAAATTCTACGCGGACGTAGTCGCGGGCAGTAGCTAGTAATATATATTTTTATTAGCCAACAAGTCTGTAAATAGCAATGATGGATATTAAACCTGATTCAATTAGCAAATTAATAAAATCTTTACAATCTCGTCTTACATTTTTATGTTCGTCAAATTACTCGTATTAGATCAAACTGAATTTATTTATTATATTATTGATTGATAGCTTGTAGGTATTTGTGTTATTTATTTTTGGATGATGTATAGTATATAAGGTATTGCGAGGACGGTTAATAGGATAAACTTTTATAATCGGTTTGGTTTTGTTGCAATAGTTCTGCGTTTTATGGACAACATCATGGGGTTTATTTCTTTATGTGTGGGTTTATTTATGGTGTTTAACCGTCAAAAATGTATAGTTAAACAGTCGCTAATTACTACTTAACTTAAAGAAACGTTTATAAATAAAGGGGAATGTGTTCAGCTTATCTATTTCGTAGTAAGGAAATCTTTGACAGATTCCTGAATTTTATGGAACTTAGCATCAAAATGATATGACTTTATCAGGCGTTTATAAAACAGTGACAAGGAATTTAAATACGTAAGTACCTTACTATTATAAGGAATTGAAAAGGTTTTTAAATGAGGTCATTTTAGTTTATTTATTTCGAAACAGCGTGGGATTTTCACAAATCTACCATTTGAATGAATTTGATAAGGATGACAAGATAAAGCTAACAATAAATGCTATTGTCAATTTCGGATTCAAACCAGAGCCTAAAATTCTTCAGCGGGATTGTCCGAAAGGGTTACCGCTGGCCCGGAACATAAAGGGCGAAGGAAGGAACACGGGTGGGTTTTAGTCAGTAAGAGTCTGACACTCCCTTCCGCTCCACCCAGAGCGGGAGGAGTCATTTGATGATTTCCCATCCTGAAAAAAAAAAAAAAAAGCCTAAAATTCTAGTCTTTAATTTCTACGACAAAATTTCGGCATTTAGTTTTAATAAAAATACATGCCAGAGGGGGCCCGTGGCTAAATAATAACAGCCGCACAGGTCGGTCGATCAGGTTAAGCTACGCTTGCCGCGGTTGGTCTGTGGATGGGTGACCATCTTTACATACCGAGACCCATCCGTGCCACCGAAAGCACGTTAAGCCGTGGGTACCGGCTGTCATTCGTGGATCTTTAACAGTCGTTACGGGTAGTCAGAAGACAAAAGTCTGACAATCAATCCTACCAAGGTATATCATAATACCCAGTAACTGGGTTGTGGAGGTCAGATAGGCAGTCGCTCCATGTAAAATACTGGTATTCAGCTGCATCTGGATAAACTGGAAGCCGACTTCAACATAATTGGGAAAAGGCTAGGCAGATGAGATGATGACATGCCATATATCCCATAAATAGAGGCTTATTGTAAATAAAACATCGTAATGTGTCCCAAGTCTAAAAATTACACAGCTGGCCATTTACATATATCTAACATACATACAGCTGAACGTAATCTAATAAATCAAAAGGTGACAAATTGTACTTCCTTCTGACACTAAATTCTATTTTATCACATTAACGTACCTATGCGTATGCGCATTAACCGCTTTAGATGAGAGAAATATTGCTTGTGATAAACTGATTTAGTAATTTATGATTACTTAGCTGGGTTCTTGGACTTTCAAACATTATGAATTTTTGGGTTTTCCACATTAAAATCAGCCTTTACAGGAACTACAAAAAGAGAACCTTCTTAGAAAAAACCAGCATTTCTACAAAGGATAGCATAGAAACTTCAGGCTTCCTTACGATGTTTTTCATCACTGTAAGTTTTTTTATAAAACTTGTATTATAAAGCTACGTAACGGTATTGAAGCCTAACCTATGTGCTTTTTTATTACTAGCGCCCGCACGCGGCCTCGCCCGCGTTGTATGGCGGCAAAATTCCCTTTTTCCTCAGAGTTCAAAGTATTCCCAAATTTCAACAAAATCGGTCCAGCCGTTTCCGAGATTAACCGGAACAAAAACAGACGGATGGGACAATTTTTTTTTGTAATGTCCGATGGGACAGCCATCAGACGCGACCAGAGAGAGATCAGGCGCAGGACCAACGGCTTAACGTGCTTTCCTAGACACGGGAGAGTATCACACCGCTAACTTCCAAACTCTGGGCTGTTACCTTTGTTACTAAGAAATTCCCAATGCCTTTGCCCGACCCGGGAATCTCAGGATCCCACGCTCAGAAGTCGCGCTTGCGACCACGAGACCAACGGGAACTTTCATTTATAATTAGAACGTGTATGCTAAAGGCACAGTATAAATAAAGACATACAGTACGTCGTCTTCATTCAAACGGACGAAACGCGAGCTATACCTACGCGCCTCGACCACGGCATGCGTTCAGCATGATGACAGTCGCGACTGTGCTGCAGTGACGAACGGACGGTGTGTTGTTTTTTTTAACAATAACCGCGCGATTTTTTCACTAAAAATAAGTTCAAGTACATATTTAATATGACGAGTAGGCTATATTGTGCTGTTTTTGGTTGCATGAATTCGTCAATAACGCATCCAGAGATAACTTTTTTTAGATTACCTGGAAACTCTGAAAGGTAAGACTATAAAATAATTTTACTTACTTGTAGGTAAGTACATAATGTGTGTCTTTTTAATGGATAAGTATTTCATTTTATCTCCCGAAAAAAAGATGTCTGGATTAAAAAATGAAGTGAATAGAGTAAAGGAAAGTGATAAACACGAGTGAGGTAGGTAGTTATAGGCGGTTCATGAATCATTAAACGGTAGGTACGCTGGTGTTAAAACCTCGGGGCATGTGTGTTTTGTTAGTTTGTATAATTCCAAGTAAAGACGTGGTTTTTATTATTAATAATAGTTGTTTATTGTACTGTGTGTATGAATAATACTAGAAAAAAATTGGTTGTCTGTAAAGTCGATTTACGGACGATAGTTTAACGTGACAACATCATAACAAAACATTAATGAAATGATTGCATACTTTTATGAATAAAATTTAATTATTTTTATTGAATTATTAATATTTTGTATGAATGAAGGAGAAGGAGGAAAGAAGGAGGAAAGAAAGGAGGAAGGAGTGAAATGAAATCTACAATTTAATTGATAAATTTGCTTTTATTTGCACTCATTAATTTAAATATGTTTATTACTTCAATGAACAGATTATTTTAATTATAATTTTTATATTATACATGTTTGCTATTTAACTTCTTCCAATCTGTGTTATTCTGTTAAGGATAGGACGATGATAGGAAAGATTAAAAAAACATTAATATACAAATTTTGAATTTTATTTGTAGTTCTTGAACGTTTGATTTAACTATAATAATAATAATAATAATAATAATATGGCAACACTGATACGTCAACAACGTACAATTTTCTTCCGTATACTGTATTTCCTGTTTTTATTAATTTCCCATCTTTACTTATATCATAAATAACATTTTCGAATAAAACATATTAAATCTTCAAACAATAATCCAAAAATAAAATGAATAATTCTACAAACATAAAAAAATTACAAATGACGGCTGTCAAATTTGGCCTTCGAACAATCACTCTATGAAGATAATGAAAAATATAATAAAATGTTGACGAGATCAGCAGCACGCCGTGCACAATTACCACCTCCGGACTCGTCGCTCAGCCCCGCCCCGCCGCCGCCGGAATCCAGCCCCATCGAGAGTGCTGTGACACCGGCCGTGGCAGTTGCGTCGAGCTCGAGCGACGAATATTTTTCCCCGCCGACGTCGCCAACACCCGTACGTCGGCAGAGGAGAGGCCGGCCACCGACGAGCTTGGGACTTAGGGGCCATGCGGCCCCGAGCCGGGTCCTCGCTACCGGTGGTTGTGTGCAGCGCATGAGATGGACTCAGTATATGAACGAGAACGTCATGCGCGCATATTACGGGTCTACAGAGGGGGGAACTAACCTCACTGCGTACCGCGTTAGGATGCTGTCTCTGTTCCAGGAACTGGAACCAACCGTCAACGTTTCAGCCCAACGACTGTCGGATCAGGTGCGGGTCATTCAACGCAATCACAGGTTGGACGATATCGCACTTGATAGGCTGCGCTCAGAGGTACTGAGCAACCACATCGTCTCGACTTCGGCACAAACTGCGGCATAAGTGTCAACTGTTGATGCCATCCCGCCGCAGTCCAATCATGTTGAAGAAGAAGATGATAGGGTTGCCACAGTAAGTAGCCAGTACAACGTCCGACTGAGGAGCGCACTGGAGGATGCATTACGCGAGTATAGATCCACTCCAACCGAACTTAGGCCCCGATTACCACGGTTACCTATGCACAAGAAAAATAGGGCGTTGGTGTGTGCCTTGGACTCGCAGCTCAAGAATTTCTTTGAGAGCAGCGAGGATCTTGTTGATACACACTCGATCCTGTATTGCGCAGCTGTTGCGGCATGTCGTTTAGCTAACGTCAAGTTCCCAACTTATGACGAAGCTACTCGACCAAAACCAACCGTACCAGTCTGGCAACGTAGGATCGAGGGTCGTATCGATGGGGCCAGGGTACTCATCGGCAAACTATACTGCTTCAGGGAGGGCAATACACGACCACGAGTGATGCGCTTTGTAAGGCGGGCATTCTCGGGGACTGGAATCAATCCTCGAGAATACATGTCCCGTGTCACAGAGCGCATCGACTTCCTGAAGCAGAAAGTTTGTGCATGGGCGAACCGAATTCGGCGGTATAAGCGGCGGGTTGATCGATACACGCAGAATCGCATGTTTCAGAGCGATGAAAGGTGGGTATATAGAGCTTGGGAGCGACCTGAACAAAATGTGATAGATGTATGCCGCCCGGATGATGCCGCCACAAGTGCATTCTGGCGCAGCATCTGGTCGGTACCCGTCTGTCACACTGAGGCTGGCTGGATGCAGGATGTCGAGCGAGTGTGTGAGACTATACCAGTAATGGATGCAGTCATAATTATGCCATCAGACGTTACCAGAGCGGTCCGTCCTTTACCGAATTGGAAATCGCCGGGACCGGACGGACTGCACAACTTCTGGTTGAAATGGCTAATCAGTTCACACACTTGCTTGGCATCTCAGTTCCAGTCATCCTTAGAGTCTGGGTCGCTACCGCAGTTTCTAACAACAGGCGTTACCCACCTGCTCCATAAGTCAGGTAGTCCCGCGGAACCCAAGAATTATAGACCGATCACGTGTTTGTCGACGGTTTATAAACTTCTTACATCAATTTTGAGAGTGAAAATTAATACGCACATTGAGAATAACTCGATTATGTCTGCCTCTCAAAATGGATGTAGGAATGGGTCCCGCGGTACTAAGGAGCTACTCCTCATAGACATGGCCATTAGCCAACAGGTTCAACGATCCCGCAAGGATCTGTCAACATGTTGGATAGATTACAAGAAGGCCTACGACTCGGTGCCACATACATGGCTCATGAGGGTGCTGGAGTTGTACAAAATAGATGCAACTCTACGCATCTTCCTTGAGTCGTGTATGGGGCAATGGAAGACGGTCCTTCGTTATCCAGGATGTCGACAGATCCAGGGGAATGATGAGCCTGTATGGATTAAACGGGGAATATTTCAGGGCGACAGTTTGAGTCCACTTTGGTTCTGCTTAGCCCTGAATCCTCTAAGTACACTACTAGAGGATTCAGGTCTAGGTTATCGGTTGAGGAGAGGTGGTCAGGTTATATCTCACCTCCTTTACATGGATGATTTGAAATTCTTTGCCCCCAACAAATTGCGTCTGATGGAGCTACTGAAGGTAACTGAAACTTTCAGTAGCGCCATCAGGATGGAATTTGGTGTGGACAAATGTGCAGTCATGCATGTAAAGCGAGGGGAGATTATGGAATCCGAGGGAATTCAACTCTCGGATTCCATAAACCTCAGATCCCTCTCCTCATCCGAAAACTATAAGTATTTGGGTATGTCGGAAGCGTTAGGCATCAATGATGCTGACATGAAGCAATCATTGAAGGAGCGCTTCTTTTGTCGCCTGAAGAAGGTATTAAATAGTCTTCTTTCGGGCGGAAATAAGGTGCGCGCCTTCAACGGTTGGGTCATGCCGGTTTTGATGTACTCTTTCGGTATACTCAAATGGACTCAGACTGAACTCGACGCACTGGATAGAAGAGTCCGTACACTACTGACCGCAAACCGGATGCATCACCCACGATCATCGGTGATGAGACTGTATATCCCGCGGAAGTGTGGGGGTCGAGGCTTTTTAAATGCGAAGACCCTCCACAACCGCGAGGTGTGCAGTCTCAGGGAATATTTTTTAAAAGCCGAAGTGGGTATGCATCGTGATGTGGTCGCAGTGGACAAAGGGCTCACCCCGCTCTCCATGGCTAAAGAGAACTGGCGCAAACCTGTAGTACTTTCTACTGATGACCGCAAGAAGATATGGCAAAGCAAGGAGCTTCACGGACGCTTCTATCGGGCTCTTCATGAGCCCGGTGTAGATTTCTTAGCGTCCGTATCCTGGCTACGTTTTGGTGACCTTTTCGGGGAAACTGAAGGTTTCGTCTGTGCAATTATGGACGAAGTTATCTTAACGAATAACTACCGGAGACATATTATGAAGGACGGGACGGTTGACGTGTGTCGGGCATGCCACCGTCCGGGTGAGTCTATCAGACATATTGTCTCTGGTTGTTCTCGTCTGGCTAACGGTGAGTACTTGCACAGGCATAACCAAGTGGCCAGGATTATTCACCAGCAACTTGCTTTGAAATATAAGCTTGTGGATTCTGAGGTACCGTATTACAAGTATGTGCCCGACCCAGTTCTTGAAAATGACCATGTCACGTTGTACTGGGATCGATCTATCATTACTGACAGGACTATTATTGCCAATAAGCCTGATATAGTGGTGATAGATCGATTAGCGCGCCGCACAATGATTGTCGATGTTACCATTCCACGTGACGGTAACCTCGTGAAAGCTGAGAAAGAGAAACAAATTAAATATCTCGACTTAGCACACGAGGTTGTTGACATGTGGAATGTGAGCTCGGCTATCATCGTACCGATTGTCGTGTCGGCCAATGGTCTTATAGCCGAAAGCCTCGATCAACATCTATCGAGGCTCTCGTTAGGCGGTTGGATCAAGGGCCTGATTCAGAAGGCAGTACTCCTCGATACGGCTCGCATTGTGAGGAGGTTCCTGTCTCTGGAGCCCTAACCACCGGTAGCTTGGACCCTGGTCCCGACACCGGCGGAAAACTATTTTTTTATATTTTTAAATGTTTTTTTTTTTTTTTACTTTCATATTTTAAGAAATATTTAAAAATGTAATAAAATAAGAAAACTAAATAAATAATAATAATAATAATTTAACATAATTTGTTTAAAAATACACATGAACAAGTTTTCATAGAAATAAACTGTAATCAGATTAATGTTAAATAAATGGTTAATTCGAAATGACGAATTATTTTATTATTTATGTACACACAGTAAAATACAATAACAAAACTAAATGGAAACACAAAGTAGGCAAATGTAATTAAATTGCTGGAGGCGGGCAGCCCTATCGCATGTTTACGTACCGCGCGGCTGTAGGCATTTAATTCAAGGTTACGGCCCAGACACAATACTGATGTCTTTATACTGTGCTAAAGGTAACAAATATTAAATGCCGCCTTCGCCACAAATCGATGTTATTTAGGATAGCTATAAATCAGAGAGCGTGCCTTTCCGAATAGAGCCTTGATATTTTTTCTGATGTTTGCCCAAGTATAATTAATATAATTATTATTATACAATCTTTTAGGAAAGTTGCGAATCTGTGAGTTTGCTTCTCTTAATTTATTGGTTTATTGACATTAACCCCCCAAATAATTTTATTGATGGAGAAAATTATTTCATGTTGTAGGTACAACGCGGCCGACGAGAGAATGCGATCTGCGACACCTGTCAGTTTCATACAAACGAATACGTGTTTTGCGAATGTGATCTTTATTAGCTAATAGAATTGTCACACTGACAGGTGTCAGGAACGCATTCACTCGACGGCCGGACTGAAGGTAAGTACCTACATGTGCCAAACTTAGTTTGGGACCCGTTGGAACAGCGCGTAAATGTATATATAAATTGCACTATCGCAGAATACAACTTGATTATATTAATCTGGATTATATCAAAAAGCTAGAAATTTGTAAAGTTAGATCATACAGCAGCGTGTCAATGGCTTTTTCTAATGATATGTAAAAAGAACGTTTTACTTTCAAAATCACGTAAAATAACTTGTTTTGATTTCTATTCAAAGATTTATTTATTAAGTGCTTGATTATGTTTATTATGATCAAAATTAGACTGTATGTGACGTATGTATGTACGTTAGGTAACTGTCGTTAGCTAAAGCATTATTTATATAATCAAGTGAATATTGTTCTTCCTACACGTTACGTTTTCACCGGAACAACTGCGGATTTTATATGAATAAAACTTTTTACATAACTACTTCTGATAAACATAAAATTGAAGATTGATTTTCAAATTATACAGTGGTTGGTGTATTGACTTATTTGCATGGTTGATAGCATTTATACTAGAATTAATAAAATCGCGAAAATCTTGCAATTGGGTTCGCTATAGTGTCAATTTTTTTTTTCAGGATGTTAAATTAAAACATAACTGGCGAAATGTGGGTGTTCTATAGTCACGTTCTCTGCCTAACCCAACAGGGACTACAGGTGTCATGATGTTATGTTATCTCAACCATAGCTCAACCAGGGTCAACGATACATACCATAAGTGTTGACAGCAGATTTACCGATTAGAGAGTCATGATTCAAGATCCAAGTTTCGGAAACCGAGGATTAAAAGCTTATAAAATAATAAGAAAAAATTGCCGTAAAAAATTACACTCGGCAAAAGAATTGTCCGTTGACTAATTTGATTTCAAGCTTAATGTTTTTCTCATATTAATGACTTATAATAATTCTTTGCTTACTTTTCCTTTGTGAGACTTCGTTTTCCATTTCTTGTCAGTTGCTTTCAACAAGTAAATAAAGTTGGTACTGTTATTGTTGGCCTGCATCATCTGCTGAGCAAAGGCCTTAGACTAGGCCCCATGACTTCCAGCTCTTTCGATCCAGGACTTCAGCTCGCGCCGCCATCTTGCTGTGCCAGGGCTCCACATAGTGGTTATTTTGGCTCACAGCTCATAGCACAGCAGACGTGGCCTTGCCGACCACGTCTGCTGTATGTCCAATAAGAGAACAAAGTTGTGAATAACTTAATAATTTACTAAGACCTTGTATTCAGTTTGTGAATGTAGTTATTGTACTCATAAATAGCTCAATTAGTGAAGCTAACTGTGGCAAAGGGTCTATGAATCACGATTCCTTTAGGGTTCTCTTTCTAAACATAACCATTACTAACTAATAGTGTTTGAACATATGATCTAATTATTTGCCAGAAGAAGACGGATTAATAAACGGTCTTCGGACTTACCCGTATAAAGGTCTAATTACTTAATAAAAATCTGACAGATAACGCACAGCCTTAACCGCGGAATAGAACTTGAATTTGAAGAATTGAAGACTTTCTTATAACTGGTGTAAAAACACCCTTATCGAAGACGAAAGTCATTTGTTCTTCCCGTTATTATGACATATTTTTTGTATTGGACCATATCTGGGAACCTTTTGGTGACGTAGATATTATTACGGAGATAAAGTCAAAGTTCCAGTTTCACAAGTTTCAAATGTTATAAACTTATCTTTAAATACTCCCACGACCCCTGTACCGTCGCATGTAAGTAAAATGTTTTGTGAGCGTTACATTGCCCATTATCGTAAACAGCGAATTTTCATACCAAAAATAAAAGTCGTTTCCCAACAATTATTTTTGAACAAAATTCGTTAGTTTTATGTACAGAATGCGTAGACGCCGTCTTCGTGAAGGGCTTTTTTACAACCTGTATAACGAAGGTAGGTAAGCGCTAAAATAAGAGTTTCTGAAAATGCACCTGATGCAAGTTTGTATGGAAGTTCGTCATTTTTGCCGAAGGAAAATCTCATCGGGCACGACTTGTGGCCCTATGCCTTCTGCCTAGGCAAATTTCTTTCCGAATATTTCTATCTATAACGTTGTTTAAATAATAATAATAATTTATTTATTTCAGACATAATTCTAGTCCATAGATTCAAACTCATACATTAAAATTATTTATAAAATATAATATTAAATTCAAAACAGATAAAACCCAGACTAAAATTGTGATCAATTAAAATTAATAAGTAGATAATAAAACTTGTCAAAAAAAAATAAAATTATAAATATGTCAAGAGTCGAATATAATAAATAAATAAAATGTCAAATATAAAATTGTTTGTCCGGTCGCGGAACTGCTTCAAAAATAGATTATATAGATTAAAATATATAGTTACGTAAGTATACAAACTTACGTAATTAATTAGTCTAGCCTTATGGCTAGACTAATAACCAAAGCTATAAAGCTTTGGTTTCCGAAAACGGCGAATGGTGACATAATAACGGCTGTCCAAATACAGAGCATTTTTTTACATCTTAATGTCAAATACGGGTGCAAATGACAGATTTCCATGACGATCGTTATAGTATGACGGAACAGCTTTTCTAGTAAACCAAAGCCTTATGCTTTCCCTTAAACACTGTTACTATGAACATCTAATTTTCATTTAAGTTGACCTAGAAGGCGCCTTGGAATAGTAATATTGATCATAATACTTATTCTCAGTTAGAAATCTGTTTTAATAAAGATCCGATGTCCGGTTAAAGATTTACGAAGAGTGAGAAGACCTGTACCCAGTAAAAGAAGAGAAAACAATATTAAAACCTTTATCAAGTTATCTGAGAAGTGTCCTAAAAAAACGACCAAAATAACTTACAGAATGAAAAGGTTGTCCTTTCACAAATGCCAATTGTTTGCAGAATATTTACTTATATATACTGAAAAAAATAATTTCTTACTACAGCACATTAAAGCGATTTCATTAAGACTTACTGACTTTACACAGTAAGAAGAAATATTTGTAAAACAGTAAAAGACAAAACAGTAATTTTTAATGACTGAACATACTATTTACTGAAAAAAGGAAAACCACCATTACTGTAATGTAAGTAAATTTCTATGGTTTGAAGGATATCACCAAATGAATAAAACCGTCAATTTTGTGAAATTTTAGCTAACTAAAACGTTAAAGTTTACTGTCATGACGGTAACATTTTGCCTACAGCTTTAACTGTTCTCGGATTAGCAAAAAATACTGTTTTGAACGTTAGGCTTATATCGAACTGTTTAAAACAGTTCAGATCAACTTGTTTTTTTTTTTTATTTATCACTAATTCCTTTTAGTGCAAATACGTGAACTGATGCCTCCATATTAAAAAAAAGTTTTTAGGGCAAGTTTAAGGGCAAAATATACCAGTAAGGATATCTATCAGGAATAGAAATCTAGACTAGAGGTGTGACACTTAGCCCGACTAAACAGTTCTGTCACCTCACTCTTGTAAACGCCATAATGAACACACAGATCGTTGAACTCATTACCTCGAAACATATTAAACGTACGTTTATTGAAACAATTGCACCTTCTAGAGCGCGTAGGGAATTTATTTACCAAGGCCGAGTCCAATCAATACCATTCACTATTGGTCAATGAGCATAAAACATGGTCGAAATGTCAACGAAAGCAAAACATCGTTTATTCAAGCCGTGTTTGGTATCTTTACAATCTCCTTAATTTATTAACAAGGTACTAAATTGACCCTGCCAGTGTCGCGGGTTGTTCGTCGAAAGAGATACCGTGGCCCCTGGCACAGGCAACTGAAGGTACACGGGTGGGTTTTAGTCGGTAAAAGTCTGACACGTCCTTCCGCTCCGCCCAGAGCGGGAGAAGTTATTTGATAATTTGCAATCCAAAAAAAAAGTTTTAAATTGACCATCATGAATTACTAGCTTCTGGCCACGACGTTGTCCGCGTGAAATTTCTTGTAGGGACCGAGCCACTCCGTCGCATCGCTCTTCGTTCGCATCGCGTTCTTTTTACTCTTTGCTCGGTTCCGGTCCTAGCGTGATATTAGGTAGTCTATAGCCTTCCTCAAAAATTGGGCTATTACATACAAAAATATTTTTTCAAATCAACATCCAGTCTCAGTCTCATCTCGGCGACAAACAAATGTCATCTTACACATCACACATATACACACACATCACACAATATCACACATACACACGTACCATACCATACCTGAAATCACGTCTCTAGTCTCCACTCTGGAATTCGTACTCCGAGCCCCAAGATACAGTACTGTCTAGTTTGGGGCTCACTAGTTAATACTACGAGTATATTGTAACCTAGCTGTAGGTAATATTTTAAACTACTCATGTCGTCTTAACTTACTGTTAACCACCTGCTTACTGTATTACCTGGACAATAAATTTTATATTTTGTATTCATATTTCTATTCTATTCAATAACTTGTCAAAATGTAGGGAAAATAGACGTATTTTATACAGATTGAGACCCTTTTGCCCCTCTGGTATTAGCGCGTTCAAACAAACACACAAAAAAATAAACTCTTCAGCTTTAATAATAGTATAGATAAGCACTAGTAGGTACTCTATATGGTGTACATAATAAAGAGTATTCTGTTCTAGCATAATTGGCATTATAATCCAGTAGGATTAGGTAGGTACCTCGTGAGGTACTGGGATTCAGACCTCCACTTTGTGAGAAAGTGTGGGCTGTACTCCACCACACGGGTGCATAGTTCGAGTTAGTGGCCGTCACAAATAATAATAATATTACAACATTATTTTAATGTTTATGGGTTTGTAAATAAGGTTTGCTTAGAGATTCTATATCCTATGGAAAGTGGGTCATGATTGCACTGCCGCTCATAATAAGAGTTGGATTCAAAACCTGACAATCACTGATTTATGTGCACTTTCTTAGTTTCACTTGCTATGAAGGACAGATCGTGAGAAAATCTAGGCATAATGTTTTGGAATTACCATCACGCCGTCGCGTCGTAAGCGAGTGCTTTGAAATATGTAGGTAATTGAAAATCTCTTAAAGTTCCTCTCACAGGTCAGATTATAACGGATTTTTTAAATAGATAGACCCAGTCAAAAAATAAAATCCAATATCCAAATTAGATACTAAGGAGGATCTTATTTGGATCTTAGATTTTTTTTGTCAATTGTTATTGTTTCCACTTATTTATATTATATATGTAAGGTACCTACCTATAATATAAATAAGAGGTAATAATAACAAAATACCGAAGAAATAACCGATAAAGTACGTTACGAAGCCAAGAAACTTGCATACTTCAATACAATCACGGTGATTAACCAACGATTCCCTCAGGGCTCCTATCAGGAACAACCAGTTTATATCAATTTACTAAGTCTGATGTCTAGGCAACATTAACTGTGGAATAAAAGGTGATAGACGAAGGCCTTCTCCGTAAGTAGTCATCAGGAATATTCTGGACCTTTCAATAAAATTGGCGCTCTTGTATATGTTTTGCAATTTATTCATGTACCTGATTATTATCAGAGAATATTTTATGCAGATCGCGTAAGTGTGGGAAATGTAGCCAGAGCGTCAGTTCTTGAAATCGTGAGTGTATGTATCCGAAAAATCTTAAGTAAGTAAACCATTTGGTCGTACTTAATTATTCTATTCTCATTGTGATATACAGATGCCTTCAAAAGTTAGATGATTTAAAATTCTAGTGATCCAAATTTTTGAACTGCTATAGGTAACGTTTTTATTGACAAATTCGACTACCTTTGACGTATAAAGTAATCCCTTAGGAGACTACCAAATTTTTTTTTAATTCTAAATCATGATGTGGCAGCACAGCTAAAGTAGAAAAATGTCAACTAACTTTTCAAGGTCTCTGTGTGTGAGTCACATATTATAGGTACTTCTTGTTTTAGTGCGAAATGCATAGGTACTTATCTGCATCCAAACTTGGTCATTAGATTATTAAATCTTTAATTATATTGAAGTCATACCTATTCGATTTAGTTATAAGAGTAAATACTTAAAAACAATTAGTTGTGTTTGCATGTGTCATATTGATAATCATGAAATGAACAAAGTATAGAGCCGCAAAAATCCTATTAAGGAGGTCTTATAATCTCAGAGTTGTTCGGTAATGAAAAAACAGTAAAAGTACAGACCTTTTTGTAATTACTGTACCTGCCAATTATTCACTATTTACCAGTTATTAAAAGACAGAAGAGCGCTATTTCCTGCCGCGCATTTCCCACAGTTAGCCTTTATGGCACCCTCGACTGGAGTGTGTGAGCCCATTCTTTGCAACGAGAACCTATGATAAAGATTTTTCTTAATACCTGCATATTTAAAGAAGTTCTATTATCACAATCAGCCCATATATGCCTGTTGATAAATTATAATCGCTATAATTAACGAAGACAGAGAAAATTTACATTAAAAAAAAACAGACGGATTAATTTATTCAAGCTTTGAGGCTCCTTCAAACAGGCGAGACACGCGATAAAATCGCGCGCGACACAAAGGCACCGCAAGTCGCGCACCGAGCGGTGCTTTTGTGTCGCGCGCGATTCGCGTCGCGCATCGCGCCTGTTTGCAGGAGCCTTTATTCTAATGATCACCAGCTTGTTAGAAACACACATCTGACGGGCAATTCTCGTAAATTTCAGAACGTTTACAATCTGATCCCAGTATCAATCAGTCAAAAGTACCTACAGTACCCGGCGATAAATATTGCACATCGACCTTTGGTGATTGGTGTATTTTATACATAGAATAAAAATAATTATCAAAAGAAGCAAATCATAATTGTTTTAACAGCTCCTACTAGATACCGGACTGTTTGTATTTCGTGCGACAGAGATAACGCTCTACGTAGCCTAAATTAGCCGATTGTCTCTTTCCAAAGGTCGATGTGCAATATTTATCGCCGGGTACTGTACCTCTAATTTCCTCACATTTTTGAGTTTTTGACATTGATTGTCGCTTAGATGAGATTGCGACTAGATTTTGAACGTTTTTAATTACGAGAAGTTGCCTTCTGTTAAAAGCACAAAATTAACATGTAATAATATCGCAATCTTACTTTTTATGACCTTGTTAAATATACGAAGATAAAAATGGTATTCGCTTATCCATATTACACGTTTTATTCAATTAATTTGTGTATTTACATAAACTCCATTCACACGCATTTATTTATCTACAAGTTACGGTCATTATTATACATTAAAATTACTTCAAATACTGCCGATACTTATGGTCTGTAAGCATCTGATGAAAATGTAAAAATGAATCAAAAAACGTACCCGTGGATGCCAATTTGTAGTGCCACTTATAAATTCAGTACTTTTGTTTGATTATGATGAAAATGATTTTTCAATTACTGTTTAATAATTTTATCCATGCACTGGGTCCGCGTGGTGGACCCACTCCCTCCCACAGAGAGGAAGCCTGTGTCCCAACAGTGGGAACTGCTGATTATGCAAATGTTAATGATTATTTAATCATTGTTGGATTGTTTTATTTTATTTTTTTATTGAGAGGAACAGCAAACAGTTACTTTATAACAACTTACAACTAGTTTAACAAAGTAGCAATTTGGTTATAAAGTAACCCACAACGCTGTCCACAATTAGGCATAGAAGTTTAAGAAAAAAAAAGAGCTAATCGTTAGGAACATTAATTGCAGTACCTACCTACGTGTGGCAAATACTTAATTAAAAAGTTAAATGATGAAAAGTAATGACTGAAAACAGAAAAATATATATATAAGAAATATGTAAAAAATTAAGAATAATTTGTTCAAAATTAAAGTAAAAAGATAAAAAAAAAATGTGTTGAGACATAATATTGTAACCTTCTAAATACAGATGATTGTGTTAATAATTCCCTTTAGTATGAGATTGCATAAGAATTTAACCTGTAGGTACAGGGTTTATTTACACTTTCATCAAATACTTTTGAAATAGACTATTCACTACTAGCTATATGTATATGTAGTATACCTCCGTCGGTCGCACCCAATCTTGGGCAATCAGACTCGCAACCCTTGAGGGTTGCGACTGAAAATAAAAGGTCATAGGTTGACCTTATGACCTTTTATTTTTAGTTTTATCCTAGCTCTTGTGGTGTACCTACCAAAGTGGTTCATCTTATCTGTCTTAAATTACCTATCAAGCCAAGGGCACATCATTGATACAATCAGGACACAACCTCAATACTCTAAAATTTAGTAAGTATACCCCTCACAGAGAGGAGACATGTGTATTAACAGTCGGAAAATTAGGTTGATTATACTAGTACCTAAACATAAAATTACAAATGCCTACAAAATATAATTGATGGAAATATTCACATTCACACAATGCAAGGGAAGTTGATACCAAAACAGCATTCTTTGCTGAACATCGGGTAAATGTCTGACTAACTATGGGAAAACTTGGCGGCTGTCGAGTGTTGCTTGTAAACGAGACACCGTTTTGATTTGCTTTTAGATACTGATCGGTAGATATATGATCAGTGTGTCGGATTTATTTAACGAAATTAAAGAATGTTTGTGGGATATATACAAGTGGTAGTTGTCTGTTTGTTTGTAAAGTCGATTGTTTAATGAAAGTTAAGAAACTGAGAATTTTTGTCAATGTCGCCCATTTCATCTGCCTCGCGTTTTCCCAACTATGTTGGGGTCGGCTTCCAGTCTAACCGGATGCAGCCGAATACCAGTATTTTACATGGAGCGACTGCCAATCTGACCTCCAGTTACTGGGTAATACGATACCCCTTGGTAACGTGTATGACTAAATGGTTGTAAGACTTTCGGGCTTCTGATCACCTGTATAGACTGTCAAAAATCCAAGAATGACAGCCGGGACCAACAGCTTAACGTGCTTTCCGAGCCACGGGGGGGTTTTAGTATGTAAAGATGGTTACCCATCCACGGACCAACCGCGACAAGCGTAGCTTAACCTGATCGATCGACCCGTATGGCTGTTATTGCCTAATCACGAGCCCCTCATCAATGTCGCCCTTAACTGGAATATGTAAGTAAAAAGTAATTCAGAGGAAAAATTTTGATTTAAATCTATCTAGCATTGATTTCAGATAAGTATGAAAATAAAGACAGCTTTAAATCGATATTCTAATCTGAAAATAAATGAGAAGAAGTGCAATTATCATTAGCTACAGCTAATGATAATTGCACTTCTTCTCATTTACCATCATCAATCAATACATTCATCCATTCAACCTTTTTAAGAAAACTATAAACTCTGATAACTATCTCGCAAAAGATTGATAGATTAAAGATATCGAGTCTGAGTCTGAAGCTAAACAAAATATTTTTTCAATTAAAGCCCACTTGGAATTCTCAACTTTCTATCAATTCAAAGTAACAGGTAACAGATGATGTCCAGACAGACTATTGTTTAGTCTGTCTGGACATACAAATGCAAAAATTTAATGACGTACCTTCAAAGAACTCTTTTACTATTTTCCAACAATACTTTCTCTCTTTTGCCAAAAACGTATGTGAACGAGTAAAAGAGAAAGAAAAATGCAGAACGAGTGAATTTGGGAGGCAATACTAGCTAAACAACCTTCAAAGAACTCTTTTACTATTTTCCAACGATACTTTCTCTCTTTTGCCAAAAACGTATGTGAACGAGTAAAAGAGAAAGAAAAATGCAGAACGAGTGAATTTGGGAGGCAATACTAGCTAAACACAGTCTCCAATGAAATTATAAATCTGTACGTTTATCCAATTAATTTACATACATATGAAAATCCACCAAAATCTGATGATCATTATTCGTTTCTTATGTTAAACTCAGTCGATAACGGATTAAATTTCTAATAATTATGTAAATAAAATTGGAACTACTTTCGCCAAAAAATGTAAGTAAACGTTAAAGATATCTTCTAGGTAACATTGTTTTAACAAGCTTTTTATATAATGAAGGAATGGACAGTGGATTCTCATTTACATTTATTGAGTTGAACGTCAAGACAAAAGTTATACACCCACTTAGATGACTAGGAGGTTTTGACATTTAAATCACTAAGGGCTGATTTACCAAAGTCAGTTTTCTTTATACTTGGAATAAAATTGACATCTGACGGTTCTACTATGGAAAAGCTGTCAAAAATTCAAAATTTATTCATAGTATTGGTATAAAAGTTTGGTAGAATGCGTCCTTAGTAGATATTTGTATTAATTATATTTATCAATGGCGGGTTTTTGAGCAAGCATATGAAGGTCGAAAATTTTATAGCTGAATAGGTGCGGTATGATGAGAGAACACCTAAAATATATTTGAAAAGTTTCAGATAGAAGCCCCGTGGTCAGGAGACCACTTTAAGATTTCAAAAAAAGGCCAATAATAAAATGATCTTCAGACCCGTTGATTTTGGTATTTTAGTGTGCGGTCTAACCAATGGCTTTCCCTAAATCCGACGACGTTGAAAACTTAGATTTGGAAAACTTTTTAAAGGATATTCAGGGCGAATAAAATGCATGGGCCCCTATCATTATTTAAATCACTCTGTTAAGCGGCTTACATGACCTAAAGCGCGGTCACTGTCGGACTGCATAGAAAATAAAGAGAAGCGCGATGACACAACGCTGGTAATTTATTGCAAAATATGAAGCAATTATTTAATTACAAAAAATCTATTGTTTGGACCTAAAAATTAAAACACTAGTGTTTTAGTATGCTGCTTGTAGAATAATCTGACAACAAAACAGAATGTTTGTATGTATGGTTCTTATTGTAAAAAGAAAGTTTTTAGAGGTATCTTCATGATTTTTTTCTACCGTATCAAATTATTTATATTAAGTTTTCAACACACTATCTACCTAGCACATATCCTGAAGAATATCATATATTTTCTGATTTTGTTTACTGTAGTCGGTCATATACTTTTATTGTCTCTAAAACTTGGATTTTTTTTTTAGGTCCTGTAAGCCCCTTAAGCTATAAATTTAACCGTGTGTTCTGTGGTAGGAGAGATAAGAGGGGAAAGTACAGACTGACCTAATAATGTGAACAAATTTAACATTCTATTGACTAAAATACTTTCTTCCCAGCACCACACCATCGGATCAGAAGATCCGAAAGTGTGATCCCATGGGAAAGTAAATTGCATGTAGATGTTAGATGCAGATCTTATACTTAAAGACTTCTTAGTTACAAATATTCTAATATCACAAATACTATTCAAAACCTGGAAAATATATACAGCTGTGAAGGCTTTAGTTCTCAACTATGTTCTAGCTAATATTTTTTTAAGTTTTTTACACAATGTTCTTAAACGTGTTTTCTTAACCATCATATCATCATGTTCCATTACAAATCGACGTTCATACACGGTAACCGTCGTCCATTCCCCTTCTGGTAAATAATTATGTAACACGCATACCTTTTACACATCATTTAGGTTTACAAGGAACTTTTTTTGTTATAGCCGTTCGCAACTGTATGTTTTTCGTTCTTTTATTTATATTTTTATTTATTTATTTATATATACTTTATTGTACACCAGAAAATACATAACAAAAAAAATACGATTATGAATGCAAAACATACAATGGGCTGCCTTAAGGCGCGGGCCCACCGCGGCGCATGCTGTGCACGGGCACGCGGCGCATTTTAGCTGCGTGTATTAATTTGCTTGACAATGTGGGTCTACGTTTCCACTGGAGTACACGAATATGACCCACGACTATGTATAGCGTGGCACGGCGCACGGAGAGGCTACGCACGTGCCACTGCAATCCACGGACACGGGCTTCACTGCGGGAGGTGTGGGGAGGTGAGACGAGCGGAAAAGCGAGCGACGCCTGCGCCATTTTGTCATTTTTTTTTAACTGTACATAGTCGTGGGTCATATTCGTGTACTCTAGTGGAAACGTAGACCCACGTTGCCAGGGTTGAGCTATGTAACCGCCTATTCGAGCAAGCCACGCGTGTATCAATGACGTCAATTCATGCGTAGCCTCTCTGTGGGTTGCAGTGGATACAACCACATACATTTTCTTCCAAAGCGAAGCTTAATACACGTGCGTAGCCTCTCCGTGCACCGCGGTGGGCCCGCGCCTTTATCGCTTTCTGCGATCTCTTCCAGGCAACCTTGGAATGGACATGACGTATTCTTATCAATGTGTAAATATTCTAGTAGATCGAAGCCGAAGATAAAACGTGTATGACCGGCACTCTAATTGCGTAACACACTATCAATCAGAATCTGAATCATTTTGAAGCAAATTGCTAATCCATTGCTTCATAAGTTCGAAAAAATTATCTGCTCAACACGTAAATAACGCAATGAATGTTGTTGAACTGTCAAAATGAAACCGATTCCGATTGATAATATGTTCCGCAATTGTCCCGCAGATGTATGAACGTAAACGAGGCGAGACGAGTATGTAAGGATCGTAGCAGGTGGTCAGTGGAATTGTCCGAAACGGTTACCGCTGGCCCGGAACATAAAGGGCTAAGGAAGGAACACGGGTGGATTTTAGTCAGTAAGAGTTTGACACTCCCTTCCGCTCCACCCAGAGCGGGAGGAGTCATTTGATGATGTCCCAACCGCAAAAAAAAGGATCGTAGCAGGTAGCGTTCCTGCCTACCCGCATCGGAAGAAGGCGTGAGTTTAAATTTTTAATATTTTTGAGTCTATGTATGTAATTTTTTTTATTAATAAGTAGTACACATGTAGTTAAAACATTCTAGATTTTGAATCCAGATGATGAAACCTTATTTAGAAGTTTAAAAGTGAGAATTAATTAGAGAACTTATAAATAATGATCGCTTTAAAAGTTTTCTGATAGGTAAGCAGTTAATCACACACTTACAACTGTTGGCCGAAAATAATTTTATAAATACACAATGATATCAATCAACTTATTTATATCGTGTTCAGGGAAGCAGAAAAATAACTTTTAAATGAAAAACTAACATAATTTTACCTTACCATTTAATTAAATGTTTCATAGTTAAAAATGGTAAAATATTCGAACTTTTAATGGTAAGCTGTCACTAACAAAGTTTTCTTACACTAATAGTTATTTAGAAGAAGACAAGAACCCCCCTGCGTTGCCGTTAAATAGGTATTATAATCATTCAACCAATAAAACAAGTTTTCGATAAAAAAAAGGGAGAATTAAACAAAGTATGGCGATGTAAACTACTGTTGCAAGTCTGTATTTATTGGTATGATAAGTTATGGCTTAATGGAAAGTACATAAAGACATAAAAAGATAAATACATTAGTGTTACTAATGTTTTAAGATATTCTCTCACGCCACCTCGTGCATATCGATCCGAAATTTTGAACCTGATTTCGAAAGAGAAACAACTTAATTACAAACAACATTACAATAAACAAGAAAGAGATTAAACATAATTAGAACTGTCTAATTAGGATAAACTATAATTACCGAGATGATTTAAACTGATATAATATAGATAAACCATTTCATTTTCAGTGCACACAAAAGAGATACCACAACACACAAAAGCACAATTAAATGATAACAAATTACATTAATATATAAAAACAAGGTGCCAACATACAAAAAACAAAAACACTTAAAGATTTTGAGTGATATCATGATATACTTTAGATCAAAATAACGAATGTACAAAGAGCGGTATGCGTCTCAAGGTTGCACCAAATGGGGGTCCAGCTCAGCATGTATCAGGCAAATGTACCTGACGCTGATATTCTGCTGGATCCCTGCAGTGACATGCGGACGACAGTGACAAGCTGTACCTCAGTAGAGTTCTATTTTGCACTAACGCGAACGTACAGACTCATTTTTTTCCCACATTTATTCCCTCCCTTTCTTGTTTGGCCGGATAGCAAGAGACAACAATACATTTTTGATTTAGCCTGACCCGAACTATATCGCTCCTTCTTCTTGGTGTCTTTAGCAAAAGTAAAACAGAAAATCCAGCAGAAAATATAACCAAGCGACCCGACCAAGATTAACAACATCAAATTACTTTCTTCTTATTAAAAAAAGCCTACTTCCACCAAAAAGTACCAAAATAAAAGATAAATGTGTTACATGTCCATCCACCGTGAGAAAGATAACAATCACCAAATTGTTTTAACTATTTACTATAATTATTTGCGACAAACAATTGACCTACTGGTTTAATTGACCCTTTGTTTAAATTTAAACTCCTGACCGCTATTCGACACGTCTTTAAACTAAGTTCACACACTCGAAACATTAAAATTTTAAACGATTATTTCGGTAATCTTTGTAGTGAGGAACTAGATATGAGTACTGAAGCTGCTACAACCAGTAATGTAATCACTAGTAATCAGTGGTGTAACAATGCAATTATTATTGTTACGGACGTTTAGCGAACATAACTCAAAGACAGATGTGTCACATGGCGATGTAAATGACAAAATATATTTTCAGCTGTTTTTTAGGGTTTCGTACCCAAAAGGTTGCCAACGGGACCATATTACTAAGCCTTCGCTGTCCGTCGGTCCGTCCGTCTGTCTGTCAGCGGGCTGTTTCTCATGAACCGTAATAGGTAGACAGTTGTAATTTTCACAGAGTCTGTATTTCTATTGCCGCTATAACAACAAAATAAAAAAAAGTTAAATACAAAAAAAATAAAGTTAAAAATTAATGGGGTCCATAACATCACGCCTGTATTCCCCGAAGGGTAGGCAGGGCAGGGGTGTACCATAGTACACTCACAATTTGGCAGTTATGTTTAAGTCACACGTAACAGGGGACACGCCTTTACTTTTTTTGTTTAATTTATTTTAATAAGGTAAACGGTACCAAATCTACATAGAGTAGAAATGTAAAGATATATATCTATTTCAGGCACCTGTGTCGATACTCTACATTCCAAAATGGTTTCCGCAAAATCATTGAATCAATCTACTTTTCTTATAGAAATAAGTTACATGAAGTGTTCACTATTATCTCTTAATAATCGTGAACAAGTCCATTTCGAAACCATATAATCATGACGCGAACTGCAGGAGAATCAAGTCATTAATGGCACTAATTAGCAATAAAAGTAAAACAACAGTTCGATCTCACCTATAAGCACTAAATCAGAAAACAAGCAACTATGTAGTACACAATCAAACAGGTCGCATGTAAATGAGCTGAGAAATGAGTCAGTTGACAGTTACAATGAGTCTTTAAGACATTGCACACACTAGAGTCCAAACATTTAACAACTAATAGTTTTATCATAACAAAAAATAAAACTGTTTTGTAGTCATCTTTGTTTTTATAGAACGACATTCTGTCTAAAGACCATCTTCTTGCCTCAGGTTTGTGAACAGCTTTAGACACTGTGTCAGGAAAAAAACAGTTTTATTTATGACAGGACAGTGTTTTGTCTTATGTCAAAAGAGCGATGCAAACATGGTTCTTTTTATCGACGTTATTCTTACCCCCGACATAAAACAGAGGGGTGTTATAATTATAAGTTTGTCTCGAGTGCTGTTGCCAAAAGACAAAATCAAAGATGGCGGCGACCAAAATTTTCGTTAACATGTCATATTATGCCTTCAAAGAATTTTATCTACGAGTATCATCTTTCAAGTGACGATAACTATTGGACGTTTGCGCTATTGAAAATGACGACGATAAAAAAGAATCATGCTTGCATTGCAGTTTTTTTTTTTGTAAATGTTTCTAACGACAGTCTTAACTCGGGTCTGCCCACAACCTAAGACTTACATTTTCCTTAAAATTGAAGGTAGAAAAAATACAGTCGTGTGGGATCCGTTCGCGTGTCAGTTGAACTTTGCCATACATTGTCTACTAACTAACAGTCACTTTTACATTGTATTGTTACCATCAATTATTACATTGACTTCAAACGAGAAACTTCATGTTTTAAAAATTATTGTCGCAAAACATTTTGTAGTAACACTGTTTTGGTAAAAAATCTGGTACCGTTAGCGCAATTAATAAAGCTATTGTTTATCAATTATCGGAAAGCAGCTGTTAATTTTATGTTATAATTATTTTGCTGCATGATGTTGGACAAAAAATAGACCATCCCTAAGTTCTCACGGACGGCCGCCATGAATGGCCATGAATAGTAGTAAAATAAACGACTATTTCGCACTACCGACTTTTAGACGTCAATACTTAGTAGGTACTGTAGTTGTTTAGTGCGTTGCGATGGTCATCGATATTCACCAATATCATCAAGCCGTTAATAAATATATTATCTATGTTTATATATTTTAGCATTACGTATTTATTTAAGTATACTTATGTTATTTTTTTTGCATTATATGTGGAGGTTTATTTAATAATCTAGTTTTAGACTTCACACATTCATATTTTTCTCTTCTTGTTCTCACACACTATCGTCTACATTTCTATTTTACTTCTCCTTTCGCAGGTCGCAGGTCTGCTGGAAGAAATTTCTTAAGAAATAAGCGGTAGGTACCTTTGTACTCAAATTATCACACTAATATTATAAAGGCGAAAGTTTGTGTGTGTGTTTATACATTTTTGTTACTTCTTCACGCTCAAACGGCTGGACCGATTTTGATAAAATTTTGTATGGAGGTAGCCGACACCCTGGATTAAAATATAGACTTTTTATCCCGATATTCCCACGGGATCGACATTTACGCGGGTGAAACCGCGAGGCGTAGCTAGTAAATTATAAAATAAATAAATAATAATTTGAGTTCACTACACCGTTAGGTACCATATAAAAAAAACTAATCAGTAGATCAACTGGAAATATTTTACCTACACTGTGGCATCGATTTTCCTTGAAATGGTCGGTGGTGCAACGTAAATAAATACGTCCCGATGCATTTGAGGGAGGTGGAGGTAGCATTTCAAAGGCCTACAAAGGCCCTGAAAACCTCGCCTTAAACACTTAGGTTTTTGGGGAACAGGTTCCCCAGGTCTCGTTACCGAATGCGGTGTCAGCAGTGCAATGTCTTTCCAAATTCGTCCATATAGCGGCCTATAAGAATACCTACGTTGAGAAACCAATATATATGGACTGATATGCTATCCTTGACCAACCTACGCACCTACAGGTATTTTCCTGTTCTTTTCTTGTTGTCTGTTTATGGGTGTACTTAAATGGTTAAATAGAACGTACCGTTACAATAGCGACATTAATTTATTACACGGGTAGGGCCAGTAATCATAATAATTATAACAAAATAAAATAATTCGTAATTTGAAAACTATGCCTGCGCCGCTCGCCGACATAGTTCTTTTTGCCCTCTCTCTCTCTCTTCCCTTCAACTCGCCTACTCTTTGCACATTATTCATTTTAATTTAATTGATGCGATGTTATGATCCGTGACCCCGGCAAATGACCCCTGCGCTACAATTTTTTAAGTACAGGTTGCTCCAAGATGCTATTTTAGTAAATTGAAAATAAAGTAAATAAATAATAACGTTGAATGAAATTAAATATATGTTCATAAAACGAAAACGCGAATCCGTATACGAGTGTGAAATTAAATATTCAAATTAGAGTAGGCATTTTTGAAGCAAAGCGATACACTGTTATAAGTTCATGCATAATAACAACAAACTTGGTAGACTATGGTCGGTCAGGCATCTACCAGATAACAAAGTAAACTCTTCCAGTTTTTCTTCGCAGTCGGATAGATAAGTTTATGAGAACCTTTAAAGAGGTGGTAAGACCGTGTATCAGGTAAATTAGGTGTTTCTCTCTCTTCTTTTCGTGTCAATGACCTATTGAGTAAGTTATTTGTTAAGCAATCTGTAAACTCATACCATTTAGAAGTTAGAAGTTATTTTAGTTAAGGTAAAAAAATTCTCCTTCTTTTCAAAAATAAATGTACATATGTGTATGTCCATTTATTTCAATGAAACCATTTACAGGCATTTTTGAATTGTCAAGAAGTCGGTCAGTCAGAAGTATGAAGCTGTAACCCATTCCAAAGCGTAGTAGGTACCTGTGGAGAAGAACGGGCAAGAAACTCCAGGGACACTCTTTTAAATTATATGTAATATCCTAATGTCACTATCTTGTTTGATAAGATATAAATCATCAACATCTCATTGTTTTTATGACACAGCAGTTAAACGTTATACGACTACGTCTCGAAAGCCTTGCCTAAAACTAAATAGCTACTAGAAAAACACATTAACTATGGAAAAATAACAGTTGACTCATACTGGATGCCTCTTTTTTTTTTTACTTAAAAATAAAGGCATCCAGTTAGCCGTTCTGTTGTTTATTATAAACTAGGTTAGCCGTAAAAGACTGCGTCATGTTTTGGTTTTGATAATCTGAGAAACGGATTTTAGATTTCAGGGGCACCTTAGTTCAATGATTTATTTATATGGCTTTTTTCATTCAGGGATATTTTTTTCTTCATGTAGGAATCTTTGAATTACGTAATAGTATGATTGTATTTTAATTTAGTTTTTCATAGGTTTGGAAAATGGCCTCGTCGGCCTGCGTATTGTAAACCCTCACCATCTGGTAGAATGTGGCAACATTTTGACCGCTTGGAACAAAAGGGTTCCAATTAACATTTTATTAAAAAAAAAAAATTTAACGTAAAAAGGTGATAAGGTCACATGAAACCTTTTTCATCATTTCAGCCGAAAGACGTCCACTGCTGGACATAGGCCTTCCCCAAGCACCTCCTCTTCGACCGGTTCTGTACTTCTCGCATCCAACGGGTTCCTGTCCCTGTTCCTGGTTGAAACCTTTTTACGTAAACTAATTTATCAGAAATTCCACAGACATCCGGTAATAAAGCAATATGCCCGATAGGACATAAGTACTAGTACCAGGCTAAACCCAGTTGAACAAAGGGGACTACACCGGTAAAAGAACTGTAACATTCATGAATGGCAATGATATTTTAAAAACGACTACAAAAAAATATAATTTTTAAGTAGATATTCCAAAGTACAAAATTATTTATTGTAATAAATTTGGTCACGTCAATTTATCAATGTGCATGTATACCGCTATGCATCTGATTAATATCTCCTACAACAATATATCCAACAACAACCACTTAGAACTCAGACTAACGAACAAAGCATTAATAAAGACAGAATATTTTCTAAATTTAAATCGATATGTTTGCGAGATAATATCCTGTTTTTTTAAGTGTAGACTTATTTAAATACTATAATAAATCGTCTAGATAAGCGCCTTTCTAATGTATTATTTTTCGACAATTTCCATGCAAATAGCCAAATATTCGGAACCACTGCTGTTTTTTTGCCAGATTAGTAGTTATAATTGCCAAAAACTGCATCTATGTACATTACTTAAGTATTTAAAACAGTTACAATGACTAGCAGTCGGATTTTGTTTCCGTTTTACATGTAACATGAGCTTTGAGGGAAATTTAGATACGGTAACTAGTGCTTCGTCTAATGTTCACTGTGTTAATTGTACTCGTAATTGGTTGATTGTAGGATTCACACCATATTTAAAAAAATATCAGTTATCACAATCAAGAATCTAGATTTCATAAGGAAAGGTAAACTTGAACGATTTTCTGTCACAGGTCAGGTACTAAAACATCATTATCGATAGAATATTTCTCAATATCCTATCGATAATGGTGTAGTTTGATAACAAATTCTGAAAGCCCACGATGCTATACCGTAATATTCTAAACTTCTCCTCTCAAGGATCGAATCCAGGACCTCATACACACCCGGGCTTGTTTTAATCATTTGTATCATGACCATCATCGTGAACTAATCTAGTATGTATGTACCGTACCCGAGGATAAATATTGCACATAACCTTTGGAAAGAAAAAATAAAAAATAATTATCAAAAGAAGCAAATCATAATTGTTTTAACAGCTCCTAAGTCCTAATAGATACCGGACTGTTTGTATTTCGTGCGACAGAGATAACGGTCTATGAAGTCGAAATTAGCCGATTCTCTCTTTCCAAAGGTCGATGTGCTATTATTATCGTCGGGTACTGTACTACTGTTCGGTACAAAAAATATATAAGTTGGAGCAGTGGTAACGGCCGCGACTTACGAGTTCTAGGTCGTGGGTTCGAACCCAGACAGGCACTTTACTTTGTGTTAACTATTTCATCACTATTGCTCTCAAAATGGTGATGGAAAACATTGTGAGGAAACCGGCATGTCCCAGACCCAAAAATTCGAAGATATGTGACATCCACCAACCCGCACTGGGTCCGCGTGGTGGATTACTGCCCATTCCCTCTCACCGAGAGGAGGCCTGTGTCCCAACAGTGGGAATATTAAAGGCTGATTATGGTACAACTAGCTGCGCCCCGCGGTTTCACCCGCGCAAATGTCGATCCCGTGGGAATACCGGGATAAAAAGTAGCCTATATGTTAATCCAGGGTGTCAGCTACCTCCATACAAAATTTTATCAAAATCGGTCCAGCCATTTGAGCATGAAGAAGTAACAAACATATAAACACACACTCACAAACTTTCGCCTTTATAATATTAGTGTGATATTTGCAACCGGACAGCTGAGCACTTTTGCCTGCGGCCATTTCCATAAATTCATCATTATGTATCGCAACTATTACCAGTTAGTACGTGTTCCCAATCGCGTAACTCCAACCAAACCAGATCAAAAAAATTGTAAACTATATTATAAAATATCTTAGTGCTAATTTAGCTCAGATTTACCATTTCATAATTATAATAAATTTTAGTTTTCAATATGGCTTTTAAACTATATTATTTCATATTATTAGATAGGTGATCGTAAACCAACAACCACACCACAACCAGTCTAATATGATACCAAATCTCAACCAACCCAGAAGTTAGTGCTAAACCACGCAGGCAGTAAATTCTACAACTATATCTAGATCATAGTTTTTCAACCTTATGTTGTCCACCGCACTCTTTGATACTATTTTTTGTTTCTAGAGCCCCCCCCCATTTTGTAAATCATGAAACTTTTATTTTCTCTTAACTGTACTTACCTGTCAAAAGAGAGATAAAGTGCATAAGACAGAGATTAAAACAGAAGACTAACTAGCAGGGGATCGAGGAGCCCCCCTCCATCCCCCCCGGTGGAGGGGAGGTTCAGGGGATCATACCGGAATAAATCAATTTTTCTTACTTCTGTCGCAAATCTGAAACAGCTATTGCCACAGTTATATTTTATCGTGTAATATTATATAGTAATAAGATACGACATATCATTTTCCCTGGGTCTTCTACTGCCCGTCTGAAACTCTCAAACGCCCACGAGGAGGCTTTATCGCCCACGTTGACATCCTATGATCTAGATCAATGAAACTGTTTTACAAAATGTGCCAACACAAATGAATGCAATGACTATCCAATCTAAGGATGGTAGATGATTAATCTCATAGGCAACAGGATGATAAGCAATTAATTTGCCTTTGTATGAACATCAACTTGCATTTAATATAAATAGGATTCCAGTGCAAGAACTAACTTACAAAATGTGTATCTTATCTCTGAAGATGACTTTAGATCTCAATAAGGGTGGTCTAGGTGACGAAGCAAAATATGTGTATGCTAGTAATGTTATGCATGTTAGGAAGATCCACCAAGACAACTTCGCGGCATGGCACGGAGCGGATGGGCGCGACGAGGTGTAAGAATACGGTATTGTAAAGAAAATAGACAAAGGTCGTTGCTTAGTTCTAAATAGGCATAGTACAGACGCCAGCACATCAAGCTACTACAATCTGTCAAATTTCTTTTATAGATTTTCAACTTTATCGCTAAAGCCTAAGGTTGAAAGTTGATTGGGAAAATTTGAAAGTTTTGGGTATAGCTTGATGTGCTGGCATCTGTACCTAAAAATAAAAAAGGCAAATATGTCTTCTTTGTTGGTAAATCAGTAAATAGTATTATAGGCACAGAATAACTAATAGTACTTCTTTATGTACAACAAGTTCAATGCACATACAAGATGCAAACTGTCCGAAATAGTCCGCCGCGCTCGGCTGCTTGCAGCGTATTGTGCGATGACATTACAGTGCACGGATTAATAAATTATTATGACAATGTGGCATCGTTTAAATTAAAACAGATTTTTGTTCTGACTCGTTGCGGAGAATTTCTTTACTTACATAAGAAGGTCTATCATGCGGTCATCTCACTTATTTATTTATCAGTATTTATTTACTATTTTTTTTGTTTATTTTTGCAATGTTACTCAATATCACACTATTTATACCTATTCGTTACTGTTTTTATGTGTTATGACACTAATTTATTTTTATTTATTTATTTAATTATCCATGCACATTACACACATCACGATTCAGTATAAAACTGATTTATATCCGTCACCTCACACATCCAGGTCCACTTGTAAACCAGCATCAGGCACCAGTTGTCTGGCATTTTTGCGGAACTGGGTCTTTTTGGCGCAGCCGTGAGGCACACTTTCCTGCTAATTTCTTACATCGGACTTTGCACTTTTTAGGGTTCCGTAGTCAACTAGGAACCCTTATAGTTTCGCCATGTCTGTCTGTCCGTCTGTCCGTCCTCGCTTAATCTCTGTGACCGTTAGCACTAGAAAGCTGAAATTTGGTACCAATATGTATATCAATCACGCCGACAAAGTGCTAAAATAAAACTTGGAAAAAAATGTTTTATTAGGGTAGCCCCCCTATATGTAAAGTGGGAAGTGATTTTTTTTTTAATTTCAACCCTAACGTGTGATATATTGTTGGAAAGGTATTTAAAAATGAATAGGGGTTTACTAAAATCATTTTTTGATAATGTCAATAATTTCGTAAATAATCGCTCCAAAAGTAAAAAACAATGTGTCCCCCCCCTCTAACTTTTGAACCATAAGTTTAGAAAATATGAAAAAATCTGAAAAGTAGAACTTTATAAGGACTTTCTAGGAAAATTATTTTGAACTTGATGGAAACAACAGATTTTGTACAAAAAAGACAAAAAGTTGTACAAAATAATTTCTGAACTAAGTTTGTAGTATAATCGTATATGCAAGCATTTTTTTCACTTCGTTTACATAATTATCTTATTGTGACGGACGCGAAACTACGGAACCCTACACTGAGCGTGGCCCGACACGCTCTTGGCCGGTTTTTTATTTTAATCTTAGTTTTTATCTGATGTACGACTATTATCTAACTATCTGGTGTATTGTGTGTCTCTTAGTGTATGCTAAATAAATGTTTTTTTTTCTTCTTTCTTTATTTATGTAGGAAGAAACATAAGTGGTGCTAGTGAGCGTGGAGTGAGCTGTCAATAGTGCAAATAAACAAATTCACTTCACCTAAGTTATCAAGGTGAGATTTTTACAGAATCGACCGGCTGTACTTAATATTATATCGATAAATGATCAAGTCCGCGATAATGTACATAGTAATGACTATGCATTCTGTGAAAATCCTGAAAATCTTAAAAAATATGCAAAAAGTATAGGTATATACGGCTAAGATATTCCAACCTTATTGGGAGTTATATGTTCGAGCCGTTTGGGGTTGAAACACCAGGGCCATGGGGTCAAAGTGCCCACTTGGTTTTTCGAGACATCGCCAAGCGATTGGTCGACTCTTCACGTGACCAGAGGGCTGGCCTATTTTTTGACCAAAGAATCAACATCGCCACGTTGTTGATATAATCTGTCAGATCAAGTTTTTGAAAGCCCAATTATTCTTTCCCCCTTTTTTTATATACATGTATATTATTATGTTAAGTCTGTTAGCTTATATTTAAATATAAAAAAAAATGGAAAAGAAGAATACAATGTGTCAATTCATTACAATGTAAGTAATCGTAACACCTTGAGCTATGAGAAAAAAGTGTATCCTGTCGGTATCTTTATAAATGTTTGCATTGCCTAATATAGTTTGTCGGATGTGGGTGCTTCAGTTTCATAAAAATGAACAGTTTGATTGTTTTAATTTATATCCGTGAGAATGCCAGTATCATTTGGCTATTTCTCCCACACAGAATCTAATGCAACTGTTGAAACGAGTGGCTTGGCTAAATGCAATGGTTCCGTTGTGATTGGTTTAGCCGGTCCGATGTCGCAAAACCTCCTTAAGATGGGTAACAATAGAACAAGTAATTGTGTCTCATTAGTGACAGTTGAGCTCATAAGAGCGTTTACGCCGTACGGCATTTCATACAAACTTTCAAGCCCTTGTTTTCCGAAATTAATGAACCGATTTTAATAAAACTTAATACGTATAAGTAGGATAAAAGGTCTGAAAAGTTAGTTAAGAACATTTTCGAAAAATAGTGTTGTTACAGCCAAATAAGACCGATTTTAATTTTTTCATAGAAACAGAGATTTCCAGTTATCTATTTTTAAATAAGACATTTCAAAAATGTTATCTACTAACTTTTTAGACCTTTGTATTCTGCTTATGTGTATGAAGTTTCATTAAAATCGGTTCATTCATTTCAAAAAACAAGGGCTTGAAAATTTGTAGAAAATGCCATACGCGCTCGGTGCGTCGTTCGGCGCTCTTAAGAGCGTTTACGTAGGTAATCTGCACGCGACAATTATGAACTGAGATCATTTCATTTCCATCATTATGCTTTAGCATAACACAGTAGAATAACACAGTAGCTGGGATATTATTCCTAGATTGGAGTGGTTTTCCGAATTCGGAGACATAACTCATAAGCTTCATAGGCCAGAACTTACCAGTGATACAACTTTTTAAGGGTTTCGGAATTTTTCTCAAAACTATAAAGCAATAAATAAACTGAGGTAGATTAGATCAACATTAATTTAAAGATACGTAATATATATCCTCCTGTAATGTTGTCAAATCCGGAAAGCCGTGCGAACATCAAAATTGAGAACATGACATTTAGTAACTTATGCCTTTAAACCTATCCCCACGAGCCTTTTGAGTTTTGCTAACCCCACATCTGACAGTAGCAATTACATCGAGGCTATCTTCATCTCAGTTATGAAACAAACAGAGAAAGTGATGATTTACCGACTGATAGTACCGACAAACACAAATTACCTCGTGATGCTACAAAATCACTTTATAATAACATTTGTTTTTTTCGCCACGAAGCTCGCATCGTACTAATTCAATTCCACATTTCATTGATTATGCAATATTTTATGTTAGTCTTAATTACACTCCCTTTTGATGTCTTAATTAAAGGAAAGTGACGAAGAAACCTATTATGTAACATGCAAAAGATCTTCTTATAATAAATCATTTAACCATTTATGGCTATTACGACTCATCTCAATAAATTATTGTTTGCTTTCGAAATTATGACCTCTTATTCTTTATAACGTAATCATCATCATCATCTGCCTAGCCTTTTCTCAACTATGTTGCGGTCAGCTTCCAGTCTAACTGGATGCAGCTGAGTAGGTATCAGTATTTTACATGCCGCGACTGCCTATCTGACCTTCACAACCCAGTTACTGGCAAATACCCCTTGGTAAGACTGGTTGTCCGACTTTCGGGCTTCTGACGACCCGTAACAATTAACTGTCAAAGATCCACGAATGACAGCCGGGACCAACAGCTTAACGTGCTTTCCGTAATTACGTAATCATAATAGTTTCCGTAATTACGTAATCGAGGAAGTTTCTTATAAATCTTAAGTAGGTATATCAAATGTAGAATGTTAAAAACGAACCTCTGCTCTCAAATCATTTTCCACAAAGCTTTCAAAAGGCGACAACACATTCTGTAATCCACGGATAACAATTTCACATTGTAGCAAAGTTTACTGCGATCCAAATCTCGATGTCTTTATTTAAGGAAATAACAGCGGACGATCTATCGCGGCGAACAAAGCTCTATTACAGGCATTACGGCTCTCCAAACAACAGTTTTCTCGAAAATAGATAACACAGATAGACGGTTCGCGACATAGTCCAAATTGCACCTGCAGGGGACTCACTTTGTCCAAGGGAGCCCTAAACCTATTTGCTTTACATTCCAATCGTAATTTATAACCTTAGAAAGGTATGGTTCTGTTTTGTGTACTGTATTTCATTTTAAGTATCTCTGAACCCGTTTTGTGAGTGTATTTCGTCGGTTTTTGACCTTCGCATCATCAGTAAAGTTGATCAATTTAATTTTACGACACCTAATCCGGTTCTTATCGCGCATTCTCTTTATTAAGATGTTTATTAGCTTCTACAAGTGATTATTACTCATTTAGATACTTGATCTGTATGTGTCGTGATAGTTTGATTAGTATACAAAATACCGTGTAATTATTTGGAAATTATAAGTTTCGTAAGGCACATTTTTTTGTAGAACCTATATTTGATACTGCCCAAGTGCCCATGGCTAAGTAATAACAGCGGCACAGGTCGATCGATCACGTAAAGATACGCTTGCCGCGGATGGTCTGTGGATGGGTGACCATCTTTACATACTGAGACCTTTCCGTGCCTCGAAAAGCACGTTAAGCCGTTGGTCCCGCTGTCATTCGTGCACAAGCCCGAAAGTCTGACAACCAGTCTAAGGCTGGTTTTAGTCTTACGCCGCCGGCACGCGCACCGTCAGCGCTGATGGCCGAGATATATGAACTTCTAGCAAGCGTTTTTGAGTGACGCGTAGCTATCAGCGCGCACGGTGGTCAGCGCTGATAGCTACGCGGCCGTACGCGTCGCGCGTCGGCCCCGCGTAGCTATCGGCGCTGACAATCGCACGAGCGCCTCTGCTTTCAGTCAGCGTTTTAGTGTCGAGCGGAGCGGACGTCGTCAGCGCGTATAGTCATGGCGAATCGCGAAGTGGATACAGGTAGAGTTATCGATGAGGTACGCCTGAGGAAGAAATTGTGGGATCCATCAGTAAGGCGGTCAGTACGATGCTAAAACGACCCACGCTGAGCCTCAGCGCTGACAAACTACGCGCTGAGCTATAAGCGCTGACGGTGAGCGTGAGACTAAAATCAGCCTTACCAAGGGGTATCGTCGTCTATTCTATTCTATCGTGTTACCCAGTAACTGGGTTGTGGAGGTTAGATAGACAGTCGCTCCATGTAAAATACTGGTATTCAGCTCCATCCGGTTAGGCTGGGATCCAACCCCAACATAATTGGGAAAAGACTAGGTAGATGATGAACCTATATTTGATACTAAAATTACTCTGGCAATTATGAATGCAAATAGGTATACCGGACATGAACTTGGGTAGATATAATTTCTCGATATTAGTCAAGTCTAGAAAAAGACACAGCCCTGTTAGTAATAATTTAGCATTCTAATTTTCAAATACTAGAAACTGTAATTACAAAAAAAAAAATACTCATGACAACCAAACTTAATTATAATCGTATTTGTATTTTCATTTCGGTCATGACTTTTGAAAACGTTCTTCCGTTATAACTTATAAAGTAACGTATCCCATTAGTGATTAATGTGGATCTCATTTGCCCTTTAAACTGCTCAATCATGCTCAATTCTGAGGGATTGGGAACGGTACGTGTGTGTCACAGAATATACAGAATTTACCTACACGACTATACACGAGGTATCGGGCATAGTTTCTGTGAAAAGGCAATTGCAGTCCATTTTGGGTATGATTAGAAAACGCGTGAGTGTTTTTACTTTTGAGCATTAGTTTAAGTACTCTACAGTAATTTATGTCATTTGAGATTATGCGCCGAATGACAATCAAGTAGATTGTAGCGGATGTTGCAAAATATCATTGCTCATTTCTCCACATGAAATTGCTTTGAAAAGATACGCAACACTGTCATTCGAACCTCACTTATGTATTTGTAAAATACTCAAATAACTTTTGAATCTGAGATATTTTTCAAGTGAAAATGGGAACTGTTTTAAATATTCTTTCTCGACTAGTCAACTTAAAACCTGATGCGCCTGCCAGACTATGCTCCTTGCGCTGCTCATCGCTATGCTCCTCGCGCTGCCGTGATTTGCCGCGATGTTGCCCTCTCTGCCCACACACTGCTCTACTCGCGCAATTAATCGCGACGCTCCTCACTTGTCATTTGCCTTGGTGAGACAATGGACGTTGAAACGGTGGCAGCGTGCGCGCTATGCATTTTTAGATAACTAATAAATACAACTTTTCTTGTTAGACTAATTCTTGACATAGTGACTTATTATACCTACCGTACTACAAATCAATAAACATTAACACCTTTTCATTTGACCATTCCACGCTTGGCGACGACATAATTTCCAATTTTGCATACGCGTGCGTCTTGCGCGAGCGGTCCATGCAGACTGCGACCGCGCGATTATGTGGCCGGCCACTCGCACTCGTATTGCCGGTCCTTTGACTCGCGCGCAAAAACCGACAAAATAGGGAGCAGTGGGTAGGACGAGGAGCATGACGTGTAGCATGACGAGTAATGTTGCCACACTATGTCTCTGCCTCCTTTCCTCGTTACTTCCCATGCCACTCGTCGAGTGTGTGGCAGGCGCATGAGAGCGAATTCTTAAGACGAGCAATCAAAATAATAATCTCATATAATTGTAGGTTATACATATGTACATCCTATCATACTTGTCGGAGGACGAGAACACGGTAACTCTTAATTTATTTATAGTCTACCTTTCAACTAAAATAGCTTATTTTGAAAAGATATTTATTTGACCTTGTTCATTAGTGTTTGCTGATGATCTATAGCCTTAATCTGTGTATCGGAGCACATTTATGTGCAGTTTGTTAGTCGATGGCCGAAGCACCGTAGGAGATAACTCGCGACCATTAATCTTATGTTTCTTAGCCATTTCAAATGATAGCCAGTTTCTTCCCATTCTTATTTAATTTTAATTTATTTATGTTTATTATGTGTATTTAGTTGGTCACGAACCGTGAAAAAATTGGGACAGCTCTTTCGAACCCGTTATGGGTGCATACACTATAGAATTATGCCAAGTCGATAGGTAGCGACCACCAGTTGCTTAATGACAACAAACTGAGATCATAAATCTGTCTGCCTAGTTTGGTCTTTGTATCCGAATTTTACTCGATTGATCATTACGAGGCCCATGTTTGGCAATGGAAGTTCAGAAAATTCCTTTGTGCATTTAACTGTGTGAGTCTGCTTAGGCTATACTTAAAAACGGTTGTATATTGACATTTGAAGCGTCAAAAGATCTTTAGTTATAGGTTCTTCTTAGAGTTCAGTTAACATAATTTAGTGTATGGATTTCACAATGTATTGTAGTCTAAGTGTACAGCATCAAGAGGTAAACACTACATGCAACAGAATATTTCAAAGCATTCACCCCTTAGTGCATGTTGACCCTAGGACCAAGCCTAATGTTAGGGCACAGCATCCATTGTGTCTTAGGAAAACTGCATCTGCAAGTACAATAGTTTCTCAAGCTCACTTTTATCAATAATAATCGTCTATAGAAAGTATCGGTTTCATCTGGTGTATTATTTAAAACCGCGATGGCCAGGCGTGGTCACGTCGTCGCCATTAGGCGTGGAGCCGTGGATGCTCTGATAACTATACGGGACGTTCGAAAATCTTCCGAAGAGTTCGGATTTAGATCGTCATTATGGTTATTTACCGAATATTGCGGTTGGTTGGTTGATGGTGCAGAATTATAGTATGATGTGTTATATTTTTATTCGTCGTATATTCGTGGTGTTGGCACCTCATCGGTAATACTCGTATGTGTGACGAAACTGATTCGTTTTTAATTGCTTTCCTGTCAGCACAATGTATTTTGTAACTCGCGGCAATGCAAAAGCGTTGTTTTGAATGAAACATTGAGGAACAGTCATTCATGTGAACTGTCATTGTTTACCTTGAGATCCTTAATGTCGCTTAATTACTCTATTGAAGATAGGATGATGTTAATTTCAGTAATTAAATAACTAAGTAACCAAGTCTAAAATACGAAATATTTGCTTTAGTGTCATAACATTTTATTTCAGGTACACTGATATCGAGCTTTTTAAAGCAATCTATAAAATGGTTTTCGTAATGGCTTTCCAAAACTCCGATATAATTTGAATTAAAGTTTTGCTTGCAAAAACAGTTCCTAATTAAAGCAATTTCAGCTAAAATTACAATAATCATTCTAATGAGCAAACACACATTTCTTCAGCCTGAAAAACGTAACAAAATACCTGCTAATTACATTGCTTACACTAGAGTGCTGAAACAGCTGAAAAAGAATTGCAAATTCACTATTGCAGTACACATAAATCTATTTTTTTTCTGCGCTTGCGCCGCTGTGACGAAAGCCAATCAAATCGGTTAATCATCTAAGCGACGTGCGCTACATTTCACACTACATGCAATAATTATGTTGTTTGCATTGCTATCATCACGCTATTTTTCCTGAACTGATATATGAGGATGTTAATGTTTATTGGTACAAATAAGTATCCTAATGAGACGCCAGCACATCAAGCTACTAAAATCTGTCAAATTTCTTCAATAGATTTTCTACTTTATCACTAAAGCATACGGTTCAAAGTTGATTGGAAAAAATTGACGGTTTCGGGTAGCTTGATGTGCTGCGTCTGTACATTTGGACAGTAAAAATTACTAGCAGTAGTAGTACTTGTGTAGTATATTTAATGAGTTCCAAATGGGGGATTCTCATGTGTCTATTGTAACGTATATTTTCATTTAAAGCGTATCAGATAAGCAAGATATTTTAAGATAAATCTTCTAGCATGTTTAAAAAAATAGTTTAAGTATCTTGTATATAGTGAAATCGTTTTCAGTTTCATACAACGTATACTTTTGCCGGATAATTGGAGTATATATTATTATAAGCATTATGAAATATTAAAAGTAAGTATAATGAATACATTTTTATTTGACAGTATTGAATTAAAACACTTGCCATAGCAAGCGGTAAATAAATATACTAAGTACTTATTCTAAAGGACGTAAGACTTTTTATTGCATGACGCTCGGATCAATGACATTATCATTCAATTAATCATCATAGTTGACTATGTGTGAACTTGCGTAAATGTTTCGTTAAACTGAAACTCAAAGCATTTATTTCAATTAAACCATTTACAGGCACTTTGAACTGTCAAGAAGTCGGTCAGTCAGGAAATATGAAGCTATTTGCCCATTCCAAAGCGTAGTAGGTACCTATGGAGAAGAACGGGCGAGAAACTCCATGGACACTCTTTAAAATTATATTTTTATAAAAATATTAGTTACATTATTAATGTTATCAATCATTTCGTCATCCTCTAGGTTCCCTGCTTATTATTCTATGTATGTAACCATTATTAATACAATTTAAGGTTAAAATGGATTGTTACGTCATTTCCGAATTGTTAGAACAAAAGACATCAACGCGTAAGACCGTAATAATAACTCTTATTATTACGTGACAAAATCGTTTTGGCAAAAGGCTCGCCCCCTATTACATGAAACTTAAACGTCACTGGCGAAATGTGAGTGTACTATAGGTACAACTCTGCTAAACCCTTCGGAGAATACAGGCGTTATGTTATGTGTCATCTAAACGATTTTGTTTTGATAAAATAATTTTAATTTAGTAATTTTGTTTTTGTTCTAGAACCAAAAATACGAAGTCATGTGACATCTACCAACCCGCATTGGACCCATGTGGTAGATTATAGCCCACTCCCTCTGGAAGAGAGGAGGCCTGTGTCCCGGCAGTGGGAACATTATAGGCTGATATATAGGCTTATAGAATAGAATACTCTTTCTTTTTTTTCTCCCTTTTTTCTTTTACTTTCTTTTCTTTCTTTTTTTTCTATCTTTCTTTCTACTCTTTTTTTTCTCTTTCTCTTTTCTCTCTTTTTTTCTCTTTATTTTATGTTAGTTTTTATCTCATGGAAGCCATAATACAATAATAAGGTAGGACGGTGCCTTACCGTAGATAAGATAAATGAATTTGTTTTGAAATCATCCCATTTACAATAAAATTTACAAGACTAAATAGACCGGGAGATGATGACACATTTTGGTAAGTCATTTCTTACAGTATGGCGCTTTCAGGGGGGTTCATATACGTAATAAGTGAGAGGAAAATGATGTTCTTACCGGTGGTGCGCGGGACGCAATTGCAGAATAATTAATTGAAATTGCTCGGAAATCCGGTGGTGTCAAACAATTTCTTTCACAAAATTTCTTCAATTTATCGGTATTTCAACAAACAAAACCCGGCGGTCGCTATGTGCCATACTTCTCCGGTGGGTGTTTAGACCCCCATACTTTTTTGAAAATGTTTTTTTTTTAATCTTTTTTTTATTTATTTCTTACAGGCTGATTTTTTTTTAACAATTGTTTTTTATTAATCTTGTACGAAAATCACCATGCCATACCATTGCGATGGTCCAAAATACCCGCCATACCCCCTCAAACATGTCATTTTTTTAAATTCGAGAAACCATTTCTTTCAGTATGGCACTTAAGTCGTGGTCAGTTTATGGTACAGTGAGACAAAATTATATTCGCCATACTTCTAGTGCAGTATGAAAGTGGTGCCATACTTGAAAAAATGTATTTTTTAACCATTTTTAAAACACGCCTATAGAAGCCGTGAAATTATTTTTTACAGTATGGCATAAATGAAATCAGACTGTTCCCATACTATTATGAGTTGAAAAAAATATGCCATACTGTGACCATGGTACGAAAGACCGTTATACGCACGCTGCGGTGTAAAAAAAATTAAAAAAATGAAAGGATTTCTTACAGTATGGCATTTTAATTTTTGGAAAGTTTATAAAAAGTATGATTCAGGAAAATTATCCCATACTCATCATGAAGCCCAAAAGTGATGCCATACCCGGAAAACCGATTTTAAGCGACGTATTTCAGCTATAGTACGTCCAAGTTATATATATATATATATTTTGAAAGCCATGCTTTTTTAGTAAATCGCTCATACTGTGGCATCTTGACATCATAATCATTTTAACTCTGCAGGGGTTGACCTTAAGGACCTCGCGTAGAACAACTTTTTGCAGCTGATGACCCCATCTAACCCCTAGTTGCGTTTGATCCACGACTTTTGGGCCACCCTGTATATCTGAAATACGGTAGAATTACCTTGTTTATTTAGTTAGCATGTTAAGGCGAAAGCGCCAGGGTAGCCCGCGAAATTAATTTTTTTTTAGGTTTTTTGCAATTTGCTGGTCGATATTAAGTTGTACGTTGATTAATATATGATTCGCGGCCGTAACAAATATGTATTTACAGAATTATAATAATTAAATTCATCAACACGACTCTCTAAGACCACGTAACCCCAAAGAATGACGATTTCATGAAACAGTTAGTTGAGTTGTGTTCAGTGACGCCTGACCAGCACAGCTGCTGTATACCAGCATTAGAATTTGTATTGAGGAAGATAGTTCGAAGACGTTCGAGCATAGAATATTATACGACATAACACATTATTTAATTAAACAAGATTGTCCCTACATACAACTTTCAAATTTCGTATTTACGTTCCTCACATAACCAACTTTCAAAAAAAAATGGTGCCATACTGTAAGAAATTGTTCAAATGTTGCATAAAATTTTACAATTATTTAATAACATTATACGTATATCACCCACTCTACAGGTATGGCATTATAACAATTACGTTTCTAATCATAAAAACAACTACTAGACCAAATTTTAAGGTGAAAGAAATGGTTTCTCGAATTTAAAAAAATGACATGTTTGAGGGGGTATGGCGGGTATTTTGGACCGTCGCAATGGTATGGCATGGTGATTTTCGTACAAGATTAATAAAAAACAATTGTTAAAAAAAAAAACAGCCTGTAAGAAATAAATAAAAAAAAATTAAAAAAAAAACATTTTCAAAAAAGTATGGCGGGTCTAAACACCCACCGGAGAAGTATGGCACATAGCGACCGCCGGGTTTTTTTTGTTG
Organism: Luperina nickerlii; assembly: GCA_963855955.1. Lineage (NCBI taxonomy): Eukaryota > Metazoa > Arthropoda > Insecta > Lepidoptera > Noctuidae > Luperina > Luperina nickerlii. The sequence goes on along the minus strand of OY979679.1, from coordinate 9,511,067 downwards.
AAATACCGATAAATTGAAGAAATTTTGTGAAAGAAATTGTTTGACACCTCCGGATTTTCGAGCAATTTCAATTAATTATTCTGCAATTGCGTCCCGCGCACCACCGGTAAGAACATCATTTTCCTCTCACTTATTACGTATATGAACCCCCCTGAAAGCGCCATACTGTAAGAAATGACTTACCAAAATGTGTCATCATCTCCCGGTCTAAAAGATGTGAATTGATTCATGTTCTAGTAAATTCCAAAAATAAATGCATTTTGTAAAATTAAAATAAAACCATATCTAATGTGATTGGCGTTAAACTGACGCGACGGACAAAAATGTATATAAAAGTATAAGCTTATAGCAACACATCTTGTACACCGTAGGTTCTTAACACAGTGACCGTATTAATTTCTGTATAGCGGTAATATGAACTAAAAGAAAAACCGTCATCATGATGATCTCAGTTTTCTTACAAAGCTCTCTCCGGAAACATGTTATACAGGCTGACTGATTCGTTGGTCTCGTGGTTACAAGCGCGATTGTTGAGCGTGGGGTCCTGGATCCGATTCCCAGACCGCGCAAAAAGTCATTTTTCGTTTACCTATGTACTACAAATAAAAATATATAATTAACTAACTACACTAGATACTAAATTAAATGATTAACTGACTTACTATACAAATAAAAAACACTTAGGTGTCGAAGTACTCGTCCGCATCGCTGTCATCCGGAAACATACCCAGAAAGTCAAAATCAAAGCATTTATTTCAAATAGGCACATAAATGGCACTTTTGAACGTCAGAAATTACAACAAATAGAATTGATTCTAGTCGCCCATTCCAAAAGGTAGTTTTCGTATGTAGAAGAATGGGCAAGAAACTCCACCGTTACTCTTTTAAAATATTTTATAATATTTTGCGTACATTAATTAATAAATAATAAATGATTAAAAAAATGAATGCATTAATTAATATTAATTAATAATAATATGTGAACACGATGCACCTAAAATAAAATTACTATACCACAATAGGTAAAAGAATTAAAAATGAAACCATGACATATACAATTAATTATCTGATAGATACATGGTGCTCACATGTTAACAAACATGGTAAAAGTAAACGATATCATTAAAAAAAAAACAAAATTACAAGTAATAAGACAGGGTGTGAGTTGAAGTAGTTACAGAATGTAAATCAATGTAAATAAAAAAAGAATAAATTTACAATTAAATTAGCAACCCGTTTGATTTTGTCTAGACTCTTCCAAGCATTCTTATCTTGGATATAATCTTCTAATTTATAGTATGCTTGTTTACAAAGTGTACGTTTTTATGTGAGTTTTAAAGAAGACTGCCAGCATTGTTACGTTAAATGGCAATGCTAATTCTTTGGCCAAAGAACGAGCCAGCCGTCTGGTCACGTGAAGTATCGACCAGATGGCGAGAAATTTCCTTAAAAAAGTTACGCGCTCTCAGGCCCCATGACCCGAGCGTTTCGACCCCAAACGGCTCAAAGCTGTAGTTACCCATAAGGTTACAGTATTTGCGCAGCTAAGCAAAGTATTATTGGGTTTTCCATTAGGAACTTCTTAGTAACAGCTCCGAGTTTGGAAGTTGGCAGTTAGAAAGTCTCGGCAAGCACGTAAAGCCGTTGGTCCTGCGTCTGATCTCTCCCCGGTCGTGTCGGATTGCCGTTCCTTCGTTCCAGACTACGGAACCCTCCACTGTGCATCGTCCGTTGTTTTTTCTTTTGCGTAAAGGTTGAAACTCTGAAATATTGTGAATTCATTCAAAGTCAACTAGTACCTGTATTATAAACCAAACAAAAGAAGTTAAGAAACTAAAGAAAGTGTAATTCGTAATTACCGCGTTACTTAATTATTTACCGATATATTACATAACAAAATATTATTTATTGGTAATGCTAATGTATCAACGCAACTGACCTCTTTATGCAAATTGACTAAGTTACGCAGAGATTGTGTTGAGTGATGATAAGATTGTTAAGCAAACTTACAACTTTTACCCATCCTAAAAAATATGATTTCCTCATCCGTTTCAAAATACAGCAAAATAGTAATTCTGTGCAGCAGATCAAGGATTTTTTTAGCCTTATACCTTGTCAAAGCTTTTAAGAAAAGGCTGTATTTTTAATAACTTTTAAGGTTTGATTTTGATAGAACACCATACGATACAAATTCAAAAGTTATGTACAGTATGTAGACGAAAGAACGTGAGTCTATCGCCACGCTCGCGACCCGCCCGCGGTTAGTTTTGAGTCTTTTGTTTTATGTTCTTTTTTGCGTCATGTTTACCGCAAATAAACGCATTTACTTTCTTTACAGTGCTAACTGGGCAGTTTCTTTGTTTAAAAGTAATAATTTACTTCCAACATTTGGATAAAATTTAGATAGACGTAGAGCCAAATGTAAGTCTGCTAAAGACACACCTTTGCCTAACCTTGTTGGCATTACAGGCGTGATGTAGAAATAATTCGTTTTTTTCGCTCAATGTTTTTTCTAAATTATTTGTCCATCTTCGTTGTTCAACAGGGTCATCCGTTACGTCATGTCCAGGTTACATGACATTCTACATATTTGCAACTGTAATGACCATTTCTATTAACTGCACAAGATACATAACTGAGATAAATAGAATATGTTTTTGTTACCTCTGTGACACTTACCTATGTGTTGTATTCCGTTTTCATTACAATTAAGTATTCATTTTGTAAACAGATATTATCATACTATGAAGTTGTCGGGCTCAAATAATATAGTTAAGATAAGTCATAATAATTATTTCACATGACCGCCAATGAGCTGTGAATAAGATAGGAAAGTCTTAAAAGATTACTAACGGATTTTGTCAGGAGAATGGACACGGGGCGACGTCCTGTTTGAAATGATTTCAGACAACTAAGCATGTTGTTAGACTTGAGTGAGACACACTTCGATGTACACACACATAAAATATTTTATATTTTTATTTTATCGTGTTTAGGTATCTATAGTCATCACGTCTGTAGTTTCGCTAGATAATTTAATTTGACCCTGTAGTGCGATGTTTACCTATTATGTATGACATTATCTTAATTGACGGCACTGTTATTGTAGCACTGGAAAGCTCCTGTATTCTGTAGACAGTAGGATTCACATATTGTCTCTGGAGACACGTGTCGCGTGACAGTATCCTCTAGTAATACATAGCTTTAAGAGCCCATACTACCTCAGCCAAAATTTACTCTTTATCTCGCTCGCACGTTACTGCTCGCGGACTGAGTGAGAGCAAGACAGAGTGCAGTGCTAGGCGGAAGCAGCGCCAATAGTTTAGGTATTTGCTTTTTACGGTGAAAATTATGGTAATTCAAAAAAATACGCAAAATACGCGCATTGACGTGGAGTTGCGGACACCAGCCTGTATTACCTACCTATTACCTAATTCAAAAAAATTAAAAAAACATAAGACCTGTTTCATATTTAGTTCAGTTAGTATGCAAAGTTGTTTCATGATCTAATTTGAAGTATTTTTTGAATACCAGCGGTTTATTGTTCAGTTTGGAGGTAACTTTCGAATTTTTTTCTATCGTGAAAATTTTATGCAATCGTGATTTCGTCAAACATAGCACAAATTAATCCTGCGGTATTTTTGACATAACGGAGGATCATGCTAAGCCATTTGAGGTAGTATAGGATTTTGCATCTGATTTTACCGACAAAAAGCGTCCTGTCAGATAAGCTCGCCAAAACACAGAATCCATGCACGACTAGTTTATTAGCACAAGTGCACAGAGTTAATTACTTCACAGGAAACCTAAATATTGAATAAACTACGAAATCTGTACAACAATAAGTAACGGATAGTATCAATAACATTGAAAGATAATTATGTAGGCATTAACGATATCCTGACTGCGAATTTTCAATAATCGCTGATAAATCCAGGTTAAATTGCACAGAAAAAAATAGGATAGTAATATTTATAAATACCTACGTTACAAACAGATTATCCGCTAATCAGACGCACCCATTAGCAATGGTATTGACATTTCTCTTGCGCAATTTTCCCAACCAATCAACTCGGGAAGTAATATCGATGGTTGAATTCTTGAGGCAACGAGAAAAACCTTTGAAAAAATGTCAATAGGGCAATAAAACTATATATGTATTTAAATTCTTGAATGGATTTTGGTAAGGGATTTTTTATTTATAACGCAAAAAATACTCGTTTCAGGATTAGCTATACGACGAAACCGTGCCGTTTCAAATGATAAATCTAATCTTATCTTTTGCAATATTTTCCGGCTACTGATTTTCAAGATGCATGCTACGAACAAAGGTACTAAAGACGGTCATTCGTTTACAGAAGGCCTTTAATGACCTCTCAAGTTCCGTTAATGAGAGACAATTAATTTTCTATTGTATCGTAGTACTACATAGGAGTAAATCAATTTTTAAGAAATAATCTGTTCATGGGAACAGACCTCTCTTCTAAACGTTCAATCTCAGAAGATCCATTGGCCAGATCCATGATGGAACTTGTGACGAATGTTTTCTCATTGGATCCTGCATTCTCCTGCCCTAATTCTAATTTATTTGCGGTCGGCGCATCATGTCTTATTCTGCCTTCTCTATTAGTCGTCATCTTTGCAATTGGCATTTTTGTTTTTGTTTGATTGTTGTTGTTTTCACGTTTTGTTGTGATATTTAAGCAGTGTCGCTGGCGCACCACGGATTGATATGTATTGTCAATGTCAGTTGTCAAATAATAATGTGTGTTGTTTTTGGTGCCTAGCCCTGACATCAAACAATGGACAAAATTGTCAACATTTTCTAAGATTGAGTACGAGGCTTTTGACTACATTATGTGTGTGTATTTTATGTCTTTTTTTAATTTTTATTTGTAATGTGCGTTTTTTTTTGTGCAGAATAAACTAATTTTCTTCTTCTTTTTTTCTTTCTAGTCACCCCCTTCTTAACCATATCATCATTCACACAGTCCATCCATGCATCGTTTCTTTGGTCTTTAATTAAGAATGTCGACAGCTATAGGAGTACATTCTTACTCAAAACTCTCCTCAAAACATGTGTCTATTATAATCTTAATAAGACTGCTAGGAATGGCCATTGTGGCAAGTTTGTGCAATAACACCAACCCTCACTGGGCTCACGTGGTGGATTATTGCCCACTCCCTCCCACAGAGAGGGGGGGCCTGCATCTAAGTAGTAGGAACATTATAGGCTGATTATGCACCCAATTTTCTCCTTCACATCTACACTGGGCTTACTCTCCAAACTAATTTTAATTCCAATGAGATGCCAATATGATTCCAATGTTAATTTTACAGTCACGTGACTCTTGAAAACAATATTGTCAACAATTACCCCACGCCAAGCCCGAACCCAATTCCACTTAGTTCTCCAAAATGGACACCCAATCTAAAAATCACTTGGCGCTAGCATCGAACTCAAGATTACGAAACGTCACAATTCCAATGTCGATCTATCGGAATTAAATTGAAGAGTAAGCACCACGGTTGCACGTGCGTACATAAGTAATGTCCCTCATAAACCCTATTAAAATAATCTTTTTTATTTACGAATACGATCTCAAAGATAGTATCCGATGTCATTAATAGGCTTTCGAATATTTATTGGCGAGTAGGTAAAATTCTAATGTTTAATATTACATAAATATTACATATTATAGATTATGAAGCCAGATTATTGGAGATAAGGTTATATTTGTCACCTCAGGAATTAAGAAGTATTTACGTTACTTTGGAAACCATATTACGTTTCAAAAGTTGAATCTACATACCATTGAAATGAATGACTGTCACAGAAACTGTGTGGCTTAAAGGATGATGCCACGAAATGTATGGAAGCTGGTACTCGCTCAAATAGGAATCAAATAAATATCATTAGAAAGGTATTAAGATTTAGTACAAGAATTCCAAGGGCCTTTGTCTCGATTCCTTATTCGATCGGAATAATACAGTGTGGAAGTTGAGACGAGGCAGTAATCCCAGCCACCTTAAGCGTAGTAGCTACAGAAAAACGTTATTAAAAGACTCTCCTTAACTTCTTGAGTAATTGCAAACTATATTTGCAACAGATTTTGGAAAAATAGTACAGTCAGCTAGAAAAACATTACTTCTTACATTTTATTTTTATGATGCCAATCGATGCAGTTTTGTATAAGGATTCAAAGAATCTTTTGAGCAAATTGAGGTTAGAGTGCTAGAAAAGTCACGTTTCTCATACGTAGTAATGTGTGTATTGTTAAAACTGTCATGTTTGGTACAGTATATCTCTGAACTGACAAGGATTGGGAATTAGGAGCCATAGTACCTTCTATTCAATTTAAAAAAGCTATCTAACGATGGCTATTGAAAGGGAGTACCAAAAAGGGCATCATCCTTTAAAGATAAGCCCTCTTCAAAATGTTTAAGTAAATCTATTGACTTTCCTATACCCAGTTTCGCAGCTCGCAGTGTCCAGCAGTATTCCCATTCCTGCCTTCTTTATATTTGAAAATACCAGAATGAATTGTTTCAGAAAGCTACATACATTGTACATATAGCTACATACCTATACCATTGTACATATAGCTTTTTCCCGCGGCTTCGCGGCGTGGGTGTCGGAAAATATCCTTCGGGAACGTACTATCGGGGGTGAAAAGTACCCTTATCCGGAACATACGTCCGACAAATACATACGACAAACAGAAAAACCGACAAAAAATTATTCGTTAATATTTTATTATAAAATGTCCCACTACGATGGCGAAATTAATTTAACATAAGGGCAGGGCTAGTGGCCAGTAATCATCAAATTTATAACAACATAATTTAATTCGTAATTTGAAAACGACCGCCTGCGCCGCTCGCCGACATAGGGCTCTCTCTCTCATTTATTCAATTCGCCTACACTTTGCATGTTATTCGTTTTAATTTCATTGATACGATGTTATGTTCCGTGACCCCGGCAAATGACCCCTGTACTATAATTCTTTAAGTACAGGTTGCTCCAAAATGATGTTGAAGAAAATTGGAAATAAATAAATATTTAATAACGTTTAATGAAATTAAAATGTTCTTATAACGAAAACGCGAAACCGCACACGAGTGTTAATTATACGCTCTATATATATATATATATGGAAATATGTATAGATGATAACTTAGCCATTGATTAAACGCTAAAATTGAAGTGCTCTGTTTCCAGAACGGTTGTGTGATTGTGTCAAATCGACTAGGTGGGTTTGTTTATCAACATGCTAGTCATGTCTCAAACACTGCCATACCTACAGTTTAGCTTTATACTCACAGCACGTTTTTTCCGTATTTTCACTGAAACTGAACATAATGTGTGAACAAGGTAAGGTATACTTTTCAAGAATAATGAGTTCCGCAGTATTTACCAATGACTAGATAGACTACACAATATAGATCACACGTGTCTGGTACAGCTAAGCCACAGTATAAAGACATACAGTATTGTATCTCGGCCGTAACCTTGAATTAAATGCCTACAGCCGCGCGGTACGTAAACATGCGATAGGGCTGCCCGCCTCCAGCATTTTAATTACATTTGCCTACTTTGTGTTTCCATTTAGTTTTGTTATTGTATTTTACTGTGTGTACATAAATAACAAAATAATTCGTCATTTCGAATTAACCATTTATTTAACATTAATCTGATTACAGTTTATTTCTATGAAAACTTGTTCACGTGTATTTTTAAACAAATTATGTTAAATTATTATCTCCTTTATTTATTTTTTAACAAACTTATTATATTTTAAAATATTCTTTACAAAAAAAATAAATAAACATTTTAAAATATAAAAAATTGTAGCCCACCGGTATCGGGAACAGGGTCCAAGCTACCGGCGGTCAGGGCTCCAGAGAAAGGAACCTCCTAACGATACGAGCCGTGTCCAGGAGTACCGCTCTCTGCATCAAGCCCTTGACCCAGCTGCCTAACGAGAGTCTCTTCAGGTGTTGGTCGAGGCTCTTGGCAATTAAGCCATTGGCAGTAATGACTATCGGCACAATGATCGCTGAGTCCACACCCCACATGTCGACAACCTCGCGAGCCAAGTCAAGATACTTGATTTGCTTATCTTTCTCGGCTTTCACGAGGTTCTCATCATGCGGGACGGCTATGTCAACAATCATTGCGCGCCGCTCTGATCGATCCACCACCACTATATCAGGCTTATTAGCTATAATAGTCCTGTCAGTGATGATGGATTGATCCCAGTACAGTGTGATATAGCCATTTTCGAGAACTGGGTCGGGCGCATACCTGTAGTACGGTACCTCCGATTCCACAAGGTTGTACTGCAGCGCAAGTTGCTGATGGATAATCCTGGCTACGAGGTTGTGTCTATGCAAATATTCTCCGTTAGCGAGACGAGAACACCCGGAGATAATGTGACGGATTGATTCGCCCGGACGGTGGCATGCCCGACATATGTCAACCGTACCGTCTTTCACAATAAATCTCCGGTAGTTATTCGTCATCATAACTTCGTCCATAATTGCACAGACAAACCCTTCGGTTTCTCCGAAGAGTTCTCCGGAACGTAGCCAGGCTACGGACGCTAGGAAGTCTACATCGGGACCGTGTAGGGCCCGGAAAAAGCGTCCGTGAAGCTCCTTACTCTGCCATACCTCCATGCGGTCGTTAGTGTTAAGCACTACAGGTTTGCGCCAGTTCTCTTTAGCCAAGGAGAGCGCGGTAAGGTCCCTGTCCACTGCTACAACATCTCGATGCATCCCCACGTCGGTTTCTAGGAAATATTCCCTGAGACTGCATATCTCACGATTGTGAAGAGTCTTAGCATTTAAAAAGCCTCGACCTCCACACTTCCGTGGGATATACAGTCTCATAACCGAAGAACGTGGGTGATGCATTCGATATGCCGTCAACAATGTACGGACCCGCCTATCCAGGGCGTCTAGCTCTGTTTGGAGTCCATTTGAGTATGCCGAAAGAGTACATCAAAACCGGCATGACCCAACCGTTGAAGGCACGCACCTTATTTCCGCCTGATAAAAGACTATTACTTTTCTCAGGCGACCAAAGAAGCGCTCCTTCAACGATTGTTTCATGTCGGCAACGTTGATGCCCAGTGCTTCCGACATACCCAAATACTTATAGGTTTCGGTTGCTGAGAGGGATCTAAGATTTATGGAATCTGTGAGCTGGGTTCGCACAGATTCCACAATCCTCCCTCACTTTACATGCATGACCGCACATTTGTCCACACCGAATTCCATCCTGATGGCGCTACTGAAAGTTTCAGTGACCTTCAATAGCTCCATCAGTTGCAAATCGTTGGGTGCAAAGAGTTTCAGGTCATCCATGTAAAGGAGGTGAGATATAACCTGACCACCTCTCTTCAACCGATAGCCTAGACCTGAATCCTCCAGCAGTGTGCTAAGAGGATTCAAGGCTAAGCAGAACCAAAGTGGACTCAAACTGTCGCCCTGAAATATACCCCGCTTTATCCTTATCGGCTCACTATTCCTCTGGGGTTGCCGACATCCTGGATAGCGAAGGACTGTCCTCCATTGCCCCATACACGACATCAGGAAGGTGCGCAGGGTTGCATCAATTTTATACAACTCTAGCACCCTCATGAGCCATGTATGTGGCACCGAGTCATAGGCCTTCTTATAGTCTATCCAACATGTCGACAGATCCTTTCGGGAACGGCGAACCTGTTGGCTAATGGCCATATCAATGAGGAGTAGCTCCTTAGTACCACGGGACCCGTTCCTACATCCATTTTGAGAAGCAGACATAACAGAATTCTCGTTAATATGTTTATTTATTTTGGCTCTCAAAATGGAGGTAAGAACTTTATAGACCGTTGGAAGACACGTAATCGGTCTATAATTTTTAGGTTCCGCAGTACTACCCGATTTATGGAGCAGGTGAGTTATTCCAGTCATCAGGAACTCTGGTAGCGACCCTGACTCTAAGGCTGACTGGAATAGGGCTGCTAAGCAAGCATGCGATCTTGTGAACCATTTGATCCAGAAGTTGTGCAGTCCGTCCAGCCCTGGTGATTTCCAATTTGGCAACGGACGAACTGCACAACCTACATCTTGGGGGCTGATCGTTAATGCCCCCATTTCTGTTATTGGATCGCATGCTCGCTCGACTTCCCGAGTCCACTCACCCTCGGTATGACTGACAGGTACCGACCAGATGTTACGCCAAAATGAACACATGGCGTTATCATCCGGTAGGCACATGTCAGTCACACCTTGGTCCGGTCGCTCCCATGCTCTGTAGACCCACCTTTCATCGCTTTGGAAGGTGCGATTTAGAGTGTACCGTTCCACCCGACGCTTATACCTACGAATACGGTTTGCCCATGCATACACTTTCTGCTTCCAGAAATCGATGCGCTCTGTGACACGGGACATGTAGTCTTGAGGACTGATATCAGTCCCCGCAAACGCCCGTCTCACAAAACGCATCACTCGAGGGCGATTGTTACCCTCCCGGAAGCAGATTAGTTTGCCGATGAACGCTCTGGCCCCAGCAATGCGTCGTTCAATCCTATACTGCCATGCCGGTACGGCTGGTTTCGGTCGTGTAGCTCTGTCATCCGGAAATTTGACATGAGCTACACGACATGCCGTTACAGCCACGCAATACAGGATTGAATGAGCATCGGTGAGGTTTTCGCAGTTATCAAAATAGTTTGACAACTGCGAATCCAGAACAGCCACCAGCGCCCTATTTCTGTTATGCATGGGCAAACGAGGTAAGCGTGGTCTGAGTTCGGGTGTCATGAACCGATATTCTCCGATCGCACCCTCCAAAGTACTCCTCATCTGCTCACTGCACTGGATACTTACATTAGTAACCATGTCACTACTTACGTCGTTTTCGCAAATAGATGGTATGGTAGACTGTGGTTGCGCCACAGTCTGCGACGGCGTAGCAATGACATGGCTACTTTCAGTCCGCAAGCGATCAAGCACGGTGTCATCCAACATACGATTACGCTGGATGACTCGTACCTGATCCGACAGTCGTTGTGCCGATACGTTGACAGTCGGCTCAAGCACCTGAAACAGAGAGAGCATCCGAACACGGTACGCGGTCAGGTTGTTTCCTCCCTCTGTAGCCCCATAGTATGAGCGCATGACGTTCTCGTTGATGGATTGCGTCCATCGCATGCGCTGCACACTTCCGCCGGGAGCTGGGACCCTATCAGAGGCCAGTGGGCCTCGAGGTCCTAAGCCGTCCGGCGGCCGGCGTCCTCCCCGTCGACGAGCAGGTGGTGGCGTCGTGGGCGGAGAGAAATACTCGTCGCTCGAGCTCGACGCAACTGCCGCGGCCGGTGTCGTCACAGCGCTCACAATGGGGCTGGGTACCGGCGGCGACGAGGCGGAGCTGAGCGAAGAGTCCGGAGGTGGAAGGCGTGCACGGCGAGCTGCTAGTCTCGTCAACATTTTTCAAACTTTGTCATATTTTTTATATATCGGGGTGACATGACAAATGTCACCTCCGAGTCGGCAGTTTTTGATCTAAGTTTAGTTTTTTCATTGTATTTTTAAATTATTTTCTGATTATTTCGAATTTGGATTCACATAATACAATATTAAAATTATAAATAAAACTGTGGTACTGTTTCTAAAAATTAAAAATCTGATAAATATAATGAGATGACAAGATAATTCGTGTTGACGTTGTTGGTGTTGCTAGCTTATTATTATTATAGTTAAACGTTCAAAAACTACAAATAAAATTCAAAATTTGTATATTAATGTTTTTTAATCTTTCCTATCATCGTCCTATCCTTAACAGAATAACACAGATTGGAAGAAGTTAAATAGCAAACATGTATAATATAAAAATTATAATTAAAATAATCTGTTCATTGAAGTAATAAACATATTTAAATTAATTTGAATATGTAATAGAGTGTATATAGAGTGCAAATAAAAGCAAATTTATCAATTAAATTGTAGATTTCATTTCACTCCTTCCTCCTTTCTTTCCTCCTTCTTTCCTCCTGTACGCAAAATACGCGCATTGACGTGGAGTTGCGGACACCAGCCCGTATTACCTATTACCTATTCCTCCTTCTCCTTCATTCATACAAAATATTAATAATTCAATAAAAATAATTAAATTTTATTCATAAAAGTATGCAATCATTTCATTAATGTTTTGTTATGATGTTGTCACGTTAAACTATCGTCCGTAAATCGATTTTACAGACAACCAATTTTTTTCTAGTATTATTCATACACACAGTACAATAAACAACTATTATTAATAATAAAAACCACGTCTTTACTTGGAATTATACAAACTAACAAAACACACATGCCCCGAGGTTTTAACACCAGCGTACCTACCGTTTAATGATTCATGAACCGCCTATAACTACCTACCTCACTCGTGTTTATCACTTTCCTTTACTCTATTCACTTCATTTATTAATCCAGACATCTTTTTTTCGTGAGATAAAATGAAATACTTATCCATTAAAAAGACACACATTATGTACCTACCTACAAGTAAGTAAAATTATTTTATAGTCTTACCTTTCAGAGTTTCCAGGTAATCTAAAAACGTTATCTCTGGATGCGTTATTGACGAATTCATGCAACCAAAAACAGCACAATATAGCCTACTCGTCATATTAAATATGTACTTGAACTTATTTTTAGTGAAAAAATCGCGCGGTTATTGTTAAAAAAAACAACACACCGTCCGTTCGTCACTGTTGCACAGTCGCGACTCCGAGCCGCCTGAGCGCACACGGTGATCGAAGCGCGTAGGTATAGCCCGCGTTTCGTCCGTTTGTATGAAGACGACCTACTGTATATATTATTACCGTGGCTAAGCCTATGGTACCGTCAACCGTAGGTACGCCCATGTTAACGATTTGGGATTAAGGGGCTTACATGACCTAAAGCGCGGTCACTGTCGGACTGCATAGAAAAGAAAGAGAAGCGCGATGACACAACGCTGGTAATTTATTGCAAAATATGAAGCAATTTTTTAATTACAAAAATCTATTGTTTGGACTAAAAAATTAAAACACTAGTATTTTAGTATGTTGCTTGTAGAATAATTTGACAAAAAATCAGAATGATTGTATGTATATTAGTATGGTTTTTATTGTAAAAAGAAAGTTTTTAGAGGTATCTTAATGATTTTTTTCTATCGTATCAAATTTGTTGTATTATGTTTTCAACACACTATCTACCTAGCATATATCCTGAAGAATATCATATACTTTTCTGATTTTGTTTACTGTAGTCGATCATATACTTTTATTGTTTCTAAAACTTGCATTTTTTGCGTTTAGGTCCTGTAAGCCCCTTAAGAGTACCTTTTAGGGAATGCAACAAATTGGAATTTACAGTACCTTTTCGGGAAATATTTAATTGATCTTCTAATAAAATATTTGACCTTCTAATGTTGATCGCCTTTTTTCTCAATCTTATAACTTTCTTGTCTTTTTAAAAACTATCAGTACCGCTAAAGATAGTCGCAGTAAGCTAGGGCACACTGATCAAATGGTTAGAACTGTGACCAAAAGCTCACGAGACGATCGGCCGGCGAATGCAACATCCTTCCAAGATGTTCGCAGTTATTAGGCTAGTAGGGCACATCACAAAAAGACGGTCAGAAATTATAAAAAAAGACGATCGATTAGAATTTCTAGGAAAACAAAGTGGGAATTATTTCGGGATTGATTAAATACATGCCTATCTCATTTTCCTAGCTGCAGTAAGTTTTAAGTATTAAAGAAACACAGAAGTTGCACCGACCGTAATAAATTGGGATAAGGTGCAGGGGAATGATGATAGTACCTCATCATCTGCCTAGCCTTCTCCCAATTATGTTGGAGTCGGCTTCCAGTCTAACCGGATGCAGCTGAATACCGGTATTTTACATGGAGCGACTGCTCATCTGACCTCCACAGCCCAGTTACTGGGTATTACGATAACTCTTGGTAAGAACGAATGTCAGACTTTTCGGGCTTCTGACGACCCGTAACGACTGTCATTCGTGGATCAAAGATCCACGGAGCACGGAAGGGTCTTGGTATGTAAAGATGGTCACCCATCCACGGACCAACTGATCGATTGACCCGTGCAGCTGTCATTACTTATGATAGTAATATAGGGTGTCTCAATAAGAGTGCACTTTTTCATTTTAAAATAAAAGCATGTATTTTATGAGAGAGTTGTGATATTTTTGTTGGATTGTAAAGAAGACATGTTCCGATTAAGTATGGAATAAAATATCCAGCAAATGGCCCCCATGGCTCTGATGACAGACCATCACTCTTTTCATGAAATTATCCATGACTTTTACACAGAGTTGTGGCTGTATCTCACCGATGACGCGTTGGATCTCTGATTTGAGCTCAGGAATTGTTTCTGGTTATTTCGTATAAACCCGAGATTTCATAAAACTCCAAAGAACAAAATCGCAAGGCTTTAAATCGCACGATCTGATTGACACATTAGGTGCACTTTCTCGGCTGAAAAGAGTTTTCGAGCGGTTTCAGCGTAACTTTCCCATTTTTGTAAAGAGTTTTCACAATTATAACGCGTTGTTCTTTCGAAAAGCGCTCCATTTTTAATAATCGGAATAAACATAGGTGACGGCTGTCGAATTTCAGAGTTGCCACTTGAACCAAAAAAAATTTATTCTAAATTTAAAAAGTGCACTCTTACTGAGACACCCATTATATACCTGCCCCTGATGATAGTACCTATGGGCGGTTTTATAATTCGTGTGTTAACTTGAACATGTGGTTGACTGTAGTTTCGTGTTTACCGTGCGCACACGCACATCGGATGTTCGCTTCTATTCCAGGCTACGTGCGAGTTAATGTGTCGGCAATCATTACAGTGAGGCATCTCAGGTATTTTCACCTGATCAACACATTCAACGAATCCTACAAATTCTTTTCACTCTTTGTTTTAACGTGATGTTTTTTTTTATGATATCGTCTTCACTGTTACTGATATTCTTGAGGTGTTTTGTTTCTCCGTTTGATTTTTAGTAATTTTGATTCATGTTGTAAACAGCTTTCGTCAGCTTGTGTTAAATAGCAAAAACATGTTGACTCCTGACAAGAAATAGCATATTTACTTAATTAAGATTATGATTCTATTTGATGATCAACCAAATCCACGTCATTATACCAAAAGCACAAATTCTCCCAAATCAAACATACATTTGCCAACAGTCGATTTACGACGCTACAGAGTACCCACCGAACATTCAATCAATTTCCGCGATAACTTTCTCTATGTAAATAATCGAAAAATATAGAATATCAAACAGTTTATGTTGCTTGTAAGTCATTTATCACTGTGCACTTTCAATGACTGTAACTAACGCATTGATTACACTAAATCAAAGTGTTCAAGATTTTTTACGGTTTTTTTTTTTGGCGTGGGTACAGTCAGCAGAATAGTATGTATACGATGCACCTTTGTATCTGTCTGTGTACTGAAGTTTTC
Organism: Luperina nickerlii; assembly: GCA_963855955.1. Classification (NCBI taxonomy): domain Eukaryota; kingdom Metazoa; phylum Arthropoda; class Insecta; order Lepidoptera; family Noctuidae; genus Luperina; species Luperina nickerlii. The sequence continues at coordinate 9,495,539 of OY979679.1, read as the reverse complement.
AAATCTTCTTCTTAGCATGTCAATGGCAAAAAAAAACACAAAACGTATACATAATATAAATTCTCTAAAATTTATTGGGCCCAAAATTCACCAACGCGATGTCGCGAATACCGTTTGCTGACGCAGCCATTAGGTCATCATGTGTGCGGTACATGCGGTGCAAGATGCGAGGTGAGCCATTGTCTGTAGAGAGGCATAATATTAAGCAATAGACTAAAAGGCTCAGTTAATGTTTTTTTTTTTACTAGCCTACGCTGTACCAAAATGATAACTAGTGGATTGTGTTAGTGGACTGTATAGATGGAATGATAGAAACACGTATATTGCTAATATTATAAATTTATTATAAATATTAAGACAATGCTTATAAATATGGAACCTGACGACCGCTCAGACTTGACAACAACCAAAAGAAAAAAAAGGGCAAAGGCGTCCCTCCACTCCTATCTTTCGCGAGCCCGCGCGTCCTCATTCCAGTTTTTACGGAACCTATCCATCTAATGTTATCCATAGAATATGTAAGTAAGTACCGATGTAATTTTATTTAAGATGAAAAATAGGAACCTAATACTATAAAACGGACTTTTCAGATGTTGCTGACTCTACGTCTAACAAGAAAGTGTAAGTACTTTTGTATAAATCTTGTACCATCAAAATTCGCCTGCGTTTACCTTCACAGTAATTTATCATGGCATAAACCACGCCAGACATTTTGAGCTTTTTGCACATCAAATCTTAAAGTATATTAATCACAGTTTTTAACACGTACAGGTCTAGGTATGTTTCAGTTCCCGTCTAATCACATTTAATTATGTGCCTTTAAGTTTAGGTAGGTATGTTTTCTTGCTTGGTTGTACCAATAGCAAGATTATTTTGTGACGTCAACTTTTTATTAGGTCTCATTAAATCTTCTATGTCAATAAAAACAGGACAACTTTAATGAAGTATCATATATCTACTTAAATACTACTAAAACTACGGTTTATTATCATAACATTAGAAGGCCAAGCACATAAACTTAAAAGTTCTTAACTTAAAACCGTGATTTGCATAAAGTAAGTGGGTCAAAAGTTCTTACAATGTTTATCAGGACAGTTACCATCCTAACCGTGTTCACGGTAAGTATCTTTCCCTCGTTTGTAGGCTTCAAATAAAACACCATCGAAAAAGGACTATAGGCCGACCGCTTAACTGACACGTTGCCTGAGGTAGCAGTGCGTTACGGGAGGGGTGTGGTGACGTGATGCGAGAGCTCATTGATTCGTCAACTTGTGACAACTCCCCCTCCTCACCGCGCTGCTACGCGGTCGGCCTATAAATCGAACATCACTGAAGATTTTTTAAGTGCCTTTTTTCACTTTTTCAGGCGTAAATGCTATCCCCTCTAGGTATTCAACTTGGAGGATGTTTCTGAGGCCTTGCCATAGCGCGATGGCGTCCTGGAGGCCTGCTACCTAAGCACGCAATCAGTAGTTTCGGCTGAAATTACGGGCGTTTCCTACTCCGTAACACATGATTAGTTCGGGGCTCGAACTAACAACGAATGACAACACGATTTGACATTTGTGTCTACTCCCGATAAGTATATGCCCGTCCGAAAAATGTATATTTATTGACACTTGTTTTGGGCGATCAGCTACTTTCAGCCGGGCGCGTGCCTTCGTTGACGGAGTAGACCCCTTGAATCGAGTATGAGTCAAGGAAGTTCCTTCAAACGGACTAGAATATCTATTCGGTGTATAACATTCATGTTATTTATATTAATTCTTTATTTATTGATAAAGATACACTTTATTTATTAATAAAGATACAAAGAACTAAAGTAACTGGCATTTACCTGTTTCAAATTAATTTAATGGCAGGAGATAATTAATAGGCCCTTTGCATAATTTAGATATTAAGTTATTCTCGTAACCTTAATACTACGCTAAAATTATACTTAGGTATTTGATTCATTTTGCGGATTGTGAAATACCGGTTTGATTAGAATTCAAGCAATTTTGATATTGTATGCTATTCTTTTTACTTTCTAATTCGATTCTCGTGACGGACCGTCTGGGATCTGTCGGATGGGTAGCTATATAATTTTAATTTTGAACTAAGCAGAATTCTGTGAAAGTTTGTACCTAAGATTATATTTTTCTGTATGAAAACCTGGGAATATAACTATCATCGATTTTTAAATAGGGTTAATTATTTAACCCAGATATTGCGACAGGCCTTTTACAAAAACGCATAAGTAAATACGACATGCATACAACCCCTATATTACGAAGAGGCTTTTAACAGGCCACCTTTTCCTGGGAAAAATAGTTTCAGTAACATCTGGGTTAACCATAACATCAAATAACAAAACGCCTTCTTCCTCCAAAGGGTTAGAAAAAGGTCCATCCATAGTACACCCAATTTTGCTAGTTATATTTAAGTCCCATTAGGATTTAGAAAGTCTCGGCAGTCTCGTCTTAGGACACGGACGACCCAGACTTCTCTGAATAAAATTAGAATCGAGTTAATATTGGGCCAGATGTACCTATCAATAAAAAGCAATTTGTTTGAGGTTTTTGTAATAATTCCACCGGACAGGGAAAACACTCTCTCGATTTTTTGAAATCGAGAGAGTCATCTGTTGAGATGATCTTAGTTTTGTGGTGTTTAAAGTAGTTCCAAACGTTTAAGCACGTTTTCCAGTTGCTACACAATTGGAACTCCTTTTTTAATGTTGCTCTTGATTTTTTTCAAGAAAATCGGGTACATTTTCTTTGATTTTTTTGATTGCCTGTTCCATTTAGAGCTACTGGTAGTTACTAGGATCGGTGTCCAATATTTTCAAATCTGGCGTTTGGATACGAGAGATATTTTCAAAAATATTTATTTTCTCCTTTACAATTCTTCCGCAAAAGCAAATGCAGTTTTACTCGAATTCAAAGTATAAAAAATATACACCAACCTACTAATACCACTAGTATTAGTAGGTTGGGGACTGTAAACTGTGCTAGCCAGTGTCTCAACACTCGACTCGAAAGACTAAATTTAAAAAAATAATAATAGGACTTGAGAAAACTAAATTTACAAAAAGTCTTACTTCTCGTGCCTCGAAGTCCCGGGACCCAAACCCTAAGTACTTGGCCAGACTGGCAGCGCGGGGCGGGGAGCGGCGCGGGTGAGGGAACGCACGCGGCCTGTCCGCAGTACAGTGCGGCTGCGTTCTGCATGTTGTCGTGTCCAGTGTTTGTCAAAATATAATATGGATGAAGACTTATTTTTACTAAAAAAAGCTTGAACTAGTTTGAGAACCCCGTCTCCCGCGCGCTCCCCGCGCCGTGCAGCCGGCGCCGCTCACCGCGCCGTCTTGCCCACTATGGACACTCAAATCACAATGAAGTTCATTATGTTTGAGTTCACCGCGCCGCGCCCGCCCTGCGCCCGCGTTGCTAGTCTGGCCAAACACTAAGTACCATGTAATAGGGGGCGAGATTTGCCATTGCCATCAACCAGGCACAAATCTGGACTCCAGACTGCTACTGAGAAATTCCAGATGCAAAATCCCAACAACACTGCTTTGCTCTAAAAATAATTTGGGTTTCAGATAGGGGTTATGTGTCGAGATGGTTGTTTGCAAGATTCCGAAGTACCGTACGTGACTTTTGACTTGACAGGGTCTTTTTTTCGAAGCAGTTGGTACCTACTTAAGGGTGTTTTTCGAAGTTCTTTGAACCTACCTACTCTTGACTCGAAGAGATTGTTTATTGTTGTGTTGTATGGCAGTGGGCATTGTTTGACTGTCGAAAGGTCTTTTGTATCGACATGTGGTTTGTAAATAGTAAGAATCAACTACATATAAGTACCTATTTTCTTACCTAACACCTCAGCCCAACCCCTTCGAGGAATAGGCAGAAGCAGTATCAAGAACTTTCAGAAAGGTAATACCTACTTTTTAGGGTTCTGTACCCAAAGAGTGCCAACGGGACCCTATCAGGCTATCACTAAGCCACCGCTGTCCGTCCCGTCCGTCTGTATGTCAGCGGGCTGTACCTCATGAACCGTAAGGCGCGAAACACATGGCGGCGGGGCGGGCCGGGCCGGTCAATTTGACCGCGAACGATAGTGCAAAGGGAATCCTATACTACCAACGCACATAGAGAGCAAAAAGACCGAGCCGCCGATGTTTGTCAGATGATGTCTCTCGAGGTCATCCGCGGACAAAATGACCGCCGTCTGTGGAGCGCCTTATAGATAGACTGTTGACATTTTTAGTGTGTATTTCTATTGTCGCTCTATGAAAATAAAGTTAAACATTAAAGGAGTCTTAATAAAAAAACGTGTTTTTTTCGGCGTTTTTTGCCTTTTAATACGGAACCCTTCATGTGAGTCCGACTCGCACTTGCTTTTCTTTTTCTATTAAGTGATGGGCCTGCTCTTGACCACAATCTCGCATGATGGAAACTGATGGATGAGGTCTATGATAGAACGAGTGAGTCCAGAAGCCTGTTCACTATTGCTTTGAAGCCTGTAGGTGGTAGGGACTAGGGAACGCAGACACTGGCATGGAGTTTTTTTTTTCTTCTTACTTATGGCCATATTCAGAAACAGGCAGTGACAAGAATTAGAGCCTTCTAATCTATGAACATGAATTTCGTGAATTCGTGAGTGATTAATACGATCATGCTCGAACTGCATACCAATAGGCGCCTATAGTCCGAAATCTCGTTAACGATGTATGTACCTACTTGTAGCAATTTATAGGACGATTTCGAATTATCACGATATCGTGATCGGGAATTAGATGTACATCTATTGCAATAGTACATACCTATGATTTAGGCACCTAAATGAGCAATCTGGGTGATTTGATTACATTGGGCATTTTGGAAAGGGAACAGCGGGGTAATTGTTTAACAACATTGATTGCGTTATTTACGTTGATGAGCAGACACATTTTACAAACTTAAGAAGCAATAGATCAGGAATATCCTTCCAAATGATTCAGATTGATGAAATCGATATTGTTTTATGCAATTAGGGAGCAGGTAGGTCTTACCTGTAGGTATTATAGGTATAATTATGCTCGTAGGTATTTGTACCATGATTTTTTCATTAGATAGGTATACATAGTGGCAGGGACGCACAACGACCCGCAACCATGTTACCATGGATTCAATACAAATGATTCCGAACTCTATGAAACAGCTGATATTTTATTCGATAACAGACGAAAAATTTCTACGCTAGGGGTCTAGAATCATGCGCTGATTTCATGGTTACGGTTGGTTTGCGCATGCATGTCCCTACCACACTGCATATTTTTTTTAAATCTTAATTTCCTTTTTTCAAGATTAATGCATAGGTACCCAAGAACCTAGGACATACTTAATCCTTTTTGTAGAACCTTTTGTATTCTTCTTGTCCTTGAATAGGTTCTCCTATTAAAGGATTCACTTTTGCTTTCCCAGCCTCCTACTGCAGAACTGTGGCAACGAACCAGCTTTTCCTTTACTCAGGCTGCTTTTACCCATTTTACCTAACCTGTTAAGCCTGGTTATAGCTGGTTGAAGAACATTACGTGCCCTAAGCTTGCCATCACACAATGCCATCTTCAAAGCACAATAAAAAAATAAAAGTAAGAGCATAGGCAACATGACTTCTAAAAAACCAGTTCATGAAACTGATACACTTATCTACATCACACTTCCTACATAATACATAAGACTTGATTTTCTCTTCTCGTTAACACATCATCGTATAAACTTATGTTTTGTTTGCAACAATCTAATGATTGATAGGAAGTAGGTAGGTACTTACCGGAAAATTATCCAGTGAAGTTCACCAACATTGAAAACAGTCAAGAATCTTTTCAACACAGATAACTAATTATTTCTGTGCTTTTCACAACCACTAAATCACAACCAACAAAAGAAAAACTACATTTCCTCAATATTTTTCAATGAGCATCATTTCAGGAAAGAAAAGTTAGAATCATCAAAGATTATTTTTAGTCACTCGTTTCGTTTCGAAAATGTCTTAGTCAAAACATTATTTTCTTGTTATTTCGTTTCGTAATCAGGAAGATCGCAAGACTATCCGTCGGTTTGCGCGTAAGTACTGTAATTGCGTTTATTTAGCGACGTGCGCAACCCATGCTGCGCAGGCGCCGTGTGAAGCATTTGCGCATCGCGTGCCCACATTACCTAGTACAATAACTATTGCGTGATTCCATTATATACAGATCATGGTATTTTATGAAAGTTCATAACAAAATATCAAATAACTGGTAGTCTGTCATGTATTAATTTGTATGTTTACGTTAGTTTTCGGGTACCTAAAGCGTAGCCGTGGAGTTGTAGTTACGACTAGTTGAGTTATTGCTTGCATGAGATGATAATTCACGATAACCAACACTAAAATTACCTACTTCAAACACTTCTTCAAGTACCTCGGCTTCGATTAGTCAAGGCGTTTTACCTATACGCATCTAAAGGCTGATTTTACCAAAGTGAGATAGAATCTTATCCGTGGAAAAAAATTGACGTCCGGCAGTTCTAGTATGGAAAAATCCGGTCAAAAATTCCTTATTCTCAGGATAAGACATATTCTAGGTCATAAGAGTTTGGTGAAATTCACCCTTACAATAACAACTAAAACCAAACGAAGCTTATGCTCATGAAATCAATCGTCACACATGAACTTAATCATAAAAGCTCTTGCAAACAGGCGCGATGCGCGACACAAAGGCACCGCTCGTTGCGCGACTTGCGGTGCCTTTGTGTCGCGCACGATTTTATCGCGTGTCGCGGCTGTTTGAAGGAGCCTTAAAGATTCGGCAAACCTATCGCACAATAATGAAAGCAGTGGTAGTCCAGTGGTAACAGCCGCGATTTACGAGTTGTATGTCGTACGTTCGAACCCAGACAGGCACTTTTTCTAAATTATTTCATCACGACTGCTTTCAAACGGTAAAGAAAAACATCGTGCGGAAACCGGCATGTCATAGAAACTGGAATTCTAAACATGTGACATCTACCAACCCGCATCGGGCCCGCGTGGTGGATTACGGCCCACTCCCTCTCACCGAGAGTTGGCCTGTGTCCCAGCAGTGGGAACATTAGAGGCTGACTATGCTATCGCATAATTATTAAATTACTTAATCATATGTTTGTCTGGAGAGTGTCAATAATGACTCCATTGCAACGGAGCTCATTATTTAGTTCCCAAAACACAATGATGACATAATAAACTAAATTGGTTTTGTCATCTTCTATTGCAGCATTCGTGATTCGAGGCTATGAAGAAATGAGACACTTCGAGAGGCGTTACGATGAAGGAAACCCTGTATTTTACAGAAATCGTCAAAAGCAGTTTGGGTTTGAACCCTGAACTTAGGACAACGTACCCGAATCTGCCGAACTGTTCTGTAAAACTTAGGTGAAGTACTTAGTGAGCTGACAATAGTGTCGATCCCTAGCATCAAGTGGAATCATCACCCCAGAAAGGTGGGTGGGACATGCTGGATGCGGAAGGCTTTTTTTTTCAGGATGGGAAATCATCAAAAGACCCTTCCCGCTCTGGGTGGAGCGGAAGGGAGCGTCAGACTCTTACTGTCTAAAACCCACCCGTGTTCCTTCCTTAGCCCTTTATGTTCCAGGCCAGCGGTAAACCTTTCGGATAATCCCGCTGACCCGGCAGGCTTCGGCCCTGACGGGCCCCTTCAGTTGCTGCTGACATCTCTTTGAGGCGCGCGTGGAACACGTACGCGCCGTCCGGCACGGGCCTGGTCCTGATCGGACGGTGAGCTACCCATTACTCCCTTCCCAACAGCTCCCTTCACCCAAGTTTTCACCATAAGATTTATACAGAATAGACCAGTTTGTACTCATCATGAACTTACGTGGGTAAATCACAAGTGTATGAAACAAAAACGGTTTAGGTAAAAATATTGGATATTTATTGGTAATAAAGCTATTCTAACATACTAATCTATAAGAAATATATCGCCCGGCCGTTTCTGATGATCGGATGATCTTCACCACCTGAAAACAAATTAATACCATTAGTAATTATCTTTTTGTATGCACGTGGTTCTGTGACAAATGAATCTATTGTTTTTTTCTTTGTAGCGGTTCGATTGGGGATTGGGTGTTGTGCTGCGGATCGCGTGTCCAATTACCACAAAGGGCAATTTTTATTGTATTCTTTTGGCCTATTGTAAATTAGTTCTTCCATCTTAACGCACCTACTCTAAAGGAACATTTCCCAATTGTGAGTACGTTTCATTATTTTACCCTTAAAATATCCAAGATTTTTGTGTCTCTGGTGATTGAGGATAGAATCCACTTGTCCATCCACGGAACCAACCTATCGTATTATGAAATAGCCGTGATCAGAAACAGTTTTGCATGGAAGCCGTAGTGAAGTGTTATGTAAACACATAAAAAAGAACGACTTACTAGTTCCAGCCTATTGGACAATTTCAAGTTTTCTGCATGACAATCGGCATAACAAATGAATATGCCCATAACATGACTTGATACGTAACATCTTCAATGGAATGTAAAATTATCTAGTGCTACCGAGCCACAGAATAGTCAGCAAATGGAGTGCCACGGAAAGCACGTTAAACCGTCTGCCGTACTTACAATAAGTGCAAATAACTCGGATTTTTGGCTTTAAAAAGTTACATACATATCCGTAATCAGCAAGATTTGCTGAAAAAGTTACATACATATCCGTAATCAGCAAGATTTGCTGATTACGGATATGTATGTAAGGAAATTTTTATAAAGCCCAAAATCCGAGTTATTGCACTTATTGTAAGTACGGCAGCGTTGGTCCTGGATGACATTCGTAAATCTTTGACAGTCGTTACGGGTAGTCAGAAGACCAAAAAGTCTGACAACCTGACTTACCAAGGGGTCGTGTTACCAAGGAACTGAGTTGTCGAGGTAAGAAAGGCAGTCGCTTCATGTAAAATACTGGTATTCAGCTGCATCCGGTTAGACTGGAAGCTGATCCCAACATAGTTGGGAAAAGGCTAGGCAGATTGATTGAGTCTCAAGGTATGTGTCACGGATTTTGTCGCATGCATATTATTTTGATTTGATCTCGACTTCAACAAGGTGGACTTTTGGGATAATAGACCTTGTGAACCTTAACCACAAAATGGTAGCTCACATTAGAGATAATTGATGGTAGCTCATATTAGGAACAAGGGCCGCACGTCATTTGACCTTGAGCTGGCCTAGCATAGTAAGGAGCTTCTTTAGAATAAGAGGTCAGTGAGAGCATTGGTCGCGCAGTGGACCACCAAAAATACGAAGACATGTGACATCTGCCAACCCGCACTAGGCCCGCGTGGTAGAGTACTGCCCACTTCCTCTCACAAAGGATCCTGTGTCCCAGCAGTGGGAACATTATAGGGTGATGATGATGCACTAGATTCTGACTGTCGTAATCTTTTTCCGGTCTGGCGTTTATAACTAATTAATAGGCCTCGCCAGAATATGTATGACTGGTCTCTTTTAATAGCTGGTTAACTTTGAGTTGTACAGTAGGACGCACGTCATCGGTAACACTTTGACCTTGAGCTCGACTATCACAGTACAGAGTTTCTATAGAATAAGTGGTTATTTTATACTGGTTAGTTACCACTGACGTGCGGTGCGACTGGTGTGGCGTGCGGAGGGTTTTGTGGCTAAGTAATGACAACCACACGGGTCGATCGATCAGGTTAAGCTACGATTGCCGCGGCTGGTCCGTGGATGGGTGACCATCTTTAAATACCAAGTCCTCTCCGTGCCTCGGAAAGCACCTTAAGCCGTTGGTCCCGGCTGTCATTCCGTGGATCTTTGACAGTCGTTACGGATCGTCAAAAGCCCGAAAGTCTGAGAACCAGTCTTACCAAGGGGTATCGTATTACCCAGTAACTGGGTTGTGGAGGTCAGATAGGCAGTCGCTCCATGTAAAATACAGCTTCATCCGGTTAGACTGGAAGCCGACTCCAACATAGTTGGGAAAAGGCAATGCAGATGATGATGCTGACCACTGACATGCTGTAGGCAGCATGTCAGTGGTCATACTATTGGAGCCATCATTGTTTCAGTGTGAAATGGGTGAAAGAGTGATGGATCATTGCTTTTTCACAAAAGAACAGTGGCTTTGACACTTACAAGTACGGCTTCGCATCCCATCACTCAGTTATAGAATATTGTTTGAGTATTGTTAGAGTTGTGTATTTTTGTTGAATTGTTATTGTTGTTTGTAGTTGTTATTGTTGTGTTGTTGTTTGTTATTGTTTGTTGTTGTTGTTGTTTTGGTGGTTTGTGTTGTTGTTGTGTATTGTTAGAGAATATTGTATCCTATATGTTAATGTTGAAAATTATTGAACTAACCTGTCCTCTCTTCAGTCCAAAGTATCTCGCTACCGGGTCACCAGCCTGTATTCTCATCAACATGTTCTCCTTCAATTTACTGTTTCAATGGTTAAGGAAAGATAATTGTATTTCAAAAACACGAATAAGTAAATACCGTCAGTAGATCTAAACTTTTGGATTGTCATTGCTGCAAAAAATATTCGGCTGTAAACTAAATGAGTCCGTTTTGATGACCTTTTCCTATTAAAAAATTATTTATATAAGGTCTTACACGTCACGGTTTCTTTACGGTACGGCGTATAAACCGCGCCGTAGAAAAAACACGTCTGTCAACAAGCTTCCATAGAGATACATACAACACTGACGACAGTGCCTACACACGCCGTGTAAACCGCAGTTTTTCACGGCAAGAAAAATGTGTGTACAAAAGGCCTTTTTTTTCAGAATGGGAAATCATCAAATGACCCCTCCCGCTCTGGGTGGAGCGGAAGGGAGTGTCAGACTTTTACTGACAAAACCCACCCGTGTTCCTCCCTTAGCCTTTTATGTTCCAGGCCAGCGGTAACCCTTTCGGACAATCCCGCTGACCCGGCAGGTACAAAAGGCCTGAGACTTCTTTTACATTCTGATGTCTTCCCAACACACAGCGAGCAAAGCTGTTGCTTTTTAGTTTATGTTGCGTGGCATGACAGCCGCTCGTCTGTTCAAAATATTGCATTCTTGAAATGATACATCAGCAAGCCGCTGTTGGATCAGGCACACTTACAAAAAACGTAGGTCGGTATATCGTCTTAATATCATCATGGAAATAATAAAAACCCCAAGCATATGAACAAAAAACATAACACTTGTCTAAACCAATATTATTAAGAGAAGAGATTTGTTTTTTTTTTTGTTTCTTGTTGTGCTAAAACAGCTGAATGGATTAGGATGATATTTGACACATGGGTATAGAACATAGGATACTATTTATCTCAATATTTCCATGGGATCAAGACTTATGGGGGTAAAACCGCGGGGTGCAGCTAGTGATTTATAAAAGGATACTATCTAGTCAACAATTCAGCTTTCTCATCAGGGGTCAGAACAATGTGTTCCGGCACCAGCTCATGTTCAGTGATGTTGATCAGCAGTTCTGACTCCAGGAACTGTTCAAGAATGTACTTGGGAGCCATGTCTACTAGAGACTGCTTTGCTGATGGTGTCATACCTGTAAGATTGAGAAGAAAGATATTGCTCTTAATATTTATATAGTAAAATGTTTTCTTGTCTTGGGTATACAAAATACATGTTCCAACAGGTGGAGTTGTGGACACCAGCCTATTATAAAATAAGAAACAAATCAAAATAATTATATTATTTTTATTGTAACACTGAATGAGATGTAGATGAAGTTTTGTTGTCAAGTTCAACAACCTGGGCAATGTAAAAGAAAAAAATATGGCAATGTAATTTTAAATTAAATAAATTATTATTACCAGCTTGTACTACAACAATTGCTCTGTGTATATTTTCTTCTTGCATCCTGGTACAATATGTTTTTATAGTCTTGATGCCAATTTTGGGTTCATCGGGGAAGAACACGAACATTTGATCTGTGGGGTCATCATTGTGAGCTACTAATACAATCAAATCACTTCTGGCTGGCCGCTTTTCACTGGAACAGAATTTAATAAAGATTTAGATCAAGAAGAAAAAGGGTCATTATACTCAAAACTTTGGCTAGGCTTTTAAAATCAATTAAAATACCTGCTGAAAAATAATTCAAGAAGTTATTGATTTTATGATTAAATACTTTTTGCACACATTTATGGCATGGCAATAAATTTAAACTATATTCATTTGATTCATTTACACTATGCCCTAGCAGATATATCAAACTGTATTAAAAAAAATAATGTCAAAAACACCTGATTTGGAATCATTTACAAAGTGCAAATTTGAATGCTAAAATTTTATTTTTATATGAATTTTAATAAAAATATAAACTGTTTTATTAAGTAAATGCAAAATATATGTGAAATATGGAGATCCTAGATGAGAAAATAAGGAAAACTTTAGTGGACCAGACAATGTCACAGACAGCCAAATTGCATGTTGGTAAGCTCATACTTGACCTTCTCCAAGAACCGTACCAATAAATGATCACACAACTCATCAATCAAACACTCAACTAGAAGTAACGAAAGATGAACTTTATACCTGGGTTTATCACCGAATTGTTCTTTGAACTGTTCCAACGTCTGATCCAATTCATCCTGCGTCACCAAGTATCCACGGTCATGGCATAACTGTAACACAAAGAAAGATATTCAGCTTCACAGATGGCAAGCTCAACTCCTGTTTTATCTTCAACTTTTTATTTGTGAAATTGACGTCTTCTCATACTTTTAACATTTGGAATAACAAACATAGCATGTTCAAAGGATTTTAAGCTATCTAAAGTTCTGAAACTTGTGAATAAAACCTAATAACAATATTAGGTTTTATTCACAAGTTTCAGAACTTTTCCCATACAACATAACCTCACTTACCTGCATTACTGTTTTACGTATACGCCATAGTTTATAAGTTTCCGCATCATCATCCATGATGGTTAGTTAAATATTTGATAGCCTAATTAGGTATTTCTCTTAAATTATCAGAGTATTTCGAATATAATAAAGTTTAATAACAACAACAAAAACGAAACAACTTCAGTAAATGTCGGCACTCGGCGCCTCGGCGGTCAATAGTGATGTATCATCTGTCATCACATTAATTGTCGATGGAAAATGAAAACGTTTTCAGTTAATTCACATTTTAGTCGACTGTTTAATAATTCAATAATGAATAATAATTGATCATTATTCGCGACTGAAAGTGAAAAACTAACCACTGTTAGTGACAACAATTTAGCAACTCCACTATCAAATGCTTGAAAACATAAAAACACTATTTACCTGTCTGTCTGTCCACGTATAGGCCGACCACATAACTGAGACGTTGCCTGAGGTAGCAGCGCGGTGCGGGAAGGGTGTGGTAACAACGTGTGCGAGAGCTCAGTGATTCGTCAAATTGAGACACTATCACCCCTCCCGCATCGCGCAGCTACCTCAGGCAATGTCTCAATTAAGCGGTCAGCCTAGTCTAGGAACAATTTTCACATCAGATTTTTTTTATCAATAATAATCAGTAGGTAACCTTCCGTTTATTTTTATAATAAAGTATGAGTGTAAGTGAACGGCTTGTCAATGCGCTTGTAACCGCCCGGCGCCCGGCCGCTATACCGAATTGTGTTTGTATTCGCGCCAAAACGGAGTGGCCTGACGATCGAACTCTTTTAATAATCGATTTGTATTGGGAGCGTCCGTTGTTATGGTACTTTAATAGTTGTTTTTATTAAAATAAAAACAAAAGCAATGATGCTCTGGCTCTGATGGAGATGCTACATGCTTATTACTACAAATGCTGCTGAAGCTAAAAGCATGTCCTCTTATTCGTAAATCTCGAAAGCAATAGGCCCCAAAAGGCTTCGCGGCCGTTTTGGGTACGCGCCTAGTCTTTAAATTATCGACTAACGTGTGTGTCTATGATTTAATTTTTCTATCTGTGGAGTTCGAATTAGTTGAATTTCATTGAAGTTTCTCCTATTATTGAGATTTGTCCCACAAATTGAAATAAATCCTAATAACAACACAAAATAAGGAAAATGGCTGGAATAAAGGGTATGTTATCGTAATCGAGGCTATTAGTTCACTTTTTTTATTGAAGATATCTCATCTGTAAAACAATGTCATCATTGTGGATAGAATAGAATGACTCATGTTATTTACAAATATTTTTCAGATAGGTAATTATTACAGCTGTCTAATTTCAGCATTGTTCTTTTTCATGTACTTTTCAACACTTCTATGGATCAGGGTAAGTTTTGATGCAAGCCCATGGATTTAATACCATAACATAGCAACCACAAGTGTATTCTTTGTATGTTTGCTAAGTACAGTACTGCCCGATGTTGTGACCTGTTTTTAATATGTACAATTTTTTTTATCAGTTTTCGATGTAACAGTTCATTGTATGCAGTGATAATAAACAATCGAACTTAGTCCAACAAAGGAGTACTTTTCAGCCTATGTCACACTATTATTAATAATAACTCTTTCTATTCTCATGATCTGTACACTATAAGGTTAGATACTTATGTATGTACCGGGTTTCTGGAAGCTATGCCAATCACAGTCGCACAATATTGTAAATCTAATGTGAGTCCTAAATAGTAGATGTTATTATTTCGGTCAATTAATCTTAACATCCAAGACAAGAGAACTGGGGTAAAATCTGACTTTTATGGCCAACTAGATTATTCATAACATTCACTTAATTTTGACATCTTTTACACAACATTTAATAATTAAATCAAACAAAGGAAAAATCTTTTTGTTAATTTTCTCTTAACTTTATTAAACAAATATGAAAATTGACGTTTTCAATTTCAGTCTGGTGTCCCTGGCGTTTGCTGGTTCCATTGGAATGACCTTTGTTATTCTCGCCTGTGCCTTACCAAAATATAAGTAAGTATCTGTATTGTTTACTGATTTTATTCTTCATTAACACATTATAAATAAATACTCTTGATCTTAGATTGATCATATTATGTTTATGTTGACATAAATCAACTGTAGTGCCATAGTGTACTAATAATAAAGCTGAAAACATTCAAGTAAAAAAAAGTATCTGGAAGTACCAGTCGGATTTGAAGAAATCTAAAGAAGCTAGTTAACTATTATTAGTATTCTTGAATAAAATATTTAGCCCATTCTTTAGTCAAATTGGAAACCAGTACAAACAACTGTAAAAAAAAATTTGCGACACTAGTTTTTACATAGAATATCCTCATTTTAATTTACCTACCCATCTAGAATATCCTCATATAAATGTATTCATCTAGCTGCCTGATTATGGAGCTGAAACTAGCGGCGATAGGTATCAGTCGAACGCGGAAAACCCAGGGCCGAAACAATCGAGGGGCCCCAGTAAACATTTGTTGTTAAAATACCCTAAAAAATTGATTACGTCTGCATTACATCTTATTTTCGCTTTATACTAATATTCAATGAACAATATCGATTGATAAGACGCAATTACAGATTTCGTCTCAATCGTTGTAATCGCTTTAACACTTAGAGGGATTTTATTCAATAAAAAAAATAGAAGGCATGTTCGAAGTTCATTGATTCTCCTCCTGAATCATTGCTATACATTTATTTATCGAAAAAAGGTTAGATCTCATAGAATCAACCTGTACAGAAATTGTTTAAGTATAATCATCATCTGCTGATGACATTCAGGAACACTTTATTCAATAAAAAAAATAGAAGGCATGTTCGAAGTTCATTGATTCTTCCCCTGAATCATTGCTATACATTTATTTATCGAAAAAAGGTTAGATCTCATAGAATCAACCTGTACAGAAATTGTTTAAGTATAATTATCACTTGCTGATGACATTCAGGAATACTTTATTCAATAAAAAAAATAGAAGGCATGTTCGAAGTTCATTGATTCTCCTCCTGAATCATTGCTATACATTTATTTATCGAAAAAACGTTAGATCTCATAGAATCAACCTGTACAGAAATTGTTTAAGTATAATTATCACTTGCTGATGACATTCAGGAATACTTTATTCAATAAAAAAAAATAGAAGGCATGTTCGAAGTTCATTGATTCTCCTCCTGAATCATTGCTATACATTTATTTATCGAAAAAAGGTTAGATCTCATAGAATCAACCTGTACAGAAATTGTTTAAGTATAATCATCATCTGCTGATGACATTCAGGAACACTTTATTCAATAAAAAAAATAGAAGGCATGTTCGAAGTTCATTGATTCTTCCCCTGAATCATTGCTATACATTTATTTATCGAAAAAAGGTTAGATCTCATAGAATCAACCTGTACAGAAATTGTTTAAGTATAATTATCACTTGCTGATGACATTCAGGAATACTTTATTCAATAAAAAAAATAGAAGGCATGTTTGAAACTTTAATATTCTTCTTAGTAGTAACAAAGATATAAAATTTGTGACAATTCTAATAATTATTAACTATGTTTTAATTGTGTTCCGTATATCTCGAAGTAGTTTTCCAATTTTTTATAATTTTTAAAATTTATACCGACAGTTATATCTTCAGCTTAAACAATTTCTGTACAGGTTGATTCTATGAGATCTAACCTTTTTTCGATAAATAAATGTATAGCAATGATTCAGGAGGAGAATCAATGAACTTCGAACATGCCTTCTATTTTTTTTATTGAATAAAGTATTCCTGAATGTCATCAGCAGATGATGATTATACTTAAACAATTTCTGTACAGGTTGATTCTATGAGATGTAACCTTTTTTCGATAAATAAATGTATAGCAATGATTCAGGAGGAAAATCAATGAACTTCGAACATGCCTTCTATTTTTTTTATTGAATAAAATCCCTCTAAGTGTTAAAGCGATTACAACGATTGAGACGAAATCTGTAATTGCGTCTTATCAATCGATATTGTTCATTGAATATTAGTATAATGCGAAAATAAGATGTAATGCAGACGTAATCAATTTTTTAGGGTATTTTAACAACAAATGTTTACTGGGGCCCCTCGATTGTTTCGGCCCTGGGTTTTCCGCGTTCGACTGATACCTATCGCCGCTAGTTTCAGCTCCATTGCCTGATTAATAACACAATGTTAAGGAAAAGGAAGGAAGGATATTTGGTAGTATTGTGAATTGTGTGTCTACATTAATAAATTATTGTAAAAATAGATTGGTGATAACAATATGTTTTTATCAAAACACAGAAGGATGCATCGCATCCTGTAAAGGTAGATGACTAAATTGCTGAAACCAAGCATTAGAGGGTATCTCCAGAACAATGAGAATTCTTTATTGTATTATATGATATAAAACAAAGAAAATAAATGCTGCAAGCTGCAATCAGTACAAGCAATAGATTATGATATTCTGCAAGTCTAGAGTTCTAGACATCTTATCAGTCTTCATAATCAATGTCATTCACATTGTCTATATAACAATAAAATAAAGTTTATTGTAAATTCCCTTTGTTAAATACACAAGAGAGGTGTTGAAAGGTTTGAGTAGTGTCAACCGTGGTTGTTTAACTTGTACAAGGATAGTTGTCTCATAGATTTGAAAGAGGATGAGTGTGGAATGACGATGAATGAGTTGCTTGTCAAATGCCTTCTCTATGTAGATGATCAAGTTCTTGCATCATCAGCAGAACAGTTGCCAGAAATGGTGACTGTGATGGATGAAGCATATAAGATGAAAGGAATGAATATAAATCTGAATAAGACGAAGGTTATGGTGTTTGAAAGAGAAGAGGATGTATTGGTGTATGATCTGAAAATAATTAATGATAAGAGTAGTGTGGAGCAAGTAAGTGAGTTTGTTTATTTGGTTACAAGGGATGGAAATATTGATGAAGATGTGGAAAGGACAGTACCTAAATGCGGAAAATAAAGTGAATAGTGCTACACATGTGGTTGTGACCAACAGTTCATGTCGAAAAAGGCTTGACTACCTATTTACATTGGTGTGCTGGTGCCTACGCTTATGTATTGAAGTGAATGTTGGGTGTAGCAAAAGAAGCATGAAGTAGAATAAAGGTAAGAGCATACAGCAGCAGCAGACGAAGTCTCGCTACGACACTGCTGGACCAGCAGTGCTGGTTTGTATGTATTTCTATGGAATACCTTCCGGAGCTAGCGACACGTCGCGGTCGCCCGACTACACGTTGCACGACCGCAGACGTCGCGTCGTGTCGCCCGACCGCAGATCAGTAGTGCCACCGACGCTGGAACGACAGCACATTCAACAATCTTATAATTCGTAGAACAGACAGTATAACAAAATGTAATAAGACCCATGACTGCCTAAACACTTACGTGCTGACAATGAATAGCAAAAAACTATTAATAAGTTAGTTTTGCAAGAATAAGAAACAGTTTTGTTCTATTAGGTTCTGATTTAATATTTTGCCATAATTTATTCCTCTTTGTTGACAGACTATGGTGGCCATTCTTTGTGGTCCTGTTCTACATCCTGAGCCCAATCCCGACTATGATCGCTCGCCGCCACACTGACAGCACTAGCGGCAACTCGGCCTGCATGGAAACCGCCATCTTTGTCACAATGGGATTCCTTGTCAGCTCGTTCGCGCTTCCTATCGTTCTAGCTCGTGCTGCAGTGGTATGTACTCGAGATTTCCGCGGGAATCCGCTAGGTGCGAGGACCATAGGTCCGGTTGATTTGGCCACGCATCGGGGAGGCCTATGTCCAGCAGTGGACGTCTTTCGGCTTAAATGATGATGATTTGAGATGTGTGTTAATGTCTTGTACAGTTCTAGTTACTCTAGTTAGCAGCAAGAAGTATTTACAACAAGAAATATTTAGGTATATCGGAAACCAATAATATGTCTCTTAACAAATTCTTTTTCTGCAATAAAAGTATCTGCCAGTAAAAGACCCGTAAAAATCGGCCAAACTGTTTCGGAGGTAACCTGGAACAAACAGAAAGACACAAAAATAAATTAAAAATTGTTTTTTTGTTTTAAGTACCGTTTATACTTTCATACGTAATCATTTAGTAAAAAGCTGTTATTTTGACGTTACAAACAGACACTTCATATTTATTTGTATAGACATATGCTAATTTCTGAACGAAGAGAAAATTTCTGACATCTTCCTATGTACATAGTTTTTTTTTTCTAAACTAGTTTTATTCCTTTTCCAGATTGCATGGGGCGCTTGTTATTTAACACTGGCCGGTAACGTCATAGTATACCTGACTATCCTTGGCTTCTTCACCATCTTCGACATGGACGACTCCGACTACACGATGTGGTGAGAAATCTAAATGTTGTTGCAACATGAGTGGACGATCTTAGGCAAATATATTGTATCGTAAGACAATGTTGTGGTTTTGTTTATGATTAAGTCTGATAATGATACTGATAGTGTAACATTGAAGGTGGTCTATGAAAATGATGTTAACAACATTCTTTCTTTAAAATTTATCAATAATGAAGTTAAGGAACATCTGTTATTATATTGTCCAGTATTTGGAGTAGTATATGTGCTCATAGAGATATTTAAAATTGTCATCTGAATGGTTTTATTGTGATAGCTCGTATCGGCAATGTTTGTTTGGATTAAATAATTTGGCTCTGTTAGCTGTATGTAAAATTGTTTAAGTATATTTTGCAGTTTGGGTCTATTTATAAACAACATAAAAGTAGCTAACCCATTGTTATATTGATTCTCCAATGTAATGCAGTTTATTTAATACGTTTTTGTAAACTTTACTAACTATTTGTTGTTGATTGTATCATTTTCTTACTTATGTTGGCTAACTTAATTTAAGCAGGTACGAACTACCATCTAGATTCGAGTACTGATATAATAATATTATTATATTTTAATTCCTTATGCATCAACATAAGTTATGTGAATTTTATAATCTAACGTATGTTACTCACGTATTTAAGAAACAATATTCTATTTGTTACTATTTAAACTTGGATTAAGAGAAATTTTAGTGTAAGAAATAATTGGAGATATTTTTTTATCATTAACTGAAATTCAGAACAACTTTCAACAATAATTATTATAAACATTTGAAATGAGCTTGTATCATGAATATTAAAATCTTTTAGATAGGGCTTGTTGGCTATGCATACCATCGTTTTTAGGATTATCAGTTTAGTACTATTCATTGCCTGTGGCTAAGAAAGCATTGGGTCACAATGAGTAGTGTTTGGTACAGACGCCACCACATCAAGCTACCCGAAACTGTAAAATTTTCCCAATCAACTTTGAATCTTATGCTTTAGCGATAAAGTTGAAAATCCACTAAAGAAATTTACAGATTGTAGTAGCTTGATGTGCTGGCGTTTGTACTTTCAAATTTTGAACAGTGGAGTGGATCGAATATATTTACTATGTTATTAATAGTAAACGAACAGTACCTATCTGGACCTGGGATACACAACCTTCGCCTTTAGTGTTTGTGTAAAATATGTATTTGAGATTATTGATAACATTATTTGATACTATGGTTGCTATTTAAAAATACTGAGCAGAGTTAAGTTTCCGCAACTGGAAGAATGTAAAAAAGAAATGAGGCAAAAGGTTGTGTGCCCCTGATTGGGGTAACTAGTAAACATTTTCTTTCTTTATTGTCAGAATTATAATATATAATGATAAATTATTACGAGTGATTGTACATACCCACACATAAATGCAATCTAATTATTCGAGTCAAACATGACGTATTTGTTGTGCTGCTTGATTCAAAGGCTGAATAAAAAAAAATATTATGCAATGCACTTCGTGTTTTTGCTAACTTAGTCATTGCTATTTGATGTAATAACGCGTAAAGTAAAGTGCAACAACATCCTTAAATCATTCCTCTGTGACTCCAAAACATTAAAATAGTAAAAAACTTTTCGGTGCAGAAAAATGGTGGAACAATAAATTGGTTGAAGGTAATTTTAGTGAAAATACTATAATAAAATAAATTTAACATCTATTTATGTAACATTGAAGTTTTGAAAAATTAAACATGTTGCAATTACATTCCTGTAATGTAAAATGTGTAAATATAGCATTAGTATCAGGTCACAATAAATATCAGCTGCTTTATAATATATTGCTGTTTCATTATATACACACTCTAGCTATATCAAGTTAGTGTTTGCCAATTAAAGTTCAGCATGTCCGTGACTACCGCCAGTCCGCCAACGCCAATCGCTTCCATATTTGGTAAATAATTAGTACTCAATTGGTACTAATTAGTACTCGAACAACAAAATAGGTACCTACCTTAGTAGTTTTCGAGAAAATCGACTTTGAAGGTGGTCCGGCGGAAGTCGCTCCCTTCAGCAGGACCACCATTAGCGCCGAAAAAGGGGGCACGCTACAGCTATTCTAAGTATACAAATAAGTAGTACCCAAATGTGATTTATTTCGTAAAAAACAGAACTAACATAACATTTGTATTTACTGAGAAACAACGATGATAACTTTCTCGCAATTGTTCAGCAGGACCACGAATTTGAATGTTGATTCCAAGTTAGAGAAGCTTGTCGCTTTCCTCAAACCTACATAGAAAATTAGTACCCTGCGAGATAAAATTAGTGCCCAAAATTCAAAATTAGTAGGTACTCCAGTAGTTTACGAGAAATCTCCGCGTATAACCTGACCAAATTAAGTTGTCAATGGTATCGAGCTGTTTAAGAATGGATGTCGGAATAGTATTAACAACAGTTCAATATCAAAAATTTTAAACAAACTGTGTATCTAGATACATATTAAGAAAAAAAAATGACCTATCGCTACCCATAGGTATGGCCTGTGCTGTGATACCTTGGTTAATTTTGGTTTACCATTGACAACTTAATTTAGGCGGATTATACGCGGAGATTTAGTAGGTACCTACTTATGGAAAAGTAATGAAAGCTAAAAATACAACACTTAGGAATTTGAATTTTTGTTCGCTATAACTTCTTTAGGAGTACTAATTTTTGTATAAATTTGGGAAAAAAATCACAGAGTTTTTAATAGGGAAATCTTGAAATGAAAATTTGGCCCACACCCCACCAATGGCATTGTATATCTCTTAAACGACTTAAACTAGGTACTGGAGTACTAATTTTATCTCGCATGGTACTAATTTTCTATGTAGGTTTGAGGAAAGCGACAAGCTTCTCTAACTTGGAATCAACATTTAAATTCGTGGTCCTGCTGAACAATTGCGAGAAAGTTATCTTCATCGATTTCTCGGTAAATACAAATGTTAGTTCTGTTTTTTTTTACGAAATAAATCACATTTACTAATTATTTTTAATATTTTAATAGCTGTAGCGTGCCCCTTTTTCGGCACTCATGGTGGTTCTGCTGAAGGGAGCGTGACACCGCCTTCAAAGTCGATTTCTTCGAAAAGTACTAAGGTAGGTACCAATTTTGTTGAGTACCTACTAATTAGTACCAATTGAGCACTAATTATTTAAGTACCAAATATGGAAGCGATTGGCGTTGGTGGTCCGGCGGTAGTCACAGACATAAGTTCAACGTAAGTCGTATGTTTCGATACACATAGAATCATTCATAGTCACTATTATAGATTATGGAAACAAACGCTCAAAACACTAGACGTAGTGTTGAGCGTTTTCTCAAATGGCGTACATGCAGTATGAGCAAGCCCTAAAGCCTTGCCGCTGAAACTTCTCAAAAAAGTTACCTAGTTTTAGCTTATCGCTAATCCGTCTTTCAGGTCGGAAAACGGTAAGCCTACTACCCTGCCTGCCACCTGTCACAGAGTGGATTGATCTCTCCCCTAGAGTAAATATGTTCCTTGGAGTTGATTGGTCAGCTGCCTGGGAAAGAGCGCATGGTTTGTTAACTGCATTCCTGATTCCTGAAAATATTTAATCATTCAGTCAGTAAAGCTATAAATAATTCCTATTACCTACCTCCCCTCGGAGATATTTGTCTAATTAATATAAAAATAGTTTGCTTCAAATGCAGTGCAAACCAGTGTGCGAACATCTGGAATTAATTCCGGTAAGGCTGCCTGTCCACCTTAGCGGACTGAGGCAGCGAAGCGGAGAAACGGAAAAATATTAACCAATAGGATTGCATAAAATCTCCGCTCCTCTTCTGTCCAATTTTCCTATTGGTTAATATTACTCCGCTCCGCAGCCTCTCTCAGCTCCGGTGGACAGGCAGCCATAGAACCCAACCCAATTTTTGTAACAAATGTCTCACTTCAAAGAACCATTACTTTATCAAATATTATCTTGTTAAATTGTAAATGATACCTTGTTATTAGTGAATATTATTAGTATTTCCTATGGTATGGCTATATTTGCTTTCAATAAATGTTTTTTAATTACCTAAAATAAGTATGAAAAATCATTATTAATTTCAAAAGCTTTACGTAGTTGCGTGAAATCGAACGTAAATTAATCATCTTCCGCTGATTTGACGTTTCTCACACGTCAAAATTCGTCAATTCGCAGCGATTGTACCGCACCCACTAAAGTTTTCCTTATAGTTTATTGTAATTTTTGATTAGAACAGTATTTAGTAAAGATAGAATCATGGGTGATCATTTACCAGCGTGTGTCATCGATGTCGGCACGGGTTACACGAAACTGGGCTTTGCCGGCAACAAGGAACCGCAGTTTATCATTCCGTCAGCCATAGCGATAAAAGAAACTGCGAAAGTCGGCGATCAAAGCACTCGACGTATGACTAAGGCCGTGGAAGACCTAGATTTCTTCATCGGCGATGAAGCGTTCGACGCCACTGGGTATTCAGTAAAATATCCAGTACGACACGGTCTCGTCGAAGATTGGGATCTAATGGAACGTTACATTGAACAGTGCATCTTCAAGTACTTGAGGGCGGAGCCGGAAGATCATCATTTCTTGCTGACTGAGCCTCCACTGAACACGCCCGAGAACCGGGAGTATTTAGCTGAGATTATGTTTGAGTCATTCAATGTGCCTGGTTTGTATATTGCTGTACAAGCTGTGTTGGCGCTCGCGGCGTCGTGGAAGTCACGCACGTCTGCCGAACGTACTTTCACAGGCATTGTAGTAGACAGTGGAGATGGTGTCACCCACATTGTGCCTGTAGCTGAAGGATATGTCATTGGATCATGTATCAAACACATACCCATTGCTGGTAGAAATATTACCTCATTTATTCAATCTCTACTTCGTGAACGTGAAGTAGGTATCCCACCAGAACAAAGTTTGGAGACGGCAAAGGCTATTAAGGAAAGATACAGTTACATTTGTCCAGATATAGCAAAGGAGTTTGCTAAATATGATGCAGACCCTGGTAAATGGATGAAGAACTACACGGGTGTTAATGCTATTACCAAAAACCCATTTTCTGTTGATGTTGGTTATGAGAGATTTTTGGGACCTGAGATATTCTTCCACCCAGAGTTTTCTAACGCTGATTTCACTGTGCCTCTGAATGAGATGGTAGATGAAGTCATCCAGTCATGCCCAATTGATGTGAGGAGAGGTTTATATGGGAACATTGTGTTGTCTGGTGGGTCAACAATGTTCCGTGACTTTGGCAGGAGACTGCAGCGTGATATAAAGAGGACAGTTGATGCGAGATTGAAGCATTCTACAACTCTGTCAGAGGGA
This sequence comes from Luperina nickerlii, assembly GCA_963855955.1. Classification (NCBI taxonomy): domain Eukaryota; kingdom Metazoa; phylum Arthropoda; class Insecta; order Lepidoptera; family Noctuidae; genus Luperina; species Luperina nickerlii. The sequence continues at coordinate 9,470,946 of OY979679.1, read as the reverse complement.
CGTATCACTCCAAAGCCGGTTGATGTGCAAGTCATTTCACACAATATGCAGCGGTATGCTGTTTGGTTTGGAGGCAGTATGTTGGGCTCCACTCCTGAGTTCTACCAAGTCTGTCACACTAAGCAGGCGTACATGGAGTACGGCCCCAGCATTTGCAGACACAACCCAGTATTTGGCACCATGACATAAATGTAATTGTAATTCATTGCCAGTATTCAGTCAATAATAATATTGACTATTTTTAAGCAATTATGAATTTATAATTTTAAGATTATTTTACTTAAAAGAGACTTACTAAGTATGCTTATTTTATAAGTGTAACTAAATGTAGCTACATGAAATATTGGAGCATGATATTTGTATGAAAACATGGAATTCCAACATTATGTTTAATATGATTATTATATTAAAATATTCAATTCATGTTAAATCTAATTTCCTAGCTGGATTTTTTATTAAGAGGCATTTAATATTGCATTCCAGCTTTTTACCAAATATACAGTCTTGATATAATGTAATTTTATTTATTTATCCTCAAGCCCCTTACTTTTTATCACATAACATGTTTTTATTTATCTTATTAAATACAAAATAAAGACACGCAAGGTATATGTGTAGGTAGGTACACTACTATCCATTTGGACTAAAAGCATGATAAATTAATTATCAGTTTTATTTATCTCGAGACAAGATTAGACTGCCTTACGTCAATAGTTCGTAGTCATTGTAACAGATGGCGCTAATCAGAAATGTTATTACGTCAATCGAGAAGAGTGTTCTATTCAGTTTTTATTTTTTTTTGTCTTTCGTAAAGATAATAATAATAATCATGATCCGTTAATTATCCGATTTCAATTTTGGTGGGCGGGATTTTCCAGATGCACTGACCTATAAACAAGTTCAGTGATGGCACTACATTGAGTTTGTAAGTAAGTAATCGGATCATAAATACTGACCTCATCTGATCTACTTTTTAAAATATTATTGACATATATATACCTATGTCTATTCAAACATGTTTCAAATTAACATTATTTCTCATTAAACGAAGAGAAGAAGAAGAACATTATTTCAAGTTAAACAAATATAAACTTTATCTTAATGGTAATTAAGTTGATTTCAGAGTGACTAGCACTATTGAAATATCTCAAAAAATGTTTGAAGTTGTAGCGTAAATTTTTGGCAAATAAATCGCGAATGCAGATTAGGTAAAAGTGTTTCTATAACCTTATTTAACATCATTTTTTTATCATCTAAAACTAAAATATTATCAATTTTTCCTTGATCAGCAGTAACAAGACCAGACAAGATGCCATTTATCTATCACAGCTTAGACAAGCATTAAATTTGTCAGCTGTGGTCATCGCACATACCCGCGTACGCGTGCTGCCACTCGCTTTTGGAAGGAATGCCGTTATTACGTTGTATTGTAGACGCCTTGGGTTGACTAGATAAGTCTAGTAAAAAAAACTTGAACAATTACGAGTGTATTTTGTGAATCGTCTTATAAACAAAACACGCGTGTTAAGGTGTGTTCCTTATTTTATAGGGTTTTTTGCAAATCAGGTATGATGACCAAAGTGACTGGTTTATTCTTCTCGTGAAAGGAATTTGTGGTGGTGAACGTGGTTCAGCGCCATCTCGTCGTTGTTGGATGAACTACGTAGTTAGTACGCGAGGCCTACGTAGTTAGTACGCGAGGCCCTCGTAGTTCTTCCCGATGTGCATAGATGGCGCTGTCCTCAACAACGCGCGTCACGTCTTACGAATTTTCGATCAGGGTCACGTGACCTGACGCGAATTTAGAAGTTTTTACCCATTCCAAAAAAAGAAGTTTTCACTTCAAAAAAATGGTTACCTACTTACTCTTCATGTTACTTACTTATTTGCAAAATTCATAACTAACCCACAACAACTTAGTAGGTGAACTTAAATAAAACTGGAACTTCCTACATAAGTGGCGTGAGATTTTCGATAAATAGGATTTACCTAGTTTTCTATTTTGTAATTTCTACTTCCTTAGCTACCAAGTTCCATTCACTCAATCCTCGCACTTAGGTAAGTAAGTACACTGTCTAGTGCAGGTAGACCTACCTATAATTGCGAAAGAGCTGAATGACGAGTGTTGCTGTGTTGCTCTTTTCATTAGTCCTCGCTAATTAATGTAGGAACTGTCTCGTAAGCAGATAATTTTACTACACAGTGACGTAGGCACAGGAAGGGTTGTCATCAGGTGAACTTTCTTACGTAGGTCACCTTCGTACCTTCCATAAATTTATTCCTATAGGATTTACAGGAACTTTTCACTGAACATGGAACAAGCTACACAAATTGTGAACACCTTGATACCTACCTACCTACTTAGAAATCGTTTTTCAGAATACACAATTATTGATTTTCTACCTTTTTACATACAATCAAATTTAAATGTACCTAGTAGTTATACCACTATCCACAGATTGGTCTATAAAGTTATCAGGTACCTAAGTAATGAGAGCTCGATCGTTTCTAAATTTTGACCGATTCCTATAATTTACGTAGGTAAAAATAAGACTTGTATCTGTACGAATACCACAGAATAACTAATAGTAGGTACCTAATACCTACTGAAACAAAGACCTCATCCTCCCAAAACCCTTATCTCTTCCCATAATGGTAGTTAGTAGTTATCACAGGTAAAAACACCTGACGGTGTATCACGCACTTGGGACGCTGCGGCTGTTGGGTATCCAGGCTTTTTTTTATTTTTAAGCCCCGTTTGGCAATAAAAAAAGCTATCATTAATAAGCAGAAAGATTAGTTTTTAACTGTGACTCGTAATTACGTACTTCCTACCTTGCCAGCCCTGATCCTCCATCCGTGTGGTAACACCAGGTGGTACGCAGGCTGCAACTCGTTTTTACAAAGCACCTCACTAATTAGTCTGGTGCCGTCGACTCACTCATACGTCGCCTAGGCTTCCACGACTTCCACAAAAGAGCCAATTTCCGAACGAATCCTTGCCAATTCTACGCCTCGGTGACACGCGTACAGATTAGTTACAAGTGGCTACAAGTTTACAATTACCTAGGTATTGGTAGTGTGGAATTTGTACAGGAGCTTTGTCTTATGGTGGGTGTTTTGAAGAGGTGCAAGAAATGGTCGTGCGGTCTTTCTTCATTTCCTGTCTTCTAAAATTTTGATTGAGAGGTCACGGATTTTGTTAAGGATGGAGAGTTGATAGTAGGCATTGAGATCCGCTCGTATTTAGTAGTGTCCGACCGAAACAGGTTTTTCAGCCGAAACCGAAACCGAAACCGAACTTTCGGCCTTGCTCTTAGTTTCGGCCGAAACCGAAACCGAAACCGAAACTTACTTAAACATATTTAAAATTTCTATCGTATACAGAAATCTGGTGTTATTTACACATTTATTTGAATATACAATGTATATTATACATACAGACAGTTGAATACTTACCTAATCATTTACGAGGTCGGTCCCATAATGAACTGGCCTGATATAGCTCTACGCGACATGTCGCTACATGTTGTGTTGCATTAAATAGTACGTTTATCGTGCACTTAATATAAGAAACACACATCGACATGAAATGCTTAGTCTTAGTTTAGCAGGCATTGGCATAACGAGAGTTGCGTATTTTTCCAAAATATCGAAAACTGAGTATCGAAGTGTTATAAAGTTGTTGTTCAAAGAAGGTTTATATCCTGCCCAAATAAAAGAACATTGGATGACGTGTATAAGGAGTTTGCCCCCTCCTATAGCACAGTGAAAAATTGGGTGAAAGAGTTTCGCCTCGGGAGAGAAACCGTCGAAGACATTTGCCACGACGGTCGACCTGTGGAAGTGCTCACTCCCGAAACGATTGCTCTTATCGAAGAGGAGGTTCTGAGTGACCGCCGTTTTAAGATTAGAGAAATTGCAGCTAGGCTTGGGCTCTCTAAAAGTACGTCATCGTGCGATCCATGAACATCTTCACATGAAAAAAGTGAGTGCAAGATGGGTACCGAAACTTCTTTCAGCGGTGCAGAGACAGGAAAGAGTGCGCTGCGCTTCGGAGTTTTTTGGATCTTTGTGGCGAAAATTCAAAGACTGTGATCGAGCGGCTAGTGACTGGTGATGAAATTATGACCCACATAGCAAGCGCGAATCAATGGGATGGCGTTATAAGGGTGAAAAGCCCCCTAGAAAGGCAAAGGTGCAACAATCGGCTAAAAAACTGATGTGCACAATCTTTTGGGATTTTCATGGCATTTTGATGGTGGATTTTAAAGAACGTAATACAGTCGTGAACGGCTAATATTATGCATCTTTAATATATAAATTACGAGACAAGATAAAGGAAAAACGAAGAGGCAAGCTGTCTAAAGGTATCCTGTAACGTTGCTCCATGACAACGCCCCTGTTCATACTGCTGGTGTTTCGAAGGATGTAGTTCGTCAATGCGGGTTCACAGAAGTTGAACATTCACCTCACAGTCCAGACATGGCCCCGTCCGACTATTATTTATTTCCAAATTTAAAGCGAGACTTAAGAGGAAGAAAATTTTCAAGCGATGAAGAGTTGCAGGCGGCCGTCTTCGGTCATTTTGAGGCTAAAAATTGTGATTATTTTTATAAAGGTTTAGAGATGTTGATTCACAGATGTCAGAAGTGTGTTAGTAGTATTCATGGTGATAATATTGAAAAATAAAATTGGTTTCGTTTCATTTCCTTCATTAGTTCATAGTTAGGCCAATTCATTATGGGACCGCCCTCGTATGTGCAAAACACAACCTCAACTCCATGCGATTAACGATGGACGGCGGCGAACTGGGCCGGCGACGCGACGAGCGAGCACGAGCTAGCCGCGAAGTTCGCCGAACGATGGGCGATAATTCATGAACACTCGAGTTTCGGCGCGGCCGAAAGTTTCGGCCATTTTCTGGCCGAAACCGAAACTAAGGCCGAAACTAGATTATTTGGCCGAAACTGGCCGAAACCGAAACCGAAACCGAACTTTCGGTCGGTCACTAGTATTTAGACTCTAGCCAAATAGAAGCCTCTAGATTATAGAGTACCAATTTAAAGGGCATTGGGAGTACCTAGACCTAAGTAAGACCTACCTAGTTGCAGTCAGCATAGAAATTAAATTAATAATTAAATTAATTAAAGGGCACTGGGAGTACCTAGACCTAAGTAAGACCTACGTAGTTGCAGTCGGCATAGAAATCTAGTCTACCCGAATTATCTTTGTGTGTAGCATGATAGCATCTGTTTTGATCTTGCATACCGTTACTGTTTTGTCTCACTAAGGTTGGTACCTTCAACACTGCCGCAATCGAACAGGTTGCGCTTAAGGTGGATGGGTAGTTGAGACCGCGAAATTCAAATTTTCTTACGTTTTTTGCAATTTGCAGGTCAGTGTCAGGTTGTATCTTGATCAAAATATGATTCGCGACAATAACAGATACATATTTAGAGAAGTATAATCATTAGAATCAATAATACATCTTTCCAAGTTAGATTTCTACCACTAACACTTTTCCATAAGAGATTGGTGGTTGGTGGTAGAAATCTAACTTAGAAAGATATATTAATGATTCTAATGATTATAATTCCTTAAATATGTACCTGTTATTGTCGCGAATCATATTTTGATCAAGATACAATCTGACACTGACCTGCAAATTGCAAAAAACATAAGAAAATTTGAATTTCGCGGTCTATCACTACCCATTCACCTTAATCCAGCTAAAATTTTTGAGAATTGCCAACATCAAAGCGAAGAGAGAGGCCGCTGGCTGGCTTTTGGCTAGGTATATTGTTTTAGTCCCTTCGAATTGTAGAATTAGTTAGGTAGAGAATCTGCGATTGCAAGACGGTTTTCAGCTGCATGTTGCTTACATGAAGCGGCAAACCAATTTTTTTGGTATATGTAGGTGATAAAACATGATGGTACGGAACCCTCGGTGCGCGAGTCCGACTTGCTCTTGAGCCTCGGTAATTCAACTTTAGATAGGTAGAATTTATTTATCAGTATTTTTTAGGGTTCCGCACCACAAAAGGAAGAAACGGAAATCTTATACGCTCACTTTGTTGTCCGTCTGTCGGTCATCTCTGGAACGCGTGGAGGTATCAAGTTAAAATTAAAACCATATAAGTACTCAGGTCTGCGGTCCCTTGAAGCTGTGAAAAAATCAAACTTCTAAGTTAACGAAAAAAAGATACGGCCGTTTATGCCGCAAAAAACGTATATTTCGACACTCTCAAGGAATCAAAATTATCCGAAAACCGTAAATATGTAGTTACTTTAAAAAAAAACCAGTGATAAAGTATTTACATATCTACAAATTTTTACGGAACCCTCGGTGCTGCAGTCCAACTAGCACTTGACCGTTTTTTTTTAATTTTTTACTTAAATTTTTATCTGTTGTATATTATAGGTAGGTACTTAGGTACTTTAAGTCTAAATACTAGTGTCCGACCGAAACAGGTTTTTCAGCCGAAACCGAAACCGAAACCGACCTTTCGGCCTTGCTCTTAGTTTCGGCCGAAACCGAAACCGAAACCGAAACTTACTTAAACATATTTAAAATTTCTATCGTATACAGAAATCTGGTGTGTTTTTTACACATTTATTTGAATATACAATGTATATTATACATACAGACGGTTGAATACTTACCTAATCATTTACTACGAGGTCGATCCCATAATGAACTGGTCTGATATAGTACTACGGGACATGTCGCTACATGTTGTGTTGCATTGAATAGTACGTTTATCGTGCACTTCATATAATGCGCCTGCCACACACTCGACGAGTGGCATGGGAAGTAACGAGGAAAGGAGGCAGAGACATAGTGTGGCAACATTACTCGTCATGCCACACGTCATGCTCCTCGTCCTACCCACTGCTCCCTATTTTGTCGGTTTTTGCGCGCGAGTCAAAGGACCGGCAATACGAGTGCGAGTGGCCGGCCACATAATCGCGCGGTCGCAGTCTGCATGGAGCGCTCGCGCAAGACGCACGCGTATGCAAAATTGGAAATTATGTCGTCGTCAAGCGTGGAATGGTCAAATGAAAAGGTGTTAATAATCTACGATCTCCGTTGGCGAGGACGACAACGACGATGTATATTTCTTTTTACTACATTAATATAATTAGCTATACTAAAAATGCATAGCGCGCACGCTGCCACCGTTTCAACGTCCATTGTCTCACCAAGGCAAATGACAAGTGAGGAGCGTCGCGATTAATTGCGCGAGTAGAGCAGTGTGTGGGCAGAGAGGGCAACATCGCGGCAAATCACGGCAGCGCGAGGAGCATAGCGATGAGCAGCGCAAGGAGCATAGTCTGGCAGGCGCATAAGAAACACGCATCGACATGAAATGCTTAGTCTTAGTTTAGCAGGCATTAGCATAACGAGAGTCGCGTATTTTTTCAAAATGTCGAAAGCTGAGTATCGAAGTGTCATAAAGTTTTTGTTTAAAGAAGGTTTATACACAAATAAAAGAACGATTGGATGACGTGTATAAGGAGTCTGCCCCATCCTATAGCACAGTGAAAAATTGGGTGAAAGAGTTTCGCCTCGGGAGAGAAACCATCGAAGACTTTTGCCACGACGACGGTCGACCTGTGGAAGTGCTCACTCCCGAAACGATTGCTCTTATCGAAGAGGAGGTCCTGAGTGATCGCCGTTTGAAGATTAGAGAAATTGCAGCTAGGCTTGGACTCTCTAAAAGTACGTCATCGTGCGATCCATGAACATCTTCACATGAAAAAAGTGAGTGCAAGATGGGTACCGAAACTTCTTTCAGCGGTACAGAGACAGGAAAGAGTGCGCTGCGCTTCGGAGTTTTTGGATCTTTTTGGCGAAAATTTAAAGATTGTGATCGAGCGGCTAGTGACTGGTGATGAAACTATGATCTTGTATTATGACCCACAAAGCAAGCGCAAATCAATTGGATGGCGTTATAAGGGTGAAAAGCTCCCTAGAAAGGCAAAGGTGCAACAATCGGCTAAAAAACTGATGTGCACAATCTTTTGGGATTTTCAAGGCATTATGATGGTGGATTTTAAAGAACGTAATACAGTCGTGAACGGCTAATATTATGCTTCTTTAATATATAAATTACGAGACAAGATAAAGGAAAAACGAAGAGGCAAGCTGTCTAAAGTTGTCCTGTTGCTCCATGACAACGCCCCTGTTCATACCGCTGGTGTTTCGAAGGATGCAGTTCGTCAATGCGGGTTCACAGAAGTTGAACATCCACCTCACAGTCCAGACATGGCCCCGTCCGACTATTATTTATTTCCAAATTTAAAACGAGACTTAAGAGGAAGAAAATTTTCAAGCGATGAAGAGTTGCAGAAGGCCGTCTTCGGTCATTTTAAGGTTAAAAACTGTGATTATTTTTATAAAGGTTTAGAGATGTTGATTCACAGATGTCAGAAGTGTGTTAGTAGTATTCATGGTGATTATATTGAAAAATAAAATTGGTTTCGTTTCATTTCCTTCATTAGTTCATAGTTAGGCCAATTCATTATGGGACCGCCCTTGTATGTTCAAAACACAACCTCAACTCCATGCGATTAACGATGGACGGCGGCGAACTGGGCCGGCGACGCGACGAGCGAGCACGAGCTAGCCGCGAAGTTGGCCGAACGATGGTCGATAATTCATGAACACTCGAGTTTCGGCGCGGCCGAAAGTTTCGGCCATTTTCTGGCCGAAACCGAAACTAAGGCCGAAACTACATTATTTGGCCGAAACTGGCCGAAACCGAAACCGAAACCGAACTTTCGGTCGGTCACTACTAAATACTTAAAATAATTTTCTTTCTTTCTTTTCATTCTTTACCTTTCTAGAACAATTTTAATTAGGTATTCACGTCATACTAACTTTAGGCATATTTTTTAATTTCTAGAGAACGAACGCAAGTAAGTAGTTAGATAAACAATATAAAGATAAACTTCATTCACCTACTTTGTCGTCTTCAAGACGGACTAAGGATCTTGATTAAGACTACAAGATTTCTTTGACGCTGCAACTCGTATTAATTATCTACTTCTCTACTCCGTTTACATGTAGGTATAGAATGTAACGTTTTAAATTGACTAAAAGGTTTATTGTCTCAAAAACAAGGTCTTCTTAGCGTATCGATCGATGGCAAAAAGTTCAACTTCAAACATCTTTGTTGGCCCAAAATAACCCTGCGCGAACTCCGCTCACTGTGACGCATTCATAAGATCATCAAGTACACAGGTGACAGGGTCACAGGGCATGTGGCGCAGGATGGAAGGTGGGCCAAAGTCCAAGGTTATGTAATTTAACTTTGGCAACTTTATAAACGTCTACAGATCAAAGAGTTTAATTTCAATTAAAGATACTAAAAACGATTCTATTTAGGACAGTGTACCTTCTAATGTGAGCTTTTTTAATTTCTTACGAGACGATATTATCATGGATGTCCAGGTCCATTAAATGTACCTACTCGTATGGAAATCGTGCACGTTATATCTAACGTTATCGTGGACGGAAATTTAAAAGAAAACCAGCACTGGGGCTCTGTCTCGTATAGGGTCTATAGCATTATGCTGAGCGATGGCCGTTTTGCGTGGCTGTGACGCACGTTTTCCCCCAACTTGTAATTTTTTTTTGTGTTTGCGTTATTTTTATGCGTCATGTTTACCGCAAATAAACGTAGGTGTTTTCTTTCTTTTATTCAAAAGCATTTTCATATATTTCCATACATTTTAGTTCCATGTTTTATCGTGATGCCGCGGACGTTCACGATATCGTTACGTTACAAATTATAAAAGCGCGAAACAATGCGAATTAAATCTAGACGGAAACTTAATGCTTACAATTATGTATTGTTGAGTTAACCGCTTAGAAGGGATTATCACAACATTACCTACCCAGAGCCTCTCGACTGTATTTCAGAAACTCTCTGTTTTACAAAACCATTTAGGTAGGTGTACCTACCTAATTTGTTCTAACATTACTTAATTGCGATGAAATATGAATCATCTAGGTACTTAAATAATTGTTTCTTTTGGCCCCATAGGTTCTTTATTCTTTTTTGATTTTCATAGCTTAAGTTTATCATAGCTGTTGTTTCGGCCTGCTATGGCATGTCAACATTAATTTTAGCCTTAGAGACGGAATATAGGTAAACGTTCTAAACGTGTAATGTACCCTGCACCGCAATTTTGGACTTTTTTATCACAATTTATAGGATTATGAAAGAAATTCAAAATCCATTGCTTCATATGTTTGAAAAAATCATCTACTGGACAATGTTAATAACGCAATGAATATTGACCAGCAGATGTTTTTTTAGGGATTGTGTGTTGTGCAATAAATTACCCGCGACGATCGATAGGTAGGTAGGTACTTTACCTAAGTGTCCGCGAAATTCAAATTTTCTTAAGTTTGTTGCAATTTGCAGGTCTGTGTCATGTAGAACATAGAGGGTTGTATTGATGATTTCAATTATTATAATTCTGTAAATACCTACTTGTTACTGTTGCCAATCATATTTTGTTCAACATGCAACCTGACACGGTCCTGCAATTTGCATAACGTAAGAAAATTTGAATTTCGCGGGCTATCTAAAGCAAGCCACGAAACTGACGTGACGTCAAGATTGACCCAATTAACGCTTTCTATTTCTTCCTAATCAAAGTCTGACCTCAACGTCAGAAAGTTCGTAGGTGGTTGAATATATAACGTAACATATCTTCTGCATCCCTCAAAGGGATAGGTTGGTATATACCTAAAAGTTACAACCATTATCACTTGTTATGTTTAAAAATCCTATGCAATAAGGGACAAGAAACCCAGAGTCCAAACTAATACTGAAAAATATGGAAAAATCCGATATTAGGTACCTAATAGTTTCCACGACCTGCGACCTTAGACCCCTCACCCCACACTCGCAGTCACGCACGCAGGCTCATTAATTATTCAAATCTGCAAACACTCGAAAATAACCGCCAACACATTCTTACGACCATTAATACTTACATAAGCAATTAGTATCAAAAAGGGTACTCAACAAGGTCATAAACTGACAAGGATCTATGTATGTTCTGAATCAGGTAGCCATTAACCGCATAATATCTACTAAGGTTTAATGACCAATAATAATGTTGTTTGTTTTACCTCTATCTATAGTGCCGTCATAAAAATGGGTAGTTTCTAAAAGGGATCTAGGGTTATAACCCCATGGGGGTGGTCATAAATGGCTACAAAAGGCGGTTATCAGGAAGATGGGTAGCTGGGTACACCTGTGAACTTGTGGCGTAGCCACAATACATTAACACACTATATTTAAGTACTTAATTATAAATATATATAACTACATATATAATATACTAAACACACAAAATACAAACACAAACATAAAGCATACACAATAATACATTACATAAATAACTAACTTACCAGTACCGTATAGCCGCATCGTGGAGTCGCCGAGCGTCACCGTGTCGTCGTCGTGTCGCACCGAGTAAGCGCGGACCAATTCCCGTTACTCACCGAAACAAAGGGAGTCTAGAACCATCGCCGGCGCAGCGACGCGCGCGCCCGCGCCCCGACAGTACGTCTCGCGCGCTCACAGCAGACGCACGCCCGCTTGCTACGCTATAACGCTTACGATCGCCTACGCATTATAAACTATCTATCCGCTTGTTATTGTGTTATTTGTGGTGAGAGTAAACTGTTGCTAAAGTGTCTGAACTGTTTCATTGTGTTCCCCGAAAACAACCTTCGCGTCACGAAGAGAAGACACACACACACGACACACGCATCTCCTACATTGGTGACCCCGGATCTTGGACACAGCACGGAGCAGCATAAAAACCGTAAGCTAGTGAAAACCAGATTTAAAAATGTCTAAAAACGCCATGTCATCCGATAAACAAAGCGACGACGGCGGGTCGTGTTCTACAGAGAGGACATTTATACCTTCCGACATTTGTCGTGTCGGGGTACGACTTCCGCCGTTCTGGCCGGAGGAACCTGCAGTCTGGTTTGCGCAAATAGAAGGAAGTTTTGCACTCTCAGGTGTCAAAGATGACGACACCAAATATAACTACGTCAGCGCACAACTTGAAAACCGTTATGCCGCAGAGGTGAAAGATATTTTAATTAATCCACCAGCTAGCGGCAAATATGAAAAGTTAAAAAGCGAGCTAATCAAAAGGTTATCCGCGTCGCGTGAAAAGGAACTTACCCAGTTGCTTATGCATGAGGAACTAGGAGACAGGCGACCATCCGCGTTTCTTCGGCACCTGCAACATCTAGCGGGCCCAAGCATACCGGACGATTTTATAAAGACCGTGTGGACTAGCCGCTTACCGGGCAACATACAAATAGTCGTAGCATCGCAGCCAGAGTCGTCACTTTCAGCTCTCGCAGACCTGGCTGATAAAGTGCACGACCTCGTACCACCCGCGCCACAAGTGGCCGCCACGGACGCAGTTCCAAATTCAATGATCGAGAAATTGTCTAAAGAGATTGCGGAGCTCAGTCGTCAAGTGCAGGCCCTCTCAACAAGAGATTCTAGATCCAGGACGAGGGATAGAAGTCAACGTGGAAGAAGCAACACGCGTTCCCAGTCAAATTATAGGAAGTACCCCACCTGTATTTTCCACCACAGATATGGAGACAAGGCACGTAGATGTCTGAAACCATGTGATTATCAATCAGGGTCGGGAAAAGCCAAAGGCAGTCATCAGTAGCGACACATGATTGCCATAGTTCAACTACTGGTCGCTTATTCATAACGGACAGAAGGACAAAAACGCAGTTCTTAGTCGACACCGGGAGCGACATCTGCGTTTTCCCCCGCTCCGCCCTGAAACAAAGGCGACCACGCACAACCGAGCTCAACGTCTTCGCAGCGAACGGAACACCAATCGCCATATACGGCGTCCAACAAATGGAACTAGACTTAGGTCTTCGCCGCGCATTTTCCTGGCAATTCATAATAGCTGACGTCACCAAGGCTATTATAGGGGTCGATTTTTTATCGTACTACGACTTAATCGTAGACTGTCGTAACAAACGCCTGATCGACAACAAGACCAGCCTGTCAGCAAGCGCAAATCCAGTTCCTGCATCTGATGCCATAACTTCAGTCAAAACGATAACAGGCGAGTCAAAGTACTTGAACCTACTTCGAGATTTTCCGGAAATCACTCGGCCAGCAGGTACACATCGGGTCATACGTCACAATACGGTTCACCACATAAGAACAACCGACGGACCGCCCGTATATTGCACTCCAAGAAGACTTGCCCCGGACAAACTGAAGATCGCAAAACAGGAGTTCGAAGAAATGCTGAGAGTAGGGACAGCACGACCGTCAGAGAGCCCATGGTCGTCCCCCCTTCATCTCGCCGCAAAAAAGGACAACGGATGGCGACCATGCGGCGACTATAGAATGTTAAACGCACGAACGATCCCCGACCGATACCCGATCCGACACATCCAGGACTTCACTCAGAACATAGCTGGCTGCCAAATATTCTCAAAAATCGATTTAATTAAGGCATATAACCAGATACCGGTTAACCCAGAGGATATCCCTAAAACGGCCATAACCACACCCTTTGGAATGTTCGAGTTCCCTTTTATGACGTTTGGTCTAAGAAACGCGGGACAAACGTTTCAAAGATTTGTGGACCAAATGACTCGTGACCTGGACTTTTGTTACACGTACCTAGACGATTTTCTGATTTCCTCCCCCGACGAAGATACCCATTACCGTCACTTACGCCTCCTCTTCGAAAGATTGAAGGAATACGGAATGGTCATAAACACTTCCAAATGTGTATTTGGGGCGGAAGAAGTAACTTTCCTCGGCTGCAGCGTATCTTGTGCTGGTATCAAACCACTGGACAGCAAGATCCAAGCCATTAAGGACTACCCTACCCCGAAAACCGTTCGAGAACTCAAGAGATTCCTGGGGATGATAAATTTTTATCGTCGTTTCTTAAAAGACGCTGCCACAACTCAAACGCCTTTACATAGTCTGCTTACCGGAACCATAAAAGGCAATCACCCCATAAACGTCACCGGAGAAGCACTCCAAGCATTTGAAGACTGTAAGAAGAGTCTATGCCAATCAGCTCTCCTAGCGCACCCAGACATGGACGCCAAACTAGCGTTAGTCACGGATGCATCAGACGTCGCAATCGGTGGAGCACTACAGCAGCAGAAAGACGGGGGATGGCAACCTCTCGCCTTCTTTAGCCGTAAATTGAGCCCATCACAAAAGAAATACTCGCCGTACGACCGAGAACTCCTAGCGATTTACGAGTCCATAAAACATTTCCGACACCAAGTGGAAGCAAGGCACTTTACAGTATTTACAGACCACAAGCCAATCTGCTTCGCATTCCAAAGTCACAAGGAAAAGTGTTCACCACGTCAGTTTCGGCATTTAGACTATATAGCTCAATTCACAACGGACATCCAACACATACCGGGTAAAGACAACATAGTTGCCGATACTCTCTCAAGAATAGAGGAAATAGTTCAGCCTGTCGAGTCAAAGAACTTGGCTATTTCACAGGGTAACGACCCAGAATTAAGGCAACTCTTAAAAGGTGGAACTTCACTAAAACTTGTCAAAGTAACTGTACCTGGAACAAAACTGGAACTTTACTGCGACGACAGCACGCCCAACCCACGACCTTATGTACCAAAAGAGCTCAGAAGGCAAGTCTACGACAGCCTACACTCACTCAGCCATCCTGGCGCTAAAGCCTCCGCAAAATTAGTGGCTCAGCGCTACGTATGGCCAGGAATAAATAAAGATTGTCGCGATTGGACCAAGCTCTGTCACGCATGTCAACGCTCAAAGGTCACTAGGCACGTAACTCCACCGGTGGGCACCTTTAAACTACCAAACTGTAGATTTACCTACGTGCACATTGATATCATTGGACCATTACCCCTTTCGGATGGCTACCGTTATTGTCTTACCGCCGTGGATCGATTCACTCGATGGCCCGAGGCCATCCCCTTGCAAGATATCACCGCTGAAACAGTCGCCAAAGCGCTCATTAGCAACTGGATATCACGTTACGGTTGCCCGACAGAAGTTGTGACAGATCGCGGGAAGCAATTCGAGTCCGCGCTGCTGAAACAGCTTTCAGAACTAGCCGGATTTCAACGCAACAGAACCACTGCTTATCATCCTGCAAGCAACGGAATGGTGGAACGGATGCACAGACAACTTAAGGCAGCTATAATGTGCCACGGAAACCAAAAATGGACGGAAAGCTTACCTCTAGTACTGTTAGGAATGAGAAGCGCCTTCAAAGAGGACATACAAGCGTCACCAGCCGAACTCCTCTACGGCGAACCCCTTAGACTGCCTGGAGAGTTTCTGCAGCCAATCACCGACCAGCATACGACCAGTGACCTCACCGAATTCTCAGCACGACTGCGTTCCATCATGAACAATATTCGCCCTCAGCCAGCCGCAAGACACAGCAGACGTAACATCTTCGTGTACCGAGACTTACCTTCTGCTACTCACGTTTACGTCCGAGATGACACCGTGAGAGGATCCCTTCAGCCGGCGTACACTGGGCCATACCTAGTCCTGCAACGAGGCACAAAAGTTTTTAAGCTGCTGGTTAAAGGAAAAGAACAGACAGTATCGATAGAGAGGTTAAAACCGGCCTATATACTTACACCAGATACTCGTCCAGAGACCCCTCTGCTTGAAAATGAAACACCAAACCCTGTAAGCAAAGAGAAAGAAGTAAGAATTACTCGCTCAGGAAGAAAAGTGAGATTCCCTGACTATTATCGCCCATCCTAAGATGGTCTCAAGGGGGGAGTCATGTGGCGTAGCCACAATACATTAACACACTATATTTAAGTACTTAATTATAAATATATATAACTACATATATAATATACTAAACACACAAAATACAAACACAAACATAAAGCATACACAATAATACATTACATAAATAACTAACTTACCAGTACCGTATAGCCGCATCGTGGAGTCGCCGAGCGTCACCGTGTCGTCGTCGTGTCGCACCGAGTAAGCGCGGACCAATTCCCGTTACTCACCGAAACAAAGGGAGTCTAGAACCATCGCCGGCGCAGCGACGCGCGCGCCCGCGCCCCGACAGTACGTCTCGCGCGCTCACAGCAGACGCACGCCCGCTTGCTACGCTATAACGCTTACGATCGCCTACGCATTATAAACTATCTATCCGCTTGTTATTGTGTTATTTGTGGTGAGAGTAAACTGTTGCTAAAGTGTCTGAACTGTTTCATTGTGTTCCCCGAAAACAACCTTCGCGTCACGAAGAGAAGACACACACACACGACACACGCATCTCCTACAAACTAATGTTATACCTACTTATTTATGTTGACCGGGTAGACAAGTGGATTATCATAAGTCATTATTAAAGCGGTGGTTGTAGTTATATCGCAACGGCAATCGAAGCCTAAGTTCAATCAGAAAAGGTAAATTTATGTGCTCTGATACATTATTAGATACCTACCTACTTATCTATCTTATGCAAATTATTTATTATTGCAGGCTCCAACTTATCACATTGTTTTAACATATAAGAAGATTTGGGGGATGATAAATAAGATTTTAGAGCAGCGTTGTAATTAAACAAATCGTTTTTTCTAGTATCACCACTATATCTGCCAAATCTGCAGATCATTTTTCGGTCATCTATATAAATGAAATACTCTTCATTGGTAAGCACATCACTTGAAAAAGGCTAGACCGAATTAGAATATTTTTGTTTTAAAGTGTTTCTAAGAGTTCCAATTACATTTTTATGAAATTACAAATTGGAAAACTTTCACGGAAAATTTTCAAATTTGGGACAAACTGAACATCGCTTTTCCTAAGTACTTACAGGATATTTTTATGAGTTATAGGGAGTAGACAACGTCTGTCCAATCAGCTAGTTTACAATATTTATGCTTTTTTGAGAATAAAATGGAGTTAGGTTCAAACTCAAGCTCAAAGAATTTATTTCAATTAAACCAATTACAGGCACTTTTGAATTGTCAAGAGGTCGGTGCATCAGAAAGATGAAGCTAGATGCCCATTCCAAAGCGTAGTTAAAAGCATCCGTAATGAAAAGATGAAAAAAAAAAACAATTCAAATATTAAATTAATATCGGATATTTCTAATGGAATTTACAAAGAAAAATCACAATTACAACCTCACTACCGCAGAAATCCCAACTTTTTAAGGAACTTACAAAAGTGCTGTAATAGTACATTATGATATAAGTGCGGTAAGTTGAAAATTACAGCCGAGGCGATATTGCTTGCCCGAGCCGTAGGCGAGGGCTAAAAGAAAGCAGAGGCTGTAATTTTCAAAGCGCACGTATGTCATACGACGTTTTATAACATATTTGCGAGGAAATAAATAAAACTCGGACAGAACTTGCATATTTGCTTGTTTTCCATATGATGAAATTTTGATACGCTTGTAAGTATCTATCGGTCGATTTTTCGGGCGAGGCTTAGAGTAGCCTTTTTCGCTGCCTCTGAGACTTCTGGCGGTGTGGAATTAATAAATTCATCATTACTTGACGACATTTTCAAATAAAAAAAGTACAGCGAAAAGAAAAAGCGCGCGGAATAATTTTTACTTCTTAACAGATAAGCGATGCGCGCGCGTTCGCGCTTTTTTTTCAGGCATAGGCACAAAACAGCCAGTATTATTAATAAAGTAAATTAATATTTTTGTTTTTGTTACAGATATTAATGGTTGTAATTTATTGTCAAAATTAATTAAATTAAAGAATTAAATGTTTATTTATTATATTTTATCTCCCAAAGTTAATTTTATTCATAAAATGTTGACATCTTTTCTGAAATAAAAACTCTTTGCTAAGATTTAAAAAAGTACCGTTCGTTTTGACGGAGCATCTTGATAAACCGTGCGATTTACTTTACATTACCGCACAAGTGCGTAATGAGATACATTACGATATTGAAATTGGTGAAATAAGAGACCCTTTACGAGCAAATATGTTATAAAATAAATTTTCTATCCTTTGTAAACCATGTCGTATTGCCGGTCAGTAGTTGAGGCAAGTAAATAAAACTGTTGGATTCCGTGAACTACACAAAGTTGAAGCCGGTAAGGCTGTGGGTAATAGGAAATCTTGCCAACTCTTCAAAGGTTCCGAACAACTGTAGTTTCCGGCTTAGAAACGAGTTTATTAACTTCAATAATGGGCACATAGCTAGCTGACTACCAATTACAGTTTCCTTATTTACAAATACCATTACAAAGGCGGTTTATAAGTACTTATGTAGGATGTTTGACACACCTAATGGAAGTTCGTACTTATGACCACACTGCAATATACGAGTAGATACCTACCTAACATATTACTATGTAATAGGTTTCTATACCAACGGAAAAATAATTGTATTTTTTTTCTCTGTCTGTCTGCAGCAGTCACGCAGATAAGGATAAAGTGGATTTAATTTAGTTATTTTTATTAATTAATTGTGTCAATAATGTATTTAATACACTTTTCAATAAAAATCAATGTTTGTATGTTTGTCCTCTATGCGTTCCGAAACCATTGGTCAGATTGTGATGAAACTTTGGTAGGGTGTTCTGGGGACGTCCGTGAGGGTTCCTAATTATTAAAACATGGGAAAAAAATAACATGAAAATCTGAGGCGGTATGAAGTTCGCAGGGCAGCTAGTAGTAATTAAAAATACTAAATCTACAGTCTGCGACAGTCGTTACGGATTCATTCGTGGATTTTTGACAGTCGTTATGGGTCGTCAAAAGTCCGAAAGTCTGACAACCAGTCTTACCAAGGGGTATCGTATTACCCAGTTACTGGGTTGTGGGGGTCAGATAGGCAGTCGCTCCATGTAAAATACTGGTATTCAGCTGCATCCGGTTAGAATGGAAGCCGACCCCAACATGTTTGGAAAAGGCTAAGCAGATGACAATACTGATAACTAATACTACACTTTTTTTTTTCATTCGAACTTCGCTTAAGTTTTCACGGTGAGATTATACAGAATAGACAGGCTGATCATTGCCTGAAATGACATGTGTTCAGCTATCTCTTAAAAAAATCACATAATATTTACTTAGGTTAGTTTAGATCTAAATAAGTCACCAACGCCGAAATAACCCACCATGCCACTTGGAATCGTATAAAAGAAAGCACTAAACCATTTAGGAACTAATAAACGATATCCGATGAATAGTTACACACCGATTTCTCTCTTTCAGTCGTCAGTAATTTGATATTCGAAAGAAGAAGACAAAGTGTTGTGTAACTATGCAGACGCTATACAAAGTTTATTAGTAAGGGGGCTAATGTTGAGGTTCCTGCACATCATGAGGCGGGAGGAAACGCCCGGGTGTCACTATTGCCACAATCGCCCAGAGGACACGGTGGAGGTCTGCCCCGCTTGGGCGGAACACCGCCGTGTCCTCGTAGAGGTGATCGGCAGCGGCGGCGACTTCTCACGTCCGGCCCTGGGTCAAGCCATGGTCCGGAGCGAGAGAGAGTGGGAGGCAGTCGCCTCCTTCTGCGAAGCAGTCATGCTAGCGACGGAGGTGGCGGGATGGCTGAGGGAAAGGGCCTCCCGTCCCAGCCGCCGCGGGAGACGCTCCGGGCGTCGCGAGCCGCGTGACGCTACCGGCCACCGTAGGTAGGCGTGGACCTGCGGACGGAGAGTAATGGGTAGCTCACCAGGCCCGTGCCGGACGGCTCGTACGTGTTCCACGCGCGCCTCAAAGAGATGTCAGCATCATTTGAAGGGGCCCGTTAGGGCCGAAGCCTGCCAGGTCAGCGGGATTCTCCGAAAGGGTTACCGCTGGCCCGAAACATAAGGGGCGAAGGAAGGAACATGGGTGGGTTTTAGTCAGTAAGAGTCTGACACTCCCTTCCGCTCAACCCAGAACGGGAGGGGTCATTCAATGATTTCCCATCCTGAAAAAAAAGGAAAAGAGGGCTAATGTTTATGCGCCACCTAACTGCTACTGCTATTTACCTGTTTTTCAAGGCATTATATAGCAATATTGATTACATAGGTACACGTGAGAGGCTTGAATTACACTTAGGTTAAGCCATTATCGAGTTTTTTATCGGCCAATCTATCCTGGCTTAAAAATAAGGAAATTTCGGCATTCATATACCCAACATCCATGTGTAAGTACCTACTATTGGTACACATACATAAATAAACGGGAATTAATAAAGCTTATGAAAAACAAATTAACTTCCAACGATCTGTGATTGACTGTAATACTAACTAAGCTGTGTCAAAATGAATTTCCGAAAAATTATTATAAAATTAACCGACAAAAAATGTTGTATTTAACAAACAAACATGAGTTTAAATTACAATTCTACTAATAATAACTGTACCTACTGTAGTTTTCGGTAAAACGCAATTTAAGCTGGTGGAAAAACATTTCTCGGAATTTCCAGTATTTTTAACCGACTTCAAAAAGGAGGAGGTTCTCAATTCGGATGTTTATGTATATATATATATATATTATACGGTCGTTTCTTTATTCGCATATATGTAAGTTGTCGGAAAAGTAAATTTCATATTTTGAGTATGATCATATATGATTTTTTTCCCGAGCTTTCATTACCACCCTAAATAAACTCGGTATGAGTTTATTATACTCGGTATCATACCTTTTTCCTACGAGGGTAGTGATAAACTATAGCACACTAACTAATACGATCTTTACATGTTCCTTTTGCTTCCTTTGCGTTCAATTCATCTGGTGATAACCGCACGCCGCTCAGTCATTGTATAGTGATGCATAAAACCAATTCCTTGATGACGCCACTAGTTTCTGTAAGATTAAATGGAAGAAATAGGGAGCCTATCCCCAGTAGTCGGACGTTCCCAATAACTGCGAATTTTCTCAACAGGTACCTAAATCCAATTATAGTTATTACTCGGTCTGGGAATCGAATTTAGTTCTGATCCAATCAATGTCCGCGCCGTTGCTTGCTTCCTGACCAGTAAATAAACCACAATCTGTTCGCAATGTAAATCTAACTTGCAATATTGTGATATTGAGGCAGAATGTTTTGCAGGATATAGCTAGGGTAAACAGTTATAACTTACCTACTATAGATTTCGTAGATACACTGGTACAGTCACGAGCATAAATATTTAACACTTACGAATTTTGCGTACATAACTGTAAGGTATTCATGGCGAGTACATCACTCACCTTCGGTTTGCCGACGATATAGTAGTCATGGCTGAAACTATGGAGGACCTCAGTACAACGCTCGATGACCTCAGTAGAGCTTCCGAAAAAGTGGGTCTTAAAATGAATATAGACAAAACGAAGGTCATGTTCAATGGCCATATAACAGGTGTTACATGGCCATTGCACATGACCTTCGTTTTGAGGGTAGGTACCCTCATGAAGATCGGAGATTCCACACTAAATGTAGTAGACGATTATATTTACCTAAGACAAACTGTCCAGTTAGGTAGATCCAACTTCGGGAAGGAGGTCAATCGTCAAAACCGACTCGGCTGGGCAGCATTCGGGAAGCTATAGTCTTCTCGTCCCACATACCGCAGTCTCAAGACGAAAGTCTTTGACCAGTACCTGTTGCCAGTGATGACCTATGGCACTGACACGTGGTAGCTCACAATGGGCCTCATCCAAACGCTGAAAGCCAATGCCTCCGTATTGGCTTTCAGCGTGAGTTTCCCTAAGTGTTCGAATCAGAAATGAACAGATCCTTAGGAGAACCAAGGTAACCGACATAGCCCGAAGAATTGCCTAGGGTTCCACCCTGATGTTAGCCTTCCTCAAGAATTGGGCTACCAAATGCAAAATAATTTTTCAAACAAAAAAAAAAAAAAAAAAAAAATATATATATATATATATATAATATATTATTATCTTCATCGCGAATAAAACTTCCCAAAAAAACAATTTCTGTATCAAATAGCAGATATTGTCATACTTATATAGAATCAAATAAATGATGAAAAATCACCAAAACAAAAAGCGAATAAATCTAATATAAAAAAAAAAAAAAAACCCGACCGGTAGTTTCGGAGATTAGCACGTTGATACAAACAAATTCATTCGCTTTGTTATTAGTACCCATAAATTTAGAAGATAGATAGGTATTGCGATGACCAACCTATTCTATCACATGTGGCGATTAGGCAGGCCAACCATTTGTAACGGTATTATTTTCATAGTCAATTTTTTTATAACAAATAGACATTACAAAACTTTAGTCGTTATCGCTACCTAACTACAATATAATTGTTCCATCGTGGCTAGTTCCAAATTAGCGTCCCCAAGTCCTAATATCATGTTATATTCATGGCGGTAATTACCAACATAAATAATAAATCCCTTGTCTTAACACTCCGTAGCTACGATATAGACCCACAGCCTAGCATGGGGTAGTAGGGGTTACAGCTAATTGCAAAGTGCAACCATTGTTTTCCCATGCCCTCTGCGCTACTGGGAAACCTCCCACCACGAGATTTTTAATTATTCTGCGAGACGAGGTTTTACATACCTACTTATAGATAACATATTATTTATATTGTTACGAGCTTGGGGTTCGTGACAATAAAAACTGTCGCTTTAATAACCAAAAATTGACACTTTAATCACAACACTAATTACAACTCAAACACACTAATTATAAAACACAATTTCACTTACTGATCACTCTTAAGTCGCACTTGAATATCGCTTTCGATGTACTCGCTCGTATCGCTTAATCGAAACTATGTGTCTCGCGGCTCACACCGGCCTTATATAGTGCCGCAGAGCTAGTACATAAACATCTAGAACGTTTGAGTACATACCGGTCCCGACTAACCCGATGATAGTTCTCGGAATTTCTAGGACATTGACCCTACTAGTTCTGCTACCCGATACTAGATGGCCCTAGTGGTAACTAATGTCACCATGTACCAGGCATCTATTGTGGCGCGCAACAATATGTTCTTTTTTCTGGAACCTACTGTGCATTGCGGATTGGTAATTTCTCGTAAAGCTGGCTGTTTCTATCTGTATGTAAGCATAATCATCCTAAAATGTTCCCACTGCTGGGACATAGGCCTTCTCTCTTCGAGAAGGAGTGGGCTGTAATCTACTACGCGGGCCCAGTGCGGTTTGATCTTCGAATTTATGGTTCTCGGACATGCCGGTGTCCTCACGATGTTTTCCTTCACCGTTTTGAGATCAGTAGTGGTGAAATATCGAATTTCAACTCGGTAAGTCAGGGCCGTTACGACTGGGGCACTCATCTGTACTTACCTAAATAAATATTATAGCATCTGAAAGCTTGATCAAGCCTAAGGTCTTGTGATTGATTGATCCGAAATCACACATCACTGGCCATGCAATTTGATAACAGTCCAAATTGAATAGCCTGACAAACCAAAGAAGAATTGACCGTTCAACAGTGAATGTATATTGGTCACAGTAGCTACATGCATGTTAGGTATGTCTAAAGACAGGTCAGAATGAACGTTAATTTCAAAAATAAAAAACAAGCATTTTCTTGGCAACTTATCATCACGACTGTATTCCCCAAAGGATTAGGCAGAGGTTAACCTATAGGTCGTACACCCACATTTAAGAAAGAAAGAAAGAAAGAAAAAGTATTTATTGCGACTCGTACAGGAAGATCACAAAACACAAACAATCAAAAATAAAAACCAATTTAAGTATATAAATAAAAAATAACAAAAAGAAAAATTAAACAGAAAGTCCTTTAGGAGGCCAAAATGCTCCTATATCTCATGGCAGCCATCACTCATGTCCCATTTCGCCAGTTATGCTAAGTCCTATGTACAGTGCGTGCCACGTAAGAAGAGACTTGATCCCGCCTCCCCCGCCTCTTTCCGCCGCCCCTATGACGTCCGGTCCCGTCCCGCACTCAGACCTCATACCGCTAAAGATACCTAAAATCGTGTTCTGCGCATGTCAGATCACGTGGTGTGTCAAGTCTCTTCTTACGTGGCACGCACTGTAATAGAGGGCGATTGCCATCAACCGGGCACAATCCAGACTCTGGGCTGCTACTAGCAATTCTTGTTGGAAAAACCCAACAACTACGTAGGTATTTATATGTAAATGGTAAGTTCTACCGCACCAAATTCCCAATAACAAATGACATTTCAGCAAGACGTCAGGGACTAAGGGCCAAAGCAAATAGCCCGCAGAGGGTTCTTTGTCTGGGAAAATTATTAAAATATCGACTTCTTGACCTACGTCTACGGAGAAAAGAATTAAACAGGGTTCCAATACGTCTAGTAGGTATACTGAGTGGCAGGCACAACGACGCGCAAACTGTAACGAAGAATACAGCAAATTATTTAAAAAAAAATTGCTTTTCCAAAAAATTTACCGTGTAAGTACTGCACTTTTCTATGAAACGCAAATTTTTTAATTATTAACGAAAAATTTCAACGCAGGGCTGTTCAGAATCATGTACCGAATCTATGGTAACAGGTTAAGAGTCGATGTCTCTGCCACTCAGTAGGTATGCCTACTAGACTACAGTGTACAACGCCACATGCGAACATACGCGTCATACTGACGTCACGCAAAATTCTGCATCTCGCAAACAGAGTTTACCGCGCAACTAGCATATACAACGCTCAACATGAATCATCGGGGTCCGCCGTCCAGCAGTTCATAAAACGCCTTTCCAAGCGTTTCTTTGACTCTGCTATAAAGGGCTCCAATCCGCTGATTACGATGTACTCCCTCCCATATAAGTAAGATTCGCCGACCGAGGCATTACCTTACCTTACCATCCCCGACGATGCCAAGACCCCCAGGAGACTACTCTCCACCAGTACTCTCAGAATTTACAAGTCCCGACAGTCGTCCTTCCGTCCTTCCGTCCTCGCCGCCGAGGCCTGTCGCGATGCTCCGTTTCATGTCCGCCCTGACCCTTGCTCGAGCCAGCCCGTGCCGCTGGGATTGTAGTTTTAAATTCGTCCCTAAATAATTCCGATCCAGCCTGTCCTTTGCTGCCCTCTCCCAGCGACGACCTAAACCGAGGTTCGTACCCCACAGGGGGTGCCCTTGGTAGTTTAATTTTTAAGTTTTTAAGCCCTGGCTGGAGGCCTTAATTTTTTGAGGCATCCACAGGCAAGTCCGATTAAGCAGACGACAACCTCTAGATTGAACAGCGAGATGCCATTCCCAAAAAACGAATCATCGGGCAGTTGCCCGCCAGGCACAACACCCGTCTGGTCGGAGGATCCTCCTTTTTCTATGGAGGATGTATGAACTTTACACCCTGTTCGTCATACCTCTATGAGGGGTATATGCCGTCAGATTATCGGTCTATGAAAACTGTAATGGCGCGCACACTCGCAATCAAACAGTCGCACCGCCCCTTTTCAAACACGTAATAAAAAACTGTTTTGACTCGAGAAAAACTGTCCTAACTACCAAAGGAAAAAACTGTTTTATACTTTGCTGTGAGCATTGTCATCGTCAAGTCTTACCAAGGGGTATCGTGTTACCCAACAGGCAGTCGCTCCATGTAAAACACTGGAATTCAGCTGCATCCAGTTGGACTGGAAGCTGACCCCGACATAGTTGGGAAGGTAGATTGATTGTGCGTATCGTCATACAATTTGGTTCAGTTAACTGCACAAACAGGGTATATGTAGATCCTCGATCTGGGCCAACTTTTATTCCCTTAACCCAACTCCAAAGTACCTAACTTATTAGCATTCACAGACGTGGAAAATGTGTATAACGGCTTAGTTTTAAATGTCAGACCACTTACCAAATATATAGGTATGCCCACGCTTTTAAATAAATCCTTTGGAATCCCACTCGGATTTCAATTAACTACGAAAATCATGAAAGTAAATATGTTACTCTATTCGCGCCGAAACATATTTTTGATATAAAATTTAAATGTAAGGAGTAAGAAATCCGTATATTAGGAGCCAGAATATTCTGAGAGTTGAGAGTAATCGTAGAACATGTTGGAATATTACGTATAACCTTGCTGCGTGTAATGCAATTTCATTTTGATTTATGGCAGTCTTTGAGTACGTATTCCTTCTATATACTTACTCGTATATTTACATGCTCTGGTATTTTATCTGTTTCTTAGGGATTTACCTACTAAGGTACCTACTGATATGAAACTGTATGAATATATAATTTGTTACACGCTCAAGTTCACTTGAAGTGACTGGAATGATGTCAGCATCAATGGAAGGGGCCCGTCAGGGCCGAAGCCTGCCGGGTCAGCGGGATTGTCCGAAAGGGTTACCGCTGGCTCGGAACATAAAGGGCTAAGGAAGGAACACGGGTGGATTTTACCTTCTGACACTCCCTTCCGCTCCACCCAGAGCGGGAGGGGCAAATTGATGATTTCGAATCCTCAAAAAAAAAGTGACTGGAATGACTGATGAAAACTAATCTGAAAACAAATGTAGCGGGTATTTTATAATGAAAATCAAAATTTTTTCATATATTTATTTTTCTTCAAGCTACAGGCGCCGCCTAGTTTGGGGACCGCCGTAAAGAACCAAATGATGATCGCTATCAGCTACAGACTGACGTTAAGTTATTAAGTTAATTATAAAGTAATAGTTATAACATTTTTGTAACATAAGTAATAATTTTTGATATTTTTAAATGTTTTTATATATATTTTTATACTAATATTTAATAATATAATTTATATGTATTTAGTTTAATAAAGGAAATAATATGTACAAGTAAATAAAAAGGAGGGGAAATAATCAAAGGGCATCAAAAAATTCATCCGCATCGCTGTCAACAGGAAACGTGCCCAAAAGACTGGCAGCATTGCCACGTTGCATGTCAATGCTGATTCTTTGGCCCAAAAATAGGCCAGTCCTCTGGTCACGTGAAGAGCCGATCAACCGCTTGGCGATGTCTCGAAATACTAAGTACACTACTAAGTACAGGCACTCGGGCCCCATGACCCTAAAAAATAAATAAATCTTAAATCTATCTTACAGGCACTGACATAAGGACCTAAATAAAAATCACTTCGATAAAATAAGTATTTCATCATCAAAACAAATCTATTCCTTGGAAAGAGATCAAGGGACGTGGTATACTCAGCCAAAACCCCACATACAAAAAAATATTCAGAAACCCAACCTGATACAATGTTATGCTATAATTTACGGTGTCAAATGGTCCTTAATACATGCATATACGCGATATATTATACAAATATAATACAGCACCATTCCGTGGTACAGTGACAGGTGGTGCAATCTGTCGTCACTCCAAGAGTTATGGAATTTATTATTAATATATGGGTTTCAGTATGTTTTCCTCCTCGCATTTGTTCCAAGCGTATTTTTGTTCAAATTGAACAGTTTTGCCTGTACGTATTATTATTCCATGCTATGCATGGTAGCTTCGATGCGATCGGAGAGACTTTTTGGAAAATCCTAAGTAAAAATTCAATATTCGAGGTTTGGCACTCGCTTATTTTCTCCTCCAATATTGGACCAATTTAAAAGATATTTCATAAACAGAATAAGAAGGATATCATTATATGGTCCCATTAAAATAGATGGACACACTTTTAGAAATCATGCAGACCACTAAAATTAGGACGATGGTTAAAACGCATAGATATAAAAGAAAAATAAGCAGCTAACGAAAATACACTAATGTGCCGGCAATGTATTATTTTACGTCAAAAAAAAAAATCACTTTCATCAGTGTTTTTTTTTTGCTTGGATATCTTTGGATGGACAAACTGAGCGCGGTGTTAAAATTTGTCCATCTATTTTAATGGGATCATGTACAGTATACGGGTCCCATTAAAATAGATAGACAAGTCGCTATGTTTTCCTTTTTGATGATAGGTTCATTATTTTTATAAGCACTAGGACCCTCAAAAAATGCTCAAAAATGTACAAATTTGACAACTATTAATGAAAAAAGAAAAGGACACATTATATATCCTTCTTATTCTGTTTAAGAAATATCTTTTAAATGAGGTTAAATTAGGAGGAGAACATAGGCGAGAGCCAAACCGAGAATTACGACTTTTTACTTAGGCTTTTTCAAAAAGTCTCTCTGACCGCATTTCTTCTGATTATCTTGTAATAATATGATAATGTTAAATCGCCAACCTACGCGTGATAGGGCTTAAGTTATTAAAATTATCTGGGTCGAAATTATTCAATCAATTATCTGGGTATTTATAAGTATGTACAGACGCCAGCACATCAAACTACCCGAAACCGTCAAATTTTCCCAATCAACCTTGCACCTTATATTGTAGCAATAAAGTTGAAGATCTATTAAAGAAATTTTACAGATTGTAGTAGCTTGATGTGCTGGCGTCTGTACTTACATAATCCAAATATAATTTTCCCACTGCTGGGACACCAGCCTCCTCTGTGGGCTGTAACTGTAATCCACCACGTGGGCCCAGTGCGGATTGGTAGGTGAAACATGTCTTCGAATTTTTTGTTCAGGGACCCTCATGATGATTTCCTTCACCGTTTTGAGAGCAGTTGTGATGAAATAATTTACCCAAAGTAAAGCACTTGTCTGGGTTCGAACCTACGACCTACAACTAGCAAGTCGCGGCCGTTACCACTGGGCCACCACTGCTCTACAATACGTACGTACATACTTACTTGAAGGAAGTATTTTCTACTTCAGGTAAATTTTCTTCAAAACAAATATCACATGATACCAAAAGATATTAATGTTAAGGTAAAAGAACCTAGACACAACACTATCTAAGAATAAACAAAAAATAATATCCCACACAAGTTTAATTTACCTACTTGTTTATAAATAATAAGTTAGCCAAAACAAAGACTTTAATGCCCATAAAATATCTGTCTACTCCGCTTGACCTACCTCTGTTCGGTTCCCGATTTAGGCTCAACCAAAATACCGCGGAAAATCGATAAGCATCTCGGGTTCTCTACTCGCCGCCTCTTTAAGGGGATATATAATATAATAAGTGGGTTTGGATATAATGTGGATAAAGTGCTTCTAATTAAGTACGGATTTTTAAGGGTCATTAATTTATCGTCATCGTAATGAAGGTTGGGATGCCTAGTGGTAATTAGTATAAACGTTTATTCAGCATTAAAATGAAATATAATTACATATAACAACTTAATAAATAAAAATGGAATTAAATGAATTATGAATTATGATATACTAACTTAACTAAAACTAAAATATGGCGTCGATAAATTCATCCGCGTTGCTGCCGAAGGGTAATGTACCCAAGACACTGGCGAAAAGCCCAAACGCAAAAAGCAGCCTTGGTAAGGTAGCCCAGCCAGATAGGTCAGCCTTTGGCTCACGGGAAGTGTTAAAACCAGCCGTTTCGAGATTTCATTGAACAGGCCATGAGGGAGCAGTAATGGTGCAGTGGTAACGGACGCGACTTACGAGTTGTAGGTCGTAGGTTCGAACCCAGACAGGCGCTTTGCTTTGTGTAAATTATTTCATCACCACTGCTCTCAAAACGGTGAAGGAAAACATCGTGAGGAAACCGGCTTGCCCTAGAAACAAAAATTCGAAGACATGTGACAAATACCTACCAACCGCATTGGACCCGAGTGGTGGGTTACGGCCCACCCCCTCTCACAGAGAGGAGGCCTGTGTCCCAGCAGTGGGAACATTATATATTATTACGCAGGATGATATATTTACTATAATTTCTTTAAAAAATACATGTTCGAAAGAGAGATTAAAATGAATGTCCTCAAAAATAACCCGCACCTATCTAATTTGGAAGCCCCACGTATACGTTCCATATGCAGTTAATTATATCTATACAATTAAACTTAGGTAATTAAGTTTGATGTAGGTGCTTAATAATTCACCTACTGTATAATTTATTCTTAAATTAGGGTTGGTTAATAATTGCCGTTTTGTAATTTATTAGATCTTGAGATGTTTTACAATGTTAGAGTACCTAATCTAACGTTACTGTGCGATTTCAGTAATAATTTTCAATTAAATAGGTACCTAAATTTAATTTCGTAATATTAGCTTGTAATAGAAAGACCCGATACCTATCTTAAATTATCTTTGCTATAATGAGGGTCATAAGAAATAATGATGTAGCACACATCATTATTTCAGTCAGTATTCGCAAGAGGTTAATAAGAACACTAAAAAGTGATAGAACAGAGGCTTCATCATGATTTAAAAGCTTTGCCTTGGTATGTCACATAACATTGTCCACTGTGTAAATTGTGCTTTTACCCAGACCCGTTAGGTACTTGGGACTGGACAATTCGCAATCCATGACTACTTTTGTTAGCTTGGGTCTTACCTGTTAAAACAAAAATGTATGTGTGCTAATGAATAAAATAAATAAATAAGTAAATAAATAAAAATAACGTCATGCCTGTACTCTTCCAAGAGTAAGGCAGATATGCAAGTATGGTACACCCACCTACCTAGTACCTTAGTATGCGTTTGAAAAAACCGGGTTCCATAATAAACCACACATAGCGCCGGGATGTCACGGCGTTGTTGAGTGAAAAAAGCACTATAAGCTGATTAGTCGCATGAGCAGCAGTACACCTAAAAACTGACAGCTCTTAGAAGTTACACAGTTCTTCTTACATTACAGACACTACACTTCACCTAATTCAATTACCACCACTTTATTCCAGCCCCACTTTTTACAATCACCACTCCAGTGTAAACCGAACTCTCTCTAATTGGTTCAGTGTGCTAGTTTCCGAATGTCCATAGTTATTCGGCAGCCGCTCATTGGCAGGCTGCCTTAAATAAAATGGCGTTTAAACGGGTTCGCTCATAACCGGGCATGATCGTTAAGCCTTCGAATAGAAGCCTCGTGACAGCTTGTGTGAAATGTGAGTTACGTGGTAATGATTGGGATGTTAAGGGAGCTTTATGGATGGGCACATAATAGGTAGGTAGTTACAGTTAATACCTATAGTCTGTTCTGAAATTGTTTATTCTGTAAATAGGATATCAGAATCACTTTTACACGTCATTCTATAAAAATAAAATAAGCTAGATGAGGTCGGCGTTTCCTATGTGACTCTAAGAAGAAAGACCGAAACAAACTCAGAGGTCACAGTCTCTTTCAAAGTCCAGACACAATCTTGGTCAGATCCAGTGGAGACCATGTAGATTGTTGTCTGAAATGGTCTTTTGAGGATAGCACCACACAGATTGAGTGGACCTGTCCAGTCAGTGTACGCATTTGTCAATAATGATGAAGCTCAACTCAGAACTTAAGGAGTTCAACGATTTGACGAACAATTCCAAAGAAAGGCCATATCTCGACTATATTCCCCGAAGGATTAGATAGAAGTGTATCTATCTATACGGCACCTCCATCAAAAAGTTGTTGTTGCAATAATCCATTATTTCCCAATTCTCCAGGCAAGAGTAAACAAAACTTTAACACACAAAAGTAACAGACAACATAATTCTCTCATATGTTCCTGTTCATTTGTTCTGCTAATCATTGGGACGGCGAAGGGTGTGCGCTTGATGGATTGTTTATTTCCATGACCGGACGTGCACTGTGCACACCACTCATTGCGGAAACACAACAGATATTGTTGCACATTTTTGTTTAGTTGGCTTTGATTAAGATAAAAGGCTTTTGTATTAAATGTTAAGCTTTGTAGTGTAAACAATGCTTAGAAATATGAGCGCATAGAGAGTTTTATTGCAAAAACCCTGGACTTAAAAGGTTGTGTTGGGATTCCAGTTTGACTAGATACTTCTGCTCGCTCACAATGGGCCTAATTAGAAGGCTGAAAGTCACCCAAAGGGCAATGGAGAGGGCTATGCTTGGAGATTCCCTATGTGATCGAATCGGAAATGAAGAGATCCGTAGGAGAACCAACGTAACTGACATAGCCCGAAGATTTTCCAAACTTAAGTGGCAGTGGACAGGGCACATTGCCCGCAGAACAGATGGCCGATGGGCCCGAAAGGAGTGGCGACCGCGAAAACGTAGCGTTGGAAAGCCTCCCACAAGGTGAATCCGCTGGATGCGGGAAGCACAGAACCGGTCGACGTGGCGGTGTTTGGGGGAGGCCTATGTCCAATAGTTGACGACTTTCGACTGAAATGACGATAATGATAATGAAGAGATGCTCTTGAATAATGCCTGAAAATCTGTATTCTAATAAATTCGATGATATTTTCGATTTGATCGTAGATACAAAGGAGAATCGACAAAAACGTATGGAAGCTGGTCCTGGCACCAATAACAACTACACATATGTATGTCATTCGATAGGAATTTTATTATTATACAATAACTACAATAGCGGCTCATTTCAAATCGCTGTATTTAAAAAGTTATGGTGATTTTTCGTAGAACCTGGATGCAAATAACGGAAACCTTGCATAGTATCTTCTAGTGGTCTATGTTTGAATATTTTCAAATGTATGCATTCCGATGATATTACGTACAATAACATGGTTTCATCGAGATATGGACCTGGACGATAGATAACGGAACCCTTGAATAGCTACTAGTGAACCCCTCGATTGTGAGCTCATTAAATGTGTCTCATCCTGTACTGTTCAGTTTACCTGATCTTATGATTGAACCTATGAACCTATTCTAGGCTTCTATAGCCGGGCTAAAGAAATACATAGAAATTATAAGCAACAAATAGGTAGGATAGGGCTCGTGGCTAAGTTATAACAGCCCCATGGATCAATCGATCAGCTTGCCGCGGTTGGTCCGGATGGGTGACCATCATATTTTTTTTTTTCAGGGTGGGAAGTCATCAAATGACCCCTCCCGCTCTGGGTGGAGCGGAAGGGAGTGTCAGACTCTTACTGACTCCAGCCGTGTTCCTTCCTTAGCCCTTTATGTTCCGGGCCATCGGTAACCCTTTCGGACAATCCTGCTGACCCGGCAGGCTTCGGCCCTAACGGGCCCCTTCGAATGATGCTGACATCTCTTTGAGGCGCGCGTGGAACACGTACGTGCCGTCCGGCACGGGCTTGGTCCTGATCGGACGGTGAGCTACCCATTACTCTCCGCCCGCAAGCCCGCGCCTACGGTGGCCGGGAGTCGTCGCGCGGCTCCCGACACCCGATGCGTCTCCCGCGGCGGCTGGGACGGGAGGCTCTCTCCCTCAGCCGTCCCGCCGCATGGGTGACCATCTTTACATACCATTCCGAAAGCCGTGCCTCAGAAAGCATGTTAAACCGTTGGTCCCGGCCACGGAACCTTATTATCTGTTCCGAGGTCCCGGCTGTCATTCTGACCGTCGTTACGGGTCGTCAAAAGCCTGAAAGTCTGACGACCAGTCTTACCAAGGGCATCGTATTACACAGCTATTGGGCTGTGGAGGTCAAAGGCAGTCGCTCCATGTAAAATACTGGTATTGAGTTGCATCCGGATAGACTGAAAGCCGACCCCAACATAGTTGGAAAAGGCTAGGCAGATGATGATGACATAGGTAGGTACTAGAAAAAGCCTTTGTGAATGTGATGAGATATGTATATTAATACCTACGAGTTTGTGAAATAAATTGAATCCTTATCTAACAGTCTTGTAGGTATGCAAAAGTTTTTTCATAACGATATTACTTAATATGAAAGTTCCAGGCGAGATTTCTTTCATTGTATATTGGATGAAAGAAAAAAACTTATTTATGTTGAAAGCGTGTTGTTGAGTAAGTAGTAAGCTTATTTGAATGCCATCCTCAAAATGGATCTGGTGGTTTCATTTATTATCTGTTACTTTATTTCAACTATTTAGACTAGCTTCTACCCGTGACTTTGTCCGCGTGTAATTTCTTGTTCCCCGACCCACCCCGTCGCATAGCATCACCTGCGCGTGTTATCACTTCGTTTTCGCTCAGCGTTCTTTCTGACATTTTTAGGGTTCCGTATCCCAAAAGGAAAAACCACCAAAAACCAAACCTTTATAAGAAAACCAAACCAAACCTTACCTCCAAACCTTTATAAGAATACTTCGTTGTCCGTCTGTCTGTCCATCTATCAAAGCCCTTTTTCTCAGGAACGCGTAGAGTTATCAAGTTGAAATTAATATCAAATACTCAAGGCTGCAATCCCTTGAAGCAGATGAAAAATTTAACCTCTAAGTCAACGCAATCAATAGCTATACGGGCGTTTATGTTCCGTTTATGCCGCATATTTTGACACTCGCAAGGGAATCAAAACCTATAGAGTACTTCCCATTAATCTAGAATCATGAAATTTGGCAAGAAGCAATGTCATGTACTGCACAAGTAAAGGGAAAAAATCCGAAAACCGTAAATTTGTAGACACATTACAAGAAAACATTTTTTGGTGATTAAAAACTTATTTTCAGTTGGTAAACTAACCGCGACCTATGACGATATATGGGGACAATAGTTTACTCCCGTCAAAGTTAAGTCTGTCCCTCAATCCAGTTTATCTTTTCGTTAGAGCAATATTCAGTGCTTTCATAGTTTATGAACTTCAGTAATGTTACCTCATTATTTTGGTGAATGTAGCTGTACATTACCTAACTGCTTACGCAGTTATACGTACTTATAAGTACATAGATTTGTCAAACGAAATACGGGAAATATATTTGAACACACGAATTTGTACGGAACTCTCGGTGCAGAGTCCGACTTGCATTTGACCGGTTTTCTCTTTTTGCTCGGCTTCTAAGGGTATAGCGTGATATTTAACAAATTACAGCCCAATTCAATATTCGAATTCTAAAGCAGTAAACTATAGCCTTTCTCAAGAACTGGGCTATTAAATCCAAAAGGAATTTCGCAAATCCGACTGGTAGTTCCAGAGATTAGCTCTCAAACTCTTTAGCTTTATTATTAGTACTAGCTGCGCCCCGTGGTTTCACTCGCATAAGTTTCGATCCCGTGAGAATATCGGGATAAAAAATATCCTAAATGTTATTCTGATGTATAAGCTATAATACTGTAAAGTTTCATCAAAATCCGTTCATTAGTTTTTGCCTGAAAGAGTAACAAACATCCATCCATCCTCACAGATTTTCGCGTTTAATAAAATCTATCCTAGATTTTGCCCCTAATGCTTCACTGCCGGGCAAAGGCATTCTCTTTTTCACACACATCTGTCCTTTGACTTTACAGATCAGTCTTTTCGGCAGGAGTCAAGTTTCTGGAGGGATTGCATGATTTTGATAAATGAGAACTTTTAAGTTTCTTAGATCTTTTCTAATAAATGTCGGGAAAATCTCTTTTAGAAACTGAAATAATAAAATGGCATCTGTTATTTTCATAGATCGTATCACCGTACCCACTGCAGGAAGGTCACAGGGTGACAGGGACATTGATGCGGAAACTGTAATCATGAAGTCAGCACATCATTTTAGAACCCCCCTAGTATAGCATTTTTTTTTCATAACTGACGTAAAATTTCTTTACGTCAGTTATGAAAAAAAATGCTATTCCATACATTTTGACCACGTAGTTACCACTTTTCTATGAAACAGCAGTTTTTTTTATTTTTTGATATCTGACGAAAAATTTCTTCGCTAAAAGAAAACGGTAGCTTTTAACAGTGTTAGATGTTCATGTAACCGCGAGATATTGTCTGTAATGGAAGTCATAATGTGGAGAAACCTTCTTTTTTTATATCGTTGCCTCTATATAAGTTGTTAATATTCTTTGTTCTCGGTTTGTTTTTATAACAAGCAATATAATAGCGTGGTTACTTGTAGAGAGGAAAAAACGTCGGCCTTCGGTTGCTGATAAAATCTTTGCGGAAAAACTAATAAGTAATCATTTCCATGGACCGCCCACGACCCTATTAGCAGTCGCACTAGACCAGAAAGTTAGTCTATTATTTGAGTTTTGTGGAGATGAGTTTCTTGCCCATTTTTTCCATACGAAACTAAGTACCATTTGGAAGACTAGAACCAATAATGTTTTTTTATTTTGACTTCTAAAATTGGCTTTTACCCATGTGCCTATTTGAAATGAATACTTAGACAAAATATAATTATCAGTAACTAGCTTCTTCCCGCGACTTCGTCCGCGTGAAATTTCTTGTTACTCCGACCCACCCCGTCGCATCGCATCGCCTGCCCGCGCTATTACTTCGTTTTTGCTTAGCGTTCTTTCTGACTTTTTTTCTTTTTGCTCGGCTCCTAAAGGTCAAAGCGTGATGTTAAGCCTATAGCCTATAGCCTTCCTCAAGAATTAGGCTATCAAATGCAAAAAGAATTTTACAAATCCGACTGGTAGTTCCAGAGATTAGCGCGTTCAACCAAACAAACAAACAAACTCTTCAGCTTTATAATATTAGTATAGATAATTCTTATCCCTGTATTAA
This sequence comes from Luperina nickerlii, assembly GCA_963855955.1. Taxonomy (NCBI): domain Eukaryota; kingdom Metazoa; phylum Arthropoda; class Insecta; order Lepidoptera; family Noctuidae; genus Luperina; species Luperina nickerlii. The sequence continues at coordinate 9,434,591 of OY979679.1, read as the reverse complement.
AATCCATACTAATATTATAAATGCGAAAGTGTGTCTGTTTGTTACCTCTTCAGCCCGAATTTGTTGTTTGGTATAGAGATAGTTTGAGTTCCGGCAAAGGACATAGGATAGTTTTATTCCGATATTCCCACGGGATCAAATTTTATGCGGGTGAAAGCGCGTGGCGCAGCTCGTACTGAATAATTTTGGACAATGTGTGTGAAAGCTGATCTTTACCACTTTTTACAAATATTTTCTACAAATAAGCTACTTTTTTTTACTTTGTATGAGCCCATTTCAATAGTATATATTTTCATTACAAGTGCGGAAAGGTTGTCATTGCAAAGAGTTCCGACAAATGTCTACCCGAGCCGAGGCGCAACCGAAGGCGAGGGTTGACAGTCGGAACAAGTTGCAATGACGGTTTCGCACGTGTACTGAACGACTATTTTTAATACAGTTGCGAAAAAATGAAGCAATTTAATAAAATAATAAAAACACAATAAACTCAACTAACTAATGGCGCCAACCGTAAAATATAAGCAGAGATTTTTTTGTCTTCACACATTCCGGTAGGCAAAGGGAACTATGCCCATACAGCCGTCTTCAGTAGAATTTTTTTTATTGATATGAAATGAAAATTCTTTTCAATCAAATCATTAAATCTGATATTGAAACAAATTAGTAGCTTCTTTTTAGAAATATAAGTATTTGCATGAATCATAAAAACTTCTATGAATTTTTTTAGTAAAAACTTCATGGTTGGTTTTTCTTTTTAATAGACATTATTTTGACAGTTGGGAAAGAGAACGCACGAGTTCGGGAAAGGTAAAAAAAAAGCACGAGTATGTAATAGCCCACATCCCGAACGCTATACGTCCCTGCAATACGCCACTTTTTGAGCAACTGTATTAAAAAGTTATTTTATAACCAAGCCACATAATATTTGAATTTCTGTTAGCAAATATTTTATTTGAATGTTACCTGCTTCAATGGCCATAGGAAAAGGATACCATAGGCCGACCGCTTAACTGAGACGTTGCCTGAGGTAGCAGCGCGGTGCGGGAGGGGTGTGGTGACGTGATGCGAGAGCTCAGTGATTCGTCAACTTGTGACAACTATCACCCCTTCCGGACCGCGCAGCTACCTCAGGCAACGTCTCAGTTAAGCAGTCGGCCTAAACAGATTCAATTGATTTTTATTTACGTCAGCAGCGGTAACCGATGCTTAAAGGCGGAAACAGATTTATAACATACCACGTTACGCGACATCAATGAAGCTTACTCATTGGGCACATTTTTCATTCTCGTTGAACTATTTCCGACATTTGGGTAATAAGTAAGCGTGGGATGGTGTCGGGTGTTACAAGTGTGCTGCGGCCTTTATACCTACATTATTATACATACACATACATACATAAAGTCACGCCTGCTTCCCATGGGGATAAGCAGAAACTACAGAACGCCACCTGCTACGATCCTTACATACTCCTTTTGCCCTGTTCTGTTCACGTTCATACATCTAGTTCATCATACACGCACACCGGTAGCGAGTGCTACGCACCTGATCTTTCTGAAGAACACATCATTAGATTATACACCTACGATAGCATAGTAAATAAAAACACGGGATTGAAACCATTCCTAATTTTCTTCTTCCCTCTCGTGTCGACACGAGCTATGAGAGAATAGTTCAATCTGAGGTGATGCAGACTGACTAAAAAGATCTTTAAAGTTAAAGAAGATTGGGGAACTCGTTCTTAAATTCTTAGCTTAATGCGGAATAGGACTCACACTACTCACTTCAATCCCATGCCAATGCTCGGTTCCAATAAACAAAAACGTAGCATTTTTTATTGCCAAACTGGGCATTATATGTACCTATAAGCAAATTTTACTTGTGATAGCTACTTCCATAAGGAGGTCTACTATGCAAAGCTATGAAGTCTTTGCTTCATTATTGGTAAAGATACAAGAGTCTTAATTTTAACCACTAACGGTCCGTAAATTATAGAAATCAGCCATTAGTCATGATACCTACATGATGCGCATTTTTTGCCGAGCAATCTTTAAAATTAAGTGGTCAATTTAAGCACATGCAAAAATTTTATGATTCGCCAAATTTTAAAACTCTGTTTCCTAACTACGAAAACATTTTGCGTATAATCAGCCAGCATTCCAGCAAGCCGTCGTGTAAGCACTATTATACATTCAACTTTTTGGTTTGAAAAGTTTTCACATAATGTGAGAGTTCTGTGGCTTTTTGTGCGAAATAGTTTCGAAACTTTTTAAGTAAGCTAGCCAAATGTGGCCGTTTTTGGGTGGCGTGGTGGAAATGGTACAACAGATGGACGCGGGAAAGTTGCTGCGTAAGTAAACATTAGAGATGAACTATAAATTCAACTACATGAAACTATATAGACTAACCCTACATAAAGTCAAGCAGACTCTTAAGCCATGGCTACTGCCGCTGAACTATGACGAAACAGAGAAAGTTATCATACTTCGACCTGCATGGTCTTCATAAAACCTGACCAAGATTATGTCTGGACTTTAAAAGAGACTATGACCTCTGAGTTTGTTTCGGCCTTTCTTCTCAGAGTAGTCAGATAGGAAACGCCGACCTCATCTAGTTTAAAAAATATGATTGACGTGTAAAAGTGTTTGTACAAACCTACTCACAAAAATAAAATCATTTATCACTTATTCTGATCAATCATTGACACTCACACATACACACATGTATACTCACGCACACCCACACACACACACACAAACACACCCCCACACACACGTACACTCAAACTGAGACACAAACATACACACAAACACTCACAAACTCAATACAGGATTCTTTTAACTGCTTTTAGTTTATTTTACTTTTTTGTTGTTACCATATTCTTTTCATTTTTGTTAATATTTTTGCATAAGATTCTGTAATATCTCCTACTGGGAGAGAGCACTGGCTCTTGTAACACAGGTCTATCACCTAGTACAGGAGTCAGGGACTTCACACTATTTTGTAACCACTTTATTGCGTAATAAAGATTATTATATAAATATAGAACTATATACTCACGGTGTACTTTGTTGCCATCCGAAAAATATCCTGAAATATAATATATAAATGTGCCACTAAGCACTTATACTGCTTAGAGTCTGAGGCCTACATCTATAAACGTTACTTACGAGTAGCACGTGCTTTGGCTCAGACATGTTCCCGTCTCATTCTTGCACGTGTAGTTTGACAGCGTTGACAGCTGTTGTGCGACAGTGACACGTTAAATACCTAACATGATAGTATCATACCATTCACAACTAACTCGTGTAATCGCTTCATATAAATTCTATTGTTCCAGTGGACTGCAATTCATTTTGATTTTCAATAAACGTTTAAAGTTGTATTACTTACTACCTACTTTGTACATCAAAGGAAACAATTTTGATCAAAATTCTTAACTGAATTACAAACTAAAGTTCCAAAATTCAGGATCTATAATGTCGGGTAGAGGGACACCGAGCGTAACTAAATCATAAGTGCTAAGTTTCACGAAGGAACCCTAAGAAAGTTAGATAGAAAGCCGGATCCCATGGAGTTAATTCAACTGTAAGAAGAAAAATCATCGTTAGTATTGCATCCGAGTAATTTCCGGGCCAATCTCCTCCTGGAGAAGCAATAGAAAACGACAGAAAAATCTATAAAATTGAAGACCGATTAATTCTTCGTTGAGTCTTGAAAGACATTACGACGTTCAGTAATTTTTAACTATAGTAAGTTGACGTACCTACCAATTTGGTCGTATTAGGAACCAGCTTCTGCCAAAGACTTCGACCGCGTGAAATTTCGGACCGTCGCGACGGTCCGAAATTTCACGCGGTCGAAGTCTAATAGTAGTAGTCTAATCGTAGTAATAGCGCGGGCGGGCGACCGACGCGTCGGTCGCCCGCCCGCGCTATTACTTCGTGCTGTTAAAAAGCATATAACCTTCCTCATGAGTTGGGCTATCAAAAGCAAAAATAATTTTACAAATCCGGCTGGTTCGAACTAACAACCAAACTCTGCAGCACGTGTAAACAGAAAAAGCAGACAAATTTTTCAGACATAGTAAGCAATGGATTAGCAATATCCTTAGAAATGATTCAGATGAAAGAAAGAAAGAAGAAAGAAAATATGTTTATTTGCGGTAAACATAACGCAAAAAAGAACAAAACAAAAAAAAAAACAATATGAACAGGTTGGCATGCGTCACATCCACGCAAAACGGCTATCGCTCAGCATTATGCTGCGACCCTATGCAAGACAGATCGTGATTGAAAATGTTTTACGCAACGGCAATTAATGCTGGTTATTAAACGTCGATACTGAATTGAATTGTATGAAGTGGGTAAGTATAGCAACTGGTAGCCCAAAACAAAAAGTAGTTACGGTTTACGTCTTGCCGATAGGTAGGTACTTTCAGTTCGTTCGGTATAGAAACACGTTGATTGATGAGTTTCTTCGAGTTAGACGTTTGGGGAACAAAGTTCGCCCTCTAACGATTACTAATGATTTCATTCAGGTCACTCGGTAATCATTCACAGTACATCTTGATTTTACTCTTAACTACACCATGTTGTTTTTGTTATTGCCAAGTCTCAGAGCAAGCGATCGATACTTTTTAATTGGAAGTATTAGTGTAGCAAGGAAAATGATTCAATAATAAGGTTGATACTTTTACTAGGAAAATGTTCTGTCTAAAGTGTATTTTTATTTAGCTATATCTTTAACACAAGTTTTTTTTATTGCAACTATAGTCCGACTTTTAATTAGCTGCAGTAAAATGATACTTCTTACTGTAATTTCGTTAAAATATGTTGCCACACTACCTATGCCAGTGATGTGATTTAAACGCAATGAAACATCGTTTTAATTTAGATATTCGAAATTGACTAATTTTGATTTTTACCGTAAATATTTAACCAAATATTCTTTGTATTGATCGGATAAAAATATATATGTTGTAGTTTCAAATCAGCGTAAATGCATAGAGTACTAAAGATCGTTTTGTTTTTTTTTTAATAAATTAAAGTTTTCATTAGAAATAACGTTTACTATACAGGATTATTTGCAAAACACCAAAAACTTCAAAAATAAGAATATTTAAAAAGAAAAGTTTGTGATTAGAATTAATGCTTTTTATAAATCCAATCCGATCACTGATGTGATGACAAAACAATAATTAGGCATTGCTCAATATTTTTGTTGTAAACTTATAATTATTATCCTGAATTTCATTATAAATATCATCCTCTAATAATATATTCCTCTTTTATAAAATCAATTTAACATGAATCGATTTTGAACTGAATATTACTTGAATGAATATATATTTATATTTATTTATATTTTATATCTATATTTTGTCATATCACTATTTAAATTTCCTTAAAAAGTGGTAACACTGTCATTTTACTGCAGCTATTTAAAAGTCCGACTGTAGTAGAGTAGAAAATATATTTTGTATTCAGATATTAAATAAAACAACGAGCCTACATTACTAAAACTTTACACAAAAACTAATTAACTTATAAAAACTCCAAAATTAACGCGTACCCTTTTACTAAAACTTTCCCAACCCACACCTGGCGTGTCAACATGAAAGCAAAAACATTCCGATGAAATTTTAACCGACTAACTTATTCACATCGGTAATTTTAGCCGAACCCTTGTATGGTCCTTCGGCAACCGCGACCCGGCTGCACTCATCCGTGACAGAACAATAGGCCTCCCCCACACCTCGCCCCCCCTCTCTCGCCCGGCGGCATGCACCGGCGTCGCGTCACCGGCAAATTTCAGACTTGAAATTTTAATGTGACCTGACTCAAAAGGTTTTTTTACGTATGATTTTTGGACAGACTGTCGCTTTGGGAGCGTGGAAGCCGTTCGTTAGCAAATGGATAAATTTCTGCAGAGCTCTTTGGTTTTAGAGTTTAGTGAATGAATGGAATTATGAAACTTTTTTGTGGTTTGAATTTATAATTTTTGGTAATGGCTACGGAAGGGTTAATGTTCGACATGATCAGTTGAACTTCGACGCGATGTTTGTAAATTAAAGCTCACGATACAACGCATAAAATGAACGTTGAATGAAGATCCAAATAATCCTAAATAGTGAACGATCAATTCAAATATCTTCGCGTAATTTTCAAAGAAAAAGGTAGGAGACTCCGAAGCATTACTCGGAAAACTTTACCTTACGTAATTTACTGAATTTATTGATTAATCAAATGATTCTATCCTCTTCCTTCTATAAACAGGCAGTAAATTGCTCCTTAGCTGAGCCCTTTGAACCAAGGCGTACATTTTCATAAATCACGCCTCTAGCCAGTCCAGTAAATTTCAACTAAACTTCCATTAAGGTAGGATGACTTTATTAAGGGAGATTAAGATGCAAAATATTCTTAGACTAATATTTTACTGCCGTCTTATATCAGTACATAACTACAACCATAGACAAGAGAAGTGCAAACGATGCAGGGTCAGCATCCAAAATTATCGCACACACACTTCGGCCGATAGCGGGCTTAAAAGAAAGTGAATTTAGATTTTATTAAGTTGCGATAAAGTTGAATGTTGTTCGGGTGGAGACTTCGATCGGTGTCAAGTTAAGCTCAATTTGAATGTTGTTCAGATTGCAGGAGTGCGGCGGTGGATGAGTCGGTGCATTTTAAAAGATGTGCGAGCTAAGATCGCCACTTGACGTGGAGTCATCGCGCAGGCGCTCTTAGTAGGGCCGCGACGTGAGTTTCAAGTTTCATATTCACCGCAAGTTTCATATTTACCTTTTTTTAATTTATTGGTAAGTCATTAAAGTAAATTGCCCTAAAAGTTTTGTCTGCAGCTACGTGTAATATAATTGTGCAAAGACTGGACTGATGTCAAAGTCAAATATCATTTATTCAAACCTAGCACCCCCTCCTGCTTCGCATGTTTTTTTGCAAATTGACATAACATCTCGATTTCTTTATTATATGTAAGTCTCATAGTAATGTATTTTACAAATAAACATTCTGGAATAAATTCTCTAAATATTGGTGTAGACCGCATCAAAATTCGTTGCTTAGACAGACATAAAAAATAGCTTTATAATAATATGAATAAAATACATAGGCTATAAAACTTTGACATTAACATAGTTGAAAGTAAGTGCCAGAAATATTTCAAGTTAATTATGTACGACAGTTTAATCTCTATATTTCATAAGTAACTGACTTAGTTAACTTTAATTACACTATTTTATATTACTTTACTAAGACATGGAAAATATAGCTTTAATTTACTAACTGGCTTACTGTCTTTAATAGAATCTTGTTAACTTATTATGTAATTAGTTGCTTGAATTGGTTTTTCTCAATTTAAGAAGACAATATTTAACACTTAAAAAAAAAAAATTGTCAATACTCTTCCGTTTATCTTCTGTACTATCTCCATTCCTTTAATCAACTCTCGAAACTGGTTTATCAGTTAATCATCATTAACAGCATCGGTCTATGCTCAGCCTAGCGTGAGTGATCGCGGTCTACCCAGCGCCGGTTAAATTCACGGTAAGTGTCGGTCTCATTCGGGCCTTATCGCCTCCCGAGGCACCCTGTTATCTCTGAGAATTCACTAATTTACAATCCACGAATGAATATTTAATGGGAGTGTGTCACCCCTGAAAATTTGGCTCCGTCGTCATAGAGTAGGCGGTTATGTGGAAATGCGCAGAAAGTGCAATCGTGTCAGTGTTGATTTATTTGTACCGCATTACCAAAGCAGCTTCACTAATAAAATATTTAAAGGGACTCTGACTGATTTCCATGTATTCTTTCTTGACACTTTGACCCAATTTTTTCGTAATGGCCGAAACAGGTGACAAAATAAGGAAACTGAAAAACGTATTCCCAAAGGAACGGTGATTTACATAAAAGCACCGATTTATATTCAAAGTAAAAGCATGAAAAATTAAAAGGCAGAAATTTCCTTATTTTACCGAATTTCCCGTCTTCCGATTCTGATCGGATGTAGTAGGCTACGCGCGGGGGTTGTGAGAGCGGGGCGAGGTACGCGGCGGGAGAGGGGGAGGGACGAGGGCGAGAGCGACGCAGCCTCCCTCCAGCAACGATTACTGATTAGTGTGGCGGCGAGTGCGGCGGGGCCGCCCGCTTGGAGCTCGAAAATGCCGCCGCCGACTCGTATCCAACCCTCCAGTAGTAGTATCAATGGGAAGAGGTTCTTCACTCAGGTCGTGTGGCAACCGCGCTTGGACTTAACCCCTCGCCGGCCCACTGCCGATTGATTAACTGTCCTCCGCGATCAGCTGATTGAGTGCGGCCGCGTGCACCGGCGAATTACGGCACGCCTCTACATGTGCTTCGGTTACTACACTTACTACGACTGTGTCATGATGTATATCAATGTATTTGCGTGTTGACGATTTTTTCGTGTTTCCAATGTGCGGCCTGACGTTACCTCCGCCTGGTTGCAAGTAAGTACATAATGTTGTTTGTTTCAAAAGTTTGTTTCAGTAAGTACTAAAGATAACCTTACTTTCAATGTTTTTATTTCGTTCTTGCTGTCGCTGTCGCAGAAAATTCCCATTTACTTGGCATTTCATGGTTGAATTACGATTTTTAAGTGTGGTTATGTGGGTTTATTATGCCGAAATGTGCCACGTAATTTAATGGAGTGGATTTTCGATGTATCAATCGGCGTTGATGTCTTTACTACTATGATAGCATTGTAATGCGTTTTGCCTGTCTCCGATAGCGGGTAGGATGTCGGCTTCCAAACTAACCGGATGCAGCTGAATACCAGTATTTTACATGGAGCGACTGCCTATCTGACCTCCACAACCCAGTTACTGGGTAATACGATACCCCTTGGTAAGACTGGTAGTCAGACTTTCGGGCTTCTACTACTACTGCGATATATCTCATTATTATTTTGAAATTACATCCACGTTTAATGACCACAAAAACTGTTTCTCAGTGTCTAAATTTTGCTCACTCTACATTCAAAGTCCCTCTAAAATATCAATTATTATGTACTCTATCAATATAATATAATTTTGGGTACTTGTATGATTACACCAATATTGAATTATGTATATTATGCACCTAGAGGCTTCTCGGCTCAATTACGTTTAATAATGATTAGCAGGTTTAATTTTCATGATTATTAATTTATCTTTTGATGGACGATAGATGTTCACGTACTTATACAAATTCGTGATTATAGTAATAATTATATTCTCGTATGACTGTAATTATGTTTGTGGTACCTACTTATAATATTTAAATTATAATATTTATATTATAATATTTATCTTATAATTTTTAGAAAAGTTTTATTTAATGTTTATTTAATATGTAGAACGATTATTACCGACTTTCACTTTGAACTGAGAGAGTGAAAATGGATGATAATAAAATGTAAATGGTGTATAAATCCAACCTTTTTTACCATATTAAAAACCCTTGCTTTATCAGAAAGGAAATAATTTAATTTTTGTTACTAATTTCTTTGAATCTAAATCCATTTAAAAAAATCTACTATCACGAATTAATCTATAACAATGGGTAACAAGAAAATATTATACATGAAGAAAATTGAAATACCTACAGAACACGAGATATGGTCCACAAACAGACGTTATGTAGGATGGTTCCAAAAAATACGCCTCGTAAAATACAGGGGTCGTAAACTGTAACCGTCTGGATTTCAGCTAAGCATTCCCCGCTGATTTTTCTGTAACTTTAAGTTATAAACACGTAATATTCTAGAAAGGTAGTAGTAGGCTGGGGAGATTACCTACTCTTTTTTTTTGTACTATAATATTTGACAGCTGTATGAATGTGACAAAGATTTTAAGCAAATCTATTAATCTTCAATTATAGATTAGCTAAGATGTTTTCATTTACATCCCCCAGGTATAGATTAACAGAAGAATGGTACGTATGCTTGAGATCTGCAATCGCACAATGAATGCTTTAATGGAATTTTCCAGCCTACTTGACTTCCTGCCTATTAACTTCCACAAAGGACCAATAACGCGGATCTTAGGGCGAAGACTCTCCAAAAACATTCTTCGAATAATCCCATAATTTTCAGCTAAAACGTTTTTTATACGAGGGCCGCTATTAAACAAGGATCGTAGTGTTAAAAACAGGCGTCGTTATAAAAAAAAATGATGACTAGCAGCGTTGGCGAGGAAAACGCTGAGTCGGCACGGCCCTTCGGTAAGTCAATGTCCGGGGCAGGCGGGAAGATGGCTTAATGCGAACCAATTATCCTCTCGAGTCCTTTACATATACAACTATTGTGATGATCGACGATTACGATGAATGTCTGTAATCGAAGTAGGGTTGGCGATCCCTGTTTTATTGGCCACTAAAAGGGAACACGTTATTAATTACGAAAGACGCCTTTTGTTAATAGTTCTGAAGATTTTTTCGGGAAATGCTGAAAGTCTGTTACAGCAAATGGGAATTGAAGTTTAATTGGTTTAGGTATTTGCGGAAAAAATAAAGAATTGAAAAGTTGTATAATTTACTTCAACAGCACATATACCCGAGTAGGTATACCTACTTATAAAATTAAGGCGACTACATGACCTAAAGCGCGGTCTTTGTCGGACTGCATAGAAAATAAAGAGAAGCGCGATGACACAACGCTAGTAATTTATTGCAAAATATGAAGCAATTATCTATTTACAAAAAATCTATTGTTTGGACTAAAAAAATTAAAACAGTAGTGCTTTAGTATGTTGCTTGTAGAATAATCTGACAAAAATCATAATGATTGTATGTATATTAGTATGGTTTTTATTGTAAAAATAAAGTTTTTAGAGGTATCTTCATGTTTTTTTCTATCGTATCAAATCAGTTGTATTATGTTTTCAACACACTATCTACCTAGCATATATCCTGAAAAATATCATATAATTTGTGTTAGAGACTTGTATGTGCGCCAGCAGGGCGAAGCAGTGACTCGGATTCAGAGGCGTTGAAATAAAAGGATGCTCACGATTCTACTGTTTTTTAATGAGTAATTTTGGATAACAATCTTCACGTTTATATATATTTTATTTAACATACTGGCCCCCTTTGAGAGCCATAGCTCTCAACCTTGGCTGCCTTGTCTTCCTTTTCTGGCGACGATGATGAGACCGGAAGAGGGCAGATCTTCGAAAACGCCCTCTCGACGACGCCAGCTGCTGTCTTGATGCGAGCAACTCTGGCAACATTGTCTCGTCCCGGATATGTCAGCAGGATTCGCCCTAACCGCCATTTGAGGGGCGGTAAATTGTCCTCTTTGATGAGCACCAAGGAACCGGGAGTGAGTGCACCCTGGTTTTCCTTCCATTTGATACGTCTCTGGAGCTCGGAGATGTAGTCCTTGGCCCAGCGCTTCCAAAAGTGCTGCCTGAGCTGCTCGACACGTAGGTAGCGTGATAAAGTGTGTGAAGGCTTCGCCGTGATGTCTGCGCCTGCAGGAGCCGTCAGAGGCCGGCCGATGAGGAAGTGACCTGGCGTCAGGGGCGCAAGGTCGTCAGGATCTACGGACATTGGGTGCATAGGACGGGAGTTCAGGACGGCCTCTATTTGTACTAAAACCGTGTTGAACTCTTCATATGTTAAATGAGCCTTCCCTATCACGCGTGTTATATGGTGCTTACAGGATTTGACTCCTGCTTCCCACAAACCGCCAAAGTGAGGTGCGTAGGGAGGTATAAATTTAAATTCTATTTGATTATTTGAAGTGTAATCAGTAATACTTTGACAGCTGTTTTGTAAAAAATCAGAAAATTCCTTTGCTGCACCTACAAAGTTTCTACCATTATCAGAATAAATGAGGGTAGGTTTCCCTCTACGGGAAATAAATCTTTTTAAAGCGAGGATATAACTTTCAGATGACAGTGACGTCACAAGTTCCAAGTGTAATGCTCGAGTTGATAAACAAACAAATAAACATAGGTAGCATTTCTCTAACCTAGAACCTCTGCCCTTTTTGTTCAAAACATACAAGGTCCCGCGTAATCAACACCACATTTAATAAATGGAAAACCTGATTCGAAACGTTCACTGGGTAGATTACCCATTATAGGTTGAATGGACTTTGCCCTCATTCGACAACATCTGACACACTGATGCACAACCTTCTTAGCTAGATTCCTACCACCTATTATCCACCACATTTGTCTTATATGTGATAACAAAAGCTGTGGACCGGCATGCAGCATATCATGATGGTTATGCCTAAATAAAAGTATAGTGAACGGATGTTTACTACACAACAGAATAGGATGTTTTTGATCGAAAGGTAAGTCTGAATTGCATAACCTGCCCCCCACTCTCATTAAACTATTTTCATCCAAAAAAATATTTAATGAACATAGTTTACTAGATGATTTAATTTTATGTTTATTAATTAAGGCACTATATTCACTTGGAAAGGCTTCTAGTTGCGCAATTCTAGATAAAAACATAAGTGACCTATTTAATTCCGCGACTGATAACGCGCCCGTGCTGCGTTCCGAATTATGTTTTGCACGTAGATTGTTTACAAATCGGAACACGTATGCATAGACACGTTGTATTTTTATAAATGAAGAATATCGATTGAAATTAATTATACTGTTATTAGGATTATTATTAAGCATACAAACAGTATTTGATTTAATTTCTGGCAAGTTATCACAAAGTGGAACATCACATTGTTGATCCCAGTTGGCAACCGCATTCAATAAAAAATCTGGTCCGTGCCACCACAGATTTGAACTACTGAGTTCAGACAGAGAAATACCACGCGATAACAAGTCCGCAGGATTGGACTTGCCATCAACATGACACCAAATTCCTTTACCTGCCATCAGGTCATTTATTTCTATTATTCGGTTTTGGACGAAAACCTTTAAGGAATGCGGTGACATCTTTAACCAACCTAAGACTATGGTGGAATCAGTCCACATTATGATCCTGTCAAAATTAATGTGCATAGATTTTACTATTTTAGATTGTAATCTAGCACCTATTAGCGCACCGCACAATTCCAAACGTGGAATTGTAACCGGTTTGAGTGGAGCGACGCGAGTCTTAGAACATAACAGCCTGACTGTTACGTCATCATTACTATTTACCGAACGTATGAATGCGCATGCACCGTAGGCCGTTTGACTAGCGTCAGTAAATACGTGTAATTCAATACGATCTGGAGAATTTCCTATCACGTGACGAGGAATCCGAAGTTTATGTAAATCGATTAATGAATGAACAAATTTATGCCAGCATAACAAAACATCTGGTGGTAATGAGTCATCCCAACCTGTTTTGCATAGCCAGAGTTTTTGCAATAGCGCCTTTGCTACTATTACAATAGGGCTTAATAAACCTAATGGGTCGTAAATTTGAGACACTACTGATAAGATAAAACGTTTAGTTATTTTAGATGTCTCAGATTTAATTTTTGTAGTGAAATGAAGTTGATCACTATAGTTTAACCAGCCTAATCCTAACGTTTTATTAGATTGGTTCTCGTCTAACATTAATTCTTTAGAACTTTCACTCTGTATGGAATCTGATGCCACTTCTGGTGAATTAAAAACCCACTTACGCAGCGGAAAACAACCAGAGTCGAACTCATCAGAAACCTGTTTACAAAGGTGAGATAAATGCGATTTATTGTCGTCGCCCATTAATAAATCGTCGACGTACATGTTTTCTAATATTATTCTTGAGATTTCAGGATCATTACAATCTAGTGCCAGCTGACGGACACAACGTATACTTAAGTAGGGCGCGGAGGCGGTTCCGTAGGTAACGGTGTTAAGGCGATACACACCGAGCGGATCTGAATTATTCTCTCGCCACAAGACTAACTGTAAGTTACGTTGATCGTCATGTATGGAAATCTGTCGAAACATTTTCTCTATATCGGCACATGCAACATACCGATATTGCCTGAATCTCATAAGAATAACCATCAAATCATTTTGAAGAGGTGGACCTGTCCATTGGATATCATTGAGAGATTTACCGGACGACGTTTTTTGGCTCGCATTGAAGACAACCCTTAATTTGGTCGTAGTGCTGTGCTCACGGAAGACTCCATGATGAGGCAGAAAGTAACACGGCATGGGGTAATCCTCAATACGAGTCATATGTCCAAGTCTCTCGTACTCTCGCATAAAATCAACATACATTGACCTATAATGCGGTTGACGTTGTAATTTACTTTCCAAGGACATAAATCTATTTTTAGCTACATGGTAGCTATCACCAAGAGTATTTGGTGACTCCTTAAGCGGTATTCTAACCGAGAAACGACCGTTGTCGTCTCGCTTAGTAGTATCATTGAATAATTGTTCACATAAACGATCTTCAGAACAAAGCGATTTTACAACTGGCGAAATTTCTTCAATTTCCCAAAACCTTTTTAACTGATCGTTTACTTCTAATTCGGAAGTTTGGCCGAAATTACACTGCACCTGATTTATGCGCAAGCTCTCAGTGTGTACCGGACCTGAAACTATCCATCCTAGCTTCGTATTATTCAAATACGGACCACTAGGTAAACGGATTTTACCTTCAAGTAAAAGATCCCAAAAATAGTTTGCACCAATTAAAATATCTATTTGAGAAGGTGTGCAAAACAAAGGATCAGCGAGATCAATATTTTCGGGTATATTTAACTTACTCACTAATCTAGAAGCGGGTAGTGTGGAAGTTATTTGCGGTATGGCCAAACAATGCATGCGTATTGTATGATTATTTTTTAAAGAACGTAATTTTATATAACAAGTTTCGTTCGTTTTTGTAACTGTTTGACCTATACCACTGATTTTATAAGTGGACTGTAATGTTTTGGCGCGAAGTTTTTTACAAAATGAACTTGATATGAGGCAGTGCTGGCTACCGCTGTCCAGTAAAGCACGAGCTCTGATATACTGTGTATTATCATCTGCAGCAATTTCTACCACAGCGGTAGACAGCAAAACCGGTTCTAAAGTGGTGTGTAGTATACTAGAGTGCAAGCTAGCTGAAGAATTATGATCTGCGGGTTGCGACTGAGGATCAGAGGCAGCATGAGATACGGCGGAAACTGTGTCTCCATTGTTGAGAACCTCATGCAACAACGAGTTGTGTTTTTCATTACACTGCCTACAAGGTCCGAAAAAACAGTCTTTACTGGAATGACCCACCCGTAAACAGTTTAAGCACAGATTTTTACCCTCGACTAGGTTTAGTTTATCTTGCGGGGGTAAACTTAAGAACTGACTGCAAGCATAAACGGGATGCCTACCCTCACACTTAACACATACACGCTTAGATCTATTCTTGTTATTATTATTCAAAGACTGATTACTTTGAGTAGACACAAAAGTTTGAATCTTTGATGTCTGTTTTCCATTGTTATCTTGAGATACCTTGCCATTTGAATTATTGGAATGATTTGCTTTGACCAAGTCTAAGACTTCAGCTTTTTCCTTTAGAAAGGTAATCAATGTGTCAAATGTTATCGATTCGTTAGTAGTTTTAATAAAATTAATCTTGTATTGCTGCCAGTCCTTATCTATGGCTGCATCAAACTTAGACACAATGATATAGATTAGCAAAGTATCCCAATACTCAATGGGTTCCCCTAACGTTTTTAAAGCGCGTAGATTTCTAAAAATCGAATCAACCATTTTACGAATATAAGGTGCTGATTCTTTTGTAAGGGGTTGTACAGAAAAAATAGATCTAACATGATTATGTACTAGCAAATTTTTATTATCATACCTACCCTCGATCAGATCCCAAGCTATTTTGTAATTACTGGCAGAAAATTCTAGAGATTTAATTACCTGAAGGGCATTACCGGTAAGCGCAGATCTTAAATAATGAAATCTCTGTATATCATCTAGCTCTTCAGAGTTGTGAATCATTGACAAGTATGTATCTCTGAATTCTAGCCAGTTTTCATAAGATCCATCGAATGAGGGCAACGATATAGTGGGCAATTTAACCAGTAACTTGTTTCTGCAGTTATGAGAATTATCACTACTAGTATAACTAACTTTTTGATTTTCTAACAGACACTCAACAGTAGACATGGCACTGTAATATGAATTTTCAAACATTTCACGTTCTAACAACTGTTTATCATATTCCTTTTCATCCACTAATTCCTCAATAGCATATTGAACAGTACTAAAGTTTTGTAATAAGTTAGTTGCCGACAGCTGACGTAGCTTTAACTCGTTTATTTGTTTGGCAGTTAACTTTAAATCGGAATTTGAAAGGGAATCTACACTTTTTACAAACAGCGTCAAACTACCCTTAATAGGACCCCGTTTTCTCACTAACTCCTTAAACGCCTCACTCATATTGACGATTTATGGGAAGAAAGAGTACTCACGGTTATCCTGCAACCACTGTGGTGAATAATGCGCACCACACCCGCTGTTCCTATAAGATATAAGGCGATTTTAGTACAAATAGGACAGAAGGGGGTATGTGGGGTAAGGATTTGGAAAGGTCTTACGCCCCTGAGTCAAGCCGATCTTCCTCGCCGGCCGCTAGTGGACGTCTTCTTGTTGGCACGTCCTTGGTCGCTGGTGATCGCTTTAGATGTGGCTCGTAGGACCAAATGTTGGAGACTTGTATGTGCGCCAGCAGGGCGAAGCAGTGACTCGGATTCAGAGGCGTTGAAATAAAAGGATGCTCACGATTCTACTGTTTTTTAATGAGTAATTTTGGATAACAATCTTCACGTTTATATATTGTACATTTCTTAGAGAAGTGGTGCCATCTAGCCGCAGAGACACGAGCTAATTAGACTCGCCTAACTGTTACAATATGTATTTGTCTAAATCAGCGATCGAACTATCTTCGTTGTTGTCTGCCGTAGTGTCGTTCGGTGGTCACAGATGGCGCTGCTTTAACAATTTGTCTGATTTTGTTTACAGTAGTCGATCATACACTTTTATTGTTTCTAAAACTTGCGTTTTTTGGGTTTAGGTCCTGTAAGCAATACAAATGCTCCTTTTTTATTCTCAGCACTTTGGCATTTGAAGGATTAAGGTGTATACCGGTAGAATATTTTATGTAAAAAACTGGCTGACGTAAAGCTAAAGTATGGGTTTCAAAATTGCTGATACACATTTATGGTATCGGCAATTTTCAGCAGTGTGTTTTGGGGCCGGGTAGCTTGAACGATGGGCTGTCAATGTAACACAGTCGATTAGTCATTAACATTCGCCACGAAGGCACAAAAAACGTCCTCAAAATATTTCTCAGAATAAAAACTGTTTTAATGCAAATTAGCTCATAAATAATGCCACAAGCACCCAAATAATCTGAATATTGTGAGTTCTCGTAAATCAGCTGCCTCTGCTAGAAGGAATTTATTATCCTTTACCCTTTCTACAGGACAGAGTGCGGTATTGTATATTGTTTATGAAAAAACAGGTCAAGTGCGCGTCCCTAGTTCGCATTCTGGAGGGCTCGGTCGGTATAAATCACGGAATAATGAGGTCTGGGGTAACATGCTATATTTTACCGCGGTTTTTTGTACTGACGTTCTTAATTATTCCGAACTCTTTCTCCGTTTAAAAAAAAAAGTAAAGAGCTCAAGTTTGCTCGTTGTTATTGTATGTTTTAATAAGAAATACGGTCGCATAATAAACATTAAAGCAGAAACTAGAGAAGTAGGTACAGTCAACAAAAGATATAAGTATGCAGGATCGTCGGATATAGTTGAAGTTTGGTAAGAAACCGATGGATGTTGTCGACTGAAATTTAATTTGATAAATGAGCTGTTGGTTTTCTATTAATAAAATTTTTATTCGAGAACATCCATCGGTTTCTTACTAAACTTCAACTATATCCGACGATCCTGCATACTTATCTCTTTTGTTGACTGTACATAAATATAATTCATTCTTTAGAATACGTAAGGGGTAGTAACTACCTCGGTAATTATGACAACTTAATGAATGTGCTCTAAATTATATCAGAATAATTACGTACGTCCTCGTTAAATTTCTGAGCGTAATTTGCGTTAACGATCCTTTGTTTTTGGGTTCTCGAGACCGAGGTAGGTAGGTGCCTGAGAACTAAAAGCAACTAATTTTCACAAACGCTGCGAGTTGCCTACCGACGCGTTTGAGAGAATGTCAGGAACAGATGTCGGAAGAATTTAATATAAGCTAACCTGCTACCATGAAGTGAGACATAATCGTGTTTTATATCAAGGTGTATCGCTCTCACTGTTATCTACGTAGCGCGCTCATACGTGATCTGAAAGGGATATCCGGTTACTTTTCCTGCGTTCGATTGTAACTGACTGGTAGACAAGACAAAAAGCGTGGATAAAGAACGGCTTTTTCGATTTATCGTTGCCTTGTTTGCGACTTTGTGTGACTGGATTTGAAATGAGATATTTATAAGAAATTGACCTACATTTTATAATGTATAAATATCCAGGTCAAATAAATGTACAAAAACACTACTTAAATAATTTAAATTCGGTCATATTATTTCAGCGTCTCTCTAAATTCCTACTTAAATCATAAATTAGAAATCAAAGCAACACCCCACGCATTAAAATCACCCAATCGTGCGAGAAAACCATTTTAGCCCTAGTGTTAACTGCTATAGCTCGAAATAAAGCCAACGCTTGCGTTCATTACACCAGCCAACGTTTTAGATCCCTTATTTGTTAAAACAAAATAAGTGGCAAATAAAAGAGGCGCAATATTCAAATAGAGAAGCATCAACGCGCGCTCGTCAGCCGTCAACGTCACGTTCCAAGATGGCGGCTGCCACCACTTTAGGCGCGAAAACGTGACAGGAGTTTATGTTCGAAAATCAAAATTATGTCTGGTGAAGACTTTGTTATTCAAATTATGTATACGTCTTCATAATAACTTATTACTGTGGCATATTGCGTGAATGTATAGCGAAAACCAACATCGAACTGTATGCTTTTCTGTTATGTAAGTAAAACTTGTGTCGAGTTTGAAACTCGAAACAATTATTGAACTTAAGGATAGTATACTCCGCTAGTGTGTTGTATAAAATTGGAGCGAGTAAAGCATTCAAATAGGTTGGCCTGTGTCGAGTTAAAGCGAAAATTACGAAACAATTCAAAAGGTTTTATTTTTAGACAGATCCGAGTTTCTTTATTTCTTTTAATTCGTGTAACACGAAACAAATTACATTCCGAATGTTCCACTTTACACCTATGTTTCGTAATTTGTGTTTTAATTGTTGGTTGAGTGTACCTACTACCTACATTTTACTGACTGGCACTCTGTTTACGCTATATTAAGCTTTATTGTCATAAGCATGTAGGTATGTTTTCAAAGCTTAGAGTGGTGTTGTTTACCGTTCCACAGAGAAGAGAGAAGCCTTAAGACAAGACGTGTTTGAACTGTAATGTTTTCTTTAGGACAACATACAAAGTTGTGGAGAATGGGCAGTTCGTGACGAATCGGGAGGCCTCGGCCTTTCCTTCGGGTATTGTTGAGGAAAATTCGTTTAGATGCGGGCTTGTGAAAACGAAGGGGCTTTGTTTTAGCCTATAAGCTCTGGGTTGATACAATGGATTGAAATTGAAGTCTTTTCTCGAAAAAAAAAATGCAGTAGAATATGTTGATTTGCATTTGCTTAAGAAACACGATTTGGTTTTGTGTTGTTTTGGGTTTAGGGAAGGCATTTTAAAGAAGATTTCGACGCAGTTTAAGAATACGTTATGATAATATTTTAGGTTTGTATATTAACGGTGGTTTCCATTCTTGGCTCTCAAGGTATGCCGAGCCAATGCTGAGTCGAGAAACAACAAATTTCACGCAGACGAACTTTCGGACAGACGCTAGTACATTATATAATGTGCTGGCTTCTTCCCGTAACTTCTTATAATCGTCACATCAAATCACGGACTGATTTACACAAAAGATTAAGTCAGTACATCTACACACTTGACCTACTTTAAACTAAAACTCCTTGATGTCCTTAATGCTCGTTAACGAGTACACACTGAATATTCTGTACACGTTTGATATTACAGAAGCGAGTGTGAGTACAATAATATTACATTAACATGAATTGTGTACACTGTGCACAATACCCCGGGGCACCACCGCCTTATCTAACTCGTTATGTTAGACATTAATTGCAGGATTGTTTTGTGTTACATTTTCGTTATGATTGTAATTATTTGGTTTTATGAGGTGAAAAGTGGGAATTCGTTTAATAAACTCGTTACTGTTTCTTTGCTACGCCGCAGTCAGGTTAACGTGAAGGTGCTACGGCGTAGCTGACGCAAAGATGATACTTCTACGCTGTCTACGCGGCTACGCTCTACGAAGGCTACGCGTCATTGCCTCATCGTCATATGTTTGGGGCGTCTATCTGTTTTATGACTGATATTAGTCCCTTATAACGCTTCAAAAATCACATTTGCAAAGAATTAAAGCATATTACGTCAAGAAATGTTCTTTTCAAATTATAATGTGATAAATACCTCATCTAAAAATATTCCACATAGTTTTAATAGCATGTGGAACTGGGACACATACCTACTGTAACTCACATTTTCAGGATTTCCCAAGTTCCCTATTAAATAAATCCAGTGTGCGACTACAGCTTATCATAGTGAGCAACTTTCAAAGTTAGCTAAGAGGTAGATAACTAGGTATTTGTGGTACCCGTATATTGTAAACTTTAAACTTGTGACTGCTGGATAGAATACATATATAAGATAATTGTTCTCATATCGTAGGTGTAACAATAAAACCAAAATGTGATGCTGTAATTAAAGAAATTTATTTATAATCTAAATATTACTATATAAATGAAATATAAACTAAAAAGATGTATTTATAAACAAAAACAAACCTGTAATTAAAAAAAGACATTTTAAGCGTTATATTACACCAGTCTATTCTTGTTATGATAAAATTATTAATTAAAATATTTTACAACAAAAAAATCATAACAAACTCTTTGGTGTTACTGACCAAAGAGTATTAATCAAATAATAAGAAATATACTTTCTTTACACATATATTATCAAAACATATGGAGTACGTAATACAACGGGAAAAACAAACCCTCAAACTGGCTAGGTTTAATATAGTCGTACATTTGTCGATCGAAAATAAATAGTATGATTTATTTTATATTTCTTCTGATCCTCTTGTTTACCTATGAGCCCATAAAAAGTCACTCGAATCCATGTGAACCATAAAATAACCTCGTTCTTTTTTGAAGTCGATAAAAACCAGTTTCCAATGAGCTCTCATTCCCTAGCTCGCTCAATGAAGAAGCTGTTCTCAAACCACGCGCAAAATAAGTTAAACACGGGAAAACGTACCAGAAACTTCCCAAAGAAGGAAAATGAAGAAAAACGTACTTGGAGAAGAATACTCAATAATGTAATCACCAAACTTCACGCAACTAAAAATTATTAAGCAGAAAACCGATGTTTTTTTGCCAAAGGGCGAAGTTGGGAACTGTTTTCTTCTATTTTATTATTTTGATTAAGTTAGTGGTGAGCTCAAAGGAAGTTTAATTTTCTTCGGGAAAACGTTTGTTTTGACGTTTTCCGTCGGCAACCGCTGTACATCATAGTTTGCTTCTGTCACAAAAATAAGGATATACGACGGGTCCTTTATCAAGAGACGTTCCCATCACGTCGCGTTATTTGTATCTACTATTACTTCATTTTGTTATTTTTATACACATTTTTTTAAGTCTGTTAGCTTATATAATATGTACCTAAATGTTATCTTGTTTGAAAAAATAAACAACTTCCTTAGGTACAGAAATAGGATCTAGGATCGTTACCAGTCCGATAAAAATTTCGTTTTCTGCGAATATAGCAAACAAATCAAATTATGTAATTACTACAAACTAGGAAAGAAAACATTTCCTGGATATAACGCTTTCTCCAAATAAAACTACGCCTTGAACACAAAAGGCCAAAGAATTAACAAGGCAATGATATAAAATTCAATCGACCTCCCTTCTGCTACAATTGGGATCCCACCAAAAGTATAAAATAGATTTCCGAAATCTGTTACACGAAAAAAATTGGAATCAATCAGCATCGCTGAATTCTGATCAGTATTCAAGGTTGGGGGCGCGGTAACGTTGGGGCAACCTTACAGTAATCATTGTGGGCCATCCATTCCGACCCTTTACCTCGGCCAATTTTATTTTGCTTACAAAACCTTTTTAGGATAGAGTTTAATTTTACCTCGCACCTGGGACTAACATTGTTATACCTGGATCAAAACTGCTAACTCGTTGATTCGATAACGTTACTGCGTGTCGGTATAAATAGGTTAACTACGTCTGGGAGGGGATGCCGGCGTGTGGGTCTGACATGGGATAATTTTCAATACGATTATATTCAGCAAATTGACATTTTAAAATGATTTAATTTTGAGTTGCACTTCGCTCAGCTCATGACTGAGGATTTAGTTCAAAACTAAATAAATTGGCAATCCCGGGACTTATTGAATAATTTGAGAATGACAGTTAGCTTTGTTGGACTTTGTGAACGAAACATTATTATATGTCTATGGTGAAATCCTCAGAAAGGGAAGAAATGAACCAAAAAAAAAATGTCTATGGTGAAAGTGTCAAGATGACCTTTTGTATCTATTACCTTTGATGTCATAACCGACTGCAAGAATGTGGCCATACAAATGAATTATATTCCTATGTGACTCTTATTAAAGTTTATTAATTCCACACCTACATAATAAGCTTCATACTAATCTAAGCTCAAATATAAGCAAAATAAAATTAATACTACAAAAAAAAGAATACTTCAGCATTGTTCCAGAATACGCGACTAAGACATGACAAATACATGAAAAAACATTGAGGAAAAAATCTTTAAGGCTTACAGAGATTTTCCTCAATTTCCTTTAACTACAAGAATGTTATTGTAGATTTCTTTATCAAACACGTTTCTGCGATCTCATCCCGTTAGCTCTGATGGGATATTTGTACCAAAAGTTTGAGAGTTATCAATCATGTCAAGGATTTTTAAAATTGGCTCTGGCGGCCGTAAGATTACCAAACTTTGTTCCCATTATCTTCACTTAAGAGTTACATGTTTTTGATGCAAATTCTGTAGGGTAGGCTTAAGTTTATCTTCACTTATTTTTCGCATGATCATGTAAAAATTTCTGGGTTGAATGTCACCCTAAAATTCTTTTACAGCCTTTGTATATCATCCACTCATGAGTGAGCTTTAAAAGTTGTCATGCATGTGTTTTACAACATTTCCCGGAATTAATGCATACCACCAATTAGAATATTATGTTATAATCATAATACATACACTGAATTAAGTATTATATTTGTGTATAAAACTTGTTCGTTTATTAAATTAGTTAGGTATACTGATTGCGGGAGAAAATTGTGTTCATATTCCAAATCTACGTGCCCACACAATAGCACACAAGGTCGAGCGTTGTAGGTACTTCGTCCATTTTGGTGACAGCAATTTACGTAGTTTTAATTATTTTTGTGATAATAAATTACCTTCATTAAAAATGACAGAAATCGATTCAGTAAACGATTCTAAACAAACTACTTTCATAACGTGCACCAATTCAGTTACACATATATATCAAGAATAGGAAACGCGGACAAAAGGACCAAAAGCAGACGTTCTACTAACGAGCAATTATAAGGCGCAGAATTGATCAAAATCTTCAAACCAACTCAAATATATCAAACTAGAATGATCAACAATATTTAGTTTAACTACATTTAGTTACTTAAGTTACAGAGAAGGATCGCGGACCGTAAAATTGGCCCCTGCGTACGGAAGTTGTTTAACCGTCTTGATAGACCAATTTGTAACTATAAATCTGAGAAACTACTGCGAAAACTATGTAATATAAATCATAGCTAGTTTCGCAGTCTCTATCGATCTGTAAAACTGAGTTTAAAATTAAGTTGTTCGTGTTAATCGTATGAGCGAACTCTGTTGTATCGAATTTAAATTAAAGGTTAGTTGGGTGAGGTTTGTATCTTTAGTCTTTTGAAACAAGGGTTGAATTTGATTACTTAAAGATTGAATTTAACTACCTGGTACAAACGATTATTTGGTTAGATCTTTCTTGGATTTACCCTACTTTGCATGAATTATATTTTATTTGGTCCCAAAATATATTATACAGAATTCTAAAATGGTTGTCACATAAAATGCTCAGTATAAAACCACCTTCGTAAGTATTTCCCCAGTAAAGGCAATGCCACGGTGTAGTGGGTGTAGCGTTTAAATTAAATTCGGTCGGTTGAGCTCGGCGAGTGCGATTTGACAAGGGACTCGCTTGCAAAACTCCCGCCTGAATATTCCCAAATGTTACTACACATTTCAACAAAATTAATGTCTAGAGAAGTTAAATTACACGTTTTTAGCGCACCCTATATATTTTTCGCTGGAATAGTAAACTGGTTGAAGTTTATCAACTAATAATATTTCTTAGAGGTTTAATAGTGTGTTGGAGAAAATATTAAGCTCTCTACTGAACATCTCAACTTTAACCCTCTTCGTTAATATTATGAAGTAACCATACTCTCAAATTTAACTAAAAACGCTGGATATGTAGTATCGGAAATTTTTCTTTTAAAACAGACTAATCAGCCTATAATGTTCCCAGTGCTGGGACACAGGCCTCCTTTTGGTGAAAAGGAGTGGGCCATAATTCACCTCGTGGGCCCAGTGCGGGTTGATAGATATCACACGTCTTCGAATTTCTGGTTCCCTCGTGAGAAAACCGGCGTTTTCTCACGATGTTTTCATTCACCGTTTTGACAGCAGTGGTGTAATTTACACAAAGTAAAGTGACTGTCTTGGTTCGAACTTACGTCCTACAGCTGGTAAGTACCCCGGTCGTTACCACTGCTCTCTTTTAAAATACTTTCTAAAAATGCATAAGTATCCCATGCCAAGAAATATAGTAGTATAGTAGTATTCTTTTTCCATGACACTTGATTGCTTAACAAGACCCCGATATCAAACATTCCAGGGCTGCCAACCCGAATCTCGTAGTTATCAACAACCAGAACTACTCGTATGTTATTCATCAGGCTGTTTCTAATTAAATTAACTGTACATTAGATCCTGCGTTATCCTGCCGACATATTGGTGGAACTTGTCAGCTGGCTTAGCCTTCCTGACGCGGGTCGAGGCGTCCGAGCGCGTCCAACTAAGCGAATAAAATGATAAAATGCTGTCTCATTTACCCCGTCCATTATTGTTGATATGATATATAAGCGTCTTAGGTACTACGTGGTGATAGATAGAACAATGAATCTTAGTAGACTTCGAAAGTACCTACCTACTTAGTAAAAAAATAGCTGTATGTACCTACACATCTGCCTAACCTTTCGTTGAATACATGTTATGATGACGTATTAATATTAGGTACATTTAATATTGAGTTTAAAAAAGAAGTAGGTTTTTTGCGGCTCTGCCGATGTTGCGACGAGAGTTCCCATAGATATCTGTGAGAGTTCCAAAACAGACCATCTACAAGGTGCGACAAAAATTTAATTGTCTTAATTTTATTATAAAGAAGTCTATAATTTGTTGTTTAGTTGTGATACAGGAACTTCTAGTACAAGAGCCAGGGCTACACTGATGTTTGTGTCTTGAATTGAAAAAAAAACATAAGTCGGTAATAAAAAGTTCCGTATCAAAAGAGTAGTAAACATACCTGTACGGAACGTGAAATGTAACGTAAACTAAAGGCCGCGGCTTCGCCCGGGATTACGGAAATTATCGTGCATGCAAGTAGCCTAAGTGACTCCTTATAACATCAGCTATCTGCTAGTGAAAGTTTCGTCAAAATCAGTCCAGCCTTTTCGGAGATTAGCCAGAACAAGCAGAAAGATGGACAGAGAGCAAAAAAAATGTATAAATTGTTTTTTTTTTATAAGTAGGACCGCATATACTTTCGTATGCATTTAGTAAAAAGCTGTTATTTTGACATTACAGAAAGACACTTCAATTTTAGTTTTTTGTATAGATTCCATGTAGAAGAAAATTTGGAAATAAAATAGGGAAGCGACTTTGAACAATTGTGAATGATGTACTAAATACTCAAATTAGCTGGCATAAAATGCACAAACATTTTCAATGAGAGTTCGTGTAAAATTAATTCCATCTGTATTCATGTGTTTACGTTACAGACACACATTAAAGAGTTTAAATAAATAGTATTTTGCTAACTGCGAATAAATATTGCTATTTATTACACCTGTGTCAGAGTAAACACCCAAGGGATTTTAATATTCGAGTATTTAAGTGCAATATCAATAATATTCAAGTATTGGCACAAACATTCCATTTCTGCGCGATAAAACACCATCTTAGGTTGAGCTTCCCCGCCTCCCGTTCCACATGGTTGTAAGGGGGGTGAAGGTTGCTCGTGAGGATATTGGAAGGTCTTTCTCAACTGGCTGGTTGATGGTTCGTGCCCTCAAATGGGTTAATCGCTTGGAGTCGTTGGCAGCATCTGCACCTGACGGACTGAATTACGGTATCAAGCCTGTACGTTCTCACACAAAAAGCATTCGGCATACATTTGCACGAATTTAGTTTTCATATCGTAAGGGTGTGAATGTGAGGTATTATGACAGTAGTTAGAAAGTTCATATGAAATTCGTTTAATGTTTGCTTTTTAGTTTTATAAGTTGTTTCTTGTGTGTTGTTGCGAATAATATTTCGTAAGTTAAGTTATAAGTTAGTAAGATAAGTTAAGTGATAAGTTCGTGTGGTTAGTTGAAACTCTCATAAAGTTATCGCCAGCTTATATATTCAGTTCCCTCGAAAATCATGAAAACGACACCCATGATGAAAAATCTGAAAATTTTGATGATTTTGCCATCTTTGATGTTCATTTAGACCTCACTATTGGCTTCAGCACCCTCGAAAACCATTAAAACTATCACGAGAGAGAGAGAGAGAGAGAAAGTCACATAACGCTTTTTCGTTACGTGACGATATCTCAGTTTTTTTTTTCAGTTTATTCTTACCGCAAAATGCGTTAAAAAACTTCCGTTAAAAAACTTCGTTACAATAATCTTCTTCTAAATAAATCATTAAAATTTGTCTTCAAAATTTTATTTTATACTACGTAAGCTCCCAAAAAACTAAACGGAAAGTTCAAAGGACAAAACTTAACCAATTCCTTCAGTTGACATTTTAAATTCAGCAGTATGCCACCAAAAATTATATAGAAAGATATATAAATCTATAATCTATAATGCTCCAGTCCGCTGCGTTTCAAAAGTCATTTTAAGCTGAAGTGGAACGGTCAGTAGCAGCCAGGAAAGTAGGTATGGTGCAAAGTGACCAGTAGATACCTAAGCAAATATTACGAGTAAGAACACGATGTCTTGGTAACAGGCAGGTACGTGCAATGCGAGCTTCGAAGAACAACTACTATTATGAAAATTCAATGCCAATAACCATTGAATATCAATGAAGTATGTCAGTTGGTTTCTTTTTTAGGTACAGATATACCTACATAATGTAAGTACCTAACTACAAGATTTCTGTTTGTTGGCAGTGCTGTTTCGATTAAAAGAGCCTAACCATTATACTGCATTTCATAAATATTATCTAAGGTGTAGTGGAACGGCTATAAGCATACAGCAAACGTGTGTGGTTCAAAAAGTGTCAGTAAATAGATGTGAAGAACTCGATGTCACGGCCGAATAAGTAGGTAGGAACGTGCATTCTTGCAATGTTAGCTTCGAAACTCTTCTATTACGAAAATTCTATGTAGAAGAATGCCAATTCAATATTGATATAAATTTATATTTGTGTTAGGCATGTGATCAGTATTTATAAATAGTTCATGTTTATAAAGTAGAGCTAAAGGATCGCTATTTTAAACAAACATTTCTAATTTTTTTTTTTTAATTAGCAGAAAAATACTGTTGGGTATATTCTGCCATTCTTCCCGGTTGCGTGCGTCCCTCATCCGGGTGTTTCCCGTGACTTTGACAACCCAACCCGCTTTTGGCGGCCCTGGTTTCCTTGGTCTAACCTTGATCACCATTCCGGTCACATTTACTCCATCGGCTATCTCCTCGTCTAACCAAAAAAAAAAAAAAAAAAACCCACCCCGGTGTTCCATCTCACACCTACATCTCCTCGTCTAACCAGACCCAACTTCACTTGAGGCGCATACCCTTGACCCGACGCCGTAGAATAACAATGGATTTTGATGTTACGTGCTCGGTCTAGTAGAGGTTTGCCGAGCATGACTCGCTCCTTAGCCCTATGTTTCACTCGCATTCGGTGGACAGTCTCCTTTGTGAGCGTCCATGTCTCGGCTCCGAAGGTCTCAATACAATGTCTCAGGTAATAGAATCACGACTTCCCAACAAATGTCCCGTTTCATTGCATTTCATAGCCTATTGAACTAAAGTACTAGAAAGCGGTCAGAAATATATCGAGCTGTAATACTGGTTTTCAGCCTCTTCTTACTTACATAAGGCGTTTCTTTTGCCTTTGGAAATAGACACTGCATTATTCCTACATGCACAAGACCATTACATCTAAGTTTCTCGTTCGCTAAGGTTCTCGTTTTCGTAAATAAAACCACGAAAATATCTCATGTTTCGCCTTTGAGAGGTTTAGTGCGAAGTACCTAAAGTGTAAGTGAATTCAGGTTTAGCTCTCGGTATCGACTTAAATACTTGTGTGTGATACAGTTACTATTTTCTAAGAAGTGAGGAACTTCATGAAGTAAACTTGAACTATGTAGGTACGGGTTAAGTTATTTCTTTAAAGGAAGCCCTAAAAAGAGCTTGTTCGTATGGCGACTATGTTGAAGTTAGTTCACGTGGTTTGATACGTTTCTGTCCATTTTATACTGTAGTTTGCGTGATGTCATTTACAAAATAAATGAAAATTTGACTTTTCTCTTAATTACATAAGATTGCGCCTATATATTCCCCAAAGTATTGCACCCCATATGCCTTCCATATATTATTTTTTTTTTTTATTTATTTATTCATTCATATATAGCCTAATTGTTAAATTCAACACCCAAATCAGTTTATGAAGTACATTTTTGACCCATTCCAATTTAACACAGAGTTGCTGAAACGTTAATTAAGCTTTAACAGCGTTTTCTGTAACCATCGCAATTTCTAATGGCCCCAAAAACATTATTCATTTGTTAGAAATTTAATTCCACTTAAGTTAAAAGCAATAAATTAAAAAGTGTTGAGCCAGGTCCAAATCTAGATAATTATAATATGTATTAATGTCATTAAGCTGAACTTTTGAATTTATAGGTAACTTCCCTGTCAGCAGGTTTTTCTTAAAACTGACATAAAATACACACAGACTTTTCCGAAAAAAAAAACTGGTCCTTGGTAGAACCGCGTTTTATAAATAATTTTTGTTATCTGAATAAAAATAAATTGCGACAAGTCTGCTAAGCGTCGTGATTATACGTAATTTTTAAAATTTGGTTCATAGGGGTTAACAAGTAAGGCGGTACCTACAAACGGAGTGAATAGGGTGGCAGGAGTGATTAATGTTGAAATAATATACAGTTTCTTGCCCGCAAGGGCACTTTATCGTTAATAATAATACAGTAACACAGAGCCCTTTTTGGCAACAAACATGTATATTATTTCAATGTTAAAATTCCTTTTAAAGTTTCGTACCGATTCACCCCTGCATACCTATACACCTCGTCTGACGGGTCTAGCCTAACTTGGTAAGTCAGTCCAGCTAAAAATCTTACGGATTGGCTTAACTTTCTGTCAACGCCATACAAGGCTGGGTATACTTCTTCCCTATGGAAAAAATATACCGAATATTAAAATCGGTCCATATGGTTCCCTTGCAGGGCAAAGGCTTCTCATTCCTTTTTCCACACAACTCGATCCTGAGCCAATATGAACCAATTTAAGTATAGGCGTCAAGTTCTTCCCGCCAGGCCTGGTCTGGGTCCCACGCCTGGGTCTCCCACGATGCCGTTGGACGTATTCAGGAACCCATGCTGCAGTGGTCTTAGCTCACAATGCATCCGACATGCGGCAAACATGTCCGGCCCAGTTAAGTTTGGCTGCCTTTCGGGGGACTTAACTTAGGGGTTATCAATACCCATGAAAGAAGAAAAATTATAGCCGTTAATTAGTAGAGTTCTTCAGGGGACGTTACTTAAGCTTAACAATCGCAACGAGTGAATTCTTCTGCCGATGCAGATGTGTTAGACTGCGTACTAATATTTTAAGATTGTAATAAATTTTAATTGTAATGTAATTTGCCATCAAGCTGAACATTGCTTCATAAATCAGGCTACCGCAACAAGTGCTGGTTATAGCGACACAAACGGTGGGGCGCGGTTTTCTAACGTTATTTAGTTGAAGAATACCGTTTCTGCCGCGGATATCGATGGTTTCAGCTGATTGCGTGCCGTTTTCAAAGGGTTGTGTATTCAGCTGAAATTGCAAAGGTTTATTTGATATTTTATAACCGATTTTTCTCTCTCGTTATATCGTCTGTCTTCTAGGTAGCTCCTAAGCTACATGCATCTGAATAATTCAATTGCCTAAATACTCTACTTCAATAAAATTAATCCCCATAAAATGCTAATACAAAACTCCGGAGAGAAACACCACATTTTTAAAAGTCAATTTAAATCTCCCGCGGAAAAATTGCAAATTAAGGCCTGGCCAGGCAGATTATTTTCTGAAACAACTGGCAGGTTTATGTGCGTATTATCTGCGGGATAATATATTAATATACGCGGCCCCCGAAAGACCCTATTTCACATAGTAAATTTAAAACTGTCAAATATCTCGCATCTGCGCAGCGGGGTAGGGTTGGCGCTCTATTTTGATCAAATATTTACATTACCTACAACACGGGTCTGACATTTTTCTCTTCCATTCAAATTGTCAATAATGAATATTGTAGAGCGAAGCTGACAGCCCGAGGCTGCCCCACACCCGGCGCGCTTCTGTTACAAACGCTCAAATAAACGTTAAAATTTATCGAACACGACGCGCCCAGATAAAATTCGCATCTTAACAATAGATGGCACATTTGACGTGACGTGAAAGACGTTATTCACGGAGGGGACGTGACCCATTCGGAGGGGGGTAGGGCCTTGGACTTGTCTCATAAC
The DNA here is from genome assembly GCA_963855955.1 of Luperina nickerlii. NCBI lineage: Eukaryota > Metazoa > Arthropoda > Insecta > Lepidoptera > Noctuidae > Luperina > Luperina nickerlii. Next base: position 9,403,414 of record OY979679.1, on the reverse strand, counting down.
CTTTCGGCGTTAATGTCGACGGATAAAACAAAGGGACACCATTAGGGAAATGTCCGCGTTTGTATCGAAAAGAATACGTAATTACGAGAATATTTAATCTTTAAATACTTGAGATGGACTTCCATTATAAAATTTCAATTGAAATTCCGTCGACGTCTTCTTCATTTTTTACACCTAGAGTTATGGAACAAAGGATTTTATGAAGAACTTGGTTTGATTCATTGAAATTGGGTACAAATCTAGGCATACCTTTAAGCTTTAAGACATATATTTTTCAGTCCGGAGGCTTGTATACTAGGGAGCTTAAACGTGCGCAGCTGAATATCCCCAAGATTTATTACTTTCCCTGGCCAGCTCTCCAGCAGGATTGCGATCATAACATGAATACAGATGAGTGATGGCGCTTATCCATCTGATTAAGCCTCTTCGTTGCCTGTATTGGAAAAGAGGCTTAACGTTGTCTCAACATTTCCCTAATAGGGTTGAAAATCATAACGGCTTCGTCCAAAGATTTAGCGAAAATAAAAATAAAGATGAACGTTATAGACACCCTGAATTTGTTTTCTTGAAAAAAAAAAAACATTCATAATTTTCGGAGATTATCCCACGGGAAAGTGCTACCGGGACAAAAAATACAGTCTATATTACTCCTTATAACATCAAGTATCTGCCAGTGAAATGCCCGTTAAAATCAGTCCATCCCTTTCGGAGATTACCCGGAACAAACAGACATAAATAAAAAAAATGTTTTTTGTTATAAGTACCGTGCATACTTTCAGTGCAAATGACAGCTTTTTACTAAATGCATAATAATGCATTTAGTAAAAAGCTGTCATTTTGACATTACAAACAGACATTTCAATTTTGTTTATTTGTATGTATGTATAATTATAATATATACAATTATACATATATATATATACATATCTATATTTAAGGAACACATTGTATTTCCAGAACAAATTTGTTTCCATTGCGACCGTTTCCTAATATGCGACAGCACTCAATCTGAATTTGCATTTCCACCACGTAAGTAAGTGGCAAAATTATAAGTTCTAGCACGTCACTAGGTAGTGTGAAGAGTATGTGCAGTGAAAAATGTAAGTAATAAAAGTGCTGATGCGGCGGCACGTCCCCCGACCGACGTGGCACTCCTACTACACGCGAACAGCCGGCTTGCACTTATGAAAGCATATTTGTTCCATATTTCTGGACGATAAATAAATTCCTATAAAGGTTTTGCGTTGACTTCTCTTTGCATTTTTTGGTTTGTAATTTGAGTTTGATATTAAAATTGTGGATTTAAATGAGTTCGTGTTTCATATATTTTAAAAATGCATTTAAAACATAGCCTGTTTGAGCGAGTTGTTCAATGAACTAATTATACTTTGGTTGACTCTTCACATGACCAGAGGGCTGGCATATTTTTAGCCCGAAGAAAAAACATTGCCATCCAACGTGATAATGCTGCTAGCCTTTTGGGCACTTATCCCATTGACAGCGATGCGGACGAATTTTTTGATGCTCAATGAGCTCCATCCTTTTTCTTTTATTATATACCTGTTTATATATAATATGTTTATTTTAGTGTTTTTTTTTTTTTCTCTTTATTTGTTTTGGGGTTTTTGTCTAAACAGATATGTCAACCCCATCGTGCCTTTTATCACTGTAACATTAACACTTATAATAATAACACTTATAATAATTTTAACACATAACTTAATACTAAACTAAACAGTTCAACAATCTATGAAACTGTGATAAAAGATAGAAGTCACCGATGAAGGACTGTAAATTGTAGAATAGGTTAAGTGTGTTAGAAATAAATTCTTAAAATTAAAAAAAAGAACTAATTAATTTTCTTCGGTATTTGCCGTTAAAGTAAAATATTATGATTACAGAAGATGTTTTTTTTTACTCTGCTGTACTGATATTTTTTATATCTTCTCTCATCTTAGTTATACATAGTTACAAGATTTTCTACGTATCGTGCTGTATCTGCTGTCCCGCCCTTTCTTATTGTTTAAAATGCGCCTACAAAGACCATTAGGCGAAAGAACCATTCTTCTCACACAAAAACAACCCCCGTACCTAAAATGTAATGTAATGTTAATACTTAAATATGTACGTAACGTACGTACGTATGTATGTACGTATGTGTATGTGCATATACTCACGAATTTCGTTCTAGAAGCCTGTCGTATTACATAACTGACAATTGCTGAAAATTCCCTTCTCACCTCGCGTTGATGTCACCTTAGCAACGTCTATCGTCTATCAAGGGAACACAATAACATCTCGAAACATTATACGAAAGGGTTGGAGACATGGAGGAGGTAAATATAGAGAGGATTTTCGAATATCTTACAAAGAATTTGTGGAGTATGTAGGAGAAAACGACACACCTGTCTTTTAAGGGCACACTCATTGCGTAACAGGCGCAGTTATTGTTTCATGAGTTAGTAAGTGCACACCTATTTAGAAACATGCCAGCTCGAACTTCTGAGGCTTCTGTCAGTACTTAGTTAATATGAAAAATATCGAAGCAATTACCATTTTGCTAGAGTAAAATAATTGACAGCCTATTTTCCTCGCCGACATCACTGACCGTCAGCGCTGCACCAAATCCGGCCTGACACATACCTGCGCTGTTTTTTATGGGCATGCCTGTCATATCGTTTTTCCATGTGCTCACTACTCCGTGGTGCAACCTTCGCTCGTGGTTATAACACTAAATATATAACAGTTTGGTACTCGGTATACGCCCAAACATTTTGACCCGTGTTACCAATTACTCAAACTTAATTTAACATGCTGTAACTTAAGGGTCTGCGGTACTGTCAACATAACTGTATAGTAGCCAACATTTGACTTTCTGGTGTTATATACAATGTAACCTTAATATAATATGTTGTGTCAGCTTCAGACAGTTTAATTTACTATGTGATCCTAGCTTCAATCTCCTTACCCTCATTTTCAAAGAAGCGATTAAAGGGAACATATCTTTGGATCTTGTTTCGTTTTCTTGTATTCTGCAATTTACTTTTTTTCATTAGGGTCCTAGATAGCCGCAAATGTTTTATTAGTTTATCTTTAAAACCTACACTGCTACCAAAGATTTTTTTGGTGGTCAAGTGAAGTAAACAGGGCAACACAAAATATGTGGTGAACTCGTGTATGAACATAAAAGTGATTTCACATAAAAGAGGAATATTTGACACGAGTAAGTTGGCTAACAACTCCAGCAGTGTGCGTTTTGAATGTTACACAATAACTGTAGCTACAACGCTGTCTCGCTACTCATTTGTCAAACTTCAAAATTGGTCCTTTAACTCATTCAACGAAATCCTATAACAGCTGATACCGAAACTTTTGTATCAAGTAGATTAGTTTGAATTTACGACATGTATCACACACATTTTGACTGTAAGTATTTTAATTAAAAAACTTTACCAACATGCATACAGTAACAGATATAATATCGGGCAGCCCGCATCTGGTGGCGACCGCACACCGCAAGGCTTACAGCGCGCCGGCCGGCCAGCTATTCCCCGGTTACCAAACTTACGTGCGGCCGTACCGGTGGCTTTCTATTCAACAAACTGTCGGACGCAGTAGTTACTGCATATTGCACTCGCACTTTACACTCAAGGAACATCTCTTATATCGCAATGGCTTTTTGCTATCGAGGAAATAGAAGTTATTGTTTTGTTCACTACAAACAATAAACTGCCTTCTCTCTGTGGAGCGTAAAAGGATAAGGACACTAAGTCAAAAGTATTAAAACGAAAAGTCCGTTCTTTCAATTAACTGTGTAATCTCGCGTAAGACATTTTAATTAATTGGCCAATAGAATTCAACGTTTAATATTTAAGATTCGACACCAGACTTTGATCACAGATTTGTGTTGATTGATTTTTGGTTTGTTAAATATCATCAGGGGCATTATTTTTTGTGCTGACAACAATGTATTGCCATGGTAAACATTCATATTATTAGATGACGTGTTGTGAAGGGGTGAATATATCGCAGATATCGTGAACCTCCCCCTAAGTTCCTAAGATGGCGATCGGGTGTAGGAATATAATGTTGAGTATGCACAATCTTGCGAAACGGGGGATTATTGACCCAACCGACACCCAGTGCGAATGCGGTGCTCCCGACCAAACCATGTGCCATATGTTGGAGTGACCGAAGTGTCCATATCCCTACACCTTTGAGGACCTAAAAAACGCCACGAATGCCATGATTAACGTGGCCAGCAGCTACTGGGCCCAACACATAAAACATAATGTATTGTTTTTACTTTCGTCAGCAATCCGAAAAAAAGAAGACATGGCAACGTTCCTTGTACAGAAGAAGTCTTCCAGCTTATACTTAAAATGTACAGTTTTATCTCTTCCTAGTCATCTACTACATTTAAGGGCGGTATTGCAGAAGCCTGAAAGCAATTCGCGAGAACACATCTCGGTTCATGATTCAGGGTTATCTACCCGTGCTTGCTCTGGGGAAATGTTTAGCAAATTCTGTTGCGCTGGCTTGATTAATTTTGAAGATGCTGAGCTGTGAGTTTGATTCTTGTTATAGTTTTGGATTTGGGTTGAGGATGTAATATACAATAATAATAATATGCCCCTTTATTCTGAATTGTTTTTGGTTTTTTCAGTTATTCAAGTTAAAGTATGTCCCTCAATCCAGCATGCCAAAGGCCTGCTCTAACAATTTCCATTGTATTCTATCATGAGCCATTCTTCTCAAGTTATTTAGGGTGGAGATGAGGAGGGAGGAGAAGGGAGGAGTGGGGTTAAATATATAGGTATAAATATATTAATAAAGTACCAGCGACTCGCCTCTGCTTCGCATAGTTTATGACTTGACAAAACATCCAGATTTCATTGTTATTTTTTTTCTTTCAATATTACCTATTGTATTATACACATAAGTAAACCTTTCACTGCATCAAATCCATTGCGTAGTTCAGAAGAACAATGCGGTCACACAGACCGAACCGCAAAGCGACTTAATTTTTTTTATATTTACGTATAGATTATACTTATATGCTTAGTTTCATGTTAGTAAATATCTAACGTATTGACCTTTCTTTTGGAGACTAGCCCCAAAAGAAAGGTCAATACGTTCGATATTTCCCAGATGACGCTCAGATATTAAGTCCTACCATGCAGTAGGGGTGCTCCTATTGCCAATCATTGGGCACCAGTCCAAAATCGGTCTGGGCAATTACTGTGAATTCCCGAACAAAATGCCAAAAAAACTTGAAACCCGAGACCTCTACTAATGACGCTCTATAAAGCATTTTGAACTTTTTAATTACCGAAAACAAAACCGCGCCCAATCTAGGAAGAACTGACTCAAGAATGGCTGTTGAGACCACAAAGAACTTTTAATTCGGTTTATCTTCTAAATACCGATGGTCCTAGAGACAATCCAAGTTTTAATGTAAGGGATATTCCAATAATTTATATTAAACCCGAAACTAGTGAGGCGGGTTCGATTGGGAACCAATAACTTGGAATTCAAACTACGATAAAGTGAAGCGCAAATTATACCTTAAATGATGCTTTTACCCTACATATAATAAAGAACAAAGGATATTGAATCTGGTATTTTCTTTCAGTAAGTATATTATTTGCGCTGATTTGATGATTTGAACATAACCAATGTGTTTTATTGATTGTGTGCATTGTCATCGAAAGGGTGCCAACGGGATAATATACTAAGCCTCCGCTATCCGTCTGTCCGTCCGTCTGTCTTTCAGCGGGTTGTATATTACAAACCGTAATAGGTAGACAGTTGAAATTACCACAGAGTGTGTATTTATATTGCGAGTGCGTGTCGCACTTGGCCGGTTTTTTTTATACAACGTCGTCGTCGTCGTCTTCCCGTCAAGCATGTCATAGGGTGAGTGGGGGGAAGATAGAAAACGGGGTAACACAAAAAGTTGTCCATAACGTCAGACTTAATGCAGTTTTTGCAGTGATGGCAACATTGTTAAGATCGCCATTTTGTTACGTCGCACATCTCAATCAGCGTTTACCGCTTTGAGTAAATGGTTGTGTGAAAAATGCAAATTTCTGCGCAGTGACTTTTACGCAAATTAATCGAGTGTTTTAATCTTACCCCGTGTCCTGTAACTTTACTTACGAGGTGGGTACGAATGTTTTATTGGAATATCTACTCATTATTTTTAATTCTTAGTTGTGTTATTACATCCAAATATGGCTATTTTTCGTATTTTAGGATTTATTTCAATTTTCCATCTTTACCCACCAATATTTGACGGGGTAAGAAGAACATTTAAAAGTTTCGACCTTACCCCGTTTTCAAAAGTCATACTAATAGTCAGATGTTCTCAAACTGTTCATGATAAGATAAGTATACAAAATAAAATAATCAGTACCTACCCTTTTATGATTTTATGATGTTCTTATAGAATATCGTTTATGCAAAGTTTGAATGAATTAATTTTGTGTATAATTGATTAGTGATTACAAATATTATTATTATAAATACCAACTTAGGACTACCGAATGACTATTCAATAATTGCATTTTGTCAATTCAGAATCACCATGCCACGTAACTACGTCCGGACATCTCTACGCGCAACTTCCTACACCCATGACGATATTGCTAACGCCATAGAGAAAGTAAAACGGAAGGAATCTTTATAATATAATACGTCATAGTGTGAAAGAACAAGACATCCCGAAAAATCCGTGCCGAAGTCGAGATTATTATGTTAAGAATTAAGGTACAACTTCGTAGCCAACTGCAAGCAGCAGCAGCAGGCGACGTGTCGCCACGACACTACTGGTTTCTATGTGTTTCTATGAAATACCTTCCGTAGCTAGCGACACGTTGTTTTCATAGAAATACATAGACCCCAGTAGTGTCGCAGCGACACGTCGTATGCTGCTGCTGTCTGCAGTCGACTACGAACTCGTACCTTTAGATGTAATAAAGATTAAAATTGAATCTTTAAAGATATTGATCCTAAATATGGCAAATTAATGTAAGATAAGCGATTTGTTATTGCTTTTTTGTTGTTTTTGTTTTTTTTTTTTGTTCTTGAAAAATATCGAAGCAATTACCATTTTGCTAGAGTAAAATAATTGACAGCCTATTTTCCTCGCCGACATCACTGACCGTCAGCGCTGCACCAAATCCGGCCTGACACATACCTGCGCTGTTTTTTATGGGCATGCCTGTCATATCGTTTTTCCATGTGCTCACTACTCCGTGGTGCAACCTTCGCTCGTGGTTATAACACTAAATATGTAACAGTTTGGTACTCGGTATACGCCCAAACATTTTGACCCGTGTTACCAATTACTCAAACTTAATTTAACATGCTGTAACTTAAGGGTCTGCGGTACTGTCAACATAACTGTATAGTAGCCAACATTTGACTTTCTGGTGTTATATACAATGTAACCTTAATATAATATGTTGTGTCAGCTTCAGACAGTTTAATTTACTATGTGATCCTAGCTTCAATCTCCTTACCCTCATTTTCAAAGAAGCGATTAAAGGGAACATATCTTTGGATCTTGTTTCGTTTTCTTGTATTCTGCAATTTACTTTTTTTCATTAGGGTCCTAGATAGCCGCAAATGTTTTATTAGTTTATCTTTAAAACCTACACTGCTACCAAAGATTTTTTTGGTGGTCAAGTGAAGTAAACAGGGCAACACAAAATATGTGGTGAACTCGTGTATGAACATAAAAGTGATTTCACATAAAAGAGGAATATTTGACACGAGTAAGTTGGCTAACAACTCCAGCAGTGTGCGTTTTGAATGTTACACAATAACTGTAGCTACAACGCTGTCTCGCTACTCATTTGTCAAACTTCAAAATTGGTCCTTTAACTCATTCAACGAAATCCTATAACAGCTGATACCGAAACTTTTGTATCAAGTAGATTAGTTTGAATTTACGACATGTATCACACACATTTTGACTGTAAGTATTTTAATTAAAAAACTTTACCAACATGCATACAGTAACAGATATAATATCGGGCAGCCCGCATCTGGTGGCGACCGCACACCGCAAGGCTTACAGCGCGCCGGCCGGCCAGCTATTCCCCGGTTACCAAACTTACGTGCGGCCGTACCGGTGGCTTTCTATTCAACAAACTGTCGGACGCAGTAGTTACTGCATATTGCACTCGCACTTTACACTCAAGGAACATCTCTTATATCGCAATGGCTTTTTGCTATCGAGGAAATAGAAGTTATTGTTTTGTTCACTACAAACAATAAACTGCCTTCTCTCTGTGGAGCGTAAAAGGATAAGGACACTAAGTCAAAAGTATTAAAACGAAAAGTCCGTTCTTTCAATTAACTGTGTAATCTCGCGTAAGACATTTTAATTAATTGGCCAATAGAATTCAACGTTTAATATTTAAGATTCGACACCAGACTTTGATCACAGATTTGTGTTGATTGATTTTTGGTTTGTTAAATATCATCAGGGGCATTATTTTTTGTGCTGACAACAATGTATTGCCATGGTAAACATTCATATTATTAGATGACGTGTTGTGAAGGGGTGAATATATCGCAGATATCGTGAACCTCCCCCTAAGTTCCTAAGATGGCGATCGGGTGTAGGAATATAATGTTGAGTATGCACAATCTTGCGAAACGGGGGATTATTGACCCAACCGACACCCAGTGCGAATGCGGTGCTCCCGACCAAACCATGTGCCATATGTTGGAGTGACCGAAGTGTCCATATCCCTACACCTTTGAGGACCTAAAAAACGCCACGAATGCCATGATTAACGTGGCCAGCAGCTACTGGGCCCAACACATAAAACATAATGTATTGTTCTTACTTTCGTCAGCAATCCGAAAAAAAGAAGACATGGCAACGTTCCTTGTACAGAAGAAGTCTTCCAGCTTATACTTAAAATGTACAGTTTTATCTCTTCCTAGTCATCTACTACATTTAAGGGCGGTATTGCAGAAGCCTGAAAGCAATTCGCGAGAACACATCTCGGTTCATGATTCAGGGTTATCTACCCGTGCTTGCTCTGGGGAAATGTTTAGCAAATTCTGTTGCGCTGGCTTGATTAATTTTGAAGATGCTGAGCTGTGAGTTTGATTCTTGTTATAGTTTTGGATTTGGGTTGAGGATGTAATATACAATAATAATAATATGCCCCTTTATTCTGAATTGTTTTTGGTTTTTTCAGTTATTCAAGTTAAAGTATGTCCCTCAATCCAGCATGCCAAAGGCCTGCTCTAACAATTTCCATTGTATTCTATCATGAGCCATTCTTCTCAAGTTATTTAGGGTGGAGATGAGGAGGGAGGAGAAGGGAGGAGTGGGGTTAAATATATAGGTATAAATATATTAATAAAGTACCAGCGACTCGCCTCTGCTTCGCATAGTTTATGACTTGACAAAACATCCAGATTTCATTGTTATTTTTTTTCTTTCAATATTACCTATTGTATTATACACATAAGTAAACCTTTCACTGCATCAAATCCATTGCGTAGTTCAGAAGAACAATGCGGTCACACAGACCGAACCGCAAAGCGACTTAATTTTTTTTATATTTACGTATAGATTATACTTATATGCTTAGTTTCATGTTAGTAAATATCTAACGTATTGACCTTTCTTTTGGAGACTAGCCCCAAAAGAAAGGTCAATACGTTCGATATTTCCCAGATGACGCTCAGATATTAAGTCCTACCATGCAGTAGGGGTGCTCCTATTGCCAATCATTGGGCACCAGTCCAAAATCGGTCTGGGCAATTACTGTGAATTCCCGAACAAAATGCCAAAAAAACTTGAAACCCGAGACCTCTACTAATGACGCTCTATAAAGCATTTTGAACTTTTTAATTACCGAAAACAAAACCGCGCCCAATCTAGGAAGAACTGACTCAAGAATGGCTGTTGAGACCACAAAGAACTTTTAATTCGGTTTATCTTCTAAATACCGATGGTCCTAGAGGCAATCCAAGTTTTAATGTAAGGGATATTCCAATAATTTATATTAAACCCGAAACTAGTGAGGCGGGTTCGATTGGGAACCAATAACTTGGAATTCAAACTACGATAAAGTGAAGCGCAAATTATACCTTAAATGATGCTTTTACCCTACATATAATAAAGAACAAAGGATATTGAATCTGGTATTTTCTTTCAGTAAGTATATTATTTGCGCTGATTTGATGATTTGAACATAACCAATGTGTTTTATTGATTGTGTGCATTGTCATCGAAAGGGTGCCAACGGGATAATATACTAAGCCTCCGCTATCCGTCTGTCCGTCCGTCTGTCTTTCAGCGGGTTGTATATTACAAACCGTAATAGGTAGACAGTTGAAATTACCACAGAGTGTGTATTTATATTGCGAGTGCGTGTCGCACTTGGCCGGTTTTTTTTATACAACGTCGTCGTCGTCGTCTTCCCGTCAAGCATGTCATAGGGTGAGTGGGGGGAAGATAGAAAACGGGGTAACACAAAAAGTTGTCCATAACGTCAGACTTAATGCAGTTTTTGCAGTGATGGCAACATTGTTAAGATCGCCATTTTGTTACGTCGCACATCTCAATCAGCGTTTACCGCTTTGAGTAAATGGTTGTGTGAAAAATGCAAATTTCTGCGCAGTGACTTTTACGCAAATTAATCGAGTGTTTTAATCTTACCCCGTGTCCTGTAACTTTACTTACGAGGTGGGTACGAATGTTTTATTGGAATATCTACTCATTATTTTTAATTCTTAGTTGTGTTATTACATCCAAATATGGCTATTTTTCGTATTTTAGGATTTATTTCAATTTTCCATCTTTACCCACCAATATTTGACGGGGTAAGAAGAACATTTAAAAGTTTCGACCTTACCCCGTTTTCAAAAGTCATACTAATAGTCAGATGTTCTCAAACTGTTCATGATAAGATAAGTATACAAAATAAAATAATCAGTACCTACCCTTTTATGATTTTATGATGTTCTTATAGAATATCGTTTATGCAAAGTTTGAATGAATTAATTTTGTGTATAATTGATTAGTGATTACAAATATTATTATTATAAATACCAACTTAGGACTACCGAATGACTATTCAATAATTGCATTTTGTCAATTCAGAATCACCATGCCACGTAACTACGTCCGGACATCTCTACGCGCAACTTCCTACACCCATGACGATATTGCTAACGCCATAGAGAAAGTAAAACGGAAGGAATCTTTATAATATAATACGTCATAGTGTGAAAGAACAAGACATCCCGGAAAATCCGTGCCGAAGTCGAGATTATTATGTTAAGAATTAAGGTACAACTTCGTAGCCAACTGCAAGCAGCAGCAGCAGGCGACGTGTCGCCACGACACTACTGGTTTCTATGTGTTTCTATGAAATACCTTCCGTAGCTAGCGACACGTTGTTTTCATAGAAATACATAGACCCCAGTAGTGTCGCAGCGACACGTCGTATGCTGCTGCTGTCTGCAGTCGACTACGAACTCGTACCTTTAGATGTAATAAAGATTAAAATTGAATCTTTAAAGATATTGATCCTAAATATGGCAAATTAATGTAAGATAAGCGATTTGTTATTGCTTTTTTGCCTTTGAAGAGTCTTTTTATGTTTTTGTTATGGGCATGAAGCCATACATTTTTTATTTTTCTAAGATGTTGCTTGGATAACTATTTAATTTTGAAATATTTTATCTTTATGTCACTTTTATTTGTTTTATTTGTTGTATTGCGCTGCATTTGTAGACTCAGATGAAAGAAAAATGCAAACTCTCTGTTTTGTAATATCTCGGTAAGTATTAGGATAAAGTAAAATTAAAGGATATATTTGATTGATAGCAATGTTTTATTTTCAGTATAACCTTAAGCAATTAAAGTGGAAAGTTTGAGAACCTCTTTGTCAATCTTCCCCCGGTGGGGTAAGATTGAAATATATAAAAATATAAAAACGTTATATCTTTCTAAACTAAAGGAATTTTGACACTTCAGTCAGTTCTCAGTTTTTAGGGCACTTCAAACTATAGACTAGTGACCACCAACAGCGTCTGACAATCATTTAAACGATTTTATAAACTATTTCGATCTTTCCCCATCACCCTTTCATCTTTCCCCTGGTTCATTTTCGTGATAAAAACATTTAATTTAATTTTTTTTATGCTTTGGAGCAGATTTAACAGGATGTTATCAATATGATAGAAAAATATAGTCTTTGCTCTTTACTCAAACAAATAATTTTTTAGCATAAGCTCATATGTACTGTTCTACAAGACTTCAAATACAACACTGCTCATCTCATCAAAAAACCGTTCGATCTTGCCCCCACTCACCCTACATAGATATGTACAGACGCCAGTACATCAAGCTACTACAATCTGTCAAATTTCTTCAATAGATTTTCAACTTTATCGCTAAAGCATACGGTTCAAAGTTGATTGGGAAAATTTAACAGTTTCGGGTAGCTTGATGTGCTGGCGTCTGTACCTATGCAAGTTAATTTTTTTTTTTTTTTTTACTAACACTAATTCACATGTAGGTATTAACCTCATTCCTAAAATGTGTTAAATAATTAACGAAGCCCTTTCATGCTATTTATGAATTCTAGAAAGCCTAGTTTAGAAACTGATACATTTAAATAGATATAAACATATTTATTCATGTAGAAATTAAGTTAAGCATTTTACGTGATTCGGTTTCCCTTCAAAAAGCTTTCAGCAAAGTCGACGACTGACTGACTGAGAAGTTTAATTAGAATGGTTAATTAGAAGTTTGTTTTTAAGTGGACTCTTAAAACTAGGACCGAGTTTTAAAGAACGTAGTTTTTCTAGCACGATTGTAAGTATGACGGGCGCGTCGAACTGTGAAGAACCAATAGTTTTCTCCAAGGACCAAAGTAATTTGCCAGGAAACTTACTAATACAAATGCATTTACGAGGGTTTCTAGGTCGTTCTATAATACTTTTTTTATTTAAATTATGTACGAGCTTATTGAATACCAACTTATGTACGGAACGTAATTAATTTGTTTACATATTTTGGAGGAAAAATACAAATACTTAAAATTCATCATCATTATTTCAGCCGAATCACGTCCACTGCTGGACATAGGCCTCCCACAAGCACAGCCACTTCGATCAGTTTTGTGCTTCTCGCATCCAACGAGTTCCTACGGCCTACTTAAAATTAGTTAAGTTTAATTTTTTCCTCCTCAAGGAAGACATTTTCATAATAATAAACATTTCTCGGAATAATTTTTAAAGTATTTAAGAATATGTTCACGTTTTTTTTCTTTCTCAAAATAAAACGAAATGTATGATACATAGGGCAGTCATATAGCTTATATACGAGTTCCTTAATGTATGTAACAGGCAATTTTAGCTAAAGTCGAAAAAAACTGCGATATTTTATTCCCAAGAGGAACAAGTTAAAAGTGAATAATATACTTAATAATAAAACGTCCGAACATTTCTACGCTGACAGGTAAAACTTTTTGTTATAAACTCGACTTTATATTGAGTTTCATTTGTTAAAACGTCATAATATGTTTTTCTGTAACTTTATGAAAATGTTGTTTTGCTAGGAAAGTACTGTTAACGTTAAGCCTAATTTATTCGAGGCTAAATAATAATTGTTTTTATTTGTGTAAGTAGGTTTGTACACAAACACTTTTAAACGTCAATCAGATTTTTAAAACTAGATTAGGTCAGTTTTTCCTATTTGACTACCTACTCTGAGCAGGAAGGCCGAAACAAACTCAGAGGTTATATATAATCTCTTTTAAAGTCCAGACATAATCTAAGACCATCTATATAGATTAGTGTAGGTAAATGTAGAGTGGAATAAACTGAGATCGACTTTGACAATGTCACATTATGTACAGTCTGGGAACTTAATTGTTAAGCAAATTGACCTAGCCTGCGTCAATTTGTCGAGTTAAAGTCATTTGTAATATGAAATAGGTATGGACAATTTAAATTGATAGTCAATTTGCTTCACAATTAATTTCCCTGAATTTACTTATTGAAAATTTTCGGTAGGTACCTGGCTAAAGTGCCATATGAAAGCCAAATAGATTGCCTGCCAGAATTGACAGACGATTACTATTACTTTATCTGTTTTGTCTGTATGAAACCCATTATCGACATATCAAACTCTGTATTTTGAATTAGGTCCAGTAGGTATTGCAGTTTTGTTTGTATGTTGTCCCATAGAAAGAGTTGTTTAGTTTGGTGGTCTGGACCATACCCTTAATTTATATGTTTATTTTTCTGCTCTGTTATATAGGAAGACTGAAAAGTAATGTAAAACAACAATAGAGATTTGTTGTATAAATAGATGTAGAAATGCTTCCCGAGCAAGGCCTGTGTTATAGACCTCTACAATACCGCCTTTAAAATGTTAAGTAGCTTATCTGAAAGCCACTCGGGTAATTTCTTCAACTCACAAGGAAGCAACAACCTTTGCAGGAATCAGCTAAAAATACCCATGTACGTGAAGATAAAAGGAAAAAAACAGTGAGAAAAAGAAACAATTTCTGAAGAGCCCCACTTAAAGGGGCTCCGCGAGAACTTTATAAATCAAATGACAAAGAAAGCTTTGATCTCTTGCGAATGAGAATTTGTCGTGTGCAACGCAACACTATAATTGTATAGTTTATTTTATTGTATTGTTAGATCTTGCGTTTGTATTGTGGTTGCTTATTGTGCGAATAAAGCTTGTATTTTTATTCTACGGGAAGGTAAATTTTACTGCCCTGCCAAACTGACGATTATTACATTCCGGCCATAGCGTCTAGACAATGCCTTTCTGACACCTATCAGTGGGACAACTAGTAACTAATAAAGATCAAATTTGCAAAACACGTATTCGTTTATATGAAACTGATAGGTTTTTTTTTTTTATTTTTTTTTTTATTATATTTCTTACACAAAACAAGTTATTTTTTACAGTTTTTTACTCGCCAAACTTTACAGTTTGATGGCGAGAAGCGCTCGTTTATGAAAACATAACTCAAAATTATAAACTTAACCTAAAATCGAATATAAAACTTACTGCTACATTCTGTCTCGTGAATTTATTTTTCGACAACGACAGACCGACACCAACACAAACAAAATGAATTTCAAACCGGAGTGACCACTGCTGGCCACTCCGGTCCAGAATCTACCGCTTATCAGTCCGACGACGTGTCCGCGTTCTCCAAAAATAAATTCTTTAGCTTAGCCTTTAACACACCTTTGCTTAGGTTAGAGTTATTTCTTAATAATTCTATTTTATTAAATACTTTTGGCACCAAATATTTAGACGTTCTTTTACCGTAATAGTTTGTTATTGTTGGTTGTACTAGTCTTTTCTCTCTCACACTTCTTGTGTTATACTTATTTTTAACATTTACTTTGAATGTATCACTATAATAGTGTTCTAACCCTATCAAATACTCAACTTTCATATCTACAGGCAAGATTAGGTGGCAAGAACGCTTCCTCTTGACGGCTGGACTATAGGTACACGATGAGTGGGTAAACCCATTAGTGCATAAAGTTTATTTCTGCCTTTTTCGTTATAATAACTATTAGATATTATCATTTAGAGTATCTTTGACGATTATATGATATAAAATAATTTGTTTTTATGATAGTTCAGATTTTATAGCCCGTCCGATAAATCGGACGCTATGCAGGGCGGACACAATTGACGTTAAAGATAGATTGCAATAAAAATACGGATTGTATGTGAACATTTATTGTAGAAAACAAAAGAAAAGAACTATATTTTAATTTATGACGTGATATGCCATTATGGCATTTCGGATGAAGGCCCACGTCACATTTCTGACATTGAAATTTACTTTTCCCTCCACATTGGTTTGCACACCGCCGTTCGATATTTATTGGGACCAGCCAATGATCTCTACCGTCGTATCTCATTGTAGACAATGGTTTGGCAATCTTGCGTCCTTGATGTGGCGGTGTCCCATGAGTAGCAAGTAAGCTTCTTGCTATAAAGCGTCGAAAAGCGAACAAGGACTCAGTGTCCTTTGTACACCCATTCTTCCGAGCGAGTAACCAGCCATTTACTACTGAGAAGTCTACAAAATATGCAAAAATGGACCATGACGAACAATTATTATTCAACGTCGATTGCGTATTTGACCCGAGGGCTGTGGACGTCGATGGAGTAGAAACAGTGCCATCACCTCGAAAACGTCGCAATTCGCAGCCTGGTTGCAGCAATCTGCGTCCTAAATGATTTAGGTTCGCACCATGCTCCTCATCGGACTTGTCACTGTCTTCATCAGTAACTTGATTTGCATCCTCAATAGGGGGTTCGACATAAATTATATTTTCGGTATAATTATCATCATCGTCACACTCCAAAGCAGACAATATTTCATGCACTTGCAAACTGTAACAATTCAACAAACACCACATACAATACCCGCTGTGCATAGCGTGCGATATATCGGACAGTACAAAATTCACCAGCAAAGCATACAAAATAACAGTGGTTACGTAAAAATAATATTGTAAATAAATAGTATGATAGTTTAGCAATAAAAATATCAGTTTTTTACACCAATTACCAAACAAAATATAAAAAGAAACTCAATATTCTCTTACCTTCGCCGCGAAGAATCTTGACCGTTTCCCGCCATTTTGAAAACTGACAGCTGACGCGCAGTCGCGTTGTTTGATTTCATATTGGCAGTATTTCCATAAGAGTAAATATAATAAACTACTATCTTATAAAGATAAACTTTAAAAATAAAAATTGTAACTCATAATATAAACATATTATTGAAGTCCGATATATCGGACGTTATGCACTAATGGGTTAAAAAAAAACCGGTCAAGTGCGAGTAGGACTCGAGCAACGAGAGCTCCGTACGTAGGTATGTAAATAGTTTTAATTTTTTTTTTGGAATGTAACTACAAATTTACGGTTTTTGAATTTTTTCCGTTACTTGTGCTACGTGACATTGTTTCTTGACAAACATGATTCTAGGTCAACGGCAAGTACCCTATAGGTTTTGATTTTGGAACATAAACACCCGTATCTTTTGATTGCGTTGACTTAGAAGTTTATTTTTTTTTTCACTGTTTCAAGGAATTGCAGCCCTGAGTATTTGATATTAATTTCAACTTGATAACTCCACGCGTTCCTGAGAATAAGGGTCTTGCTTGATTGATGGACAGACAGACGGACAACGAATTTCAGTGTTTCCTTTTGAGGTACGGAGCCCTAAAAAATGGACGACAATCACACTTGCAAAATATATTACGATTGTAAAATGGGAAAGCCATAATGACTAGTGAAACCTTCTCATTTGGATTCATCAGATAATTTAAAAGTATGTAGGAATTCGTGGTCCTTTCAGTCCTTAAACGTGACACCCTACCTTACAATAGAAAAAAGAGTAACCACAGAAACGATAACATCAGACTTAAATAAAGAAAAATACCACCACAATCTTCACAATTAATAGCATAAAATTTATTACAAAAACACTGGCAGCACGGAATATCCGTGACCTATACAACATAGGGTTTATGTTATAACTATGATGAATTCGTTTAATAAGCGGCCGCTTGCGGAGGCACGCGCGCTCGCCTCCAAGCCTCCATGCATCGCTCGGCGCTGAGAAATGGCGGACACTCTTGTAACACTACCAGATATCGCTTCTAACACTTTTTACTGGCGAATGTCATATTCAATTACGGAATACTGAGGTCCTAGCATGAACGTGTGATGTAAACGTAAAGTAAATTCAAATAATGGATTTTGGTTAATTTTTTTGCATCTCGCACAATAAGTAGCACCCATAGATATAAATAAAGTCCTAAGACCCTCTTGTAGTGCGTAGTGTAGGTATGATAACGTTTCCTCACTCCCCGCATACTACGTATCGGGGCATCTCTCTCTAGCAGGCACTGGCCGGCCGTTGCGAGCTCTTGAACTGCTAGAATTTGTTTCATAGAAAAAACTATAAAGAAATTATAAAATGTGTTCTCACCAAGCCCGAAAAAACAATAAGGCTTATCTTTTGGTATAACTTTTACATGGTTTAACAATGTAATCTCTTCAAGGTACACGTTTTAAATATCGATTTAGTGTCATCTTTATGATTTTTTTTATCGAGCCAATTATTTTAATTCACGTTTCTATATTCACACAGCGCTTGACAATATGTTCAATTTTTCTAAAATATATTTCATTTTGCGCAAAATAATATTTTGGTAGATTTACAGAGGTTTAAAAAGTTAAAAAGTACTGCAACCTCGCCTTAAAACAAAGTAAATACCAACACTCACTATTTACTACGTACTAAATTAAATGACTGACTTAATACTATACAAATAAGTACAAAACAAAAGGACACTTAGACGTCGAAGGACTCGTCCGCATCGCTGTCATTCGGATACGTGCCCAGTAATTAATTTGCATTTCATCATTATTTCTATGCTCGACAACACACCTTCGCATTTAGCCTCACAGCACACTATAATATTTTCTGCCTCGCGTGTATTTTCACCGTTTATTCCCCTATCATTTCAACTATATTGGCTTAATCGCCACTAAAAGAGCAATGAATTAACCGCTTTCCATATCGATAGGTAAATCGTTTCATATCGATACTGATTTGAACCGAGAACTGACATTCGGGAGCGCATTATGCTAATGACTGTGTGCTTTTGCTCAATAACGCCACTGTTGATGCTCAGTGGAAACAAATGACGACATTATCGGAATACACGAGGTGTTTTCACTGTGCATTTGGGATGGCAGTGATATGGCATTGCTTTACTGCTTTTCTGTTCGTGTTTTGGGTATTTTAGACAGATAATGCACTAGTTTTGGCCAACGTAGCAGTATTTATCGTAGTTTTTACGTTCGTGGGTGGCTCGTGACGTGCTTACGCGTAGCTACGCCCGTTGCTACGTGAACGTAGACAACGTTATATCCATCTCCATTTATATTTCGCAGCTTATCTATTTCATAAGATTTTCATAACTCATCTCAATAATCATCTAAAGACTTTAGCGCATACTTGCAATCACATGTAGCAGTTGAAACAAGATAAGATAATTATTAATACTTACTAGTGCACTATATTCTTGTTATAAAAGTTCACTCGCATTTTACCCTATAAATCTTGACTAGCAAACATAATCTACTGCGACATGATGATGTCATATTCACCACACAGCCGGACTACTGAAAGCACAACATCGCATACTTCCAATATTAATTTCATCCATTTTGCACCAAACATACTATTAAAGTTGACCTCATTCGTTTACGACCAACTGAGTTTGAGAGTTTGAGTTTACGACCAACTGAACATTAATTACTACATATCAATCAGTTTTAGTGGTGTACCAGCTCTATCGGTTTATCGATACTATGATTTACATCGATACTATAATCATAAAAGACTATAAAAGTTAATACTTTGCCATCAAGGCTTCGATAATGGATGAGCGATTTGGGCCCCTAATGCGAGCGGGTTCCGTCGGTCCGACGCGCCGATTGCCTCATTAATATCCGGCCATATGTGTACACAGGCTATATTAGAGTCA
The DNA here is from genome assembly GCA_963855955.1 of Luperina nickerlii. NCBI lineage: Eukaryota > Metazoa > Arthropoda > Insecta > Lepidoptera > Noctuidae > Luperina > Luperina nickerlii. The sequence goes on along the minus strand of OY979679.1, from coordinate 9,383,806 downwards.
CGGTGCGCCCTCCGATCATTATTAGTGACGCTTTGGTTTGAATTCACTCGATTCGCGATTAAAAATCGATTAATATTTGTCGCTATGCCCAATGGGGGACATGTGTGAGCGTTTGAAATGCGAATTCCGACTTTGATTTGATTTTTTAATGCCTGACATTGGTCGAATCCTCGTATACACCAGTCGTTTACATTCAAAACGCTGAAGATAAACGTCGTAGTGAGACCGACATGTCCTAGAACCAAAAATTCGAAGACATGTGACATTACCAACCCGCACTGGGCCCGCGTGGTAAATTACAGCCCACTTCCTCTCGAAGAGAGGAGGCCTGTGTCCCAGCTGTGGACTAAATATTGATTATGCTTTCATTCAAAAACCGCGCTTGCGGCTACAACAATAAGATTGATCTTAGCATGTAATCAATACAAATTACGTCTCGTAAGGTAAGAGGTGACTAATGGATCACATCAAGAGGACGGGAAGTTTCCAGCTGGCTGCTAACAATATCATAGGTACTGCGATCACTAATGCGCTCACTAAACGTTATTTATAGGTAATTATGGCATTATCCTCTTAGCTGGCTGCTTTGTTGTGGAGCTCGTGGCTAAGTAATAGCAGCCGCAAGTGTCGATCAAAGGTTAAGCTACACTTGCCGAGGTCAGTCCGTGGATGGTTGACCATCCATTACGTGCTGAGACTCCTCCGTGCCTCAGAAAGCACGTTAAGCTGTTGGTCCTGGATGTCATTCATATCTTTTCCAGTCGTTACGGGTTGTCATAAGCCTAAAAGTCTGACAACCAGTCTTACCAATGGGTATCGTGTTACCCAGTAACTGGGTTGTGGAGGTTAGATAGACAGTCGCTCCATGTAAAATACTGGTATTCAGCTCCATCCGGTTAGACTGAAAGCCGACCTCAACATAGTTGGGAAAAGGCTAGGCAGATGATTATTGACTGCTTTGTTACACGCTGACGTGTAATACCTACGTTTTCGTTTATTTCAGGGGGGGGGGGGGGAGAATACAGAAACTAATATAAGTATAATGTGCAAAACTTGTGCATTGCTAAACAAATATTATTTGGTTTTATTTAACTACAGTCTGGTACAGTTTGGAACAATATTCATAACAGTACCACATTTAATGGTCCACATTTGTTGCCTAACTTTAAACCGCGAAATGGCCAAAGTAAAAGTATGAACACGGGGTTAAAATTTTGTTTAAAACATTCCTGTGAGGATTCATTTGTACACACTACAACAAACTACTAATAGGTACCATACCTTTTCATTGTTGGCTTTTAAAAGTACAAAGTATTTAAGCATAGGATTCATTCGGTCACACTTCGCTCTTATAACAGAACTGTAAGAGCGGTTCTGCAGTACATCCGATTCGAATCCGAATTATAGATCCGACTTCAATCCGAATTGGGAAAGTTCTAAATTTGGACGGATAGAGTTCGGATGGTCACTTACGACCGGCATTTCTCGGATTCAGATCGGATGTAGTGCAGAACCGCTCTAACGGTATGAGCAAAACACTACTTAATATTAAACGTAAAAAATGCTTCTAATACCTTTTCATTATTGGCTTCTAAAAGTACTGGTTGCCTAAGTCCTTAAGGCGACTACATGACCTAAAGCGCGGTCTTTATCGGACTACATAGAAAAGAAAGAGAAGCGCGATGATACAACCCTGGTAATTTATTGCAAAATATGAAGCAATTATCTATTTACAAAAAATCTATTGTTTGGACTAAAAAATTAAAACACTAGTGCTTTAATATGTTACTTGTAGAATAATCTGACACAAAATATGTATATTAGTATGGTTTTTGTTGTAAAAATAAAATTTTTCCTCCCTTACCTTCATGATTTTTTTCTATCGTATCAAATTGATTGTATTATGTTTTCCACACACTATCTACCTAGCATATATCCTGAAGAATATCATATATTTTTCTGATTTTGTTTACTGTAGTCGATCATATACTTTTATTGTTTCTAAAACTTGCGTTTTTTGTGTTTAGGTCCTGTTAGCATTGGACATTTGGTTCGAAACATGTGGGACGCTAATAAGAGCCAAATACCGTGTATGAAAATACATAAGTCTTCTTTATATTTAACAAGCCTCTGTCCGCGGATTCGCCCGCGTGGATGACGGACACGGAAACTTGCTACCGGTACAAACAGCCTTTGTCCTTCCCCAGGATGCCATCTTTCTCTTTGCCAAATTGTACCGAAATCCGTTCAGTGGCTTAGGCGTGAAAAGGTGACTTACAGACAGAGTTATTTATATAATATTAATATAGACTGAAAGAAAATCTTTTATGACCTCTCAAGTTCCGCTAATGAGACACAATTGATTTTCTATTGTATCGTACTACAAAGGCACGCGCGGGACTTGACGGGTTAAGGGCTGATTTTACCAAAGTCAGATAGATATCTTATGTCCGTGGAATTAAATGGACGTCTGACAGTTGACAGTGACGTCTGACGTCCATTTAATTCCACGGACATAAGATATCTGACTTTGGTATAAATATAGCCGACTTAGAGCGAATTTCACCAAACTTGTATAAGTATACAAGTTTGGTGAAATTCGCTCTAAGTCGGCTATATTTTTGTATTATTATCTCACATTCATTTATTTTTAACCAAATGTTTAATTATCTAAAAGCGTTGTTTCGATATTCATTCACCTCCAGATTTAGCAGAGGTTTGTTGTTCAACCAAACTGACGGTTGCAGTTTGGGATGACCTGGGGGCCTAAAAAGTCCACTTTGGCGAATCATAAAAGGATAACATTATGAATCGTAATGGACAGTTAACTGTTAAGTTAATCGAATCAAATCACATTGACGAAGGATTTTTCAGTTATTTTTTTTTGTCTGTGCTAAAATACTAATCAGTCCAATCTAAATCCAATCCCTGTCTCTTTGATTATACCTACATAGTGAAGCGAAAAAAGAATAACAAGGACTGTCTTCGCCATATTTTGATTCATAACGTTATCCTTTTAAGATTCTGCCAAAGTGACCTTCTTAGGCCCCCTTGGCATGTACCGCGACGACTGGTTCGAGGTGGCGCGGGAAGAGTTACTGGAAGTACTTGGGGGAGACCTTTGCCCAGAAGTGGGACAATGTAGAATAAGCGTTAAGCGTTTTCAAATGTCCTTTATCATGCGCACAGCACAAGAGTGGAACTCTACCTGCGTCTGTGTTTTCGAGCGCATACAACCGAATCTCAAAGAGTGAACAGGCTTCTGGGTAAGCTCACTCCATCGTCGACTTTGTCTTTGTCACCTCTGACCTAGACTAGAGTCAAGAGCAAACCCATTTCAAATAAAAGAACAAGGCTTTATTGCCGCTGCCATCGTTTTCACTGCGGCCGTTACGTGGCGGCTACCGCTTAACCGTAGCTTTAGACCTAACCTTCTGGTGGGTCGAACAACAGAGACTTTGCTTAGCTTAAACCAATAGACCGTCGAAGTAAAGAGATATTTACATAAGCCGTAGTACGTAGGCTGCGTTACTGCACTCCACACGGTGCAAACGACACGGTCACTTGGGAGTTGCCAACTTTAAACATGTTGCGTTAGTCACGAGAATGTGTCGGCAGAACTTAGCGGCGCTGAATATAGTGCCAGCTTGTTTATTGTAGCTGCTTATTATGTTTCTGTTGCATTAAATTTCAGAGTTTATGTTGTTGGAATAGTGTAGCGTAACGTTATTATGTTCACAAGTATGCATTGCAATTTGATACAAAATAATGCTTGAAATTACATTTATGTTATTTATTAATCTATGTAGGTATTCATATTACAAATTAAAGTTGTTTTTCATGTTTCAGATAATTTATTCTGGAAGGTTTATGTGTATAATACATTCATATTAAACTGACACAATAAAAAAATCTCGATTTTTTTGTCAAGTGGTACAAACCGCGCGAAGCAGGGGCGGGTCGCTAGTTGTAGAGGATTAATAATAAAGATGGTAGAAAATTCATAGTCATTGAAAACAACAATGTTTTGGCGACGATATCGTTGATGACCGCAGTATCCACTAACATTAAAATGCTGTTGATCTTCCTTTAATACGAATTCCTTAACTCCGTATTATGTAAAGCTACATAAAGAGATGCTGTGAGGCGTGTTTTTCCTGGAAACTCTACATGAAGAGTTAAGTGTTTGAGTTGTGGGTATATTTATTTTTGTTTCACTTTGATCTTATCTGAGTATACAGTATATATAGTTTGCGTTAACTCTGCTGACATTCTAGTAAACCAATTACTCTCCGCTTGAGAAGTATTGCGGTCATTAAGCTGGATATGTTAGTTTTATTGAAAAGGTACATTCTACTCCTAAGATGTGCTACGTAGTTAGTTTTTATGTTTTGTGGTGAAGAGTTTGGACTATAATTGAATGTGCTTTCCTACCGCATTTGTTCATAATGACATATTCTTTTAGACGTGCCAATGTAGCCGTTGGCACGTCGCGTTTAGTAGGTTAGTCCTGGCGGACTAACCTACTGAAGTTTGCCCCTATGTCACGAGCCGCACGTATTATTAACATTATTACAGTACCGGAGGATATACTCGTATTTCGACAAAACCTGCCGAAATTCTTTCTTTTATAAAAAACGTTGCCCCACACTAGGACTTTCTCCTGTGTTGTGGGTGCGTTTCATTCAAAAGGCACAATTAATCATTGAAAAGGGTCTGATATTATAAGGTTGTTGCAATTTGGCTTACATAGCAGGTGACTTTATTTTTTTGTAAAGGGATAGACAATAGAAATTGGTACAATAGAAACTGTCTAAATAACATTGGCTCTGTCGTCGACGTGTGTCGCTCGTGTATTTGCACACTAGAATTGAAACCAGTGAAGGCCATTTTATACAACCTAACGAGGGTAGTCGATCGGAGGCTTAGATGAAAGAGAAAGATTTAGAGGGAGAGAACTAGAGGCTTAGATTAGACGCTTCGGTTCGGGTTGAATATGATTAGTCTCGAATAGAATTATCTGCCGATAAGGAATCATTTATAGTTTAAGCCTATAACTAAGAACTAATACACATAAACGCTTTAGGATCCAACCACATGCCGCTGTGAGATAAATTTTATTGCCTTCAGCAAATTTATCTATTTTAGTATCATAAAAAACTTTTAATATCCTAACATGAGCTTGGAAGACGCTGTTACAACTATACTATATTTCATACACCGACTTACATAACCCGACAACCTCCCTGCAACACGAATTACAGTCTCCATTGTTCAGAGCCCGCTTAAAAATATCTTCACAGGACAATTCTCTTCTAACATTTCCGTAACAAAATGGAATTCCCTTGGGTTTCCCTATAAATCATAGTAGCGTTGATTAAGGATAGTTTGCTCGATGTTCGCGTGAGAAATGCAAGTAATAATCTGAGGATTATGGCTGTCATCTAGTGCAGGGTGGCCACATTACAGCTTTGGAGGCGATCGACTGGAAACGTGATAGCTTGTTGATTTTACATGATAAGAATTTTGAGTTTTGTTGTGTTTTGTTTTGTTGTTTGTTTTTGTTTTGAGTTTTGTTTTGTTTTTGTTTTGTTTTGAGTTTTGTGTTTGTTTTGTTATGAGAGTTTTGTTGATTTACTAATAGCGAATTTTGCTTGCATGTTAGGGGAGGACTGGAATGTAAGTCATTTAATATTTTTGAAAACTCACACCAGCGGAGTTATTCCGTAACACACTAACAGTAGGAATGGCTATCAATTTTAACCGATTTTTAAAAAAAGGAGGAAGTTATCAATTCGGATGTTTTTTTTTAATGTTTGTTACCTCAGAACTCCGTTTGAAAGGATATACTTTCAGATTGGTCCCATAGAAATTTCATTCAAATTTCATCAAAATCTGATCAATTTGGTGTTTAAACCAAAATTACTGGTAAAAATTCAAGTAAACGTAATTGTTTTTGTATGTATGTTTATTTATTTATTTATTTAATAAGGCTTACCAACTAAACACAAACATAGCTTTAACCCAGAGTCGCGATAATATCTCCGGCAATTATAACTCGATTTCAAAAATTCTTTTTTTAATAGTGTAGGGTAATAGGTGACGTTGGGTTCGCATTTTCGTTGTTTGTCACCTACTTCCGAAATTAATGTTATTTTTCAACTTGCAGTGTCACTTTTGGAAGTTAATTGTTTTTTTTTTGGAAAAATGTTTTTAACTTTCACTTTTAAGTTATACTTATCCCACAAAAAATTCATATGACACTACTTGCTATGTAGATATCAGTGACAGGAAGTTATTATAACACCATCAATATAAACTAAGTGGCAAAAATACGTATTATTGAAGCCAACTCAAAAACTACCCAAGCAAGGTTAGTAAAAAATTATAAGGGACCGACCACCCCTGAGGCATACCCTATCCATTTACGTTGTGAAGCAGGCAAATTTTTCGAAAATAAATGGACTAGCAATAATCCTTCAAAATGATTTTGATTGTGATTAGTGTGTTTCGCAATTAGGGTGCTGGATATTTTCTGTATCTTGAGTTTTTCGACATAGCATTGCATTATATTATACTATATAAAGCTCGATTACCACTCACTCACTGACTGACTGACATAATTGTTCTCCCAGATGGTGAAGGGGGAGGTGGGTATATTTTTACAGATTCGTATAGAAGTAACTCTCACGAGTATGGGAAAAATCCCAAACCTCCCCTTTTCTACCCCACTCTCCCCCCTCCCTATCGTATCTCGGAAACTAAGAGTCCCGTGTTTTGTTGTTTTACGGATTCGTATAGGGGAGGCTCGGAAAAGTAAAATCCATTTTTCAAAGTTGCCCCCTTGCCCCCCTTCTCCCCCCCCCTCTAGGTAGATCTCGGAAGTTAAGAGACTTGGAACATTTTTTTTTTCAGATTCATATCAAGGGGCCCAGAGTTGGTCAAAATCATTTTTCAAAACTCCCCCCTCTCCCCCCCTTCACCCCTCCCCCCATCGTATCTCGGAAATTAAGAAACCTGGGTTTTGTTTTTTTACGGATTCGTATAAAGGAGGCTCGGAAAAGTAAAAACCAGTTTTCAAAGTTGCCCCCTTGCCCCCCTTCTCCCCCCCGCTCTAGGTAGATCTCGGAAGTTAAGAGACTAGGAACATTTTTTTTTTCAGATTCATATCAAGGGGCCCAGAGTTGGTCAAAATCATTTTTCAAAACTCCCCCCTCTCCCCCCCTTCACCCCTCCTTCCATCGTATCTCGGAAATTAAGAAACCTGGGTTTTGTTTTTTTACGGATTCGTATAAAGGAGGCTCGGAAAAGTAAAAACCAGTTTTCAAAGTTGCCCCCTTGCCCCCCTTCTCCCCCCCGCTCTAGGTAGATCTCGGAAGTTAAGAGACTAGGAACATTTTTTTTTTCAGATTCATATCAAGGGGCCCAGAGTTGGTCAAAATCATTTTTCAAAACTCCCTTCTCTCCCCCCCTTCACCCCTCCCCCCATCGTATCTCGGAAATTAAGAAACCTGGGTTTTGTTTTTTTACGGATTCGTATAGAGGAGGCTCGGAAAAGTAAAAATCATTTTTCAAAATTCCCCCCATTCTCTCCTCCTTCTCCCCCCTTTAGGCGGATCTCGGAAGTTAAGACTTGGAACATTTTCTTTTCAGATTCATGTCCGTGGGCCCAGAGTAGGTCAAAATTAGTTTTTTCAAAACTCCCCCTCTCCCCCCCTTCACCCCTCCCCCATCGTATCTCGGAAACTAGGTAGCGGTAGCGAAGCGTAGCGTAGCGTAGCGTAGCGTAGCGTAGGGATAAGGTCACGATAGCTTTCCGGTGGTAGGTAGGTCCTGAGTGGAGCGAACCTGCGAGACCGAGTGGAGCAAAGGGGGGAAGAATACAACATGGCGGACAGCGTTTTTGTATTGACTGCCTAAGGGCCGAGTTCACGGACTGTCATTTGACCAATGTTTGAGTAATCGGCCGATGAACTCCTAAACAACGTTTATGCAGCCGGTTAAGTATTCACTGGTCACCACGAATATTTTAACCGTGATTATTAAATCGGGCAATCAGCATTCGCTCAAAGTGAATGAACGAATGCTATAAGTGTACTCATTTGCGAAGTCACGTCGTTAGATTTAGTCAACACGAGTTTTGGTGACATCTATATTTAGTAGCATAAAATAAAACGCTTTCAACTTGAGAAGTTCGAAAACGCATTGGGATCATTATGCTAGCCTGTAGTGTCTAATTTGGATGGGTAATAACTTCACACCGCTGTCACTGTCAATGTAATAGACATAAGATTTAACGTGGGAGCAAATGAGACAGAAAGCATTATACAGTGTTTTTCTGTTTTTGAGTGTTATTGAGTGTTGTTGAGTGTTGTTGAGGGTTGTTGAGTGTTGTTGAGGGTTGTTGAGTGTTGTTGAGTGTTGTTGAGTGTTGTTGAGTGTTGTTGAGGGTTGTTGAGTGTTGTTGAGTGTTGTTGAGTGTTGGTGAGTGTTGATGAGTGTTGATGAGTGTTGTTGAGTGTTGTTGAGTGTTGTTGAGGGTTGTTGAGTGTTGTTGAGTGTTGTTGAGTGTTGTTGATGAGTGTTGTTGAGTGTTGTTGAGTGTTGTTGAGGGATGTTGAGTGTTTTGAGTGTTGTTGAGTGTTGATGAGTGTTGTTGAGTGTTGTTGAGTGTTTTGAGTGTTGTTGAGTGTGGCTGAGTGTTGTTGAGTGTTGATGAGTGTTGTTGAGTGTTGATGTGTGTTGTTGAGTGTTGTTGAGTGTTGTTGAGTGTTGTTGAGGGTTGTTGAGTGTTGTTGAGTGTTGTTGAGTGTTGTTGAGTGTTGTTGAGGGTTGTTGAGTGTTTTTGAGTGTTGTTGAGTGATGTTGAGTGATGTTGAGTGTGGTTGAGTGTTGTTGAGTGTTGTTGAGTGTTGTTGAGTGTTGTTGAGTGTTGTTGAGTGTTATTGAGTGTTGTTGAGTGTTGTTGAGTGTTGTTGAGTGTTTTGAGTGTTGTTGAGTGTTGATGAGTGTTGTTGAGTGTTGTTGAGTGTTTTGAGTGTTGTTGAGTGTTGTTGAGTGTGGCTGAGTGTTGTTGAGTGTTGTTGAGTGTTGATGAGTGTTGTTGAGTGTTGCTGAGGGTTGTTGAGTGTTGTTGAGTGTTGTTGATTGTTGATGAGTGTTGTTGAGTGTTGTTGAGTGTTTTGAGTGTTGTTGAGTGTTGTTGAGTGTGGCTGAGTGTTGTTGAGTGTTGATGAGTGTTTTTGAGTGTTTTTGAGTGTTGTTGAGGGTTGTTGAGTGTTGTTGAGTGTTGTTGAGTGTTGTTGAGTGTGGTTGAGTGTTGTTGAGTGTTGTTGAGTGTTATTGAGTGTTGTTGAGTGTTGTTGAGTGTGTTGAGTGTTGTTGAGTGTTGATGAGTGTTGTTGAGTTTTGTTGAGTGTTTTGAGTGTTGTTGAGTGTTGTTGAGTGTGGCTGAGTGTTGTTGAGTGTTGTTGAGTGTTGATGAGTGTTGTTGAGTGTTGTTGAGGGTTGTTGAGTGTTGATGAGTGTTGTTGAGTGTTGTTGAGTGTTGTTGAGTGTTGTTGAGTGTTGTTGAGTGTTGTTGAGGGTTGTTGAGTGTTGTTGAGTGTTGTTGAGTGTTGTTGAGTGTTGTTGAATGTTGTTGAATATTGTTGAGTGTTGTTGAGTGTTGTTGAGTGTTGTTGAGTGTTGTTGAGTGTTGTTGAATATTGTTGAGTGTTGTTGAGTGTTGATGAGTGTTGTTGAGTGTTGTTGAGTGTTTTGAGTGTTGTTGAGTGTTGTTGAGTGTGGCTGAGTGTTGTTGAGTGTTGTTGAGGGTTGTTGAGTGTTGTTGAGTGTTGTCGAGTGTTGTTGAGGGTTGTTGAGTGTTGTTGAGTGTTGTTGAGTGTTGTTGAGTGTTGTTGAGGGTTGTCGAGTTTTGTCGAGTGTTGTCGAGTGTTGTTGAGTGTTGTTGAGGGTTGTTGAGTGTTGTTGAGTGTTGTTGAGTGTTGTTGAGTGTTGTTGAGTGTTGTTGAATGTTGTTGAATATTGTTGAGTGTTGTTGAGTGTTGTTGAGTGTTGTTGAGTGTTGTTGAGTGTTGTTGAATATTGTTGAGTGTTGTTGAGTGTTGATGAGTGTTGTTGAGTGTTGTTGAGTGTTGTTGAGTGTTGTTGAGTGTTGTTGAGGGTTGTTGAGTGTTGTTGAGTGTTGTTGAGTGTTGTTGAGTGTTGTTGAGTGTTGTTGAATGTTGTTGAATATTGTTGAGTGTTGTTGTGTGTTGTTGAGTGTTGTTGAGTGTTGTTGAATATTGTTGAGTGTTGTTGAGTGTTGATGAGTGTTGTTGAGTGTTGTTGAGTGTTTTGAGTGTTGTTGAGTGTTGTTGAGTGTGGCTGAGTGTTGTTGAGTGTTGTTGAGGGTTGTTGAGTGTTGTTGAGTGTTGTCGAGTGTTGTTGAGGGTTGTTGAGTGTTGTTGAGTGTTGTTGAGTGTTGTTGAGTGTTGTTGAGGGTTGTCGAGTTTTGTCGAGTGTTGTCGAGTGTTGTTGAGTGTTGTTGAGGGTTGTTGAGTGTTGTTGAGTGTTGTTGAGTGTTGTTGAGTGTTGTTGAGTGTTGTTGAATGTTGTTGAATATTGTTGAGTGTTGTTGAGTGTTGTTGAGTGTTGTTGAGTGTTGTTGAATATTGTTGAGTGTTGTTGAGTGTTGATGAGTGTTGTTGAGTGTTGTTGAGTGTTTTGAGTGTTGTTGAGTGTTGTTGAGTGTGGCTGAGTGTTGTTGAGTGTTGTTGAGGGTTGTTGAGTGTTGTTGAGTGTTGATGAGTGTTGTTGAGTTTTGTTGAGTGTTTTGAGTGTTGTTGAGTGTTGTTGAGTGTGGCTGAGTGTTGTTGAGTGTTGTTGAGTGTTGATGAGTGTTGTTGAGTGTTGTTGAGGGTTGTTGAGTGTTGATGAGTGTTGTTGAGTGTTGTTGAGTGTTGTTGAGTGTTGTTGAGTGTTGTTGAGTGTTGTTGAGTGTTGTTGAGGGTTGTTGAGTGTTGTTGAGTGTTGTTGAGTGTTGTTGAGTGTTGTTGAGTGTTGTTGAATGTTGTTGAATATTGTTGAGTGTTGTTGAGTGTTGTTGAGTGTTGTTGAGTGTTGTTGAGTGTTGTTGAATATTGTTGAGTGTTGTTGAGTGTTGATGAGTGTTGTTGAGTGTTGTTGAGTGTTTTGAGTGTTGTTGAGTGTTGTTGAGTGTGGCTGAGTGTTGTTGAGGGTTGTTGAGTGTTGTTGAGTGTTGTCGAGTGTTGTTGAGGGTTGTTGAGTGTTGTTGAGTGTTGTTGAGTGTTGTTGAGTGTTGTTGAGGGTTGTCGAGTTTTGTCGAGTGTTGTCGAGTGTTGTTGAGTGTTGTTGAGGGTTGTTGAGTGTTGTTGAGTGTTGTTGAGTGTTGTTGAGTGTTGTTGAATGTTGTTGAATATTGTTGAGTGTTGTTGAGTGTTGTTGAGTGTTGTTGAGTGTTGTTGAGTGTTGTTGAATATTGTTGAGTGTTGTTGAGTGTTGATGAGTGTTGTTGAGTGTTGTTGAGTGTTGTTGAGTGTTGTTGAGTGTTGTTGAGGGTTGTTGAGTGTTGTTGAGTGTTGTTGAGTGTTGTTGAGTGTTGTTGAGTGTTGTTGAATGTTGTTGAATATTGTTGAGTGTTGTTGAGTGTTGTTGAGTGTTGTTGAGTGTTGTTGAATATTGTTGAGTGTTGTTGAGTGTTGATGAGTGTTGTTGAGTGTTGTTGAGTGTTTTGAGTGTTGTTGAGTGTTGTTGAGTGTGGCTGAGTGTTGTTGAGTGTTGTTGAGGGTTGTTGAGTGTTGTTGAGTGTTGTCGAGTGTTGTTGAGGGTTGTTGAGTGTTGTTGAGTGTTGTTGAGTGTTGTTGAGTGTTGTTGAGGGTTGTCGAGTTTTGTCGAGTGTTGTCGAGTGTTGTTGAGTGTTGTTGAGGGTTGTTGAGTGTTGTTGAGTGTTGTTGAGTGTTGTTGAGTGTTGTTGAATGTTGTTGAATATTGTTGAGTGGTGTTGAGTGTTGTTGAGTGTTGTTGAGTGTTGTTGAGTGTTGTTGAATATTGTTGAGTGTTGTTGAGTGTTGATGAGTGTTGTTGAGTGTTGTTGAGTGTTTTGAGTGTTGTTGAGTGTTGTTGAGTGTGGCTGAGTGTTGTTGAGTGTTGTTGAGGGTTGTTGAGTGTTGTTGAGTGTTGTCGAGTGTTGTTGAGGGTTGTTGAGTGTTGTTGAGTGTTGTTGAGTGTTGTTGAGTGTTGTTGAGGGTTGTCGAGTTTTGTCGAGTGTTGTCGAGTGTTGTCGAGTGTTGTTGAGTGTTGTTGAGTGTCGTTGAGTGTTGTTCAATTTTATTGAGTGTTGTTGAGTATTGCCGAGTGTTGTCGAGTGTTGTTGAGTGTTGTTGAGTGTTGTTGAATGTTGTTGAGTGTTTTGGGTGTTGTTGAGTGTTGTTGATCACAACAAATCACAAAAGACGTTAAGCCGCGTCCCCACTAGAGCCCTGCGGCTTAACGTCTTTTGGCGCGAAAACTGTTTGACGCGCTAAAATAAGAAAAAAAAATACTTATTTTGTTGGTTGACGTATTTTGTAGAAACAATTTTCTTGGTAAAGTTTAAAGTATGGCGGTGTAAATCACAAGTTAAAATAAGTGATTCCAGTGACAATTATAGCAATTTATTAACAACAACTCCACAAGTGTAGTATAAAGCAGTATATATCACTCGAGGGTAAGTACAGATTACTCCCCTTGGTGAATAAATAGCTATTATTACAAAATCCTATAAGTGCTAAGGATTACTGTCCAATTCTCAAAATTTTACAAGGGTAAGAAATACTCCTCAAAAACACGACCCCGCGAGCTGCTTGCAGCTCGCGCAACGCCCAAAATCTAGTTATAGTATATTTTTGATCCTAAGAGAGCAATTTATATTATTAGATCTGTGGTATTTAAAGGTTACCTAATAGTTTTCCTTTTTATGTGTTATAAATATTTAAAAGAGAAAATATTACTTAGAATATGTATGTTCTTATTAAATAATTTAAAACCTTTACGTAAACATTTACGTAAAGGTTATATTTTACTCGTTGACTGTTTATTGTGAACACTTTGTAACAACAAGAATAATCAAATTTGAACGAATGGGAGACATGCGCATAATGTTGCTTTGCTTGTGCGGGAATTGCTTGCTTCTTTTGTTTATGCTACACAAACTTCTGTATGTAGGTACCTACTCGTATATCGTTTTTAAAATACGATAAAAAAATCTTAAGTAGGTACCTATTTATGTCAGACTAGTTGTGCCTACGGCTTCGTCCGCGTGGACGTCGGGATAAATAATGTTGTCTGTCTTTACTAATTCTTTTTCTAAAATAAAAGTAACCTAATTTATTCTTTACAACAGCCAGCCGCTTAGGAGATTAGCCAGAACAGACGGACAGAGAAAATTGTTTTTTTGTTATAAGTAACGGTACTTGCGTATACGGATATACTTAAGTAAAAAGCTGTTATTTTGACATTATAAACAGACATTTTATTTTATTTATTAGAATATAAATAGAAGATGTATAAATGGCATACCTGTGGCAGTAGTACTAGTACAGTGCGTGCCACGTAAGAAGAGACTTGACACACGACGTGGTCTGACATGCGCAGAACACGATTTTAGGTATCTTTAGCGGTATGAGGTCTGAGTGCGGGACCGGACCGGACGTCATAGGGGCGGCGGAAAGAGGCGGGGGAGGCGGGGTCAAGTCTCTTCTTACGTGGCACGCACTGTACCTAAGTGTCATAAACTGGACAAATAAGCTAACTAGATGAATCGATTATTAATTCGTTTTTGTGTTATCAGACGTTGCCTTGCGTAAGCAATTGTGTCAAAAGATTGAGAAATACTACATGTAGGAGAGTACAATGTTTAGGTATTTTTAAAGGCTGATGATGAGAAAACCTGGAAAAAATAACTGCATTACATGCAGGTATAAGCACTAGCTTAGGTATGCCTGCATATCATGCAGTTATTCTTTATGTACAGACGTCAGCACATCAAGCAACTACAATCTGTTAAATTTCTTTAATAGATTTTCAACTTTATCGCTTTAAGCATAAGGTTCAAAGTTGATTGGGTAAGTTTGACGGTTTCGGGTAGCTTGATGTGCTGGCGTCTGTACCTACCACCCTGTATACTAATACAGGGTGACCGGAACATGGCGACGCACAACCTGTTACCATGGGTTCAGTAGGTACATGATTCTGAAACCCCGGACGTTGAAATTGGACATCGATTTTTTTTTTATGCTGTTCGATTTTGACCGCGTAGGTATTGCACTTTTCGATGAAACGGGTGATCTTTTTATTTGCTATCTGACGGAAAATTTGTACGCTAGTCTAGTGTGAATTAATGAATCCATGGTTACAGTTTGCGCTTCAAACTCAAACTCAAAGCATTTATTTTAATTAAACCTTGTACAATGTACAGGCACTTTTGAATTGTCAAAATTTAAATAGTCGATGTCCCGGCCTCCTTGTTTTATAATCATCTATCCGATGACTGAAAAAAAATAGACCAACAGTAACTAACTGTAAATGAGCCTTATATTTTACAGTAATTGTCTCTGTGGTTAAATAAAATACTAATTTTACAAAATTAATAGGGTCATAAATACAACCTCGTGGGAAACCTTAAGAGGGCGCCGACCAAACGCCGACCGCGCAGTGGCGCCCTCATCGTTTGTTTGGTTATTTCTTTTATTTTAGACTGAAAATGCAGAAACTAAACACGTTAAGTCGTGCTCCACAAGATTATGTGTTCATAATATTATAAACGGTAGTTTTACATTGTTTAGTTTTATTATAATCACTAAAACGGATAATAGTGGCCGCCAGTATTATTCGTTTTAGTAATAACCAAACAAACGATGAGGGCGCCACTAGGCGGTCGGCGTAGCCTTAATAATACCTAAAAGTAGGTTTATATATAACCACAGAGAATAAATATTTTGCCAGTCTAGTGACATTAACAAAATAGAAAGATTTTAAATTTGCTATGAAAACGTAGTATCTATGGCCAGACCTGCGGGGTAATTGCGTAACACACAAACAGTAGCAATGGGTTTTATTTTGACAGTTCAACAACATTCATTGCGTTTTATGTTTGTTGAGCAGACAAATTTTTGGAACATATGAAGCAATGGATTAGCATTAAGGTTAAACGTAAGTAACACATTCAAAATCAATTTTACTCCACACCGAGATTTTTAATCTAACAGTGGCTTGTAGCAGGTTTTTACAAGCGAAGTCATCATTCAGTCATAAGTTATCTTTTCCATTAAAAGGTTGGTAGCGCAAGTGCGCTCGAAATGAGAAATGAATTGCTATTAATTTTCGGTAAGCACACCTAGCTGCCAACCTTTTAATGTTTTTTGCGGCACATAGCAACAATGAAAGAGTAAACTATAAGAAGTTTTAACGAACATGTTGGCAATTTCAAGCTATTTAGGAAGCAAAAAAAAATTTTTTTTTAATTGTTTTAGGATGTAAACATCATAATTTCAGCTTGAAAGACGTCTATTGCTGAATATTGGCATCCCCAACCACTTCGACCGGTTTTGTGCTTCTCGCATCCGATCGATTCCTGCTGCCTTTACAAGTTCGTCGGTCCACTTTGTGGGAGGCGTTCCAACGCTAAGTCTTCCGGTACGCGGTCATCACTCCAGAACCTTACGACCCCATCGGCCATCTGTTCTGCGGGCAATATGCCCTACCCCCTGCCTTCTTCGGATTATGTCGGTTACCTTGGTTCTCTAACAAATCTCTTCTTTTATGATTCGATATACAAAACATGATTGATATTAAATTTATTGTGATGGATGAATGTCAGGTAATTTAGACAAATAAAGAGTTTTAACGTCATATCTACAGTTCGCGTACGAGTTTATTATATTTTAAAGAAGTCAATTGCTAGTCTAACTTGTAAGCAATCGCATATTATCTTAGATAATTTTAATTAGATACTCTAAGGCTGTAGATTTTTTAATTGAAATTCAATAAGAAGGATAACGAAAAACAATTTAAAAACAGTAATTTTCCTCAGGCTTCGATACAAATGTACTGTCAGCAGTACCTACCCGCTGTAGATTTTTTATCCATAGTAACAAGTGATATTATCCATTACCTACATCTGGTAGTAGCACGTGCGGTTGAAATGAGAAATGAATAGCTATTAATTCTTCTTCTAGCACTTACATAAGTGGATTTTCGCAGCGTTGAGCCACAATGGATTGGATTTCCTCGCGTACAATGTACCTAGTGCAGTTTTTCCATTTCACTAATATAAAATACACTTGTATAGTGAAGTTATTGAGTAACTAAACTTACTGGAGATATTTTATCTTCTGAAACGTCAAAGAAAATAATGTAACTTTTTTTAACGGATTATGTAAATACCAGGACTAGCCAGATTTAGCGATGTTTTTAATCCGCAAAAGTATCATTTTTACGAAGACGACGTCTGGGGATTTTCCAAAAAGCTTTAGTTTAATGAGCTGTATCTGTAATGGTGTACCAGGTACCTATTACCTAGGTCGTTAGCGAAGAGGGAGGGTGATTGCTTTATATTTTTTTTCATCATTTTATATTTTCTTAAAACGTGTTGGCACTTATAATATTACATGCCTACTTTCCACCTCCATACAAATCCCAAAATAGCTTTTGTAAGAACCTAACATAATCATAATCGTTTATTTCTTAATTCAAAATTACAATATGGAGGTATCGTTGGTCCCAAACGGCCTGTGTCTTGGGCAACATTATATAGATACAATATTTTGATAATTTTCATACAAAATATAGTAAAGTTGAGATTGGCTACAGTTAAGCCAGTTAGCCTCATCGGGACTACAAGACTAAATGTACAAGCTGAGATCAAATAATAAAACAAAAATTGAGATTTAGAAGATAAAATAACAGTTGGTATGATTTCCGTATATACACCATTGAATATAGTTATACCATTATGATATTTTTTTGGAATAAAATAACATAGAAGTTGAAATTGGTACAGTTAAGCTACTTATCCTTATACAACGAAACTAAGTTTACAAACAAAATAATTAATTAAGCGAAAACTAAAAACAATAGAATTCTTCTAATCAAATTTAAATATAAAAGTAAAACGTGGTTTAATTTGCGTTTGTGCTGCTGTTCTGTAGTGTGCGTCTGTGTTTGAGTGTGTGTGTGGGGGGGGGGCGAGAGTATGTGTGTGTGTGTAAGGGTGTAATATACGCGTCTTTGTGTTGATGCAGTGTGAGACCGCACTAAAAAACATGACGTTTTCTTATAAAATCAACATCGTCGAAAGTTTTGTAAAGGCTCCTTCAAACAGGCGCGACACGACACGCGACACAAAGGCACCGCAAGTCGCGCAACGAGCGGTGCCTTTGAGTCGCGCGCGATTCGCGTCGCGCGTCGCGCCTTTTTGCAGGAGCCTTAATCCGGTGATAGCAAGCACAACCGCTGAGCGTGGAGGTCTTAGATAATATTCCCAAGTCAAGCAAAGTGTTTATTTATTTATCACAAAATCCACAGCTCTTTGAAATTTCTGATTTCTTTTTTTCTCTTTGAATTTTTTTTTTTTGTGTTTCTTAGGTTTTCATAAGAATTTTCTTAGAACTCTTTGAAATCAGAATTTATCCCAGGTTAATGGCAAGAGGCTCGCTTTCTACATGAGACTTAACAAAACTGGCAAAAGGGGGGTGTAGGTAGGTATCTACTATACACCTCCGCAAACCTCTACGGGGAATACTGTCGCAAAATTATAAGCTCACCTGTGAATAATGAGACACAATTACTTGTTCTATTGATATAATCAAATTTTGATTTTCCCTCAGTTGAGAGGGGTAATGTTTTCCTCTAAAGTATAAAATTCTCAGCTAAATCCAATGGGAAGCTAAAAATAGGCTTTCTCGTTGTTATTGTATCACTTTAGCAGACATTATGGGTGTTTCGCGAGAATCGTTTACTGCCGGTAGATTTACGGGCGCCGTATAAAAAGTTGCGCCGTTTGGACACACCTGGTGCTCGGGAGCCGCTCATAAACTGATCATGCGGGGTGGTTTGTTGGCGATCCAGTTGTGTATTGTTAATGAAGTTGTGTGTTTGTATTGCTTGTTGATTAGTATTTAAGTGGGATGTTAACACCACTTTAAAAGTAATCGTCATTTTCCGGGTAACAGTTATGTTTAATTAGGCAATATTACAGCTTTAGTGTCTACGATAAACAATATAGGTACTTGTTGCAAATTACTTTTTTACTTAGGTTAAACTCCATTATTTTGCTATTTACTTTACTCATTACTTAAAAATGTAGCTACCTACTTACCTTAAGTATATGAAAAGTATTTAAAATTGCTGTCTTGTTAGTTTTTTGCGACGTATTAATAATAATTTAATTTAGAAGTTTTTAGGCTGGAAACATTTTTCAGATAAAGTTTGTAAAATTCTTAGACTGAAGCTTAAGGCTAACTTTATTAAGTCAACAAAAACATTTCCACATTTGTATCAGATAATCCAGTGACTGGTCCTATCGTACACGTGGTCCTTCCATTCTTGCGCCCAAACTCCGTTCATATTAACAGTAATGATAATGAATGCGGGCCAGTATTGATCCCGCATTAACCCAGCAACGGGACCCTAGTCTCCCATTCGAGAGCATACCGATAAATTGAGATATTTGGCCTGTTGTGAACAAAATTTATGTTCTTTTATTGGGTTTTGTGCCGTTTTTCGAACGTTTCTACAGGCGGTAGCACTTTTCGTAACAATGAGTAGGAATTTACGATCGAATGGATGTTATTACTTTGCTCATTAATTTGGACTTGTTTACGCAGAAATACAATTTATTGACGGGTATACCTTTAGAAGGGCGAAGGCTAAAAGCGTTGTGAGGATTAATAAGGTCTTTAAAAAATAAAAATACCTATTAATATGAAAAGGTAGTAAAGTCAAAAGTCACGCTCAACTCTGAAAATACCCATTCAACTTGTATTCCTTTTCCGTATTCTCATACATATTTCACCGACATACATACTCGTACGTCAGTACCTGCCTCCTATCGAATAGAGAGTAACAGGTGCAGATTTGATATTTCAATCTATCTTACATACATATATTCTGGTCCTTGCATAATGCTCGTCTGTCCTCAAACATGTGACAGTTTGGGAAAATTCTAGAATCCTTTTGATACGAAATCTAATGGTACGGAGTCTTACGCGGGCTGCGCCAAAGTGCCCGCGAAAATCAAATTACTTCTATAAATAAATATTTGTTACGGCCGCGAATCCTATTTTAATCAACATACAACCTGACACTGACCTGCAAATTGCAACATCCGTAAGAAAATTAGAATTTCGCGGGCTATCCTGCGCTTTAAGGTACGGAGTCTTAAGGTACGGAATGTTACGGTAGTAAATCTCTGTGGCAGCAGGTAGCCATTTAAGCTTTTTACTGCCTTTGTTATTAAAAGAACTTACTTAAAAGTCTTACGTAGGTACAAAAATGGAGATTTGTGAAAGCCACGTGAAAGTGGGCAGCGTTAGGTATAAATTTTCTTTTCAGGCTAGTTTAAGACCTTTATAAATATTTGAAAGGTTCTTTTAGCTATTTATAAGGACCTGAAGCTTGTTTGTTTCTTGCTTGTTGTCCCATTTAAAGTCAGTTTGCTTAGTAAATTTTCCTGTTTTCTTTCATTATATTTCTTAGATTAAATTTGAAAATGAATCGTATACATTCTGAAATGACGAAAATGCCAACGTTACAGAAAAGTGAAATCCTAACTTAATATTATAAATGCGAAAGTGAGTTTGATTGTTTGTTACGCTTTTACGCTAAAACGGCTGAACGCATTTGGATGAAATTCGACACATGTATAGACCATGACCTCGAGAAGGACTAGAATATTTTTTAACCTAGATTGCAAGCGAAGTCGCGGGCAACAGCTAAAAATTAAGGCAGACCCACACAGTAACAATTTCGAACGTTAATACTATTCACAAGGCAGAATTCAATTGATTAACCATCTGTTATTTGCCCATAAACGGTTACCCATTAAGATCGCTATCTCCATTAATTAGGGTTGTTATTCACCTGCGTGTACGTCAGCATAATCAAATTACGTGCACCGGGATCATTGGTCGCGCATCGATTCATATCAATTACTTATATTATAATGACGTAAATGACGTAACGCGTAATGATGTACGTGCTTAACGAAAATTTACGCTTGGAGCAGTACTTTAAATCAATGGAATTGATTAAATAACTGGGGAATTAATTACATTTTTATTAAGTGGAATTTAAGTAGTATTAAGTACAGACGCCAACACATCAAGCTATTACAATCTGTCAAATTTCTTTAATAGATTTTCAACTTTGTCGGATAAGGTTCAAAGTTGATTAGGAAAATTTGACAGTTTCGGGTAGCTTGATGTGCTGGCGTCTGTACTTTTAAGAAAAGATTGGAGAAATGCAATAAGGTGAAGTTTGATTACAAAAATTGATTTCGTATTTTTTACTTTTATTTATTTATTATGAAACTATTGTCCATTTGTGTTTTATAATTTTTACACGCCTAAATTTAAAAGAGTGTAAGTCTATCGAGTCGGTAAATTTCTGTTTGGAGCTTACATCTTTGATCTATCTATGGCGAAACTAACAATCCAGCTCTAGAGAATAAAGATATTGTAAACCTTTATAAAAAGTAGATAAAACGAGCTACACAGCTAGTAGGTACCTATAGTATACAGGGCGTCAAGAACCTGTTTATATTTTACTAGCTTTGCCCACGAGGTACAATTATGTCGATAAAAACTATCCTATGTAAATATTTAAAAAGGAAATAAACTACCCTTCCCCAGGATGCAATCTATCTCTTTGCCAAATTTTATCGAAATCCGTTCAGTGGTTTAGGCGTGAAAAGGTAACAGACAGACAGATTTACTTTCGAATTTATAATAATAGTGTGGATATTAAAGCTATTAGTTTATCTCATAAAATACCTACATCATTATTATAATATAGTAGTTTGATAGATTTATTCCGGTCTGATCCCCTGAACCTCCAAGTAATGTAATAAAATTAACAAATGCTTACTCTCTCCTAAATCACTTATTTTGCAGTCCCCGACATAAAAGTATTACGTGAACGAAGGCCACAAAGGACCACATTTTCCAATTTCGAACAAATTTTTCTGCGAATACAAGGACCAAGAATGTTCGCCGACAAGTAGATAAAGTTATAACTCAATAACTAAATTGTTAGGGGTTGTACCGGCGGCGGCGGCTCATCTTGACCGGATCGCTGGAATCCTCTTTCCCATCTCGTATTAGCACTTAGTCAGGTCACTGGCTTCCAATTCGATAGTCACTCGTAACAAGGGGCTGTGATAAAGGACCGACGTCTTGTAAGCGATAATTTGTGGACAAGTATTCTGTGAAATATTTGGTCCTTATAGACCTACAGAAAAAGTAATGTACCAAAGTGTACACTTTTGTTCCGGTTACCGTTTGGTGAAGTCACCATTAATTATTTATAGGCTTTTTTGGTTAAGTGAAAACATTGCGATAGGGACCATTGGTTATCATAATTTGTCATTTGGAAACCGGCCTGAACTGCTGCCCAATCACTTCCATTTGCTTTCTTATTTTACTTTACTTTATACTAGAATATTTTTTTACTTTTTTTATTTACTTTATCCAATAGGCAAAAGCCACCTATTCCACCACCGGCGATTAACGAGAAGCGACTAGAGCTAGCATTGCTAGCAACTAAAAACGATTTGGTGAGCAACGAGCGGCGAGTGAGCGACGGCGTCGAGCGAGTATTCGCGTATGTATCACGCGTGAGTCTCTCGTCTAGTGCTTTTACCTGCCAAGCGAGTGTCGCTGAGCGAGTACTCTCTTTGATAGCTCTTGTCGCTACGACAAACGAGTACTCGCCGGCGACGGCGCGCGGCGGTGCGGCGGCAACGGCGGTGAGAACAGATAGGGATCAACTATAAATACGAGTATATATATCTCTTTTACTTACATGGTACTTACAATCGTACGTGTCTTGAGCGGGAAAATCTTTCATAGCTAGTCGCTTCCTCGTCAGCGATGGGACAGGTGTCCTAAGTAGGTACTGGGTTTCTGTGTTTGTTGACATTCTGATATCAGACATGCGACACGTTTTTGGTGCTACGTAAAATATTGTGTACCTAAGCATAAGTGAGTTATTCCAGTCGGATCCCCTGATCTGAAGAGCAACGAAAATCCGGCTCCGAAAATAAAATGTATACTTTTTAGCCAACGTTTTCTTACGTGCGTAGGTACGTCTATGTATTTTTATTTAAGGGGATGTGTGAACATCTGGTAACATGAACTTAGATAGTTGTATTGATGATTTTTATGATTATAATTTTGTTTATAAATATGTGTTACGGCCGCGAATCCTATTTAGTTCAACATACAACCTGATACTTACCTGCAAATTGCAAATAACGTAAGAAGATTTGAATTTCGCGGGCTACCCTGTCGCTTTCGCCTTAAGGCTCCTCAAACAGGCGCGACACGACACGCGACACAAAGGCACCGCCAGTCGCGCAACGAGCGGTGCCTTTGTGTCGCGCGCGATTTTATCGCGTGTCGCGCCTCTTTGTAGGAGCCTTTAAATCGACGTTTAAATTACTTTGACTTGAGGTAGAACCGAAAAACTTATTACCTAAAAGCGGCAAAAAATATATAGCAACTTTATTTTAAATGGTGACAGAATAATTTACGGCGTCACCTCTTAGAAAATATTTGCTGAAGACATTTCTTTAAAAACGAGCACGCCTAATGTAGTTTGAAAAAAGATTTCAACAAGGTTTTTTCTTTTACAGGAATCCCGGGAAAATGAAGATCTGCACGTATTTGCTGTTGAGTTTTTTAGGTAAGTGTATCTTTATTTATCTTTTCAAAAACAAATTCTAGTTACATAGGGAAGGAAATATAAAATAATGTTGACAGTGGCTGACTTTAGTAAAAGTTAAAAAAGAAATGGTTGGAAAACGGTTTGAATAAAAGTCTTTTCGATGTCTTATATTGATTGTTTATAAACTGAAATTGTTGGCTAGACTATGTTACTAAGTCAGATTCTAAATAAGAGCTTTCATAAAATGAAAAATAAATATGTCCGAATATCCACCATCTTTCACGGACAATTTTATTGTGTATCTATTTTACATAAATATTATATTATATAAAAACCGGACTTTGGACATGTCCATCGAGGCGGCACTAAACGCATTCCATTTACAGAATTTAGCTTCTGGAATTCAATAACTGGAAACAGATCCCATACCACCAATTTGTCATTCGGAATCTAAAACGTAAATGGAACATGAAGCCGAGCTAAACTGGGCAGCTACAAGGTAAATCAAGCTTAAAGTTGAAGTATGCCACATAACTTTATTCCGTTCAATACATTATTCACTTTTCTCGACATATTTTTGTGGAGAGGAGTGGCGAACTGAATTTTGCGAGCAACGAAACGAAGTGAACGTAGTCCTTGGAGATCGCTAAATCTACGGACATAGGTACGTACTTTTACGTACCTACATAAATTTCGACATATTTTTGATTTATTATAGACGCAAATATTGCTGTACAATTTTTTTTATGTATTTACCGAATAGAGGTTACCTACCGGTAACTGAATGTACTGGTAGTAGACAAGAAAGAGGTGATTTTTTTTTATTCTACTCAAATAAGTCGCATGCGATGACAAAAGGGCGTGTACCTACTACAGGTGTACCTTTAGTAGGTACTGCATGCCCTTTCGCTATCGCATGCGTCCCACAATTACCGTAGCCTAACCTAACCTGACCCTACGGGAATAACAGGCGTAGTATTATGTTTTTATTATAAAATAAACAAAAATTACATACACTAATCCAAAGAACACAAAATCGAGCATTCGTCAAATAAAAATATGTAACATAAATATACATAATAAAGAAATTTTGTTACAATAACGTTACAAAATTGTTGCGGTACAGGTATGATTATACGATTGTATCATATTAGTACGATTGTTTGAAAGTCAAAAATTTTTGGGTAAGTATCAGTGGATTCACTGAAACCGTTACCCAGTAAAATGGTAAAACCCACATAATACTTTGACCTAACTTTGTTGACCTAGTAATCACAGTTAAAACTATACCTACAACATCCACTTTCGTAACCACCATTCTCCATGGAAAATAGCAGGAAAAGGGTCAGATATAAAGCAATATAAACAAATGAAGTTAGTTTTGAAAGTAGGAAAAATGGGAATGTAATTGGAAAAAGTTCTTTTGTGTCAAACTAATTTAGTAGTTTGTACTTTACCTATCTACTCTATTATTTATCTACCATCTACCTAAGTATCATAAAAAATAATGCCAATTGAATTGATTTCTTGACATTTACATAATATATAAGCGTCTTTTATCACCTTCAATAATTACAATTTACAAGCTAACACTAATATATAATTATATATAATTATAATACAAGTATATAATAAAAAAATAAAGAAAAAGGCATAACCCAACTCTTCACGTGACCAGGGGATTCTGCTTAAGTGGCCTTTTTAGGCAAAAAGGCCACTTTAGCAGAATTATAAAAGGATAACATTATTAATCATAATATAGCGAAGACAGTCCGTGTTTTTCTTTTTTCCGCTTCCGTATAATCAAAAAGATTGGGATTGGATTGATTGGTATTTTAGCACAGACAAGAAAAATAACTGAAAAATCCTTCACCAAATGGGATTTGATACGATTAACTTAACAGTTAACTGTCCATTATGATTCATAATGTTATCCTTTTATGATTCTGCCAAAGTGGCATTTTTGGGCCCCCAGAGAGCTGGCCTATTATAGCCCAAAGAATCAGCATTGCCATCCAATGTGCTAATGCTGCCCTCTTTTTGGGCACTTATTCCTTTGACAGCAATGCGGACGAATTTTTTGATGCCCAATGAGCTCCTACCTTTTTCTTTAATATAAGCTAACAGACTTAAAATATTAATTATGTATATAAAACAAAACAAGGTTAAAGTATCATAGAGCATCAAAAAATTCTTCCGGATTACTGTCAGCGGGAAAAGTGTCCAAAAGGCTGGCAGCATTAGCACGTAGCTCGTAGATTGATTGATTGTTGAATTGTAATCCCATACTTTGTGCAAAGATGGTAGCACAGGATGACAAACCATTTATGATTAAACTATTTGCAATCGTTGATTATGCAAACGTATGTTTGTATTTATGCATTAAAAATTTGGCAATATTCATGCCAATTATCGCATTAATAATAAAGAAGGAAAATCTATAAGTTAGGTAGGTAGTGACCGAAAAATATGGCAATATAAAAAAATATAATAAACAAGTAGGTATATTACTCCAGTTAATTAGTCGGTAAAACCAGAAAAGTTTCAACTAAACAAAGTTCTTAAAGTAGACATAAAACCTCAAAATTATTAGGTAAGAACGCAGATACTATTCCCAAGGCTATAGTCGAAACTCGGTTACCTACAACGACTTTGAGAGAAACACCAAAGGGTTCCTGAAGAGACAGGCAGTCTTATCTCATTGTGTTTGCGGCTACAACCCCTTTATATCAATCCGTGAATGTACTCTATGTTATTGCAACTGAAGTTACATTTGGTAACAGTAACTGAGTTTTGAAACGGCTTACAGGAAACTGTCAGGTAGTTTGTGCTTCTAGCTTGTGCTGTGAATTTGTACTATTTCATGCTAAGGTAACATGTCTACAAAGTGCTTTGAATTGCTCTGTTGTCATAGTCTTGGAAACCTACACAGGAAATTTGTATTGCAGCCAGATTTAAGTCTTAAAAGGGGAACATTTTGAAAACTAATATGTTTAACAGATTTTCGTGCCACTTCCTATAGGTACCTATGAAAAGTACCTAAATAAATAGTCACTAATAAAAAAAGGATGGCGTCCATGATGCGCAGAATGCGTGGGATCGTCAACGGCATTCGGAAGGTCATCAGTGAGAAGCAATGTTGCACCATTATGACGCATTGAATACAAAGTCAAAGTCAAAGCATTTATTTCAAATAGGCACATTAAAGGCACTTTTGAACGTCAAAAATTACAACAAATAGAATTGATTCTAGTCGCCCATTCCAAAGGGTAGTTTTCGTATGGAGAAGAATGGGCAAGAAACTCCACCGTTACTCTTTTAAAATGTTTTACAATATTTTGTATACATTAATTATATCATAATAATATGTGAAGACGATGCACCTAAAATAAAATTACTATACCACAATAGGTAAAAGAATTAAAAATGAAACCATGACATATAAATTAATTATCTGATAGATGCATGGTGCTCACATATTTACA
This sequence comes from Luperina nickerlii, assembly GCA_963855955.1. NCBI lineage: Eukaryota > Metazoa > Arthropoda > Insecta > Lepidoptera > Noctuidae > Luperina > Luperina nickerlii. Next base: position 9,357,395 of record OY979679.1, on the reverse strand, counting down.
AACATGGTAAAAGTAAACGATTTTCATTTAAATAAAATAAAATAAAAATTACAAGTAATAAGTCAGGGTGTAAGTTAAAGTTATTACAGAATGTAAATCAATATCAAAAAAAGAATATATTTTACAATTAAATTAGCAACCAGTTTGATTTTGTCTAGGTACATGTAGGTACATGTGAATGTACCCGGTGCGTCAGGTGAGTGCAACAGATAAATGAATTAAAAAAAAAAAACACTGGCACTCCGGTAGTGCCGACAGAAGTGAAAACTTGAACAATTACGAGTGTATTTTGTGAATCGTCTTATAAACAAAACACGCGTGTTAAGGTGTGTTCCTTATTTTATAGGGTTTTTTGCAAATCAGGTATGATGGCCAAAGTGACTGGTTTATTCTTCTCGTGAAAGGAATTTATTCAGATTTACAAATAAGCACACAGGATAGACTTCAGTTCGTGGTGTTGGTCGCGGCAGTGGTAAGAGAAGCAAGCCGCTCGCATGGAGCTCGTCGTCAGTTATATATCCGTGGTTCAGCGCCATCTCGTCGTTGTTGGATGAACTACGTAGTTAGTACGCGAGGCTCTCGTAGTTCTTCCCGATGTGCATAGATGGCGCTGTCCTCAACAACGCGCGTCTTACGTTTTACGTCTTACGAATTTTCGATCAGGGTCACGTGACCTGACGCGAGTTTAGAAGTTTTTACCCATTCCAAAAAAAGTACACAGCGCCGCTAAAGAAGTTTTCACTTCAAAAAAATTGTATCACCTACCAACATTTGTTACTTACCAACATAGTTTATAAATGTGTATTACTGACATCATATGTATCAAGGTCTGAAGTAAAGTATTTTTATTTATTATTTTATTTTAAAATCTGATAGAAAAGCCACATTTTATGTGGTCCAAACGGTTATTGTAAATCTAGGGCTAATAATAATTATTCATAGTTACCCGGGTTCCTGCTCAAAGGCTTTGCTTACCAACCGCATTTCATCATCATTCTCCTGACCTGCCGGTCGATTCTGTAAAAATCTCACTCATTCTGTAGAAAACTTAGGTGATGTGAGTTTGTTTTTACTAGGAATTGACACTATTGACAACTCCCTCCACGCTCCCTTCATCTAAGTTTTCACAGTGAGAAGGTTACAGAATCGCACTGCTGATCCCAATTTATTTAGGGTCAGCGCAACATGTCTTTTTCTTCCATATTATTAAGGCCCCTTCAAACAGGCGCGACACGACACGCGACACAAAGGCACCGCAAGTCGCGCAACGAGCGGTGCCTTTGTGTCGCGCGCGATTATATCGCGTGTCGCGCCTGTTTGTAGGAGCCTTTAGTCGTCATCTCGGTAGTCACCCCTTTTCTTACCATATCATCATCATTCACACAGTCCATTCCTCGCTTCTTTAGTATACCCCTACTCTTGTATCTCGACATTCATACTCAAAACTTTCCTCACGACATTTTCCTCATTCCTACAACCAACAATGAACCAATGAAATTGCTTATGGAAATAGACATCGTAGGATTATATTATAACAGTATCATGTTCAACATGTGTTGGACATGATTATTTTGCTGTGTACGTTTTGTAATTGTATCAGTAATATACACACATCAAAAGTATCTAGGGATCAAGCATTTTTATGCGGATTTCTTGAGATTGAGATGTGGCTTTGTAATAAATTTATGATTTTATAAATTTATACGGATCCTTTTTGGTGCATTTCATAATTTGAAACAGGAACGTTTAATCAAATTCGAGTAAAAGATGAAAATCAGCTGTCAATATTTTCCCTATAAAAACATACAACGCATTGAAGACATTATTAGTGCTACTGTTTCCCTACTACTGATTAAAACCAACGTTATTATGGAGCGGCGACGTCATTTAAGCAGGGAAGAAATGCTCAGAGCCGTGGGAATGATAGAAGCTGGTTCCCGGCAACGTACTGTGGCTTTAGCTCTGAATACAAGTCAGAGTGTTATCAGTCGACTTTGGACACGTTACCGAAGCACTGGTACCGTGGCTGAGCGCCATGGAGGACGGTATCGCTGCACCACACGGAGACAAGACCGATACATTCAAATCTTAACTCGAAGAGCTCCAACAATAACCGCCATGATGTTAGCCGTGAGGCTTCATCACTCTTCAGGGAACTTAATTAGCGACCAAACAGTCAGAAACCGCTTGCATGAAGTGAACCTTCATTCCCGAAGACCGCTACGGGTACCACCTATAGCAATGCACAATCGTAGGATTCGATATCAATGGGCTCTTGAACACAGAAATTGGGCAGAAGAACAATGGCGTTTCGTGTGCTTTTCTGATGAGTCTCGTTTTGGTATGAGACCGGATACAAGACGTATACGACACTGGAGAACCCCTGGACGCCAACAGCGATTAAAATCCTGCCAGGAAGTCCATCCTTATAGTGGTGGAACCATCATGGTATGGGCGGGTATTTGGATCGGCGGAAGAACTGAGTTGATTTGGATCAGAGGCAACCTCAACGCTCAAATTTATGCTGAGACGATTGTATCTGACGTCATCGTTCCTCTACAAGTGCAAATCGGTCCCTTATTTCAGTTAATGCATGATAATGCACGACCGCACACCGCAAGAGTTGTAAGACAGACTCTCGCCGCAGCTAACATCAATGTCCTGCTCTGGCCTGCTCAGTCGCCAGACTTGAACCCGATTGAGCATGCATGGGATATGCTACAGAGAAGAGCTCTGCCGAATATGGAGGGTATCCAGTCGCAAGAAGACCTTTTTTTGTTGTTGCAACGAACATGGGCGGTCATTCCACAGCGTGATTTGGATGAACTCATTTTGAGTATGCCAAACCGATGTTCTTGTGTTGTTAGTGTTCGCGGTAGAAACACGGATTATTAATTGTTTAAGTTACCCAATAAAATTTTAAAGAAAACTGTTATTTCAGTCTTTTTTTCGAACTTTAATGTTAGTGGTTCAAATGTCAAAAATCCCTTTATTAGGAAAATGGCAAATTTCTTTATTAATGCAAAGGTGACTTGGTTTATCGTTACTGTGACAAACGAAAACACTTTATTTGATGAATCCTTAAAGAAAATTTTAATTAATATCAATCAGGAGAAAAGTTATTGCAAAAATATATGTTGATCCCTAGACACTTTTGATGTGTGTAGTTGCAAGTTCTGTATGAGTCTCATGGTTACTCTCAATAAAGAATTTAATTTAATTAAATTATAACTATTCAGAATTGAGAACACTGTGGACCTTCTAATAATATTAATATTGATTACGATCAAAGGTCAAAATAACATTGTTGCCGAAAAGTCTATATTTACCGCACTAATTAAAGCAACCCACACAGAGTGACATATTATTGGATATCGGATATCCCTTCTATAACTAACCCTTAAAATAGAAAAGGTAATTCACGAGGTGGTGGTGTTAAACATATAATATGATAATCCAGGTTGAACGGACGGTAGTAAATTGGATAGATAGATTTTATCTACTTAGACTGAGTTGGGACTAGATATACGATCTAGATCTAACCAATTAAGGATAGTATTCGTGCAAATTACTGCTCAAATTGGGCCTGGGGTCAATATGTTACATGCAAATATTACGTCAATTGCCTATAATATATACTTAGAATTTAAACCATTACGTACTTTTTTTTATTGTTCTCGGAGGGAAACCTTCAAAAGGCGCCTGGTCTTTGGGGATAAACCGGAGAGTATGGGATTTTTGCCTCACTAAAACCACCCCGGTGGTCACCATCTGTACTATGGAAGGGGCACCGTTACCTCTCAAAAGACCAATCCAGAGCCCCCTCTGTGCAACGCCTGTTAGGGCACATCTCTGGAGAGACTGTAAAGGGGTCTCTCCAAAATCTAGCTGAGCAAGTGTGCAAGGCAGCGCATGACCACTGTGCGCCGTCTTCCTTAAGGTCACTCAGTGGGCCGACGTCCCCACTCTAATCGACCGCGATCCCATATTCCCACCTTCCTTAGATGATGCAGGCAAGGGTTTCGGCGTGTTAGGCGCCGAGGCGGTTGCCTCCCCGACACCTCCTTCTCCGAGCTGGATCAGCCTCCAGCTCGGCTGTCTCCTTCTTGACCATCACGGTCTCACAGAAAGAGGCTACTTCCGTCCAATTCTGTCTCTGCCAGCAAAGCCCTCACTACTGCCGGCAGAGACAGGTCTCGCCCGATCCTGGCTAAAGCGTCACATACTTATAAGCGATTTAGCTCGATGGGCGACGGTTTTTTTTTTTTATTTGAAATGGGTTTGCTCTTGACTCTAATCTAGGTCAGAGATGACACAGACAAAGTCTACGATGGAGTGAGCTTATCCAGTAGAAGCCTGCTCACTCTTACTTTGAAGAGATTCGGGTTGTACGCACTCGGAAACACAAACGCAGGTAGAGAGTTCCACTCTTTTGCTGTGCGCATTATAAAGGACATTTGGACATGCTTAGTGCGAATTGGTGGAATAGCAACTACGCAGGGATGGTAACTTGCAGTGCGTCTGGATGTCCGAAAGTAGAAGTGGGCCGGTGGAATGAGGTCGTGGAGTTCTTGGGCACACTCACCGAAGTACAATCTGTAGATGACCGAAAAGCAGGCAATCCTGCGGTGATGAGCCAAGCTGTGAAGCTTGGCATCCACCAGTTTTACGTCGCCAATGAGCCTCTTAGCTCTGCGTTCCACCGAGTCAAGCGCGGCAAGTTGGTATTTCGCTGAGCCATCCCAAAGGTGGACGTGAAAGGAGTACGGTAGCATTATTAACATTATTATAATAACATCAAGTTTAATAATACCAACCTATTATTGTCTCATTGCAGGGCTAAGGCTTCTTCTCATACCAAGAAGGCACGAGCATTGATCACTACGCTTGCTCAAGACGTGTTCGCTGTTTCAGACTTATATCCTTAACTTCCTTACACAGTCTAAAACAAAGTCGCGGAAACGTCGGTACGCGCATAACTCCTGGATGACTGCACCAAATTGGATAATTCTTTTTTTTATGTATTCGGTATTGCCAGGATAAGGTTTATAGGAAAGAAAATTTCGGAAATTTGAAAAAAATTCACCCGTGTGAAGCTGAGGCAGCCCGTTAGTTAATTATTAGTCCAGGTTTCCTGATGTTGTCCATCACCGATATCAGTAATGTCCAAGATAAACTCAGTAAGTTCACATGAATTGAAAAAGTCACATTGGTACTTGCGCGGATTTGAACCCGGATTTTAACCACAGGGACATCATGATCACTAACAGTATTGTTTGAGACAGAAGATCATGATTTTTACTATTCTTTTATGTGTCACAAAAACAAAAGTGCTGATGGTAGTTCAACTGCTGCTGGTTTTTGTTATCCATAAAACAAAATATGCTGGCTAAATCAAATCTAGACGTCAAACTAAATCTAGATTTCTGAAAATTGATTTCATTGCTCGAAAAATGTTATGTTCTTCATGGTTAAAGTTATAACTTGTTCTAGATTAAGATCAACTTGTTTAGCTTGCTAAACAAGAAAAACTATTTCACTGAGATTGGCTGGGATAATATGTTATTCATTTTTGATCTTATAGTAAGTACAGACGCCAGCACATCAAGCTACCCGAAACTGTCAAATTTTCCCAATCAACTTTGAACCTTATGCTTTAGCGATAAAGTTGAAAATCTATTAAAGAAATTTGACAGATTGTAGCAGCTTATTGTGCTGGCGTCTGTACATCATAACTTCTGCCCGCGCCTTCATCCGCGAGAAAATTTCTTGTTGTAACATCAAATACATCCTATGCCACTCAGCAGTACTGTAACTATCCCATATTAGTCACAGAATTTTCGGAATCGGATCGGACATCAACCCGATATAAACTACTAGCAGTGCCCCGCGGTTTCACCCGCATAAGTATCGACCTCGATCGAGAGACACGTGGCGCCATCTATTATCGTAATAACGTTATTGTTGTTTTCCTCGGGAACAGCTCGAGATGAAAGGTACCCTATGTCCGTTTCTGTAAACCTGACAACGTATATGCAAAATTTCAGGATGATCGGTTTAGTAGTTTAGGCGTGAAAAGGTAACAAACAAACAAACTTACTTTCGCATTTATAATATAACTAGCTGCGGCCCGCGGTTTCACCCGCATAAGTGTCGATCCCGTGGGAATATCGGGATAAAAACTATCCTATGTCCTTCCCCGGGATGCAATCTATTTCTCTGCCAAATTTTATCGAAATCCTTTCAGTGGTTTAGGCGTGAAAAGGTAACATGCAGACAGAGTTACTTTCGAATTTATAATTATTAGCATGGATTAGTATAATTTAGTACAGGATGGCAGAGACATAGACTCGCTACCTGTTACTATGGATTTAGTGCATTATTCTGAACACCCCAGCCACAGTATAAAGACATACAGTATTGTATCTGGGCCGTAACCTTGAATTAAATGCCTACAGCCGCGCGGTACGTAAACATGCGATAGGGCTGCCCGCCTCCAGCATTTTAATTACATTTGCCTACTTTGTGTTTCCATTTAGTTTTGTTATTGTATTTTACTGTGTGTACATAACTAATAAAATAATTCGACATTTCGCATTAACCATTTATTTAACATTAATCTGATTACAGTTTATTTCTATGAAAACTTGTTCATGTGTATTTTTAAACAAATTATGTTAAATTATTATTATTATTATTATAGTTAAATCAAACGTTCAAGAACTACAAATAAAATTCTAAATTTGTATATTAATGTTTTTTTAATCTTTCCTATCATCGTCCTATCCTTAACAGAATAACACAGATTGGAAGAAGTTAAATAGCAAACATGTATAATATAAAAATTATAATTAAAATAATCTGTTCATTGAAGTAATAAACATATTTAAATTAATGAGTGCAAATAAAAGCAAATTTATCAATTAAATTGTAGATTTCATTTCACTCCTTCCTCCTTTCTTTCCTCCTTCTTTCCTCCTTCTCCTTCATTCATACAAAATATTAATAATTCAATAAAAATAATTAAATTTTATTCATAAAAGTATGCAATCATTGCATTAATGTTTATGATGTTGTCACGTTAAACTATCGTCCGTAAATCGACTTTACAGACAACCAATTTTTTTCTAGTATTAATCATACACACAGTACAATAAACAACTATTATTAATAATAAAAACCACGTCTTTACTTGGAATTATACAAACTAACAAAACACACATTCCCCGAGGTTTTAACACAAGCGTACCTACCGTTTAATGATTCATGAACCGCCTATAACTACCTACCTCACTCGTGTTTATCACTTTCCTTTACTCTATTCACTTCATTTATTAATCCAGACATCTTTTTTTCGGGAGATAAAATGAAATACTTATCCATTAAAAATACACACATTATGTACCTACCTACAAGTAAGTATTAGAATAGTGACATTCAAGCTTCAATTAGATATTGACTGTAATTATCTGGGTCAGAAGGGGCAAAGTTAATAAAAAGCCCTTAGTGTAGGTAACATTCAAATCACACATATTTTATTATCGTTTATCATGATTTCACATAACCATCTCACATAAACCACAATATACTTAGAAAATAATGCATTGTAATACTTTCTACATAAATTACAAAACTAGCAATAGTTAAACCATAGAATTCAACACATTCGAACAAGATAACGGTCACAATTTTTATAACGTAGAATGATATTTAAAGAATAGGTACTTATTAAATCAGATTAACTTACAGTAGCTCCTTTCACTTGACTTTATAACTTGTTCACTTGGTGGTCCGGGCTCGAATGATCCCCAGCCCCAATGTCCTCAACCTCTTATTTTGAGCGTTGAATCCATAGACACAAATCACAAACGATTGTTGTCACGTGACAGGCAAAGGAAATGTATTCAGTCAGCCAAGTCCACAGACAAAAATTAAAAATATAGTAAACTAAATGTACTTCTTGTGAAAATGTGTCTTAATACAACCTTAATTCCCTAACAGACGGTCGTCCTGAAGAAGGAATGACCCCATTGCTTTCCGGCCATTCGAGTATTTTGTGTGACTCTATACAAAACAAATAGAACACTAGGTTCTTGACCAAACTAACACCTTATTGGCACAACACAACAAAAAAAAAAAATATAAATATATTAATAAATGTGTAGAAATGTTTGAAAACAGAACTAATAGGTACGCTAAGTAACTCATACGAAACACAACTAATACAAGAACTTCTAATTATGTACCAAAGATCATGAAAATATAATAACGTCGTTAAAACATTGTATAATCGATTCAAATAGGTATCTAGTTATTTAGGTAATATGTACAAACATCAAGATAATCCTGTTAACGTTCATAACAAATAATAATAACAAAACCAACGAAAACAAAATACGTAATTAACACATTGTAAAATCTATAAGAAATTGATTGAATAGGTACATGAATAAGGTCATCCCGTGTAAGTCATCGCACATCCGTCAGCCTAGCATCGGGTCATTATTGGCTCGCATCGTCTTCTCCTTGTCAACCAGTCTTCCATCAAACTTGGAACCGGAACGGTCCTCGCGCCTCGCGTTGTCGTCGCGGCGACGCGACGGAGAGTTGAGCGCGCTCGCTCAAACGCTTGTGCAATGAGCCGAGTGTACGTTTGTGCAATGAGCCCATAACGTGGGGTACTGTAGAAACCTGAAAGCAGAAATATATTAGTAGAGTTCGATTGGGACTAGTACCAAACAATGATTTAGAGTTTTATGACATGATGATGGAAATAAATTAAATAAAGAGAAGATTAACAAAAATTTAAAGATGAAAGAGAAAGTTTAGAGGGAGTGAACACCGCTTGTACTTCGGCATACGACATTGTTACTGTCTACCGCTTGTACTTCGGCCTCGGTCCACTTTTTAGGGGGGGCGTGAACACCGCTTGTACTTCGGCATACGTCATTGTTACCGACTACCGCTTGTACTTCGGCCTCGGTCCACTTTTTAAGGGGCGTGAACACCGCTTGTACTTCGGCATACGTCATTGTTACTGACTACCGCTTGTACTTCGGCCTCGGTCCACTTTTTAAGGGGCGTGAACACCGCTTGTACTTCGGCATACGTCATTGTTACTGACTACCGCTTGTACTTCGGCCTCGGTCCACTTTTTAAGGGGCGTGAACACCGCTTGTACTTCGGCATACATCATTGTTACTGACTACCGCTAGTACTTCGGTCTCGGTCCACTATTAATACTTACAAGCAGCTCCAGAGTAGCTAGCAGCCCGTCATGTAAGATTTATTCTGTAATCATGTAACTGGGAAGGATTTGGGAAGGAATGACCGTATTTGTTATGAGTCTAGCAGGTAGTCTAAGTAGGCAAGTCGGTATTAGTCATAACCAAGTCATAACATAAGAATAGTATCTTAATTTGAATCGGAACGGTAACTGACTCTTTCATCAGCCTCGTTACTCGTAAAGTCATTGTCTTCGCCGTCAGTGTCATTACTAGGTGCAAAAGTTATCCAACGTTTTAACTGGTCTGCTGGATAAATACTTTTATATTTACGTTTTGAATGTCCTTCAATACTAGAGACTTCATACCGATCGTTTTCTAGAATCGCAGTTATTTTTAAGGGACCCCGAAACTTTGGACATAACTTTTTACTTTTTCCGTCTGCTGGATTGTGATGATTGGGAATCATGACTAAATCATCTATTTGAAAGAATTTCGTTGGAGCCCTACCGCTATCAAATTTCTTTTTCATATATTGCTGACTCTTTTCGGTGTTTTCAAGAGCAGCCGATCGTATTGCATCTCTAGATGGGCCTGATTCAGAAGTATCTATTAAGTCGGCTAGCTCGTTTAAAATGGGACCCTCCCCAGAACAGATTGTGCGACGTCCGAATACTATTTCTGAAGGAGATTTTCCCGTGGTTTTATTGGTCATATTATTTAAACTCCATTGCAATTTACCTACTCTGACATCCCAGTCGCGCTCCGCCTGATCATGATTAGTTGCGGCTAAAGAATCGAGAATTGTACGATTATATCTCTCAATTTGCCCATTGGCTCGTGGTGTTGCTATAGCGTTTAGTACATGCCTAGCACCTATTAATTTTACAAAGCTTTGGAATGCCGCTGATGTAAAACTAGTACCGCGATCGGTGATTATTATGCTCGGACTACCTATTACGTCAAATATTTCCTGCAGAGTCTTGATAGTTGTTTTAGTTTTGACATCTTTTACTGGTCTTATAAAAATAAATTTACTGAAACCGTCAATTACACCTAGTATGTAAGAATTCCCCTTTTTGCTCCTAACAAATGGTCCTAGATGGTCCATGTGAAGAGTGTGAAATGGGACGTTACCTTTGGGGATTGGATGTAAGTAACCAGTAGGTTTACTGGTAGATGCTTTATTGTATGCACAATTAAGACATGCTTCCACATATTTGCGAACGAAACGTTTCATTTTTGGAAACCAATAGTTCTGTTTTATTTTATCTAAAGTCTTTTCGACCGCAAAGTGCCCCATCTCGTCATGACATAACTGACAAATACGCCATCGTGCCCCATTTGGTACAACCCATTTTTTTTGATCCCCTACTATTCTATAGATTTTGTCATCCTGGAGGAGGAAATTTGTGTGGATATCAATAACCTCCTTTTTGTTACTTTTTAAGATCAGTTTGATGTGTTGTAATTTAGGATCAGACATTTGAACAGTTTGAAGCCAATCCGTGGCACTGATATTCATGACATCATACTCCCTAACATCTAATAGTTCACGCGAGTCTCTATAAGCTATAGGATTTCGGCTTAGTGCGTCAACGTGTTTCATGTTGTCGCCTGGCCTGTATTCAATACTGAAATCGTATTCTTGTAATAATAACCACCATCGTGCTATTCGCGGCATCAAGTCACGCTTTGTCAGTGTAGTCCTCAACGCGTTGCAGTCCGTGAATACTTTAAACGGTATACCAATTAAATATATTCGAAACTTCTTTAGTGACAGGACAACCGCAAGAGTCTCCAATTCATAGGAATGAAGGTATTCTTCATCTTTAGTTGTTTGTTTACTAAAGTATGCCACTGGCCTAGGGGGAGATTTTTCATCAGGTTTTTGAAGCAGAATTCCACCTACCCCTAATTTGCTAGCATCGCAATGGACCTCCGTTATGTAAGTTGTATCATATAGAGCCAAAATGGGGCGTTCCATTAACTTAGTTTTAATTGTATTAAATGCTTCCTCTTGGAGACTACTCCAAACCCAAGGGATATTTGCTTTTGTTAGAGAAGTCAGAGGTTTAGCAATACTCGCAAAGTTTGGAACAAATCGTCTAAAAAAACTTGCGAGACCAACGAATTGACGGACCTGATGAACGCTGCTTGGTGTCGGGAATAAAGCTACTGCCTCGGTTTTTCTACTACCGGGCCTCAGGCCCTCTTTGGAGATTTCATATCCTAAGTAGTCTAACTTCGTTTCAAAGAAGAAACATTTCTCGATATTTAAGGTCAATCCGGCTTTCCGGAGACAACCAAAGATTTTCCTTAATTTTTCCATACCTTCGTCTATGTCAGTAGCGGGTGTTAAGATGTCATCCATATAGGGTAAAGCTAGATCGAATCTATCTTTCCCTAGGGCTTTATTTATCATGTGTTGAAATACGGCTGGTGCATTGACTAAACCAAATGGCATTCGTGTATATTCGAAATGTCCGTCAGGAGTTACGAACGCTGTTATATGAGTCGAATCTTTTGCCATTGGAATCTGGTAGTAGCCTGATTTTAGGTCTAAACTCGTAAAGAATCTTTTGCCGTTAAGTCTGTCTAGTTGGTCATCTATGACTGGCATAGGGTAAGAATCCTTGACGGTTTTTTTGTTAAGTGCCCTATAATCTACACAAACGATAATCATTATTTTTCTTTTTGACTAGAACTATTGGGCTTGCGTAAGAAGAATTAGATTCTTTAACGATATTGTTATCAAGAAGCTCATTTACAAGTTTTTGAACTACTATACGTTCGGTATATGGTAATCTGTATGGTTTGTAGGAGACTGGAGAGCTGTCAGTAAGTGTAATATGCATTTCTGAAATAGTCGATGTTCCCAGCTCGCTCACGTTCAAAGCAAAACAATCACGATACTCATTAACCAACTTTAAAAGTAGTTGTCTCTGTTTGTCAGTAGTCTCAGAACCTATTTTTAGCATGTCCATTGTCAGGGGATCATGTTTGTTATTGCTAGGTTTGTCAACCGTCAGTTTGTAGATCCCTAATTTGTCAGCCCTTTGGAAATCACTATAAATGTCAAGGGAGATCGGTAATAAATTAGCCCTTGCAATAAGCTTTCCCTTATGCAACCTATGTTTATCCCCAGATAAGTTTATAACTAATATCTTTCCTAAGCCGTTTTTAACTGTATATAGACCTTGCGGAATCATAATTTCTTCCCCCGTTTTAAAACAAGTGTTTCCTAGTAAATATATTAACCCCGTGTGTTTACTTCCTAAATGTATATCTACGCCGACTAGCCCATTAATCTCTACGTATACATCTGATTCAACGTAAACTTCCGATTTTTCTGCTTCGGCCACCGCTGAGTATAACACCAAATTTTTATTTGTTTTGTAAACTCTAACATCAGATAACTCAGTTAGAGTCTGACCAACCAGTACATCTGTGTTAAGGAACTCATTATGTACAATAAAAACTTCTACTACGGCAGTAACAAAGTCCACGCCCATCTCGACGGATGCCTTGCCTAACGGTAAAACTACACCAGCTGCAAAGCCTTTTAATACAGGGAGTCCGACTGTCGAGGTGTCCAACTTTAATTCGTCTGCTGTGCTCCGTTTGATAAGCGTGCACTCGCTACCGAAATCGACAAATGCAGTTTTAGGTATGCCGTTTACTGTTATATTTTTTGTATAAATATTGTGACTAGTTTTGCTAGCTTCGATCAACTGTACCTTATTGACGGGATTTGATGGATGTTTATCTTTATCTGCATCACGCTTGCAATGTTCCGCTAAATGGCCCATTCTGTTGCATTTTGAACACTTTTGGTGAGGCTTTGGACACTTCGGAACAGTGTGTCCAGGCTCCGAACAGTTGTAACAACGGACTTTAAACGGTGGCTGTTTATTGTTTCGTATGCCTTCTTTAGTCTGCATGGGAGTTTTCTTTATTTCCTTTATACTTTTACAAGAAATATTCCGTAAATACTTGAGCAGCCTACTCGGTCGCCTAAAGTCTGAGCCTAACGCATTCAGACGGATATTATTATCATATATGCCCTGTACTATACAGTCTACTGCGTTTTTCCCCTTAATTCCACAATGATTTACAAGTTTTGCTTTATCATAGAAGTATTCTTCTAGAGTTTCATCCCTCTTACTCTTCCTGTCTAACATCTCAATGAGTTTATCCGCGTAATTTTGGTCGTCAGGAAAACTTTTCAGTAATTTGGCCTGCCATTCCTTCCAGTTAAGCTTAACCGACGGTAAGCCTTCATACCATCTGCGTGAGAGACCAGCGAGCTTAGGTAATGCATTATAAATAATTTCTTTATCATTCCAGTAATATATGCGAGCAGTTTCGTTAACTTTCTTTAACCACGATGTCATAGTTTGATTTTTTTGACTCGGATCAAAGTTTGGGATAACGTCTTTGGCGCCTATGAAGCTACTTTCATTACGTTTATTTAGCGCATCTATTAACTTTTCCATTACACTACTTTCTTTTGATTTAGAAGTAACGTTTTGCTTTCGGCCTTTAGTACGGTTTGATTTCGCTGGGCTACGTCTATGCCTGCTGCTATTCGATTCGGAAGAACTTGATATTGTTGTAGTACTCGTTACTGAACTTATGCTAACATGTCGTCTCTTTTCTACATGTGTGTGATCATGGCGCGAGCGTTTTTTATTTTTATGCTGACGAGAGCGCGAACGCCCCCTGTATGTTTTGGAACATTGTGAATCCATGCTACGTGACCGCCCAATAGAACGCGAAATTCTGCGCTTTCGCATTCTCTTTGGCGATCTCTTTCTATATCGTGAGTGTTTAGCATTTGATGTTGAGCTTCCAGAGGTGTCCCTACGTGTAGATGATCGCGAGCGTGTCAGAAGACGTTTGGGTTCGCGATATCGAACCCGCGTGTTTCTCTCCTTAGATCTACTCCTACGCTCTACTACACGTGGAGGTGTATAGGCCTCTCTAGCAGACGTCCTATCCGACATTGTAACAATCTTTTATTATTATTATTGTCAAGTCACGGTCAAATCGGTATTTGGAATAGTAGGAAAATATTGATATGATTAGAATAGTATTCATAAAACCTTAGTAGGTACATACATGTCGAGGAGAGAAAAAAAAATATGACAAGTTATCGAAGGACTAAAACGACATAAAGATTCAGCGAAATAAATTTTTCAGTAAAGAAATAAACATAGTTATTCTATTAAATATAATTTGAGTAATCATTAACATTGTATTGAATTCTTTTAATTTGTATATATATACGTATTATCACGTTTCACTGTTTGCTGTGTAAGAGTGCATTTGTTAATAAAAACTAACAGCAAGATGCATGTCGGACGACACCAAAACCAATACACATCTAACCAAAGGAAACATCCACACCCATCCCGGAGTGTAGCCCCGGCAAGGTGAGAGTGGACATCTCGCGGTGTTCCCCCAATACCTCCATAGAGTAGCCATGGCAAAGTATTTACAGGAACACCTCACAATGGAGAATATGCATTGGCTTAATGATCAAAATTTGAGTCTCCGTAAAGTGAACATAGAAAGATGCATGCATGTGGGAGCACTATAATACTATCCCAGTGCGGTGTGTATCCCGGAGTGTAGCCCCGGCAAGATACACACAGCCCTCGCATTCCATGCCTACGTCTCCATAGAGTAGCCATGGCAAGACGCATGCACGTTGGAACTTCGTTATACCGCTCCGGAAAACATGTGTATCCCGCAGTCTAACACGGAAAGATACACTATGCCTTCACAACCCATGCCTGCATCCCCATAATAATTTAAACATGACTAAAGCACACAGTGAAACATCAATTTCCTTCTTAATTTCTTTTGTCAAACTGTGACCGTTACTTTGTTCGAATGCAGGTAGAAAATTATGTAACTAAAATTGTATTTGTGTTAAATATGGGCGCTGAATTATCCCAGTTCTGAATTATTAGAATAGTGACATTCAAGCTTCAATTAGATATTGACTGTAATTATCTAGGTCAGAAGGGGCAAAGTTAATAAAAAGCCCTTAGTGTAGGTAACATTCAAATCACACATATTTTATTATCGTTTATCATGATTTCACATAACCATCTCACATAAACCACAATATACTTAGAAAATAATGCATTGTAATACTTTCTACATAAATTACAAAACTAGCAATAGTTAAACCATAGAATTCAACACATTCGAACAAGATAACGGTCACAATTTTTATAACGTAGTATGATATTTAAAGAATAGGTACTTATTAAATCAGATTAACTTACAGTAGCTCCTTTCACTTGACTTTATAACTTGTTCACTTGGTGGTCCGGGCTCGAATGATCCCCAGCCCCAATGTCCTCAACCTCTTATTTTGAGCGTTGAATCCATAGACACAAATTACAAACGATTGTTGTCACGTGACAGGCAAAGGAAATGTATTCAGTCAGCCAAGTCCACAGACAAAAATTAAAAATATAGTAAACTAAATGTACTTCTTGTGAAAATGTGTCTTAATACAACCTTAATTCCCTAACATAAGTAAAATTATTTTATAGTCTTACCTTTCAGTTTCCAGGTAATCTAAAAAAAGTTATCTCTGGATGCGTTATTGACGAATTCATGCAACCAAAAACAGCACAATATAGCCTACTCGTCATATTAAATATGTACTTGAACTTATTTTTAGTGAAAAAATCGCGCGGTTATTGTTAAAAAAAACAACACACCGTCCGTTCGTCACTGCAGCACAGTCGCGACCATAGACTAATATAATAAAACTGAGGTCGCGACTGTCTGCATCCTGAGCGCATGCCGTGGTCGAGGCGCGTAGGTATAGCTCGCGTTTCGTCCGTTTGTATGAAGACGACGTACTGTATGTCTTTATTTATACTGTGCCCCAGCGTTGATTTTTCGCAGGTTTAAAAAAAATGCTGTTACATAGGAAAGTGCAATACCTACGCAGTCTAAAAAATGTTTACGCTATAGCTTTCTTTCTAGAATCATGTGATGAGTTCATGGTATCAGTTAGCGCGTCGCTGTCCTTGCCATCCTATAGATAAACATAAAATTTTACCTCTTTATAATAATAAGTTACATTTTCGTTAGGTGTGCGTGTTAAATGTATTGTATCACTTTTGAAACATTCAGATGGATTGCTGTGTTTGTTTCTAGACTAACGACATTTGGGACTATTCGTTTGCGATTTGGAATATGGAAGGTTCTTTCCTGAGTTTCATATCGGTGACTATAAATCGCAGGATACATGTTTGCCATTTGTTCTAACAACATGGCAGTTTTTGACAAATCGGTTGCGTCATTTTTTATTTATTCGGTTAATTTAGATTGGTCGACGACGTTTTTCATCTTATGGTCCACTTGCGAAGACGATGGCAGACCGTAGATGATAGCGGCGTTGCGGATGGTGGTACTGTCATTTTACGGTACAGTAACCGCAAAATGACAGTGCCACTGGGGTTTAACTCCGAATGTGACGTTACATTTACGACGGCAGGGGCAATTCTCTTCTACAGTTTCGTGAAAATCATTTGTCAAACCAAAAATTACGTCTTGTTGCTCCGTTAGAGGCAGCCACTCACAGCACTACTTACCTATATATCTTCTGCAGTCGCCACTCGACCGCAGCAGCAAGCGGTATTGTCGCCATCTATGGAAGCGTTTACAAAATTCATAGAAACTAGAAGCCAGTAGTCGCTGCGGTCAGTCATTGCGGTTATTGGCAAAGCCAATGCAGTCTGTGGTCTGCTGTCACCTTCAGAATTTTATCTTTATTGGCTCCTTGTATCACCAATCGCAAGTCCAATTGACACTCGAAAATGACGGATGTGGTCCTAAACAACGCGTAAAATGTTTGACCTATCTTTTTATCTCAGTAGATGTAAAAGTAATAACAAAAAGGCGGCGGATCTCATTTATTTTGTCCCTCATCCATTCTCAGCACGTCGCGGTTTTTGGACATTATTCGTTAATTACTAACATGCAGATTAGGTGCTGGATGTATATGTAAACTTTTTTATGTTAAGCGCAACATAAAAACGTTAATGTGAGCCTTTTTGCAGCCTTAAATTGAGTAAAAAATTAAATGGTTCAGCTGTAAGTAACGGTTTCTGCTAAATTTATTTAGATTTGATAATTTATCAGCTCATTCTGCAAATTACTTTGTTTTATCCAATATTGGAAGCTTTGCCGGTCTGTTTTTTAAATTTTTAGACTCTAGGTAACTCATGTATAAATTCATCCTGTTCTTTTTAAAATGACACACACATTTTGGTGTTGTATGGGTCAACAACTATCCTATTCCACCAAAGATTATAAATTGTATATTTTTACGACTATACAGTATCTAATCTAAAGGCTCAGACCAAATAAAAAACCAAGACAGAGAGCTGTCAACAGTACAGTGAAGCCGGTTTCGTAAACATGTGTGCACATAGTGAGGTGTAGTTTGATTGCAAATGGTTGTAAATGTGTGCATGTGAGCGTGTATGCACAGAGCGGAGGTGTAGTTTTTGCATGCTTCACTGTATTGTTTGCAGCGCTATGTTTATTTGGTCTGTGTCTAAAGGTAATCGAGCGCGAACAGTGCGGTAACTGTTAATAGGTCACTCTATCTTTGCGTTTGGTCACTTATAGCAAGTAATGAACGGTAGTTGTGTTGCGACGCTACCTGCCTACAGATAACGTAAAGCCATGTTCAATAATTAATAAAATTAAACTGTAAGCCAGTCAGGTCAGGCGAGGTCTGGAGAGGTCAGCTCAGGTCGTTGTCTATTCAGAAATCAATAGAATATAGCTTATCTACTGCGAAGGACCACCGTTTCTAGACCAGTTTTGTTAACCTTTATAGTTCTATTTGAGAACTGTAAACATAAATGATTCTGTTTAATTATTCTGCGAAAAGGTATGAGTTTTAGGTACCTAAACACAGTTTAAATTCTAAGCTCTATACGTACAGCTAACAAATATTAGCACACAACTACATAGATACCTAAACATTTTTGAACAAACTGAAACATTTAGCTCAACTCTATTTAGCCTTGATATTGAATCCCTAACGTACTAAATGTGATATCGTAATTAACAAATAGTGGGGATGCACACACGTAGTGTTTGGCACGAGTTGCCCGAACTATCGCGACGCGCTCTGAATGTTGAACAGCGAAGATATTGCAACATCTGGACCACATCTACCAAAACCAGTACAAATGTTCAATTCCTCTGTACGTTAGTAAACAGAGAGAATAATCTTTGGCGAAACGAATGGCTGGCTCTTGAGACAACATACCAATTTTGTTTCTCACAAAAATTACTGCCGACAAAATTTACTTTTTTTACCTCATTCAAGATTGCGCGGTTTTAAGGCAAAACTTTTGGCGTAACAAAAAACGCGCTTTGTTAGCCCCTCAATGTAAACAAAAAATAATCCCCAACTTCCTTGAGACTTTGGTAATTACTTAACAAGAGCACGAACCCTGAACAAGTTGTGACAACCATCCCTAAACGCGTTCCGTGGACCCCGCTTCTCGGAGTTATCAGGTCACTTTGCTAGCCGTAATGACCGCTTTTGTTATGTTACTTAAAAAAAAAATCCCAGCACTATTTTAGAACAAAACGTCGACGCTTCATTTAAAGGTGTTATTCTCGAGAGACACCCGTGAAATAAAGTAAGATGAAAAATTACTTTTTCAGTCATTCTTGAGTACGAAAATTTTCCTTGTAGCCCGTGAATCTCTAGTAGCATATTTAAATATCCGAAATCCACCGGAGAGTGACGCTACCGCCGAGCGGACACGAAATTGACTTAAAATTTAAGGCACTTAGCTAAAAGTTCGGGCAAGTTTGCACAAGTGACTTACCGAACATTGGATCCCGGTGGATCCGCCACGCGGGAGATTTTACACTTTCCAATAGTCAGACAATGTCACTGACATGCTACATCATTTTACAAATCACGGTGTAGTAACGGAATAAATAAGAATCTAATCTAAGTATCTAGAAAACAGCTGTTTCGACGTGAGTTATTATTATTTGATATAGATAGTTATAACCGACGTAAATGGATATTTATCTAATCCGTAAATACAACAATTCACCGTATTAGCTCGTTCTAAGCCAAGGACTACGAAGCATTTCAATTATTTGTGGCATCCATCTAAATATACTTAGCCGTTCTTGACAATGAACAAAACAATGATCCCAATATTAGATAGCATGAAATAGACGTAAATTGGACTACATCACAAGCAAATTACAAAGACAAAATGTAGTTCCATATGAATGGGACTCGGATAAAAATCCATTAAGAATGTGTCTCAGATGTATTACCGTTTATCATGCTCTGTTTACCACTCCTTCAGTATTTCAATTGTATAAATGGGCTATTTTTAGCAATTCCATTTGAGTATTTTCACCTAAGTTTGGTACATACATACATTTGTTTGTTTGCTTTCCATTCATAAATACCGCTTTTTTTGTAAAGAGTTCTTGTGTACCTACCGTACAAAATTAAATATAAGCGCCAAGCATAAAGAAACCTTTAGCATAAGCCATAAAGGCTCCTTCAAACAGGCGCGACACGTGATAAAATCGCGCGCGACACAAATGCACCACAAGTCGCGCAACTAGTGTTGCCCAAATGCAAGACCAAGACAAGACCTTAGCCAGTCTTGGTCTTGGTCTTGCGTCAATACACCTGGTCTTGGTCTTGGTCTTGGTATTGCGCTCTCAGTCTTGGTCTTGGTCTTGGTCTTGCAGCAAGAGTCTCGCAAGTCTTGCGAGACTCTACTACTTAGACTAGACTACATTCAAATACCTATTAGCCTATTGCTCAGGGTGGCATCATCGACGCGCAACCGCTTACCATGGATTCAGTAGGTACAGACACCAGCACATCAACCTACTACAATCTGTCAAATTTCTTTAATAGATTTTCAACTTTATCGCTAAAGCATAAGGTTCAAAATTGATTGGGAAAATTTGACAGTTTCGGGTAGCTTGATGTGCTGGCGTCTGTACATGATTCTGGACCCCCCCTGCGTTGAAATTTTTCGTCGGTTTTTTCTTAATTTTTACGTTTTTTTCTGCAATTTTTTTACTCTAAACTGTATAAAATCATTATTTCTATCTGACCCAATGAGATTTTTAATTAAAAAATTGTAAATTCACTTGTTTCACTTAAAACAGCAATGTAAATAAAACTCGAAAGGGCTACCTGATCAGCTGTATCGCTAAAGTTCATTTGCGAGGTCAACACTGTCTTCGTACCTACGCTATTCACTTTCAAATGCCGCCACAAAGGGACCGCAGCGCCAAGCGGTCTCCTCGTATTATTAACGCACTTGAAAATAAACTTTAAAATTATTACAATAAAGTGCATAAATGCTTGAACCTGACAAAAAATGCGGAAGATTGCGGGAATCCCCGCGCGGTGTCGAGTCGGCCATGAATCCCAATGAATCTAACAGACGCGTCACATGAGGCATTTTAATCATCTACATAATTGAATGACCCATTTACTACTTTTATTTTAGATAACGAATCTAAAATAAAAGTAGTAAATGGGTC
Source organism: Luperina nickerlii (assembly GCA_963855955.1). Taxonomy (NCBI): domain Eukaryota; kingdom Metazoa; phylum Arthropoda; class Insecta; order Lepidoptera; family Noctuidae; genus Luperina; species Luperina nickerlii. The sequence continues at coordinate 9,336,570 of OY979679.1, read as the reverse complement.
ATTCAATTCATCAAAAATAATTATCCCCTCATAATGATGAGGGGATAATTATTTTTCTAAAACTTCATCGATTTAAGGGGGAAGCGCTAAGGTAGCCCGCGAAATTAAAATTTTCTTACGTTTTTTGCAATTTGCTGGTCAGTGAATTTCGCGGGCTACCTAATACCGCTTTCGCCTTAAGTAAAGAAGATTAAAAAAACGTGCAGAAGTGTATTGATAGTCACGTAATTTTTCGATATTTTTTATTATCAATAATAATTTTAGTTTTGAATGCAATTCAACAATGTAATTTACTGTTTCATAAAAAAAATACATCCATTTTCGCATAATCGGGATTGAAACCAAATACCTACTATAACGCCCAAATCTCAGTTTGACTTAACTGTGAGACGCAAGAGTCTTGCAGGCTTAGTCTTGTCTTGCTCAAGTCTTGCAGGGTTCAGTCTTGGTCTTGGTCTTGCTAAAATAAGTCGGTCTTGGTCTTGGTCTTGATCTTGCAAAAATGCAAGAACAAGACCAAGACTGCAAGACCAAGACCGATTTTGGGCAACACTACGCGCAACGAGCGGTGCCTTTTTGTCGCGCGCGATTCACGTCGCGTGTTGCGCCTGTTTGCAGGACCCTTAGCACGAAGTAATTCAGTTACGGTAAAGCTTAGGCTAAGAACTCACGGAGCGATTTTCGCCCGCGTCCGCTGCGGTTGCGGGCCCGCAGCTTCTGTAGAATGCAAATATTTATATAAAAAATTAAAGCACATTTCACGACGCGTTTTACGCCCGCGGTGTACGCGGTTGTATGCGGCTCCCGCTGTACCGGCGGGCAACTAGTAGAATCGCGCGGGCCGCGGTTACCCGCAGCCTCGGCGGGTGGCGCCCGCGCGCTTTGCGATCGGTTGGCGGGCGACCGCGGGGGCCGGCGGGCGGCGCGGCGGGACCTCAACTGATCGTTAACCGCCCGTCTTGCAATCTTGCGATCATCGCCCGCCACGTTTGCGGGCGATGATCGCAACCGCGGCGGCCGCGTAACCTCGCGAATAACCGGTCTCGTGAGTTTTGAAATAAAACCGCAGATCCACGACCGCGGCGGTTGCGGGCGAAAATCGCTCCGTGAGTTCTTAACCTTAAAAGCTGGACCTGTAAACATACAACTATGTAGAAAGATTGGGCAGAAAAATTAACTTCAAAGGTAACAAACAGGACAGGGCCATTTTTCTGCAAAAAGAGTGACATGTTTTTTCAAGTTCTTTTGTGTTTCTAGAAACATCTGTCGTTCATTATAATGTAATTTGCTAGAAACGGCCAGATAGGGTCGTATTTGACCTCCGTTTTAATTTGCTTTGTCTAGACCGGCCCATTAATCAGGCTCTTTTCACCAACAATTACACTTTTTTTAGGTTTATTTATTTCGGGTTCATAATTCTTCTGCGATAAAAGTTAATATATTTTTGTTAAGATTTGTTTTTATTGCTGGCGACCTTCTGCTAGTCTTGTGTTGTCCCATTTTTACATTTATTATCCTTCCTCTCAGCTGCTTCAGTACACTATAAGTTTCGTCCCTTCCTGATTTTAACCCAGCAAAATGAAATTTTAACAAATAAAGTTGCATGTTCTGCTTCCCAGGTTCTTCTAGTTCAGGCACGACACTGTCTTTCACAAGTAGGTGCAGTTTTTTCTTAAACCTGTTTCAAATATAAATACTGTTTGTGAAAAGAAAATAAATCATATTTATTTACGACTGGCTTTTGCTCGCGGCTTCACCCGCGTGGAGATCGGAGATTATCCCATGGGAAAGAAAAACCTAAGAAATACGCTTTTAAAAAATTATAAAATAATTAAATTGGCTTAAATTGAATTCTAAAAGCGTGGAGCGTTTTGTGAATTAATTATAAGTGCGCTCCATGCTTTTATAATTCAATTTAAGTCAATTTAATTGTTTTGTAAGCTTTAGTGTGTTTTTAGTTTTTTTTAAACTACATATTTTTATTTTTTACGTTTTCGTCTAGTATATTCTTCATGACGTTAATAAGTATAAAGTCAACGAAGTTATGACGATTAGGGGCTACTAGTAAACTCGAGGGGTTCACTAGTAGCCATTGAAGAATTCCACTATCCACCTCCTGGCTCCATCCGCAAACCCTCGATATCAAGTGCAATCTATTACACTTGTCAAAACAAATCATATGAGACTAAACTGCCACTGAATAGTTCCACTATCCACCTTTTGGCTCCATCATCACATCAGCTCCAAGATACCAAATTATACACAGTTTTGTCTTTCGAACTACACATACATACAAAGTTTCATTTCGATACGACAATTAGAAGTAGATTAAAATTTACTTCTAAGATTTTGTTAAATTGTTAGTTAGTAAGGTAGTTACAAGTGAAGCTAATAAAAGCGTGTTAAAAAGTAGGCCCTAACCCTATGTCCCTCCCTAACCCAGGTCATGGTCTATTCATGTGCCAAATTTCATTAAAATCCGTTCAACCGTTTTAGCGTGAAAGCGTAACATACAAACACACATACAAAAAATCTAATCTTTTCTCTCTTTATAATATATATTATCATATTTATTTACGATATACCGTGTTACGTTTAAGCATACCCAAAACAAAATTAGTCCCATATACAATATTACGAGCATTTATGCAAAATATTAACATAATTTTGCAGTAAAATTCGTGAAGATGTAAAGACAATCTCTTGAACAAATAAGTGGTATTTAAGTTGGTGACACAAACACGTGTCATTACAGCTCAGAGTGCAGCGTGCAGTTTGTGACACGTTCATAACCTCGGCGGGGAAGTTACTGCTATACGAGTATATTGAGAACGTGTATTATTTGTATATAAGAAGCGGTGAACGGGAACAAGATGTCATGTAGAAGGGACTTGATAAGTTTTTAGACAGATCAGAGTTAGACAGACGTATGCATGTTATATTTTTATTGAACATAAAAACGAGGATTTTAACATGCAACGTCTGGTGCAACACCCATTATAATGGGTGTTGCACCCATTATTACTAACCGCTGATTGAGCCAAACAAAATTAAATTTTATTCCAAGGCAATAGGACTCAATTTTAAATGCACAAAGTAATCCTAGGGTCAAAACGATTTTCTTAATAATAATAGCTAGCTTAAAAAAAATAAGTTCTTTAGGTCATTGTATTATAATATTATGCTTTTTTTTGGGGTGTATGAGGTCTTGCGTCCATTATGTTACATATCGTATAGATAGGTACTACAAATTCGTTGTAGACGTCTTGAATCTGACGGCAATGCCAACGCCAACGACTGGTCATCTAGCTGCGTTTAAAATAAGACTACATTACTTGTCTAGCTCCTATATTTTTCTCCAGGTCAAAGTCAAAGTCAAATCATTTATTTCAAATAGGCACATTAAAGGCACTTTGAATGACAAAACTTACAGTAAAATTGAATTGATTCTAGTCGCCTCTTCCAAAAGGTATATAGTGTTCGTATGGAGAAGAATGGGCGAGAAACTCCACCGTTACTCTTTTAAAATGTTTAAAACGTTTTACAAGGTTTTGTATACATAATATAATTATATGTGAAGACGATGCACCTAGAATAAAATTATTCTACCACAAGAAAGTAACAAGAATTAAAATGAAGCAATTACAGATAAATCAACTATGTGATAGATACATGGTGCTGATTGGTGCTCACATATTTACAAATTATTTGCAAATATTGTAAAAGTAGATGATTTTTTCTAGAATTTTAACAGGTGTGTGAGTTACTGTAGTCGCAGATTGTAAATATCAATGTCATAAAAATTTTAAAAATATAAATTAAATTAGGAACCAGTTTGATTTTATCTGGACTCTAGATCACAGACTCAGGATCTAAACAAAAGCAGTTCGGCTCACCACATTAAACCTATCTATGTAGCAGTTCTCGCTACGGCCCCCCGAGTGCGGTTACTGAACAAGCGCAAACATGTCCTATTGTAGCGCAGACATTCTCTAGCCAACTTAGTTTGTATTTGCTGTTCAATTCTTTGGCTACTGGCTGGTTGGTTTTTGTTTTTCAGCTTTATTTGGTACGTCGAGAAAGTTTTGGTTGAGATGGCGAAATAGTTGTTGGTTTTACCTGTGTTACTGATTGCGACTTATTATCCTCCCAGTCTATATTCTGAATTATTTGAGCAGGTATCAGTTAAGAGCAGTGATGGCACAGTGGTAACGGCCCCGACTTACCAGTTATAGGTCGCGGGTTCAAACCCATGCAGGCACTTTACTTTGTGTAAATTATTTCATCAATACTGCTCTCAAACCAGCGAAGGAAACATCGTGAGAAAAGCGGCATGTTCTAGGACCAAACATTCGAAGACTTGTGAGCTCCGCCAACTCGTACTGGGCCCGTGTCGTAGATTACAGCCTCTCACATCTCACACTGAGGAGGCCTGTGTTCCAGCAGTCGGAACATTATTATTTTTCATTTCAGTCGGCTGATTATGCTAGCATATTGTCTTTTTCGCTTTTTTTTTCAACCTAGTGTTCACTAACTTCCTAACTATATCAGCTTTTGGGTCACTGTGTAGTATCATTATTTAGTACTAGAAACGCCCCGCGGTTTCACCCGCACAAGTGTCGATCCCATGAGAATATCGGGATAAAAACTATCCTATTTCCTTTCCCGGGACTCAAACTATCTCTATACCAAATCTCATCTAAATCGGTTCAGCGGTTTAAGCGTGAAGAGGTAACAGACAGACAGACACACTTTCGCATTTATAATGTTAGTATGGATATGTATATGTTAGGCTTTAAATTTTAACAGCAGCAAACCTTTCACCTTATAAATTACTAGTGATAAAGATTTTTCTTTTCATAAAAACTCTGTCTTGTTACCGCTACACGAATGAGGCGTCGATGTAAAAAATATAAAACTAAAAGGTAGCTTATTGCTACTCTCACTATACGACGATGTAATGCATTTCACATTTTATACGGTAACAGTTTCCGAACATTCATAATAAAGTTCAATAAGAAAAATATCTGCTGGCTCCACGATTTCCTAGATTATCGCTGGACAATGTTTCCACAGATATATTCTTTCACACTGACTTCTTTCAATTAACCTTACTAACGAAGTAGTCTAAGCACTGGTATTCCCCTGAAAGTGATTTTACCGGCGAAGGAACTTTCAAAAGCAATTAGGAATGTTCGATTCCTTCTATTCTATTAAACTTTGATCTTTGAATCTCATGATAAGACAAGTTTAATTTTATTTAATTTAACACTTTGCTTTAACGTCGCTTTTGTGTTTACAATTAAAATTCTTGTCTTCTACAGTAGAGATTAAATTAAGTTTTGAGCAGGTGCTCCGACATTAAAATGTTTTGTAGGAATTTATGTTGACCGAGGTATTCAAAATTAAATAGGTAAGTTCTTAATCTTATTATTTACCACCAAAGTCTTACATTAGGTAGGTTCTCATTGTTTTAAATCACTGCTCTCAAAAGGGTGAAGAAAAACATCGTGAGATAACCGGTATATCTAGAAACAACAATTGGAAGACATTTGTGACATCTACCAACCCGCACTGGGCCCGCGTGGTAGATTATGGCCCACTCATTCTCACTGAGAGTAGGCCTGTGTCCCAGGAGATCTATTATAGACTAAGTATACTATGCTTATGCTTCTTTTAAATCACAATAGGCATCCACTTGCAAAACCATCGCCTAAAATAATCCACTAAAATTAAAAAAGCTTTAACACTACGATTTTTGCATACAACACCAATAAAGTAAATTCGCATCCTGCGACAATGGCTGCAATAGACTTATTATTTCGAATGCACAGTCCAAAGCAGTAAGCTAATCGTTATTAGCTATTATTCAGTATGAACAAGCCAATAACGGGCCACAGGAGGAGAACATGTCAGCCGCAGCGCCACAAGTTTGTTTGTAGTCTGTTATGCATTTTGTGCCCTAGGGAGCAAACTTCGCTATACTGTGGTCTTCAAGTTGAATTCAGACGGGCATATTAATGCTGCTGTGTTGCTAACTTTTGCATAAAGTTTGTTACTAATTACATTTTGGTATTGTTAGTATTAGTACCTAGATATGTATGTTCCTAAAAGTTTCTAATTCTAAGCTCGTGTTTGTACAGACGCCAGCAGCTACTCGAAACTGTAAAATTTTTCCAATCAACTTTGAGCCTTATTCTTCAGCGATAAAGTTAAAAATATACTAAAGAAATTTGAGACATTGTAGTAGGTTGATGTGGTGGCGTCTGTACATTAGGCAAATTGGAATTTATATCTAAAATAATAATTATTAGACGCAATTTCGGTCTCTGAAAGCTTTTCAGAATTATTGTAATTAGTTTCACTGAAAGTTAACAACATTTGCAAACTGCAATTCTAATTATAATTAATAAGACCTACTAAAGTTACGGTTTCATAAAAGAGCGGCAACCACACATAGCGTCCGCAATGTACGGGTGAAAGATGTCACTGAAACGTTGTTTATGAAAGTAAGTTGGGGTGCTTCCTCAGCGTTTTTGACGCGGTAAAGTCAAACCCCGCAACCCCCAAAGATTTAAATCGCTAGATTTGCCCTCACCGTACCTACCTAGTCACGCGAAAAAGTGTCCATGCTGAGAAGTTTGAGCTCACGCATTACTATATAGCGTTTTTATGACCATCAAGTCAAGTCACTGCGTCATTGTGTGTCAGAGTTATTACTATTCTTTAACGCGATGGGCATATCTAACGATTTAAATCTTTGCCGCTGTCATCATTTTTATGACAGCTGTCACTGCGGCCGATAGGTGCGGTCACCGTTTTTCGCGTACCGTTTTTCGTAGCTTTATTTAAAAATTTGTTATAATTTTATCATCGCAAAATACTTTCTGAACGTATCAAAAACTGTCATACACAGACCCACCTTTGCCTTGTCCGCTCTCCCCTCAGTCGCACATTTATGTAACATCGCAGCTAAATAAATCACAAACTTTGATAAAAGTGAGAAACACCTGCTTTACGCGTCCGACTTTACAGATTTATGTGTACACAGGACATTTGTGAGTTAAATAAGTTTCCTTGAGTGTTTGCCAGTGACTGTCAGTAACTCGAAGCAAGTTTGTTTGGTTAGCAGTCTGTTAGCAAATTTTACGCTCGGCCGAAGTCGGGAGGGTTCGGCCACTATTGAAATGATCGCGCTTTCGGAAATTGGGCTCGAAATTTACACTTAACAGTTGAGTTTCTCTCGCTCTTACGCTTAGGTCGAGTTCGTGAGTCGGCACATATTCAATTCTGGGGTGGTGATGCCGCTTATGTTCGTGTGTGGTGTAATTGATCGCATTGTAATGGGGTTTGGTTCAGTTTTTATAGGATCTGCAAGATAAAATGTTCGAATTTTGAAAATAATTATTGATGCTGTGAGTGAGAATTGAAGATCTTATTGCTTTAATACTTGTATCAAAAGGTGTGTAGTAGGTACTTGCGCGTGGGGTAATTGCGTAACACACTATCAGTAGCAATGGGTTTCATTTTGACAGCTCAACGACATTCACTGTGTTATTTACGTTGTTTAGCAGACAATTTTATCGAACATATGAAGCAATGGATTAACAATATCCTTCAAATTGATTCAAATTGAGATAGATAGTGTGTTACGCAATTAGGGGCCTGCGGTGCTATTCTATAAAAATCTCATCGTGAAAACTTAGGTGAAGTGAGCGTGGAGTGAGCTGTCAATAGTGTCAGTTCCTAGCAAAAACAAACTCACTTCACTTAAGTTTTCACGGTGAGATTTTTACAGAATCGACCGGCTGATGTGTGAACGTAAACGAGACAAAAGGAGTGGATATGTAGGGATCGTAGGAGGTGGCGTTCTATAGTTTCTGCCTAACCCATGGGAAAAAGGCGTGAGTTTATACAGTACTTGTTCCAAAATGACATTTACCAATTGGTAATCTACATTGTTGCTTGTATTTTTTACGTAAATATTGGTATATTCCGTAGTAATCTTGGGTTACAATATCGGGTCAACAGCAATGGCATATCAAAAGGCAATTTCCTCTGACAACACTTGTTGGAGTTCACATTTTAACGATTTCCCTTTTGTTCCATGAAAGTGGAAACGAGATGTAAGCGAACCAATTTAATGCGAATTCCATAAATATCGTAAAATAAAGGTCCGATATTGAAATTGTTTTTATTCGAGAAGTCTCGATTATTTGAAACTTTATTCATTATTTTGAAGACTTCGAATTTTTGATAATAATAACTAATAAAAGTATTTAATTTTCCATTTTTGTTTTTTCCAGACTGCTTCGTAGGTCTAGTGGTTGCAAGCGCTGCTGCTGATCATTAGGTCTTGGGTTGGATTCCCAGATTGGGCAAAGTGTTATTGGGTTTTTACATTAGGAATTCTCAGCGTGTTAAGTGGTTAATTTTCCACCCCCAACATTTGAATAACTACACTTACAGTGGCATATATATTTAGTTTTACATACAGTATTTATATTTTAAAGAACTGCGTCGTTGGTCTAGTGGTCGCAAGCGCTAATGCTGGACATGAGGTCCTGGATTTGAACCCCGGATCGGGCAGATTGTTGTTGGGTTTTTCCATCTGGATTTTGCAGATTGTTGTTGGGTTTTTCCATCTGGATTTTCTCAGTAATAGCTGGTAATCTGGATTTCTGGCTGGTTGATGGCAATAGGCTCGCCCCCTGTTACATGAGACTTAAGCATAACTGACGAAATGTGTGGGTGTACCTTTGTACAGACGTCAGCACATCAAGCTACCCGAAACTGTAAAATTTTCCTAACCAACTTTGAACCTTATGATTTAGCAATAAAGTTGAAAATCTATTAAAGAAATTTGACAGTTTGTAGTAGCTTGATGTGCTGGCGTCTGTACACCTTTGCCTAACCCTTCGGGAAAAGATATCCGTGATATTATGTTAAGTAGTTTAAATACTTTTATACAATATTGGATCTTAGAAAACTTATTTTCAGCGAATGATGAATTCGTAGAATTTATACATCCACGTCACTCTTGCAAATGGCGGTTTAAGTTATTTTCGACCATGGTTCCATGGACCATGGTTCTAATTGAAATAAAAAGAAAGAAAATAAGTTTATTTGCGGCAAACATGACGCGGAAAAAAAATTGGGAGAAAACATGCGTCATAACCACGCAAAACGGCCATCGCTCAGCATAATGCTAAGACCCTGTATGAGAGAGAGCCTCAGCGCTGGTTTTCAGAGTCAGCCGGCGTTGACGTGATGACGTCAACCAGTGCGGCATACGATTAGATATAAATAAAAAACAATCAAAATAAGTAATATAATATATATACATCAATCTTACTTCTGACTTTCCGAAGAATTGAATCCCTAATTCATATTAATATGTAATTTATGTGTTCTATAGTGTCTATATTTTCACACAGTTCATTGCGTGGCCATGTAAGTCATTGGGTTTTTCGGTACGTGAACTCTTCGTGACAATTATAGGCTCCTGTTCGTTATTCCTTAATAAGATATATAGATAGATAAAACATTTACTCAGTACCTATACACAAAAGACATAGCTTATGGATTTATCAAATTCTACGAATTTTATAATTCGTAGAATTTGATAAATCTTACACGTGGACTCTTACAAATGAAGTCAACTTTTAGCAGGAACTTGTTGTATAGAATTTTCTTACTAAAACTCATTTATGTTGGTTTTCCGAGGAATGAAACCCAACAGGCGGTATCTTAAGATCTGAAATGAACTTTCCTGTTGAAACCATGTTCATATTACTAACTTCAATGTGTCCTTATGTTTTTCTGACCCGCAGTTCAATTTGTGCCCGTGTTAGCCCTTAGGTTAAAACGCACGCGACAAATCGGATATCACGCCACATCGTTCTGCTATTCCTTCATTCATAGAATTATATTTGTCCTCGTGAGCTTTAAAAAACTATGACGGAATCTTTAACCATGAATTAGTTATTTAGAAAATATTACGTAAAACCGTCCTTACATTATCCGGGGAATATAATGCAGCTGGCTGCAACTCAAAACCCCTAATGAACTTTCTTGTTGAAACCATGTTCATATTTACCAACTTCAATGTGTCCCAGTGTCTTACTGCCCCGCAGTGCACTTCGTGGCCGTGTTAGCCCATAGGTTATCCGGCTCGCGACAGATATAACCCGCCCAGTTCTGCTTCAATTTGGCGCACGCCTGAGCTATGGTTATTTGCGTTCTGCAGCGCAGTGTTTTAACCTGTCTTGTTGGTTTAAAACCTAATAAGATTTAGGCTGACTGGCGTTTGGAACAAGGCGAACATAATCTTTCAGAGGCCTTGTTGAAGATGAGTAAGATAAGAAAGCAGTGCAAAAGAGGCTGTCTTTGTTCCTCTGGTTTTCAATATCAAGGTACCTAAGTGATAGGAAGAAGACTAGTGGTAACATATTCTGCAACATGAAGAAAGAACATAAGTATTGGGGAACGCTTCATGCTCAGCATTGCTTAATTATTATTAAGTTCCAACACTTCCAGGTCCAGCAAAATAAATCAGAATTGAAAACCAAGCGCAAAATAACGGCCAATCAATTAAGAAACTTCAATCCACTTCCAATAAGGCTTATTACAGAAGCTTCAAAGTAAATCTAGGTTTTGACTAAAAGAAAACAAAAACAGTTGACTGCGACGCCGGTTACGACTGTAATCCAATTGCTTAAGGAAAATCCCACAGTCGATTCGCGGAGAAAATAAGAAAGAGATTTGGAGGAATTGCTCCAATTCCCTCTCTTTCCTGTGATAAACATACAAATAATAACACATAATCTGTCTGTTACGACTTTGTTATGTAAATATTACAGATTGGAGTTTACCGCTAAATATTTGTGTGGCTTTTTGTGTGTGGAATTTTAAATGGTGCAAAAATTTCGTTTGATTGTACTCTATTATGAAGTGAAATTGTGATTGTTTTTATTGAGTGGTAATAACGTTGTCACGAAAATATGTTGTTTTGTTTTTATTTGATCAGCTAAAAATCATTTAGGAATAAATTAACAAAACTAATTTATAAGTAGAATTTGTTCTGATTGTCTATTTCTAGAGTTAAGAGGGCGCCGACCAAACGCCGACCGCGCAGGGACGCCCTCATCGTTCGTTTAGTTATTTCTTTTATATTAGAATGAAAGAAATAACCAAACACACGGTGAGGGCGCCACTAGGCGGTCGGCGTAGCCTTAAATTCTCTTACAAAATTAAACATTAAATATTTTGCGCGTAGAACATTAATTATAACTGAATACTGCTTAACATTTAATCTGTATAATTCAACTTACTGCAGCAATAGTTAAAAATTAAGCCTATCACAAGTAGGTATCTAATTTTTCTAATTAAGACAGAACTAATTAAATGAGAAGTTCCATTCTTTTAATACCTAAATGAAAGTAATTACTGGCTTACTATTAATTAAAATAAATAAGTTTAAAAGCGGTTTAATTTAAACTATAGTATCTACTAAACGTAAGGAGCGTTGACATTTTGAATCATCAAGGATAATAAGTGTTATTTGATAAAAATGTTGATAGGCACCCACTTCCATAATAATCCGCATCACACACTCCCTTATAAGTCAATGTATCGACGAAGGTACCGCCTAACTACATTTTTAAGGGGGATAATCTAGGAGAATCCCATCCACGCCACCACTCGGTTTTATGCGGTCGTGAAATACGACGATTATCATAAACGCCGCGTTTTCGTCATTCAGCGTGCGCCATTAGAGGAACAGGGGGAATCCACGGAACAGCGGGGGAGTTCTTGGAATAGCAGGGGAGTTCGTGGAATAACGGGGGAGTTCACGGAATTACAGAAAAGACAGGTGCAGAAGGCTTCCTCAATAAAACGAGTAAAAACAGGCTCACGCAAACATAGACGTGTACATACGATCGGCAATCTTAAACAAATGAACGCGGGTTTGCGTAATTTTCGGGTGACCACTGAAAATCAGAGCTTTGCTGTCCAGTGTCCACCCTTTATAGCACAGCATCATGCCTTCTCGTCATAGTCACGACGTCCAGCTGCCGACTATTTATTTTCTGTGCTCGTGATTATTGTTCTATTTTTTCTTTGTTATTCGGGTTAACTTTTCTTTTGTAAAAATAGATTCATTTGTCATAGAAACACGTGCATACAGCACGTGTTTCTATGACAAATAAACCTATTTTTCTTAATTTCCTTTCACTCGCATTTAAAAGCCGCTTGTCTATGTGCGCGCGAATTTTCGCTCGTTGTTCGTCGTCTCTAAACTTCTGTACTTATCTATTCTGTGACACGGAACAGTCGCTTTTATCACCCAGATATTACGTACAGTTACACGCAACCTGTGTTACATAATATGGAGTTTTTTGTAATGATGTAACTTAGAAGGTCAGTAGTGACAGTTCGCTGTTTGCAAGTCAACTGTATGTTGTTATATCTTAGTTATGGTGGTCCTGTTGTTTAGATATCGTTATTGTTGACCGTAGGTAATGTTGTTGACTTTTGTCACGTATAATGGTTATTTTATTCGTCTGTCTTTTCTTTTATTCCGCAAGCGACGGAACGATAATCGCCATATTATCTTGGTAAAGCCTGGTTTTAGGAACTCAAGAAATTCTTCTGTTAGTTAACAGGTCCGATGTTTGTTGTTCCTAAGTCATCAATCAGTTCCGTTTTACTATTTAACAGTATATAGTAAAGTATTTAACAAAAAGACAACAGTAGTTGAACGAAAACAAAGTTGTTAGCTTTTGCTATCGATGTTATGTTGCTTGTTTAGATAATGATAAGTAGTTTTAGGCCACCTGTTACACCTCGCTTGGGCTCAATATTTGTGGTTTGACGTGTAGCTTTGACTAGGTATGTAATCTAACCAAAATTGATTGATTATAACCAAACTCGAGGTTTGCTAGCGAGCCATGGAGCGCAGTATCTTTTGGGTATGAATTTTGGACCGCATAAGGAACACAACACTGCGCGCCAATACCAAGATCGCAGACGTTACCCAGAAAGCCGCTACGCTTAGTGGGACTGGATCGGACATGTCTGGCGCATGTCAGATGACAATTGAGTTAAAAGAACCATCGTTTGGATCCCACTAAACGCACGACGTCATCGCAGCTGAGACGTAGATGGCGGTACAAGCTTGTGTCCAACCGAAAGGACTGGCAAAAGACAGAATTATGTGGAAAAGGGAGATACCTAGGCCTATGCACTGCAGTGGGACAATACAAGCTAGTTAGTTTATACATGTTATCTATATCCATAAATAGTACAAAACAAAGTCGCTTTTTGTGTCTGGCTGTGGAACCCCGTAACTTAGATATAGCTCAATGGTTTCGATATTTTGGCATGACGTCACCGTTGCACCCGTGCGAATCAATGGCGGGAGCACTAGTATTGACATAAGTGGTGATGATCTTTGCATTATGCACCATTGTCGATGGGCTGATAATATGATATGTATCTTGATAACTGAACGATAGACATTGATTTCTATCATGACATTTGCTAATGGGCGGCTTAATCATACGCATACGTACACGTGTTAAATATAGGGGCACCTTAAAACATAATACTGTAAAGGCTCCTTCAAACAGGCGCGACACGCGATATAATCGCGCGCGACACAAAGGCACCGCTCGTTGCGCGACTTGCGGTGCCTTTGTGTCGCGCGAGATTTTATCGCGTGTCGCGCCTGTTTGAAGGAGCCTTAAGGCAACAGGTCGGTCGTACAAATGTAAAGATAAAAAATAATGTTTTGTAATGTTTCTACGGTTGTGAATAAGACATTGTACCTATTCGCACATTTAGCAAGGGGTGGATAAGTATTATTATAGTAGCGTTTACGACGTACGGCATTTCATACAAACTTTCAAGCCCTTGTTTTTCGAAATGAATGAACCGATTTTAACGAAACTTCATACGCACAAGCATAATACAAAGGTCTAAAAAGTTACTTATGAACATTTTCGAAAAATAGTGTTACAGCCAAATTAGACCGATTTTAAATTTTCCATAGAAATTAACAGAGATTTCCAGTTATGTTATTTAGAGTTCCGTACCCAAAGGGTAAAAACGGGACCCTATTGCTAAGACTGCCACTGTCTGTCTGTCTATCACCAGGCTGTATCTCATGAACCGTGATAGCTAGACAGTTGAAATTTCACAGATGATCTATTTCTGTTGCCGCTCTATCAACAAATAATAAGAATAAAATAAAAAAGGGGTATATAAGAAACGTTTTTTTCGGTGTTTTATGCCTTGTGGTACGGAACCCTTCGTGTGCGAGTCCGACGCGTACTTGGCCGGTTTTTAAATGTATTCTGATTTTAAATAATCTTTTTACTATGAAACAAAATTACATCGATGACGATCCAATAGCTAGAGGAACCTTACCTAAGAAATCCTCTGTCTGTGACGCCAGCACATCAAGCTATCCGAAACTGTCAAATTGTCCCAATCAACTCTGAACCTTATGCTTTAGCGATTAAGTTGAAAATCTATTAAAGAAATTTGACAGATTGTAGTGCTGACTAGCTTGATGTGCTGGCTTCTGTACATGCCGGTTTTATTGTATAAAATTACTAGGCAAGCATACATGAATAGTGATGGTAAATTAATATTCTCATCTACGCGATAACGCTCCTCCGGGCATGGGATCAAATGTTAGATTCAATCAGTCTATTATACATAATGTTATATTGCAATAAGGTTGTATTTGGTTTATTAGGACTTTTAGAAAAAATAGACGTGTGTTTGTCGCGAAGATTTATTTTCAACTAACTTGACAAATCGTTTGAGTGGACTGTATGTGTGATCATCTACATATCGATAGCTAGCTATAGATACGAACGCAACATTTATAAGTATGTAAGTACTTGCTTAAACATTCCGCCCCCCAAAGAACGCAGTTCTTTAATATGAATTTATAAACTAATAGGTGTACAACTACAATTTTAAAGTATCAATTAATTATGACATATTAGTTGTTAAGTTAAACAACACTATCTTTAATTAGTACTTAAGTAATATCCACAACACTACAACATAATAATATCACTAGATCACTACAAAGGTAAGGCTTACAAGTTACTACATATACCTACCTGAACCTACATCTAGGAGAGGGTCGGAATCATACTTTACACAGCTGTAAGCTAACGCTTTTAAAACTAGTCAATCAAGTATTTATTAGTAAAAGGTAAGTACTTAGTTCACATAACATTTACGTTTAAGTACATAAAATTTTGTAAACATAGTTTATAAACATCGTTTAAAATAGGTAATGGACACAAGTTTTACGGTAAGTTATAAGTTTTATCTTTCTTAGCTATAAGTAGTTAGATTTAATATGTATATACTATATTAGTTTCCATTAGTTAGTTTTAATCCTAAGTTTATTTAGTTAAGATACATATTTTATTCACAGGACGTTTTAAGACATTGTTCTTACATCTAATTGATACAACTCGAGTAAGATTATCGGGACCAACATGTTTTTGAATTACTTTTCCCAATATCCACTTACTTGGTGGAATATTATCATCTTTTAGGATAACTATGTCATCGATTTCTGGCTCAAGCTGTTTTGTGTTCCATTTATATATTTTATTAAGATTGACAAGATATTCTTTATACCATCTTTTCCAGAAATCGTTGACCATTTTTTGGACTAACCTCCATCGTTCAAGATTAGTGATATGTTTACAAGGTGTATAATTCTCATCTGATAGATTTAATAAAGGTTCGCCAACCAGAAAGTGACCTGGTGTTAGGGGAAGAGGGTCATTGGGGTCATCACTTAAAACAGAAATAGGACGCGAATTTAAACAAGATTCAATCTGTGCTAAAACAGTGGTAAGTTCCTCGTAAGTGAGTGTACTATTTCCAATTACCTTTGTGAGATGTGTTTTTGTACTGCGTACTCCAGCCTCCCACAAACCCCCAAAATTAGGCGCATGTGGAGGGATAAAATGCCATGTAGTACGTTCTAACGTCAACAACTCTGCTATCTCACTAGGAATAGAAGATTTGGCTTTATCAAACATATCTCTTAGCTGCTTGTCTGCTCCCACAAAATTAGTGCCATTGTCACTGAAAAGGTCCTGACAATGTCCTCGTCTGGCTGTAAAGCGCCTGATAGCAGCGATGAAGCCCCTAGAAGTCAGGTCTGTGACAGCCTCCAGGTGTACAGCACGCGTTGCCATGCAAATGAAGAGACAAATATAGCCCTTATAAGATTTAGCTCCTCTACCTGGTGAAAATCTGATATTGATGGGTCCCGCATAATCTACACCAGTTGATTTGAAAGGTCTGCTAGGTTTTACTCGTACCTCTGGTAATTGACCCATCAACTGTACTGCATTGTTTTTTGCATATCTAATACAAGTTGTACATTTTCGGTAATATCGTTTTACTTGATCCTTAGCTCGTAGTATCCAGAACTTTGACCTCAAGTAATTTAGCATTACTTGTGGTCCACCATGCATAGTATTCTGATGGGCATCTTTAATTATTAGTCTACTAAGATGGCTCTTAGCAGGTAGGATTATAGGATGCCTTGTGTCATACGCAGCTTGCGACTGTTGAATACGTCCTCCAACTCTTAAAATACCATTATCATCTATAATGGGACAAAGATTGCGTAGTTTGCTCCTTTTGAGAACAACGCCTTGAGATTTTAACTGCTTAATTTCTTGATTAAATTCTATACCTTGAATTTGTTTAATGCAATTATTAAGAGTTTCATTTATTTCTTGTGTTGTAATAAATTTAGTATTATATTTAACTTTGTGTTTATTTAACTTTAAATTTAACCATCTTCTACAGTATGAAATTACTCTCAACATTTTCTGTAAATTAGAAAACTTAGTCCAAATTAATTCCTCTTCAGTATTTAATAAAGCAGTGAAAACTCTGGCTTTCTCTTCTTCTTGTGTATCCTCGACATCAACTAAATTCATGTTTAGGTCTAGTGCAGACAACCAAGCTGGACCATTCCACCACAGTAAATTATTTATCAACTGTGAGGCCTGTAAGCCTCTTGAGGCGCAATCAGCCGGGTTTGTGTCTGTAGTTACATGACCCCATTGCTCATAGTCTAGAATGTTTAATATCTCAGAGACTCGGTTGCTGACGAATGTATTCCAACGACTCGCCCCACCTTTTAGCCAAGCTAGAACTATGGTCGAGTCTGTCCATGCGTATAAATTTTCTTTGGCTATGTTCATTACTTGTGCTGTCTCAAAAATCAGTTTCGCTGCTAGTGTAGCACCACAGAGTTCCAACCTTGGAATAGACAACTGTTTCTCAATAGGAGCAACCTTTGTTTTTGCTGATATTAAATTAACGCTAACTCTGTCTCCCTCTACTACTCGAATATACACTGCTGCCCCATATGCTGCTTGCGAAGCGTCTGCGAAGACGTGCAACTCTATTGTAGATGAGTGGGAACATTGTAACCACCTTGGTATAGTAACATTTTTAATGTGCACTAAGTTCTGTCTGAAGTGTAACCATTCTGCTAACAGCTCTCCACTTATGGTGTCATCCCATCCTAGTCTTATTTTCCATAACTTCTGTATCATTAATTTTGCTATGACAACAACGGGAGCTATCCACCCTAGCGGATCATACAATTTAGCAACATCAGAAAGAACACGTCGTTTAGTCATCGGTTCTTTTGTTTCTGGTAAGTTGAGGGAATATATAAAACTGTCAGCGCTTCGATTCCAATTAACTCCTAGTACTTTAACTAAACTATTGACCTTAAGAGGCAGTTCATGATCATCTCTTTTATTTATACCCATATATTTTAACACGTTCTCATTATTACTACTCCATTTTTGTAACTCGAAGCCGCCTAAGACCATCAGTTTGTTCATGTCATTGTAAATACTAACAGCTTCATCTTCTGTCTCACAACCTGACAATAGATCATCCATATAGAAATCTGTTTTTGTTAATTTAGCAGCAGCTGGAAGTGTTGATTTCTCATCATCCGCCAATCTCTGTAATGATTTCACTGCAAGGTATGGTGCACATGCTGTACCGAACGTCAATCTCACCAGTTTGTAATGTTTAATATGCTCAGTCGTTGTTTGTCTCCATAATAACCTTTGATAGTCTGTGTCTTCGTCTGCTACACGCACCATTCTATACATTTTTATAATATCTGCCGTAATACAAATTCTGTGTGTCCTCCACCGCATCAGTATGTGGCGCAAGTCTTGTTGCAGCTTAGGACCCACAAGTAAATTGTCGTTCAAGGAAACATGGTTGATACCCTTACACGAAGCGTCAAAAACCACCCGAAGCTTCGTCGTATCCTTATCTTCTCTTATAACGCCATGGTGAGGTAAATACATTGCTTTAGAATTATTAATATCTGCAGACTCCACTTCAATCATGTGATTGAGATTAATATATTCCTTCATAACCTTACTGTATTCTTCATGAAACTTACCATTTTTTGCGAATTTCTTTTCTAGGAACTCAAACCTTTTAGCAGCTATTTCCCTCAATCCATTAGCTTGGCCTTCTAAGATATTGTTTCTGAATGGCAATCTTACCACATATCTTCCTTCCTTGTCTCTGATCGTTGTAGCCTCGTAATATTCTTCACATCTTTCTTCTTCTTTTGACAATCTCTTTTGTATGGTGTTTGGTTCGTTTTCTAACTCCCAAAATAACTTAAGCATCTCATCTTCTTTAAGCTGAACATGCAGGCTGGTGAAGTTCTTCTTTGCTGAAATGCATTCTCGTGACATCCTTCCTGATAGAACCCAACCTAGAATTGTGTTTTGTGCTAATAGATTACTCACAGGATGCTTGACAACGCCGTCTAACAAGACGTCGCTGTACACCTCAGCTCCAAGGAGAATGTCTATTCTCCCTGGTGTTGCAAATCCTGGGTCAGCCAGCTCCAAGTCTTTTAACTGTGACCACTCAGGAATACCTTGATTAGTGGTAGGTAGTATTGTTGTTAGTGAACGCAATACATATGCCTCTACCCGCACTGACGCATTGGGATTGTGACATGATTTGACGCAAAGTGTAACCCTATGTTTGATTCTCGTTTGCCTCTCTCCTACGCCTGACACCCAACCACTCACTGATTTACGATTAAGATTCAATAATTGTACTGTTGCCTCTGTAACAAACGACGCTTGTGACCCTTGGTCTAACAAAGCTCTCACAATGTATTTGCAACCATTCCTACTATCTACTAACACATTAGCAGTAGCTAATAGGACACCGTTTGATTGTATATGTTCACTCGAAAAGTTGGTTACAATATGCTCATTATTAGATACAGAAATAGGCGTACCTGTAGATTTGTCGTTCGCTATACCTGTAGTTGAAGTTTCACCTTCCTTCGGTTTCTCGTTCTGCTGTCCTCTCTCGAAATGCAGAAGGGTGTGATGCCGCCGTCCACACTTTCTACAACACGATGACTGTCGACACTTGCTCACGGGGTGTGTAGGCGCCAAGCAATTGAAGCATAACTTGTTCGTCTGTACAAATTCTTGTCTTTCATTTGGAGACTTATCTCCAAACTTCTTGCAGGAATAGATGTAGTGGTCACCACTACACAACGCACATTTTGCTTCGGGCCTTTTTTCATCGCCGCTGGTAACATTTGAATGGAAAACTTTGGGTTTAGCTACTGGTTTGGGTTGCACCGTTTTAACTTTAGTACTTTCTATCATTTCTAAAGCTCTAAACCTTGCTTCTAAAGTCTCTTAATTCCGACCAAGTGGGTATGTCGTTATTACATGTTACACTAATTTGTTGTTCCCACAACTTTATAGATTCAGAATCTAACTTTGATACAACTAAGTAGGTAGTTACCATATCCCAGGTATCAGTCTGCATACCCATGTTCTTCAACGCCTTCAAACAAGTCGAAGTTGTGTCTACTAGATGTTTAATTAAACTAGCCGACTCCGTCTGCACAGGTTTTTGCGTAAATAAAATCTTCATAATTGCGTTGCTGTTGAACCTCGTATTATTGTAACGTTTTATTAATTGGTTCCAGGCCTCATCATAATTTGCATCTGTTATAGAAAAGTTACGTAATAGTACTTCAGGTTCTCCAGATAAATTGCTTTTTAGGTAATGCAGCTTCTGTACACGTGATAGATGTTCATTGTCGTGAATTAGAGTACAAAACAGGTCGTAGAATGGTTGCCACTCCTCGTACTTTCCAGTGAATGTGGGTATCTGTATATTGGGCAACCTAATTCTTGGATTCTTGAAATCTTGCACGTCGTTAATTGAAGAGGATTGAGATAAAGCAGGTTGAAATTTTGATTCTTCTAAAAACGGCTGAAGAGCTTCTCTTAATGTTGATTTGTAGTTTATGTATGTTTCTTGAAATACCTCATAAATATCTTGCTCAAAGTAGGGGTCATTTCTTTCGTCATCAGAAACTTTTATAATAATATACTTGTGACCCTCCTTGAACTCCTTCCACAGTTCCTCTAATAAGTCCAACCTTGTTTCTAAGTAAGGCCGCTTTATTCTGTCTTTCGGTGATTTCTTATAGTTTTTTTCGGTGTTCTTTAAGTTTTCCAGAAGCTCATTCTGATACATAATTAGATCCTCCATTGTTATTTTTGATCGGCTCCACAAGTATCACAATATGCAGGTAAGTTCACCGTAATTTTGAGTTTTATAAGTTCGCTGCACGTAATATAGTCTATTTATTTGTATTCACTAATTAGTTCTAAACCACTTCACAGAAAAAATCCTTATCGCTCAGGAATGCTATTGTTCTCACTCACGGCGCTCGATCGCACCTGGGTCGGTCGATGACTTGAATCCGGTTCGATTTAGGACCATATGTTCATTGCAATAAGGTTGTATTTGGTTTATTAGGACTTTTAGAAAAAATAGACGTGTGTTTGTCGCGAAGATTTATTTTCAACTAACTTGACAAATCGTTTGAGTGGACTGTATGTGTGATCATCTACATATCGATAGCTAGCTATAGATACGAACGCAACATTTATAAGTATGTAAGTACTTGCTTAAACAGTTTACATAATTCGTCTTCTCGCATTAAAAGTATATAGGGGAACCTGTTGAACCTTGGCACTATGTGTACCTAGCTAGGCCATTGGGCTCGTTTCAAATATTCACGCGATATTAAATTCTACTGTTTATGGTATTCGGTACGTCACTACCGACAATTCAATGTGAAGTTAGTCGCATACCGCCATTAAGCTGGTGTTTGGTGTTATCGACGGTTAAAACTTTTTTTGGCGAAAAAGTAAGTATTTCGAATTTATTTTGAAGTCTGATAGTTTTAAACGTTTTATAATAGTGACTTAACTGTTATATGCTATCAGTTCTTTTATTTAACAAGTGTCAACACAATAAAATACTTACGAGATACGTAACCACTAAACTATTTAAAATCCATCGTTTTGTTCTAGCTGGAGTAGTGTTGTACCTTGGTCACTGTCGATCAGTTGTTCCTTGGTCAGTGGCCAAGGTACAACCAGAATGTTGTACTTTGGCCGGGAGAATATTTTATTAAATTATTTCACTCTTACGTAATATATTCCTAATCAAATGACTTTATTATTTCAGAAATCATGCCGAGAAGTAAAGAGAGGAAGAAAAGGACACCTATTAATGTGGATCATCTGACAAATGCCATTATAATGATTAAGGCGAAAGCGCCAGGGTAGCCCGCGAAATTCAATTATTTTTAGTATTTTTTGTAATTTGCTGGTCAGTATTAAGTTGTACGGTGATTAATATATGATTCACGGCCGTAACAAATATGTATTTACAGAATTATAATCATTAAAGTCATCAACACAACTCTCTAAGACCACGTAACCCCAAAGAATAACTATTTCATGAAATCGTCATTCTTTGGGGTTACGTGGTCTTAGAGAGTTTGTTACCGCCACGAATCATATATTAATCAACGTACAACTTAATATTGACCAGCAAATTGCAAAAAACCAAAAAATAATGAATTTCGGGGGCTACCCTGGCGCTTTCGCCTTAAGGAGAAAAAGTTCTCCACTTTCGGTGCTTCCAAACATTTTGGAATACATACCTACATTTAAATTTCAATAAATTTATTATGTTCCAGAGATACAGAAGTACTGGAATTTCTACTAAATGCTTAAGGCTGAATAATATATCTACATATTGATAGTGTTCTTATAAAAGCTAGGTAGTCCTAATGACTGATTAAAAAGTTGAGAGAGAAATTATAATTTATAAAGTTAATTGTTTAAATATTTTATTTTCTATTTGCTATATTATAGGTATATTGATTTGCAATATTATATTATGTGATATCTTCAAATGTACCTACCTAGGTCTATGTACCTACTAATTTTAAAGTTTGTGATGTGACAAAAAGTGGTTAAAAGTTAGTTGTTTTTGTTTAAAGGTTTGAAAAGCAAAAAAAACTGAATATTATTTTAATTTTGTTCAGAATTTCTAAAGTACTTTGTTAAAGATTGTAATAGACTAAATAAAACCATTTTGGTTAAGGTAACCTGATAATTTGCTTCAATTACCCCCAAATTCTCAATGTGTCCTAGGTACAACGTAGTACTGGCCCAGGTACATAGGGTATGTTGTACCTTGGCCTTACTTACCATTTTTTTTAAACCTTTAAAATATATGTTAATATGAAATATACATTTCTGATATTTTTGTGGTGAGTACCCAAATAATTGACATTTCAAAATATGCAAATATGATTTGTGTGCTGTATGTCAAATCACAATTAAAAATATATATCTAAAAAACTGTCCTAGGTACAACACGTTCCCCTAATCTCAGAATTTACTAATTTTACAGGAGGACGTTTTAAAGGTTTAAAGACTAATAAACTAATTTAAAACTAACCAATGCGCCATCTAGCGGGGATTTGTCGAACTACGTTCTTTTTTCACTTGAGATAATATTTGGCGATACTAGACATTTCTGTATACTTAACTCAATTTCTTTTTTTTTTGAGATTGTATACTTTTAATGCGAAGAGACGAATATGTAAGACACGTATGAAGCTAGGCCACGAAGGGGAAGCTGAAGCGAAAGTTCTGTACAAACTAATATCTGTTAGTTACCAGCCGTTCCCATCATCATTCTCTTGTCCTTATCCCAAATTATTTGGGGTCAGCGCAATATGCCTTTTTTTTCATACTTCTCTCTATTAGTTGTCATCACGGTAATCAGCTCCTTTCTAACCATATAATCATTTATACAGTCCATTCATAGTTTACAGCAGTAAAAAAAAGAACAGTGGTACTCCCGGAGTGGCGACACAGCAGTAAAAAATAAACAGTGGTACTCCCGGAGTGGCGACAGAAGTGAAAACAAAACACAAACAGAATACTTTGCCATCACTCACAGACATATATCAGATATACATTAAAACCGAGTACATCCCGAGGACAGCCGAACACATCCGAAGCGGGTATTTTTTGAATCGACTTAAAAACAAAACACACGCGGTGTCGCTTACGGTAACAGTGTCGCGAGTTCAATAGCTTTTTCCGATCTCAAAAAATGCCCAACCAAAATTTTGAAGCGTTACCCAAAGTTATTTCTCACTTTAAAAGCTTGGAAATGACCTCCTTATCTCCCTATTTCGTTTGATCCAAGACTTTATGACCATCCTTTATAAGCCAAAGCTCGTGCTAAGTAACGTTAACCTTTATTTTATATGTATATCTGGCCTTCAAGTGAGTAAAGCCACAGTTACAGTGAACTATAATATATCTACAATATAACGTATACTTATAAGCAGGAAACGGACACACCCCATGATACATGGAAAACGACAGGGATAAAGAACGTACAGACGTGCTTGGACTCGGCTATGAATACACTACATCATCGCTGGGTGTTGATAGTGACGATTAATGTAAGGACATAAATACCTAGAGCCTTTGTTTCTTCTATTAGGGGTAACTTGTAAAAGGTATTCAAGTCCTGCAGATCTGGTAGCGTTGTGTGACGGGTCGTTGAGCTTCCTAAAATAGGTTTGAGCTACACGATATCTAATGCATGCATACCATCTGTTGGGATTGGTCAGCTCAAAGCTGCAATGGCTCTTTCTTCAAAATGCCCTTCCAGACATGTCAAATTGTTAGACTCGCATAAGATTCCAATATTATATAATGTTTGGACTTTAAAAGAGAGCATGACCTCTGAGTTTATTTGCCGAGTTAAAGAAAGAAAGAATTGGAGAACAATCTTTCAGCCGTAAATAATACTTTCGTAGGTTGTCGTACTTAAGAGGAAATGCGGTCGGAGAGACTTTTGAAAAAGCCTAAGTAAAAAGTAAGTTCGAGGTTTGACTCTCGCCTATTTCCTCCTCCAATATTGGACCAATTTAAAAGATATTTCATAAACTGAACAAGCAGAATATATACTATGTCCTAAAGTTTTTTTTTTCATTAATAGTTGTCAAATTTGTACATTAGGCCTTTGTTGACAGCGGTTTAGATCGGCATTTTTTGAGGGTTCTAGTACTCATAAAAATAATGTATCATCAAATAGGAAAACATAGGAACATACAAGTAGTTAATATTTATTATTCTGTAAAAATTCATTGCTTTATGGCCATTGACCAGAAAGAAAACAAGAGAGAGCGTTTCTATGGAGAAAAGACCACCCGCATTTCCTCTTAAGTCTCTCTGCAACTCAATCACCTATGGATCTGTCAGAAAAAGTATGCCATCAATCACCAAAACCTACCTCATATTTGTACATAAAAGATTTTTTACCCAGCACCTTCAAATTGAAATACGAAATATGTTTATTAAATACAAGAATTTATTTCCAAACATAAATGGACATTTTCATATACATTGAACATGGGCTTGATCCCTTTGAAGTTGTAATGCAAAAGTATAGGTAAGGTCCCTTTTACAAATCAGTTCACATGAAATACTTTATTTTAAAACCTTTTCTGTATGAAAATTGTTCATCGAATTCAAAGGGAAAATGACAGGTGTATCGATGACTCGTTTTTTATTATCATATTTGTATGCAGATAGAGTTTTGAAAATTTCAGGAATAGAAATATCGTTCCGCAGATATTGTTGTGAATTTTTATGATATTTTCCGATCATTTGGTTTGATTTTTAGGCTAAAAACGCAGTGGTTTTGTTTTTGTAGAAACTGTCCGATTTGTAATGCGATAAAAATATTTGTTTGAGTCCAAGTCATATTGTTTTTTATATCCAATTGTATTGTTCTGCAAACAGTGCAGCAGACTGACTTATAAATTAAACTCAACAATCACATACTTAAATATCTATGAACTAGTTAATCATCCGCATAAAGCAGGATCTTTAAAACGCATAAAATCTTTTTACGTATTTTCCTATTGTTCATTAGTTTTGACTTTGTATTGTTATTTACCCAACTTTCCATTACCAGTTACAAACAGTTATTGGTAGCAGTAATTTTCTATTTAGTTCTGTTTAGTTTTCTGTTTAGTTGTTAATAATTGTAATAGTATAATTATATTATAAGAATAATGTGTTATAATTTACAATATAATATTATATGTTTATAACACACTAGGCGAGCACCTTCATAACCTCATATAAGAAAAACTTAAACTACTTTAATATAATCTTAGTAACACACCTTCTATAGCATAAATTAAACTTTAAACTCCACAGTAGCTCCAAGGTTAATCTGAAACGTATACGCCCGGGGTTTTAAACTAGATAACATAGTTTAACGCTCACTAACTTTGCTCTATGAATTATTTTTAACCGTGTTTTTATAACCGTACCTCGAGAAAACTTGGATGCTTTCTTTATCTTTACATAAAGATATTCTTACCTAAAGATATTCTCTGAAATTTAGATAGTGTTGGCCTATATTTTATTTATAAGTTCTGAGACGTACTTAAATAAACTTGAGCTATTTTTAAATACAGATATCTAAAGTAGTTTCAGACAATAAGAGAAATGGGTAGCTTTACCCTTTGAAGTCCCTAGGGTCTTTATATGTGTATAACATTTAAAAGACACAAAAATAAGCTGAAAAGCAGAAAATATCATAAAATACCATCAGGACCAAAACAGATTTTATAATAAACATTTTGAAGTTCCTATAGGGTCTTTAAATATGTATATTTTAAAATGTCTTTTGCAAGTTATAAGAAAAAAATATTTATCTAGAAAACACAAAAAAGGAACGACTTTTTAGCAGTAAGAACATCTAAATATAGGCAAGTAGACTAAAACAGTGAAAAGAGCCTGGGGGCCTAAATATTTAAAAAGGTAATGAAACTCATTCATTCCATCAGGACCAAAACAGATTTGGAAATAAACATTTTACTGAAACCCTTTTTATATTTTGTTTGCGTCTAAGCTATAAACTAAAACGTATATCCAGATTGAAAATCCGGCCCCAGATTTAATAACCCAGCACCGAAACAGATAGTAAAATATACAGTATAAAACACTAACATTATTTTATATGAGCACACATAGTGTCAAAATTACACGGCTCAGTTGATAAGCTCCGTTGAAACCGCCCGGGATCGCAATAGGTTCTCATATAACTCCACATAAACAACACTGACATAATATAATAAGTAAATAAAGCGGCTCACGTTTGGCCATATAATAAAACGTGGTACATTTCAAGCTGTGTACCAAATATTCAGTTAGCATCGGATATACTCAGCAAGATACGAAGGGGACGTGACCCGACTCCTGAGACTTAGACATCTACTTAACTGGTATAAGTTATATTAAAGGGCTTTATTAAAGAACATGTTGTGGTTAGGTGGATTGTGTTTGCATTGTTTTGTTTAAATTATCTTAACTTTGTGCCTACGTGCTATGGAAATGATGCTTTCATTGACTGTTCGTGCCTACTATTATTGATCGACAATACAATCGACCAATCGGTCTTTTTTTTGGGTGGGAAATTATGAAATAACTTCACCCGCTTTGGGCGGAACGGGAGGGCGTGTCAGACTTTTACTGACTAAAACCCACCGGTGTTCCTTCAGTTGCCTGTGCCAGGGGCTACGGTATCACTTTCGAACAACCCGGGACCCTGGCAGGCATCGGCCCTAGCGGACCCCGTCAGTTAGTGCTGACATCTCTTTGAGGCGCGCGTAGAACACAACGCGCAGTCGACCCGGGCCTGGTCCTTACCGGACGGCGAGCTGCCCGTTGCTCGTCGTCCGCAAGCCCGCGCCTACGGTGGCCGGGAATAGGCTGTAGATTCCCGATGCCCAGGCCGTCTCCTGCGGCGATAACGGGCGTGAGGGCGCAAAGATTGCATCTCCCTCACGCGCTCCGCTTCCTCCTTCGCGAGTATTACTGCTTCGCAGAAGGAGGCGAAGGCTTCTCATAATAAATAATCGATCAACCGGCCTTATAGCCAAATGTGTCATGATGAAGTGTGTCAATTTTTTTTAGGTTATTGGATAAACTGTATTTTTATGGCTTAAATTGCATAATCAGATTACAATATTCCCACTGCTGGGGATAGGCCCCCTTTCTCTGAGAAAGAGTGGGTCATAATCTATACCGCGGGCCCAGTGCGGATTGGTAGATGTCACATGTCTTTGAATTTTCTGGTTCTAGAACATGCCGGTGTCCTCACGATATTTTCTTTCGTCGTTTTGAGAGCAATGGTGATGATATTAAATACAATAAGTAAAGTGCCTGTCTGGATTCGAACTCACGACGTACAACTCGGTAAGTCGAGGCTGTTTCCACTGGGTTAAGTTGATGTGTGATGATGAAGTTTGTCAATATTCTATTAGGTTATAATTTAAGATGCTTATTCCATATTCTTTGCTGTTACTCTCTGACAAGACCACGGTCAGAATATCCATTGGTACTCATTATATGCGACAGATGATTTGATTAAACCCTCTACGTACAACTTTTTCTCAAATTAAAGAATCTGTCACACTGACTGACCGTAGAAGTAGAAAATCAGAGTTTTTCAGTTACATACAGTTTGTTCA
The DNA here is from genome assembly GCA_963855955.1 of Luperina nickerlii. Lineage (NCBI taxonomy): Eukaryota > Metazoa > Arthropoda > Insecta > Lepidoptera > Noctuidae > Luperina > Luperina nickerlii. The sequence goes on along the minus strand of OY979679.1, from coordinate 9,308,534 downwards.
TTTACATAGTAGGTTAGGTTACTTGCTCTAAGATATATTTTGTTTTTGTTTTCAACATCTAAGTTTACTTAGGATCTGTACTTAAACAAATAAAGTCATTGTAACTACGTCTATAAAGTTTCAAATGTTGCTTATGTAGAACACGCACATTTTATCGTTCGTCCCAAAATATATTTTTCCTAAAATACATATGTTGTTTTAAGATTTAGTATTTTATTTTTATTTATTTTCTTCCCGTGGGTGTCGTAAAAGGCGACTAGGGATGGGCAGCAGTGTTCTCTATGCATTTCACCACCATACTACACTGCGATCGCCAATCCGCCTGTCAAGCAATTATGCCAACCCCCCCCCCCCCCTTTTGGGGGAGGCCTATGTCCAGCAGTGGACTTCTTTCGGCTGAAATGATGACGATTGATGATGAAGATTTAGTATGGGACAGTTTACATTTTCGCGATTACAAAGTTGGTCCCATTGAGAAAGTTGTTCTGTTTGCACAACCTTTTAAAGACCACACATTTCTGATATGCGCTGTATGTACTGTTGTATGTATACTATCGCAACACATGGCGATGGCGTACTGTAGTTTTCCAGTATCCCCATGAAAGAACGTAAGTCTAATAGGCTTACTTACGTAGGCTTTTAGTGTAATTACCTTAACAGTATTTTTGGACCAGTTAACTTCTAGTTATTTTACCAAACAAAACACAGTCGTTTTGCAGAGCGTACAAGATATTCTAGCTAAAATGGCGCTGTAATATTATTATAAAAGTTGTAGTTTCTTATCTGGCTGTTACGGTTGAACTCTTTATAAAAACCACTTTGGATCGCAAATGGGCGGTAAATATAGCTGCAGATGACTGGCTGGAGGGAACTATTGTTGTAAATGTGTACAAACCACTGACCTCTATTAAACAACTGGTCAGTGGTACAAACATTATATGTAGAGTTTCGTGTTTCTAATGTAATTCCTCATGTTCTTATTATTTCAAAAGTTTAGTAGAGTGAAGGGATAAGAAGATCGTACTACGATCGACTTTTGAAATAATAAGAACATATTTGAAATAATAAGAACTTTAGATTTTTTTATCTTTACCCAAAGCACTAAAATAAGATTTCTTTTTTGCGAATTTTTAAAAATTCTTGAGGTAAAAGGAATTTATTTATGTTCAAATACAAAGTGAAATGTCAAACTAGGCTGTGCTTGGATTGTAGATCATAAAAATTGCTTGGATCCATAAAAGTCGGTCGGTTAAGTTACTTTTATGCTCGAGATAAAAATGTTGAAAACAACAGACTTAAATAAGCCAACATTTTTATATAATGTTGGCAGTGATCCACACATTATTGTCAACAGCATATTGACAACGTTTATATTTAGACCACTTACCTTGCAAAAAGGGCTATACATAATTTAGTATTGACACAAGACGACATATATTTTTCAACATATTAGCGCATGGAAGGTTTTGAACAACACAGCACTTACATTTGAGTCCCACGGGAGCACATTTACGCATATTACGAGTGAAATGGTTCGTGTCGCCGCATAAAACTCGTATTTACATAGGAAGCGATGCGTGAGAATGATTGATACGATTTAGTACTCGGGAAACGATATTCCTTAGGACTGATGAGGCCATTCATCAGCGGGTGACAACCAACGCCATTACGTTTACGAATTTAATAAATATAATTTATGAGGAACCTATTTATCACTGCGAAAGGGTGAACGATTATTGGATCCCGAACGTTCCGATTTTAAAAAGGGTGGACGTGAGTATGTTTTTGTTGTTTAGGTACATCGTTTGAAAATCATTAGCCGTGTTTGAGTATGTACCAATTACGTGGATAATTGACGCCCCTGGCAACGGTGTCGGTAGAACAATAGTAAGATACCCGGCGGTTGCAGCCGGTCCGGGAATGATTGGATCCCTTTGACTTCAAACCCCAAAAAAACCGATAGACTGTTCCAGATATGCCACTTTTTGATCAATCAACTGAAATTTGAAGCTTGCCATACGCGGTCTCCACTTCAGGACTCGTCTGCTCCACCGGCCATCGGTCCTTCGACAGACATGGCCAGCCCACTGCCACTTCAGTTTGCTTACTCTGCAAGATAAGTCGGTAACTCCGGTTCTTTTCCGGATTTCTTTTTAATTTTCCTGCCACTTTTTGATACTAGACATAATATAAGTAACCTTACTTTAACGCTAAAGGGAATCGAACTCAACTTCAGTATAATATGAGCTTCAAAACTTTTCACGGAAGATAAGCTTGTTGAAAATATTTTGTGAAGGTTGGTCATATTTTGTGTTCCGGTTGGTACACGGACGGGCCCAAATGACCCGTCAAAATGTTAAATGTAACTTGTGACGTTGTTGCTCGTATGTGGAAGATATTTTGCATTTAAAACACCTTGGAAACTTAACTCTGTAAGTTGTTGCCGAAAACTGTTGTTGATGGAAATATTTTGTAAACTTTGAATTTCCGACTAAAGTTATATTCGTATTATGATTTTGTGTAGTTTACGTTACAGATTGCTGTCTTGTTGTTTTCCGAGAAGCTTTACTCTATGCATAATGGATGCTTTTGCAAACACAAATCCCGCATGAACGAACTATCATCAACCCCCTGTGGTTTTCATGCATACCTTCTTCTCTATCAGACATAAACTAAATATTCACGCCCGTTCTAGCCATTTCAACTTACAAACATATCTATATTTCGTTTCTTCAGCCTTCCAAATTCACACTCAAAACTTTATAGGTACATGACATTTAACTAAAGATGTAAGCAAAACTTCTCAGCAGGCCATACAAATAATTCAGGCTCGATTGGAAGCCAAACACTCGGCTACTGGACAAACTGAAAATTCAAATATGGATAACAGCTATGCCTATAGGAAATGATAAATAATCTTTATTACATAATAACGTAAAGCCTCTCTCCTACTTTTGCTGTGCGCGACAGGGTCCACAATGATCATATTCTGTAAAACCTACCACCTAAGTTCACATGTGGAAGCAATAAATATATTGAGTATAACGTGGTTACAACTTGTATGCCACTTGTGCTAGGTGGTTAACCTGTGACCAGGGGTGCCCAGACACGGGTTCGTCTGGCGCCCATGTGTTGGTTTGATCCCTGGGGTGGTCACATCGTGCTATGTTTTCTGGTGCGCCGGTGAAAGGGAGTATTAGCCAAGAGGAGGGTCCGGTGACGGACAGCCGCGGCGGGTTCACGGATCAGTGCTAACGCGTGCCCGTGTTCCCGCCGTAAGCGGCAGAGAAGGACACCGTGGAGTTTTAGTGGGTTAGAATCCCACATAACTGCACTATCTCCCCGTAGTAGTGCAGAATGCATGAGTATTACTCCACGATAAAAAAAGGTGGTTAACCTGTGTGTCTCTTCTGTGGTTCTTTCCTCAAGAACATTTCAGACACGGATCTACATGGTCCTCACGTAAGATTATATCTGGACCTTTAAAGAGACTTTGACCCCTGAGTTTTTTTCGCCATTTCTTCTCAGGGGTAGTCAGATAGGAATTGTCGATTCCATTTAGCTTATTTTTTTAATCTTTTTAGAGTTCCGTACCTCAAAGGGAAAAAACGGAACCCTTATAGGATCACTTTGTTAACCGTCCGTCCGTCTGTCTGTCTATCTGTCAAGATCCTTTATCTCGGGAACGCGTGGTTTCATTATTTACTGTGTTACTAGCGCCAGTGCCTTCTCTGGTAGAAAATGCTATTCAAAACATATGCAATAAGATAAACAAAGGAGAAATAAAAAGACAAAGCCCTTGCAAATAAAAAAAAACAACAAAAAACAAAACAAACCACTTCCAAAAAAGTAGTGTCTTTTTGGATCTCGGTTGTTTTTTTTTTGTAAAAGTTTTTATTTTTCTCTTTTAAGTTATACTTAACCCACACAAATTCGTATAACACTACTTGCTATATAAATATCAGTGACAGGAAGTTATTATAACATAATCAATATGAACTAAGTGGCAAGAAGACGTATTATTGAAGATAACTTAAAAACTACCCAAGCAAAGTTAGTAAAATTTATATGGTGGTCCAATATAAATTTTATTAAATTTAACCCCTGAGGCCTAAGGCATGCCCTATCCATTAAAAAAATAATTTTTGAAACCGATTTACATTTGCCGGAGATCGCGTAACATAGTACATACATATAAAAAAATACAGTTGAATTGAGAACTTCCTCTTTTTTGAAGTCAGTCAATTATGTAAAGATACGGCACTTATAGCCACAATACATCACATGCCAATTCCACTAAGCCACCACTGAAAAGTTATAAGAAAGCAAACGACGTAATTTCGTTTACTTGAATTTTTACCAGTGTAATCTTCTATAATATAAAAATGAATCGCAAAATGTGACCAATTTGGCCAATTCTTTTTTTTAAATGTTCGTTGAAGTTCAAGGATGGTTTTTGCGAGAAAAATTTAAAAAAATGCTTGGATAAGTCTAAAAACAACACTAGGATACTTTTTTTTTGGTAGGATTAGGGAAGGATTAGGGTAGGATTAGGGTAGGAGTAGTGTAGGAGTAGGTTAGGAGTAGGGTAGAAGTAGTGTAGGAGTAGGGTAGGAGTAGGGTAAGAGTAGTGTAGGAGTAGGGTAAAAGTAGTGTAGGAGTAGTAGGAGTAGTTTAGGAGTAGGTTAGGAGTAGGGTAGGAGTAGGATAGCAGTAGTGTAGGAGTAGTGTAGGAGTAGGGTAGGGTAAGGGGTAGGACACCACGCGTATGAAGTAGTTTTGGTATAAAAACCAATTTTCTGAACCGGTTTTTATGAAATTTCTATGGGACCAATCTGAAAGTATATCCTCTCAATAAAGAATTTTGCAAGTCGGCTTATAAATAACGGAGTTCTGAGGGAACAAACATTAAAAAAAATATGTTCAACCGAATTGAGAACCTCCTCCTTTTTTTGAAGTCGGTTAAAATCGTGATCTATTATGATGCATTGTTATTTGAATGTCAATTTACGTCAAAATAAATATTAATATTACGCCTGTTCTGTACAGGGGAAGGATAAACACACACACATACACACAGAAATGCATGCATTGAAATGTTGAAACTAGGAGTTTGCGATGTACTGTGTATATTTCGCTGCTGCTCTAATATTTCCCTGAATGTCTGTGTTTTGGTGCAGTCTGTGTAATCTTAGATGGTTTCATTTAGGTACGAATTCGGAGATTGCTTGAGATTAAATGTAAACACTTCTCGGAAACTTCATTATAATTATTATAAAGTCTGATGTACACCTTCTCACGACAAAACGAAAACGTATGTATTAAACGCCGGCATGTAACAAAGCAACCAATGATGATGATGATAGGCTGCTACAACCCACAAACCCAACAAAGTTGGAAAATTGCTAAGCAGATGTGATTAGCAATTTTCCAACATTGTTGGGTTCGGCTTCCAGTAACACGGGGTGTAGCTGAATACCAGTATTTTATATGGAGCGAGTGCCTTTCTGACCTCCACAACCCAGTTACCCAGTTACCCCAGTTACCTACCTCAGTTGGTAATACCCCTTGGTAAGACTGGTTGTTAGAGTTTCGGACTTCTGATCGGCCATAACGACTGTCAAAGATCCACGAACAACAGCCGGAACCAACGGCTTAACGTTCTTTCTGAGCCACGGAGGGGTCTCACTATGTAAAGATGGTCACCCATCCACGGACTAACCGCGGCAAGCGTAGATTAACCTGGTCAATTGACCCGTGTGACTGTTATTATTTAGCCGCAAGGCCCTTCTAACGACCAACATTCAATTGCCATAATAACCACACTTGGCTAATTGATTGATGTTTGCAGGTTTTACTAACAGACAGGGCTATATTTTGACTCTTAATATGTTTACTATGGATGTACAGTGCGTGCCACGTAAGAAGAGACTTGACCCCGCCTCCCCCGCCTCTTTCCGCCGCCCCTATGACGTCCGGTCCCGTCCCGCACTCAGACCTCATACCGCTAAAGATACCTAAAATCGTGTTCTGCGCATGTCAGACCACGTGGTGTGTCAAGTCTCTTCTTACGTGGCACGCACTGTACCACGTGTAACTGACAGTGCCTTCAGACATGTTTTGGTGACGTAGTTCACATTTCCCTCTTTTGTTCTCATTTACTTTTTGAAATCAAATCAAATCAAACGTTTATTAGCTAGAAATACATGGTTATGGTATAAAGATAAGATCTTATATCCGAAGTGTCGTTGTACGTCTTCGTTATTACGTCAGTTTTTAATTTAAAAAGCCAACAATTTTCAAAGAATTATTTCGCTCAATTCAGGCACATACATTAACATACCTATCCGTATAATTCCAAGCCCCTACCACATTTAAGCGATACGTATCTACGTATCGCTATACGTATCGTTGGTAGATACCAACACATACTTGAGAGTGAAGTACAAATAAATGAGTGGTGTAGCATCGGTCTTGAAAACATTGCGGGGTGTAGCTACGGCTGTAATTAGGCCCCCTTGGCACGCCGCAGCGTGTTCATCAAAGTCAGTCGCTGGCACGTCACCATTGCGCGTAGGTATACTATTGAAACTAGCATTGTGGTTTTCTTTTGTCGCCTTAGTTTTCTTTCCAACAATCAATGGAAACTAAATAGTACTTAAATGTTTTTTTATCACACCTGCTCTGAAAATACATACTAATTATACCAATTAGAGGGAAGAAACGCCTTTATCCCGCCCTTCAAATCCTTTCATCCCAAGGTATGGAAGTTTGTATGAAAATCCTTCCGACCCAAGGGTGGGAAGTATGTATGAAATTCCATTACATACCCGGTTTTTCTTTTTTTTTTAATTTGTCAGCAGTCATACTGCCAAGAGACTTTAACTGTCTACTAATTAAATTTCAAGTAAATTGTTACTGGCCACATACAGTTTTTTTTTACCAGTTACCAACCTCCTTGGTGCATACAGAAAATTAAAAACGAAATTATTTTTGTATATAAAACGCGGACTTCTTAACAATTCAAAAGTGCCTGTTAATGGTTCAATTGAAAATAAATGGTTTGAGTTTGAGAACAGAAAGGAGGCCTGTGTCTCACCAGTGGGAACATTATAGACTGATTATGTATGATTTTGATACACTTCAACGTGTACCTAAGTATTTTTTGTTACTAAGGCGTCGTGTAAAAATAGCTGCACTTTTAATAATTGTACTTTTAACTAAATATAAACATTTCTATGCATTTATGTCCATAATTTTCCTCGTAGGTGTAATAAAAAGCACTATACATCCCTCAGGATAAAGTACAGTTCCATACCTCAAATGGTTTGCGCCCCTCGCAAGCTCGTGGCGCAAATGCCATAATCTCGGTATGGAACTGTCACTTTCTTCCCTCTGAAGTAATGTACTATTATTTATCCGCAACCCTTTTAGTTAGTTCCTTTTTACCAGTTAGACAAAATTGGTTTAAGACGTGGGTGTGCGTAGGTCCCATTGGCACGCCACCGCGCCGCAGCGAGTTCATCAAAGCCAGTCGTTGTCATTTCACCATTGCGCGTACTATTGAAACTCGTATTGTGGTTTTCATTTGTCGCCTGAGTTTTAGTACCAATGGAAATCGGTTGTCATGGTATGGGCATGTGTTTCGGAGGAATGAGGAAAATGTCGTATGGAAAGTTTTGAGAATTATTGTGGATGGATTGGGTATGGGAATTACCAAAAAACGATGGATGGACTTTGTGCACGATGATGTAGCTAGGAAGGGATTGATTGCCGAGATGAATTAATATACATATATAAAACAAACTGGGACAATGGCAAGATAATGATGAATCAATGGAAACTAAACAGGTGCTTTTTGTCTATCGCCGCAACCCTTTTAGTTTGTGTTTTTACCAGAAAGGCAAAAATGGTTAATTAAATAGGTGTGTGTAGACTGTAATTAGACCCCCCTTGTGACGCCGCAGCGTGTTCATCAAAGTGAGTCGTTGTCACGTCACCATTGCGCGTGCCAGTGGAACTAGCACGCAGGCAAAAATGGTTAATTACATAGGTGTGTGTAGACTGTAATTAGACCCCCCTTGTGACGCCGCAGCGTGTTCATCAAAGTCAGTCGTCACGTCACCATTGCGCGTGCCAGTGGAACTAGCACGTAGTGTGGTTGTGTTGGTTGAAAATAGATTGCAGCTGTTTAGGAAATCTATTCAGCATTAGTTAATTACTGGTCTACGTATTATATTAAAAAATATATATACAGAAGAGTGCTCTTTGACTATTTAAACTTGGGAAGGCAACACAATCGTATTTAAAGTTAAGGTTTTTACTAATGTCGTAGAAAAAAAACGCATTAAATTTTATTTTTCTAAACAGAAATAGAAATAGTACTAGCTATAATTTGGAATGTTGTGTAAGATAGGTTCTAGTATTGTGTCGATGATTAGACCCCTTTGGCACGCCGCAGCGTGTTAATCAACGTGTCGCCGTCACGTCATCGACACAGACGAACAGAACTCGCACAGGGGATATAAATACACTCCTAGAAATAATTTTGAACTTTAAGAATTAAACATGAATGTAAAGCTTTATCTACCATTCTCCATTTATTATAACATTAGAAAAGTAACAGCCAAATAACGACAGTTATAGTATAATATTGTTGAAATGAGCTGCATTTAGGAGTTATTTAAAAATGTAAATAGTAAAACGGTTACTTACATTGCTTTGTATTTATCGTGAAATAATGGAGTTCATTATACGTTTCTATCAAAATAATCAAAGGTGGTAACCGTTATTTTTCTAATGGAGGTCATTGACATTGCTAAATGATTTGGGTCACTGAATAGGACAGGTGTTGAATATTTTAATTTGTTAATCTGTTTCTCTTATTATGAGTTGATTTCCCAATTTACATAATCTGCGTTCGCGATTTATTTGCCAAAAATGTAAACAACTATGAATGAATAGAAAAATAACTTTAATTCCTACACAATAAAGTTCAGTTTACGCTACAACTTCAAACACTTTTATAACTTTTTCAATAGTGCTAGTCACTCTGAAATCAACTTAATTGTCATTGAAAAGTTGATATTTGTTTAACTTGAAATAGGGTAGGGGTGTACAACACTCCGCACTTTTACTATAGTTTGTTAATATATTCAAACACTGTTTCTTGTCCGTACAAGAAACAGTGTTTTGTACTATGCAACCGCACATCAGTAGTATCCATTTGACATTAATAGCACCTTTATGCTGTAGTAGTAAGAGCTATTTTCGTTGTGCAATTCTGTTGCTTCATTAGTTAGAAAAATTCGACTGCTCGAAAACATAAATAACGCAATGAATGTTGTGGAATGCAACTTTTTATATAACATGTTAGGGTCATGAACTAGGTAGGTACTTCTGTATTGCGAATTTCTGATTGAAACAAAATTCTTAAAAAAACTTTAAGCACATAAAGCACATAGGTGCTAAAAATCTACCCGCTTTACAAACGCTGAAAAGCATTCAAAGAGCTCAATATTTTACCAAAAAAGGTTAGACACCCTTCTATAGGCACAACAAAAAAGTGTGTTATATGAACAAAAAAAATATAAAAACAGAGCAAGTAACCCGATCCCGTGAGGGGTGAGCAGCGGTCCTTAGTCACGCGTCATCGTTTGAACATGCCACTCCAATGTTCCCACGTTGGCAGTAGGTAGGCATACCAACTTACTATACAGCAGAGTAGAGTTCGGCTCAGCCAGTATCGACGTTCCCGAAATAACACTCATCGTTCAACCTATTTATTTCTAGAGAAAGGTTTTTTGTTTGTAAAAAGTACTTTCCAATTTCCGCAGCTTGATTTATTTTGTCTATTCAGCAAAAACACGAGCCTCTGCTTAAATCAAATTGTTTTGTAAAAAGTATTCCAGGTTTCAATGAACATTTTCTCACAAATCCTCCACCCAACTAACTAGCGTTTTCAGTTATAAGAAAACGACGGAAAATAATTTAACAAGCAGACAATTATTCATTTGGTGCCTCCCCTTTAATTTGTTCTTTCTTTAATACGCCTGAGCTCGCCAGATAACTCCATTAGCTGGATTCCTAGTGGTTTTACACGGTTTCTTGTCTGCACTCCCTAAGTTTTCTCATCAGGGAGAAAATTTTCATTTCCTTTAAGGTTATTCTATTCGTTCGTCTTGGTTTTAGTTTTTGCCCTTTGTTAAAATTCTTGGTTTTTACCGTTTTCAACCGGGTTCAAAAAGGAGGAGGCTTTTTTTGTATGTTTTATACGCGATATCTCCGTTAATTGTAAATCGATTTTAAAAATTCTTTTTTAATGGATAGGGTATGCCTCAGGGCCATCAGGCCATATAAATGTTATTAACTTTGTTTGGGTAGTTTTTGAGTTAGCTTCAATTATACGTATTTTTGTCACTTAGTTTATATTGATGTTATAATGACTACCTCTGTCACTGATATTTACATAGCAAGTAGTGTTATACGAATTTTTGTGGGATAAGCACAAATTAAAAGTTAAAAATAAAAGCTTTTTACAAAAAAAAATAACAATCGACTTCCAAAAAAGACTACAACGTGAAAAATAATTCTAATTTCGGGAGTCGGTGGCAAACAACGAATTACAATTATTTTTCACTTTGTAGTGTCTTTTTTGAAATTCGATTAAGTTTTTCTGTTTGCATCATTAATAAAGGCGGAATAACTTATGGCAGTAACTCATTAAGGGCAGGGAGGCCATTACCGCTATTCTCTTCCTAAGTTTAGGCAATATTTTTCGAATTAAGTACGCAAATACTTTTACACGTTGTATAATCGACATCCTTCTTTTTATCGTGTGGGCAGTAAGGTCTAACGACCCCACCACACACCCTAAATTGGTCGACATTGAACGGTTCAGAATTCTCGTATTTGGGATTCCACACAGCCATACTTAGAAAGTTTTTATTGACTCAATATGCTAGAGGCGGTATTATCTCGGTTCTCACAAAGTATTTTAATAAAAGCCCCGAATATTCAATTGGCAATATCAAACGAGCATAAACGATTTGGAATTGAAGTCATTTTCATATACCTAGGTAGGTACCGATCCTTTTTAGTTCACAGAACGACTAGGTATACCTAGACTAGGAATAGGTAGGTATGCCTAGACTTTTCTTTACATTTGAAGTCTTTAAGGTATACAATCTTAGGGATCATAACCACAAACTTTATTGAAAGACTTTCAAAACAAAACTTTGGCCCTTCCTTACTTAACTATCAGCTGCAAAAGCGGCCCAATGAAACACAATAACTTATTCCGTATGGTGTACTAAATTAATTGGCAGAATAGGATCAAACTTGCCAACTAACTTAAACAACGTCAAATTGAAAAAGTGAAGGGTTCAAAAAGCAATTTTCAATTAAAATTTGAAGTCGACTGTTTTGACAGACATTTCATTAGCCTGTTTCCATTTGCTCTTGTTCCCAGACTAGCACAATTGCTAGTGTGGTGTACACAGTTATGTCATCTGTCGACAATCTGTTTGCCAATGGATTGAAATTTTGGGGGCCAAATAAAATTGATTTATGGCTTAAAGTTATAAGACGAAAATTGTATTAAGTGTTTTTAAATTAAAAGTGCAGTAAAAGTATCGTTTTAAGATCCATTAACCATTTTAATGACAATAATAAGGTTGGAACAATGTTGTTTTTTTTGTACTAAGCTTTATTCGAACACGTCGCATATATATCCATCAAATAAACAAACTGTCACGCAGTTTGGCAGGTTTATACTCGTAACAAGTGTTTGGTCCAAAATAAATCATTTATTTATTATTATTATTAATAAGGTAGGTACCCTATATACCTTATACTATTTTTTGAAAAGAAAAACAAAGTAAGAAACATATTCTGGTGACAAACCAATAACTCATTAGTGCAAAATAATGGAAATCTAAAAGGTAGCAAACATGAATAGAGAAAATATCATCATCTAACGCGGTCTCTAGAGAATTATTGGAAAACTAGCTTTCCTGGCGAGTGGAATTGCAAAAATAAATAAATGCACGGTTTTCACGAACATCCCTAATGACAGTGCTGCTCCTGAAGAAAAAGTTATTTATTGATGTGTGAATATTTTCTCTTTGGAAAAAATGCGTCACCATTCAGGAGTGGCGTTGGTGGTTTTTTTTTAATTAGCGCGTTATTGGCAGAATAAGTATTTAAGGGTAAGAAGACGAAAGCCTTTGCTTAGGTATGTACAGACGCCAGCACATCAAGCTACCCGAAACTGTTAAAAGTTCCCAATCAACCTTAAACCTTATGCTGTAGCGATAAAGTTGAAGATCTGTTAAAGAAATTTGACAGATTGTAGTAACTTGATGTGCTGGCGTCTGTACAACAATCTAAATGAATGAAAACCCATGTAAGTTTATCGTCGTTTCTTGAAAAGTTTATATTGTGGTATTTCAATTTATCTTCATTTATGTAGGTATTTATTAACTTTAATTAAAACGGTATAAAACCAATTATTATAATTAAAGACAGACATACACATCATAAAAGACACATATCATAACAGAAAATTAAAAAAGTTCACTTTCATAACTCTCACAGTAGGTACTTCTTACATACAATTAAAATCATCATCGTCGTCATTCGCAAACAGATATTTTGCTGGATTAGAATCCAAGAGATCATTAAGTGTGGCCAGAGTTCGTGGTACTTGGGACTTAGCATGACCAAACCTAAGAGCATTCCCAGACATAGGCCACTTAACAACCGAGTCCTTCTAAGAAAAATAGGAGCACTCTTACATTGAATGAGCACTGGACAAAGGTATCACACAATGGGCCAGTTACTGGAGCTAATTGGTACAATTACGGACCCTTACTATTTAACCAGTGCTTCCGCATACGGTCGCCAATACTTAGGAGTTACGGCCAAGACATTATGGGCTCAGGTGGCTACGTTATATTTTAAAGTACAGTATATATTATGTATTGCCGGAAGATTTTATGCAAGAGTTTTTGAAATATGAAGGTTGACCTAGCTTAACAGTCGATTTTTAATATTGTGAAGTTTACAATACAGGAACCACTGTGTAAGATTCAGAATGAACATTTGATAAGATCTTTGGAAATATTTATTTAAGTACAGAATACTGTCAGCCTTTTGGGCACTCTTCCCACGGACAGCGATGCAGACGAATTAATTTTTTGATGCTTAACGAGCTCTTTTCTTTTAAACCTTTATATACCTACTTTATACAATTATAATTGTATATATAATTTTAGATTCAAACAAGATAATATTTACATAATATAAGCTAACAGAATTAAAATAATATTAATAATCGCATTAATATTATAAGGCGAAAGTTTGTGAGTGTGAGGGTGTGTGTAGCTAGTATATGTATACACAGCTAGTATATATATAAAAAAACAAGGAAAGAGTCAAATAATTATTTATAGATTTTAAATTGTATTTAAGATTTATTTATAAGCATGGAACTAATAAAACTAATTTAAAATAATCTGAAATAAAAATTGTTCAGAATAGATATATTTACTGCCGGAATATTTTATGCACGGTTTGGAGAAATATAGAAGTTAATCTTGCAGTAACTTTTTGAATATTATGTTGTTTACAGAAAAACTGGATTTTGTAGGATACAGAATGAATGAATGTTGATAAGATCTTTAGAAGAAATGAATTATGTCTATATTATTCTCAAAATTAAAGTTGTAATTCAACCGTTCATTTTGAAATAATCTTCTGAAGACTATTTGCTACAAACAATGAAATAGCTGTAAGTATTTTTATGGAGAGATTCTCGAAACTGTGATAGAAGTTTTGTGATGTTATATATGTATATATTTACGTCGAATTAGTTCCTGAATTTGAACTCAGCTAGAAACTGATGGAAATACGTAACAATACCTAGTGGTTACTCGTGCTGAAGGGATTTCACTGTAATTGCGAATTGTATTCATAAAGGCAATGCTTAAATGATCGAATACCTAAGTATAACTACTTTAGAATTCATCTTAACTTAGTAAATACTTACCTAAGTTACCTATCGAAGGATTTTTATTAATACCGATTTGTTTGTAATTACAATATATTTGGAACAATAGGTTTGCAATCAGAATGAAATACCAAAACATTAAATTAATAATAATTGTATATGACCTTTTTTGTTTCTTAAAATAGAACAAAGAAAGAAAGAAAAGAATCAAAATACGTTTATTTGCGGTAAACATGACGCAATAAAGAACTTAAATAAAAAAAAAAAATAAGAAAGATATGGGAGAATCATGCGTCACATCCACGCAAAACGCTCAGCATTATGCTGCGACCCTATGCAAGACAGAATAAGAAAAAAAAACCAAAACAAAATTAACAAAATTACAAAATCAGCTTACAGCATTGGCTTTTTGTTAATTGTATTTAATAGTTAAGATAATTAACTGACTGAACAGACTATTATATAGCCTTCACGGCCAAAGATGTAAACAGGAAAATCTGTAAAAGAAACTCACAATCAAATAAGCATTTACGAATGCGAATAAATCAGCAAGCTGCTAATACTTAACAAATCCCAATTATCTACAGGAAAACGTACCTCATTAATTTATATTCAGCAAAAATAAAAAAACGGCCGAGATAATAGAAGGCGACATATTTTATGCGCCACAGAGCAGCAACGTTGGAATACATTACCAGTACTACGTGGTGTAAAAATTTGCAGTCGCAGGAAAAGGGATTTGCTATGGAAATTCAGATTAAACTCAACAAAAGACAACAAATTAAAGTACTTGAATTATAGTCAGTTATTTAAAAAAATTATAAAACTAACAAAACGGGCGCAAAATAACTATAAATTATTAACATCTCAAAATAAAACTAGAACAGCGTGGCGGATTATAAACAAAATGAGACTTAACACTCCAAAAGAATCCATAGATAAAATTAAAATTGATGAAAACAACGTCCTTGATAATCCAACAGAAATAGCGAACGCATTTAATAATTACTTTATTGAAAAAGTCAACCCCCTTCCGGGTGCCGGAAAAAAAGTAACGTCGTTAATTAATCACCGATTAAATTCAATGTTTCTTGCACCAAGTTCACCATACCAGATTAATAAAATTATAAACAATCTTAGAAATACCAATAGTGTAGGATATGATGGTATCGCTACTAAAATAATTAAATCAGTAAATGACGATATATGCCATCACTTGAGTCACATTCTGAACTTATCGATATCAAATGGAATATTTCCACAAGATCTTAAATTATCTGTTATAAAACCTTTATTCAAAAAAGAATGCAAACAGTTAATGGTGAATTATAGGCCTATTGCACTATTGTCAATATTTTCCAAAATTTTCGAAAAGTATCTTTATGGTGAACTTAATTCATATCTAGAAAAAAATAAAATTTTGTGTAATGAACAAAAGGGCTTTCGGCAAAATAAATCCACGAATATGGCCATTTATGAATTCATCCAAAATATTATAGGCCACGTTGACAAAACAGTTCCAGCTTGTGCAATTTATTGCGATATGTCACAGGCTTGTGATTATGTAGACCATAATATACTAATCAGTAAACTTGAAGCATACGGCATAAGGGGCAATGTTTTAGATTTAATTAGATCCTATTTAACGAACCGACAACAGATAACAGTAATAACTAAAGTGAATCCTAAAAAAAAAAAGAGGAAACATTCAGCTCCGTGAGGAGAAATGTCACATACGGTGTTCCTCAAGGAAGTGTCCTAGGGCCGCCGTTGTTTATTATCTACATCAACGACTTGCCAAAGGCAACGACTCAACCAATGACATTATTTGCTGATGACAGTACAGTTTCAATTGCATGTAAGGACATTAATAATTATAAATCTGACATAAATAATTCACTGACATCTATAATTTCTTGGCTTGATAATAATAATTTGAAAATAAATTTATCTAAAACAAATATAATGCACTTTGGACAAAGATTTCATAATCCATTAAATGTAAACTTGATTCATGATGATTACACTATAAATGAAGTATCTAATGTCCGTTTTCTCGGCTTAATAATAGACAGCAAACTAAACTGGAAAGAACACATTGACACACTATGCAAAAAAATCAGTAGTCAAGCATATGCTTTGTACCAACTTGCTCCATCTATCAACACTAATGTGTTACTATCGGCTTATTATGGACTTGTTGAATCTGTCCTAAGATATGGCATTATCTTCTGGGGCAACTCATCAAATAAAGATATGGCGTTTAAAATGCAAAAGCGATGCATACGTGCTATGTTCGGTATCCAAAGTACTGTGAGCTGTAAGCCACTTTTTACAAAGCATAAAATCCTCACACTGCCGTCACTTTATATTTTAGAAATCGCCTTATTTGTAAAAAATAACCCCCATTTGTTTCCTCGAATGTCGGACCTTGTAATACGAAATCGCCGGGATAACAGTAAACTTCGTGTTCAGCCAGCTAAGACAGCACTACTGTATAAAAGCGTGGTATGCAGAGCACCGATAATTTATAACAATATCCCTATCTGTGTAAAAAAACTAAATACAGACCAATTTAAGAAAACATTCAAAAAAATACTAACAGAAAAAGCCTATTATAATATTAATGAATTTTTAAATGACAAATCGCTCTGATATTACTGAGTGAATCCATTATATTTATTTTGAACCGCATGAATATTTACCAATTGTTTTTTATTTATGATTTAATATTGATGTTAATTGTTGCTGTTTTATTTTTTTTTAGATTATTTAACTTTGTATATTTTTTTTTTTTATGAAATCTTGGTCTTCCGACCTAATTTGTACACCAGCCATGGTCAAACATGTTGTGCCAAAGAATATCATATAACACCTATAATAAACATTATACCATGTATATTATCTACACATGTTTTTGCAAATAAATAAATCTTTATCTTATCTTTATCTACCACTGATATAGGTTGTGCGAAAACGTTTCGCGATGCAAATAAGAATATTTTTATATTTTGCACTTACGCTGCTTACTGACGCACTGCCTGTTTTGTTAGATCGCTTTATTATGCTGTGACCCGTTAGGTTTTTAGATTGAACGTGTGGGGAAGTGTTTTCGTTAGCTTCAAGTGATTTGTGGGTGGTTTATTCAAGTATTATTGTTTTTTTTTGTTGTTTATGGGGAAGAAAAAGACATTTACAATTCTTTGTGTTTATACTGTGTGACCATTTGCTTTTTTAAATGTTTTATAATAACACAGAGTCGTTACAACGTAGTATTTGTAACTACGTCAGATAGCAAACAAAATTAAGATTTTCCACGAAAATGTCTCTGGGTAAAATGCACAGGAAATCTTAGAAAGCTTAACAACTACTTTACTGCACCAAAACACAGATCTGACTTCGTAACAGATTTTTGTATACTTTAGGTAGATTTAAGGCTTCTACAAACAGGCGCGACACGCGATACAATCGCGCGCGACACAAAGCCACCGCAAGTCGCGCAACGAGCGGTGCCTTTGTGTCGTGCGCGATTTTATCGCGTGTCGCGCCTGTTTGAAGGAGCTTTTATGTAAAACATAGATCCAACCCATGAAAAACCGGAAAACTGTTTGGCAAATTAAATAGTTCGTACAAATTTTTGATTTGTTTGCAACAGTCAGGAATAGTATATTTCATTACAAGTGCGGAAAGGTTGTCATTGCAAAGAGTTCCGACAAATGTCTACCCGAGCCGAGGCGCAGCCGAAGGCGAGGGTTGACAGTCGGAACAATAAGCAGAGATTTTTTTTTCTTCACCCATTCTGGTAGGCAAAGGGAACTATGCCCATACAGCCAAGTCTTCAGTAGATTTTTTTTTTATGGATATGAAATGAAAATGAAATTTAATGAAATGAAATGAAACCTAACCTAACTCATTCAATAAAATCATTAAATCTGATATTGAAACAAATTAGTAGGTAGTTTCTTTTTAGAAATATACGTATTTGCATGAATCATAAAAACTTCTATAATTTTTTTAGTAAAAACTGCATGGTTGGTTTTTCTTTTTAATAGACATTATTTTGACAGTTGGGAAAGAGAACGCACGAGTTCGGGAAAGGTAATAAAAAAGCACGAGTATGTAATAGCCCACATCCCGAACGCTATACGTCCCTGCAATACGCCACTTTTTGAGCAACTGTATTAAAAACTATTTTTTACGGTTTACACAGGCTACATACATTAACAGAGGATGGTTTTATTATAGCTCTGGGACACCTTTAAAAGCCGTCCCATGTATCCTGATCACTCCATCCCCTAAAACCAACACAATAAAAGTGACGGTAATTGGAAAATATCGATAGCCTATTAACAAAGGCTTGCCTTTATCCCTTTATCCGTTTAACTGATCATTAGAGAGCTACGTAGCTACGTCACAGGTCGATGACCCCGTGACGGCGCGGCGGCGGCGTCACGTCGGCCGCTGAGCATATTGACTCACGTCCCTTTAAAACATACACATTAGGAATGACGCTCGTCTATTGTGTCCTTTATCTGGTCATTTGCAAACTATTTGTTAGACTGATTTTATCAGTATGTGACATAAATCCTGTCCGCAATAAGTATAGCTTATCTTTTTGGATTGGGAAATGAGTACGGAAATACGCTACCCATACCCACGTCATCTCTCTGTTAACAAGCTTCATCTTTCAATAAAGTCATATTCTACGGAAAAAAGATAACCCCTTAAAAGCATCAAATATCTGCAATACACTCAGGGTGTCTCAAGGAGCTGTCAAGAACCGTGTTTTAATTATGTTTAACGCGAAAATATCGCCTAAGACGAAAATCAATTAGCATTTCCAAGAGGTTCATGGGACATGAATCTCAAAGTGGGTTTGTAGTAAAACTGCGCTGTCTGCTTTAAAAGTGCAATCAAATTATTGGCGGAATAATTTATTTTATACTTAGGAAGCTTTCGCGTCGGTCGTTTCTCACCTTTTACGAGGTAAAAGTCGTTTTTAAGAGAGTTAAGGCTCGCACGCAATCTCAGCGTGTAAAAATGTTCCTGCTGGAATTATTTATGTGGTGGAAAGACGAGGATTCATATCAGTTCTTCTGCATTTTAGGAACGGTTTTTACAAAGTTTATCCGAGCAAAATTCGCACGAATACAGTTAAAATTGCCGCAATGTTATATATCGTTGCAGTTAGCCGTTTTATTGTTATAAGTTACTTGTGGAGACAACCTCACGGAAAATATAGTCCGGAGCATTTTTCATTTTCGCACAATACGGTATTTATTTTCTCCGTAGTAATTAATGCCTTTAATGGGAGCAAAATGTAAATTCTGCCAACCGAAAACCTATATTTCATACCAGTATAAAAATAAACGAATAAAGTGAAACCAATCTCCATGAAAAGGATAGAATCACTAAAATTTTATCGTAAAATAAAGTGCCAATACCAGCTTTTTAGCTGAAACTCTGCTGGGGGAGTTAATTTGCATGTAGCAATACTTCTAGCTTCAAAATTCAATATTTCTGTGCTCAAATAGCCACTCGATTTTGCAGAACGTATATCGATCATCTTCAAGTGGGGTTGGGGTTGGAGTTAATTTCAGCCACGCAATTCCATGAACAGAAAGCTTAACGAGCTATTTACATTGTTAACTAAATATTTGAATAAACAAAACAAAAGTTCTACGTGACTGTAAATGGTTTTAACAAACTAAATCCGAGTTTAAAGGAGCAGATTTAAATTTTCATTTTATTCCGTTACCGGTATTTTCTGAAACTTTTGGCGGGCAAATATTTTGTCGGAGTAACTTCTCTATTTGTTTTATCCTTCAGTAATTTAATATAGAACATGATTCGTTTAAAACGAATTAACCGATTTTATATGCCGTAGCTGCAGCGGCAACGCCCGCCTCCACCGCGGTGCCGCTGCGCGCGGTATTATTTACCCTCAGATTTGTATGAACCCTTACACATGGCGCCGCGGCGGCGGTAGCGAGTTTTGATAAGTCTGCATACCGCGGTGGCGAAAAACGCTGCCGTTGCGGCGCCATGTGTAAACGCTCTAATTGTTTCCAAAATAATTATGTGTTAACAACACAACTTGACGCTCGTAAATAATAATTTGTTTTGCAATATTTACAAATTTGTTCCTATACAGGTTCCAATTAAATTAGCTAGCGAAACTCCGCATACATAGGTATCGGTATCTAAATATGATAAAACAAAAAATAAAATAATTCAAAGACTTTTTTTGTGGGTTAACGACCGAAGTTAGTGTAGACACTTGTAATATCATTTTTAAAAATCAGTTTTTTTTTAGTAAACTTCATAGACGTGAATGGTATTGATTTCTCAACACGATCCAATAAAATAAACCAGTTTTTCTCATAATAATATCAGTCTCAACACTAGCAGCGGTCGTTGACCCCACAAAAATACATCAAATCTTTCATTTTTTTATTTTATCACGTTTCGATAATCGATACCCATCACGACTGCAGTTTCGCTAGCTAATTTCATTTGACCCTGTAAAATTAAGGCTTTTTATGTTGAATAATAGATTTAATATGAATAGAAGATAAAATCTACTTTTATTAGTTTTTATTAAACAGACTGACACAACTACTTATAGAACCTACCTAATCTAGTTGCTTAGATATTAGTAGTTTTTCACACAATGATATCGGACATGATATCGAATATTCAGGCTATTTGACTACACACGGCACGATTTAGACGGGTTTCTTGTTAAAACATTGACAGAGCTAGCCTGAAACCGGAATACTTGTGCCTGTGTTTTGATCACGAGTATGCACGAGTATACTGGTACCGGTTTGTGTATAGGAATGCCTTTGAAGGTTCTATAGAGTAGTAGTGTATCATTTTCTGAATAGAATTCCCTAGCACAAAAAACCTCTACCGCTTAATATTTTCCTATATCCATCCAAGAAACAAAACGGTAAGTAAATTGAAACCTATACCGTTTACACAAAGTACCGCCTTCGACGACCAATTATGTTTGAAGAATGATCGTTTAAAAACCTAATATTAATTCTGAGCACGAGGGACCTCGGGTACACTGAGGCGTGAAATTCAATAAGTGTTGTGTAACAAACGACTGGGAGACGTGGCGCGGACGCAGCGCCGTCGCGGCGACGTGGCAGCGAGGAGACGCCGCGACGCGACATGGCAACGTAACGACGTAGCAACATAGCGACTTGTTGAATTTCACCCCCGAAGGATAGTTGGAACTTAACTAATGAAATGTCGGTGGTATTAGCAGCGAATGCGTATTAAACTGGTGGGCTATAAGGGTAAATCCTTCACGTCGGAATGAGGCATTAATAGCACCGCTTCGGTTAAAGGTTTCAGATAGAAACCGATATTGGGAGGTCGACTGAAGATTTTGCGGTTGTACACAAACCGTTAAGCAAATACTGGATAGGTTCTAACATGATGCCAACAATATCGTTTATTAAATCTGGGTGTCTCAGAAGAATAGGTAATAGGTATAAGAACTAGTATTTCTTAAGTTGTATTGTATTTTTATTATTGTTCCTAATTTATTTATGTCTTTCTTAGATAGTTATACTAACACTAGCACTTTGCACGCGACTTCGTCCGTGTGTATTTCGTACTTTCCTCTAAAAAATTCGATAATGTATGTTTATGATTTTTTTCATTTATTTAGATAAATAAGTATTCTAGACAATGTTTGTGTTTATAGATCAAAGGGATCAGACTATTCAAATAAACTGTATCCCTGAATATGAAAAATCGTTTGGGTTGTGTTCATAACTTGACTCAAAGACCTATACCCATTTTCGAGTTAATGGAAGCAAGCACCAAATCCACCCCTTAACTTTAGTACCCTTTTCCACGATGGTAGGAGTCGATTTTTGAAAAACCCTAAATCACATACCTACTTTTCTATTTTTTGTTTTAGTAGTACCGACTTTCGAGTTAATCCGACAGCGGGTTAAATAATTATGTTTCTAACCTATTAACTTTGTCACCCCCTAAATCCTCTGTGAGGGTTTTTTTTTAAATCAAAAGTGACATTCTTTATTATTTACTGAGCCAAATATTGCCAAGTTTCAAGTTTATTAACCAAATGAATAAGATTTTTCATACAAACAAAATAACCCCTTTTCACCCCCTTAAAGGTTTAATTTCAAAAAACCCCTTCTTAGTGCTCCCCTACTAATGTAGGGGAGCACTAAGAAGGGGTTTTTTACTGGGACTAGGAATGTGAAATTTTGGCTTCCTTTTATAATTAAAAGGAAGCCAAAATTTCACATTCCTAGTCCCAGTAGTTTCGGCTGTGCCTTGATCTATCACCCAGTCAATCAGTGAGTCGGTCAGTTTACCATTTTATATAATAAATAAGGTCCAATTAAAATAGATGGACAAACTTTTAGAAATCATTCAGACCACAAAAATAAGGACGATGGTATAAAAATATATAAGAAAAACGCATAGATACTTACGAGAAAAATAATCAGCTAACGAAAATACACTAATGTGGCGGCAATTTATTATTTTAGGCCAAAATAAAATCACTTTAATCAGTGTTTTTTTTTTTGCTTGGATATCTTTAATTAGACGTACTGAGCGCTATATTAAAATTTGTCCATTTATTTTAATCGGACCCTGTATAGATTTCTGTGTATTTCTTTTATTAGGATTGTTCTTGTTAATACATATACTGGTATTATATTGGCCCCAAAACTTCACAGTTCCCGTTCAATACACTCAGCCAAGGTGTTTGTTCGAATTCATCTCAAAACCGAAACTGGGTCAACCAACACTGGGACAATAAAACGCAGCTAAAGGCCAAACAAGGCACCGAACTCACCTGAGTGGTAGCCTATGCCACGTGTCCCACCTAAGGCTTCCCACAAACGACTGTCGCTAACTAATGACATTCAATTTGGCTGTTATACCAACAATTAATCGTTTGTTACCCGAATTATTACTACAATAATAATTGCTATGTTAGCTGTCAGGAATGATTAATTGATGATGAAAGATACAGGTTGCTCGGGGAATTATTTTGTGTTATAATTATATTCAAATGTAATGTTTATTGACATTATGATCCACTTGACTAATTATGTTTTATGTTGACAGTTTATGTAGGTATATAACGTGTTTATATTATTACATCAGCGAAACAGGTGCAGTGCAATCACCATCAAGTAAAAATTTTTGTGAGTTTAAAGTTGCTTAGGCTAGATAATAATTATTTATTAAGAACCATTATATATCTTGCCTGTATATTAAAGAGTAGATCGGTTGGCTTTTTATAAAAAGGTTTTTTTTTGTTTGCGTGTATTGTATCCAACTGTTAGGCAAAGGCCTCCCCTTTTTCCATCCAAACCTCCCTGTCTTATGCGATCACTGGCCATGTTGGCTTTGCAAACCTTATAAGATAAACAAGGACAAAATTTAATTATTGTGAGTGTGAAGACGATGTGGGTCATTAATTTTATTAATTTTATTATTATTCTCTCCATGGTCTGGCAGTTTGAGTAATTTATGTGGCCTACCCAAATGTCCTTTTTTGGTATTGTTCGTCGAATCGTTGAGCTCCTTAAGTCTTGAGTTCAGCTGCACGATTTCTGACAAATGCGTGCACTGACTGGACAGGTCCTCTCAATCTGTGTGGTTCTTTCCTTAAAAGACCATCTCAGACATCGACCTACGTGGTCTTCATTTAACCTGACCAAGATTATGTCTGGACTTTAAAAGAGACCTCTGAGTTTGTTTCGGCCTTTCTTCTCAGAGTAGTCAGATAGGAAACGCCGACCTCATCTAGTTTAAAAAATGTGATTGACGTCTAAAAGTGTTTGTGCAAACCTACTTACAAAAATAAAATCATTTATCATTAAAAAAAATAAAAATAAAGTTTTTGCATAATTATTCAAGCGAGTTTGCAGACATAATGCCTTCTTACTGAAAATTAAAGTACAAAATGCATTTTAGGTGTATTCAAACCTTTTTTTTATTAATCTCAGTTTTGGAACAGTTTGTATTGCAGTAGCAATTTGGAACGCGATTCTAATGCTAACTGTGTTTTGCCTCATTAGCCCGATATGCTACAGCTGCTGCAAAATGTTGAAGTCCCCGGAAATTAATTCTAGGAAAAAGCTGAACTAATTTACTGAAATTACACTCTGATTTTATTCACAACAAAATTACATATGACGTAAAGATGTTGGACATATTTTTTTTTATTTTAAGGCAAAGGACATGTTAGGAAATGGGCTTAAAATAATAATTTTTTTGAACAGCTGTCATGTATGGTTTTTCTGATAGGGAAACTTATTCAGGATGGTCTGACAAAAACAGAAAAAATATTAAAAGCACCATTATTGAATAAATACATATTTTAAATCCAGATATTTTTGGTGTCATAATATTATTTTTGCACATTGAAACAAAGAAAAAATGGTTAAATATCATTTTTTAAAGCAAATTATACACCTTATTGTTATTTAAAATATTCTAAAATAATATTAGATGGCTTAAAATAAAACCAACTCCATGATTTGTATGTATGGCATTAATTCCTTTGCCTCCTAATGGAATCTATGAAAATATTACCTCTGCCAGCAAGGTTGTCATACTTGTCAGCTGTCAGTACACAGGTCAAAATTGAATTGAATTTGACACTTGATTGACGTTGACTATCCACAATGACAATAATGACATCCAACCGAAAAGTGTTGCCAAAATCAATAATTACTGTGGGTTGCAATTTATTTTTTAAATAATGATTATTAAAATGTATAAAAATTAAGGAAAGGGTGCTTTCAAAAAATAATTAAAAATTATACAAAGTCTCCTTAATTTATGTACTTTCATAAAAATACGATCTCTTCCCTGTTCACAGTAGCTTCGAATAAAAGCCCAGCCTCCATACAAAAACCTAACATGTCCTTTGTTTTGTTTGTTTTTGACACACCAAAGATGAAGACACTTATTTGAAGAGTCGTAAGTTTATTAGGTGCTAAAATAAAATTGATCGAGGGCATCTAGTAGAATCGATTTTGTTACAAACAAGAAATTAGCGAACTTTGACCATTTCTTTCATTCTGTATTTTGTTAATGTACCTACTACTTTTCATTTACTAATTTTAGTCCAGTCATTTTAGGCATTTTAAACCCCAATCTGCGGAAAAATTCCTAGTGAGCTGAATTTTTGTACACACCTTTATTACGACGTTGTAATGAAGATGTGAAAAATCGACATTAATATCGTGCCGGCTAAAAGAGTTATGAAGGTCAAAAGGTCACGAAAATCAGTTTTTTGCAAATATCTCGCGACCTATTGGTCGGAGGTCAATACAGGTCATTATAAAATTGTTTGTCGTGAAATTATCTACAAAAAATGCCACTTGCAATTTTCTGTAAGATTAACCGTTTTTGAAGTAGAGCGCTGAGAAAGCGACTAGAATGCACTTACATACAGTATTGTATACCGTATACCAAGGCGTAAACTCTATTGTTTTTTATTTATGTTTTTAAGTATCTTAAAAACTTCTATCTGATATTTGGACGTTTTGTGAAAAGTATACTTATATTATAGAGGTTTGGAACTTAGTAAAATCTACTACATATATATATTATACAAACGACCTTCGCTGGCAGATGTTCTGTATTTTATTGTTCCGAGACCCGTCCCTTTATACCTGCTACTGTCTCACTTCTCTAATAACGCGTCTGTATTTTTTTCTCTTTTTCTCTCAACTTCTTCACTCGCTTCTTCTCCACAAAATAAACATAATTTTTTGAAATCAACAGCTCTAATTCTTTTCTTCCGCGGAGATTTTGATGTACTCGGTTCTTCTTGGCGTCGTTTAAAAGCCGGAGGTCGTTTGTATAATATATAGTAGATTTTACTAAGTTCCAAACCTCTATAATATAAGTATACTTTTCACAAAACGCCCAAATATCAGATAGAAGTTTTTAAGATACTTAAAAACATAAATAAAAAACAATAGAGTTTACGCCTTGGTATACGGTATACAATACTGTATGTAAGTGCATTCTAGTCGCTTTCTCAGCGCTCTACTTCAAAAACGGTTAATCTTACAGAAAATTGCAAGAGGCATTTTTTGTAGATAATTTCACGACAAACAATTTTATAATGACCTGTATTGACCTCCGACCAATAGGTCGCGAGATATTTGCAAAAAACTGATTTTCGTGACCTTTTGACCTTCATAACTCTTTTAGCCGGCACGATATTAATGTCGATTTTTCACATCTTCATTACAACGCCGTAATAAAGGTGTATACAAAAATTCAGCTCACTAGGAATTTTTCCGCAGATAAAATCTAAAATGACTGGACTATTTTGAATTAATTTCTATAACCTTCATTAAAATGTTTTCTGGTTGTTTTCATGATGTAATTTAGTTGAATAGTAATCTGAAGAAACTGAATCTGGATTTTGTTCTTGCCATAATAGTTAAGTTATAATTTTATCTGTTTGTTTTCCAAATAAAGTAAACGCCAGAACATCAAGCTACTACAATCTATCAAATGTCTTTAATAGATTTTCAAATTTATTGCTAAATCATAAGATTCAAAGTGAAAACTTAAGTGGCAGTGGGCAGGGCACATTGCTCGCAGAACAGATGGCCGATGGGGCCGAAAAGTTCTGGAGTGGCGACCGCGTACCGGAAGACGTAGCGTTGGAAGGCCTCCCACAAGGTGGTCCGATGACCTTGTGAAAGCCGCAGGAACCCGTTGGATGCGAGAAGCACAGAACCGGTCGAAGTGGAGGTGCTTGGGGAAGGCCTATGTCCTGCAGTAAACGTCTTTCGACTGAAATGATGATGGTGATGAAGGTTCAAAGTTTATTAGGAAAATTTGACAGTTTCGGGTAGCTTGATGTGCTGGCGTCTGTACATAAAATAAAATATTCTTATCATAAACATCAACCTCTACATGTGTAATTATAATGGCCAGGTTTTCTCAGCTTGTTTCGTCAGAATTAATTAAGAGCCACGATATGCAGTGTTGCCATGCTTTCAGGAAGCTGGACTGTCTAAAGTAAATGATAGCTTTTGTTCTAAATATACGCTCAGATAAAGGCGGCAGGAAACTGTAATGTGTGGGCAATTTAGAGATGCCTTGTTTGTGATTAGCGCTAAGTGCTTTGGGACTAAATAAGGGGCAACATTAGGTAAGTGCCTACGTTATCTACTATTTTATTTTTTATGCCTATCAGTTTTTGAAACAAATGAACACTGAGCTTATTTTGTTACGTTGTTAAGAGATGGACACGTCTCACGTCTCGTCACGTAGTTGTCTCTCGTCGTATGTGACGATATGAATCACAACTGACGAAAGACAACGAACGATCCCCAGTTTCATGGTCGTCTGCTTGTGTGTTGTTTTAAACGAGAAATATAATGTCTGTTTATTTTTTGTTATTTGTGAAATTTTTTCTGTATATTTATTATTTATTAACACGTTTCGCACAAAAAGGTACAAAGGTGGACTTAATGCCTTAGGCATCTCTACCAGTCAACCAAGGGTGGTGAATAGATAAGATAGCAGGTGCTTTGGTTGAGAGGAACAATGATAGAAAAAAAACTATTAAAACTAGATACGCAAATACATATTTTATAACATATATAGTATAAATACAAATTCAAGGGAGAGAGGTGTCTCGCCCTTAAATTTGTATTTATACTATACATATTTGCGTACCTAGTTTTAATAGTGTTTTTCTATCATTGTTCGTTATTATAATTCTAGTCCATGCCACGGATGTCTGTAACAAAATGGTAACAAATCACCCCTCGTCATCATCTGCCTAGCCTTTTCCCAATGTTGGGGTCGGCTTCCAGTCTAACCGGACGCAGCTGAATACCAGTATTTTACATGGAGCGACTGCCTATCTGACCTCCACAACCCAGTTACTGGGTAATACGATACCCCTTGGTACGACTGGTTGTCAGACTTTCGGGCTTCTGACTACCCGTAACGACTGTCAAAGATCCACGAATGACAGCCGGGACCAACGGCTTAACGTGCTTTCCGAGGCACGAAGGGGTCACGGTATGTAAAGATGGTCACCCATCCACAGACCAACCGCGGCAAGCGTAGCTAACAAATCACCCCTAAGTATAGATAATGACAGATCACCAATTATAAGTTTACATCATCATCAGCCCATAGGCCTCTCCTAAATTTACATATAACTTCGTAATTATTCCTCTCAACCAAAGCACCTCTCCGGTTGACTGGTACAGAATTCCTAAGGCCGCCTTTGTACCTTCTAGGTGTGCGAAAAGTTTAAATAAATAAATGAACTACAGTACCCGGCGATAAATATTGCACATCGACCTTTGGAAAGAGACAATCGGCTAATTTCGGCTTCGTAGAGCGTTATCTCTGTCGCACGAAATACAAACAGTCCGGTATCTATTAGGAGCTGTTAAAACACTAAAATTATGATTTGCTTATTTTGATAATTATTTTTATTCTTTGTATAAAATACAAAAAAGGTAAAGGTCGATGTGCAATATTTATCGCCGGGTACTGTACCTATTTTGTTCTATCTAGCTAAACTACAAAGTATTATGATTATTTTAGTTGTTCAGTTCATTTTCGGACTA
The DNA here is from genome assembly GCA_963855955.1 of Luperina nickerlii. Taxonomy (NCBI): domain Eukaryota; kingdom Metazoa; phylum Arthropoda; class Insecta; order Lepidoptera; family Noctuidae; genus Luperina; species Luperina nickerlii. The sequence continues at coordinate 9,279,887 of OY979679.1, read as the reverse complement.
ATCTATTCCTCCTTTGTCTGGGTAATTATTTTAAAATGTCAAGATACCTTATTATCCAATTATATGTTGAAGCATTAGATCTTCTTTGTTATAGCCACGGGGTACGTCCCCAGAGTACACTGAATATTGTCTGAGAAGGAGTCCTCTATTTTAGCTAAGTATTGTACAGATGGTACCTACAGGATGCTATAGTTTATGATAGGAATATTTCAAACAATTTTGGTACCCAGCGGGATAATTGCGTACCACATTAATGGTAACAATGGCTTTCATTTTGACAGTTCAACAATGTTCATTGCGTTATTTATGTTGTTGGGCAGACTAATTTTTTGAACATATGAAGCAATGGATTAGCAATATCCTTTAAAATGATTCAGATTGTGATTGAAAGAAAAAAAAAATGGAATTAGGGTCCACGCAATACTGGTATTCAGATGCATCTGGTTAGACTGGAAGCCGATCCAACATAGTTGGGAAAAGGCTAGGCAGATGATGACCTGCTACTTGCTACTACATGTTTTTGTACAGATGGCCAGCACATCAAACTGTCAAATTTTTCCAATCAACTTTGAACCTTATGCTTTAGCAATAAAGTTGAAAATATATTAAAGAAATATGACAGATTTTAGTAGCTTGATGTGCTGGCTTCTGTACTAGTACTTGTTCATTACTAGATTTGTCACAAAAAAACTTTTACACATTACATAACATCACGCCTGTAGTCTCCGAAGGATAAGGCAAGGTGTACATGCACCTACATTTCGCAACTTACTTCTAAGTCCCATGTAAGTAATAGGGGGCGAGCCTATCGGCATCAACCGGGCACAAATCTAAACTCCGTAAGTACAGTGCGTGCCACGTAAGAAGAGACTTGACCCCGCCTCCCACGCCTCTTTCCGCCGCCCCTATGACGTCCGGTCCCGTCCCGCACTCAGACCTCATACCGCTAAAGATACCTAAAATCGTGTTCTGCGCATGTCAGACCACGTGGTGTGTCAAGTCTCTTCTTACGTGGCACGCACTGTACTGCTATTGGGAAGTCTTAGTGGAAAAACCCAATAACACTTTGCCAACCTGGGAAACGAACCCACGACCTTATGCTTAGTAGTAGCCAAAAGCGCTACTCCACTCGACCAACGAAGCAATAACATTTTCAGTCGCCTTAAAAGTACTTGCCATCCATTTTGCGCGGCAGCCGCTAGAACTTACAAAATTCTCTCCTTTGTGCGAATTATCCAAAACTTATTCCTGTGTAGGAGGTCCTCCTTACCTCAAGAGGTAGGTTGGTGGAGTGGCGCTACGTGCCCTATCTGTCCCAGCCTGGCGCCGACCGACCTATCTGCTTTAAGGATCATTTATATTCCTTTTACATCCCTATTATTAGTCGTATATTTGAGTTTCCTTGTTATTTAAAGTGTTGGTAATGAGGAAGGATGTACCAGTGTGGCGCTGTGGGGTGAATAAGAAATGGCGCTTAATGTGATTGAATAGCAATGTGTTGAAGTAGAGGAGATGCATCTAAAAGTGTGGCGTTATTGAATTTCAATGTAACTAGAGTTAAGGAAGAAAGAAATTATATTTAGCTACGTCTTTTTTTTTTCAGGATGGGAAATCATCAAATGACCCCTCCCGCTCTGGGTGGAGCATAAGGGAGTGTCAGACTCTTACTGACTAAAACCCACCCGTGTTCCTTCCTTAGCCCTTTATGTTCCGGGCCAGCGGTAACCCTTTCGGACAATCCCGCTGAATTTAGCTACGTCTTTAAGTTACGCACATAGCATATATATATGCCGCACATGTATATACTTTACGTCTGGAAGTTATGCACATAGCCAGCAAAAAACGCCCACTTATGACTGCCTATGTCCTATACTTATGTAATTTATATGGTGTACATAATAAAGAGTATTGTATTCTATTCTATACCTATTATTGTAACTGAATATGCACAATTTTTTTTTAACCTTTTGGCTTTACTTCGAAAATTTATAAAATAATCTCCAATTCCTGATATTGAAAATAAATGTAAAAGTTGTTCTGAAGAAAATTTCTGAAAAAGTATTTGCCACACATGTTTGTAGCAAAACTGACTACAACACCGGGTTTTTGAAACATTCGTTATTTGTTCCAGTTTTTAAGGTATAAAAAGCGTGGAAACCCTTCACTAACAAGACCGGAAGATTACCCTTTTTTTTTTTTTTTTTTTTTTTCTTTTTTTTTTTTCAGGATGGGAAATCATCAAATGACTCCTCCCGCTCTGGGTGGAGCGGAAGGGAGTGTCAGACTCTTACTGACTAAAACCCACCCGTGTTCCTTCCTTCGCCCTTTATGTTCCGGGCCAGCGGTAACCCTTTCGGACAATCCCGCTGACCCGGCAGGCTTCGGCCCTTACGGGCCCCTCCTTTTAATGCTGACATCTCTTTGAGGCGCGCGTGGAACACGTACGCGCCGTCCGGCACGGGCCTGGTCCTGATCGGACGGTGAGCTACCCATTACTCTCCGCCCGCAGGCCCGCGCCTACGGTGGCCGGGAGTCGTCGCGCGGCTCCCGACGCCCGGAGCGTCTCCCGCGGCGGCTGGGACGGGAGGCTCTCTCCCTCAGCCGTCCCGCCGCCTCCTTCGCTAGCATGACTGCTTCGCAGAAAGAGGCGACTGCCCCCCACTCCCTCTCGCCCCGGACCATGGCTTGAACCAGGCCCGGACGCGAGAGGTCGCCGCCGCTGCCGATCGCCTCTACGAGGACACGGCGGTTCTCCGCCCAAGCGGGGCAGACCTCCACCGTGTGCTCCACCGTGTCCTCTGGGCGATCCTGGCAATGGTGACACCCGGGCGTTTCCTCCCGCCTGATTATGTGCAGGAACCTCCCGAAACTTCCGTGTCCGGTGAGGACCTGCGTCAGGCGGTAGGTGAGGGCGCCATGACGCCTCTCTAGCCACTCCTCAAAGAGGGGTCTTACCGCCGCTATCGTGGCGTGCCCTGCGCTGGGTTGCGACAGTCGCTCTTTCCATGCCGCCATGAGATCGCGCCGGAGGTCCGTCCGCTCCGCCGCAATTTGCTGCGGAAGCGGAGTTTCCCCCCGGCGTAGTGCCTCCGCGCGCCACTCATACAGGCGCGCGAGGACTATCGCCTCCAGATCCCATGGCGGCAGTCCGGCAAGGAGGCTTGCCGCCTCGCCCGAGATCGTGCGGTACCCCCGGATCAGCCTTGTGGCTACCACCTTCTGGGGCGCGTTCAAATAATGGGCGGCTCGCCGCCGCAGTGAGCGCGCCCACACCGGGGCCCCGTATAGGGCCATGGACCGCACGACCCCCGCGTAAAGCCTCCGGCAGGAGGCGTTTGGCCCCCTCAGGTTGGGCAGGAGCCGCTTGAAGGCGGCCCCGGCCCGTTCCAGTTTGGGAGCCAAACGTCGGAAATGCTCGACGAAGTTCCACCGGCTGTCGAGGACGAGACCCAGGTATTTCATCGTCGTCTCGACGCCGATGTGAACCCCTCCTACCGTTAGTTGGGATCCCGATGGTGGCGTGTTCCGGGGCCCATGAAACGACATGGCCTCGGACTTGTGCAATGCCACCTCGAGACCCAACTGCCGGATCCTCTCCACGACTATCGCAACCCCGCGTGTCATCGCGTCGGCCGCCGCCTGATGCGACCTCCCATGCGCCAGGACTAGCGTGTCGTCAGCGTAGCAAACCACGCTGACGCCATCAGGGAGGTCGGCCCGCAGCACCCAGTCGTAACCGATGTCCCACAGGAGCGGCCCCAGAACCGATCCCTGTGGGACACCGCACGACATCTCTCGCCGGTTCCACTCCCCATCGCGACCGGGGTAGATGACGGCTCTGTCCGTCAGATACGCCCCGACTACTCGACGGAGGTAGGTCGGCACCCGGTGATACCGGAGTGCCTCCCCAATGCAGCCCCAGGGCAGGGTGTTAAACGCGTTGGCGATGTCGAGTGACACCGCCACGACGACCCCACCCCGGGACACTGCGTCCCCCGTCGTGAGGGCTCTCACGCGCATGATGGCATCCACCGTCGAGCGCCCCTTGCGGAAGCCAAACTGGCTTTCCGCAAGATCCGGCCCCGTCCTCACCAGGTGCCCGACGAGGCGGCCCGCAATTACTCTCTCAAAGAGCTTGCCCACCTCGTAGAGCAGCACAATGGGCCGGTATGCGGACGGAGAGTCCGCAGGGCGCCCTGGCTTCTGAATGAGGACCAGCTTCCCCGTCTTCCAACGGAGTGGAAACTGGCCTCTCTCCATACATGCGCTTAAGAGCGCCTCCAGTCGAGGCCCGAGAGCCCTCGAGGCCAGGACCCAGGCTTTACCTGGCAAGCCGTCGGGTCCTGGGGCGGTATTTTTGGCCTTCAGCCTTCCTACCGCCGCTCTCAGATCTACCCCGGTCACTTCGGGGATGTCGTCGTCGTCCATGTGGTCCGCTTCGGGCACCGCAAGTGACGGAGCCATAGGCGGGGGAATTTGCTCCCCCCGTGAAGGGAACAGAGCGCTCACCACCTCTTCCACAAGCTGGGGGCGGAGACTCTGCGTCAGCGGGGGGGCCCAGGTGCGGAGTTTATTCCGCACCATTTTGTAAGGGCGCCCCCATGGATCTCTGTTCAGAGTCTCCACCATCTCCTCGCGGGCCGCATGCTTGGCCCGCTGGACAGCCTCTTGGAGGGCGGTCTTCGCCGCTCTGTACCCCTCGTACAGCTCCGCTTCCGTGGCTTCCGCACCCGAAGGGCGGATGCGGAGCCTGCGGTGCCTGGTGTACAGGTGCCGCGCGTCGACGCACGCCTTGCGTAACGCCTCCACCTCCTGCGACCACCAGTACACCTGACGTCGGGCGCGTCCTGGCCGGACTCGGGGCATTGCCACGTCACATATCTCGGACATGGCCTCCCGGAACCACTCCGCCTCATCATCAATATCGGCAGGCCTGTTCGGTGATGTCACCCAGGCCTGCACGATCGAGGCTTCCAGGAGGAGCTCCCGGTCCAGCTGCTTCAGCGCCCACCGCGGACCACTCGGGGCCTGTTGGACCAGCGCGCTGGAGGTCTGGGTGGAGACGTCGAACCGGATATACCGGTGATCGGAGTAGGTCTCCACCTCCTCCATGACGCGCCAGTCAATAACACGCTGTGACAGAGCGGGGCTTGCGAACGAGATGTCCACCACTGACTCACCCCGCATCCGCACACACGTGGGAACAGAACCCCGATTTAGGACGACCAGGCCTGTTTCCAGAGCCCAGTCTTCCACCATCCTGCCCCGCACATCCGTGTAACGGGAACCCCAGGCCAAATTTTTGGCGTTGAAGTCCCCGAGCACTAGCACGGGGAAGGAATGGTTTCCCGCGACGACGACACTCAACTCTGTTAGAGAGTTGTGGAACTCGGCGAGAGTTCGGCTCGGAGAGAAGTACACTCCCACTACTACCGTCTCTCCGAACCGTGCTGCTACGCACCCCTGTCCCTTCGTGACGCTTTCGAGGGACGGGGTGCCGGCGGCGGCCGACGAAATGATGGCCACTGAGCCGCTCAGGTCCTCCACCCAGTCATCCCTGGGCGGGACAAAGTACGGCTCAGCGACCACGGCGATGTTAATCGACCACTGCGCCATGCTCTGGAGCAACAGGTCCTGAGCGCAGGCGCAGTGGTTGATGTTCGCCTGGAGGAGGCGAAATGGAGCCATTACTCCTCCATTTCGGCCTCCTCCCGGGCACCTTGCGAGGGCCCCTCGACGGTGGTGGTGACGGCGGCGGCGGCAGCGGCGGCGGCGGCGGTGACGGTTGCGGCGGCGGCGTTGGCGGTGGCGGCGGCAGCGGCGGCGACGGTGGGGGTGGCTACGGCGGTGGAGGGCCTGCCTTTTCTCCTGGTTCCGGCGGGTGGAGCGCAGGTCTTACTCCCCGCCCGGTGATCGGCCGGCTTGCCAGCAGCCGCACATGCGACGCAGTGCGGCGCGGCGTTGCACGAACCAGCCGTATGTCCGGGCTGACCGCAGCGGAAACACAGAGTGCTACGGTCTACCTCCGAGGTGCATTGGACGCCAACGTGGTGCCCCACATGGCATCTGAAGCACCTCAGAGGCTTGGGTTCCAGCAGTTTGACCTGCGCTGAGACCCAGCCCACCAGGAGCCTTCGGCCCTCCACTATTGTTCTGGCCGCCGTCACGGGGCAGCTTACCGTTACAGTTCGCATTCCCGTGAAGTCAGGACGTATGGTGCCCGCCTTCACCTGCTCAGCCAGACACCCGCCCGTCCTGACAACGGCGGCAACCACCTCTCCCTCCGTCACGGAGTCATCCAGGCCCAAGATGCGCATGTCTGCGCACTTGACGGGCCTGGAGACTCGGGCCTCCTCTGCATTCAGAGACGCCCTTAGCTTCTCAGCTAGGGCGTCAGCGGTGGGGCCACTCGTCGCCCCGGGGATCTCCAGCATGCGGGCACCAGTGGCGGTCACCCTATGCCGGAGTCCCCCGGTGATACCCAGCTCTCGGAGGTCCACCGTCTCCCTCGCTTTGGTGAGCACGTCGCAATACGTCACGCCCCTCTTAACCGCGTCCGGCTGTAGCGTTATAACTACAGCCGCGGTCTTCGGGGCGCGAAGCCTAGCCGCGACGGCTCGCTCCTTGCGGCGCCGTCTTTGTGCCTTTTTCCTGCCTGCCTTGGCCGCCTTCTTCTTCTCCCCGACCACCTGCCATTCGGCATCGGTCTGGGGAGGATTTTGGGGGTGCAGCGTAGGCTCTGGGGCCTCTGCCTCCCGCGCCGTTCCGCCTCTCTTCCGGGCCGGCGCCGGTTTTGCCGGCGCCGAGGCTCCGCTAGCCGACACCAGTTTCGCCGGCGCCGATGTCGGCGCCGGTTTCGCCGACACCGGTTTCGCCGGCGCCGGGGCTCCGCCAGCCGACGCCGGCTTGGCCGACGCCTGGGCTTGGCCAGACGGCCCGGGTTTGGAGGCGGCAGATGCCGCAGCGGCCGCGTACGAGGCCGCCTCTGGCCCCGGAGCTGTTCTGCCTGCAAGGGGGGGGCGCAGGACTATACCCTCCAGGAAGGAGAACCGCGCCTGGAAGGCCGCCAGCTCCTTCCGAACCAGGCTCAGGACCTCGTTTTCCACCGGGACAGGCTGGCCCGGTTGGTTTGCCTGCGCGCCCCCGGTGGCCCGCAGGCCGGCCAGGTCCGCTCGGAGCTTCCCGTTCTCCTTTTGGAGAAGCTCCATGGCGGCCGTCAAGCGGGCGACCTCCGCCCGCAAATCGGCCACTTCGCCGGCCGCAGGGCCGGCGTAGTTGGCTGCCTCCGCTGCCGCCATGATGGAGGCCGTCGCCGAGACTACGGCCCTGTTCTTTGAAGCTTGAAGCTTCTTCAGGGCCACGTCCCGGATCGCGGCCCCCACGACCGCCGCAAACCTTTGCTTGCGGTCCGCTTCGGGGCCTCCAACCGCACCCGCCTCGTCGCTTGAGGGCCCCGAAGCGACCGCGCGACCGGTCCCCCCCTCCTTTGTGGGCTCCTCTGCTCTCTCTGCCGCCTCCCTGGCAGTGAGCCTCCTCCCCTTGCCTCGCTCTCGAGCTCCCCCCCGCCTACTGGTAGGGATCTTGCGAGCCGAGGGGAAGATTACCCTTATATTTCAAAATTAGCCGACATTGTTGTAAAAAAATGTTCTGGCAATTTAAATATGTAATTGTTCCAGGAAAATTCTAAGCAAAAGGCCAAAATTATTATAATTTGAATTGCGTTAGACGCTCTTATTAAATTCAAACGTTATAAATTATGTAAGTGTAATTGTAACAGTATACACAAAATAATAAACATTTTAATTAGCAGGAAAATGTGATAAGCTGTGTTGTGGATTCGACCCATTCGTTAGAGTAATTTCGAGAATCATATCCGAGCCAGTGACATTATAATTTCCATCTAATATAAATTCCGAACATGTTTCGTATACAAAATGTACATACTCGTATTGTTTTACACAGACTACGCTGTTCATTTGTTTTTCAATAATTGTAACAATATACAAACAGTAATGGGTATAATCTTGTTTAACAAGTACAAAATAAATCGTGTTTTATTTCTTCTATTGGTAATTTCCTTTGCCTGTATTTACTGTTAATGAATTGGAATGAATACTTAAACGTTTCTTTTTGGAATATTTGTTTTTATTGGCATCGTTTAGGTATTGGTGGTACGTGATTTTATAGGCTTTTTATTGTATCTTTTCGGGCCAATCGGGCCCATACTGGATACCTACTTACTTCAAGGTACTTATTTGTACCAGACCAAAAAGTGATATCTAATTAACGATACAATTAATTCGTAATTTAGTGCTTACCTACTAATCTGTGTAGCCAACAAAGATCGACAGGCGCAAAAAATAGTCCAATTAATTTTTTCTTGTCTATTAGCCGAATATTTTTAATTTTTTTTTTATTTCTTGTTAATTTTCCATTGAATTTCTGGACTACATAATCCGATTAATTTTAATACCAATCCGATCACACCACAGTAGTGCGAAATCAGCTGCACCACCCTAACTCAACACACAGCATAAACTAAGCCTCATCACAGTCATCACATAAAGAAGCCGATTAAAGAGTAAAAGCCTGTATTACGAGACACTGCAATCAATCAGTCTGTGTCGTAGCTAGTAATATCTCACAGTATGGCTGCCGTCGATCACGCTCCATCGAGAATACGTCGGGACCCGACAATGACGCCGATCCGTAATTAAAAATGGCGAGGATTTTTATCAAAGAGCCGACCTATGTTTTGCCTAATGATAACAAAAAAAAAATCGAGAAAAAAAAATCGAATCGAGTAATTTGATTCCCTTAATCAATTTCGGGTAAATGGATGGTAAGACTGTTTTCATTAGGCTACGGTGTTATTGTTAGGAATTATTTTTTTGTTAAGCGGGTTAAGGGACAGACGGGCGTTGACGGTGCCTAAATTGATTTCGTATAGGTACCTAAATTTGCGATATTTCTTAAAAGTATGTAGGTCTTTAAAAATCCAAATCAAAATATTTTATTTCAAATAAACCTACATGGGCACTTATGAAACGTCAGAAGCTAGATGCATGGTTATTTATTTTTTATTTTTTTGTATGGAGAAGAACCGGCTAGAAACTCCACGGTTACCTACTCTTTTAAAAATAATTGAATTTTACAATGTTTTCAAATTACAGTGTTGACGGGTATGGGAGGACAGTGTAGACCTGTCAACAAGTACTAACAAAACTAATTACAAAAAAAAAAGCAACCGACTGCCAAAAAGGACACTACAAATTAAAAAATAACTTTAATTTCGGAAGTCAGTGTCGTCGGGTTCGCACTTTCATTGTTTGCTACCGAATTCCGAAATTAATGTTATTTTTCACTTTGTAGTGTCTTTTTTGAAAGTCGGTTGTTTAGTTTTTTGTATAAAAGTTAAAATTTTTCACTTTTATGTTATACCTACTTACTTCACACAAATTCGTAAAACACAACTTGATATGTAAATATCAGTGACAAGAAGTTATTATTTATAATATCATCAATATAAACTAAGTGGCAAAAATACGTATTATTGAAGCTAACTCAAAAACTACCCATGCAAAGTTAATCTATACTAATATAATAAAGCTGAAGAGTTTGTTTGTTTGTTTGTTTGAACGCGCTAATCTCAGGAACTACTGGTTCGAATTGAAAAAATATTTTTGTGTTGGATAGTCCATTTATCGGGGAAGGCTATAGGCTATATAACATCACGCTACGACCAATAGGAGCGGAGCATCAATGAAAAATGATGCAAAAACGGGAAAAAAATATTCCTTTTGAGAGCTTTCGTTACGTACGCTGCGTAAACGGTTAAAGTTACGCAAAAATCATGTATGACGGAATTGTTTCCCTTTAAAAGTTCTAAAAAAAGTCCGCGACAGCATATGTCTATCTTTTAAGGTTTACTCACTATAACCTTTTTTATGGTAATCAAATTTCTTCTAAACTAATGCATTATTTGCGAAGATTTTTTTTTATAAACATGATATTAATCCTTATCAAAATAAATACGTTATTCATCACAAGTATTTAATTTTGAATAAAATTGCCCTTGACATCATTTGATTTCAATGAATATCTTAGGAGTTGCATAGTTTACAAGTAATATAGTCGCATAGTTTACATGTATAAGTAATAATCTTAAGTAATATCTTAAAGTAATGGAATATATTTTTAACCGACTTCAAAAAAGGAGGAGGTTCTCAATTCGGATGTTTCTGTTTTATTTTTTATGTATATTCGGGCATAACTCCCTCATATAATATCTATAGACAGACGGATTTGCAAAAATTTTTTTTGTTCGAAATATTTTTATTCCGGAAATATTTTTACTCCGAAACTCATCATCAGATCTTTATGAAATTTAAATAGGACCAATTTAAATTTCATAAAGATCTGATGATGAGTTTCGGAGACAGACAACGGAACTCTTCAATAAATGCCAGCAAATCAACCGCGATTGCTGCTATAGCATTATGTATGCATTGTTTACGCAATCACACAACATAACATTACGCCTGTACCTTTGAAAGGGGTAGGCAGATGTGTTCAATAGCTTCCTGTCACTGATATTCACATACCAAGTAGTGTTATATGAATTTGTTTGGGGTAGGCAGGTACATCTAAAAAGTAAAAAATAAAAACTTAAAAATAAAAAACAACCGACTTCCAAAAAAATACTACAAAGTGAAAAATAACTTTAATTTCGAAAGTCGGTGTCAAAAAATGAAAATCCAGAACCAACGACACCGACTTCCGAAATTAAAGTTATTTTTCACTTTGTATTTTTTTTGAAGTCGGTTGTTTTTTTTTTGTCAACAAATTTTTAGTAGGTTTTTTCCTGAAATTACCGCGAATAAAACGGCGGGGCACAGCTATTATTAAATAAAGTTACCTTTAGCAGTTAATAGAACAGAAAAAGAAACTGTTGTTTGTTTGTTTGAACACGCTAATCTCTGGAATTATCAATTATTTTTGCATTAGATTGTCCAATCCATGTGGAAAGCTTAATCACGCCAGGACTCTTTGGAGCTGAGCAAAAAGAAAAAGGTCAGGAAGAATGCTAAGAGAAAACGATGTGATAGCGCGGGCGGGTGATGCGATGCGATGGGTTGGGGGAGCAAGAAATTTCACGCGGACGAAGTCGCGGGCAGAGGCTAGTTAAATTTATATGGGTCCACCTCTAAGGCTTACCCATTACATTTTATTTAAATCTATTTGCAATTGCCGGAGATCCGAGAACCTAAAAGGTCACTTTGGCAGAATCATAAAAGGATAACATTATGAATCATAATATTATGGCGAAGACAGTCCATGTTTTTCTTTTTTCGCTGCAGTACCTGCGTAGGTATAATCAAAGAGATTTGACTTGGATTGATTGGTATTTTAGCACAGACAAAAAAAACTGAAACATCCTTCACCAATGGGATTTGATACGATTAACTTTAACTGTCCATTATAATTCATAATGTTATCCTTTTATGATTCTGGCAAAGTGGCCTTTTTAGGCCCCCTGATATCGCGTAACATACATACAAAAAAGTACAGTCGAATAGAGAACCTCCTCCTTTTGAAGTCGGTTAATTATATAAAGATACGGCACTTATAACCACATTCATCCCATGACAATTCCACTAAGCCACCACTGAAAAGTCATTGAAAAACAAACGACGCAATTTCTGTTACTTGAATTTTTACAAGTAATTTTAGTACAAAAACCAAAACTCCTGCAACGATTTTGTTGAATTTTCCATGGGACCAATCTGAAAGTTACATCATTTCAAATTATAAAGAATTCTGCAAATCGGCTTATAAATAACGGAGTTCTGATGTAATAACAACAAAAAAAAAGTATTCAGCCGAATTAATAACTTTCTCCTTTTAAGTCGATTAAAAGTAGAAAATGGTCTACAAATCAGATTAGATACCTATTTAATATTTATTTTTTACTGAACGAACACCCAACCAGAAATAATTAGGTACCTACATAATATATCTTGCTCAATATTTGTTCGACCTAATGTAAAAATAATACTGTTGGTATTTATTAAGTTGAAGTTCATTTATGTTCAATAAAGAATTCACATTTCGCTATTTTCTTTATAAGCGTAATACCATTTACATATACGTACAGACATCAAGCTACTACAATCTGTCAAATTTCTTTAATAGATTTTCAACTTTATTACTAGAGCATAAGGTTCAAAGTTGATTGGGAAAATTTGACAGTTTCGGGTAGCTTGATGTGCTGGCGTCTGTACATCTTAAACTACTACCGCTATGAATAATTCCAAATGCTGATAGGTATCCTGTTTTATATAGGAGTATTGATACTTAATCCTATTTATTGATATTTCATGAAATAGTCATTCAATGGGATTATATGAGCTTAGAGGGTTGTATTTAATGATTATAATTATATGATGATTTTAATGATTATAATTCTGTAAATACATACTTGTTACACTCGCGAATCGTATGTTGTTAAACATATCTACATCCTGACACTGTCCTGCTAATTGCAAAAAACGTAAGAAAATTTTGAATTTCGGGAGCTACCCTGGTGCTTCCTGCTTAAAAAAATCTTTAGCAATTTTTATAAATGAAGAAAGAAAGAAAGAAAAGAAAGAAAGAAAATTAGTTTATTCGTTAAATCGTTTTGAAGAAAAAAAATAAACTAGCGGAAATAAAATGAAGATAGCACCTACAACGAAAATACACAAAAACAAACGTTCAAAATATACGAGTCTCACGAAAACTAAATGAAATATTCAAAAATAGAAATAACTAAACAAAACAAAGGGTGCTATTTTAAAGTCTAAACAAGTGATGAGCTCACGTCCTACCCGGGGTTAATCGGGGGCGTAACACGTAGGTACATGTGTAGGTGCATAAAAAGCGTTCACATGTAAAAAGAACTCCATTATTCGGCCCAAAATTAGATACGTGTCGGTTGAGGTACGCATTTATTAAAAAAGTACGTATTTTTCGCGTGAAAATAAATATTTTTTTATAACTTGTAAAAGCGTAAAAATGTACCTACATGTCTGGAATATTTGTATTCATATGAAGATTATTTATGAGTTACCTATTGGTGCGTTGTTTTGTTTATCGTTGTTTTTATGAGTCCAACAGTATGATTAGATAGTCGTTTGACATGCATCCGATATTGTCAGCGAGATTTTCTTTTGAGCATCTAAAATAATTCTTAAATTAATAGGTTGAATATGCCATAAAATTATCGCTTTATTTTCCTTTAAATTGAGAAGTCTACAAAAGCACTTATCTTATTTTCAGTTTGTTACGCATGTGTGCAGTTTCGGAACTAATGGTTTTCCATACGCCAACCGTATTGGGTTGCACTAAAAGGAAAAAGGAAGATAAGTCGTATCGTATTTCGAGATAAAGTGTTTAATGTTATGTGGCTGACATACTACCTACCAATAAAAATAAAACGGAATTTTATATTTATTGAAACCTACTTTACAAATATTAAATAATATGATTGTGTAACTGAAATACGAACACCTGTTGCTTACCTATTTTAATAAATATAAATAAAACAGAATTTCAAACATTTTTTGAATACTTTTTTAGTAGGTAGTGAGAGTACCTAACGTAATCGTCGAAGCGAGACGTGAATAATAATATTGGTTTCCGAAGCGTGCTCTGTAATATTATAAATCCGATGTCAGTTCAGCAATCACGCTGAAACGACTGAACTGATTTCAATGGAATTCTGGTACCTAACTATGGCAACGGAATATATTATATTTTAGGTTTGAAAAAAATTGTTCCATTACAACTCATTGACGAAACTAACTCGAAACAATCGCTGCCAACAACAATATCCAATGCATCATTTACTTGGAAAATTCGTCTGCCTGGCAACTACCTACGTAGATTAACGCAATGTATATTGTTAAACAAAACGCGATTGTAATTACGGTTTGGTTACGCAATTCGAATCCTAATTGCGTAACACATTCAATCTCAATCTCATCTCATCTCATTGTTGTGTTATTAATCCATTGCTTCATATCTTCGAAAAATTGATCTGCCCAACAATGTAAGTAACGCAATTATTGTTGTTGAACTGTCAAAATTATAGCTATTGCTATTGATAGTATATTACGTAATTACCTCACTGGGTTTAGTGCACAACTAACATAAGCAAATAGTAACAGAATTACAATTATTCGATTCCAAAACCACTGATAAATATTAACGATACTCTCACTCCTTCTACCTCGATCAGCCATCCCTCTCACACACTCCCGTGCATGAACTAACGAGCCATTAAATCCGCCATTCGGATCGCGTTGTTATTTCAAGATCACAATGGGAGCGTGGCAAGACTAATTAGTCTGGTGCTATAAACAATACGCTGATTGTTGGCCTACACGAACTATGAATAACGGTTAACTATAACCCTTTGTTGAACATTACCTTGATTAGAAAAGGTGTTGGGAGCTTGTAAACGTAAATCTACCTTTAGAGATTTTGATTGTTCTGGCCTGAGGTGTAAATAGGTTACTGGGTTTTCCACAGACTTTTGTGTGAATTACTTGAGTAGATTTTGTAATAGACACCACATTTTAGATAAGATATGTACAGCCAGAGACATTAATCGTTTATCGAATTGACACACAATGTCAATTTGCCTTGTTATTATAGTCATTGCATACAACTGTCAAAGAATTACAGTTGTGATTTGAATATTGTATAGACAATTAAAGTTGGTAATCTCTGACTTTACTTAAGGCTTTTTTTAAAAGGGTTCTATTTTAATTATGTATTTGGTATCGGCGCGGTGTGTCTTCTTCTTCCATATTCCTCTATTAGCCATTTTTATTTTCTTGGATGGGAAGTTATCAAATAACTTCTCGCGCTCGCTCTGTCGCTCGCTCGTCGGAGCGGGAGGGCGGGTATGTCAGACTAGTACTGACTAAAACCCACCCGTGTTCCTTCAGTTACCTGTGCCAGGGGCTACGGTAACTCTTTCGAACAACCCGGGACCCTGGCAGGCATCAGCCCTAACGGACCACATCAGTTAGTGCTGACATCTCTTTGAGGCGCGCGTGGAACACAACGCACCGTCGACCCTGGCCTGGTCCTTACCGGAGGGCGAGCTACCCATTGCTCGCTGGCCGCAAGCCCGCGCTTACGGTGGCCGGAATCGACTCTGGACTCCCGACGCACAGTGCGTCTCCTGCGGCGACTAGGGGCATGAGAGCGTAAAGATCGCCTCTCCCTCATGCGCTCCGCCTCGTCCTTCGCAAGCATTACTACCTCGCAGAAGGAGGTGACGGCTTCCCATGCACTCTCGCTCCGTACCATGGCCTGGACCAGGACCGGACGCAAGAGATAGCCGCTGCCAGTCGCTGCAGTAAGTCCTCTATTAGCCCACATCTCAGAGGTCACCTTTCTAGCCATAATTATCATCTTTCACACCATCCATCCGTTGTTTCTTCGGTCTTCCCCTACTTGTATAGCCGAACTCATACTCAACATAATTATTCGTCATTCCTCCGCATCACATGTCCATACCATGACGACCGATAAGGGCATTACTTCATTACATATGTCTAGAGAAGTATGGAAGAAAAGAAATGTTGCGCCGACCCTAAATAAAGTGGTATTAGGGCAGGAGAATGAAGATGACTTTTAACTACCAACAGCGAGCAAGGAATCTATAAGCCGACCGCTTAACAGAGACGTTGTCTGAGGTAGCAGCGCGATGCGGGAGGGGTGTGGTAACGTAATTCGAGAGCTCAGTGATTCGTCAACTTGTGTTAACTATCAACTCTCTCGCACCGCGCAGCTTCCTCAGGCAACGTCTCAGTTAAGCGGTCAGCCTATAGGTCCCAAGTGTTTTTAAGTACCTAACGTAATTGTTTTTTTTTTAAGTGCAATTCTATGAACACTCCAATTTCCTCAGAGATTAAAGTTAATCCCTTTTATGTCCAGTTTATACAAAACGATTTTAAAGCAACAATGACCGGCTGCTTCCATATGAAAAGTTTACGATTCTTTAACACGGCTTAATTCAGCTATAAAAAGACTGACACAATAAACTGTAAAATCCTTTTATTTACTTAAAGAAATGTGAAACGCTGAGTTTTACTTCGTTGCTGATTTCACTTTACGTTGCTATATTATATGGTAGTAGTTCTCTTGCAGGTACGAATGATATTTATTGCGCTCACACGCGCCAAATTAACATAAGTGATAAGTTAGTTTCCTTATCAAATACTGCGGAATTTTATGGCTAATAAAAAAGTTATTCCTCACAGGAGTCTATTTATATGTAAAATTCGACGTAATAAAATGTCGTTAGAGCAGCAAAGTGAGACTTACTACAGGGCCCGTGGTCCCGTACATCAGGGATTTGCCAAATATTTCTGCAAAGCCCCTAAGAGCCCGGACAGCCATCCACCGCCAATGAATTAGCCAATAAAACCAAATTGAACCTAATAAATTTGCCATTATGTTTGTTTTTCTATTTGGTTTAAGTTTGGGGAGAGTCTTTTGTGTTTTCGTAACGTTTTTCCGGAGTAAGGACATTTTTCAGCATCCGGACATGCATTTTCTAACAGATAAATAAAAAAAAAACTGAGAATAATTTGTATTAAAACATCTGCCAGATAAGTTATTCGGAACACCGGAGTTGTTGAAACAAGTCATAAAGATCGTTTACAGGCGTTTGAATACAACTAAAGCTTGCTTCGAAACAGTTATTTTAAAACAAGACGCAGGAGTGCGATCCAACTTATAATTTTCAGTGAAATAAACAAGAAGTTCAGTTCCACAAGCAGTTTCTTAAATTCATTAAGAAGAGGAAATGTTTAGCTGGCGACTCGTAAAGGGAAGTTCCGAAGTTGCTCTGTACAACTGATAGCGCTACTCTATCTTCAGTTTGCTCCTGATTGTTTCAACTTCCATGCTCTGTTTGTTTAAATTGATAATTTAAATCACATGAGCTTTCTTAACGTTGCGCGTTGGGTCAGAAACAAGCTGAGAACTTTATAAGTTTGTTCACATTAACTGTTTGGCTTCGGAAGTTGAAACAAAACATTTGTAGCTCCCTTGTACTGCAGCTTCCTCTTTTGTCTTTAATTTTACTCTAATTTTTAACTTAATTCAGATCCGTAACGATATTACACGGAGCTTATTTTTAAACTGCTCCAAATTCCGGTGTAAATATCCGTCGTTAAATTAATTAAGCTTATCCCAGAAAAGACCCTCCACCGAATTAATAAAACGTATTTCAGTTAAAAATTGTTCAATAAAAAGTATACTTAAGGGGCTTATATGACCTAAAGCGCGGTCACTGTCGGACTGCATAGGAAAGAAAGAGAAGCGCGATGACACAACGCTGGTAATTTATTGCAAAATATGAAGCAATTATTTAATTACAAAAAATCAATTGCTTGGACTAAAAAATTAAAACACAAATGTTTTAGTATGTTGCTTGTAAAATAAAATCTGACAAAAAATCAGAATGATTGTTTAGTATGGTGTTTATTGTAAATATAATGTTTTTAGAAGTATCTTCATGATTTTTTTCTATCGTATCAAATTAGTTGTATTATGTTTTCAGCACACTATCTACTACTTACCATATATCCCAAAGAATATCATATATTTTTCTGATTTTGTTTACTGTAGTCGATCATATACTTTTATTGTGTCTAAAACTTGCGTTTTTTGCGTTTAGGTCCTGTAAGCCCCTTAATTGATACGAAAAGGTGTCTGGCGAGCGGCGACCTGTCTGTAACCATCGCTGCGTTGAAGTTTAATTTATTGTGTTTTCCTGGTCTGAGGTACTAACCGCGGTGCCAAATTCTGAATGTTAATGTCCACGTTTGTAGATCTTTCGCTGTCTCGTGCAAAAATAAACCAACATGCTCCAGTTCTGTCCACGTCTGTACTTGTACATTCGGAGACAGAGACGTTTGACGGAGACGAGTGCAGGTGAAGTTACGACTTGGAATGAAGCAGGGATTGAATTCGGACGTGTGGGATGGAATAGAGGCTTTGTCGATTAAAATTTTATCTTCGATGGATTTGCATAACGATACGTCTATTTTTTTAGATTTACTGCATTAAAAGTTACAACTTGGTTATTATAAGTTCAGCATAAAAATGAGGATCAAACTTTATCATCTCTCTGGATTATTACATTTTCTTCCTCGCGCTTTAGTCTTAGATTTAGATCTGGCTGCAGTTGCTCGTGTTTAACATTGTAACGACGTACGGCTGCGTATAAATATTTTTTAGCACAAACTTAATCCAATTTCGATTTTGTAGGTATTACAGAACTACTACTGCGCTGTCACTGTCAAATTGGTACCATAGACATAGTGTTGAATTGTACCTCTTATCTTTACTTATACCTAATACTTACCTATTAACTTTTTGGGATGCATGAAGAAGCCTCCTCGTGTAGCGCAGCTTGTTCCGCCAGTTACTCAAGTGAACCGAGCGCTCGGCGCATCCCGGAAATTCACACCCAAAACCTTATTTGACTGGCCAATTCTACCCTTGCGGTGGTAGAGCAAACGCCCGCCTGGTTTGCGACCCACTGGAGTCCGGCGTCAAGCAGCCTGCTGTGTTCCGATATCGACGCGTGGGAGTTCCCGTGCCATAGGCATCTTCTGGGCACGCTCATTCTATCATAGACCCCATCCATCGTTTTCCATAAGGCATGATTGAGGTCAAGAGCGGGCCCATTCAGCAAAAAAAAAAACCTTTGTTAGAACTCTATAAAAATAATAAATTGTACAACTAGTGTATAAAAGAAGCCATTGTAAAATGGCTCGTTTATGCCCGAGTTTACACTGCTTTTCACTTAGATTGCAAGAAAATGAAACCGGCATAAAGTATACAGTATTTTCACTGTTCCAAAATGTTGCAAAATTGAAGAAGAGAATAGCTAATTCCCGCCACGAAACTTTAGTTTTTTTTAATTTTCAACATGTCTCATTCGACTTGGGTACTTCATACTGCCAAGTCATAAAAAATGTTTCTCTGCGATTTTAAATAATAAATGAAAACTATTTTATCTGATTTTATTAAATTAACGATAGAAATCACGGAAGTGATATAAATTATAGCAAATGAAATAAGTAACGACTTTAATTTGCGACGTTTTATTGTGCAGGTGGCCTGATTATCTTAGTCTTAGAAGAAAAAAAACTTTATGCACTAGAGCATAAAAAGCGATTTTATGTCGCCTACGCACAACAGAAAGACAAACTTTTAGAGCATGAGAAGTGAAAAACAAATTACATCAATTACTTGACAATCCAAGCCACTTAATCAACCTTTGAGAGACCCAGTCGCAGATTCTTCAAATAAAAAAATTATGTCGGCATTTTATTAAAGCGTCAAATGTTAATCATAACAAAAAACACATATTTACTGACAACACCTTTTCACAAAAAAACTTGAGCAAACAATAAAATGTCACACAAGACGAATATATACAACGGAGATAAGTCTGAGAGCCTGTTATCACACAGGCAGGCGTCAAAGCCACGCAATCTCGGAGCCTTCGAGAACATTCCCGATGTTCCCATCTTTCGACGAACTACAGAATTTACTTCCTAGTTCCTTCGTATATCGATGAATGATAATACAGTCGTATTCTTTCTTCTGACATTGTTTTCCATGTAACGTATCTTTCTTTTAACAAATGTAACGTTTATATCAACTTCGTTCCAAACTCTTTGATATTTCAGTCATGTAACCATGTTTCCTTCATCTCTCTGTATGTTTATTGAGGATTTTATGATCGGCAATTGTTTTTGTTTCAATATCTTTTTTGTGTTGGTTGGGTTTAGTCATGTTTTGAGTTGAGTAACGTAACTAGATTTCATGTTTATGATATTAAGCATGACTGTTATATCTTTAATAATAAAGATACGAGTATACAGTAAAGATAAACGTTAAATTATATATGTTTTATGACAATATGTACATATGCTGCTGTACTACGGCTGAAGTAAGATTAATACATTAAGAATATACGAGCTTATAATATCTGTAACATAACGGAAAATGGAACAGCTAACGACCTCAATAAAGCGATATATAATATTACGTCAATCCTTAATTACCCTTCTATATGTTCATGTAACCATATGACCCCTCAGTGCCTCGGAAAGCACGTTAAGCCGTTGGTCCTGGCTGTCATTCGTGGATCTTTGACAGACGTTACGGGTAGTCGGAAGCCCAAAATTCTGACAACCAGTCTTACCAAGGTGTATCGTATTACCCAGTAACTGGGTTGTGGCGGTCAGATAGGTAGTCGCTTAATGTAAAATATTGGTATTCAGCTGCATCCGGTTAGACTGGAAGCCGACCCCAACATCGTTGGGAAAAGGCTAGGCAGATCATGGTGTTCATATAACACTACAGACCTACTTATGTAGCTAGGTGCTTTTTTATGTAAAAAAACATCATTGACAGACAGAATCAAAGTAAATGATGTGAAGAAGAGTTATATAACATTAATTACAGTCACCAATAACTTTGTTTTGACTTATTCGACAAAGAGTACAGAGATACAGAATACCCATTTACGAAAAATGAGTGACTACCGAGATGACGGCTAAGAGAGAAGCCACACGGTGCGGTGCGGCGCCGCACCGCAAAGATTCCGACGAATCGGCGGGCACACGAGCGGCTTGTATGCCCGCCGATACGTCCAAATCTTTGCGGTGCGGCGCCACACCGCACCGTGTGGCTTCTCTCTAATAGAGAAGTATGGAAGAAAAAGACATTTTGCGCCGACCCCAAATAAATTGGAATAAAGCAGGAGAATGATGATAATGATGATGAGTCATTGGGCAATATGAAAACAGAGATTCTAAAGAAAAGATTGTAAGAAATATGCAATTATGGCTAGCAAGGAAGAAAAAATTGAGATGACAGCCGAGGTAGATGTATGAAAGCTAAAGACGTAAGTATCATGATATATTAGGACAAGATTAGAAGGATGATCATGGTGATGTTTGATGATTTTAAATTGCAGAAAAAATAAGTTGCGCGCTTATGTAAGTGAGGTTTTCTGATACGATATTTCCAGTTTCGCAGTTTAGAGGTTCTAAATACAGCTTTAGATTTAGTCCTTAGGTTCACCATATCTCGTGCAGCTTTGATGATATCTTAACCCTCTGTATTAATTTACTCTGTGTTTCTAATTACGTACAATTATTCTCATCGAGCGGCGGTTTCATGCTCCAAGTTAAATTGTGCTCTGTATTTATAATGTCGTGCCCTATACAATATTCAAGGGGCAAAACTTTTCTTATAAACGCGACCCTGGCATACAATAGTAGCTATATTATGATGTAGTAAAGTTTGTTTTTTTTGGGTGTTTACGTGTTATTAAGGTTGAATATTAAAATGTGGTGGGTGTTATGAGGAAAACAAAGATACGGTGTAGACCTCAGAGTAAAGTTATGGATCAAGTTAGGTACAGGAGAGCGCTGTGTGTTTTTTCAGTTGAGAGATAGTCGAAGGGATCAAAAGGGTTCTGGAGTTTTAACCGCGTACCGGAAGACGTAGCGTTGGAAGGTCTTCCACAAGGTGGACCGATGACCTATTACTAAAATAAAATAAATAGTTTTCATTTGTTTTTTATGTTACGGTTGTAAAGAGTAGGTATCCACGGTATTGAGGAGCCCGAAAGCCTGACAAAATAATGCTCTTGCCTTAGAATATCAATATACATATTGCTCGTTAATTGGGTTGTTGAAGTCAGATGGCAGTTGCCGCCGGGTCAGCGGGATTGTCCGAAAGGGTTACCGCTGGCCCGGAACATAAAGGGCTAAGGAAGGAACACGGGTGGGTTTTACTCAGTAAGAGTCTGACAGTCTCTTCCGTTCCACCCAGATCGGGAGGGGTCATTTGATGATTTCCCATACTCAAAAAAAAAGGTGGCAATTGCTATGTTAACAATTTCGATATTCAGTCTCATCTGGTAAAACTTGAGACCGACTCAAACCTAGACCGAACAAGGCTTTAGGTAGCTGATTAAAAATTTTAAAATTCATCGATCGAATTAGCAACACAGTGATTTTAGAACTTTGAACTACCTTCATAAGATAGCAACTCGCGTAAAAAGGCTAAGAAAAGAAAAGAAAGTTTACAATATGTAATCCAAAACTCCAGAACTCAACTACAAGCTTAACCAAACAAAATTTCCCTAGCCATACATTTTCGGAAACAAAATTTGGGCAACGAAAATATAATTCAGATTTGTACCCAAATAAAACAGGCTGGTTCACGCCCAGTATTCTATTAAATCCTGTTACATGCGACCTTTAGCGCGTACATTTTGACAGGGATTTTTCGGCCCTTTCATCGCAGGTGCCAGGTAGGGTCAGGACCGGTGACAAAGGTGTGCCATTTGTATCGAAAATTAGTGCGGTCAAACGAATATGTGAACGTCACGAGTAATGGAACTGTTGGGTTGATATATTAATTTTTGGTTTTGGGTGTTTGGATACCTAGTTAATTCAGAACTTACATCATTGAATGGCAAACGTCTTGAAACCTACAGTTTAAAGAAACAATGTGGATACTGTTTTTGTACAACAGAAAAACCATTCATTCAATTATTGGAAAGTGGAAACTGTTTTATACTTACTTTTTACTTAGTAGAAATCTTACCACAGCTCACAGTCTCAAACTATTAAAGTCACGACTTTTATTCGCTCCATACTTCATATGATTTTTAAAACAATGCAAGATTGTGGAACCAGTGATGCGTCACTTTTGAGAACTGTATGTTGACGTAGTATGCAATTCCGCCCGTGCACAGTTCAGTATCTTTGCAAGAATATTGCTTGCAATTCCCTGGTTCACGTATGTTAAGTAGGTTTCATGCACTCATATGCATGCAGATCAGAAACAAGATGAGCTATGATAACATACATTACAAGCTCAATTCACAACTAAGCTGAACAATGACAAGAAAATGTCATAAAATGATGTCAGAGTTACAAGTATAAAAAATTCAATAGGTGCACAGTAGAAATGTAGAAAAACGAGAAAGTTAAGACGAGTTTGACCTCATTTGAGTTATCGGCTGGAAATGTTCCAATCTCCGGCATTGTCTTAGCTCTGAAAGTGGACGCGTCCATATATTACGTCCCCACATGTCTTAACTTTGAAATGGCGCCAATTTGCGACGGCTTATATATAAGAGTAACACGTGCTTACGACAAATGTATAGGTTTTTGAAGGAAACTGAGCAAACTGCAAGTTTGGACAAAGCTTTACAAAGAGTGGAATAAGCAAAAAATCTTAGCTTGTGTTCGCTGTAAAACTTTAGTCTTTAGTTAGCGAAGGATAAGGAAATGGAAAACCTAGCTACCGCAGCGGTGCTAAGCATTTTTAATGTAAAATATTTTTAGCGTTGTGAAAGCGGTATAATAATTCTGGTCCAGCGGAGTTTGTATGTAAATATGAGTGCGGTAAGCTTGAAACCAATAGCCTCCATCGAACAATTACTTAAGAGATCGTTGACCCATTTCTGGGCTCGGTTATTTCAATTTGGACCGCTACAGCGCTGCAGCGCTACAGCGCGGCAGTCGAACGGTTTTTATACGCTGCGATGCGGTTGACACGGACGAGAGACGAATATTAGAATTTTGATTGGCCCTTTATTTTGGCGGGTTAAGCATTTATCTCGGAAGGAAATTGGAAGATGAAGAGATTGAGTTTATTAGGTCAGCTTGGAAAATGTTTACTTTAAGTTTTTTAAAAATGTGTTGAGGGCTGTTTACAGTTTGAAAGTCTTGTTTAAAAGTGAGATACCACTCTTGTTGTATAGGATGAACACCACTCTTGTTGGTCCTAGTAAGTGCCTCGAGTCACTTATGCAAGAGATAGGGCTAGTAACTCAAGCAAGGATAGTAAGCTAGCAAGCTAGTGACTGTTGCAATGACAGATCTACATTAATGATGTGATAGATATACATGATTCTCACAAAATGAAAAACTTATAAAAGTGTTCGATTTTCCAAAAATTTCAACAAGTAATAAGTCAGTATGTGAGTTAAAGTAGGTAATCACTGAAGGTAAAGCAATGTCATCCAAATAATAAATTATACAATCAATGATTTTGTCTTGACAGGATACAGTATTTGTGTATACAGAACTAGATTCATTTCTAGGCTATTTAGCTTATGAGAAAGCTAGTAGGCTAGCGTATCAAGCTAGGATAGTTCTACAGGATGAGGTTCTAGTTTTTGAGCTGGTAGCACCGCCACCACTGTTTTTTTTATATTATTTCGCTTGTCATTCTACATTTATATATCCAATACAGTCTGTTTGTTTCGTATATTTAGATCTGATCAAAAAGAATAAGCCTCATCGTTTGATTTGCCTTTCATCTCTTTCTCATCTAATATCATCAATGGTACCAATGCCACACTTAATTGGGCATCACAAATAAACCCGTGGCCATATTATCCAGTAGCCAGCTGCTCCGTACCTTTAATAAAGTTGCGTCTACACTGGCAGTAAACAAGTAGGTACAGTTCGACATGAATGGCCCATTACACGCCACCCGCCCGCCATTCTTATTTACTACTAAACAACTTTGTTTTCGTTTAACGTGGACTTCTTCAGTATTTTTTTAAAGATAGTTTTAATAATAAAGTTTGTAAGAGTGTCGAAGAGCATAATTTCATTTTAAAATTTTCTATGCACGAAAATGTGTCTAAAATCCTAAGACAACTTTATTTGTTTCTTTGTAGATTTCACGAGAATGTCTCGCCCGGAAGATAAGTAAATACCTAGTACATAAAAATTAGAACAATAAAAGCGAAGATACTCATAAAATCAGAGTTATTTACGCAGATTTTATAGTCACAATGCCGTTGCGAACTAATTGACAATTATCGGGGAAAACATCCAATACGTACTGATGTTATCAACAAGAAAAGAAAATAAGACTTTGAGCTCTTTTAAATTTGTGGATCAAGGAGGCCCTGGAAAAAGGTGCTTGGAAGGATTTAGGGAAGACCTTTGCTCAGAAGTGGGACAGTGTA
The DNA here is from genome assembly GCA_963855955.1 of Luperina nickerlii. Taxonomy (NCBI): domain Eukaryota; kingdom Metazoa; phylum Arthropoda; class Insecta; order Lepidoptera; family Noctuidae; genus Luperina; species Luperina nickerlii. Next base: position 9,254,794 of record OY979679.1, on the reverse strand, counting down.
GGCTAACATAAAAAAAACAAACTAAATGAGCCTTCTACTCTTGTATTTTGATAAAAGATCATTGCCAATACAACTTGATAGTTTATGATATTGTTAAAATTAATAAGTATCAAAGCTGTTCTAAGAGAGTAATCAAAACGGAATTAGTTCATAAACTATTCGTACATTCAACTGGCTAGACGCGTCATATCGAAATTCGATTTGCCAAAACTATGATTTGTCAATAAAGTGTGCGCCAAAGAACGATGTGTCGATGACGAACACTCGTAAAAACGGTCCGTCGATGAATCCTTCCCGTGGCTTGGAACGTTATTACCTAAACGAGTTTCAATAAGCCAAATGTGGTTCTTATAAAGTGAATGTACATTCGAGTGCAAAAAATGATAACATTACATAACATTCCCCTAAGAGTTAGGCAGTAGTGTACCTTAGTACACCTAAGTGGATTCCATGAAGTCCTAGAAATGTAATTAGAAAAATAAATGAATATTGTTTATGCAAAATGCCTAGCTAATAATACAAACTTCCATTTGATTTGTTAATAATATTTAATGAAAATCACCTACTAAAGAAATTAAAAAATAAAAAAATTTAAAGAAATCTCATCCGCAGATTTGAACTCCAGACCATCGCATTGCTAAGCCGCAGTGTTAACCACTAGACCAACATGCCATTTACGTTACACGAGACTATCGCATTGCTAAGCCGCAGTGTTAACCACTAGACCAACACGCCATTTACAGTGCGTGCCACGTAAGAAGAGACTTGACCCCGCCTCTCCCGCCTCTTTTCGCCGCCCCTATGACGTCCGGTCCCGTCCTGCACTCAGACCTCATACCGCTAAAGATACCTAAAATCGTGTTCTACGCATGTCAGACGACGTGGTGTGTCAAGTCTCTTCTTACGTGGCACGCACTGTACGTTACACTACAAAAAACTTAAATAGGTTCGATGTCATTACCAAGGGGGGTACCCTTACTATGAAGCTGACTGTACAAGGTTTTAAATAAAATTTGATTACATTGGAATTTGAACTTTGTCTACATTTTGCCAGTTATTTTTAAGTCCCATGTAATAGGGACGAGCCTGTTGCCACCAACCGGGCAAAAATCTAAACTCCGGACTGCTACTGAGAAATTCCTGATGGAAAATTCCAATAACACTTTGCCCGACCTATTATAGGAATCAAACCCAGGACCTCATGCTCAGAAGTAGCGCTTGCGACCGCTAGACCAATGAGAAGAATTATACTTAGTGAAATTTAAAACGACTTCTCGGTCTGGTATTTTTCCGATTGATATTTTTGCACGTGACTGTAATCCGGACTAGTCTATTCTCTGTAATGAATTAGTACAGTGCGTGCCACGTAAGAAGAGACTTGATACACCACGTGGTTTGACATGCGCAGAACACGATTTTAGGTATCTTTAGCGGTATGAGGTCTGAGTGCGGGACGAAACCGGACGTCATAGGGGCGGCGGAAAGAGCGGGGGAGGCGGGGTCAAGTCTTTTCTTACGTGGCACGCACGCACTGTACCTGCTCTTGGTTCAACTGCTTACAAAGGGTTGGCAAAAGTTTTGAAATATCCAAACATTTCTGTACCTACAGAGCTAAGGATGGCCAGTTGCTCCATGTAAAATACTGGTATTCAGCTGCATCCGGTTAGACTGGAAGCCGACCCCAACATAGTTGGGCAGATGATGATGAGAGCTAAGGATGGCCCACATTCTAGAAGTAGTTGTCGTATTTAATTCATTCCACTATCTGTTTCAGGGTTCTAACATTGTGGTTATCTGAAAAACACAAGAGCATTTCAGTGACTAAGTTAACCCATAGCTCATCCAGTTTACCGTACTTAACCGTTACTTTATTGCATAATCTACAAAAACACCCACTCAAGAATGAACTGTTAAACTCATTATACTAATAATTAATGGAACGTATTTATGGTGGAGATTAAGTCAACGCACAAAATAAAAAATAATGCTTGCGTTTTTAATATCGTTATGTTTTGACTTTATGCGGCGGTTGTATTAAGAGGCACTTTTAATTACGAAAAACTTCAATTAGCACGAAGGGCTCTGTATAATCCTTGCGGTCAATGAGCAGGCGCTACATAAACGTAGGGCTTTCGCACGTGGGACTCAAGACGCGGCTTACTATTAAGAACCATTCCCCTTGCTTTACAGGAACGTTAATTTAAAACACCCTTTTAATAATAGAACAGGTGCCGTATTATGACGGCTTAATGTCATCATGATTACAGTGTAAGCGAGAGACGTAGCTATACATGACCGATAGCTCCATCCCTTTTTAGGAATGGAATCATGATGGCATTAATACTGCATAATATGGCACCAAAGCCTCACCGTAATTAGCTGCATTAGCATAGCAGGTGGTGTGCGGGACCATGTCAAGGTGTTAAAAGTTGAAACGCATATGGTACAAAAACGTATGACATTCACTTTTTGCCATATACAAGGTGTGCATGAAATAATTAAAAACCTGTTGAAAAGGGGTATTTGTACTCATCATTATGAACTACGTGCTACTTCCTACATTTTGCCAAGTTATGCGAACATACATGTATGAGGTAAATGTTTATTTTCTGCAATAAGAGTGTCCAGTAAACCCACAAAAGTCAACCCACGAAAGTAAAACAAATGCTTGGGGACGCCAAAAAAGCGCTGATGCGTACACTGCCCTTACGAAATCTGCAAAATGCGGGCGACTTAGTTGCCAATAAGTCGCTACAGGGAACTATGTCACGGTTTACACCATCCAGTTTATTTACTAAACTTAAACCTTTAAACCGTCCATTAGTGAATTAGATTCTACGTATTTCTGTAGCGGCATCGTTTATCCGACTGCAAAGCAAACATAAGTAAAGTTTTAACTACCTAGGTGTAGCCTAAGTACCTACGAGCTATTAAATAAACATCAAATAAAACTTTTCCTGTATAATGTTAGGTTTTGAAGTGGTACAGTGGTATTCTTGGGTGGATATTTTGATCGGAATAGATCGCATGACTAGGCTTCCATTGTTCCATTTCCTAGTAACACCCCGGAATTTGGAAGTTGGCGGTGTGATACTCCTGTGCCTCGGAAAGCAGTTTAATACGTTGTTCTTGCGCCTGATCTCTCTCCGGTCGGATTACCGTCCCATCGGACTATGAGACTATGAGGGAACGCACACTTGCGCACTATAATATTTCGCGCGCCAAAGTAGGCGTCTCCGCTGAGATTGGTCGCCATGATTGAAATTCTGTCTGGAGGACAACTAAATTCCATTATAGTTTTAATAAAGAAAGCACCTGTTACCTAAGTAAACATAGATAAGAATAAAAGAACACTCTATAGGTGGGTAGTATATATCCACACGCTTGGCGTAGGTAAGCTAGGATAGACCGCGAGATCTTCGGATCTCGCGGTCTATCCTTGCTTAACCTATACTTCGGTATAGGTAAATATTTCAATTGGTCCAGAGGCTGCTATTCTCTAGACATGAGTAATCTCAAAATCATCTTAAATAAAGGGTCATTTTTAAGGTGACTTTCAGATTACAAGAAAAATAACTTAATTAAAAAAAAACAACTTCCAAAAAACACCACAGAGTGAAAAATAACTTAAATTTCGGAAGTCAGTGTCTTTGGTTTTGTTATTGTTTTATTTTTCGCTTTTTAGTTGTGGTAATTCGTATACCTTCACTTGCTAAGTACCTAAATAAGTGACAGGTAGTTATTATAACATCATCAACGACACTAAGACGGAAAAAAACCTATTATTGATGCTAACTCTAAAACCACTCATCAGAACTTGACCAAATTTATATGGGTCCCTATAAGTACACCCTTTCAAACAAAATCGGTTTATAAATGATGGAGTTCTGAGAAAATAAACATAAAAAACTACAATCTACTTGAGCACCTACCTACTCCTCTCTTCGAAATCGGTTAAAAAAGAAGCTTATTCTTGGCACCATGTTGTAAGTGTTTTATGGAACAAATAACCGTAAGCAAAGAAACATATGAAAATCCCTTCGATGTTAATCAATAGTGCGCGAAATCCCAAAGAAAAGTGGGTCAGGAATGGAAGCCCTTGAAGCCATCACATGACCGTTTCTTTTGGTGTACGATAACAGATACTCCAGGAAATCGGGGATGGCGATGACATATGGCTTACAGGATTCTATTGAGTTGTTTAAGGTTTTCAGGTCAATGGGTTTATTTTGTTTTACGAATGTATATATAGCTCTCTATAATATTTAGCTCAAAAATTACTCATTTGAAAACTGAAGTGTTAATACTTCAGTTTTCAAATGAGTAATTTTTGAGCTAAATATTTAATTAAAAGAGATTGCTTATTTATTTAATACTATCTGCCCTCCGCGGTTTCACCCGCATAAGTCTCGATTCCATTGGGCTAAGAAGTATCATATTCAGGTCATGGTGTACCTATATACTAAATTTTATCTAAATCCATTTAGGCATTTTAGCAAGCGTAACAAATAAACATACAAAAAACCAAATCTTTTAATATTAGTTTAGATTTACTCTTACTCTTAGAACTGATTTTTCAATCTACAGATAATTTTTATTCGTGGAATAAAATTCACGTCTGACAGTTTTTTATGGAAGAAGTGTCAAAAATTCAAAAATATTCCTCCGATAAAATTATTTGGCGTTGGAAAAATCAGCCGATATTATGAAATACAGTAAGTATATCGATTTATTTCTCACTTTAGATTATGTGTAAAAGTAGCGATGTCCATCGACTTTTGTCACTGACCGTAGGTACTGTCTCATATACGTGGTCACACATTTAGTACTTTATATTAATTCCTGTTTACTAAACTGGTGTTTGTTTTCTCAGACGAAATTAATACGTATAGGATTTTAGTAAACCTGATATGTTTGCAGGTAAAAATAACTTTTTATTTTCTACCTTTGTAAATAAATATATATATTTGAAAAATGGTTTGATTTTAAGCGAGCATCAAACATTTATCAATGAATTTGTGTAACAATTTTGAATATTATTTTCATGTGAAAACAAAGGTATTTCGAGGAATTTGAAATGCATATCGTTAAAACTGTAAACAGAGCGCTTGTAATAATTTGTATCATAATTTTCTGTGATATTTAATTTAAGCACTAGTTTGTTTGGTTACGTAGAACAGCCGATATATTATGTAAAACTCTCACCGTGAATACTTAGATGAAGTGTGCTTGACGTGAGCTCTCAATAGTGTCAATCCCTAGAATCATCTGGAATGAAACCTCACTTCAATCTCACTTAACCTAAGTTTTCAAGGTGAGATTTTTCCAGAATATACCAGCAATGTGTTCTGTAAATAGAACTAGTAGTTCGTCGATTAATAATAATGATACAATTTGTCTGACATGTGGGTCACAAGATTAAGCTCAGACTTGACTTCGGACAACAACGAGACTGTTTTGTCATTTATCTTCGTAACACATCTAGCGGCTCCCAGTAGTCCCAGTGCGGTAATGTGTGGGGAGCAGTCCCATATGAAGTAACTAGCTTCTGCCCGCGACTTCGTCCGCGTGAAATTTCTTGTTTCCCTAACACACCCCGTCGTCACTTCGCCTGCCCGCACTATTTCTTAGTTTTGTTTTTGCTTAGCCTTTTTGCTCGGCTCTTTAGGGTCTAATGGTGAAAACTTTTTCAAGTGAAACTTCTTTAGGCGCGTTAGGCATTTTTTGAGATGGGAAAAAAATCATTGAACTCACGCAGGGATTGAAAACCGGTACGAATTTGGGTTACGGTTCTTCATTTCGGTTCTTAAAAAGGTTCTTCTTTTCGGTAGGGTTCCGGTTCAGGTTCCGGTTTGGTTCTGGTTCCATAGTACCGGTTCCAAATAAAGGTTCCAATATACCGGTTCCGTATCATCCGATTTAAAGGTTCTCTAAGAACGAAGGGATAATGTTTGACGCGTGGCTAGCGTATCTTTTCTTTCAGTTCGCCTTCGAATTATTGGTGAGTAGAAGTACAGGTAGAAGTCTGTACTGTACAGTGTCAGCAAATATTGACAGTAATTATTATTACTGGTTTATATAATCTACAGTTACTGTTAATAAATTAATATAAAATGGACAAAGGACAATCTACAAATGCAATGTACCCCTCTCCCCTCTTACAAAATCTCCTACCTTGCCGCTATAATTGTCCTGCGCTGAACGGCATCGTATGAACTCGTTCGGACTCGTACTCGTACCGCTAAAGAACCGGTAAAATAAAGGTTCTAATTTCGATTCCGGTTCCGGTTCGGGTTCTAGCAACCGGAACCACTAAATACCGGTTCTTTACCGGTATTTTAGGAACCTTTTCAATCCCTGAACTCACGCCACTGTTACCGTAAGCGACACCGCGCGTGTTTTGTTTGTAAGACGATTAAAAAAATACCCGCTTCGGAAGTCTTCGGCTGTCCTCGGGATGTACTCGGTTTTAATGTACCCGACGTACGTTTTGTTTTCACTTCTGTCGGCACTCCCGGAGTGCCACAGTTTTTTTTTAAATCCGATTGGTAGTTTTCCTGAGATTAGCGCGTTCTAAGAAACAAACAAACAATTTACTTCAGCTTTATGATTAGTAAGTCCTTATAGGTATAAATTTAGAGCAAAACTAGCATGCCTAACGCGGGCTTAGGAAGAATATGTAGGTATTTGATAACTGACTTTGCGGGCGACTCAAGCGACGTAATAATATAATGTTGTCTAACTAACAAAATTATGGAGCTCTTGGGAATCAATGTATGGAGAGAAATTGTTTGGAGAACAATAGATTTGGAGCTCCCGGGAATAAGCCGTTGTCTGCGGCTCACTAAAAGTAATTGTAAATTACCTAAATTAGTTCGACAGGCCTTTTCAGCATTGGAAGTCATTAAATTCTTTATTTCCTATCTTCATCGTCTGCCTAGCCTTTTCCTAACTATATTAGGGTCAGCTTCCAGTCTTACCGGATGCAGCTGAATACCAGTATTTTACATAGAGCGACTGCCTATCTGACCTCCACAACCCAGTTACTGTATAGTTCGATACCCCCTGGTAAGATAGTATTTGGAATTTTGAAAAATGATTGGAATGACTTTCGGACTTCTGACTACTCGTAACGATTGCCAAAGGTCTATAAATTTTCTAACTTACCGATCAAAAATATTAATTGAATACATAATTCCTATTTCGAAGTCGACTAATTCCCGTCTTAGTCTTAGATGCAAAACAACAATCATTGTTATCTAAGAATGAAATGATGACTTGCAAATTGATACAACGTTCTAAAGCCGGGATCAGACTGAAAACGGTAGACAAATGATATCCATTTGCGTGTAGAGAAGAGAAATTCGGAATGCTTAAACTGACTACAAGCGTAATTATAAGTTATTATGTCTGGAAGCCTCCTTGGAAGATGATTGATGGTGTTCGTTTCGTTAAACAGGGCACTGTTCACTGTAGGCTTTTCTAGTATTAGAGCTGCTGTTATGAGCGGGTTATTATTTACGCAGTTTTTGTTTGAACAAAGTGTCAGAAATAGGACATGTTTGGCCGGAGTTATGAATTCTTTAATCGTTCTATTTTGAAATATGCGGGTAAGTTTCAAATAGTGGAATCAATATTAAAGTATTTCTATATAATGTACAGCCAGGGAAATTGATTGTTAAGCAAATGAAATGGCTATAATACGGTAAATTGCTATTTTATAGCCGTCTACAACTGTCATTAATTGTAATTTCAATATATGGACAATTAAGTTGTGGTCAATTTGCGTAATAGTTAAGAATGTACAATTAAAATCTTTTTTTTACGTTTTTCTGGCTTGCAAAGTTTAAAAAACCAATATATTATACACCAGTACCAGTAGGAATTTGATCCATTATTAATAGATTTTCTATTGATACAAGTCGGCAAATTTTGTAAAATATTTTTTTCATATTTATTTGGGACTCAATTTGATTGATGAACTGAACCAGAAATTAAAACAGTTTACAAGAGGTAAAAATATCAAAACATTGAAACATTTTTCATGTACATACTCGTACAAAATTGGTTAGTCGAAAATGTTCGTCCATTTACGTCCACTTATAAAAATGATTTTATTTAAAAAAATTAGGTACATATTATAAATACAAATAATGTCTACATCTCTCTATTTATTGTCCTATCGCAGGTATGCTGGAAGAGATTTCTTATGAAATAAGCATCACCTCTGTACCTATTTTTCTGTTCTAATTTATTTCGTGTCTGTTTATATATGTGTTTATCTACATAAATAGTAAATAAAATAGTACATATTATAAAACAACTTGCCACGATTAAGACCAACGATAATAGGTAATCATACTTTCATGACTTCATAGGTGCCTCAGTGTAGTCAGGTCCACCTAAACTGCCATTTGTATCGAAAAGAGTCTTCATAAATTATCCTATGATGTTCCCACTGCTGGGAATAATCCAGCACGCGAACCCGAGTGCGGGTTGGTAGATGTCACATGTCTTCGATTTTTTTGTTTTAGGACATGCCGGTTTCTTCACGATATTTTCGTTCACCACAAAGTAAAGTGCCTTCTTGGATTCGAACCCACGATCTACAACTCGTAAGTCGCGACCGTTAAGGCTCCTTCAAACACCGCAACGCAAGTCGCGCAGCGAGCAGTGCCTTTGTGTCGCGCGCGATTATATCGCGTGTCGCGCCTGTTTGTAGGAGCCTTTACCACTGAGAGTACTGAGGGGAAATTCCCGTATTTTTAAGAACGTCCGCATTCTAATATCAGTCGCAATCTGTCAAAAATACCTCTAATTTAGTTACAGTTTTGACAAGCTTTTGACAAAACTGTAACGAAAGAAAAAAAAAGATTGCGACTATATTTTGTACAGACGCCAGCACATCAAGTTACTACAATCTGTCAAATTTCTTTAATAGATTTTCAACTTTATCGCTAAAGCATAAGGTTCAAAGTTGATTGGCAAAATTTTACAGTTTCGGATAGCTTGATGTGCTGGCGTCTGTACATTTGTAATAACGGCCTTCACTTTTCGCTTTCTCTAAAATCGAGTTCAATCGTATCCTGATATAACCGACGACACCATGAAATGGCGGCGTAACCTGAAATGGCCAGGCAGGTCACGATATGGCCATTTCTACCATCGGACCACTCATACGAGCACTATTCTTGATTTGTCAAAGTTTCGATTTGGACACTACCACGCTAAAAACTCACCTAGTTTTCATAAGAATCAAAAATGACTTGTCAGACTCTTGCCGCGTATTCCGCAAAGCCTAAAGACTAGAGTCTTCAATCAGTGCGCCCTGCCTTAGAAGCCGAAAGATGAACACTCACGTTATGGCTAGGATATAGATTCAAGGTCGCTCGGCGAGCTATGGAACGAAGTATGCTTGGAGTCTCTCTGAGAGATATAAACCGGAATGAGGCGACAGAGAACCAAAGTTGTCGACATAACTCAGAATAAGCAGCCTGAAGTGGCAATGGGCCGGCCATATTTGCCGTTGAACCGATGACCGTTGTGGTAGACGTGTTCTTGAATATAGACCGCGAATCTGCAAACGTAAGGTACGACGCGCTTAGGATAGGTGGAGCAACGACATTCGCAGGGTGGCTGATAGCAGCTGGATGAGAGTTGGCGAGAATCGATCTAAATAGCGTGCAATTGAAGAGGCCTATATCCAGCTGTAGGCTGATGACGATGAAAAATTACTTATTATTATTGGTCGATTTGAACGAATTCATACACAACTTTTATACATTTTTATTGTCTAATATGTACAAATTTCACGTGAACTTTTACAATCTTTGAAAAAGATTGATATTGCCAATGCCCGAAAGCCTTAAACAATAAAGTGTAAACGGCGAACATAAAAGGTAACGGAGCAAGCAATCAATAGCAACACAATTTCCTATTTAAGTTTTATGGTTTTCACGAACAGTGGTTCGATTTTTTTACCTACAATGAACCCTGGAAGTGTCCAGGGTTCATTGTAGGTAAAAAAAATCTATCAGAATTTGTAAAGGTCTATTTGGGCTATGAGAGAAAATAAATAAATAAATGCAAATTTTGACAATTTGAATTTTTTTATTTATTTTCTCTCATGTACATCACACATTTTACAGAATGATTACTATCGATTTTTGTATATGAACCCTGTCAGGGCGCTGCAAAATAATGTTGGTTTGCTGCTGACTTTGTGGTCATAATTACATAAATTGAGTCAACAAATTACAATTCAAATACAAATAATCTCAGAAACAGTAGTCTAGATGTCGTTAAGATGTCCAGTCAACAGTAATTTTATTTAGCCCAAACGGACCTTTGCAAATTCTTCAGGATGAACATAACAACACCCCTTATTTCCCCAAAGGTCCCATGCAACAGGGGGCGAGCCTTTGCATCAACCGGGCTCAAATCCAGACTCCGGGCTGCTACTATAGAATAGAATATTTATTTGCCAGAAACATGGTGTTTACATAGGTGTTCATAACATTGCATATAGTGCTACATGTCTCACCGTTTTAACGGTATGCAAAAACAAATTACAATTAACAATTAAAGGCAGGCACAAAATACCAATTTAAGTGCATTTGCATTACATTAATTTTAATATAATACCTAGATACTACACACTTCCATTTTTACTACATTATTATTAATAAATAAAACAATACATTTAACAATTATTATCACATAATTTAAATAATTACTTATGCCTGTATTTTGATGCAAGATCAAGAGAAAAAAAAATTACATTTAACAAAAAACTCGCGAATTGAATAAAAACATTCCTGCAACAACCACTTCCGTAGTGCCGAACTAAATTTTTTGAAGGGTAGTTGGGTAATTGACTTCAGCAGAGCATTATAAATTAGGGGAGCCATGTAGATACAACTCTTCCGGAAGAGTTGCAACTTAGGAACAGGTATCTCGAAATCTAAATGTGCAGCTTTCCTCTTATTTGTATTATTCCTTCTTTCGAATAATGCAAGATTGGATCTCAGAAACTTACTGAGAAATCTTAGATAGAAAAACCCAATAACACTGTGCCAGGCCTGAAAATCAAACTCAGAACCTCTCAGCAGCAGCACTTCTGACCACTACACCAACGAGGCAGTCAGTTCTTCAGAATTAATAACTTCTTATTTTTCTTACCTCCTCAATTTAACGTTGTTCAAAAAGTTAAAACTTCAAGCCTATAAAAATAGTCATAAAAAATGCTTTACGACAGTAATTTTACCGGAGGAGCAAACAAAACCAGGAAATTAAAAGTAAGTAATAGGAAATTAAAAAGAAAAATACTTCGTAACTTTTGGCTCAAGCCCTCGGAACATTGAATTTAACAATGAGCTCTCTTTGTTTAAAGTTTCGTAAAAGAGTCAAATGAAAGTTTACTATTCAGTAGCTTTAATAAAAGGAGTTAACAACAGTTTACCACTAAAATCTGACTTAATTCTAAGGTCTTTTATTACATATTATTTTTATTTCATTGTTTTCTAAGCTAAGAATGCAATCTTTTACCATTTTTTTGGTAAATATTTTATGGGTAGAAAGGGCGGGACTATTGAGATGAAAGACGTCCATTGCTGGACATAGGCCTCCCCCAAGCACCTCCACTTCGACCGGCTGATGATGATAATTGAGATGAAAACTAATACAGAAGAACAAATAAGAAGACAAATGTTGCGCCGATTCAAATAAATTGTGATAAGGGCCTGAGAATGATGATGATAAAGCTCATCACATTCAGCCAAGCGTGATGACTAAAATCACATAATACATACCGCAACATCACGTCTAAAATCCCCGAAAGGCGAGACAGATGCGCAGGTACCTACTGCCTGCTGGTACCTACTACACCCACTTTTGCCTAATCTTGACCCCGGCCTGCTACGAAGGAATTCCTCATGGAGATGTCCAATAACGGTTTCTCCGGCCTGGGAATTGAACCCAGGATCTCACGGTCATCAGTAGCCCCTGAAACCACTAGGCCAACGACTAATCAATTCAATAATGTTAATCGTACCAACCACACATGAATAGCATATATATACGAAGGATATAACAAAGATGTTTGTGTTTATGTTAACATAGTTCAAGCGTTACCTTATCCAAAAATGAGTCCGCAGTTTGTCAGTAACTGGAGGTACACAATATCCACAGGTCGCCAGCGGCTTACGTTGCTAGGCAACGGGGGTCGTTAGTGCATGTTACACGAACTTAATACGCCTTGAAACTGACTTTAGTTAGAGAGGATTTCCGAATGAAGTCAGGTGAAAAGCTGGTCTTGTTAAAATTCGTATTCGCCCGAAATCGCTGAATATGTCGTGGAGTAAAAGTTCAGAGGCGGAAATTCTATGATCCCTACGTTTAGCAGATGGATTAGAGATCGCTTTTTGTTTTATTTTTAGCGTTCAATAGAACGGTATCAGTAGTCTCAATAATCTTTGTGTTGACCACAATGAATGTATGATTATATATATCTACCAATTGATATTTTCACTGCTTGGGGAGCCTTACAAATCTTAGGTCGAGATCTACACTGAAAAAAAGAATTTCTTACTACACCACATTAAAACGATTTGATTAAGACTTAGTGACTTTATAAAGTAAGAAGAAATGTTTGTAAAACAGTAAAAGACTAAACAGTAATTTTTAATGATTGAACGCACTATTTACTGAAAAAAAAAACAAAAAAAAAGGAAAACCACCATTACTGCAATTAAGTAAATTTCAATGGTTTGAACGATATCACCAAAGGAAAAAAAAATGGTAATTTTGTGATTTTTAGCTACTTAAAACGTTAAAGTTTATTGTCATGACGTGACGGTAACATTTTGCCTTATTTTTTTTTTTTTTACTTTTTTCAGGATGGGAAATCATCAAATGACTCCTCCCGCTCTGGGTGGAGCGGAAGGGAGTGTCAGACTCTTACTGACTAAAACCCACCTGTGTTCCTTCCTTCGCCCTTTATGTTCCGGGCCAGCGGTAACCCTTTCGGACAATCCCGCTGACCCGGCAGGCTTCGGCCCTAACAGGCTCCATCAGTTGATGCTGACATCTCTTCGAGGCGCGCATGGAACACGTACGCGCCGTCCGGCACGGGCCTGGTCCTGATCGGACGGTGAGCTACCCATTACTCTCCGCCCGCAGGCCCGCGCCTACGGTGGCCGGGAGTGGCATTTTGCCTCAAGCTTTAACTGTTTTCGGATCAGTAAAAAATACTGTTTTGAACGTTAGGCTCATAAGGAACTGTTTAAATCAGTTTTTTTCTTTTTTATTTATTTTTTTTTTAAACGTTGCCTCACACTTGGAATTACTCCTGTATCGTGGGTGCGTTTACAAACATTTAAAATTCACATACACAAACAGCCAGACCCGGAACAACTACCTGTAGGCAATACAAATATTTGTTCCGTGCGGGAATCGAACCCGTGACACGCAACGCAGCAGTCGATCGCTCAGCCACTGCGCCAACCGTGTCGTCAAAAGTTCAGCTCAATGTTTTTTCATTTTTATTTACTGCTTATTTCTTTCAGTGTACACAGTCAAAGTAAATAAAAAAAAAATCAACTCGTACTTGAAGTAACTAAAAAGTTGCGGCCGTAACCCCCTAAAATAAATCCAATGTTTTTTTGTCGTTTTATAAGTTTTTGATTTCGGTATCCATCACATCTGCGGTGTTTTGCTAGCTAATTTAATTTGATACTGTATAGACGTTACTTAGCACGTACTTTTACTTAGACACATTCTTGTATCTCTCGTATATTGCAATTCTAGCTTGACAGTTGTGCGACAGTGACAGGAATAACGCTTAGCTTATGTAACGTTTATAGGTCTCGGCCTTAGTAAATGTAAATGTCTACAGTTTCAATGTTTTAGATTTTATTTATAACAAAAAAAAAACAAAAACCGACTTCAAAAACCTAATAAACACTAAAAACTTAAAAATAATATTAAATTGAAACTATAATTAAGAATAATTTAACCTAAATAACCTTACCTAACTTTAATCTACACTATATTTTACAATTTAACAGTTTTTGGAGTCGGTGCCAAGCCAAGTGTATCTATCTAATTGGGCCATAAAATATTCTCCCTTAATTTTTATTACAATAGTTTACGAGAGTAAATTAATATCATATTATTAGGTACTGATATTTTTACAAAGCTGTTAAAAGTTTTAGTTAGCGCTCGATAGATGGCGTTGTACCGTATTCTGAATCGCGACATGATTTCGTTACCGAGAAACCTATGAAGATCAAATTGTATTACTTACGAGTTTCACATTTCGTCCGCAAGAGCGCGCCACTACCCGAACAAAAACAACTCCGTCTTCTGTTGATATTCTGTCTTGTGTTGTATTTTTTTTTTCAGTTTGTTTTGTTGATTGTTAATATTTTTTGCTGATATAGTACCTTTTTTTTGGTTAATATTTTGTGAGTGCGGGCTTGGCACCGACTCCAAAAACTGTTAAATTGTAAAATATAGTGTAGATTAAAGTTAGGTAAGGTTATTTAGGTTAAATTATTCTTAATTATAGTTTCAATTTAATATTATTTTTAAGTTTTTAGTGTTTATTAGGTTTTTGAAGTCGGTTTTTGTTTTTTTTTGAAAAATAATTTTATTTTCTAGTTTTTAGTTTAAATTTGTACATAATTCATAGTTTGAAATTTCTTTTTTCAATGTTTAATAGAAAGAAAATTAATTTTGTATAATATGGGTAGGCCTACTAAACGCGCTGCTCAAATGAGACAGCGCCGTTTGGAAGAAAGTAACGACGAAAAGGAAGAACGTTTAAAGAAAAGTAGGGAAAGAAATACTAGAAACATTTTAAATGAGAGTGATGAGCAGCGAGCGTATAGACTTTCTCAGAAGAGAGCAAACACGAGATTATCAAGGCTTAATGAGAGTCCAGAAAGTCATGCTCAACGGCTCAATTTGATTCGTGAACGATTATCAAACGAGACTCAAGAGCAACGTTCTCATCTACCATCATCGTCTCATCTATCATCTCAAAGCTGTAGCATGTGCAGCGTTTTGTACAGACGAGGCAAGTCAATGGTCAAAGAGTGACATTGATTATATAGTAATCCTCGGAGACAAACTCTACCGTGAGCCCATTGCTTCCAGACTGGATCCCGCAATAGGAGAAGTTAACCCTGAATATCTTGCCGCAAGTGATCTTGCTCGTCAAATATTATACAACAGGAAGAAAATTAATATCTCAGTTTCTGACACCAATTATAATGGTCATTTATAACATATTTGCTCGTAAAGGGTCTCTTATTTCACCAATTTCAATATCGTAATGTATCTCATTACGCACTTGTGCGGTAATGTAAAGTAAATCGCACGGTTTATCAAGATGCTCCGTCAAAACGAACGGTACTTTTTTAAATCTTAGCAAAGAGTTTTTATTTCAGAAAAGATGTCAACATTTTATGAATAAAATTAACTTTGGGAGATAAAATATAATAAATAAACATTTAATTATTTAATTTAATTAATTTTGACAATAAATTACAACCATTAATATCTGTAACAAAAACAAAAATATTAATTTACTTTATTAATAATACTGGCTGTTTTGTGCCTATGCCTGAAAAAAAAGCGCGAACGCGCGCGCATCGCTTATCTGTTAAGAAGTAAAAATTATTCCGCGCGCTTTTTCTTTGCGCTGTACTTTTTTTTATTTGAAAATGTCGTCAAGTAATGATGAATTTATTAATTCCATACCGCCAGAAGTCTCAGAGGCAGCGAAATAGGCTACTCTAGGCCTCGCCCGAAAAATCGACCGATAGATACTTACAAGCGTATCAAAATTTCATCATATGGAAAACAAGCAAATATGCAAGTTCAGTCCGAGTTTTATTTATTTCCTCGCAAATATGTTATAAAACGTCGTATGACATACGTGCGCTTTGAAAATTACAGCCTCTGCTTTCTTTTAGCCCTCGCCTACGGCTCGGGCAAGCAATATCGCCTCGGCTGTAATTTTCAGCTTACCGCACTTATATCATAATGTACTATTAGACACAGATCAAAGTCTTGAAGGGTTCCCTAATCTAAAAAATGCCCTTAAAAGCAAACTGGCGTAATGTTATGTTATGGTATGGCTTAAACTATGCATACACAAACAATCGCAGCAATCGCGAGACATGTGCTGTCGATTTTTATTTAATTAAAGATATCTATCGTCTATGCTGCCGTGCTAAACGCAAAAGCGGTATCTCAAGAAAAGCTAGTTTCGAGAAAATTGAAGTTTTGTTTTTTATTCTCTCAGTGATTTGAGGTAAAGCTGAGATAGGGAACACTTTTCTAGGGACTTTTTTATTAAGATACCGTTATTTGGCTAAGCTCATTGGATGCATATTTCTTTAAGCTATCAGATACCACAAAAATCAACTTTCCAATTTTTTTTGAGATACCGCTTTTGTGTTTAGCACGGCAGTATGGTTAGTCCATCACCGAACACCGTCACCACTCACTCAAAAAAAAAACACACCGCCGACGCTGCCGA
The DNA here is from genome assembly GCA_963855955.1 of Luperina nickerlii. Taxonomy (NCBI): domain Eukaryota; kingdom Metazoa; phylum Arthropoda; class Insecta; order Lepidoptera; family Noctuidae; genus Luperina; species Luperina nickerlii. The sequence continues at coordinate 9,238,245 of OY979679.1, read as the reverse complement.
CGCCGTCATCACTGAAAAAAAAAAATTACAACACAAGACAGAATATCAACAGAAGACGGAGTTGTTTTTGTTCGGATAGTGGCGCGCTCTTGCGGACGAAATGTGAAACTCGTAAGTAATACAATTTGATCTTCATAGGTTTCTCGGTAACGAAATCATGTCGCGATTCAGAATACGGTACAACGCCATCTATCGAGCGCTAACTAAAACTTTTAACAGCTTTGTAAAAATATCAGTACCTAATAATATGATATTAATTTACTCTCGTAAACTATTGTAATAAAAATTAAGGGAGAATATTTTATGGCCCAATTAGATAGATACACTTGGCTTGGCCCTTAAAAGCAAACTGGCGTAATGTTATGTTATGGTATGGCTTAAACTATGCATACACAAACAATCGCAGCAATCGCGAGACATGTGCTGTCGATTTTTATTTAATTAAAGATTTCTATCTTCTATGGTTAGTCCATCACCTCCTGACCTGATGATCACGAGACCAAAATGGCAAACGCCCTTCCAAACATCAAAAAAAAATAATTTACTAAATCAGTCGATGTCTACTCCTTACTGTTAAGGAGTCGTACCTTCCATCATCAGCTCAGCTACATGAGATGGTGATCACCATACGCAAGTACTTAAATTAATTCATAAGATTTGCGAAAAACGACGTTTGGGCCCATAAAATTTGAGGGTTGCCCTCGATTTCTCCATGATCCAATCATCAGATCCTGACTTGGTGACTATGGGACCACTTCAGAAGTATCTCCTTTCGAACAAAAAAAGAATTTTGAAAATCGGTCCACATATGGCGGAGTACTCGCGTAACAAACACACAAAAAAAAAAACATACCGTCGAATTGAGAACCTCCTCCTTTTTTGAAGTCGGTTAATAACAGAGGCCAGCAGAAGCCAGATCTATAATAATAAAAGCCTTCTTAATAATAATAAAACACCAACATCCCGTTGCTGAAACAGTAAAATTGTATTAAAGTTTTCATGTTTATTTACTCTTCTGGCAATGCTAACAATAAACACTGGGAAACAAATAAACCTCATTTATTTTACAGAAGAATTTAAACGAATACCTATCATTAAACACGATTGCTGTAGTGCAAATGAATATATATCAAAGTAATTTTTCATTCGTACAACAAATTTAATTACGGACGAATTTTTTGTTACAGTAAATATTTCTAAAACTTTTTTGTTCTTATTTAGGTAGGATTTGGTGGATTTATGGTCTCTGTGGGGTTTAAACTTGTCTGTGAAGTAAAGTTAGGAAAATTAAATTCTAAGGCAAACAATACTGATTTTGAAACAAAATGATTAAGGAAAACTTTAATATGTAGTAACTTTCCTTTTTAAGGAAATTTCTCGTCGACTGATCGACACTTCACGTGACCAGAGGGCTGGCTCGTTCTTTGGTCAAAACATTAGCATTGCCATTCAGCGTGACAATGCTGCCAGTCTTCTGGGCACTTTTCCGGATAACAGCAATGCGGATGAGTAGGTACTTCGACGTCTAAATGAATTCAAGAAACAAAAGGATTTATTTGTATAATTATAAGGGTATAAAAGGTTAGTAGGAATAGTAAAAATAAATACGATACTTAAGTTTATTACATTATATTTTTCCCAAACAAAAAATATATAAAACACCCTCTAAAGTGGTTTGCTTTCCTCTTCGTCGATATTTAGAATAACTGTGTGCAGATAAAATCTATAATCTATATTATAAGCCGGTTAGCCTAAGATTTACAAATTAATATATCATATCGATTACATATACAATTATGTATAAGACTTGAGATTCGTGAGTACAACTAATCTAAAATCTGCCTACCCTTTTCCCAACTAAGTTGGGGTCAGCCGTCAGTCTAACCGGATGCAGCTGAATACCAGTGTTATACATGGAGCGACTGTATTCATCAACCCAGTTGCTGGGTAACATTACCGCTTGGTAAGACTAGTTGTCAGACTTTAGGTATTCTAACTACCCGTAACGACTGTCAAAGATCTAAGAATGACAGCCGGGAACAAGTGCTTAACGTGCTTTCCAAGGCACGAAGGGGTCTCGATATATAATAGATGGTTACCCATCCACGAACCGACCCCGGTAACCGTAGCTTAACCTTCGATCGACCCGTGCGGCTGTTATCATTTAACCATAAGCGTATATATTACAAATAAAAAACATGTATTTGGATGAAAGTTCATATATACGATAAGTAGATACACATACCTTACGCCTATATCAACTTAGCAGTAGAACATGCAACCTACAGAAGATTTTATTAAAATGAACACCACACAACTCACGAAATCCAACGATTTTATACCAACATAAGAGACTATCAGGAGTCACGTTCTTCGTTTATATTCTTTAAGACATAGTTATCTACAGTCTTATAGTAAATGTTGTAAAGATTAAAGTACGTGAGTTGAGGCACTGAAACCGCGACCCTGACTCATGGTAGCTTTGGGTAAAATGGCGCTTTCGACATGAATATAGGACGTGCTACGTTTATTTAGATTATCTGTGACGTAAGATGAGACAAAATAAGATAGGTTGAAAAGAGACAACACAGAAGCAGTTAATTTAAATTTTGAAGGAATATAATAATACCTTGGTATACGGAAGAGACGTCCCCATTGAAATTGTATTTATAATATCCGAATTCGACGCGTGGCATTTTTTTTTATTTTCTGAATAATGTCCTAAACTTTCTCACTGCTCAAAGCAACTTTCTAGAACTCACGGTTCTGATTTTTCATGACTAAACTGACTAAACAATATTAAAAGGGTAAAGGAAAAATGTACACCTAAGTAATATTAACACGAAAAACTGCAACATTCCTGCGTAGCCGCTTATTAACTCGTTGAAATTGTGTAGCAACATTGTTCGTAGAGCATCTACGCCGTAGCAACGCTACGAATTACGACGTAGCAGATTCACCCATACTATATTATGAAAATTTACATTCACGTGACTTTACTTTGTGACCTGAATATATTTTCATAAAGAGAAGGATTACCCATCGAATGTGTTTGAGGCACGAGTGGCTGTGTGAGCGACATTTCAGCAACCCCTTCTTGAAACTGTCTGTTCATCTTCTCAAGAAGCCAGTGTAGTAAGTTGTGAAACTGAAATTATTATACTGGGAAATTATTCGTCATCTTCACTTCAGCACAGCTATTCTATCTACCTAATTAAATCTCGTAAATTGTCGCCAAGTTATGGAGACAAAGACTCATTAATTCACCTGAAACTGACTTTCAAAGTTACGGTAAATGAATGTCTTTACTTTTAAGTGGTTAATTTTACTCTGTGTTGTTTTGCAGTTTTCTCTGTCTTACGTTGAATTTTATTATTTCGCTTTGAAGTAAATTATTCGCTAAAAATCCTTTTTTACATCGCCATCGGCTGAACAAACGTAAAACGAACAGATATAATATTTTCCACAAACGATGTCAATCTATTAGGGTTATCACGTAGAAAAATGATGACGTGAAAGCATTTTATGGAATTCAGGGCTTAAAAGTGGCGACAGCAGTAATTTTGCAAGTGAGAGCTACCGGTTCTCGGTTGAGTGCTTCGCTAGGCGCGGCGCGACGCGGCACGACACGGCGAGGCGCGGCGCGTTGACCACGCGTGACCTAGGCGGTCACAGCACTGATTGTTAATTTCAATGCTAGTACACACGGAAGCTGTGTATTGAATCCACTCATTATCTCGTATTCTCGTCCAACATGAATGTGTTATCTCAAAATACAGATACGCAGCTCAGAACTGACCTTAAAAACTTAGAGTTTGTGTATTGTAAAAGCAGATACAGATATTGAAGTTCTTGTTTGCAATTTTTTGTTCGGATATAGACCGTGAACTAATGTATTGCATCTGGCGGAGCGTGAAAAGCAGTATTTGAGTTTTTATTATAATCATTCTTTTTTACACCTCATCTTTCTTTATTTTACAACGGATTTTCAGCCATAACTGTCACTTTCCAGCACAGGATAATAATGAGATGGCGGTTGTTATATCTTTTATTATTCTGTGTTTTTGACAGGTCTTTACTCATGAACAGTTTGAAAAGAGGTAGCCCAATGACTTTTTTTCGAAAGTTCGCTCTTTACATAAATCCTTTTAACTAAATGTAGACTGCTAAATATGTAAACAAAAGCTTTGATTCACAGCGCCATTTGTTTACAGATTTGGCAGACTTGATAACATATCTAAGCGTGGATTTCATTACATTATGCGCTTCAAACGCGAAGAAAATAAGCTAACATTACCTATATATCGAGGAAGTAAATCCGTTCCTTTTTAGATTTATAACTCAACAACCACTTGGCAACGTGATTTAATAGCGGTTCAGTAGCACACCGTGGTTACAGATATACGTGGTTTTATGCGAATATGTTTCGAATGAATAACATGACATGACGTTTGTATTCCCGAACTCAGGGGTAGGCAGAGAAACAGTCATGCTAGCGAAGGCGAGATGGCTGAGGGAGAGAGCCCCCCGTCCCAGCCGCCGTGGGAGACGCTCTGGGCGTCGGGAGTCTCGTGACGACTCCCGGCCAAAGTACCTACTTTAAAGTATCTACTTTGCGGGCCTGCGGACGGAGAGTAATGGGTAGCTCACCGTCCGATCAGGAACAGGCCTGTGCCGGACGGCGCGTAAGTATTCCACGCACGCGTCAAAGAGATCTCAGCATCATTTGAAGGGGCCCGTTAGGGCCGAAGCCTGCTGGGTCGGCGGGATTGTCCGAAAGGGTTACCGCTGGCCCGGAACATAAAGGGCTAAGGAAGGAACACGGGTGGCTTTTAGTCAGTAAGAGTCTGACACTCCCTTCTGCTCCACCCAGAGCGGGAGGGGTCATTTGAAGATTTCCCATCCTGAAAAAAAAGGGGATAGGCAGAGTTATACCTACAGTACACATATTTCGCCAAAGTCCCATATTGTCCATCTTATTAGATACTATTGAATATCATATTATTTAGCAACTAGCTGTTGACCACGACTTCGTACGTGATCCAGGATGAAAAGTAGCCTATGTCCTTCTCCAGGTCATGGTCTACTTATGTGCCAAATTTCATCCCAAATCCGTTCAGCCGTTTTAGCATGAAACCGTAACAAACAAACATACAAAAAATAAAATCTTTTCTCTTTATAAGATTAGTTAGATAAAGTTAGAAAGTGACATTCCTAAGTTGTAATAATACTCATGTATTTAGGTTTTGAACATTTATGTTGAAATTTCTCATTCTAATCTTTTTTGCTACTTAATCGATTTTTTTCACTCTTTAGAACTAGGTATTACTTTTTGATTTTCTGTCTGAGATTTTGATATCCATACTAATATTATAAATTCGAAAGTACCTCTGTTTGTCTGTCTGTCGCCTAAACCACTGAACGGATTTCGATGAAATTTTGCAGAGCGATAGATGCATCCCGGGAAGGACATAGGATAGTTTTTATCCCGAATTCTCACGAAATTCACACTTATGCGGGTGAAACCGCAGAGCGCTGCTAGTCTTCCATAATGTATACTAGATTCATGTTTCGAGTATCCTTGTCGATATCGCAGTCATTTTAAATGTAGATAGGCATACATAGTAGGGTGGTCAGGCAGTTCACCAGTGGTTCACAAAAGAAACTAATGGCGATCATTTAGCCTGAAATAGCAGCTCTCACGTTATTAGTACCGAACTGTTACGCAAACTCGATCGACTGTGTAACTTTATTCACACAAATCGGTTGGCGTCGAAACTTTGCAAAAAAAAACAAACGTTGTTGGACCAACCAAGTGGAACCAAGGTAATTTGTAATTTTTGTTTGAAAACCCCATAAATATTAGTTCTGTGAAGAGTGCCGCATACTCAAACTCAAACTCAAAACATTTATTCCAATAAAACCTTGTACAGGCACTTTTGAATTGTCAAAATTTATATAGTCTGTCAGTTAGTCAGAAAGTTGAAGCTAGTCGCCCATTCCAAAACGTAGATCTCTATGGAGAAGAACGGGCAAGAAACTCCATGGACACTCTTTTAAATCAAGATATTACAAATCCTGGGTACATTATTCTTGTTGCTTCTTCTTGTGAGAACAATGTAGAAAAGACACAAATGAAACATTTCAAAATATAAGATTAAAAATAAGCCTTGGCAGTTAAGAGATGACCAGTCTCAACCGACGGCGCCCGTTCACAAACATGACGCGTGGATCAGCATCATCTAGCTCAACCATTTTGTGGGGAACCAAATGATCCAACACACGCGCCACCATCGATGAGACATTTAAGTGAGCATGACACGTTCTCAACTGCCATGCTCTTTCAAGTCAACATCAAGAAAATCATAATAAACGGAAACATGGTTCTTACATTTACAAAAAATTAAAAATGCTTCTAAATTACACAAAACTATACAATTACTATACTACATTTAACAATATGCTTTCTAGTCGGCGTGAGATATTTTATGAGAATAATAACATACTTGCCAGTGTGCAGTATGGCTGCTGACTGCCTTAAGGCGATTCCGACGTATTTATCCTAAAAGGCATGGCTCTTTTCAAACATTAAAAAACAGCTGTGAAAATTAAACGGCTGTGACAACGTTTTGCGATCCATCAACTACAGCACAGCAGTTAACTTGAATGTACAGACGTCAGCACATCAAGCTACTATAATCTGTCAAATTTCTTTAATAGATTTTAAACTGTATCGCTAAAGCATAAGGTTCAAGGTTGATTGGGAAAATTTTACAGTTTCGGGTAGCTTGATGTGCAGGCGTCTGTACGTTCTATATAACTCGTTGTAGCTTGCGCTAGCTCAGGTCTAACCACAGATGTTCTCAGTAAAATACAGCGATTAATATCCTTGAAGTCTTCATATCGTCAGGTACACATGAATTTTTGAGCGTGTACCTAAACTAATTTACAAAAATCTGTTAACGCATTTCGTTTACACAAATCTGCTTACAAAAATAACCGTTGTAGGTATTTACTGCTATTGACGTCTTTTTGTTTTGCTTCTATAGCGATTTTATGCTTTACTTTGGCAAGTGTTGGCTGCGACTCTGCGTGGTAATTAACTTCGCCAATTAAGCAAATTCAGGCCGAGTTTTTTATGTGAGGATTTACTTGCGTTTCCACAACCCTTTTAGAAATGCAAATAGCTGTTTGTTTATTTAGTGTTGCTAATTATTTATTAATTAAAGCGAGGAACGATTTGGAATTTGAAAATTAGAGAGTTAGGTCAGCAGAATTATAAATGGAACATTAGTTACTAAAACGGTTTAGGAAATATACGGGTTTAGGAAGAGAAGCTTGAATTTTTTATTATCATATTTGTAATTGTAGGTACTGGTACAAACTAATACCTACAATTATGCCGAGAACCACACATCAAGCTACCCGAAACTGTCAAATTTTCCCAACCTTGAACCTTATACTTTAGCTATAAAGTTGAAAATCTATTAAAGAAATTTGACAGATTGTAGTAGCTTCATGTGCATCTGTACATTATATATTTAATAAAATTAAATGTAAACATTAGAAAGAACGTAAAACGATTGAGAAATAATATTTAGTAAGAAACTTTCATGATACCAAGACACTTTAATATAGTAGGTAATTCGTTCACATATTTTTAAAAAAGAATATGAAAAATTGATTATTTGAAAAAATATGTGGAAATGAGAGAAGGAACGCTCGCGCCGCCACCGGGCGCGGCTCGTAATATCGCGATCGTGCTGATGGCATTCCGAAGGCACCTGACTGCTGACCTCTTTGCTTTTATCGCCATACTTTGAATAGCACCAGATTATAATAGTTATTATTAGGGATGAACTTGGAAATAATCGCCTCATCTGCCACAGATGTTTTTTTTAATAAATTTTAAGCCTCCCCGGCTTATTGCGCAGCAGTGGGACAGCATAACGCTAAACAAAATAAAAATTGTTAGTCATTACCAATTTACCCGGTTTAAGGCTCCTACAAACAGGCGCGACACGCGACTGCGCGACTTACGGTGCCTCTGTGCCGCGTGTCGTGTCGCGCCTGTTTGAAGGAGCCTTTAAGCGTAGTATTGGAAAGAATACCTATTGAAAAGAAATAGTGCTGCTTTTGCCAAAGAGTTGGACAAAACAGGTTCTTAACTACTAATATTAGTTTTTAATTTTCAATAGGTGTGAACTTGGTACTATGAAGTATGTACGTTGTGTAATACATAGACTCACCTCCTATTACATGAGACTTTAGCATAACTAGCGAAATGTGATTGTATAGACGCCAGCAATTAGTTCAAAATTTTCCCAATAAACTTTGAACCTTATGCTTTAGCGATAAAGTTGATAACCAATTAAAGAAATTTGACAGATTATAGTAGCTTGATGTGCTAGCGTCTGTACTATAGTCATGATCTATGTACAGTCACGAGCACTAATATGTCAACACCTGGCAACTTCCAGTTGCGATTTTTTAATTAAATAACGAATGAAACGTTGACATACGACACTACACAAATCTACGGGTTCGAAAATACTTTGTTCGTAATAAAATAAAATTTCATTCAAAACTAAAGGCGAAAATCGTCTTTGAATTAAGCCAAGTGTATACATACTTATGCTCGTGACTGTAAATTTCTTCAATATGAACAATTGTACCATTTGTAGATAATAAAGTTAGGGGTAGTCAGAAGCCTGAAAGTCTAAGAACCAGTCTTACCAAGGAGTTTCGTATAACCTAGTACTTAACAGGGTTGTGGAGATCAGATAAGCAGTTGCTCCATTTAAGATACTGGTATTCAGCTGCATCCGGTTAGACTGGAAGTCGACCCTAATATAGTTGGAAAGGGCTCGGTAGATTGGTTGTAGATAATATACTAAATACACAAAATAATGAACCATGCTGCATTATGTTGTGTATTTAGTCTTCAGAGTCTAACAATTTCTAACTCATTTGATACTTTTTTCTTCATACTTAATTAGTTCAAAATTAATTTACTAACAAGTAAGTATTAAATGACCTTCCATGCTGAGCTAAATTTGGTACTCATACAGGATGTAATGTAACCTACTCTATATATGTTTAACTTCCACAAAAGTTTGAAAGTTAATTAAAATTTAATCTCCCGTAAGCCATGATCCAACCTTAGTTTAAATGTTTTAAACTGTAAGTTAGTACCGAAATTAACTTCGAAATATCCTAGATAGGCTGACAAAGGGTAGCGTCAGTTCCATCGGCAAAGTGTCGAACTTCCATACAAACTTTTATCCACTACTTAAACTCTCCAGGGGATGAATCTTTCAAAAATCCTTTCTCATGTTTCTAGATCCAGCACTTTTGGCTGTGCATTATCTGTCAATGAATGAATGAATTATGAAATGCTATCAATTTGCCAAACTATGTATGTAAATCTTAGTGAACGTTAATTTTCATTCAATCTTTCTTTTCAGATGTTAAAATTATGACATGAATTTTATTATTAATGTCTAAAGCTTTAACTTACTAACCAATACTAAGTTATGACTAATAGGTCCCTTAAAAGATCATCTATCCTATTACACATAAATTACATGCAACAGGTGGTCATTACAAGCCGAAATATGAACATTAGGATTCTATGAAAAAATATTCTGTTTTTATGTTAGCTTAGGTATTCTGAATTCATATTATTCGGAAATTGTGTAGTACTTAGTTCTTGATAAGAAATTGATTATTTTATTTTATGCTCCCGAATTATTTATTTTTACTAGTTGATAAGCTGCCCAAAGTAAATGGTACCGGGCAGGTCATGTCGGCCGACTAACTGTGGGTCGGGTCCAAACAGCACACAACTGGTGCTCTGAGACAGTGAGGCGGGGTCGCGGAAGACCACGTAGGAGATGGCGGACGAGCTGGATAGGTTCCGTCAAAACTGGAAGGAGGACGCGCGGGCTTGCGAAAGATGGAAGGAGTGGAGGGAGGCCTTTGCCAAGGAGAAGGACAGCGTCGACTAATTTAAAAAAAAAGTTGATATTTATTGTTAGAGTAAACGGTACCGAAGTTATCCGTGGACGACTTTGCAACTGCATTATCCAGACAGCAACGAATTGCCGTATACACGACGTAAATCATTTTTAAAGTGGAGGCAACTTTGATTGATTTCACTACAAAAAATTTCTAGCATTGGATTATAGTTATTTAGTTTCGTTTTTAGGGAATCTACTTATATAGAAAAATATGCTCCGTGGGACTCACGCCTATTAGCGCATTGTTACTGTAGGTATTAAAATACTGACAAATATTAGTTATATGAACCGTTTTAACACAACATCACAAAAGTAAGCTTAGCTTAACTCGAGCGAACGTCTCTTTATATCGTCTTGCTCCTTTCACTAATCTTAAATGACATCAAGCTTAATTTTTCGATCACCCAACATAATAAAAAGACCACAAAGTGAAAATATTACTATATATTAATATTACTCGATATTCCGAATAAAAGTTGATAAAGACGATTCGAAGATTCATATTCCATTACGAATGCCGAATATTGCCCAAAATGGCCATAAACTGCTCAACCGACCTAATCACGTTTGATGTGTGGCAGGCAATTTCTTTGAATTTCGGCCCAAGGCATTATTTATGTCTGAATACAATATTATCGTCCCCGTATTGTATTACCATAATATAGTTTCGGGTTGACTTATTTTTTACAAATTCGGGGATGATTTTTAGCTTATTATTGCCTGCGATATTGAGACGGTTCGCAGAAAGTATGGCAACTTAAATAGGTTTTGTTTTATGTTAAGAAGATGATGATGTTGATGTGATACTGGTATGCAGCTGTATTCGGTTAAACTGGAAGCTGACCTCAACATCATTAGGAAAATAATAATAATAATCGTTTATTTGCATGAAATATGGTGCTTACAGATGCCATTATACAATTCATAGTACTTCATATTCCGCCTACTAAATTCAGCATGCAAATTTTGGATGTGCCATGATTCATAGTTATTGAATGATAGTTGTATTCATTAAAATTATGTTAAAAAAGTCAATACGATAAGAGATTAAAAATGTCAAAATAAGAATACAGACAAGTCAAAATTAATAAAATTACAGGAATGTCAAAATTAATTGAATTACAGAAACGTCAAAAAAGCTTAGTAGATGATAGATTGCAAGAAAGCCGACGACCTAACACTGATGATAAATGATCAACGTGATCTGTGGATACCAGCAATACTAAAGGCTTCTTGGCAGATGCGTTGCAATAAGAGATAAATGCCTGTAATTTTACACCTTCACCCAAAGGAACGGTTCTTGGCGCCAGAAGTAGGTACGGTGGTAGTCCTTCTCTGGAGCTTGCTATTAGTCAGGCTTCAACGATAGATAGATAGATTGAATACTCTTTATTAAGTACAAATGTTTTAAATTTTACAAGAGGTGACACAATTGGTGGTCTTATCGCTAAAAGCGAAAATTTACTACAAATAAATACATACCTAAAACATATACTTATCTATATAAATAAAAATATATACAATAATAATCAAAAAACAAGTGCAAAGAATATAAAAATTACGTTTAAGAAGAGGATAATCAGTTTTTTTTCATAATTTTAAAAATGGACAAAGTTAGGACACACCTTATTAAAAAAACATTCTGTAATCGTACTGCTTGATCTATAAAAGATTTATCATAGAGACTGGTGGAACGCATAGGCACACTACACACACTTCATATTATAATTAACAGTCCTCTGAAACATTGGCAGTGTAGTGTGAAGTATCTGGATGTTCAGCGATTCCTACTTGTTCTTCGAACCGCATTGTTGAAACTTGGTTTGTCGGTCCCGCATATTTCTCCGATCTGTATTTTGCCAAACCAAATAATTATATGCTGGTGAAGCTGCAAGTTTACTTTATACCATAATAGAGGCATCAAGATGTGGCCTTGAGTTTATTTTCGGTAAATACGTATATACTTGCATAGTTCGTGCATTATAATTGAAGAATGTAATTTTCAGCTTTGTAATAACATCGTCATTGTTGTCTACATCTCTTTTAATGTACTCTCCTATCGCAGGTATGCTGGCAGAGATTTCCTTATAAATAAGCATCACCTTTATATGTATTTTTCTCTTCCTTTCTTCTTTCTTCCTCATAGCTATGCGTGTACAGACGTCAGCACATCAAGCTACCCGAAACTGTCAAATTTTCCCAATCAATTTTGAATCTTATCCTTTGGCGATAAATTTGAAAACCTATTAACATAATGACTTTCTTCTTTATCATTAGTATTTCTGTAAGATGAAACTCCCAAAATCATGAAAGATGACTACAGGATTCCAATTCTAATTGCTTTAGGGCTGATTTTTCCAACGCCAGATAATTTAATCGGAGGAATAATTTTTAATTTTTGACAGATCTTCCATAAAAAAACTGCCAGAAGTCAATTTTATTCCACTAATAATAATCTTATCTATCCATTGAAAAATCAGGCCTTACGACAATACAGTCAAAATCCCAGTTCAAATTTCCATCTTATTGTTGCATTTTAGAAAGGATCTTCCTAATAATTCGTCTGTATTGTTAGTTCAAAGCGTTCGCCCTGCGCCATCCGAAAGGGTTCGCTTATAAGCCGTACTTACGTATACTTATAGTGTACTTATAGGAGTATTGTAGCTCGATCTATTGTGCTCCTAATGAGCAATCACCGCGACTCACTTCACGCAACTCCACTCTTTCAATAGATTTATAGACAACTTTGAATAGATGTTTTTATATGAGGGTAGTGCGTTCCATCGATGTTGCTTGGGTACTATTGTAATAGAGCTTAAAATATCAAATATCATCGTCTTTATAAACTAAAAACTGAATACTTACTTGACTTTAATAGACGCCTAACACTTTTTCAACTAAAGTAATAATTAATTTAACCACTCTGATCAGTATCCATAATGGTTGAATTATGCTAGTAAGGATACATACCTAGATACTTACTCGATAAGATATCACCCACACAGTGAAACCGATATTAACCTAATTGAAAATCAATCGCTGTAATACATGCTTGGCATACGCCTTATCGATGCAACACGATGGCAGTATATACCTACATTACGTCGTTTCAACGTAGGTACCTAGCATCATATTATACAGTCGATGTGTACCACGTAAGGCATATAATGCAGGAACGTGTGTTTTTCCCACGATTTTCTTTGCAACGATAACGAAAACACATTAATCAGTTACTGAATTCGGAAAAATAAATCGAAAAACCCACATTTCGCATTAAAAGATATCAAAGAGAGCGTTCCCAGCAAATTGATATCATAAATCTATAAACAAAATATAATGTTATTTAGTAAAAGGAAACGGAAACGTGATATGATATGAGGAGCGTAATTGCTCTTTAGCGTTATCCTCAATCAAGCGATGTGTTGCTTAGAGAAAAAGAAAAACAATAGGTACTCAATATATAATATCAATATAGACTTCTTGAAGACAACCTTTTGGTTTCGAAGTTCGAAGAGAACTAATTTAGTTTATTCAATGTGGTTTTAAGTGTTAACCAAGAAGTTTGGATGAGAGAAATCGTAAATAAAAACCGCCCATAGTACATGTTAGATGATGTGAACAAAAGTCTCCTGGAAAACTGTTTCGTTCCTGTCAAATACGAGGATTATAAGAGCTTATGTTGAGAATCACAACGAGTTGAAATGTTGAATGGAGGCAATCAGCCCTACCAGTTGCCGCTGAAGGGATGAAGTATGCAGCACTCCTACAGCTTTATGCAGCGCCATATTTACAATGCACTATTTCGAGTTTTGAATAGCATGGGGCGTTTTAGGAGCATTGATATTTTCTCTTTTCAGGAAGTTCTTTAGAACAAGTTACACATTGTGTCCTCTGATTAGCTATATATAGTTTAAATACCTACATAATATTTGAGCTAACTAGACTTCTCTGGTTTGTAATGAAGGGGAAAAGCCATTCTTAATCCTCTAATTTCAAGTAGTTAAGTACACAACTACAAAAAAATTTAGTTCTACAAAATACTTTTTATCAAAAATCTATTTCATTTTTTAATTCGAAGCTGATACTAAAGACCAAAGCTTTTAAGAGACGTTAGTTAAAGATGATGAACATAGTAACTGATCAGATTATCTGTGGAACCAGTAAAGCGCTACATTGGGACAAATCGCTACATTCCGCTTTATGCAGCGCTGCACTAAGTAACTAGGAACTACAATTTACCTGCATTCAAAGTACTTAAGTAATCTAAGATATATGAAGATATTAACTTGTTTAAATAATCCTACAGACATACATAATAAATACTTCTAGATATTACGACTAACTTTGGCTGTATTTAAGCATTAGGCATACGTCAATTAAACTATGCGTTCTCACCTATTTGGGTTGGTATTGTAAAACACACGTAAAACGGAGGCATAACAGATAAAACTATAAAACCCGCAATTACAAACGCTCAAAATTTAGTCGCAGTCCAAAATCTTGTCAATAAGAAGGAAAATTACTTAAGTACTTACTAGTCTTTTTGACAGATTCAGGGCTGATTTTTCAATGGACCGATAATTTTTATTCGTGGAATAAAGTTGACGTCTGACAGTTTTTGTAAGGAAGGACTGTCAAAAATGTTAAATTATTCCTCCAATAAAGTTATCTGGCGTTGGAAAAATCAGCCCTAAATCTAAGATTAGAACGAGAGAATGCGAATGTTTTTAAAAATACGGGAATTGTCCTTGTAATCCCAAACACATGTATCTTGGATACCTATTGCTTTTGTTGTACTTTGCTAGTAACATAACTATGGATGCATTACCAGACTGGTTTCCTGCAATTCAAGCCAAAATGTAACGAAAGCCATAATCGCAAGGCGAACGGCAGCCACTCTTTAGTATTTTACGACTTTTCAAGAAAAGTGACGGTGTACGTCTATTCGTGGCTGCATTGAATGAAGTTATTCAACTGCAACTGCACCATTAAAGGGCTTCATCGCTGAACGACCGTCGCTTTGTAAAGCGATGTTTTGGTATTTATTTTCAATAGCCTCTATAATGCAATAGTTACTAATTAGATGGCAGGTTTCCATTTCATACTCGTTTTTGTGTCTTTTGTTTTATTTCCATATTCATGTGCTTTCTATATTGATGTGAATAATCTATGCTGACATTAGCTCAACACATGCAATTATGATAATTGTTTATTGGTTACTGGGTAATGGATAAATGTAAATTATCGTAAAATTGAATGCTTATTTAAATCATCAGGCTTTATGAATTAATGAAATCTATGGGACATGTTTACCAACACGTAAGTGCCTACTCTGACTGTAGTTAAAATTATGTAATACACTAGCTTCTGCCCACGACTTCGTACGCGTATTTCGAGGTATTCCACTCAGAGCACTGATTTGAACCGCACTTAGACGAACCGCACCTGAGCCGACCCCCAGCCCACCGCGTCGCATCCTATCGCCTGCTCACGCTATCAATTAGTCTTTTTTTTTCCGGATGGGAAATCATCAAATGACCCCTCTCGCTCTGGGTGGAGCGAAAGGGAGTGTCAGACACTTACTAACTAAAACCCACCCGTGTTCCTTCCTTAGCCCTTATCAATTTGTCTTTGCTTAGGGTTCTTTCCGACTTCTTTTCATTTTGCTCGACTCCTAAGAATCGAAGCGTTAAATAGCTTGCTTTCCTCAAGTATTGGGCTATCAAAAAGATTGATTTCAAATCTGACTGGTAGTTTCCGAGATTAGCGCGTTCGAACAAGTTAAGGCTCCTTTAAACAGGCGCGACATGCGATAAAATCGCGCGCGACACAAAGGCACCGCAAGTCGCGCAACGAGCCGAGCGGTGCCTTTGTGTCACGCGCGATTTGCGTCGCGCGTCGCGCCTGTTTGCAGGAGCGTTTATTCAGCTTTATTATTCGTATTATAATATTATATTATTATTAGCATAGATAGATATATATAGACTGATAAGTTTTGATATGTTACCTATACCTGACCAAAATGATATTAAATCACAATCAAATAATATCAATCAAATAATAGGTAAGTAATAATAAACCTTCAAGAATTTATAGGAATTAAAGATAATGAAAGTAAGTTTCACTGAGCATTTTGCTGGAACCCTTTAAACGTTTTTTGAGTAAATTTATAATATCTACCTGTCGGGTAATTACCTACGAATAATACCTAATTACGCTAAGTTATCTTTAGATTTAAAGGGGCTTTGCTGAACAACTAATTATTATTTGAATCATACTTAACCATCATAAAACTTGTAAGAAAAGTTTGTATACAAAGTTGACCTTATTCACAACAAAGCTTTTAGGAATATTTACACTATATTCTTCGTTATTTAAACAAACAAACAGTTTTTTTTCATGTTGACGAACAAATAAAAGTCGTTTTGGTAGTTTATGTATATGGAACTCTGAACTCAGAGAACAGGAACTTAAGACTTATGTTTTTTTTTTTCAACAAAAGCAACCGTTTCTGAAAATTGCCAAAATAATTAAAATTAAACAGTATAGGTAAGTAAATTAAATCGTTAGAATAATTTATTAAATCGTTAGATTTAATTTATACATTCTCCATACCGAGTCTATACTGAGAATAGTAAGACTACACAATAATAATAGCGTCAAGTCTCTATGACGTCTACCAACCCGCACTGAGCCCGTGTGGTAGATTTCAGCCCACTCCCTCTCGAACAGAGAAGACCTGTGTCCCAGTGGTGGGAACATTATAAGTTGATTATGCTACGCTATATAAGTCTCTTCCTGCGACATTGTGAGTGTCAGAAATGTGAAAATTAAACAGAAATACGACCATCTTTTGACACGGTAGGGTGAATCTACGATTTAAATCTTTGTGTCACAAAGACTTTTAGCTTACCTACACAGATGTTTCATAATTGCAGAGATCTTTATAATTTTGTTTCTATTCCCTTAAGGCAAAGGATACTTGATAGATGTACCTAACTATCAAATTAACATTACCAAGATCCAATATCTCAAGATAAGCACTATAATTTTATAATTTCTTTATTGCCATAAAAACAGGTTACAAAAATAAATTTAGACCCTGGCTCCAGAGCTAGGTTAGGGTACCTGTATTTCAGGAGCCAGTGACTTCTTCCATTTAGGTTACAATCATGCAAGTTTTATGCAGCCTAAGGTGATTAAACTAAATAACTTAAAATTAAGTCTATTAGCAAACATTTAAAAAAACATTTAAAACATTTAAAAAAGTAAAATATTATCATCAAATCAAAAAAACTAAATTAGAACAAAATCAGGATTTAAACAAAATAGATTAAAAATTGGATTGAAAACAATAATAACATTGCGACAAACAAAGAAAATTAATACAAAAAAACAAAATTAATACAAGTTACAATAAAGTTAGGATTAAACAAAATTAAATTAGAACCAGGGGATGCAGGTAAGTGAGTGTGCATGAGTGCGTTTGTGTGTTCGTGTGTGTAGGTAGTGTGTGTGTGAATGTGTGTGAATACCATTGAATTATGTTCTTATATATTTATGTTGATTGCAGTAAATTTTCAGTTGCGTTGTAATCCTGTGTCAGTAGCCAAATCTTTACCTTCTTTTTTGTTTCACGAGTGGTGAGGGGATTTATGTTTAGGATTTTGTTCAACTTATTATAAAGAAAAATGGCAAGATATACCCGCTGTCGCCTGGCGGACGCCGTGCGACAGCGTAGAGGCAAGCAAACGTTTGTTATGGTGCGCTTCTTATTATGTTGTGTATTATAAGGTGTAATACTGTGTTGCTTGCTAACAACTTGCAGAATATAATTCTGTCTTACTGTAAGTACCTCACACTTCTCGTATAAGACTCTGGTGGAAAATCTAAAGGGTCTGAAAGTCATGACTTTAAGTAGAGATCTTTGGGCCCTTTCTAGTTGAATCATAAAAGTCTTGCATCCACCACCCCACACTACTTCGCAGTATCCCACGACTGACTGCACAAGCGCATAGTACACAGTGCGAAGGAGTTCGAAGTCGGCTACATGTCTAAGTTTTTTAAATGCCCAAATAAGTTTTCTTATACGCGTTGTGGTGAGGTCTATGTGTTGACGCCAGCCAAGCCCTTCGTCCACAATCACACCAAGGTATTTCACATATGTAGACTTAGTGATAGCTGCGCAAGAGCATATCGTTGAAGAAGCCAAATTGCATACATGAAGTCTAATATTAAAATTGGTAGGTTTAATTTTAGAAAAAGAGAATTGGAGAAATGTGGATTTGGAAAGGTTCAAAGTTAGGCGGTTAGATCTAAGCCAATGGCTTACCTTATGCAGTCCCAGTTCGGCGCTTTGTCGAACTTCGTCCCAGGTCTCCCCATGAAATATTAATGCCGTATCGTCAGCGTAGGTAAAGATCTTGCCGTTTAACAGTGGCAGCTGACACAGGTCATTTATATAGATCAAGAAGAGACTCGGGCCAAGAATACTGCCTTGTGGGACGCCAAAGGTAACCCTAGCATCAGCGCTAACGTAATCTTTTATTTTAACTCTTTGCGTACGGTCACAGAGAAAATCCTTAAAGATGTTTAGAGAATTCCCGCGAACACCGATCTTATCCAACTTGTCCACAAGGTAAGGAATCATGACGGTGTCGAAAGCTTTGGCCAGATCGAGAAATATGCCGACGCATTTCTGTTTTTGATCTAATTTAAGTGTGACGTGATCTACCAAATTACTCACGGCATCTTCAGTGCTCTTTCCCGACCTAAAGCCAAACTGAGCTTCTGACAGTATCTTATTGTGTTGCAGAAAGTTTGTGAGCCTTTTGTTTAAAACTTTTTCTAGTATTTTAGATAGAGTCGTAAGAACTGAGATGGGCCTGTAGTTTCCAACAACGTCCTTCTTCCCTCCCTTGTGGACAGGAGTAATAAGGGACTTCTTGAACACTTTCGGGAAAATACCCTGGATCAGACAGATCTCAATTAGTTTAGTCAGATGAGGGACTATAATATGTCTAGCAAATTTAAGAAACTTGGCCGAAATAGAATCCCAACCAGTAGCACAGTCGTTCTTGAGGTTCATAATCAACGCATCAACTTCGTCTTCGTCTGGCGGAAGTAACACGATAGAATTTGAGACAGGGTTTATGTCAAATTTATAACTATTTTGAGCTGGTGTTATATTATCTGCTAGCTGCTTACCAATATTAGCGAAGTAGGTGTTTATCTCCTCTACAGCACCTGAACCACTTTTCTCAGGGACTAAAAGGTGGTCCCCAGCAGTTTTTTGTTTAGAGGTACTGATAATGGATTTAACGGCATTCCATTTATCTTTATTACATTTTGCATTTTCAAGTAAAGATTTTTCGTAATTCCTTTTTAACTTTTTCAGGAGAGCGTTACAATAGTTTCTATACCTTTTGTATATCAGTTCAGCAGACGTATTTTGTGGGTTTTTTGAAAGATGTTTGTGTAGTTTATCTCTGTGGCGGATACATCGCAGTAAACCAGGGGTAAGCCAGGGTTTAAGCAATCTTTTCCTGCAGGGTCGAGTAATTATGATCGAGTGTAGTGTTAATGCATTTGTGATATGATCAACAAAAAGAGCGGCGGCATCATTTGCGTCAGAATCACAGTTGATAAAGGAAAAATCAACAGCTTGCAAGTGTGCAACGGCAGCATCATAATCAACTTTCTTGCACACATTGCTTCTGCCGATGTCAGGATTTGGGCAACAAAGGCTTAGAAGGACTGCGGCGTGGTCAGTCACGGTCGAATCTATCACAAAGGCCGCAGCAGAATAGGATGTGTTTAACATAATATGATCAAGACAGTTTGCAAGCCTTGTTGGATAAGTGTGTGCCGGAAGTAGCCCTAGTTCAGCAGTTAAATTTAGGTAAGATGCACTGTTACTGTCTGTATTGTTCAATTTAATATCTATATTGATGTCGCCAGCAATAATCACATGTTTGGCTTTAATTGGACGTATGATAGTTTCTAATGAGTTGAGGAAGCTGTTAGTGCAGTGTGTAGATGGGGATCTATACACAGCTAATATGTTAATATTAGGGTAAACTTGAAGCAACAGAAAACTAGCATCGTTCGAATTAGGTTCTTCAACAGTGCATTTTATATTTTTCCGGACATAAATAACGATGCCACCATTTTGATTAAGCCTAGACTTAGAAGAAAAAGATTCGTAATTTTCAATAATAGGAATAGGTTTATGTTCATTAAGCCAGCATTCAGTGAGGATTATAATGTCGATGTTGAAAGAGAATCTGGCTAGTTGTGCCTGAAAATTATCGAAGTTCTTGTAAATACTGCGAATGTTTTGTGTTATAATTTTCAAAGATTTCATCGATCCATGTAACACAGCATTACAAGTTTCAGGGTCACAAATATGACTATTTGCCACAGAGATAGTATCTAAATCAGATAAAATTGTATTGGAATTATTAGCCATTGGGAAAAGAATTTAAAATTATGTCACATACAATCGGTGATTTATTAAATAAATATTTGTGATAAAGGAATGCTTGAAATGGTTTAGAAATGGTCTTCCACTTGGTATATTTGCAATGATATTTTTTATGCAGTATTAATTGGTATACGTGATTGGGTGTGTGGATGTGAAATGTATAATTGTGTTGTAGTGTGCACTGAAAATGTGTGTGTTTGGGTTCAGCAGATAAGCTACTATAATTAACTAACATCATTTTGACTAATATCAGTAGATTACAAGACCTTATATAAATAGTACAATTGAGAAAGCCTGAGCTAATCGATAGTCATTTATCCAGGCGAAGGTTATTTATGTCAGATTCGCTCTTAATCAATATTTGCTTATCGCCTTCAATTTTCCGTAGGAAAACTTTTCCGAATGATGTCCAGCAAAACTTGTACCCGTTATCCTTAGCATAGTTTCTAGCGAGGTAATAAAGTCGTTGAGCTTTAAGGGTCAGGATTTCTGTGATATATATTGGTTTTGATGGACCTTCTTTCTTAATGTGGGTTGTGTTCAATTTGTTATGGCTGTTATTTTTGTTGAATTGACGTAAGTTTCTTATTATGCTATCCTTTGTTGTTGTGGTAGTGAAATCAACCATGACAGTGGAATCGCCATCCTTTTTTTTCAGACGGTAGACGTCTTTTATATCTTGGCGCTGCAGGTGGGTTTTCAGAACGCTTGCCGTTTGTGTGATAACGTTGCATAAGTCTTCCTTTGTTTCACCTTGTTTTTTTGGGATGTTCTTAATCTCAATTTTAGACGAATTCATCGCTCGTTCGAGGTTTTCCACTCTCTCCTCAAGCTGATTAATGTAAGAGCGGTCAGCTTTTCGTTCCGCTTCCAAATTTTGCAGTTTAACTACCATATCATCATATTGTTTTGAGATATGGTCAACAGAATCTTTGATTTCAGCATTTTGCACCTTGATTTCAATCATGGCCGTTTGAATCGATTTCAGCTTGCTATCTGTTTGGGTTGTGTGAGATTTTAATAGTTCACGAATCTCCTCCATGAAGGCTGTGCAATCGTTATCACGTTTGCGCTTGCGAGAATTCACATTATCAAGTTCGCTAGCGGATAAAGGTACTATGAATAGCTTCCCAATGATTTTAATCTTCGTTCAACCCCTAATAAAATAATGTTCTATCTATTTTATGATGACATTTTATATAGTGTGCTTACATTACTGGGTTCCTTTGTAAAAGGTGAGCGTGGAACTCTTACAAATCCGAATGCTTATTTATGTGGTTGTCGGACGAAATTATCTACGAAATTGGTTGGTGTTTTTGGCAGAACTTTGTAAGACAATGTTTAACTATAATTAGATTATACAGGCCCGCGCGGGGCGCGCGGTGCGGCCGATGAGAAAATGCATTTTTGACACCTGGCAGTTTTTTACAAATGAATAGGTACGTATTTTGCGAATTTGATCTTTATAAGCTCCTAGAATGGACGGACTTTCAGGTGTCAGGAACGCAACAACGCAACGAACGACGGCCTGACTGTGATTTTGAGTTCATTGTAGATATTTTAGGTGACGGTAAGCAATAAAAATAACACTTTTGTAATTATTTCTTATCTGTCGTGTCATGCAAAACGATACTTTATTGCTATTAAACCTCGTGAAAGATTGCAAAAAATTGAAAGTCATTATACCTACTCCGAATAATTGCTAGCTATATCCGAACCACAATGCTATCTGCAATCTAATTTAATTGTTCTTATGTCGCACTGTGTAACATAAGACATGGGAAAGGTTAAACAAACGCAAAGGGGTTGCACAAGCTTACCCACATTAAAAAAAAAAAACAAATTATGTAATTGCTAAGCTCTAGTTATTTTCCTTGTTACTAAGCAAACTCAGTACCTATCTAACATTACGAGCAAGGAAAACAAATGTTTATGAAAACATTGCAACATGCGTTCCATTCCCTTCCCTGTGATCTCCGTTTATTAATGCCGCAATTAGAGAAGGAAACACTTTCAATTAATTGCAAAAAGTAGTAGACTATAAAACTGATTGCGCTTACAAATTATGGCTACGGAGAGAATAGGTACCTACTTATAAAGTGTTTTCTAAGAGAAACCAATAAATTGTTATTGTTAGTAAAAGCATTATGGTTGGTTCTACAATACCGCCTTTTATTACAATTCAAATTATAATACCTACATTCTATCTGGACTACAGACATTGTTTAGTCCTAATCAATTTCCGTGTGTAAGTTCTTCAACAAAAGATATACCTACACAATACATCCATACTAATATTATAAATGTGAAAGTGTGTCTGTCTGTCTGTTACTTCTTCACACTTAAACCGCTCTGAACCGATTTAGATGAAATTTGGTATAGAGATTTATTTTCTCATTTATCAGATTAAATTTCAATCGACAACGTCTATCGGTTTCTTACTAAACTTCAACTATATTCGACGATCCTGCATACTTATCTCTTTTGTTGTCTGTACCTATGAAAACATAACATTTTTCATACATTATAATGCCGCAAAAACCTACGTCGGCTTTCAATAGAAACTCAAGCCAAACTCAACACTGTTCCACAATCTACCCTTTAACGTTACAGGTGATTGAAATAACATCCTTATTGTAAAGTGTCGGTGGTTCAGTCGGATGCAGGCGTGTGCAGAAGTGTGCAGGCAGGGGTTGAATCAGCTTCGGATGCAGATACGGGCTGTCTGTGCAGCTTCCGTGTATACACGTACCTACTGCCTGTTTGAACACCAGTTTGTTTGTTGACAGTGTGTTTGTTACAGGATTGTGTGTTTATTGTGATGGTTTATTTACGTTAAATTTAATTAAATGCACGGTATACTGTATACTCATATTTGTAATGCATCTGAATTTTCCTAACCATTTAACAGTGATATGTCATTAGCGAATAGTTCTAGCAAAGATCTATATATTTACATTTGTCATCTATTACCTACATACATTCAAAAGGACTTCTGTAGGTATGTTTTCCTGCTTCGCATAAAACAAGAATCAATGAACACATACGTTGACTAAAGTATACTTGTAACCCCACAACTAAAATCATAAAGCTGTAACTCCAACCACCCACCCATAAATAAACAAATCAACCCTCGCGCATATCCTCCCATCATCGTCCCCTGGCGTCTCTATTCGCTTCAATTCATTCATTATAACACGATTAGTCAACTGCGACGCCAATGGAACGCCTATCTGTATATGAAGACAGACAGACAGACAGACAGGCAGGCACTCGCGGTTGTCGCGAAATTAAACGGAAATCGAACGCTGCGGCTTGTGACCGCCTCTGAGTGGGCCATTGTATACAGGGCTACACATAAATAGGTACCATTGTATACCCGTTTGCAGTATCGAGGTTCATCGGTTAAAAGGTTTTATTTATGTGTGTGCTGACGGCAAATGAATCGGACTGGCCGGTAATACGTTTCAGTATGTTTACAAACAAAATGGAAATACAACGCGAAGAAGTACTGAAACTGATAAACCACAGGTCGGATGAATGGAAATCAATGATACCTAATAATTACTTTCTCATTTTACAATTTAACTGACAGATAAATAGATTGCATTTGTCTCAAAGCACTATTAATTAAGTCGAGGTTTTCTCGCAATGTTTTAATTACCGTAAGTTTTTAAAAAATATAAGAAAATCTTGAATGTTATTGATTTGCTCAGTACACCCGCAAATAGCACTATAATGAACTTTGTTCATTGTATTTTACTTTATAAATTGCTTATTTGGGAAAGAAAAAGCTAAACATTCATAAAAGTACAACAAAGGATTAACCAAAGCTCATCACTTTCACTTTCGAATTTCAATTCCGAGTTTATGTTTGACTAAATATTTTGACAAATAAATGAATTGAATTGTAAAATTGAATTGAATTAATTACAAACGAACAAATTGAATTGCTCTTACCAACCTACAATTGGTATGTTTCCAAATATCCAATAAATTCGGTAACGCTAGACTGTAGTGTCTGTTAATAATTTCACATCGGTGTCAAATTACTGGATGCTGAGTGTTTCCTGTGTTATGTTTGCACTGAATTTAGTCAGAAACATCTCTCGTTTTACTATGTAAACTGACTAAACTGACACTCACTGAAAGCTGTTTGACTGTTTGATATTTTGTGTCGTTATTATACCTAATGAAATGTCTAAACTTTTGTCTGGCAGCATTCAGGATTCCGCACACCTAATGAAACGTCCGAACGATGTTTGGACGGGACGTGTCCACAGAATCTACACAACAAAAAAGTTGTTAGGAGTCTCCCATCACGTCGCATTCCCGCAGATCCCGCCCGAGGGACCTATTACAATTTTCACATCCCCAAATGAGTGGACGGAGTGCGAGACTACCCACTGCTTTAATGCGAACTTTGGGACCTTATTCTATTAAGGCCGACATGACGTTCCTGCACACTACGTGACAGCGTGCAAAACCGCCTTAAGCCCGCATTGTGCGGGAGTGGGGGGCAGTCGCCTCCTTCTGCGAAGCAGTCATGCTAGCGAAGGAGGCGGCGGGACGGCTGAGGGAGAGAGCCTCCCGTCCCAGCCGCCGCGGGAGACGCTCCGGGCGTCGGGAGCCGCGCGACGACTCCCGACCACCGTAGGCGCGGGCCTGCGGGCGGAGAGTAATGGGTAGCTCACCGTCCGATCAGGACCAGGCCCGTGCCGGACGGCGCGTACGTGTTCCACGCGCGCCTCAAAGAGATGTCAGCATTAAAAGGAGGGGCCCGTAAGGGCCGAAGCCTGCCGGGTCAGCGGGATTGTCCGAAAGGGTTACCGCTGGCCCGGAACATAAAGGGCGAAGGAAGGAACACGGGTGGGTTTTAGTCAGTAAGAGTCTGACACTCCCTTCCGCTCCACCCAGAGCGGGAGGAGTCATTTGATGATTTCCCATACTGAAAAAAAAAAAAAAAAAAAAAAAAAAAAGCCCGCATTGTGCCATTGTGCCAAGCTAAGAAACTAGTTTAAGTTTGCATAGATAAAATCGATAAGTTAAGTGCAACTCGACTCGTGCTATCAAATGTGGGAGTCGTTTAAGCCGATTTTATTATTTTACAAATGTACTTAACTGAGCTTTTAGGTTAGTTCGACTTGGGTAGTTTGTTCAAAGAAACAAATGGAGGGTAGGTATTATAGAGAATTCTGCTTGCATTATGAAGGTTTTTGCGGTAATGCCAAGTTAACTATAGGTATTTTCTTTTAGGTAAGGTATATAAAGTTTCAATGTCTGGGCCCTGTTTTTCTGAACGTTTGAATTGAAAGGCACCTAGCCTTTTGAGCTATCCTTTATTTATTTTGCCAATTACATAAATAATTCACTAAATCTTGTCTTTGAGTACCTACCTATATTTTTTTTGAAAAGTCTCCTAGCTCTGTTACAAGAAAAACCGAGTTCATGCCAAAAGTAACCAGCAAAAATAGTACAGATGTAGATTTCTTAAATAACAATAAAATCAGCCTATTATTATCTCACTGCAGGCCAAAGACCTCTTCATACAGAGAAGACACGAGCATTGATCACCACGCTTGCTCAAGTCGGATTGGCGATTACAGACTTAATTATATTATAGTCCGCGCGGAACTAGTTGGCCGCGCCTTGTGTGGGGACGGGGGTGAGGGAGGCTGGGTTGCCTGTAGTTCGCAAAGCACGTACTGAGTAATGACAAAGCGCCACCGCCCCTCCACTCCACCGCTCACATACCTAAGGCGCAGCCAACTAGTTCCGCGCGGACTATAACTATAAGTCCGGATTTCTTCACGATTTTTTTCTTCACCGATGTGAGGGAAGAAACCTGTTGAGTAATGTTCAAGATAAACTCAAAACGTATGTTTGATTTGAAAAAGTAATATTAGTACTGGCCCGGATTTAAAAACCCACAACCTCGTGCACGAGAGACGAGGTCTACGGCAAACCATACACATTTCTTATAAAAGAAATAAAAAATATGCTTAAACGAAAGGTAGAAAAGGAAAATAAAATACATAACGCCAAAAAAAGTGTACGTTTTCCTTATCAGCGCGTTACCAACAACACGACCAAGTGAAAAACATTGTGTATTTGGTTGATAGCGACAATTGTTTACGCCCACTTTATTTGCCATCTGTATTTCTGTTTTGTGTACCTACTGCGTGAAAAAAAATCTCGAAAACCCTTAACTCCGTCGATGTCGGCGGTCTAACGCTAACCTTTCTACAGTCCCTAGTCCTAACGTTTCCTATTCTCTTGTTACAGCAGTGCGAGCGTCCCCTGAGCCGCGGCGGGCCCCCAGCATCCTGGAGCCGCCGCACCGTGTGGACTTCACCAACGATACCGGAGCCCTGCTCAGCTGTGCCACCAGAGGAGACTACCAGGTGAGGTTAATTATATAAGGTATCCAATTTTAGTGTGCAACTTTTTCATTCGAATCATACTCGCGGTTGAATTAAATTAGCTAGCGAAACTCCACAGAGGAGATAGGTATCGATATGTAATAACGATAAATGGGGTTTTTTTCTAGAGCTGTAATTTCAAATGGCCTATACCACCAGTAGTCGTTGCCCCGTCATCAGCTGTAGTACCTAGTTTAGAAATTTTTTTTGTTTTATTTTGTCGTCATTAGGTTAGATCACTTCTATGGAGTTTCGCCAGCTAATATAATTTGATACTTTGTATAGGCCATAAGGTTAAGTGGATAAAGACTTTTATGTCTTTTATGAGACTTTTGTAATTTTGCTTACGAGTCATTTTATTTTACTGAGTTAGACATTATCACTTGTAACATCGCCTTGGAATGACTCTACGAAGGTGTTATAATTGTAATTTAATAAATGTCCAGGGCTGCATGCCAATCGAACTTGAATTGAACACCTCAAAACGAATTCAACATAATATTATTACGATATCGCTAACTAGTAACTACTATAGTCCGCGCCGAACTAGTTGGCCCGGTCTTGGGTGGGGACGGGGGTGAGGGCGGCGGGGTTGCCTATTGTTCGCAACACACGTACTGAGTAATGACAAAGCGCCCCCGCTCCTCCGTCCCACCGCTGACATACCTAAGGCGCGGCCAACTAGTTCGCGCGGACTATAGTTACCGAAGCCGAAACTCAGCTGAATTTCCAATTTCAGAAGTAAGTCACATTTGGGTATTTGTTTATATTATCATTAGTAGGTGTATTTACGAAGATTGCTCGTCTTAATGTCCTATATGAAAAAGTTTACAAAGCAAATTACGTATTTTAACAAGACGTCTAAAAATAATGAGTCCTATTTTACTTTGATAAACTAATTTAAGAAATAATACTGGGATTCTAACTTTGTTAGACAACGCCGTTGTCATTTTAAACGTATTAAAGTAATTAAATTAAAAACGAAAATTGGCTGTAAAAGCAAGAATCTTGAAATTATTTATTTAAACTTTAGGGCAGAGAAAATTAGGCACATTTAACCGCACGCCTATTCTATTACGCAAATTATATTTTTCCGACGTAAAAAATAAAAATGTCAAAGAGTTTAGCAGATAAGGTAGATCATTATCATTTTCACCGCGGGACCGTAATCAATCACTTATCGTCAGGTATACCCATTAGTCATCCCTAGCTTTTGCCGATAAAGATAAACGAGGTACCATGTAATTGTTTCGCGCTGAACAAAGCGAACTCGCCAACTTACCGCAAAAACCACGTAACAAAAAAAAGCGGCTAAATGCAAGTCGGACTCGCACACGAAGGGTTCCGTGCCACCGTACAGTATTTAACGTCACATATTTTATTATTTGGTGTTATAGCGGCCATAGTATTGAGGGGCTAGTGGCTATAGTCCGCGCAGAACTAGTTGACCGCACCTTGGGTGGGGACGGGGGTGAGGGCGGCGGGGTTGCCTATTGATCGCAATGCACGTACTGAGTTATGACAAAGCGCCCCTCCGTCCCACCGCTCACATACCTAAGCCGCGGCCAACTAGTTCCGCGCGGACTATAAGTAATAACAGCCGCACGGTTCGATTTATCAGGTTAAGCTAAGCTTGCCATGGTGGGTCTGTGGATGGGTGACCATCTTTACATACCAAGGACCCTCCGTGCCTCGGAAAGCACCTTCAGGTCCCGGTTGCCTATCGTAGGTTTTTGACAGTTGTTACCCGTCGTCAGAAGGCCGAAAGTCTGACAACCTGTCTTACCAAGGGGTTCGTATTGCCCAGTAACTGGGTTGCAGAGGTCAGACAGGCAGTCGCTCCATGTAAAATTCTGGTACTCAGCTGCATCCGGCTAGACTGGAAGCCAACCCCAACATGAGAAAAGGCTAGGCAGATGATGAGCGGCCATAGTATTACACATTCTGAGAAAATTTCAAGTGTCTACCAATTACGGTTCATAAGATACAGCCCTGTAACGGACTAACGGATGGACATGACATGGATCCGTTAGCCGTAGTAATAGGGTCCCGTTTGCACCCTTTGGGTACGGAACCCGGATTACCGATCCAAACAAAAAGATCAGAAGTTCGGTTTTCGTATTACGTTTTATTGGGAATAGGTTCATATTGCATAATACCGTTCCTTTGTACCGTAGGAATCAAATGAGGAGCGTGTAACTAATGGAGTGAGGCGCAATAACAAATTGGAGACAGTGGGCGACTAAACGGAATATTTCCCAATTTGTTTTCTCCCTCGTAATTCTTTCGCAAAAGAATAAACAAAATCCTTTTCGGCCGGATATTTTATCGCGTCGTCGTAAGATATTCATGTCAACTTGATCCATTTACTTATTGAATGCTTTTATATATTATTATATACGACGTATATATTTTATATATTTTTGGATATTTCTCTCCGCTTTTTGTTTGGTCTAGTGGTCGCAAGGGCTACTGCTGAGCATGAGGTCCTGAGTTCAATTCCCAGGTCGAGCAATGTGTTATTGGGTTTTCCATTAGAAATTTCTCAGTAGTAGCCCGGAGTCTAGTTTTGTGCTCTCTTTTTTTTGTTTTCTGCATTTTTTATTACATAGGAATTAAACTTATCTGGCGAAATGCGGGTGTACTATAGATATAACTCTGTCTAAACTTCGTGGATTACAATGTTATAAATGGATATTTCTCTACTATTTTTGTTTGGTTTTTTCTATACAATGAAAAACCGCGGAAAAACTTTCCACTTTTAATAAATTGAATTTAGCTCGCAGTTCTATTGCGATGTTTTTGGACAAAATAGCTTTTGTTTGGGGATGGATGGTCTCAATAAAAAACATTGTGTAATATATTTAAGAGACGCGTGTAAAAAAACCGATTAATTTGATAGCTAGATAGGGTTAGATAGGAGGGGGGTTAGGGGGATAGGGTTAGGGTTAGATTAGTTTTATTTACATAACATTGTGAAAACGTCTGTTTTGATATTTGACTTTTAACAAATAATTTTCAACAAGCTGAATCACGTCAACTTTACACTGTAAATAGAAATTAAACTTAAAACTAACAATAAAATATATAGATAATATATAAGTATATAGTAAAAATAGGGAAGAGATCATTGGGCATCAAAAAATTTGTCCGCTTCGCTGTCAATGGGATAACTGTCCAAAAGGCTGGCAGCATTGCCACTGCTGATTCTTTGGACTAAAAATCACGTCGTAGGTACCTTTTCAATGAAGTCTTCTGCTACTGTCAGCACACCAAAAAATCGTCCAAATTAACCAGCTTTTCACGAATTTTCATTCCCCGAATATGTAAGTAACGTAATACCCAATGCCTTTATATGTATTTTGCTTCCAGGTATTTCCAAGAATCGCATATCATAGAATGAAATATAACGCGCAGCTTCGCTTCCTGTACCAATCTGATTTAGTATTCACAAACCAGCTTCCCCAACTCAAATATAAATAAACTTTTTCCATTCGACAGAGTTCGTAAGTTTACGGTCACAGACCCAACAGGGAAATAAAGATGTACGTAATGGGAACGTTTTGTTCGTGTTGTTTTGTGCTTAGTTAACTCATCTTTGCTCATTACGTTAATGAGTTGCGCTCACTGAGATGTTACGCAGAATCGCAGATGATACTTAGTATCGAAAAAACATTGTGAAATCCTTTTTATATGTGTGATAAATGTCAAAATGTTTTTTTCTAACATATCCATATTTAAACATATTTTAAACTCGTAGTAACGAAGTCAAAACTGACCATTGAACGTCTTTGAAAAAAAAAAAGTAATTACTACGACGTGTGGTCCATGAAGCTGATGCCGAAAATATAGTTTTTAGAATTTTAGTCATATTTTCTGGATGTATCCAGATGTTTGGATTGGCGCAAAAACGACGGAACTGATTTGGATGATATTTAACACACAGATAGTTTATAACCTGGATTAACATAAAGAGAACTTTTAATCCTGATAGTACGTTCCCGGGATATTTACGGGATATTTACGGACATATTTACGGATAGTACGTTCCCGGGATATTTACGGGATATTTACGGACATCCACGCGGGCGAAAACGCGGAAAAAAGCTACATAGTATCTACCTAATAATATTTGCAGCGTCCACGTATTTTCGCAGCAATCGGGGATAGATATAATTATTATTATAACCCCAATCATCCTTCATGGCAAACATTAAACATAACACCCTATTGTTATGGCACGAGACTGGCTTTAGGCGGTATCAGGTGTTGACATTGATGGCCCCATAAAGAAGGAAAACATGACATCTAAGTGGCTACTATGGCCATAACTACGTAATCGTAGTATGTACTGTTACTGTTTCACTTTATAGATCCAAACCAAGAAACAGTCGGTCAAGTATGCAGAAATTTCATTAAAACTATAACTGAACAGAATTGTTATCAATTCTTCTTAATCAAAGAATCTTTACGGGTCTTTAGTTATACGAATTAAAGCAAAAACTCCTCGGTTGCGAGAATTTCCCGCAAAGTTTTCACATTCAGCCGGAGTTTGGTGGAGTTTGCCGGAATTTGGCTGCAAACGCTCCCTCGGGATGCTCGCTACCTGTTCAATGTGGAGCCTGCCAGAATCCTACAATTAATTCCCTAACTTTTCATTGTAAATATTATTTGAAGGCCATTTCGCTTAATACTGGAAAGCACAACAGGGGGCCTAAAAAGGCCACTTTGGCAGAATCATAAAAGGATAACATTATGAATTATAATGGACAGTTAAATGTTAAGTTAATCGTATCAAATCCCATTGGTGAAGGATTTTTCAGTTATTTTTTTTTGTCTGTGCTAAAATACCAATCAATCCAATCCAAATCCAATCCCAATCTCTTTGATTATACCTACATGGTGCAGTGAAAAACACGGACTGTCTTCGCCATATTATGATTCATAATGTTATCCTTTTATGATTCTGCCAAAGCCGCCTTTTTAGGCCCCGAGTAAACGGGTGGAATTCTTTAATGGAGTTGTTCTACTATCTACGTATATTAATGCTGAAAATAAAATTTGATTGATTGAGTAATGGGTCTCGTTGACCTTCATAATTTTTATCTGCCTCTAAAAGACGGCCTTCAAGTTGAAATAGGCAGACACTTTTTACTATGGAATATCAATTCAATAATGCCTCATAAAATCTTTTTCACGTAAGGATCTCATCATAAAATTCTCAAATAAACACAGAGACCTACGCCTACGTTATCTCCAACTGATATTTACTTTCAACTACATTAATTTCATTTTTATATTATAAAACAAAGAGATTAAAAAGAAATACGAAGCGGTAGCCGTAACATCTGAATATACAGCTTTATTAATAAAGAGGGTGTGAAAGCGTGGCAGGCAATGCAGGGCATGAGTTGCGGGCCAAACAATCGTGAATGCGGGTCGCAGATGTCGGAGGAAAACTAATGAAGTACCACGATGGAGCTTTTAAGAAATTGAACCGTTACCATTGAAATACTCGAACTGAACTGTTCCGATAATACCGGTTGTTTTGAAACAGAGGCAATGCCGATATTTTAGTCATTGTTCGACGGAATCGATTCGTAATCTCCAAATGCATTGCGAGCTTCCTCGCGTTGCCAATACGCGTAAACACATAAGGTAATATTTCATGCTATAAATTTTGAGATATACATCCGATCGAAATAATAAACTATTCTCCGGTTTCGGCACGAATTGTAATTAAAAGAATATCTGGATAAGTTCAACACATCCGCCGCTTATAGCGGCATATGAATATTTACAATGTGAACCTAATGTACACGTGTGTAGGTATAAAACCTAAAGGCTCGTTTAAACAGGCGCGAAACGCGATAAACTCGCGCGCGACTCAAAGGCACCGCAAGTCGCGCAACGAGCGGTACCTTTTATCGAGCGAGTTAAAAGACTGAGACTTGTGATAGAGATAAAAATAATTTTATTCTCAAAACGTGTTAGTAATACAGTGGTATGTTGTAGAGTCAATACAATAATGTGCTTAAATTATAGTTGGGTTAGTTTATATACTAAGTCTTATCAGCTAACACAGTGGTGGGGACAGGATGGTTCTCACCACAATTCACTTATCTAATCGCTTCCGTTTATTGATGTTGTTTATTAGGGCGGTGGTGGTATCTTCACTGTCTGGTCTCGTTATCTTGACTCAATATTAATATCCTATTTATATTTATTACTTTATTTATAATCGACTCCGCTTATCCCGTTGTTATCGGGTAGTAGCGTTATCTCTACTGTTGACTGTCTGACCTCGTTATCTTGACTCTCCCCTCCTAGTCTTTTTGTACTCTGTCGGGTTTTTATGATTCGACGAGTTAAAAAGACGATAGTTAACAAGATTATGGTTACTATCGTTATGTAGGTCAGGATCCCTATGTCTTTGATCTTATCAGAGGTTAAGTCGGGTCTATTGATTGCTGCGATCTGCTCTTCTATGTTGTCCATATTTTCTGGTAACGTCATTGGTAACTCGTTTGCTGGTTCTGTGACTTCAGTAAAGGTCTGAATATCCACAGGATCTTGAGTGCTTCCGCATTTGGTGTTGTCTTCTATATATGAGTCTACGATGGTCACGCTTCTGTCGGCACATCTATCATAGATTGTTGTTCCTTTAATCTGAACTGGAAATATAAGTCATTCTGAATTTTGTATGAGTATCGTGCTGGACAGTAGATTTTTATAACGCTACAGTTGTTGCGTTGTTTCAGAATGCTTTCTTCTACACATTTCTTTGTTAGTGAAGCTGTACATATATTGTTATTACATTTGTCTACTTTATACACATGATTGGTTCCCGTTAAATCCCGCAACGCTTGGGACTATTAGGGATTGTAGTTTGTTTATGTCTCGTACTACGTTAATTTTGCTGGGGAATTACTCCTTTTGAGTGTGCTTTCTTTTACATTTTCTAATTTGTCGTTTATCTTCTTTAGGTAGTCAGAGGTTTGTTTGTTCTGTACGGGTAAGTTAATTTCTCGTAAAAAGTGTAATTCGTTAGGTGTTTTGTTAGTGGCACTATGTATAGTGGAATTATATGCTAGTACTGCTAAGTTAACATCTTCTTTCTTTAGTTCCTGTTGTACTCTTAATCTCTCTATTAGGGTGGAGTGAAACCGTTCTATGTCTCCATGAGACGTGTGGTGCAGGGGTGTTGTCACATGATGTTTTATTTTTAATCCTGCTAGAAATTCTTTTACGATTTCCGATATTAGTGTAGTCTCGTTATCTGTTGAGATTATTTCGGGGGTTCCTATTAGAGCGAAGAGTCGTAATAGTGTTTCTATTACTTGTAGGGAGTTGTTTTCAACTAGTTCTGTGGCGAAAGTCCACTTAGAAAATGTGTCTATTCCCGTTAAATAGGTTTTCTTTTTAAAGTGGAACGTATCTATTTGCCATTTTTCCATTGGTTTTGTTGGTGTTTTGGTTTTTTCAAAGGGCGGTTTAAATGGTTGTCGATCGTATTTTACTTTAGCACATGTTTCGCACTGATTCAGATAGTTTTGCGTATGTTTTTTGATGTTCTCGATATAGTATGTTTTAGAGATTTCCTTTATTAAAGCTGGGTTTCCTATATGTCTATCCATAAATTCATGCGTTGATCTAATTATTTTTAGGATTTCTTCTTTGTCTGTGATTTCTACACGTGGTTGTGTAAACCAAATGATTGTGAGTTCTTTATTATTGAAATGTTTCCTGTATATTTCAGACAGTTGTTCTATGAGTTTATTACTATTTCCTACTATAGCATATCTTTTTGATCCGAGATATTCTTTACAGAATTTTATAAAGTCTTGGGGATTGTTTATTTTTAGATTATAATCGTAGGTGTGGTTGTCTTTTTGTATTACTTTCACTTGATATGGTTCTGTCGTTACAAATATTCTATTCATACGCCTAGGGGGATGTTCTGATTTTATTATGAATCCTTCATCTGAGTCATCGAAGTTGCTATGTACCGTTGCTTGGTCTGAGTTATGCATTAGTACGATTCTAGACAGAGCGTCTGCTACGTAGTTAGTACTTCCCTTTTTATGTGATATTTCATAGTCGTATTCTTGCAGTTTTAACTTCCATCTGGTAAGCTTAGCGTTTGGTTCTTTAAGTTTGGTTATCCATATTAGTGGTTGGTGGTCTGTTTCAAGTTTAAAGTGTCGCCCATAGATGTATGGTCTAAATTGTGTTAGGGCATAAAGTATACCTAGTAGTTCCTTTTCAGTCGCGTTATATTTTTGTTCCGTTTCCGTTAGTGTTCGAGATGTGTATGCTATAGGATGATTTTCTTGTGAAATAACAGCTCCTAACGCTATATCACTTGCATCAGTCGTTACTGTGAATATTTTATTAAAATCTGGATATGCTAGGACTGGTGGGTTAATGATTAAGTCTTTTGCTCTTTGGAAAGCTTCTAAAAATGGTTTATCATGTTTTATCTCTTTTCCTTTCTTTGTACACTCAGTTATAGGTTTTACTATTTTGGATAGGTTTGGTATGAATTTCCTATAATAGGATACTAGTCCTAAGAATGACTTGATTTCTTTGGTTGTTTTAGGTGGTGGAAATCTGGTTATTGCTTTGATTTTTTCTGGACATGGACTGAGTCCCTTCTCTGTTAGAATATGTCCTAAAAATTTGACGCTAGTTTGCATAAATTTACATTTTTCATGGTTAATCCGTAAGTTGTAATGTCTTAGGGTGTTGAACACTGCTTGTAATCTAGTTAGGTGTTCTTCCTTTGTGGCGGCAAATATTATTACGTCGTCTAGGTAGACTAGACATTCCCTATTTTCCAAATGTTTCCTTAATACGTTATTCATTACTCTCTGGAATGTAGCTGGTGCTGTTTTTAATCCGAAGGGCATTCGAGTGTACTCGTAATGTCCGTCAGGTGTAGAAAAGGCAGTTAATGGTATTGATTCAGGGTCCATCTCAATCTGATGGTAGCCGGCGGTTAAATCTAATGTAGAGAAATATTTGGCTCCATTTAATTTTGAAAATATATCGTCTATGTTTGGTAGAGGGAATTTGTCGTCTCTGGTTTGATCATTGAGTTTACGGTAATCTATAACTAATCTCCATTTCTTTGGTTTTCCTGGGTCTACATGTTTTTCCACTAGGTGCACTGGGCTTGACCATGGGGAGTCTGAAGGTCTGATTATTCTATTTTTTAACATTTC
This sequence comes from Luperina nickerlii, assembly GCA_963855955.1. Taxonomy (NCBI): domain Eukaryota; kingdom Metazoa; phylum Arthropoda; class Insecta; order Lepidoptera; family Noctuidae; genus Luperina; species Luperina nickerlii. Next base: position 9,202,088 of record OY979679.1, on the reverse strand, counting down.
CTTAATCTGGCGAGTGACTTCTACTCGTTGTGTTTCTGGTAGTCGGTACGCGCGTTGGTAAATTGGTTCGTTTTTTGTTAACGTAAGGTGATGTTTAACGGCGGTAAATGAAGTTTGCGCCGCGTCTTCCGCGAATAAGTCTTCGTTCTCTTTTAAGATTTGGTCTAAGGTAATCGACTTGTTTTCTTGATAATGTAATAGTATAGTTATATCGTCTGGTGTTTTTATTTTGTTCTCGCTAGGAATTATTAATAGGTTTTGTTTAATTAATGTGTCCCATCCTATTAGGTATTCATAGTTATTAGAGAAGTCGAACATATAAAATTCTATTGGATTACTGTGTTGTCCGAAGATATTTACCATGGGGTAGGTTATTATTTTACCATTATGTTTTGAGAGTCCGTGCGGGGTTTGGACTGAAAATGTTTCGTCAATATAAATCGCGTATCCATCCGATATTAATTCTTTAGCTATATTGGGTTTAATAAATGAGCGTGTTGATCCGGTGTCTATTAGTATTTTTTCGTCTGTATTAGGTATTTTAATGTATGGTAGTTGGGTATGATGAGGTGTAGAATTTATGTTGGGGTATTCTGGGGTAAATCCGTCTGAAAATCCTCCGAGTTTGGGTCATATTCGTGTGTTGGCTCATAAATTTGATCATTGTTTTCATATCTAGGGTTGATGTTAGTAAAATATTCGTTGGCGCATTGCTGCATGTATTCTTCAAAAGGGGTATCGGGATAGTCATCACTATTACATTCAGGTTCGTCGATGTTAAATACTCGGTTTCTTTTTAATTGAGGTCGTTCGGTTACAGTACGCATAGTCGCGTCTTTATCCTGTAGTTCGGGATTTTGTGGTTTTGGTTGCCAGTTTGGTCGAGTTGGTTGCCATGGAGGTCTTTGATTAAAATTATTAGCATTATTATTAAAATTACGCGTAGGGTAAGCGTGAGTTTGATTATTATTATGGTTGCCATACCAAGGTTGTTTAGCTTGTCCTGCTTGTTGCATCCGAATCCTAGCCGAGAAAGGTGAGATTGGATATGCGTGTCTTTGCTGAACAGGTCTATTACCAAGGTTTGAATTATACACAAGGGCGTTGTGTTGTTGGGGGGTTGAGCTCATATTATTTTTAACGAAAGGTTGAGTATGACCATTCGGTTTGTTTCCCGTATTTCTGATGTTAATTACATATCCTTCTTTGTCAAGAGTTCTAGCTCTAAGGCAAGTTTCTAGGAAGTCTAGTTTTTCACAGGCTGGTTTATATTCAGGTGGTAGGAGTGATATTAACTTTTGGTTAGCTATTTCCTTTAAACCGGTGTGTACATGTTGGTTAATTGTACATCCTTCAGCTATTAACATTTGTAACTCGTATATAACGTTAGTTAAGCTTGGTGAGCTTGGTCTTAAGTTATTAATTTCCTGAAACACATCTCCTATCGTTCTATTCCATGATCCATACTGTTGTTTTAGGATTTCTTTAATTTCTAACCAAGTGAAGTTATGGGGGTAGCTATATTATATATGAGAGTAGCCGCATTGCCTGTTATCTTTGACAAGATTATATTGACTTTTTGCGCATCTGTGCCAGAGGTTATTTGAATAAAACGTTCTACTGCGGTGATAAAACCGTGTAGGTATCTTTCTCCACCTTCTCCAGAGAACTGGGGAATAGGAATATTACTTTCTGGTCTAATTTGAGGGTTGGAATCTACGGATGACGTCATAATTAACTTTGGGTTGTTTACTAATTTTCTACCTGAAGGAGTAAATGCCAGTTTGAGGTAGTTTTAACCGGGAAATAATCACGTGTACTTACAGTTGTGTTGTGAGAATGATGAGGGCTATCACTGTCTTCATCTGGATGTAGTAGAGGCTTCGTAGAGTCGGGTCTTTGAAGTCCGTCGATTTACTCCGATGAGCTTCTATACTGCGATGTACGAAGAGAAGTTCTTCTTGGCCAGCGTCACCTTGATGTGTACGGAGAAGAGTTTTTCTCTGAGTCAGCGTCACCTTGCAGGAGAAGTCTTGAATCTTTTTCTTTATTTGTAGGTTCTGGGCAGGTTTGATAGAGTAATCTTCTTGGTTCGGTGTCTGGTAGCGGAGATACAGCAATTCAGCACGTCGCCTTGATTGATAATTTCTTCAAGAAATGCCCGTAACGTTGGGCGCCAGTTAAAAGACTGAGACTTGTGATAGAGATAAAAATAATTTTATTCTCAAAACGTGTTAGTAATACAGTGGTATGTTGTAGAGTCAATACAATAATGTGCTTAAATTATAGTTGGGTTAGTTTATATACTAAGTCTTATCAGCTAACACAGTGGTGGGGACAGGATGGTTCTCACCACAATTCACTTATCTAATCGCTTCCGTTTATTGATGTTGTTTATTAGGGCGGTGGTGGTATCTTCACTGTCTGGTCTCGTTATCTTGACTCAATATTAATATCCTATTTATATTTATTACTTTATTTATAATCGACTCCGCTTATCCCGTTGTTATCGGGTAGTAGCGTTATCTCTACTGTTGACTGTCTGACCTCGTTATCTTGACTAGCGCGATTCGCGTCGCGCCTGTTTGCAGGAGCCTTAATTAACCGTAATAAACCGTACAAAACACTTATACTATGGACATTATATACAATATCACATAATAACACAACAATAACAACATTTATATTAAACAACTAAATAAATTAATATTTAAAAAAATATTATTTACTTATTTACCCTTATAATCAAAAAAAATATTTGAATGTTTAAAAATGATTTTGGAGAAGCCCATTTATTATTTTTTTTTTGTAAAAATAAATTGGTTCTTATCATTTTTGGAATATATTTTAATGGACATAAGGCAACTGTTTCTATAGTGGAGAGTGCTATTACAAAATTGTTTTTTTTAACTTGGTGGAGTCCCTTTTTCCAAATCTATTGTTTTCGGCTACTGTGGAGAAGAAGTGAGAGTTTTTCTTGACAAACATGGCTATTTCATAAATATAAGTAGTAGATAGAGTAAGAACCTTTAGCTTTTTTAAAATTGGTCTACAGCTCTCATTTATGGAGGCCCCAGTTATTGCTCGCAAGCATATTTGCATATTTTTTGCGCTATTTATCTACAGCCTGCTGGGTCTAGAAGCATAAAAAGTTGCATAACCTTATATTGTTTTATAGTCATTACAGTGCATCCGGTTAGACTGGAAGCCGACCCTAACATAGTTAGGAAAAGGCTAGGCAGATTATGATGAATCATTACAGTAGTATTTACTGTTGCTTTTATAACATTACCTTACTCAGTTTGCATAAACAAATGAGAATACAAACGGAAAATAAATAATACTCCACAGTAATAATAGCACATTGCTCTGCAAATCCTTTGTAATTGAAATTGGTACAAAGCTTCAGACGCTTTTCATATTTCCTTAGCTTCATTACGCAAATGACATTCTCAACGAAGGCGATGTATGCAGATATAATTACACGAATAGGTACAGTCAACAAGTACAGTGTTATATGCGTTCATTACATGTGCATGCAATAAGGTATTTACCTACCTACATATTACTTTTGGTATAGATGTAAAAAAACGGTTTATATCTTGTTGATAGGTATTTTTTTATGACATAGCCTTGAAATGGGAAATATGTTGGATTGACAACCTCTACAACCAGTAAACCTCAGCACATAAATAAGCATAACAGATAAGTAGGTACAGTTAGAAAAACTAATGGTAAAGCAACTTAACGCTCTACGTCAACTTGCTGTGTTATAGCCATTTGCGTACAACTGTTAAAAAAAATACAGTCCTGATTTGAATATACGGACAATTTAAGTTGGTACTCAATTTCCCTGACTGACACTACATAAAATAAGGCCATTTTTACAATACGTTAATAAGTGGTTAAATGCAACCCCTATGTTGGAGAATAAAAATGATTTCAATTGTTTTCCTCAAGAACGTTATACAGTAAGCCAAACTTTTTATAGCACCGTTAACGTTAACTTATAAAACAGATGATATTATCACAACTTGAAACAGTCGTACAATATCTTAGCTACCAACTTATTCCATACTTGGACGAATACACTGCTTGAGTTTATAGTTACACTTCAGATAGTGTTTTCAGCGCGTTTCCTGAAAGTCGTATCTTACTACTTACTTATTTGTTCAGCAACTTGTTACGCGATCTCCTTCTTAGTTTAAGTGCAAATAAACTAGGTATTAATTAACGTTTCTAAAGTGACATACAGCTCGTAATTGGAAACTGTAAGGCGCACCGTCAAAGTCAAATCATTTATTTCAAATAGGCACATAAAAAGCACTTTGGAACGTCAAACTTAACAAAAAGATGAAATTTTGACTAGTTACCCCTTCTAAAAGATAGTGTCGTATGGAGAAGAATGGGCAAGAAACTCCCCCGTTACTCCTTTACTCTTTTAATTTTTTTTTAAATGCTTTGCAATATTTTGTTTACATTAATGATATAATTTTATGTGAATACGATGCACCTAAAATAAAATTACTATACCACAATAGGTAAAAACTATTAAAAATAAAGCAATGACAGGTAAATTAATCATAAAAATATGATAGATACGCCAGCACATCAAGCTACCCGAAACTGTCAAATTTTCCCAATCAACTTTGAACCTTATGCTATAGCGATAAAGTTGAAAGTCTATCAAAGAAATTTGACAGATTGTAGTAGCTTGATGTACTGGCTTCTGTACGTGGTGCTCACACATTTAAAAATATTGTACGTCGTAATATTGTCGTCCATATACACGACCCGACTTACTAACGTGCTATTAACTAAACAGATTGTGATTGGTTGCGTCGTGTATAGAGTATTGCCAATAAAATACTAATGCTGTGACATTCTGGGTACTAATTGGTCAATCACCAATAAGTATGTTTGTAACTAGTTACTTTTGAGGAGCTTCGTCGTTGACGATGAGCCTAATATTGTAAAAACATTCGAAAACATTTCGTTCTGGTGATAAAGACTTCTCAATGTAGTATTAAACTTTATTGTTTAACTGGAACGACGCGAGACGAATGTAATTGCTAAAGTTTTGGAAGCACGCCGTCTTTCTCCTTAAATTGATCCTATCAATTTTGTTTCCGTACAATTTCTGCTGAAGGCAACCATATGCGTAATTTAAATTATACTTTCTCTTTACTGAGAATTGTGAGTGGTTCATTTGACATCAAAGTGGCATTAAATGGAAACGAGAGCTTGATACAGTTAAATAAAAGGTGACTTTATACTTACATTCAAATGGCTTTTTTTTCCAGGTTGGGAAATCATCAAATGACCCCTCCCGCTCTGGGTGGAGCGGAAGGGAGTGTCAGACTCTTACTGACTAAAACCCACCCGTGTTCCTTCCTTAGCCCTTTATGTTCCGAGCCAGCGGTAACCCTTTCGGACAATCCCGCTGATAATTCAAATGGCTTTAAGTCAGATTACCACCGGTTGATTTCCAAGTAACTACTGAGAATGATGAATGATGATGGTCATAGGTTTGAACCCAAACAGGCGCTATACTTTGTGTAAATTATTTCATCACCACTGCTCTCAAAACGTTGAAGGAAAGCATCGTGAGGAAATCGGCATGTTCTAGACCCGAAAATTCGAGTTATTCCAGTCTGAACCCCTGGACCTGGCCTGCGTCGCCTGAAATAAATAAATAGGCTCGCCCATGCGACTCCAAATCAAATCAAATCAAAATATTTATTTGCTAGAATATGGTACATAGGGTGTTACAGTGAATTTAGTTCAGCATATCCTGCCATAACCTGGCGTGCAAATGTATTCACAATCAGCGATGTCCATTAATCTAACTTACAATTTACAGGTTCTATTGACTTGTCTTCTAAATAGTCCTTAGTGATATTAATATATTTTAAATAGTAATAGTTTGAAAAGTAAACATTGTCAGCGGTAAGTCTTGCAAACTATTTGGTAAATGATTGTAAATAATAATCAACATGCAGTATACATTTTTCTAAAATAATTTTAGTTTTATTGGTGGCAGCCGAAGTTTATCTTTATGTCGTATTCGGCTGTTTGGCCTGTCCGTGCTCGTTTCAAATAAATTGTAGTTCCTCTTAACAAAAATACATATATCAAAGATATATAAACATGGCAAAGGTAGAATGTTAAACTTAACTAGTAAAATGTGGGCGTACTATAGGTATCTATCTCTGTCTAACCCTTCTAGGGTTAAGTACGTATTATATTACGGATTTTGTGTGCTAAATACCACAGAAACAAGACACAAAATGGTTGGAGGTCCGTACCTCCACCCAATTTGTGTCATTTTTCTGTGGTGTCACATAGCTAAACTATTATCGAAATGAGCGTCTTCTTCTACTTATTTATCCTCCCATTATTGCTTCCGACTGTTCAGTATTTTTCTCAAAATTGGCTGTGTCGTAAACAGTTTACTTTTACGAGAAATATAGAGCTGCAGCTGATTCCAGAAGCAGGTCGTTACAGCTCGCAGTCACGTACGCCTGTACCGTACTGCGTTAAAAACTGCAACATTGCACTCAAACTGAAGGGGCGCTGATATAAATCGCGTGCCATTTCATTTATCTTATATTTTTTCTCTTTCCAGCGTTTTCAAGATGACTTGTCATCAATAATGGTGTCGTTTTTGGATTCTTTCTTCAAGAATCAAATCTATCTTCCTAACTTTTGTCTTTTTATACCCAAATGTGGCAGAAAGCTGTTATATTTTATAGACTACCTAGGTACTTCCAAATTACAGTTGGTACAGTTGAAAAAAATAATTGTTAAGCAAATTGACACCCTACATCAATATGCTGTGTTATAGCAATTTCATAACTCAACTGTCAAAGAATGGCAATCGTGGTTTAAATATACGGACAATTGAAGCTGGTAGACAATTTGCTTAACAATTAATTTCCCTAGCTGTACCTAAAATATTATGTAAGTATAATCTACTTACAATATAGTCTGTAGTCTATAATTTATAGTCTGTAATTTACACGAACATTTTATTAAAATAAGTTTAAGCACTGTTCCTATTTTAATTTCAGCTGTACAATAAGTATCGTAGTAAGTTTAAAACTTTGTTTTAATAAGAAGAAAACTTTGAATTTCAACTACTCACCTAAAAGCTTTTTGATTTCTTGAACAAATTACTCAAGAGATTTATGAACGGAATATTCTAGCCGTGTTTCGAGTAAGAAACAAATTTCAATCAATCAATCAAGATTAATGCTATCTGTATTCAAGTTTTTATTTATAACTTATAATAATTTTGTTTTCAAAAGGGCAAATCTTCAGCGGAATGATTACAAACACATTAGCTTCAGTGACGTATAACCCCGCATTTACACCAAGATATAAAACATTTTACATTCTACGTTTCTTTTATCGTATACAAAATATTAGAAAACTTGTCAAAAAGATGGATGAAATAGGTAACAAGATATGTCTGAAACAACGATAATACATTTATGATACATGACATATTTTTGACAAGTCTTTTACAAGATTTGTTGTAAACAAGTATTACAACTTGTATACTGGTCTAAATACAGGGATAGAAAAGCTGTCAAAGAAATCGTTAAATCTCATTTGACTATGCTTCGGATTAACAAGCCAACGTTCTTCAAACAATACTTTAGATACCTATGTAAAGTAGGTACGGGCAGGTAAACATGAAAAACATTTTAAAGTATTGAGTAGTAAGGCAATATTCGTTCTATCAGGCAATATACAGGGTGATTTAAGAGAGGTCGCCTATAGAGGACATCATCGGTCGAGTAGTTTTCTCGACTCCTATTTGCAGAGGATGCCCGTCGCAATCCCCTAATGCAAATAGAGAACTTATTTCAATTTTTCTCCGACAAATTGTCCAAGAATTTCTACGTTGATAATAATACGAGGTCCATTTCTCTGGTTGATCTTATGAAATATGTTCGTATCGTCTCGCGAAAAATTGAATTTGTTCGCTCAACTACGCAGTTTATCGTTTATCGATATCTTAGTAGTGTGTATTTCATTAATTTAGTTGTTCACTTGTTTTCATGGTCAATTGAACGACTAAATTGGGTCTAACCGACCTAATTTAGTCGTTTAATTGACAAAGTGCTCATGTTTTTTTTTATGATAGCCAAAATGTTTTCGTACATTCTGTAGGTAGATAATATACGTGGGACTTAGTACCATCCATCTTCACAAACAAAAGGTGTTCAAAGGTCTCTTCGTAATCCCTAGATACCGTAGGCGTGATGTTTTACTGATAAACTTTTAGTAGGCAAATCTACGAAAATACCTACCGGATAACCAAATTTTATTGTTTATTTTTCATGGAGCGACTGCCCATCTGAACTCCACAACCCAGTTACTAGATAATACGAAACCCCTTGGTAAGACTGTTTGTCAGACTTTCGGGCTACTGACAGCCCATAACGACTGTCAAAGTTCCACGAATGATAGCCGGAACCATCGGCTTAACGTGCTTTCTGAGGCACGGAGGGGTCTTGATATGTAAAGATGGTCACCCATCCACGGACCGACCGCAGCAAGCGTAGCTTAACCTAATTGATTAACCCGTGCGGCTGCTATTACTTAAACAAAAGCCCCTCAAAAAAAATAGATATGGGTAGATAAATCGACCTACACGTAGGAGACGTAATAGGAGACTACACTAATGGATAATATACTTATTTCATTGAGTGGACAGCATGCGTCAGAGTTCTACTACCTTCGAGCTTCGTAATACAATCAGCGAAGCCAAAAGTGATGCTAATGCCATGCATGCTATACAGCTGCTAGTAAACAATCTTTGAAGACCGCCTGCGCTCATGGGTTATCTCTTTGCATAATATAGTAAAAATTGTTTTAAGTTAAAAAAGCTTATAATTTTTGAATTGATGTCAACTTAAATATAAAATATCAGGTACCAATGTGGTATATTAGGTACCAATGCCAAGTAAATGGGCTAAAAATAAGTAGGGAGTGACAGGTTAATATTTAAAGGAACAAGAAATTAGAGAGAGGAAATCCCCGTACTTTTTAGGACGTTCAGTCTGATTTGAGTCTCAATCTATCAAAAATACCTGTAATTTCCCTAAATTTTTGACAGGTTTTTGAAATTGATTGTCGCTGAGATGAGATCACGACTATATTTTGAACGATTTTAATTACGAGAATTGGTCTTCAGCGGTGCTATTCTGTAAAAATCTCACCGTGAAAACTGAGGTGAAGTGAGCGTGGATTGAGCTGTCAATAGTATCAATTCCTAGCAAAAACAAACTCACTTCACCTAAGTTTTCACGGTGAGATTTTAACAGAATCGCCCGGCAGATATTTACATTGTAAACAACTAAACTATTACATTTTAAACAATGCCAGATTTTTTATTTTGCGGCAACCTGATTTCTTGGTGCATAGAAACTAGATACTAACTGCACTTCATTTTCTTGAATCACCATCATTAACTTGACTAGGTTCAAATTATCTTTTACCTACTGGAACTACCTTAAAATCTTAGTTATCATTAATTCAACACAAAGCCACATAAAGCATTCAACCTTTCGACTTACGCAAACACAAGACATCACATTCAGCCAGTAATAAGCTCCGTCTCCATTGATATCACAACTTCATTCAGCAAGTCATTTCTTGTTTTGTTATTTAGCTTCCATAGAAGGGAAAAAACCTCCCCCAGCTAATGCCGAGGGCGGGTTTCTTGAACTCTTTACGGCCGGCCAGTCCATCCAAACAAAGCCGAACTTCCATCAAAGCTTGAAGTACAAAGAAAAATATAAAACTTGTAAGTTTCAAAGGGATGATCCCTTTATGTTCTCTTTTTGTTACCCGGGAATGGCATACCCATGATGAATTGTGTTGGATGCCTTAAAAGAAACAAATCTTATTAAAGGGCTTTCGGGTTTCTTCCTGCCATGTTGATAGATGATAAATGTTGATCGAGGGATGTGTTAGGACGTGTGTGTAGTTGCGGGAAGTATTTATGTGATTTGTTTGACAAAGTCGCTCGATCCGTCAAGTAAATTTAGTGGGACATCAATATAAAATACAATATCAGTTCTTAAATATCACAGAACTATTTGCTTGAAAAATTGGCGTAAGATAGAGTAATTGCATGCTTATTTCCCTACTCATCATCTGCCTAGCGTTTTCACAACCATGGTGGGGTCAGCCTCCAGTCTAACCAGATGCAGCTGAATAAGTACCATTATTTTACATGGAGCTACTGGCTATCTGTCCTCCACAATTCACTTACTGGGTAATACGATACCCCATGGTAAGACTGTTAAGTAGTTGTCAGACTTTCAGGCTTCTGACGACCCGTAACGACTGTCAAAGATACAAAAATAACAGCCAGGACCAACGGCTTAACGTGCTTTTCGAGGTACGGGGGTCTCAGTATGTACAGACGGTCACCCATCCACGGAACGACCGCGGCAAGCAAAGCTTAACCTGATCGATCGACCCATTCGGCTATTTATTACTATAACTTCCAAATCCATTACCGAAAATGAATTAAATCTAAAAAATCTCATCACCGATGTTACATCAACTTTCGTTTGGTACCGTTCCAAAACAATTTCTTTGTTTTTCTTCCTTCTTTTCATCATGTTATTCCATCATGAAAAATAAAAAAAAACATGATATCTTCGTAAAAGTGTTATAATGAAACTCAATAAAGGTAGGTAGGTAGGTTTTCGATCATGTTCAGGTCAAGATTGAACAATCTTGACCTGAACATGATCGAAAACTATAAGGAAACAAAGTAAAAATGTTCTGAAAGTTCATCATCATCATCATCAGCCTATAATGTTCCCACTGCTGGGACACAGGCCTCTTCTCAGCGAAAAGGAAGTGGGCCGTAATCCACCACGCGGGCCCAGTGCGGGTTGGTAGATGTCACATGTCTTCGAATTTTTGGTTCTAGGACATGCCGGTTTCCTCACGATGTTTTCCTTCACCGTTTTGTGAGCAGTGGTGATGAAATAATTTACACAAAGTAAAGCGCCTGTCTGGGTTCGAACCTATGACCTACAACTCGTAAGTCGCGGCCGTTACCACTTGGCCACCACTGCTCTGAAAGTTATTATAGTCAAATTCTTTTTACATAAATAAATAATATTATTTCCTCTTTCTTTCACTATCTTGTGGTAAACAAGCATGCGGACCACCTGATGATGAGTGGTCACCTATAACAGCTTGTTATAGGTGACCACCATAGATTTCCGATATATTATATATTCGATATCCGTGGTGACCACTCATCATTAACATATTCCGCAATGCCAAAAGCATCGCAGCTGCGTCAATAGTCTATAGGTAAGGATACCTAGGGATTGAAGGTCAAACCAGTACAGCAACACTGTTTGGCGATTGATATATATAGATGTGGTGGTAGTAGATCCCCATTCAGTCTAACCAAGGGGTATCGTATTACCCAGTAACTGGGTTGTGGAGTTCAGATAGCCAGTCGCTGCATGTAAAATACTGGTCTGCATCCGGTTAGACTGGAAGCCGACCCCAACATAGTTGGGAAAAGGCTATGCAGATGATGACAGTGGTAGTAGTTCCCCGAACAAGTTCCCCAAAAATAGAACTGCCACTACAATATACTAGCTCAGCATTCATTTTGAAAAGAAGAAAAAATATGTTATCTATAATCTGTTCCAAAAGTATGAGTATGATGAAAATGTAAACAAATAGATCAGAAAACGTACCATGCCAATTTGTAGGGTCACTTACAAATCAAGTGCTTCGATTTGAAATTTTAAACCCGAAATTCTAATTTAAAATCTCCTTTATGATGTTTTTCATTTGTCAATAAATTTCTAGTATTAGTTTACCGGTTTTCACATCCTATTATTATAATGCTAAATAAATATAGGTAGGTATACATAATAATCCAAGGTTGCCTGGAAGAGATCGCAGAAAGCGATACGGCCGCTATTGTATATTTTGTAGTGTTTGATGTATTTTTCTCATGTTATGTATTTTTGTGATGTACAAAAAAGTATATATAAATAAATAAATAATCACAATAAATTGAGTTTATTTACACTTTTATCTGATACTTTTGAAACAGACAACACGTAAAAGTATGATGAAATCCAATAAAGGTAGAGGGATAGTTAAATCTTCGAACAGAACGTAACCCAACATAAGGAGACAGGCCACAAGAAGTTCGTGCACGCCTCGTACCTGTACACTCAAGGAGCCAATTATTCACTGAAACTTTTCTGTGCGAGTGTACCTCGACTTCTCGAGTGAGTGCACTGAGGCCACTTCTCCTCGTTCAATAAATTATTGCGTTGCTTGAAAGATTAGACATAATTCACTGAAAAATGGATTGTTTACACAAGTAGGTACAATCGACGACAGTATGTATTCTATTATTACCTATTTTTAAATATACCCTATTGCAAAGGCGACATAGTTGTATAAGTACGCTCTCATTTTGCCGGTTATAACTATTACCTACTGGCTGCGTTCTGCGGTTTCACCCGCATAAGTCTCGATCTCGGGGGAATATCGGGATAAAAATAATCCAATATTCTAATCCATGTCATGGTCTACCCATGTGCCAAATTCCATCCGTTCAGCCATTGTAGCGCAACAAACAAACACAAAAAATTAAATCTTTACTCTTTCTATTATTATTTTAGAAGACAAGTCTCATGTAAAAGTGGGCGCGCCTCGGACACAAATCCGAACCCCAGGACCGTTACTCTGCCGTGGCATAACTAAAATGCCGCTATCCGACATCTGGTCGATTTTTAACTTTTAATGATATTATAAAGAGAAAAAAAATCTATGGATCTGTTTCCGAATTTTCAATAGCTTGAATAGCAAGGTATTTAAAATTCGGAAACAGATCCATAGTTTTTTTTTTCTCTTTATAATAGCATTAAAAGTTAAAAATCGACCAGATGTCGGATAACGGCATTTTAGTTATGCCACGGCAGTACTGTAAATGACCCTTAATGATAAATGATTTTATTTTTGTAAGTAGGTTTGCACAAACACTTGTACACGTCAATCATATTTTTTAAACTAGATGAGGTCGGCGTTTCCTATCTGACTACTCTGAGAAGAAAGGCCGAAACAAACTCAGAGGTCATAGTCTCTTTTAAAGTCCAGACATAATTTTGGTCAGGTTATAACCTGACCAAAATTATGTCTGGACTTTAAAAAGACAGACATACACAGACATCGACCTACATGGTCTTCATATATGAAGACCATGTAGGTCGATGTCTGAGATGGTCTTTTGAGGAAAGAACCACACAGATTGAGAGGACCTGTCCAGTCAGTGCACGCATTTGTCAGAAATCGTGCAGCTCAACTCAAGACTTAAGGAGCTCAACGATCCGACGAACAATACCAAAGAAAGGACATTTGGGTACATTGGGGTAAAAGCAAGTCATTTGAAAATTTGTCGCTTATGAGTATAACTGATGACGCAATGACTTTTATAATTTTCACTAACTAAATTAAAAGGAATTTCATAGAACTTTCTTATCAACAGCACACATTATTACCCGTACTACGTTTCATTGATATTTTCACAGTATGCACTGAAGCGATTTCAATAGCGTTAAACATGGTATCGATATAGAATTGTAATCATGACTAAATTGGCTAAAGGTTAATATTTTAAATAGATATCAAAATTCATTCATGCGCATCAATGGCTTTGGCGTTTTGGAATTGAGTATCGTTTGATTTTATTGGTATTAGACAAAAACAAATGAATTATCTTCATCATATAAATATAAAAATCTCGTGTTGCAGTGTTTGTTATCGGACTCCTCCGAAGCGGCTTGACCGATTTTTATGAAATTTTGAAATTGTATTATTAGGTCTGAGAAAAGGTCGTAGGCTATTTTTATACCCCTAGGTGATAAGGGTGGCCCTCTCCAGATTTTTTTTGGAATCGAAACTTTCGCGGGTTAAGCCGCGGGGCGCAGTTAGTTACTTAATAAAAACATGCCTACAGTTCAACCGTCAAGCGAATGCGTAACTGACACCTGTCAGTGCGAAAATTCTAGTTAGTTAGCTAATAAACATGTATTCGTTTGTATTGTGAAAATGACAGGTGAAGAACGCATATTCTCTCGTCGGCCGGACTGTGTTAGATTTGACGTTGAAAAACAAAAGACTGTCAGATCATATGGACTGAGATAGTAGGCATACTACAGCAGCTTCTTGCAAAAAAGGAAAGTTATGCATAATATCAAAGAACAGTCTCTACAGATATGTCAAGGTAAGTCTCTACAGATATGTCTGACTAACTTCTGCCCGCGACTTCGTCTGCGTGAAATTTCTCGTTCCTTCGACCCACCCGTCGTAACGCATCGCCTGCCCGCACTGTTACTTTGTTTTCGCTTAGCGTTCTTTCTTACTTTTTTTTCTCGGCTCCTAAGATAACGGCGACTGGCGGGCTGGCTGGTTGACTGGCGTGATGGCCTTTAACCTTCCTCAAGAATTAGGCTATCAAATGCAAACATAATTTTTCAAATCCGACTAGTAGTTCCAGAGATCAAACAAACAAACTCTTCATCTTTATTATTATTGTAGATTTCCCATCGAAGACTAATTATATTTAAAAACATATAAATATAGTGAATTGTTTGGCAAGGGAGCAAACAACTATTTTGAAGGCGAGAGTGTTTCTTTAAAATACGTCACTCGAGCTTAAAATCGTTTTGCTCCCGAAGTGGACACTCTACTTTTTATCACCCTCTATGAAAAAATAAGTAAGTGCAACTTATGAATAAGAATAGTACGTTTATTTATTTACATTAAAATTATTTGAGGAAAGCATACAATTTTTTTATTAAACTAAGTAAAATCCTAATTTGAGTAAACAATTACGAACGAAGGCAGAATGCTTTTCACGCGTTTTTTTTTTTATTTTTTCACAATCTGTTTTTTTTTTTTTTGATCCGCGCGCGTTTTTCTTTATCATACAGCCTGTTACTTGTTCATCCAATGTTCGTGATTGATTTCTTTGATGATTGGAACTTTCACTAACAATATCCACATTCCAAATTCAAATGACTTTTAGTCCCTAGGTATTAAAGAGCTGTTTTAGTCCTTGCTTACGAAGAATAAACTCGCTATTTTTTAATAGAAATGATAAAAAGTATATTTGATATTTGATAGTAGTAGAGCAGAGATCTATCTCAACCCCTGTATGCATTTCTCCAAAATTAAAAGTCAATGGCTCAAAAACGCTCTGTAACTTTCCGATGAATGCCTCACAATTCTCACATATATCTGTAAAAATCTTTTGTTAAGTAAGCTTAGATTATTCTTGCGGAACAGAGCACACATGTGATGGAACTCTTAACAAAGTATCGCCTCTTAGACAAATTGAAAAAGGATTCGTAGTAAGTGATGTGTGGAGAGAAAGATCGAGGTATTATTGGAATGGAGGAGAGCTAAAAGTAATGAGGTCCTCTTTTACAGTGCAAATACATACCTATAATGTACCCAATGCAGTTTTTAAGATAAAACAGTGGTGAGTTACTGTTAGCATTAAAAGTTAAACTTGTAATTGTAACTGGCCTTAAATAACGGATGGCCCTTTATTTGGATTCTTTTGGGTTCTTTGATTTACATTTTTTAATAACATGAATAAGTAGATAAGTTTTGAATACAATTGAGAAAAGTAAACGGAGTGCTCATCAAGTGTTTCGGGACATCGCCAAGTGGTTGGTCGACTCTTCACGTGACCAGAGGCCTGGCCAATTTTAAGCCCAAAGAATCAGCATTGCCATCCAACGTGGAAATGCTGCCTGCCTTTTGGGCACTTATCTCATTGACATCGATGCGGAAGAAATTTTTTGATGCCCAATGTGCTCCTCTCTTTTTTTTATTACTTGTACCGACGCCAGCACATCAAGCTACTACAATATGTCAGATTTCTTTAATAGATTTTCAACTTTATCGCTAGACCATAAGGTTCAAAGTTGATTGGGAAAATTTGACAGTTTCGGGTAGCTTGTTGTGCTGGCGTCTGTACATAATATATATGTCGGAGTTGGTTCTTAATTATGATTTGTTTTTCTTATTAATAATTTAAGTGATTTTACTATCAATTATTATCTAATAAATTGGAAAATAATTAATTGAGTACTCGGTGTACAAACTATTTGATTTTGGCAACTTATCTCGATAATTGTTACCGATGGTTTTGTTCAAAACAATTGATGACATGTTACATTGATTTTAAAATGATCTACTTTGTGAAATCACCATTGTTTATTTACGACAATTATTATTGTATTGTTTGATTACTTATAAAGTTATTCTTATTAGATTTAGCACATT
The DNA here is from genome assembly GCA_963855955.1 of Luperina nickerlii. Taxonomy (NCBI): domain Eukaryota; kingdom Metazoa; phylum Arthropoda; class Insecta; order Lepidoptera; family Noctuidae; genus Luperina; species Luperina nickerlii. Next base: position 9,185,717 of record OY979679.1, on the reverse strand, counting down.
TTAGTGTTTTGTATCAACTCAAGTAAACACGTTGACGTACTTCCGTGCGTCATCGGACAGAGTTGTTGTGGGGCGAGTGCGTGGTGGGGACAAACCCTTTAAAAAAGGTTTTTCTATTGCGCAATAACCAACACCATCCACAGTACGCCCACAGTTATTAAAATATACCTGATAATAACGAGAGAAAACTTACCTTCTCCGTTATACATATTGTATTGCTAGCTTGTACATTTTTTAATTAAGGCTACTGAGAAAAAAATAAACTGACATGTTTCTTTCTATACCTGAAAAATAATATAAAGAAAAACGACGAAAAAATCTCAGTATTTCACTTATCTATTTAATGCTTGTCATAAAAATTAGGTAGAAAAAGATACAATTAGTCTATAAAATCATTAAAATACGCTTTTACCTTCGCAATAATGTTGTTAGAGGTAAAATTCGACGTCAACATGTCAAACGCCCTGTATAAACCCGGCGCGATACTTTTTAATGAAAACAAGGATTATGGATCTGTTTTGACACCTTCAAATAAACACTAGCTTTTGTTTTAGTGTTTTTTAGACTCATATTTAAAACCACAGTATACAATTTGTGAGGCGGGTGTCAATAAAATAACATGATGTGTTTGGTTTAAAAACTAAAGTTAAGGGAAAAAGAGAATTACACCCGGTTTTTTTAATTCAACATACTCCTGCTAGAAGGCTTCGCGGCAGACTCCGTAGAAGATGGTGGAACGAGCTGGAGAAAACAAATGACCAGTGTTCCACTGCAGTCCTGAATCGAAAGAGCTGGAAGTAGTTGGGAGACGCCTTTGCCTAGCTGTGAGATGATGCAGGCTAACAGTAACATTCTCCTGCTCATAAATATTTTTTTTTATTACATATATTTTCTTCCATACTTCTCTATCACTCCCTTAAGGTGATTCCTTCAATGTAGCCCACATTGAAGAAATCACCTTAAGTAAGAATTTGACAAGTTCTCAAATTAATATTCTTAATTCAAAAACCGGGTGTTAAGGTCTAGAGAAAACTAAAAAAGTCCTTCAACTATCTCAAAAATTAGTTTACAAAGACAGGATACTGTTTACTTACTAAAACAGTAAGCTGTGAAAATTATTATCAACGGAAAAATACCAAGGCCTAAACTTAATTCTGTTATGAGGTCGCTTTAAAACATAAGTAATTTATACAGGCCTATATCATTACCAAGGCTCACTAAATACCTAAATCCAGTATTAGGACACCAAACAAAATATACTAGTCGGGGCTTCGCGTCAGTTAGCAAATGTTGAGCCTCTTAAAATATTCAGGGACCGCCTCGCCGGCGACGGTGACCTGGCCAACGACACAAAACATCATTAGGAGAGAAAAACGTAAAAATAAACCGCGCTCTAGAAATTATTTAATTAATTAAGAAGAATTTGTCTTTTACGTAATGAAACGTGCTTTGAATAAAAGCTTCGGTTTTAATTAAATAAGGCTTAAACTTTCTTTTCTGAGAAATAATCTAATGTTCTACGTAAATAGCTAACGTTGATGGAGTGGCTCATTGATTTGTTTATTTTTATTCGACTTTTTTTGTTGATATGAAATGCCAAAATTTTGTCAAAATTCAACTAAATTAATTACTTTCTGTCGTTTTTATCGACGACGTTTTTTTCGACTATTAAAAAAACTCTTACATATTTTTAATAGAAAATACAGGAAACCCTGAGGCAAGATTATAAGCGTATTATCTTGCCTCAGGATCTCCAATACCCTATATTATTTTATATACCGTGCTTAGTTTTAACCTGCATTTTCCCACAACATGCGCTTTATTATTTTTACAACAGCGCTTCGCCGCTGTTGCCTTTTCTACCGCAGGGAAGATAGGAAAGTTGGTGCTGTAAATGACAGAAAAACATCCAGAGTATCGGCTATTATCTTCCCGGAGGATTGTACGCTACAGCTAATAGGTAAGTATACGGTGCTTGTAAAGGCTTCGCCCGGAGGTATCAAACTAGAAACCTGAAGATAACGATTTTTGAAGCTAAGATTACTTTGTAGGAAAGCTCGTTTTTCGTGGAAAACAAGACCAGTTGTTGACTGAGCATTTTGTAAAGCGAACCGCAACCTCTTTGTGGTTCTTAGTTTCGTAGGGATTAAGGCTTTGATGAATATTAAGTTATTGTTGTTTACGTAAACGTGTAACCAGACTACCTACGTACCTACAGGTTTCAAATCTATAGGTACATACAAATAAATAAAATTGAAGTGTCTGTTTGTAATGTCAAAATTACAGCTTTTACCAAATGTATATGAAAGAATATAAGTACGAAACATACTTAGAACATATTTTTTTTGTTTGTCTGTCTATATGTTTGTTTGGTTAATCTCCAATACGGCTGGAACTATTTTGACAGGAATGTCACTGGATGATAGCTGATATTATTAGAAGTAACATGGACTACTTATATTTTAGAAAAAGAAAGATAATTAATTAATCAAAGCTGTTATTTTTCATATTCTTATTTTTTTATACAAGAAGAAAATTTGAAGGTTGGTATATTTTTTGACAAACATGGATTACTATTACTGCTACTTAGATGTTGTAAAATACGAGATCACATTATCACTAAACAGTTTGGCTCATTGCCACAGAACACTTCCACTAAAAAGACAGACAACCATTTTTCACAATACACCCAAGTTAACCTTATAATTCCTCAAACAATCACTGTTCTTGTCAGCATGAAATCAGTGAATTATATTGAGTGAATTTCACAACGAGTGTTCGTCGGCAGACTGGGCGAAGGGCTGTTCGGCGAGCCGCGTTAAATGGCACGGAAAAATGCAAATTTGCCTGAAACGCACCGCAAACTATCGTGATACATATTTTATACCCGTCGCGTTAGAGCAGTGAGATTGTTTAAGAACGTCAGACGACTTAACACTTTTAAAAATGTCAGTTATTTTTTGTAGAAAGTTTTATAGTTCACCTCATTATTTAATAATATTTTTATCGTTTATTGCGGATCACACATAAAAATACACACAATCCATATAGTATTAGTATATAGCATATTTTTATGATATAAACTAATATTATCAGCAACGACTTGAAAACTATGTTAGTTAAACTTACAAACTAACCTAACGACAACTAATAATAATAATCATTTTATAAACATCATTTTATAACTACGAGGCAGAACACATGTTGGCACGTGCTTCTGCACCCAGTGCCTAATAAAGGGGCTGTCCGACTTGTCAAAAAAATGTCTTTAGGATGCTGTTGGAGCTTCTGCGCAACCTACCCATTATTGACACCGCCCTCTTTCTCATTGGGGCATGAAAATCGTCAACACGGGCTTCCGTGAACATCTGCGAAGCGCTACAGAAGCGCGGAAGCCCCATCAACATCCTAAATCCATTTGAACGCGTTGGACATTGTGGGACCTCTGCGTATACTTCACCCACAAGCTGCACATGTAGAAGGTTTGGCAGTAGGCCTTAAGAAGATACCAAAATCAAACCTACGGCCAAATCTGCGGGCAAACATATTGCAGCACCGAACCGCCAACGCCCTACACTCCGTGTCTAAATCTGCATCATCACATAACTCCTCCGTAACCACATAAACTAGAATCAATTCTATTTGTTGTAATTTTTGACGTTCAAAAGTGCCTTTTATGTGCCTATTTGAAATAAATGCTTTGACTTTGACTTTGACACATGTCCTAGGTGCTTCACCTGAGCAGCACGCTACAATTGTGTTCCGCTTATAGTCACTGGAGCAACGTTAACTAACGATGCATGTTTATGAATAAATGCTATATTATATTGTGACATACAAATAGGTACCCCTTGTTACGTATCACGTATGGTCCACAGATGATTCTGAAAATACAACAACCACGATATTGACTACCTGGGATGTTGACTGACTTAAATTCAAGATGGCTTGGCAAACCGCTTGTAACTTGGCTTCAAATAAGAAATTCTGAGGCCAAAACTATATTGTTACAAACGCAGGGAGCCTTCCAGGAGACTACGCATCAACGGAAGCAGTGACGTCACCGCCTATCTATCTAATAATGTATTTTTCACGAATATTTGATTAAGTACTATACAGACTTTATTTCCTCGGATTGGTTTCTGGTTCATGTTTAGTTATTTATTAATTAGTCATCGATTTCATTGCTGCTTATATTTATTTTGTTTAATTTGTAAATCATATCGATGTATCGAGTTGTATTCTTTTTTTAAGTTAGCAACATTGATTATACGCGTTTATACAATACCTTGTAACCGTCATTTGCGCCCCTGTTCGCTGTGAAACGCCGAATAAAATACTTACCTACAAGTATTTTAACCCTTCGTGTTATTTCTACACTGCACCTACGTCCAGTCTCAGCAGAACGCACATAGAAGACTACTGATGCCCTCACTCATCCCCTTCGTTACAATAGTGAGAATTATAAAAAAACAGTCAAAGTTAGAATACGACAACAGAGCATCAAAGGATCATACATACATATTTACTTAAAAACCCGGCTGGGAATGCAAAAACTCCGCGATACGAGAAACACACTCAAGGGATGTGAATGCGTAGCTTATAGCTACACCGAACATGCCCCCGAGAGGTATAAATATCACGTTGTATCGTATTAACTGTCACGAAAACCGCTGTGTGTTAACTTTCGTTTTTTATACGTGAGACATTTGAATTTCAAGACGGGGGGCAGAAATGTTACTTTCAAAGAGACGCAAACTTTCTATAGACATATACAGGGTGGCCGGGAAATCGACGCGCATCGCAACCTGTTACCACGGATTAGGTACACTATTGTTAACAGTCCGGCGTAGAAATTTATCGTGAGTTATCAAAAAAAAAGATTCAGTTCAAGTACATTTTGACCACTTTTATATGAAACAGCAGATTTTTTTTTGATAGCCGACGAAATTTTTTTTATGCTCGGAGGTCTAGAATAATTTGCTAAATTCATTAATTATATTCTATTCTATTGACCATTTTAAAATAACTGAAAGTTTTTATAGGTTTAGCTGCCATAAACCTATAAAAGGTTTATGGCAGCTAAACTGAACTAACTTTATTTTTTTCCCCCTTTATTAGAAGGTTGAAAGTTCGTATGTTATTCTCTTCGTGTAAATAGAAACTTACAAGATGTAGTGACAAGAATTGAAAGGAGTGTGCTTAGATTGTTTGGTCAAGTTGACAGGGTGAATGAAAGGCGACTGATAAAAGACAAGGCAGATGTGTGTGAAAACGCCGGGAACACCATAATATTTAGGGGCGTAGTACTCGCAACACGCACGCGTGTACTGCGCGCGCGTGAACTTCGCAAAAGGTGTATGTAAGGATCTTAGTAAGAGGCGTTCTTTAGTTTTTTCCTTTTTTTTTATTTGAAATGGGTTTGCTCTTGACTCTAGTCTAGGTCAGAAATGACAGAGACAAAGTCTACGATGGAGTGAGCTCACACAGAAGAAGCCTGTTCACTCTTACTTTGAAGAAATTCGGGTTGTATGCACTCGGAAACACAAACGCAGGTAGAGAGTTCCACTCTTTTGCTGTGCGCATTATAAAGGACATTTGAAAACGCTTAGTGCGAATTGGTGGAATAGCAACTAGGTAGGGATGGTAACTTGCAGTGCATCTGGATGTCCGAAGGTAGAAGGGGGCCGGTGGAATGAGGTCGTGGAGTTCTTGGGCACACTCACCGAAGTACAATCTGTAGAAGACCGACAAGCAGGCAACCTTGCGGCGATGAGCCAAGCTGTGAAGCTTGGCATCCACCAAGCCTCAATGGAAAGTTTTTTTCCACTTAGAGTTTATGTATGTATGTACCCACAATCAGAACAAAGGCTAAATCTCAGTACCTACCTAAAGATCCAAGTGTAAAATGAATCAACCTAAAAGCTTTAGCATTAGTTAAGATCATTAGAACTCCATTTATCTTCACTGAGTCTTATGACGATATCACTTGAAATTGGAGTAACTTTTTGCCCGCTAACAGGTTAATCAATTAAACATTCTCATATAGGCATCTGAAAGCCAAAAAGATTTAAGAAATTCAAATGTTAACTAACATCATATTATTATGATGTGACAAAAAGACAAAGTTAAAACAGGATTCCTCTTTTCACATAATCATAATCTCCATTTTGCTCTCAAACATGAAGACACGAGACATTTAACCCCCGTTTCTCCCCAATTCATGTTACTGTAATTTAAGCGAGCTAGCAGGTTAATCAATTAATCATTCTCGTAAAGGTATCTAAAAGCCGAATCTCAAAAAGATCTAAAAAATTCAAATCTCAACTAGCATCTTATGATGTGACAATCAAAAGGCAAAATTAAAACAAGATTCTATTTTTCAAATAAAACTAATCTCCATTTTGCCCACAAACATGAAGACACGAGACAGTTAATCCCCGTTTCTCCCCAATTCATTTTACTGTAATTTAAGCGAGCTAGCAGGTTAATCAATTAACCATTTTCGTAGAGGCGCATCTGAAAGCCAAATCTCAAAAAGATCTAAGAAATTCAAATGTTAACTGACTTCATATGATGTGACAATCAAAAGACAAAATTAAATAAAAAGGATTCCCTTTTTAACCGACTTCAAAAAGGGAGGAGGTTCTCAATTTGGATGTTTATATATTTTCTTATATGTTCGGGCATAATTCAATAAACATAATCTCCATTTTGCCCTCAAACATGAAAACACGAGACATTTAATCCCCGTTTCGCCCCAATTCATGTTACTGTAATATAAACGAGTGTAAGTCTTATTTTCCGATTTATTTGACATTACATTACATGTACGTAGAGGGTAACATCATGGCTTCTTAGAACCCGCCGCTTGTTATTATTGCCCGTGGACTTGAATGTTTTTATTGGCTTCATGTATTCCTTTGCGTATCAGGTATATTTTATAACCACGTTATGTCGAGAGCAAATAATGCGGTGCCTTTGAGTACGGGGACACGGGGAACGGATGTGAATTTATTTGCCGATATTGACATTGAGGGAATTTATTTTTACAAATAATCTCCGTCTTATTACAGTAATGATGAGTTTGGTGGTACGGGAGCCCAGACGGTTATGAGCACATATATAAGCATCATATGCAAGGATAGCTTTAGTAGGTGTGGTATGATGAGAGAACACCGAAAATAAATTTGAAAAGTTATAGATAGGAGTCCGTGGTCAAAATACCACTTTCAGATTTCAAAAAAGGGCCAAAAGTAAAGTGATCTTCCGAGCCGTTCATTAATTTTGGTGTTACCTATAATGACTTAAATAGGCAAATCTGATGATGAAATTGTGGCTTTAGGGAAAGCCACAATCTGACAACTTTAAAAACTCAGATTTGGACAATTTTTAAAACTATTAATTCTACTTTAAGCAATCTTTTTTCTTCTCTCAGCTGGACTGGCTGCTCCCAGACAACACAGTGGCCAGTTCCCTGGCGGGTCTCCGCCGGGTGCTGGCCAACGGTTCCCTGGAGCTGCCTCCCTTCCCCCCGGAGCACTTCAGGAGAGATGTGCACGCCACCACGTACCGGTGCCGACTGAGGCTTAGCAGCGGGTTTGCAGTGCTGTCCAAAAACATCCATGTACACGCTGGTAAGTGAGCAACGGTTTTTTTTAAATATTCTACAATGTTGGTTGAACAAAAAGGGATAACCTTTTTGTATCATGCATTTTTTGGAATAAGAGTGTAAGTACTTCTTACATTATGCATAGGTAAATTACTCAAGTTATCACGTTATGTTGATGCTTTCCTCGTCACAGACTTAAACCTTAATTTAGTAACTATAGTTAAATGTGCAAAAAGGACAGTAAAGTAAGTGCCAACTTAATAAAGCGAAAATTCGAAATATTAATCTCAAATTCAGTGAAAAATTTTATGTAACGGAGACAAATTGTATAAAACTTATTGCACTCTTCGCGAGTTCGTCTTGCCCTTGACTAAAAAATTGGCTCGGCGAAGCTACACTTCAATAAGTCTCAAGTTTACTTCACTAAATAACAACACTGCACTGGTCGCTATTTTCTGTATAAAATCCAGCGTAGTCTAACAAACTATAGTAAAGCTAAATACTTGTTTTGCGTCTCGGTTAACCACAACTCGAGTCGAGATCCTAATCTCAGCAAGGCATCTCTAACCTCATCTTGGAAACACAGACTAATTAATTGCGGAAATGCAGTGCTGTTTGCTCATAAAATACTCTAGCATTATTACATTAACGGAATGTTCCCAACGTTAATTAATTCATTCATAGGGCAATTGATATTGCCATTATCAATTTTGCTATAGAAGTAGTCTGCGGAACATATGGCGAATCATTAATTATGAACACTAAAATTGATTTAGAAATTAGATTGCATATTGCCAACAGTTCACTTCATAGTTGTTTGATTAATTAAACCTAATTATAGCTTTACATTCAACCTGTCACAGACCCTATCATAGACACCTTATCGTACTCGGAAAAAGAAATTCAATTTAAAAAAAATCGGTTGTCTGTAAAGTCGGTTTACGGATATTTTAACGTGACAACGTCATAACAAAACATTAATGAAATGATTGCATACTTTTATGAATAAAATTATTAATTAATTTAATTCATGATTTGTAGATTTCAAAAAAATTACTTGTTTAACTTTAAAGAAATGAATTTAATGAAAGTGATTGTTTAATTGGAATGTTCAATTTATTTTAATGATGAAAGCACGAATATTCGACAATATATCACTGAACATAATATTTAATATCGAAAGAATCATTACCTTTATCGCCGCAAATTATCGTTGCTATAAACAATTGACACCACATTCACTTGATTCACTTTTCACTGCACTTCATACTTGACGAAAACTTGTATTATTGTATAGCAGCTGTCCACGCGGACGCATCACTCACTCAAGTAGGAGAGAGACAGATGATGTCGAACGCTGCCGAATCGGCCTCCGCGTTCGGCAGCGTTCGACATCATCTGTCTCTCTCCTACTCATCGCTCGTACCGCGCTCTCGCTTGCACTTCAAGCCGCCATGGCGTACAACGCTACAGCAGAGCAAGGCCGCGAGTAACGCTACATGAGTCATGTTTTTTCGTGTGTGCAGCCTATCATCGATTTATTAGACGTTGTCACGTCAAAAAAGTTTCGAATACCAAAACAAAACCGAATAGCAGGAATAGCAGGCTTAAAGTTTGAAAAAAAGAATAAATAGTCTATTGTTTTATCTAATTCAATAAGGTACATAGCTAAACAAAAAACATATTATTATTAAGACGTGATTCAAATGAATTAGGTGAGTTATTCCCGAACTTTTAATTTATTTTCGTTCTGTTTGACCATTATACCAATTATGACCGATCGAGGAAATACAGTAGCAATACCTACTTGCCTACTTTTAGTTACAACGAAAATGTTAATGAGGGTCCTGTAGATTAAATGTTCCGTGTCCCAGTAACAATTCATGGGAAATTATACTAAATGAAGCGTACTTACATGAAAGCGATTTGAAATCCGCAATTAGGGCTCTGCGAGGAAATTTGCCGTTTGTGTTAAAAGGGATTACTTAGATAAAACGTAGTCGGCAGTCTTATGATTGTAGCCTACTCTTGTGCCGAGATCTGACCTTTAATAATTACGGACGGAAATGTTTGAATCCGATTGTCGTAATGTTAAGCTTGAGTAATAAAAGTATTAAATAAAGCCTAAATTTTGCAGCGGAAAGCACGATAAGTCAATGGTCCCAGCTGTTATATTTCGTTTTTTGACAATCGTTACGGGTCGAAAGTCTGACAACCAGTTTTGCCAAGGGATATCGTGTTACCCAGTTTCTGGGTTGTGAAGATCACATAAGCAGTCGCTCCATATAATGCACTGGTATTCAGCTACATCCGGTTAGACTAGAAGCCGACCTTAACATAGTTGGGAAAACGCAAGGCAGATGATGATTTTGCAACATTTCAGTTTTATATACCTACGTCCGTTTGAAAAAAAACAGTGGCACTCCGGGAGTTCCGACAGAAGTGAAAACAAAACACAAACCGAATACTTTGCCATCACTCACTGACATATCGGATATAGATTAAAACCGAGTACATACCGAGGACAACCGACCACATCCGAAGCGGGTATTAATCGTCTTATCATCAAAACACGCGCGGTGTCGAACAGTGGCGCGAGTTCAATGGTATTTTCCCATCTCAAAAAATTCCCAACGCGCCCAAAGTAGTTTTCACTTCAAAAAAAGCTCCCTTCATTCAGAAAATTTAAGAAAACTGTTGACAAGATGTCTAGAGTAGTGGATTAGTTTTTTCTTCAACAAGATGAGGGTATCAAGTAGTCGATTTATCTGAGACTCTGTGACAGTTTAATTAACCTTATTTTTTCGTTGTTCTTTAAACGTTTGCTACTAAATTGCCAATAGATTTTCACCTTTCAGAAACAAAAATGTTTTGCTAAACAGAATGGAATTCCGAAAAACCTTAGTAATTAGGTCCTATTTAAGGTATCTTTAAGTAAAAAGCACTACTACTGTACATTTGTGAAGAGTAAATAATTAAACTTATTATATAATATCTCCTTTATTTCATTTAAATAGGTACTTATAAATTACATTTTTAAATATTATTATAAACAAAACGATAAAAAAAACATTTAAAAAATAGTAACCCACCGGTATCGAAAACAGGGTCCAAGCTACGCGGTCAGGGCTCTAGAGAAAGGATCCTCCTGACAATGAAAGCTGTGTCCAGAAATACGGTTTCTGAATCAAGCCCTTGATCCAGTTGCCCAACGAGAGCCTCCTCAGGTGTTGGTAGAGGCTCTTGGCTATTAACCCATTGGCTGTCACGACTATCTGCACAATAATCGCTGAGTCTACATCCCACATGTCGACAACCTCGCGAGCCAACTCAAGATACTAGATTTGTTTATCTTTCTCGGCTTTCACGAGGTTCTCATTATGCGGGACGGTTATATCAACAATCATTGCACGCCACTTTTATCGATCCACCACCACTATATCAGGCTTATTGGCAACAATTATAGTCCTGTCAGTGATGATGGATCGATCCCAATGTGATATTTCCATTTTCGAGAACTGGGTCGGGCACATACCGGTAGTACGGCACCTCCAATTCCATATGGTTGTATTTCAGTGCAAGTTGCTGATGGTTAATATTAAATGTACATACCTATAAAAGGTTTAATTTAATTTTGAAATCTTTCTATTTTTCTTATCAACAGAAAGAACACAATTCAATTCAATTTTAAAAGATCTATCTATCTATATAACTAAGAAAACAAAAAGTGTCGTTATCATTCATAAATGACATTATTGACAGCATTCATCACCTGCTCCCTAATAGTATTACACACAATCAATCTCAATCTGAATAATTTTGAAAGATTTTCCTAATCCATTGCGTCACATGTTCGAAAAATGTGTCTGGTCAACAACGTAAACAACGTTATGAATATTGTTGAACTGTCAAAATGGAAGCTATTGATACTGATAGCGTGTTACGCAATTACCCCGTTGTTTTTAGCTAGACAGCCGTTATATAGATTAAAAACTCCTTACATAAACAGTAACCTAACCTTTTCTCTGCAGCACTCAACATACCATGGGAGATCCACGTGCCGGACGAGTACGTGATGGCGGGAAACGCGGTGGTGCTCCGGTGCGTGGTCCCTCCACACTGCGCCGACCGGGTCAGCAGCACCGACTGGTTCACTGACGACCAGATCAATGTGCCGCATCATTTAGGTAAATTATTTTAAAAATTAAGAGGTGAAGCGTGAACTTTATTAGTCCAGAAGAGACATTACACAGGGACCAAATGGTAACAATTTTCCTTCTTTATAATATTGGAAATGGTCTTTGATAGCAAGATCATAAAGTCACATTTTTATAGGTACACTCTACCGCCATGCCCAGTGGTAAAAGTTATCACACCTCATTCATCTACAACTTTAGTGTGTATACACACAAGCGACATTCGTCGACGACAGAAGCACGTACCTAAATACACCAGCGACACGATGTCGAGACAGTCACCGACACGCGTTGACTGCTGTCGCCAACATACGTCGACGGGTGCTGTTGCCTGTGTCGTCGACGCGAGTCGCTCGTGTGTATGCACACTAACTACTGAATGAAATACCCATAAATAGAAGCTTATAGTAAGACCACATTTTTACAATTTTACGAAAATTCCTTTACGACATTTCTATGTATTGAATTTTCATTTGACCTCATGCAATAATCGCACCCATTGTATAAATCGACTATAACTGAACCAATCCTTTTTGAAAATGGTATACTATACAATGGCCCTGCATTAATCAGTTAAATGGGCATAATAAAGTGTGCTTTTGTGGTCGTCAACTTGATTTACATGACTCTATAACATAACTATTATAGATATCGAGTTTTGATTTACATTAAATACGTGATATTCATCAGATTATTTGTTTGATATAGTCGATTGTGAATAATATATTGATAGTCACGTATCTGTATGTACCATTCAGTCCATTTATATAAGAAAAGCAGCGACCCGCTGGGTGGGTATATCGGGATAAAAACTATGCTATGTCCTTTTCCGGGACTCAAACTATAAATAATAAATAAATAAATAAATATCTTTATTTCCCAAAAATACAGATACAGAAAAATACAGATTTACATAAAAACATTTTGGATGCTGCATAAACCTGTACACAATAGATTAATCTCTATCTCTTAAACTAGGGTATCCTGTATCTTAAGAGATATAAACTATCCCTATACCAAATGTCATCTAAACCGGTTCAATGGTTTGAGCGTGAAGAGGTAACAGATAGACAGACAGACACACTTTCGCATTTATAATATTAGCATGGATAGGAATGCCAGTCTTCGCACCAGCAAAATATTTTTTGATATCATCGAAGAATTTTGCGCTAAATGGAGATTGTTGCTTTTTTCATCAAAACACTTATCAGCCGACAACACACGCAATTACATTTTCATCCGGAATCTTATTTTCACGAAAAATATATTGAGGTGTTAAACGTCTTGTTAAAAGTTAAACGTCTCATGTAAAATAATTTCACTCGTGTAATAAGGGTTCATGATTATTCAAAAATGGTTTCTTAGAAAACATTTACTTATAAACAAATTACGTTCCACAACCCGGGTCTTTTTGCATTCCGTCATATTATTCAAATTATACATAATGAAGTATAATATGAATAATTATGTATAAAATTAGACATAATTAAGTATAGGGAATTTTCCTACAAAAATAACAACACTTCTTCAAATCTATACTTATATAATAACTAGCAGCGCTCCGCGGTTTCGCCCGCATTAGTGTCGGTCCCGTGGCAATACCGGGATAAAAACGTATATGTCCTTTCCCGGGACTCAAACTATCTCTATACCAAATTTCATTAAATCGCTTCAGCGATTTATGCATGAAGAGGTAACAGACAGACAGACAGACACACTTTCGCATTTATAATAGTATGGATGGATGGATGGATGCAATGGATATTAATATAATAAAGCTGAAGACTTTGGTGTTTTGTTTGAACACGCTAATCTCAGGAACTTCCAGTCAGATATATATTTTTTTTCTTTGGATGCCCAATTTTTGAGGAAGGCATAGGGGAGGATATTTTTTTTTATTTGAGATGGGTTTGCTCTTGACTCTAGTCTAGGTCAGAGATGACAGAGACAAAGTCTACGATGGAGTGAGCTTACCCAGAAGAAGCCTGTTCACTCTTACTTTGAAGAGATTCGGGTTGTATGCACTCGGAAACACAAACGCAGGTAGAGAGTTCCACTCTTTTGCTGTGCGCATTATAAAGGACATTTGAAAACGCTTAGTGCGAATTGGTGGAATAGCAACTAGACAGGGATTGTAACTTGCAGTAGTTGCAGTGCGTCTGGATGTCCGAAGGTAGAAGGGGGCCGGTGGAATGAGGTAGTGGAGTTCTTGGGCACACTCACCGAAGTATAATTTGTAGAAACCGACAAGCAGGCAACCTTGCGGCGATGAGCCAAGCTGTAAAGCTTGGCATCCACCAGTTTTATGTCGCCAATGAGCCTCTTAGCTCTGCGATCCACCGAGTCACACAAGTTGGTATTTCGCTGAGCCATCCCAAAGGTGGCCGCAATACTCCATGCAGGATCGGACTTGTGCTTTGTAAAACGTTAAAAGCTGTCCAGGATAATGTAATATTTTACATCATGCCTTTAGGAGCCGAGCAAAAAGAATAAAAGTCAGAAATAACTCTAAGTAAAAACGAAGTGACGGGGCATGATAATGAACGGGGCATAGCTATAGGACATATCTACATATTTTATGTTAAAACAAGAAAGTTCGCGTGGAGGCAGAAGCTAGTGTATAATAAATAATATGTAGTTACACATTTACACCTTCTGTTGCTACAGTAAATCGGAGAGTTGCACAGAGCACTAATGAAATAATTTATTTTAATGTGGACATTGGTCGGTGCTGTATTTCTGTCACACCTGTTTCAATTAGTATAGCAAATTCAATTTATATGATATTTTAACGTGACCCAAATGAATGACTGCGTGGGTTATGTTATGTAAGTAAGTGATTATTAGGCCTTTTGATATTTTTTTTCTCTGTTCGGTAATTTTCAATGTTGTACATCCCGATAACATGGAATTGTCATGGAACCTGCTTGCAAAAACATTAGCCCACCCCATGCTCTCTATTTGAGAGACGAAATCTCAAAAACGTTACTGAAAATTTAAATAAAATTATTATTACTCTGATAAAGGCAATATTTTTGACAAGATCGACTCGATTATTCAGATGTCCTCATTGCTCACTTTTGATTGGAAAAACTGCGTATCTTTTTATACAAATATCAGTTGACAACAGCCGAATTTTGTTTATTTATTTGCGTTTACTGATCATGTAACTTTAATTTATAAACAATTTAAAAAGGAGGTTTTTTATTCGACCCGCATGTTTGTAAGTTTGCGATTTTGTCCAAAACGAGTGAATCAATTTTGATAACTCTTTCACTAACACAATCTACATATTTTCAGTAAGTTTTCTAGTATACAATATATTAGGTTATTGTTAATTAAACTCGTTGAATTTTCTCATTTCAAATCGAATAAAACAAGATGGGACGATATTTTTGAACACAGGTGTAATTAATAAAGTCTTTCCACAACACATTTAAAACAGCCCACCCCACATTCGCACGGACGTCAAAATATCACGGCGGGATTTTATCGCAAGAGTGCATCCCAGCGCGTCAAAAAAAAAAGACTGTTGGATTTTCAACTCTGGACGCTAAACAGTGCGTTGAAAATCTAACGCGATCCAGTCCGAAAAAAATCGCCGCGAGAAAAACGCGCCCGTGCTACCTGGGCTTACCCACATTAGATATTGTAGAAAAAGGAACTAATTGGCCGCGCCTTGGATGAGAACGGGGGTGAGGGCGACGAGGTTGCCTATTGTTCGCAACACACGTACTGAGTAATGACAAAGCGCCCCCGCCCCTCCGTCCCACCGCTCACATACCCAATGCGCGGCCAACTAGTTCCACGCGGACTTATAATTCCACGAAGAATTTATAAAGTTTTCCTAGAAATATCCATGTCAAAAAATAACAACGTTATATACGATGTTAAAGGTCCCAATTCAGGCCAAAGGTCTCTTCTTACACAGAGAAACATCAATAACCACGTTTATTCAATGTAATTTGGTGATTTAATACCAAATATGTAGGTCCAGCGGTCCGCGTCGTTATTTTTTTCCTCTGTGTACGTAATGTAATGTTGCGTAAACATCAAAGTCACGTTTGCTTTAGGGTCTAAGTACCAGCGTCTAGACGACGGCTCACTGTACATAAGCGGAGTGAGCCCGCGAGACCGGCACAACGCGTTCCGGTGCCGCGTACGGGACCGGATCACCGGGACCTTGTACACTAGTCCGTATTTTGGTGAGTTACTGTTTTTGACTAGAGTGATTAAGTAGAAATGTTTAAATAAAGAACTGTTATAGATTAGGGGGTTTCTTTATAAGCGTTGCTTAAAGTTAAGTAATGATTAGCGACTATTTAAGCATACATCTTTGACGTGAAAACGTCTCTTAACTTTAAGAATGGTTATAGACGTGTAAAAGTGTTTGTTCAAAACCTACTTACAAAAATAAAATCATTTATTATTTATGAAGGGGCTCAAGTGTAAGCCCGAAAAACCTGAACAAACTGTTCCTGTACGGGTGCACGATTTTGAACTTAGGTAAAGTTCAAAATACTATATAATAACTTAGGTACACCTAATGTGGCTACTCAACTGCACCAAGCCAATTTTATCCACTCAATTAATCCAATTATCGTCCTTAATTCTAGAGCATAATCTTAACTTATTAATGCCTAATTGCACACTTGATCTTATAAATTTGTGGACTAAAAGAACTTGCTTTTATCGATAAGACTGGTACAGCTTTTTAAATGTTCTACTCTTAAATTTACAGCAAAGTATATTATCCAAATAAGCACAAATAAAAAAATATGTCTTTCCTTTATCTAACATGTATTAACTCTGTTCTACCAGGTCACATAATTGTGACAGAACCAAAAGGCGGCGTGAGGCCGCGGATGGCGATAGAGCCGCGCACGCGCCGCATACAGGCCGGCCAGGACGTCCGGCTGCCGTGTGCCGCGCATGCGTGGCCGGTGCCTAGCTACAGGTGAGTACCTACAGAGAGGAATAAGACGCTAAGGTAGCCCATGATTTTAATGGTTACGTTATGGTCGCGATCATATTTTAATCAATATACAACCTCGCAAATTGCGAAAAACGCAAGAACACCCACTCATCACCCACCCATCACCCACACCCACCACCACCCACCACCCATCACCCATTGCCCACCCACATTGATCATCC
Organism: Luperina nickerlii; assembly: GCA_963855955.1. Lineage (NCBI taxonomy): Eukaryota > Metazoa > Arthropoda > Insecta > Lepidoptera > Noctuidae > Luperina > Luperina nickerlii. The sequence goes on along the minus strand of OY979679.1, from coordinate 9,168,752 downwards.
ATTGTGTCACCTTATGTAAAAATTATTTTTCTATGGTGTACATAATAAAGAGCATTCTATTAATCTTTCTTTTTTTTTCGTTGTACACATCAATGCGTACTTCCCATATGTTCCTGTAAAATAGTTTTCAAAATGTAGCGCACAAAGCACAAAATACCTTCGTACCTACCTATGGCTTATTCTGAAATAACATTGTCAGTGACAGTTTCCATGAAATCCTTTCATAGTTTCACAGTAATATTCAAGTGCATGCCTATTTTGGTAGACAATGATTTCAATACAGCCTTTAGATACTTAAATAGAATACTCTTTATAGCCTTAGTTGATAATACCTACAGTATCTCTCGAATACATATAAATTACTCACGGATGCACATTATCCAATTGGCTCGTTATTTTTACTTAAAATGATAATTATTCAGTGTAAAACTTTCAGACTACGTATTAAATTGAAAACAGCGTGAGTTCTGAGTTTGAATTAAAAATATTTACTTCATTTATACTCCATGATTTTATACTATCCCAGTATAATACTAAACTAGCATTATAAACTATAAAACGTACCACTTTAATTTTTTTATAAAATACGCGCCATTTTGAAAACACACAAAAAGTAACCCTGTATAATACTTGTCGACATAGAAAAAAAACAGCAACATTTTCTGCGGCTGTATCCTCTAGCTAAAAGGTATCGCTTCAGTAAGCAAACAACGGAGTCGTGGAGACTAGCATCACGGCGCAAAGATGCTAAAGACCTAGTTTTTACCTCAGAAATAGGACTTGCGAGCGCGTAATGGCCATCGGCTACTGATTCGTTTAAAAGGTTTCAGGGATAAAGTATTCTTTGTACCATTATCCTAAGCTTTATTTACTCGCTGGTAATAGTTTATACAACGTTTATTTATTTAATACGTAATTTCTGGGTACATATGATTAAATTCTGTTGCGGTTCGGTTTAATGTTACTTAATTAATAGATACATACATAATTAACTACTAATTGGAATGTTTGGAAACCAACATCATACGTCTATTGTTGTCAGAAATTGCGGTTCGTAATGTGACCATTAAATTGTTTCAATCAAATTGAACCTAAATAATTAATGATTGCCTCTAATATTCGTAGAAATCCATTCAATAAAATTTTATTTGCAAAATTTACCTCGTGCACTCCATTCGAATGGAATTTAATATTTCTGCCATTTACTAGAAAACTGCTGGTCGCTCCAATGTACGAGTATATTAATATATAAAGGCCGAAACCGTTTCAATAAATGTATTCTGTAACATTTCGATGCTATTATTAAAATCCGGCAGCTCTTCGTCGTCTAAAATGGAGCTGACATTTTATACCATTACGTACAATGAGTACAAGCGTTTAGTCGGAAAACAACATGTTAAAATTCACAGCTGAAATCCCTTAAATCCATAAACACGACACGGTCACGCTGGCCGTTTTATTTCGTCGTCAACGCGTTTTGATCTCGCGTCGAGATTTAACCGCAATTTTATAATCCCCCATGCGACGTGATTCGTTTTAACTGCCAAGGAGCAATTTAGCCCGCAAAACCCAGTAAATTGCATTATACCCTTGGAAATGTAGCTCTATCTATGTTGCTGTTGTACTTAGCTCGTCTCTGGATAGCAAAATGGAGTGTAATTTAAATAGATTTTCATAATGTTATCGTTTAAACCGCTCTTACGTTGGCGTTTAGACCTTGTGTGTGGGAGACCAGTAAGAAAGGGTCACCGGTTTTAAAGCAGCTTTGAGTTGCTATCTTACGGTCTTACTACATACACAGTACCTACATAATTTAGTTAGAATTTCGCAACCGACCGAACATACCCTGAAACATCATAAAATAATACCTCCACTGAAAAAAATATTTCTTACTACATACACAGTACCTACATAATTTAGTTAGAATTTCGCAACCGACCGAACATACCCTGAAACATCATAAAATAATACCTCCACTGAAAAAAATATTTCTTACTACATCACATTAAAACGATTTCATTAAGACTTACTGACTTTACACAGTAAGAAGAAATGTTTGTAAAAGACAAAACAGTAACTTTTAATGATTGAAAATACTATTTACTGAAAAAAAAACAACAAAAAAAGGGAAACCACCAATAATGCAATGTAAGTAAATTTCAATGGTTTGAACGATATCACCAAATGAATAAAACAGTTAATTTTGTGACCTTTTAGCTACTTAAAACGTTAAAGTTTACGTTAAGTAGACGGTAACATTTTACCTCAATTTTAACTGTTTCCGGGACAGTAAAAATACTGTTTTGAACGTTAAACTCATATGGAACTGTTTAAAGCAGTTCAGGGGACCTAAAAAGGCCACTTTGGCAGAATCATAAAAGGATAACATTATGAATCATAATATTGCGAAGACAGTCCGTGTTTTTCTTTTACGCTGCACTACGTAGGTATAAATAATCAAAGAGATTGTGATTGGATTTGGATTGGATTGATTGGTATTTTAGCACAGACAAAAAAAAAATAACTGAAAAATCCTTCACCAATGGGATTTGATACGATTGACTTAACAGTTAACTGTCCATTATGATGCATCATGTTATCCTTTTATGATTCTGTAAAAGTGGTCTTTTTAGGCCCCCAGATCAATTGTATTTTATTTTTATTTACTGCTTATTTCTTTCAGTGTACCTAGATCGCTTCGGATTCTAGCTACGTACCTACTTGAGAATTAAATACACACGAGAAAATGTTGCCAAGTTTCAGCGGACAAACTTAGTCACGTTCAGTCAAATAACCGCGCAAACCGAACTCACAGTTCGATGGCAGCAGAACTTCGTTCACTTTGTATTTGTCTTTTAAACGAGGTTGCAACTAGTGTCTACACTAACGAAAAGTTTGCTTCTATTTAGGGAGATCGCTATTCACTATAAGACCGTCAACAGCACAAGATATTTTCGAAACTCCTCAGTCAGTAGTACATAGCTGTAACAAAAAGAACTAACATGCCAGAAAAATTAATAACTAGAACATTATAAAATCTCAGGTGATTTCAGAACCTCTATGAGTTGACTATATAAAAGTTCACAAACTACTTCAGTGAACTGATAACATTTTATGTTTTCAAAGAATTACCGTGGCGAGCTGAATACGCCATAAACTTTCATATCCAGCCATAGTTCGTGGAACCTTTTAGAATGCAAATGTCTCGGTGCATTTCCAACTCCTTTCAAAACTATTTCTAAAAGGGAACCTAACTTGGAGAACATTGAAGATTTCGCGCCACATAGCCATTTCATTTCCGTGAATTTGCGCATAGGATATTAGACCGAATTCACAGAGCTTTTGCCGTCATGTAATAGTGTTCTGAAACGAGTTGAAAGCTGAAACTATGCGACAGTCTCTTTCGCGTAACATTAGCTGGATAAACCCGGAATAAGTTACTCCACTTCAACCCCGGGGTCTGTAATTCAACCCCAAACAAATTTCCCTCCACATAAACTATGTCAAGGTTTATAAAATACTTGAAACGGCATTACGAATATTTCCCATTACTTCGTTCGATAAAAATGTCTGCGCATCTCTTAAAGGACTTCCGGTATTTAATAGATATTGCTTCTTGGAATCCTATATATTGAATATTGCAATGCTTTTATCCGTAGTACCCTAAACGATCACCTACACGAGTGAAGTATCTATACATATAATAAAATCGTAGCGAAGTCAAAAATGTACATGTCTTTTTTTAAAGTAATTTTTGTCTGGGAACGGTTCTAATGGGGAAAATATAATTTTTGTCTGTTTGTCTGAATGTATGTTCCAACATCACGCAAAAACTACAGGATAGATTTTGTTCAAATGTTGTATAGACATTCCCTGTAAGAGTGGTCAGTCTAAGTATTAATAATGTTATAGTAAGTAAACTATGAACTTGATATGTTCATAAATCTTCTATACTAATAATAAAGCTGTTTGTTTGTTTGAACGCGCTTATCTCTGGAACTACCAGTCGGATTTGTAGCCCAATTCTTGACTAGGCTATTTAACATCACGCTTAGACACTTAGGAGCCGAAAAAAAAGTAAGAAAAAACGCTAAGCGAAGACGAAGCAATTGTGTGGGTCAGGCAATGCGAGACGACGGGGTAGGTTGGGGAAGCAAGAAATTTTACGCGGACGAAGTCGCGGGCAGAAGCTAGTACATCATAAAGGCACTCTAAATAATTATTGCTGGGTTCTTTAAGTAACAAACCCAAACTATTGGCATACCGATGAACATCATATAACTATACAAAGTTCAAAGGTATGTTGCTATTTATTATATGATGCAATATCTTTAATTCCTTTCCTTTCCTTTACTAATACCCTCATTTTAATGCTCTTGCTGTAATTATAAGCTAACCGGGCTACGTAACTTTGGCACAGAAACATTTTGGATTGATATTATATCATCTTTATTTTACGTATGCAATTACATTATCTTTGATACAGACAGATGTAAATACAGAGGGATTATTCCTCTTTAGAAATATAGTTTTGCACAAAAGTTTATGTGGTTATCTTTCCCTTTGAAAATTTCGAGGACTGCCATTGTACGAAAATAAGTTTTTATGACGCTTTGCTTGTGAAGGATACTTATCGGAATTTTCGAGCAAAAGCAAAACCTTAAGGGGCTAACAGAACCTAAACGCAAAAAACGAAGTTTTAGAAACAATAAAAGTATATGATCGACTACAGTAAACAAAATCAAAAATATATGATATTTTTCAAGATATATGCTAGGTTAGGTTAGAAAAAATCATCATCGATAGAAAAAATCATGAAGATACCTCTAAAAACTTTCTTTTTACAATAAAAACTATACTAATATACATACAATCATTATGATTTTTTGTCAGATTATTCTACAAGCAACATCCCAAAACACTAGTGTTTTAATTTTTTAGTACAAACAATATATTTTTTGTAATTAAATAATTGCTTCATATTTTACAATAAAGTACCAGCGTTTTGTCATCGCGCTTCTCTTTCTTTTCTATGCAGTCCAACTGTGACGCTTTGGGTCATGTAAGCCCCTTAAGCGCTGTTAATACTCGACAGTGCTAACGGTACCGATATCAATTAAACGCTGGGAGAAAAATATATTGGATAATTTCTTTATTTTTGTCTACAATATTTTACATCTAAACTAATATTATAAAGAGAATAGATTAGATTTTTTGTAAAGTGTATACTTGTTTGTTACTCTTTCACGCTAAAACAGCTGAATGGATTTAATAAATGAAATCTGGCACATGGACAGACAACACCTTGATTAGGACATAGGATTTCTTTTTATCCCGATATTCCCGCAGAATCGAGACATTTGCAGGTGAAACCGTGTGTCAAAGCTAGTTATTAATATATTGACATCTCTGTCAGATCTTCCAAGCTGACACCTACTCGTTTTTTTCTTCTAATCTAAATACAAATTGGTGCTTATCTCATAATTTTGCTATCAACTTATAAAATATTCATGATTGCATAGAAGCACCAAATAGGCTGCCAATCTCTAAAACAGCTATGCTGCTACTGGATATAAAGAGCTTACATACAAAGTGTCCAATTTTAGCCATCAGTGATACACACCAAATCTACCTCCCTTTACTTATACGAACAATTAGGACCTAAGGCCAGAAATAAATGCCAACAATATGCAGTACATCTCTTACAAAAGAAAACTTAAGTCAGAATGAACGATAACTGTCAGTTAAGTTAAAAATATGTTAATATTATGTGCCAATGTGCACTCACACAAACTAACGTCGCCGCGTCGTCATGGTTAAACCTCGTCGCGCCAAAACTGGCGAAACAGATGCGAACCTTATACAACTTAACGGACGTTTGGAGTGGGAATGTTAGATCTGTGTAAGATTCTCACATCTAACTTATGTACTCACTCCAAAGCGAAATTAAAAATTCGTCATTAGAGATAGTCCATGCTGACTGAACTGTGGATCCTCAATCATCAGCCGAACCAATTGTGCCAACCAAACTCACTATATGAAGGCGATGCCCCGTTAGCAAAGCTGGTCTCAGTCTAAACCAAGTGTCACCCTTTGTGGGAGCGGTACTTCCATAAAACATATCTTTGGAATAAAAATAATAGATAATGATTACGAAATTGTTTTACCTTTTTACACCATGACATCATCTGTCAGCTTGCTAAGCTAACTCATACTTTTTTTTTAATCTTCTTAATAACAAAGAATGTTTCGTTTTTGTTGTTTTGTTTTTGTGTTTTTGGCTTTTTGTTTTTTTTTTGTTACTTATTCCATCAACTTATAACAGAATCGCGGAGCTTGCATGTTGAAACCATGCAGGCTTTACAGTACCTATGTTCAAAATAACAGGAAAAGAATAGCTAGCAACAATTTGTATGGGAAGACAAATCGATATAACGTTGAAAGGCCGTGCGAAACATGTCATTATGTGTCTTGTGACAATGAGCCATTTGTCACAACTTGTTCACTATTGACATCATCAGCTTGTTGAATGTACCCTTTTCAATCAGAATGCTACACTAGATACCTACTGAGATATAGGTTTATTGTTCTGTAACCTTTAGGTACTTACGGCTACACATCAAACTATACATATTCAGTTTTAGCTGACCTCGCATTATATAGGTTTTTCGTACAATGAGAAGTCAGCTTATATTAAAAATGTATAGCTTGAGCCTTGCGTACGTACCAATGACGTATCTTTTGATACCTAAACTCTAGGTACCAAACTTCCGTGTTTATGAGCTGTTTTAAAAGCCTGTTTTAAGACTGTCTGGAGGCTATATTAGGAATGAGAAAGGAAGGAACAATATATACCTATTTTCATCTTTTTTGCTGTTTTTCATTAATTCTATTTTCATTGTAATGTTTTACTTTCAAGAATGCCTGTTCATGTTCTAGTTAAAATAAATGACTTTGATTGCAGTCAATTAATTTAACAAAGCTGAACATCACATCATTCCTTCTCTACTTTTTCCTTTGTTTACAGTGCGATCTTCGTTTGTTTTCATTTTTCTCATCCGCTTCTTAGGTGGTTTCGCGAGCACCACGAGGAGCTGGTCCCCATAGAGAAGACTTCTCTATGGCCTCGGGCACGGCTCCTTGGTAGCGGTCTGCTGAGCCTGCAAGCTGTGCGGCGTGAAGACGCTGGCCGGTTTGTCTGCTGGCTCAACAACACCGTTGGAGGAGAGTCCGTGCATTTCACGCTTATTGTCACAGGTTGGTTTTCTAAATTGACCAGAAAATACCCCTCCGCGCGTGCCTCGGAAAGCATGGCACGGTAAGCATGTCAAAGATCCGCGAATGAGAGTCGTTATGGGTAATCAATAGTCCAAAAATCTGACAACCAGTCTTTCCAAGGGGTATCATATCACCCAGTAATCGGGTTGTGGAGGTCAGTTAGGCAGTCGCTCCATGTAAAATACTGGTATTCAGCTGCATCCGGTTAGACTGGAAGCCGACCCCAACTGGAACAAGGCTAGGCAGATGATGATGATGTATGTATATATATAATAACAGATAATACAGATGTGGAGGACTAAGCACCAGCCGCTCCTTCTGCTAGAGAAACCACGCCCAATGGAAAGTTTATGCATTCTACGACAATCAACATAGAGATTTAATAGACACACCCCCTTACTAATAAACGTATTATATCAGATGAATAGTTTCACACCGATTTCTCTCTTTCAGTCGTCAGTAATTTGACTTTCGAAAGAAGAAGACAAAGCGTTGTGTAACTATACAGACGCTATACAACGTTTATTGGTAAGGAGGATAGAGTATTATTTATTTAACACCAACAGAACAAACAAAACAGAAAAAAACACGGACACACAATAGTCAAATAGTAAGCCTTATAGCCTAAACCAATAAGCACTATAAGTACTCTCACCGTTGATTGTGAGAGAAAATTAATAACTTCTTACTATGCATTTATAAAACAAACAAATCCTAACCCGTAAACTACAAAGCCATTTGTACCTTTGTTTAAACTCAGATCTCCTAGAAATAAATTCGTGTCTATGTGCGGTTATGACTTAAGTTCAGCACTTCCAGTTAGTGTTATTACACGTTACAATTGGCGTATATTTCAGTTACAACGGTACTTGACAGTTTAGAGCTCGAGATTGTCTCTATTTCAATATCTATAACCCTCTATAACCATTGTCATAAACGTACAATAGCTGGTTATGAAACCTGTAATTTCAAGACATGCTCTGTCTGTCTTATTATTTACGTACGAAGATGTATTTATTACAAACCTCACTTTTATTAGTGAACAATAAAATAAATGCTTGCGTATTTTTTGCCTTTTTGTTTTCAAAGGAGGAAAAAATACGCAATAAACACACCGTATATCCCGGCTCTCCCCAGCTAGACTACGTGAGAAATACATCCCCTTAATTTATGTAAACAGTTTCCTTTTCCTGAGCACGATTCCTTCCGTATTACCGTCCTAATTGGACTAATCGTAAAATTTTATTACACACAAAATAACGTATTACTTCGTTCTAACATATTTTTCTCTTTAACAGAACCTATCTCCGTCCGGATAAAACCCGAAGTCGTGCGAACTAAATCGAATGCCGACGTCACGTTTGAATGCAAAGTGTCGGGGCATCCAATCGAGCTTGTCTACTGGGTGCATGACGCGAAAGTTGTGAAACCGAATGAAAGACTCAAGATTTCTGAAGACGGCCTAAGACTACATATCAAGAATTCACAGAAGGACGACCAGGGAGTCTATCAGTGTTTTGTCAGTAATACGAAGGATCAGGCTTATGGAGTTTCCGAATACTTAATAGACGGTAAGAAATTGTGTTATTATATTACAAGCTTAGCAAGAATGTTCGTTTCAATTAGATTTTACAGTAATTGGACCTCAGCTGTTCCCTTGAAATTTTATTAGATTACAATAGGATAAAAATCAGCTCACTTCCATAACCCAGTTTCTACAAGTTAAAAGAGTTGTAATAAAAAAATTGATTGGATAACTTTTCCCTTGTAAAAATATCTTGGAGTTTTTATTATTTTAGCAGAAAAGTTTCTAAAGGGCGCTTGCTTTAAAGTAAAAAAAAGGACGAAGAGGTATTTAATGGACTGTTATCCATTCATTGGTAATTTTAAACTTCCCGTTAAGTTATCTGTTAAAGTACACAGTGCAGCATCCTAAGTTTATCATTAGACTTCAGATAGCAACGGAATTCTGTCTTTCTTCTGCTTTTGCAGACATTCGGGGCTGTTTGATGGTAGCGCATGTGTTGGATCATTTAGCTCCATTCAAAATGGCTGAGCTGAATGGTGCTAATCCATGCGTCATGTTCGTGAACAGGCATCGTCAGTAGGGACTGGTCATCTCTTTGCTGCCATAGCTTATTTTAATTTAATAGTTGAATTGTTTTTCCTTTATCTTTTCATCAGTACGGACGCTTTTAACGTTCTGCATAGTTCTCACAAATGCATAATTTTTAACATGAATATTGTAACCAATGCTTTGTAACCATATTATTTTTATTTAAAAGAGTGTCCGTGGAGTTTCTTGGCCGTTTTTTTCCATAAGTACCTACCTACTACGCTTTGGAATGGGCAACTAGCTTCATCTTTCTGACTGACCGACCCCTTGAATATTCAAAAATGCCTGTAAATGGTTTATTTGAAATAAATGCTTTGAGTTTTGAGTTTATGTAATGTGTAATGTAATGTGGTTCTCTGACGAAGTGATTTGACAAATCAGATACCTAGCTTGACCGATCAACCTAAAGAATAGAGCCACAATAACGTGATTTTGACAAAAAGATATTGTTCTTGTATGATAGGCATATTCTTTTGTAGAATACACTCACAACAGATCAACGTGTAAAGTTTCTTCTCTAAAATGTCGAAGAAATGACGAAAAACTAAAAGCATCTATGACTTTCGAACTTTTCTTCTAAGTATAGGGAAGTTTTCTTAAGTAAAAAGGCCGTATGTTTGCAGTGTCCGAGGGCCGGTTGCGTTCTCCCGGCAACCGCTCGCGGCGCACTCCGTACGCTCGCAGCACTCACACACACGATGCCGACTGGAACTTTACCGGCACTAGAGGTAACTTAGATAATATTTTAGATATTCAAATGTTTTTAATGGTTACAGGAAATTAGGTACTTATACGGTATTGCAACAGGATGTGGAGTGATAATTAACTGCAGCGTGGTTTCAGCTAAATAATCATCAAGTATGGTCTGTTCAGAAAATAGGTATCCGATGGAAGAGTAAACAAAGCCTGTTCAGGTTAAATTCTTGTAATTGAAAAATCATTGACGTAAATTGCGGTTATAAAATTAACCTCAAATTTCAAATGAAAAACATCTTCAAGGTGATTTAAAATTAGAATTTCATTATTCAAATACCTAGTCAAATTAAATAAAACACTCAATTTGTAAGTGGCACAACAAATTGGCATCCCCTGTGGATGCCAATTTTTCAGGGCCATTTGTTTACATTTCCATCGAATACCTACTTGAGCAGACTATAAAAAGTCTGGTATCTACTAAGGCAGCTTTGTCTGAATCTGAACATAAAAGTCATCTGTAATTGTTGCAAGTAGAATATCTGTCTGTGGAAGTCTACAGTAGACTTCGTACGCGACATGCGTTGTATAATAACAGTCATTTTATCATCGTGACCTTGGACTAAGGCACTGAACTACGTAAATTAATGTATTATGTAGCTACCTAGAGAATACATAACTGGCGAGTTTACGTCAACTCGCTAACATACAGCCCATTTCTAAACCCTTACGACTCGCAAGGTATGAAAACCATCTGAAACATTTCATGTACTTAACTAAATAATTTGATCCCAGATTTTACTTGGATGGGATTTCTCTACCAAGTACTCAACGCTACCGCAAAATAAATTCAACTCAAGGAAAAGCTACCTCACAGTGTCGTATTTTTCAGTTGTTACATAATAAATGTTGTTGATATTTCCCACTTGGCACCACAACAATTAATTTAAAAACTGCGCTGAGTTATAACACGTATTTTATTAAACCAGCGCACGGGCGAGGTGGTAATTTGCTCAACAAATTATCCAGTGTGCCTCCACAACTATCTGAAATAAACAAGGGTTCTATATAACTTTTCCACTTACTGCCGGTGTCAGTTCCCAACTTTATCATAAACAGAAGGTAACAAAGCCGAAAGTTTTGACGTGGCCCCGATACGGATATTAAAGCGCGTTTTTACCAAATGTTTGGACGCCACGCAATTATAATCTTGGAAAGAAAACAAAACAAATATTTACTGCGAAAGGTTATTGCAGGCCCAATTGGTCAGGTTAAATGTATATAAATGTATGTAAATGTATGAAATATGCACATAACACGCTTAGCACATAATAGTACCACATCTTGATAAGTCCATCGTGCACAGCTCTTGGGTGTGCCACGGGGCGGTCTGATTAAACTCCTTTATAAATTAACCTTCGCTAGCAGATCATTTTAATTTGTTTACCTCCGGGTGATTTATCTAATGCTAGGAGTTTTTTGCCTTGTACAATCACACACCATCATTTTATCTCACACTGTTCGTTGTTGTCTAAAGACTTAAACATCACAGTGCAACCCAACTGAAAAACATTCCTGTGAAAAATGCGAACCTGTCTTCGTAGAAAAATTGTTGTTATGATACTCATTTATTCTTAAAATGTTTACCTTCATATATTTAAATGATAATATTCTCGTAAATTGAAACGAAATTCCAAAGTTTTCTACTTGAGTTTTTGTGAAGGGGACACCTTTTTCAGTTATGAAAGTTTCCGCCCTCCGCAATCCCAGCGACATAGAATGAACGTCTAAATAAAAATAGCAACTTAGTTCTATATTTACGTTGAGTATTCACATTACTTTCTATACACGAGTGCATACGGCAGATATGTAAATTTTAAACTTTTTATCCGTCCGCCCGACTTCTTCATAAAATATTTAAACGTCCATTTTTAAGCGCGGATCCGGTGCAAGCTATTAGAGTCAGCTCTTCAGCTCAAACAAAGAGCTTCAGTGACGCAGGCAGCTGCCGCGGGCGCATCCAACCGCCGCACTAAATACTAACCGCGGCACTACCAATTAAGATCGTATCTCGCAGCTCATAAGGTCGGTTATCCCCGCCCCCGCCGCGAAATATAAGCCGCTTTGTTTTATTATTAATTCGTTCCCCGCTATTTGGTGTCGCTGCTCTTCAGGGGTTCAGAATAAGTAGGGCCGTGACGTTACACCCAACCACTTATTTCTATGCCGATTTTTTTTCATTATTTTGTTTTCCTTGTGTAGGAAAATCTCTTTTTTAAGAACTTAATGGACCTGGCAACCCAGCACGTGTGGTAAGAATTAATGACATGGATTCATTATTATGTATTTATTTATTAACAGATATGAAGACTTAAGTGAGAAATAAATGTCACTGTAAGAACCTAAGATAAATAATTTCGTACCTCATGTTCGATTAAATCAAGTAGACGTTGATCAGTCTAAAATGCGAAAGTCTCGAAAGTCTATCATACATATCGGATAGTCATTAAAACCGAGTGCATCCCAAGGACAGCCGAAAACATCCGAAGCGGGTAATTTTTGAATCGTCTTATAAGCAAAACACGCGCGGTGTCGCTTACGGTAACAGTGGCGCGAGTTCAATGGTTTTTTCCCATCTCAAAAAATGCCCAACGCGCTTAGAGAAGTTTCACTTCAAAAAACTGTAAAAATCTTACCGTGAAAACGTTAACTAACCTAACCATCAAAGTCTCAAATCCTCCCAAAAACAAACGATAGAAAATAAATCCCAAACGAAATCGTTTTCCTGGACCGTACTCAGAGAAAATTCGCATTTCTCAAAACTTAGCTCTTTGATAACAAACTTAGAAATAAATAAATTCCTTGCAAAAGACCCTTAAGAATTTGGATTCGACGGCCTTCTATAATATTCGAAGTCTTAACTCAGAAACAGAACGATGAGATGGCAAAAGGAAAGTCAAGCAAAAATCAGAAGCTTTAAAGTCGATGTACCCACAAGTGTGTGGGACTTGGTTCCTATAAATTATCCAAGTAGCTGACCTTCTGTTAACAAGCCTCATTTGTTACAGCGCGAAGTAAACCCGACCAGACAGGGAGGAATGACTCCGAACCACTACCATTGATAAAACGCTGCATTTTAGAATGGTCTGGAAGTCGAAACACCCGAGAGTATTGGACTTTTTGTGATTGAAAAATCGCATCTACTACACATTGGTTTATGAATTATTGCTAGCTATTTGTAGATAGAGCTTTGGGAAATAATTGTTTGAATCCATACTCCATCTAATATTATAAATTCGAAAGTAACTCTGTCTGGTCAGCGGGTTTGTACGAAAGGGTTACCAATGGCCCAGAACATAAAGGACTAAGGAAGGAACACGGGTGGGTTTTAGTCAGTAAGAGTCTGACACTCCCTTCCGCTCCACCCAAAGCGGGAATGGTATGATGATTTCCCATCCTTTAAAAAAAAACTCTGGCTGTCTGTCGGTATGTCTGTCTGTCTGTATATATGCTACCTTTTCACGCCTAAACCACTGAACGGATGTCGATAAAATTTGGCAGAGAGATAGATTGCATCCCGGGGAAGAACATAGGATAGTTTTTATCCCGATATTCCCACGGGATCGACACTTACGCGGGTGAAACCGCGGGACGCAGCTAGTAATATATATTTTTTTTAATCTTCATTTATTTCATAGCTAGCTGTTGCCCGCGACTTCATCTGAAAGAAGAAAGAAAGAAAATACGTTTATTTGCGGTAAACATGACGCAAAAAAGAACAAAACAAATAAAAACAATAAAAAAAGGTTGACATGCGTCACATCCACGCAAAACGGCTATCGCTCAGCATTATGCTGCGACCCTATGCAAGACAGCGCTGGTTTTCAGCGACAGCCGGCGCCGACGTGATGACGTCGCACGGTGCAGCAAACAGTAATTCATCAAAAAGTATTTTGTATTTCATCTGCGTGTATTTTGTATTTCATCATATGCAGCTTATAGTTCCTTCTCCAAGGCCCCAGGCTACGTATCTGTCAGCTTGCGTAACGATCGGTTCAGTGGTTTAGGAGTGAAAAGGTATAAGACAGACAGATAGACTTACGCATTTATGTATAATATTAGTATGAAAGAACGAAGTACATAGTAGGTTTTCGATCTGTTTTACTTACAGATATCTGGAAAAAGGTGGCGACATTTGAACTCGAACAAATTTAGAGTGAAGGCATATCTCTCGGATATCTATAGTTTTACATGTTGTTGTAACCTGCTTTTCGAACTTGGCAAGAATAAAGTTACCTGTAATCTTAACCGTATTATTAGCGTAATAAGGCGAGTCTTCTATAGAATTCTTGTATTCCTATTGCTTCGATAAAGTTCAAAACTACCCTTGAACACAAACACAAACTTACTGATGTTCACTACAAGGTACGGATTCCTGGAAAAGTTTAAGCCTCCTCTGTTTTGCTAAACCACTAAACATTATTTACCAGCAGCAGGTAGGTAGGTACTCTACATAGTTTACTGTTTCCACATAATGTTGTACCTAGCTATTACTCACAAGTACCCACATAATATTCCTCTACCTATTATTCGTTCAATATTCCGTAGGTAAGTTCAACATTCAAAGAATCTTCTATCATATCTTTTCAAAGGCGTCGGTACAGAAAATCTACTACTTACAAGAATCAGGCGAACCATTGTGTACCTAACCAATACCTATTGTGAAAGCAAAACAAAAACCGGCCAAGTGCGAATCAGACTCGCACACGAAGGGTTTCGTACCCCAATGCAAAATACGCCGAAATAAACACGTGTCTTTTAAGGAGACCTCCTTTAATGTATAACTTTATTTTATTTTTATTTGTTCTTATAGCGGCAATGAAAATACACTATATGTGAAAATTTCAACTGTCTACCTATTACGGTTCATAAAATACAGCCCGCTGACAGACAGACGGACGGACCGATCGCGACTGACGGACAGCGGAGGTTTAGTAATAGGCTTCCGTTGACACCCTTTGGGTACGGAACCTTAAAAACTGACTGCTTAGTTATTCCTTGCTTACTAAAAAAATAAAACAGAAAGGCTTACCTTTCGTTTTTTTGTTTGATCTGTAATATTGTATGATGGAAAAATTTCTTAGTAGATTTCTTTGTTTGTTTTGTTTTTTTTGCAGTATTCGAGCTAACTTGTCTGTTTTTAAACGCAAGTGTTTTTGTGAAAGTAAAGCATTTTTTTTCATTATTCTTTCTAACGGTGACTTCTAACATACGCACAGAACATACGATACGTTTTATGCTTTAATAAACTCAAACAGCTGGTACGCTTTTGAAATGTATCTTAACTGTTCTTTAATAGTTACTACGGTCTTCTAACAATAATCATCATCATCATCATCATTTCAGCCAAAAGACGTCCACTGCTGGACATAGGCCTCCCCCAAACACCTCCACTTCGACCGGTTCTGTGCTTCTCGCATCCAACGGGTTCCTGCGGCCTTCACAAGGTCGTCGGACCACCTTGTGGGAGACCTTCCAACGCTACGTCTTCCGGTACGCGGTCGCCACTTCAGAACCTTTCGGCCTCATCGGCCATCTGTTCTGCGAGCAATGTGCCCTACCCACTGCCACTTAAGTTTGGCAATTCTTCGGGTTATCTCGGTTACCTTGGTTCTCCTGCGGATCTCCTTATTTCTGATTCGATCACGCAGGGAAACTCCAACCATAGCCCTCTCCATTGCCCTTTGGGTGATTGTATATCGGGCTGGCATCCGCAACTCTACGCCCAATCGTGTATTTTGCGTACGGGAATGTGTAATCTTGCTCCACCATGAATATAATAAACCCAATCTTATTAACACTCATGGTACGAGATACAAAGCGGTCTTGTATCTCGAATCTATTGATAGCGTCGGGCAAGTTCACAGACGTGTCTAACGGCAGGTAAACTATTGTGCGCCGACAATCATGCCTATGTGCCGCGTCTGGCGCTTTGTGCATCACAGACTAATAGAATTTATGCGAATTGTTGAGACTTTGCTATAATTGCTTTGTTTACCTTTCGCTTCGGGAAAATGGCGTCGATAGGGGCGATATTTCTACAATTATTGGACATTGGGTAAACCGAATACATTAAAAACTTTTATGTAGAAAAGTTTTAGCCGTGAGCTTACATAAAGGAACGGGTTTGGGAAAATTACGTTCAGTCGTATTATCCTAAATCTCACAATGATCACACACCCAAAGTAACTAATGACGGTTTTAAATTATACATCCATTTCATTTCCGGGTGCTCTAAGTATATTAAAATAGGTAAGTAAGACCCAATTGTCAGCAGATAACAAAACCCCATAAATAACAAGTTCTAAATAGTTTACGTATACAAAATCGAAGTGCTTTTAACACTAACCATTAAAGCTGGACCCCAAACGGGCAACTAAGAGTAACCGAATAAATGTCGTAATTTAATGTGGTCTCTAATGAAGGGATGGGAACCCTTCTAAGTTATTACATTTTATGTGGAACCCAGAGGTATAGCGAACTACACATAATTTTAATACACAGTTTATTGGGCTTTTTATTGTTATATTATTTAGTGTATTGTATATTGGGCCACACTGCGGCGAAACAATGCGAGTTGTATAAGCATTAAGCATGAAAGCAGTGTAGATATTTGTCTAATTATACATTTGTGCAGCGGTCTGTAAGAACAGATAGAAGTTTCAATAACGTGTGCTGTTCACAAAATTATGTTTGAGCAAAAACAAATACGTTCATACACTGCCAATACGATCTTTTCACCGGAAGCATCATAACCAAATTAGCTAATCTCTTCTGTGCAATTCTCACCATGAAAACTTAGGTGAATCGAGCTTGAAGTGAGCTGTCAATGTGTCAAGCATCAAGTGGAATGACTTCAACTCAGTTTTCACGATGAGATTTTTTCAGAATAAATCGACAGAACCTGAGCTAAGATTAAAAAGCCCCATTTATGTTTTGTAGAAGAATTCTAAATAGGTAGGTAACTACTTGTACCTACATATAAAAAGAGCTAGTTGTTTACTAATGAGATAATTAAGACCGATAGACAAGGATGCACGTCCCAAATGGAACTACAAACCGAACACCAAAAACAAACACTGTCGGATTCTAAAAACAGCTGAATAAAATACATACAAAACCATTAAGTTTGGAGCCACTGAATAGCCATTTTAAACTCCGGAACTAAGTAGACACTTATTTGCAGTGTATTAGAATACTAATGGGCCCCGCTTTCCTTTCTACAGTTCTGAATTATGCAAAGAAATGTTATACATATAAATTATGTAGATTGTTTTATCTAGGAGTATACAGAAAGAACTATGATAATGAAGAGATTATAAGGTACAAGCTTAACGCGCATTCTCCCCTTTTTATAAAAGATGAATGGATTAAAGAATTTCGGATCTCCCTTTAATTGTGAGCACAATCAAAAGAATTAACGAGAGACATGTGTTCACGAGCGTGAATTTTTGAAATAAAGGTCAAAGATTAATCCGGAGGATACGCCTCACGAAACGTCCAATTCATTTGGATATTCTCCTTTTTGTTAGACGTCAACTTTTCTGATCCGTTCTTTGTTTTTTTTTTTATGAATTTTAATTAAAAAGGAAATGTTATTTTTGTAAAATTCTTCCTAAATGGATGTACATGAATAACGTAGTATAGGAAGTATTTACATTTTTCACTTTTACTCGGCAAGCTTCGTAATTTTATTTTTTGCTAATTGACTGATGAATAAACGCTTTAACAAAACACGTACAGCAAGGCTCTCAGTGGTATTGTTTTACATTTCATAAACGCCCTTTGCAAACAAACAAATTAGTACAAGCAGAACAATATACCGTTGTTGTTTAACAAACCATTTTCCAAAACAAAGTTTTAAGCTTAACAAACAGGTCTGACTCCCTATAATCTAATCCAATCGTAAAACTTTTATACACAACTGAGCCAGCCTGCTTTATCATTCGAGGTGGAAAAATTATGCCCGGGCGGAGCGGGCGTGCCGTACAGACAGCCGGACGGATTTGGCCGTCCGCCTGTCTGTCTGTCTCGGTAATACCGACCTTAACTACTTATACAGCTTACTTGATATGGAAACTACCTACTTTATACTTTATGTAGAACAGAATGAAGCTCTCATTGTTTTGATTTCACAACAAAGAAATGTAAAGAATAAATGGAGGCGACAGGAAAAGATACGAACCATAAAAAGGAGAAGTGTTCAATCGACCATTACTCGAATGAAATCACTTTCAATTACAGGAAAATTAATCATTGCGATTGAAAATGAGTAATATCTCGAGACTAGGCGAACAAAGCGCACGTAAAAACAGATTGGATAAAAGAGAAAAAAATACGTTCATTTTCTATACAAACAGATAACGGCGTTCCCTGAACATCTAAAGAGCTGAATATTAATCAGACGGAACTCACTGCACCTACTGCATCGCGCAGTTTATTCTGACGTAGACCGAGGGGGTTATTATTCTTTCCCCTTTCTCCCCAAGATAATAAGCTTAGCCTTTGTTTTTAATACTCACCAGTTAATGGGGTTGTTTGTAAGAAAGAAAAACAAATGCTAAATGAAGTCCCCTTTGACAAAGGTACAGGGGTACTCGAGGTTTTTAATAAGCAATTTAACTTGTTACAACAAAAACGCTATAAGCAAAAATACTACCACACACCCACAGATAACACCTCCCAACAGTATTATAAGTTTAGTTTCTCCAAAACTTGTTGAGAAAATATTATATCTTGTGTTATAAAAAAATGACCTACCGCCTCAATAACTTTTCAGTATTTTAAAAGAATAACCCAGTTAGCTTGAAATATAGTTTCAGTGTAATCGAATGTTCTACCAATAGATTAAACAATTCGTGGGAAAGAAGATATATTTATCTTATTTGTTGCAGAATCTAAGCCGGAGCTGGTATATTGGTTCTCCGAACAAACGTTGCAGCCAGGACCGAGTGTGTCCTTGAAGTGTGTGGCTATGGGCCATCCTCCTCCACAGTTCACGTGGTTGCTCGATGGTTTTCCTATTCCCACTAACTCAAGGTAAGTTAACCACTTATGCGGAAGTTAAAAATAGTAGTAGATACATATATTCTTATTTTTCGATAAGGGCTAGTTAATATTTTTATTAAGTGTAATAAACTATTAATTAGGGTTTATATAAAAATAGTTTCACTTAGAAATTCATTAAATTAATGGTCTTGAAATCTTCAAACAAAGGAAAATGTTTCAAATCGCGAAAGCATGGCGATCACGCGATCGTAGCACAGTGCTACATCATACCTAGTAGCAAAGTGCTACGCCGTAGCTCGTAGCGTAGTGAAAACCGCATACCGGCGCCGCTATTGTAAACTATGCAATGATGAGAATGTAACTAATTAAGAAGGTATAATAATGATTAAAGTTTGTATTGATAGTGTACAATCATCTATCCAAGACTTTAAAATTGACAAACTTTTAGCTGGCAATTTTGCTCCGACATCAAAAGTAATCAAAACATGATGTAGCAATAAAAGTTCTATTAACTGACAAACTTTTGTCAGCCATCGGTATACACGTGCTGTTGACAATCCTGTCATAAAAGTTTTTAGCGCGTTTTGATCGGATTTCCAGTAGGATTGATACGTTTATCTCTAAAGTAAACAGTTTAATGACAGCTGTAAAACGAAGAGGGTTACATTTTTACGAAAGTAGAACTTTTTATGTTGCTAGTTTTAGTACAATCTCATGCATCACCACTTCCCTAGACACTAGCTAGTAACAATTTTAACAGCACTTGCAAATTTTCTCTTTTTCTCTATATTCAGACACCAACATAATCTCGCATTTAGGTTCGTAGTCGGGCAGCACGTGACCCTGCAAGACGATGTGGTGAGCCATTTGAACATCAGCCGCGTCACAGAGCAAGATGGTGGCGAGTACGCGTGCGTCGCTTCCAACACTGCGGGAAAAGCGCTTCATGCTGCAAGAGTCAACGTGTATGGGCTTCCGTATATCAGAGAGATGCCCAAAGTCACAGCCGTGGCCGGCAGTGAGCTGAATATCAAGTGTCCGGTCGCCGGCTACCCTATTGAGTCAATCACCTGGGAAAGAGGTAAGCTTTTTATATCCGATTTTTAGGACCTTATAGAATGCGGTGTTGGATTTTGAACGCTCGGCTTAGCGCCAAAAGTTAAAAATCCAACAGCCCGTTTTTATTTAGGCGTTCATTTAGGTGTCGAAGGCCTTCTCCTAACTTATTCACCGCTCGTACACCGAACAAGGTGGGGTTATGAAACGATTTTCCGGACTCGCAAGACTGTTAACTTCGCTTGAAACTTGGTGAACTTCTGAGTTTTTTACTAGAGAAAGTCTATATTGTAAGTTTGTACGTGCAGCGCTTAACGTTGAGAACCTTACTTTCCTTTTTGCTACAAACATTTTGCCTTCCGGGCGCTTCTTTTCTTGTCTTGCTAATTATGTGAACAGGTGGTTCGTGATTTTGCTTTATAGATTTACTTCTCTTATAAATCCTTTGTATAATATTTTCTAGATGATATATAACTAACCTCGTAATTGCTACTGTTAATTATCACTTTTGACAAAAACTCCTAGTAAATTGAAACATCACAAAGGTTGAAATTAACTGTCACATTACTCCACAGATTACTAATATGTAGCAAAGTAATGTTCATCCTCATCGTCATTGATTTCTGAGTTAACGGTCAATTAAGATCTTAAGAGCATTTACGCCATACGGCATTTCATACAAACCTTCAAGCCTTTGTTTTTAAAAATAAATGAACCGATTCATACGCATAAGCAGGATACAGAGATCTAAAAATTACTTAAGAACATTTTCAAAAAATAGTGTTACAGTCAAATTAGACCGATTTTAAATTATCCATACAAACAGAGATTTCCAATTATCTTTTTTTAAATAAGACATTTCGAAAATATTCTTAAGTAACTTTTTAGACCTTTGTATCCTGCTTATGCGTATGAAGTTTCATTAAAATCGGTTCATTCATTTCGAAAACCAAGGGCTTGAAAGTTTGTAAGAAATGCCGTACGGCGTAAATGACATGTCAAAATTTACCTACTAAATTATAATAAAATATCTTACACTTACAAAAAAAGAGTCAATATAATCAATCTTTAGTCTTATAGCAAAAACAAACCTTAACGATATAAGACGTGTAAGTGACATTCAACCTTAGGGCGAAAAAGGAATTAAGGACTATACGTCGCCAATCCAAACTATAGTGAATACAATTAACCCATAACTCCTTCGAAATAGCAGGAAATCTTACCCAATAGATATGAAAGGAGCATTTATTAGGTTATTCAAGCTGAGTATAACATGCTTTGCGTCAACTCTTTGCCAAAACCCGCTGATTTAACACGCGTTCTGGCACCACTCCCGGTCTCATTCGGAAGACACCGCAGTTTCATGATGATGCGCTTTATTTACTGTACTGCTACTATTTCCTTATTTGATTCGCTTTGCCGTTTATCTGAATGCGTTTTACGAGGGACCGTTTTTCTTTAGTGCTCTATGTTTACTATGCTGACAGACAGAAATGCTGATACAAGAGCGTTCGTCAACAATTTCTAACCTAATTTTAGAACTAAGACTGCTGGTACACGTTTTTAAATCAAGTTTTATTATATTCCTGGTTCTTGTTATACGATATACATATACACAGAAGTACATACCTACATATTATATTATAAAAATAAGTACATATTATAGTTAGGTCTTACATATTATACTTACTCTCCTTTACCCTCGAAACAAACCTTTGATTTAGCCAATTTTGTTAAAAAGAAATAGGAAAATAAAATAATTGAAAGTAACAAGTATGAATAAGTACCTATAGCACGTAATAATTATTTATGTGATATAATATTTCCCTCGAGAACAGTAAATATGGAAAATAAAAGTACTAAAAGACATTAATATAAAATTCTTGTTTCCAGCGTCTCAATGATTCAATATTTGCTAGAGTTGTGAAATTGAAATAGTTTTTTTTTATATTGACAATGAAATAAATATTTATACCCATGGTCACGCAGAATAACATAAAAAACGATTCTATTCTGAACATAATTCTACATATATCTATCAATTTACAATTTTAACAAGTGATCTTCGTACATTAAGGTTTGATAAAATTATTTCTCCTTTGTACGAAAATATAATAAGCATCAAAAATTGGTTCGCAACATGCCAAGCAATGCATTCAACAATGTTTACAATCTAAGTTACGTTAATAACATGTATAGTTTTTGTGGCAAAGATTTCATTTTCTAAATCAAGATACGTGTCTAAATTGATAGTGACAAGGGTGGCAACCCTGACCGCGCTAATGATACGAAATTGACATAATTTTCGTCGGAGCCTCACGTACATAAATTGAATTTTATCGCCCGAGACTTCTGTGGAAATGATTTTATTTTCTTTTACATTTTTTCTCGGAAAATATTTATTTACGAACACCTTTACAATCTAATGTCAGATAAGTACTTATGATTTTAACAGTGACTTTAAAGTATCTAGAAACACAACCATTTCCCATTCAGAGAATCTCAAATTATATAAAGCTTAGTACCTACCTACAAACTATATTTTATCTTGTTAATCTATCTTCTTCTATAAATAAAACAAAGTCTATATATATATAAGTATCTTGTTATTAAATATCGTTCTCAAATGTCTTTTTATATCTTGTTATATATGAGTATCTTGTTAATTCTATCTTCTTCTAAAAATAAAACAAAGTCGGGTTAGTTCCACCATTTATAACTCAAGAACGGCTGGACCGATTTTTAAGTAGTTTGATTTGTTCGATTTATCTTCGTCCCGAATAGCAGAATAACTATTAAAACATGGGAAAAATTCACGAAAAAAATAATAATGAAAATAATTCATTTTCTCATACATTTAGGCGGTACAAAGTTTGCCGGGTCAACTAGTATAATATGATTTTGAAATAAGTTACCATTTATTTTCATGCAGTCGTTATAATTAATATCACACATTCTACATGAATATAAGGTATACAGGGAGGTAGGACCATTAACGCGCAATGTATGGATTATCATGGATCCAGTACATAATTTTGTACCCCTTTTTTTTTTTTTTTTTTTTTTTTCAGGATGGGAAATCATCAAATGACTCCTCCCGCTCTGGGTGGAGCGGAAGGGAGTGTCAGACTCTTACTGACTAAAACCCACCCGTGTTCCTTCCTTCGCCCTTTATGTTCCGGGCCAGCGGTAACCCTTTCGGACAATCCCGCTGACCCGGCAGGCTTCGGCCCTGACGGGCCCCTTCCATTGTTGCTGACATCTCTTTGAGGCGCGCGTGGAACACGTACGCGCCGTCCGGCACGGGCCTGGTCCTGATCGGACGGTGAGCTACCCATTACTCTCCGCCCGCAGGCCCGCGCCTACGGTGGCCGGGAGTCGTCGCGCGGCTCCCGACGCCCGGAGCGTCTCCCGCGGCGGCTGGGACGGGAGGCTCTCTCCCTCATCCATCCCGCCGCCTCCTTCGCTAGCATGACTGCTTCGCAGAAGGAGGCGACTGCCCCCCACTCCCTCTCGCCCCGGACCATGGCTCGAACCAGGCCCTGACGCGAGAGGTCGCCGCCGCTGCCGATCGCCTCAACGAGGACACGGCGGTGCTCCGCCCAAGCGGGATTTTGTACCCCTCAGTTGAAAGTTTTCGTCGGTTAAAAAAAAATGCCGTTCCATACATATTGACCGCGTAGGCACTTTTCTATATCAGACTAATATTAGAAAATTTGTGAGTGTCTGTGTGTGTTTATATGTTTGTTACTTCTTCACGCTCAAACAGCTGGACCAATTTTGATAAAATGTTGTATGGATGTAGCTGACACCCTGGATTAACATATAGGCTACTTTTTATCCCGATATTCCCACGAGATCGACATTTACGCGGGTGAAACCGCGGGGCGCAGCTAGTAACTTTTCTATTTTCATAACCAACAAAAAGTTTCTACGCTAGGTCTAAAATCATTTGCTGAATTTATTATTACAGTTTGCGCGTCGATATATACACAGGGTGTCAGGGACCTGACACCCTGTATAAGAGATATGTTACTACTTATACCTACTTAATAGTAAAATAGAAGAAGCAACAATAATTATGTACCCATGATTTGTAATATCTTGATTTAAAAGAGTGTCCATGGAGTTTCTTGCCCGTTCTTCTCCATAGAGATCTACGTTTTGGAATGGGCAACTAGCTTCAACTTTCTGACTAACTGACGGACTATTTTAATTTTGACAATTCAAAAGTGCCTGTACAAGGTTTAATTGAAATAAATGCTTTGAGTTTGAGTTTGAGTTTGAATATACTTAGATACCCTACCTAAGTACCTAAGACTAACGAAGACCAAAAAAAGAAAAATATAATAATAATTTCTTTGGCAAAATTAAATAGGCTTCGTTAATTTTACTAGGAAACGTTCTTATTTTCTATTGGAATATCAATGTCACACAAAATACGAAAGCTAAGCTTCGATGAAATCGAATAAATAAATTTCTCAGAATTGTAAATCAACTTTTCTATCAAAGCTTTTATGAACGTTAGCAAGTCAGTATTTTGATTGAAACATTCTAGCTTTACGTACCAACACTTTTACCCACTACAAATTACAATCGCAAACAAGTTCATAAATTCTAGGGTTCATAAATCATTGCCAACAATTTTTTCTGCCATGTAATTACCAGTTTTTGTGCTTCAAACATTACCTTTACCTTCCTACATCCTTTGCTAATTAACAGTTGTTTCTCTCTCCGGCCTATACGTTTGCTGATCCATTAATTTCATACATAGGTATATTTGTTTTGTACTTGAATACTTACTGACTTCTGCAGTGTACTTTTTTCAATTCCCGTATTTGTGAGAGCGTTCGCATTCATTCAGTCTCAATCTGTCAAAAATACAATCAATTTACATACATTTCTGACATTAATAGTCGCTAAGATGAGATTGCGACTTGAATTTGAACGTTTTTTAGGTACAGACGCCAGCACATCAAGCTACTACAATCTGTCAAATTTCTTTAATAGATTTTGGACTTTATTGCTAAAGGTTCAAAGTTGATTGCGAAAATTTTACAGTTTCGGGTAGCTTGATGTGCTGGCCACCACTGGTTTACTCAAAATCAAACCAATAAGCCATAAAACAACAAAGCATCACAAACCATTAATACTTAATTGATACCATAAACACATTTATCCCAAATAGATACACTTAATTTAGAGACAAAGCCCAGAAAAACATTACTTATCGACATGATCTTCGATCAAAAATAGGTCCTCAATGTCTCCTAAATAAAACAGGACATTTACGACGAAACGAACGACACTTTAGTCAAACAGTATCGAATTAAAGCCCCGGGAGACTGCGAGTATCTATAATCTACTGTCTATGTTCTTTAGCAACAGGTTCTTAGATACGGACCAAAGGTGAAACGAAATAACTATAAGTAAGATTAGATTATCTTCGTCAGTAAGGACGTGAGAAACAATATGGCTCTTCTCCTTTATTTTGTTAGTTTATGTTTTAAACCAGTTAACACAGTACTCGTTTGATTTATTCCATTTGATAATATGAACTTAGGTAGTAAGACTTGTATTAAGGCTTCTACAAACAGGCGCGACACGCGATATAATCGCGCGCGACACAAAGGCACCGCTCGTTGCGCGACTTGCGGTGCCTTTGTGTCGCGTGTCGTGTCGCGCCTGTTTGAAGGAGCCTTTATGGGATCACTATCAATCATCATTATCCCAATTTATTTATAACTTGTCTTTTCTTCAATGCTTCTCTATTAGTTGTCCTCTGGGTAGTCACCCTCTTTCTAACCATATCATCATTCATTCGGGATTACTATCAATATTGCATTTAAAAGATTAGCCGTATAGAAAGTAACTAAAGTCCTTTCACAATTATTTTACCTATGATTTTATTATTATTATTTAATTTTATTTCGAAATAACATTTACATTCCATACATTGTAAGTAAATAATACTTATAACTATGTTAGTAAAATTATTAATTATTTATTCATTACTATCAGCGCTCCGCGGTTTCACCCGCGTAATTTTCAATCCCGTACGAATATCGGAATAAAAAGTATAATATATGTTAATCCATGAAATGGTCTATCTATGTGCAAATTTTCATCCAAATCTGATCAACGGTTTACGCGTGATTGAGTAACAAACATCCAAACATCTTCACAAACTTTCACATTTATGATATTAGTCGGATATTGCTTGTGCATCACTGCCAAGATCAAAGTGATCTTTATTTTTTTCACAATAAAGTTGCTGTTCGGTTGTAGCCACTAACTAGTCTGTCAAATCACAGTGATCTTTATTCACGTCACAATAAGATTGTTTTTGGGTTGCTGCTGACAGAGATGTATTAGATTATCTTCGTGAGTAAGGACATGAGAAGCTATGTGGCTCTTCTTATTTATTTAGTTAGTTCTTGATCTGGGATGACTTTAATGCAGTTAACACAGTACTCTATACATTTATGACATTTCACAAAGTAGAATAAGGTGGTAAGCTTATATTTTGAGTGAGATAATTATCAATATTGCATTTGAATACGTACCTGCTACTGTGTATATAGTTAATTTTTAAATCAATGTATGCTTTGCCCACGGCTTCGTCTGCGTGGATGTCAGAAAATATCCCACAGGAACGTACGGGACCTTATGTGTTAATCCAGGTTATAAACTATCTGTGTGCCAAATATCATTCAAATTTGTTGAGCCGTTTTTGCGCCAATCCGGAACACACGTCCAGACAAACGGACAAAAATTCTAAAAACTATATTTTCGACATCAGACTCGGTCCCACACCTCGTAGCATTTTTTTTTTTCAGAAATTATTATTTATTTAATTAATTTATTTATTTTACTATTTATGTACACACATATATAAACAGACACGAAATAGAAATAATAATTTAAAAAATATAATAATATTATAAAATAATATATATAATAATAATAATATATACAGTTTTGACTTCGTTACTACTTTATCATATGTAGCTTTATCAGTCTCAGTAGCAGCTACAGTACTTCTTTTAAATCCCCCACATTAATTCCTTGTTCAACGCTCGCCATTCGCCACGGATACCGAAGCATCCAGATAAAAACGTAAAATACGCCGCGACCAATATGTTTTCTTTGTTTATTTGTAAAGTCTGTATAAAACGTCTGCTTGGAAATATGTTCGTTATATCATCCCTGTTTCTATCCTGGTCGCAGAGAAAATTGCGTCCCACAATCTAATAGACACCTTCGCATCATCCAATTAGTGACAAATCTAAGTTATTATTCTCTTGCTTTTCCTTAGCTACGCCTTACAATAACATCAAATTTGTTGGAGCAGGAAATTAAATAAGTACCTTGTAGAAATGCGGAAATTGGGTATAGTATGTTTCTAATTACTGTCTATATAATATAGTTAACATTACTAATTATGTATTTACGTGTTTTATATGTTTATTCCACCGTAATATCCGTTTTGAACCAGATAAAAAAACAAAGCGGTCTCTTGATAATTTTTTATTTTAATTTCCCGTCCAAGTTCCAACCAGGACGCTATAAAAATGTTATTTTATTCTTTATAGTAAACGTCCATGGGAAATAAAGGGCTCTGAATGCTGGGAAAGTAAAGTTAAAATAATAAACGCGGAATATAATCTTTTATAGCCTGTTAGTTTTTATTTCAAGGAAAGCTTACGCCAGAATTCAAATGTCAAAAGTCTACAATAAACTGCATAATATTACAAACAGAATTTTTGTATTATTATGACCCTAATGGTGATGTTCTTCAGAAAAGCCATGTATGACCATGTATGAACGTAAACGAAGCAGAGTAAGGTTGTAGCGAGTATGTAAAGATCGAAACAGGTGGCGTTCTATAGTTTCTACCCACCAACATAAGAAGGCGTGAGTTATATATCTATGTATGTAGGTTTATACAAACCTAAGGTCTATTCAAATGTTATGTTGTCATTGATGTTATTTCAAGTTAAACAAATATCAACTTTAATTCAACTGCCATTAAGTTGATTTCAGAGTGACTAACACTATTAAAAAGTTATAAAAATGTATGAAGTTGTAGCGTATACTGAACTTTATTGTGTAAGAATTAAAGTCATTTTTCCATTAATTCATATTTGTTAATATATTTGGCAAATAAATCGCGAATGTTGATTATAAACCTATTTGTCACACATTTTCTATAGGAACGTATTACTTTTTTTTTTAAACTTTGCCCCACACTAGGAATTACTCCTGTATCGTCGGTGCGTTTACAAACATTTAAATTCACATACACAAACAGCCAGACCCGGAACAACTACCTGTAGGCAATGCAAATATTTGTTCCGTGCGGGAATCGAACCCGCGACACGCAGCGCAGCAGACAATCTCTCAGCCACTGCGCCAACCGTCCGTACAATTTAGGGTAGTATTTTATTCAGTAAATAAGTCCGAAAATAGGTGCAGGTAACTATCTCAAAAATAAATAAGGCTTCTTTTTAACCAAAAGGTACGGGACTAAAATAATAATATGTCTGAGAACCTATCTAACACGAACACGCCAAATAAATTCATAGTAGGTACTCAGACTAATACATTCGAGTAGGTAGATGAAGGTTCTCGCAAAATACAGCATCCCAATGACTTTCACTTAAAATAAAATTGTTAAGCCCATAAACCCGCCTCTCTTTTATCAGTATTACTAGAAAAGATCAAATTAAGACTCTTTGGTCACTCCCTCGTAATTTTCCTTTTTTCGGACCCTTGTCAACAACGGGCCTTACCTTTTCATAGAGTGGGCATTCTCATTAAGCTGACCTGCGATCTTTAATACCTGCATTGATATGATATTCTTCGTGTGTCATATGATTAGATTGGATTAGGACACCTTGTTTAATTTGTAGGTTCTTACTTATGCTCCAATGTATTAAGATCTCCTAACTATATCACAAGTGATTACAGAAGCAGGATAACAGTCTTATAAATTGCATGAGTAAACAATCTATTTACGTACAATACTTGTTGTGTATTCTATCTAAAGTCTAAGGCACGTCCACTTAGACTGCAGACCACTAGATATTTCTAAAGCAAGCATTAACATTTTAAATATAGGTACGCTAAACGTTGACCTAGTTAAGAATTCCGATATTTAAATTTAAAATTGGACATATCCGAAGGCAGTGCATATTTCACTAAACTTGCTTCTCCACTAGCAACTGTTGAAATTTTATTTGGTGCCGTCACCGACGAACTTTCCGGCGAGTTCGCTAAACCAGACGTGGTTTTGCCCCGACTATTTTAAATTAGAAAATTTCACTGATTACTCTGATTCCAGTTAGAATTATGCAACATGCAGAGTTAAGTTCAAAACGGTCGGTATTTAAATAGTATATTTCATTACAAGTGCGGAAAGGTTGTCATTGCAAAGAGTTCCGACAAATGTCTACCCGAGCCGAGGCGCAGCCGAAGGCGAGGGTTGACAGTCGGAACAAGTTGCAATGACGGTTTCGCACGTGTACTGAACGACTATTTTTAATACAGTTGCGAAAAAATGAAGCAATTTAATAAAATAATAAAAACACAATAAACTCGACTAACTAATGGCGCCAACCGTAAAATATAAGCAGAGATTTATTTTTTCTTCACCCATTCTGGTAGGCAAAGGGAACTATGCCCATACAGCCAAGTCTTCAGTAGAATTTTTTTATTGATATGAAATGAAAATTCTTTTCAATCAAATCATTAAATCTGATATTGAAACAAATTAGTAGCTTCTTTTTAGAAATATACGTATTTGCATGAATCATAAAAACTTCTATGATTTTTTTTAGTAAATACTTCATGGTTGGTTTTTCTTTTTAATAGACATTATTTTGACAGTTGGGAAAGAGAACGCACGAGTTCGGGAAAGGTAAAAAAAAGCACGAGTATGTAATAGCCCACTTCCCGAACGCTATACGTCCCTGCAATACGCCACTTTTTGAGCAACTGTATTAAAAAGGCTATTTCAAATTGGTACTTTAGATACGAGTAGAGTCAAAAATCATTCTTATTAAGTCGTACCTACTTTGCTAGAGGACTAGCGCTCTAGTGCCTCCGATAACAAGGACAATGTATTATTGTTTGGTATTCCTACCTACTGCCATCTAACGCAAATCTACTTAGGTGAGTGCCAGATTAATTAATTCCAGCAACTATTAATAATATTGCATTATTAAATCCAGCAGCTATGTTTTTTATTATACCTATTTGATATTATTGGACTAGTTCCTCGCACAATTGCTCAGGTAGTGATCCAATACAACCAAGGTTTCTGGAAATATACGCTTCCAACATAATCCTTGAATAAAATATAATTCACTTCAAACCTACCTGATCCCTTCTCTGACTAACAATGCTAACAAGATGGAGTGGGATCCATTCATAGCTAGAGCTCTTTCGTATAAATATCGATTACTAATTATACAAGCAAAAACTTATTTAAGTGCCGACTGAAAGGCTTCAAGTTACCCTGAAACTGGTCAACTCATTCGCCAAACTCCTGAAAGAATTAAAATTTTAAATTACTTTTTCAAACTTTACGGCATTGACGGCAAACGGAAGTTGGTTCTACATGTAATCTGTGGTCACAAACATGTATCTCTGGTTTGAATATATACTCCCTTTAGGCTTCTTAGATAAATATTAGTGATCCGGAAGGCAAGCAGGTGTACGACTTACTTTGATACCGCCCGCGGCTGCGTATCCCATTCAGTTTGTTCGCTAAGTAAACAATAAGTTCTAATAAGTTAACTTGCTTCTTACTTTGTGTGTACACGTGTTCTTGGTTCTCTGAGATGGCACATACACATTTTTCTTCAGTAAGCTTGGATCTGCAGTGGAGCTCAGAATGTCTGAACGCAAAACTGTTTACCATTCTTGTTTAGATGAAACATAAAATATTTATCACATTTTCGGTGAAATTACTTATGTTACAAAGAGACATTGACTACTTAGGTTGTTATATACTACCTAGGTTACACACGTATGATGTACGTAATAAAGCGTATTCTGTTCTACAAAATATAAAGGAAATTGTAATCAGCTATTAACACGATTCTCAAACAACACATTTTATCCAACAGACGGTCAAAATCTCCCCCTGAATCGAAGACAGAAGGTGTTTCCCAACGGCACCCTGATCGTGGAACAGACACAAAGAGGCGAGGATGCTGGCACCTATACCTGCCAAGCAGCCAACAGACAACGACATGCTGCGAGACGAGACGTTGAAGTACAAATATTAGGTGAGTGTAAATCATTTGGTGATTGTTAACCCCAAATGCACAACATTGTTAAACAAAGTCAAAGAAAAATTGGTAAGGGGAAATAAAAGAAATTGACTGAGAATCTGCACTTTTTGAAGGTCAAAAAAGAAAAAGACGGCCACCAGAACAACCACTTGGTACTTGAAAGTATGATAAAAGATTGGTACAGTGAAGAAAATGTATTGCTTTTAGCATATCGATACACTACGTGGGACTACGTGAGACTACGACTACTACTACGTCATCAGAGTCTGTCTGACAACCAGTCTTACCACGGGGTATCGTATTACCCAGTAACTGGGTTGTGGAAGTCAGATAGGCAGTCACTCCATGTAAAATACTGGTATTCAGCTGCATCCGGTTAGACTGGAAGCCGACCCCAACATAGTTGGGAAAAGGCTAGACAGATGATGTTGATGATCGATACACTACGTGATGTGTTATTGGTATTTCAAAATACTGATAAAGAATGACGGTTGTGATTTACTTTACATGCAACAAAACCAGGATATAAGATTCGTCTGATAACCAAATGCAAGCGATATTAGTCCGTATAAACATCCCGAACAGCTAACAGAAGTTTTACACCAACAGCACATAGATCTTAATATATATGCAGATAGACGAGGATGCTAGCTCGTATACGTGTCAGGCAGCCATTACAGTCAACATCACGCCGCCGTAGACGCCGAAGTGCAAATATTAACTTAGAGAACTGTCGATACCGGGAACTAGACGATACAAATAGCGTAATCAAGTGGTGTCGCCATTTCACGTCGCTAGAAAAGTTTGTATGCAGAATTCATTATCATTCTCGTGGAAATGTATTACATACACGATTTTCGTCGTACCCCGGTACGGTTGTGAGATTAACGTCAAGTAGGTACTGACACATAAACAGTTACTTGAAAAAAGAAAACTTCAACTGTAAAGAACCTTGGTAGAATTTTGTCGGAAAAATATTTAAATGGGTGTTATTCTCAAACCTTAATTCTCCTTTGCCCTTAACACTACTTAGAATAGAAGTCAGACCATAAACTTTCTCATTTTCTTTACTAAGATTTAATGCGCTATAAAATCACGAATTCAATAGGGGTGGAGTTACTCATCCGTAATTCATTAAAGTTGGCACGTTTACCATTACCGCGGCATCCACGGGGCGTAAACTTCCAGCTTTCCCCGGTTAATAGGGCAATAAAATAAAAAATATTAAAAAATTAAACTTCACAAGCAACCCTCCGAAATGAGGTCCACGAAATCAAGGCATGAACGTGGCTTTAAGATTTTAATTAACAGTTAACCTACGTAAAAAATAAATGACGAAATTAAGTGTCTACGTGGCCAAATTGAGCGTTCAAATTGAAACCTTAATAAGTTTGGGTGAATAATGTTCAAACCTAATTCGCAGGGTTAGTAGGCAGTCGGTGTGTCGATTGAACGAGGTAGGTATTTTAGCCATTTCTGTCTCATCAAAGTGTCAAATGTTCAATGTATTTTTTGTGGACATCGTTTTATTTTCTTTATGAATGTAGGTACTCACACATGTGAAAAACAAAACAACAGCTTCAACAGAAGCTTTACTACAAAAACGAGCTCCCAAATATTATGTTTACACATCCACGAAAAAATTTAACAAGATATTTATTTTTTGCAGTTCAGCCAAAAATCTTGCCCATACCGGCGCTGACAAATTTATTACGGGAAGGTATGAGAGCAGCAATATCTTGCCAGATCTTAGAGGGTGATTTGCCGGTCGCATTTCGGTGGGAGAAGAACGGGCAACCCGTCACGTCATCGCCTTACGCGCCTAGTGGTATAATAACACGAAGAATGGATGAATACAGCGCGTCGTTGGTGATAGAGCAGGTTACATCGCTTCACAGCGGCAATTACACGTGCATTGCTTCCAATGTTGCGGGTTCAGAACGATACACCATACCGCTAACAGTCAATGGTAATGATACTTTTCATAATATTTAGATTCACTTATTAATGCTGTGGGTGAAATTATTACTAATCCATTTTCAGTACCACCTCGATGGCGCTTGGAACCCAACGATGTGGCGGTAGCTGCAGGCCAGGACGTGACGTTGCAGTGTCAAGCTGACGGTTACCCAAAACCAACGATAACGTGGAAGAAGGCCGTTGGTAAGTTGTAAACAACGTAGATAGTTCGTAATCTTGTTTAGAAAGGAAAAAGTATTTTAAAACTTTTTCGGTATTAGGTTTGGTATTGGAACTTTATCCAAAAATGCTGTTTTTTCTCTCTCCAGTCTAAAACAAGTTTACCGATTCTCTAAAACTGTCTCAAAACGTTTTGCTGGAATCTCCACTTTTGCTATCCACAAAACATTGACATAACAACTGGGTCAAATTTCAAACAGGTAACACTCCTGGCGAATACAAAGACTTCATGTTTGAAGGGAGCTCAAGGGTCCTGGAGAATGGCTCGCTCGTGTTTGAGCGAGTAGCCAAAGACAGCGAGGGACATTATCTCTGTGAAGCAAGAAACGACATAGGCGCTGGATTAAGCAAGCTCATCTTCTTAAAAGTCAACGGTAAGTACAAGTCAAACGACTTTTTCTTTTCCTAATTAATAAAAATAATCCATTGTCACTCCATTGAGAAAATTTACTATCGGATTTCAATAATATAATCTGAAATTAGAATACTTACTTATTAAAGATTTCCATAGCGGTAAATTGTGTGATCCACAGAACTCCGTGCCGTCCGTGACGTCCTTTTTCAAATTCGGTCGGTCAATTTTGCGAAGGAAATAAAATTCTTACCGCGAAGATCATATCCCTAGCTATACGTACAGTGCATAAAAGAAAGGAAGCATCTTTTTGTCGAAGGTCTGTGGAAAGTTGTGGAATGTCTTGATGGAGGATCCGTCGCGATGAGTTTCGCCGGGACAAGCCGGGCCGTACTCAAATGAAAATTCTTTTGCGTCATTATTGTTTTGTTGCGGAGAAATGGAGCTATCCTTAGTAAAATAAATGTTAAGAACGCATTGTCTCCTAACGGTAAATAATGGGTTTGGAACTCCTGTTTATAAAATTCTGTGTCTTTTGCAATATGGAATGGAATGAAATGGCATGGAAGAAGCAAATACTATTGTCAAAATACGTGTCCAGACTGCACCACTCTACGAAGTTTGAGGAGATCGTGGAGTACATGCGTGTGAAGGTCGAGAAGTTGGAGTCGCGTCACAACACGAACTTCAAGTCGTTCGTGGTGCGTGTTCCGACTCAAAATTTCGAGAAGTTCCTCAAGGAAGACTTCTGGTCGAAGGGTGTTATGTACCGCCGGTTTCGTGGCCGGCTACATGGCGCCAGTCAGCGAAACACGACGCACACACTTCGTGTGCGTCAGTTTTTAGTTGTTAGTTTTTAGTGTAATTATAATGTTGTAGGTATGTATTTATAGTATTTTGAAATTATATTAATATTGTATTGTATGTGTTTATATGGGCCTTGATGCCTGAAATAAATGGATAAATAATAATAAATAAATAGATATAATTGGTAGAGTTCAGGTACTAGAGGAGGTTCAAATTAACAAACGTTTCAGAGTCAGCGTAGATCAAAGGGCGGCACTGAGTAGGTTGTAAATGCTTTGAGAAAGCCCCAGTAAAACAATCAAATATAGAGCACTCCAATAAATATCGCTTCTAACCATACCTTCGTCACTTTATTCAATTCTATAGAATTCCGCGAGGCGACCCGCCGATAACTCGCTCAATTTGCTCAGCTGCCAACATTATTGTACGTATCTATGATTCTATATATATAAAATTAAAGGAAGTCCATTTTCTCTCCACTTTGCTAAGTCCCTGATGCTGCTGTCAGTACTTTTTAACTTAATTTAGATCGTTCGGCGGTTGGACTTATGTACATTCTATTGCTAACTTTTATGAAAACTTTAAGTGGGGGCAAAGTTACTTTCTCAATTAGCTGTGCTGCAGTAGTGCTAATTTTGTAAATTGAAATATAAATTTAGACATGCTATTTACTTTAAAGCGATTGCTTGTTGTATGCTTGTATGGTTGTATTGAATCAAAGCTCTATATCACAAGCGGAGAAATTGCGTAACACGCTAACATTAGCAATAGCTTTGATTGCCCAACAACATTCATTGCGCTTTTTACATTGCTGAGAAGACATTTTTCGAACAAATGGAGAAATGGATTAGCAATATCCTTCAAAATTCAGATTGTGATTGATATTGTGTTACGCATCCTGTATCTCCGGTAGGGATGTAACAATTAAAGAGCGTCCACTTGGCCGTGGTGTGGATACAACAAAGGCGACCGACGATGTATTTGTAGTTTATTCGATTGTCGGCGGACGGCAGCGCGAGTCGAGCGCGTCTGAGCAGAAAACTCAATGACCGTACGTCGCAATACGTCTCCTCTTTATTGGAAAACGAGACAGTTGGCTTCCACTAGAATAAGTCCGCGCTGTACGTGTTTGTATTCGCCGATATTGGGTTTTGGTGCGAAACAAATATCATGAAATATCGTCCGCCGTGAAGCCTACAAAGCTGCTGTTATTTATGATTGTTAAATCAAACCTTTTTGAGCTGCAAACAGACACAGCACCCTCACCCGAAGAAGATGAGTATTTATGTTACCGTTAACAAATCGTAGATTGTACAAACACCAGTAAATGTTCGATTGTGGCGGACGGCGTCTCCTAAACCCGTCACGTCCGCGAACAGTTTGTAAACAGTTCCGCTTCTAGCAGTAATCGTATTTCCCGCTTGTTTATTTCGGTTTGACACAAGGTTCACATGAACAAAGTTTGCCAACGTTCACTTGAACCTAAACAAATAGATTTAAAACGATTTCTCGTCCGTGCTCCGAAATTTTTTTTACAGATTTTGTGCATAGTGTCGCAAATGGGTCAGTAATATTTAAAACGAGCAGTAAATTTTAAAAATATGAGGGTTTGGTAAACAAGGTGCTCGCCAATAAAGACCATCGGGCCTACACAGGCACGATATAACGGGCCTGCCTATATGGAAATATTTTTTCCTCACTTCTACCGCACTCAAAGGGAATATCGAGTAGAGTGGGGTTAGGCAATCTCTGTGCCCAGCCGCAACTCTTGATTTCTTCGCCGATATGAAAAACGGAACAATATTGACGTTTCTAACAAAAACAAAAATACTGAAGTAGGTACGCTGTCGCGCTACTCATCCATACTAATATTATAAATTCGAATGTAACTCTGTCTGTCTGTTACCTTTTCACGCCTAAACGACTGAACGGATTTCGATAAAATTTGCCTTAGAGATAGATTACATCCCGGGGAAAGATATAGGATAGTTTTTATCGATACTATCGAAGCTAGTATTTTATAATATAATGTTGAATAAGATTTTATACTGATATGCCTCTATAACTTACCTAGATACTTTTTTAGACTCACTTTCACATGTCTTGGGTAGAACGAGCAAACGGGAAAAAAATCAAGACAGATTCCCCAAAAACTGTCGTCGTATATATCTGATAAATTCTTATTTTCTCAGTATTTTAGTTACAAGGCACGATCGAGGTCGATTAGGTAAATTGATTGTGTACCTGCCTTGTGTTTATAATATCCTAAGTTTATTTGGAGGCTACCTATTTCTAAACCTTGGCCTAAAGACTGCTTAGGATTCTTTGCACAGATAAATATGTATTTTCATCATTATATTAACTAGGTCTCCGCTTTAAATCATTTAAAGTTTATTTTTTGTTAGTAAGTAATATAACTTGCAGCTTTCTTCACATTTTATTATTAAGGAGTACCTGTTAATGTTTGTAAGGTACACAACGAATAGGGAGCTCTTTAGGGAAAGGAACCTTTACCCTGGTTTTAATGTAATGCCAAGCGAACGTAACTGGTTACATACTCCATGCAAAGTAAGACATTTTCAAATGCCTTACTTTCCATGGAGTGGAGGAGTATGTAAGTATATGAAGCGATAATGCCTTGGAAGTATTTCATTACTGTTCGTTGACAAATACGGTTTTATTTGCCGGGTCAGCGGGATTGTCGGAAAGGGTTACCGCTGGCCCGGAACATAAAGGGCTAAGGAAGGAACTCGGGTGGGTTTTAGTCAGTAAGAGTCTGACACTCCCTTCCGCTCCACTCAGAGCGGGAGAGGTCATATGATGATTTCCCATCATGAAAAAAAAAATGGTTTTATTGAGTTTACATTCTTTTAAGCACACTGACAGCTAATCCAAACATAACATAGCATAATGCCAATTAGAGGGTTAGGCAAAGGTTACGCACTTTTGCCAGATATGTTTAAATTCCCATCAACAGAGCGCAAATCACTAGTTAATGTCAAAATTTCAAATATAAAATGTGAACTGATCAGAACATTCTCTGTCGACATTTATAGCACCAGCCAGGTTCCCGATGAAGAGTAAGACAGTACAAGTGACGGCTGGAGAGGCGGCTCACCTGCAATGTGCAGCGTCAGGAGACGCGCCCTTGGAGGTTAGCTGGCGAAGCCCACATCATCATACTATCGCACATCATTTGGATCAGAGGTAAGAGAACTTTATAGAGAAATTTACCTAATACCTAGATTTGCGAAATTTAGGTAGTTGAAGTTTTTTTAACAAATGGGTAGATTAGCGAGCTGTAGTCTAACATCCAAACTGGAGAAGAAATTGAAAACTATTTGGAAAAAGAATAGGAATTATTAGTGTCCGAAAACAGGAACCCCGATAAAAAATTATTACTCTCCGAGAAAAAAATATTTCAGTGACTTTCGGTAGATAGTGACTATCACTATGTTTTTGCCACTCCTTGAATATAACCAAAAAAATTGTCTTATCAACACGAGGCTTAACAAAAAAACCTGTGAGTTTCCATTTATGACGTGTTTTCCAGATACACAATTCGAGAACAGGTGTTGGACGATGGCTTAGTTTCTGAGTTAAGCATCCTGCAGACGTATCGACAAGACACCGGCGCCCTGACGTGTCGAGCTTCCAACGCCTATGGACAGGATGAAATGCTCATACATCTGGTTGTGCAGGAGGTGAGAACGCCTAATATTTTAAGGGCCGATTTTCAATTACCTGAGGAATCATTTTGAAGTTTAACAGCTTTTGAATAGAAAATAAATATCAAACCACCATATATCGTCCCCGTAGTTGGAAAACTAAATAACTCCGATTTTCTAGTTTTGAGATAAACGCGATTTAGTGTTTTTTTTTCAATTAATGTTCATTTGTTAAAAAAATTGAGACAATTTTACGGTCGGTAATTTTATATTTTGTGGACCTGATTATCTTTAACATTATGCTTAAACAAACTGGACTCTATCTTCAACAATAACTAAATAAAATATATAAAACCAAGTTGTTTAATTTTGCCACAACTACTTTTTGTAACGTAACTGCAATTAGTTATTTATTTCGGCTATTTATTTAGTTTTCCTACAACCTAGATCCATCTGGTAGAGTAAAAGAAGGTGAAATAAATGCAGTTATTGAATTTATCAAACTTCAAATATGTTTAAATGTAAAAGTTGAACGTTTATTACTTTGATATGTAGACATCTGATTGCTATGTTGATAGCATATAATACGAGGTTATAGCTAATATAACGAATTCTAGTATTAGTGACGAGTCTGTGTTGCCTAGTTATACTAACAACATAGTGATTAATTATGAATCGTCATGTACGAAGGAGGATCCACCTATAATACCATCATCTTTGGAGACCACTACCAGTCAGATAGGGTATTCTCCTTCTGCTGGAACTTATTCGGGCAATCTAAACTCTCCAGTTGTAGTTGTGGAGGTCACTCCGGATAATTTTTTAAACTAGTCGGGGAGACAACAGAAGTTACCTCTTTAAATAACCAATTATTATTACAGAATAATAAAAAGGTATCTTCTGGCAATATAATTAATAATACTAAAAAATCAAAGGGAGTGCAACATAATTTAAAATTATTTAATCAAAATATCCAAGGTTGCGCTTCCAAATTACTGGAATTAGAATTGTTTTTGGAAAACACCAAGTTTGATGTCATTTGTTTAACAGAGCATTGGTTAAAAGATCATCAAGTAATGTCAATTAATTATGAAAATTATTGTGTAGTTAGCCATTTCAGCCGGAAACGTATGATACATGGCGGGTCATTAATACTACTTAAACATTCTATTAAATCTAAAGAACGAAAAGACATAATTGGGCTGTCTGTTGAACACACCATTGAATTGTCCTGTGTTGAGCTTGATAAGCATGTTATAGTATGCGTATACAGACCTCCAAGTTACCAGAATCTAACTGTGTTTGATTCTGTAATGGAAGATGTGTTAAAGAAACTTAGTACAAGTAGTAAGTCGATAATCGTATGTGGAGATTATAATATTAATTTATTGGAAAATAACTCGAATACTGTCAGATTGTTAAGTCTTTTTAGGTCATTTGATTTGTCAAATGTTTTTATTGAACCAACCCGAGTGACAGCTTCTTCTGCCACTTGTATTGATAATATTTTTTGTAATTGTGATTACTTACACAAAGGAATTGTAAATAAGTTGCCATCTGATCACAGTGGACAAACAA
Organism: Luperina nickerlii; assembly: GCA_963855955.1. NCBI lineage: Eukaryota > Metazoa > Arthropoda > Insecta > Lepidoptera > Noctuidae > Luperina > Luperina nickerlii. The sequence continues at coordinate 9,128,633 of OY979679.1, read as the reverse complement.
TAACATTTGGCTCCTACATGCCTTTACAAAAAACTCAAATAAGGTTTAGGACAATAACATGTAAAAAGGGAGAGAAATTAAATAATTCTTTGGCCAGTAAATTATGTGATCAGAATTTTAATAATATAGGTGACCCAAATGAGTTCTACGCCGAGTTCTTTTCAATACTAAATGCGCAGTTTAATGAAACTTTTCCACTGAAAACTAAAAGTATTTACACAACGTTTTTATTTAGTGACTGGGCAACTCCAGGTATTCGTAAAAGCAGGGAAAATATTTTTGAACTCTATGGTTTAAAGCAACATATGAATAATACAAACTTTCATCAGTATGTTACAAAATATTCAAAAATATTTAAAAGTGTGTGCCAAATAGCTAAGGCACTTTATATTAGCAATAAAATAAAATCAGCTGATGATAAAATAAAAACTACCTGGCAAATAATAAATAATGAAACAGGTAGGAAAAAACAGCGTAATACTGAATTTAATTTAGAGACTGCACATGGCCCCATCAACTCAGATGTAGAAATAGCTCAGGAATTTGAAAACTTTTTTGCTAATATTCCCCTTAAAACTACTGAAGCTTTAAATTCATCCCCCACGCTCTCTGCTGCCTTACTTAAAAATAATGTAAAGGCATGCCCTTTGGAATTAAGGTTTCAGCATACAAACCCCCAGGCTGTCATAAAAGTTTTTAAAGATCTTAACATTAAATCAACAGAAGATCTCTGGGGAACGTCTGTAAAAGTATGTAGATCTTTCATCGAAACCATTGCGCCCTATTTAGCTTTCATATTTAACACCAGTGTTGACCAAGGAGTCTTTCCGGATCTTATGAAACATAGTAAAGTAGTACCTTTGTTCAAATCCGGTGATAGTAAAGAACCCAACAATTATAGACCTGTGTCAATTCTGCCAGTTCTCAGTAAAGTGTTTGAAAAGTTGATGCTTAATCAAATGTTACGTCACTTTAATAAAAATTCCATCTTTCATGAACACCAGTACGGTTTCACTAAAAGGCGTTGCACTACTGACGCCGGTGTTACTTTAATAAAGAACATTTTTAAGGCCTGGGAAGAAGCACAAGATGCCATTGGAATCTTTTGCGACCTCTCTAAGGCGTTCGATTGTGTAAACCATGAGACACTTCTGATGAAACTGGAGCACTATGGAATTAGAAAAACAGCACTTGATTTGCTAAGATCATACCTGAAAGATAGAAAGGTGAAAGTTCAAGTAAACGGCGTAAACTCATTGGGGTCTGAAATGACAATGGGCGTTCCTCAGGGTTCGATATTGGGTCCATTCCTCTTTTTAGCTTACATTAATGATTTACCCCAATTACTTCAAAATCAACCGAAGATGGTGTTATTTGCAGATGACACATCATTGATCTTTAAAATAGACCGACGGTCACAAAATCTTGACGTCGTGAATAACTATTCTTCAGGTCCAAGATTGGTTTACGGTAAATAATTTAGTACTTAATAAAAAAAAACCAAATGCATTCGGTTTACATTACCTAATGTATGTAAAGTAGCTACATACCTCAGATGAATTATCTTCTTCTTGGCACATTTTCACCATAAATCTACCCCGCGAATTCATTATAGTGTAAAACTCTCACTCTGGTCACTGACGTCAACGCAATTGAAGGTTACGCATTACACTAAAATGCTTGTGACGCGAGCGATGCATCAGTCACACGCGCTGACACCCGCGCTTCCCCCCGCGCACTTCCTTGTTCCGATTCATTGAATAGACACTACAATATTTCGCGTGGCAATTATAAATAACTTAATCTATTTGATTTTATTTGCCTATCATCTTGTAATTAATAATTATCTAGTTGTAGAAGAAATAGATAACATCAAGTGTTTATAAAGTAATGTACGTTTTGACAGAATTCTGAGTAGCAAAATTAATTAAGTAGAGTTATTTAGTTTTCCTAGAACTTTGTTAGTTTTATGATAGAATTTGTAAATTGAAGAAAAAATCAACAACTTATTTTATTTAATTTATTAAAAAATTAACTAATCATTGACCACAGTTATTGATTTATTTATTGAGTTGTTTATTTTTCCTTCAAAAAATTAGAATTAGTTTGAAGATATGCATTATTCCATCTGAACGACAAAAATGGCTATATTTTTGGAACGGAATAAGATAAGTAAATTCCTGTAAGACTCAAACATGCGTCATGTTTTGGATTATTTAAAAATAGGGAAAAGACAAAATCGCCAAAAACGAAGTTATTTAGTTTTCCAAATACGGGGACGATATTTTATTCTTCGGTTAAAATTAGTCTGAAGATTGAAAATTCGGCCCTAAAAGAATCAAAAGTACTTTGAATATTGGTCTGTAATTCGATAAAACATACTTTACTGACAAGTCTTCCCAAGAAAAAGAAATGGTGATAGAGTATCTTGTGTTTCAGGTTCCGGAAATGCCAAAAAACATAAGGATAATAGACCAGCAGTCTCGTGCGATACAAATATCGTGGACACAACCGTATGCTGGCAACAGTCCTATCATCAACTACATTGTACAATATAAGGAAGCTCCAGGTGAATTTATTTGTTTTTTTTTTTGCCAACAAGCTAATTTCCTGTCACTGTTCTTTTATTATTTTAAAGACGACAACAAATAAATGTAAACTCTTCTCTATTTTACATTATAAGTCAATCCTACTTCTTGGATCAAAAGCTTTTGAAACTATAACGAAAATAGGTATATATTCCACTATATCCTTTTCTTTTGCTCATTTTGAACAGATTCATGGCCAACAACTCCTCAGAAAGTAATAGTTCCGGGCAGTGTAACCTCAGCAAGCGTTCAGAATCTTCAACCAGCGACGTCGTATCACCTCAGAATAATCGCAGAAAACAGACTGGGACAGAGCGAGCCCAGCCAGCTGATACAAGTTACTACGACTGAAGAAAGTATGTAACCATTCCAGTACAAAAGACCGTCGGCTGCCTTCAAAGTCATAATTGCTAAGAATATCTGTTGCTAGCCTTCCTATTAAAGTTTACTGTAATTTGCTCTCATAAAATTTTGTTTATTTTCTGTAGTTCCCAGTGGACCACCATTGGACGTGAGAGTAGAAGCGAAAAGTTCTACAGAACTCATCGTTAGCTGGGAACCACCACAGAGAGACCTTTGGAACGGAAACATACTGGGTTACTACGTAGGATTTCAAGAGGTGAGTTCCTACATGTATAATATTTTTTGTGTAGCTCTGAGTTCAACTGGAAATTCATCACACCATTTTCGCCGTTTTTGTCAATCATATAAATCCTCAACACTATCGGAATTTCTGCTCTTTCGGAAATTTTTCAGAGCCACCGTGGCCGGACTTATTCAGTTTGTTTTATCCGCACATCATTATTGAGTACGAAATGAAAAAAAAAACTAATTAGATTATTTGTTTGATGTAGGTACCTATCGCTTTGTGAAAACGCTCCTCAAAAGCATTTGTCACATTAAAAATAATGTTTTGTATCAAAAATTCTCGAAAATTCCGAAAGCATTGATTAAGGCCGGTACTTGCTATACGATTTCTTGTCCGTTAAGTATTGTTAGCACATAAATTATTATTTTCGAAAATAACTTCAAACACTTCAATCGTTTTCCCCATTCGTTTCTCTTTTTTTTTATTTGTTGGATATGAGGCTTTTAGCTACTTTGTATTAGTGTGTATATTTTGTCTTTTGCGTAATGTGCGTCTTGTTTGCGCAGAATAATATTTTTTTCTTTCTTTTTTTCTTCTTTAGCTAAACAGCAACAGCACAGTTCTAAGCGCGAGCGGACCCGGCGGTGCCTCCTACACGGTACGCACTGTGGAAGGAGCCGGCACCGCCCGCGCTAGGACTACGCTATCAGGCTTACAGAAACACGCCGCGTATGCTGTAGTGGTGCAGGCTTATAACAGCAGGGGAGCAGGCCCTGCCTCGCCTCCTACTACTGCTACTACCATGGAAGATGGTGAGTTGTTTCTTCGAAAGCTGCACTACATCAGAATGAAGAGTAGGTACCTAGATTCAATTCCCAAATGCTCAAGCAGCCATGCTTATGTGAAACCACGTCGTCGAGTAAGCTATTGTAATGAAAACAGAGTTTTATCTTTTACACGAACTCCGACAACTGAAAGTAAGAAGTAAGAGAGCGGATACGTAAATCGAGTTCGACAGTGAGCTTTATAGGTACACAATTCTTTCAAGTAGGTAATGCGGGACGATGGTAACATACCTAAACTCTAGATTAAGGAAGACGATGAACTGGAGAATTCTAAAAATAGAAGATTATCTTGTCATTTTCTGCTATCTAATTCTTCTAACTCACTTTTCTCCCATTACAGTTCCAAGCCTACCACCAGGAGCGTTGCAATGCACAGCACTAAGTTCTCAGTCGGTTAGAGTAGCATGGGAGCCACCACCTCTAAGAGGGCGAAACGGAGTCTTACAAGGATACAGAGTAACATACGCACCTGTCACGGATTGGTATGGTAAGCATCACGATTTCTTCGCATATTCTATACTTCAATTCAGAATCTCAGGTAATTATCAAGTTTTGGAAAAACAAACTCAATGTCATAAGAGAAAAGTTACTCAAAAATCAACTTAGACTACATAACCATGAAGTATACGAGGTCTGTTCAGAATTCACGATACTCTTTGAACAGACCTCGTAAGGTCGAGTAAGTGGCAATTAATGTAAATGATTCTGAAATCAATTCTTACATGCTTTTTCATTTCTTGTTCTTTCCAATTCATCTACTTTAGTTCAGTTTCCTTTACTTCGGAATCCTGAAGTAACTTCGATTTCAGGGAATGAAGAAGCGGTGACAAAGCAAATATCAGGACTACATACAACGTTATCGGGGCTGAGAAGATACACAAATTATTCGGTTACGGTGTGTGCGTTTACTGCGGCTGGCGATGGGGTCAGGGCTGCTCCGGTTTATTGTCATACAGAGGAAGATGGTAAGCTAATTATTCAATCTCAGTTTATGTCTTCTCAAAAGGGTAGCAAAGACAGGCCTCGTAAAAACAGCTATGTTCAGTCCATATCCGGATGGTTTCTACCGCTTGACTAATCAGCAATATGGACTCATATAATTATGTACACGTAGAAAGCTCGAAATATTAAAAAATTCGTATTTTAAACCAATTCAAAAACTATCCAAGCAAAGTTCATAAAATTTATATGGGACCGCCCCTGAAGGATCCATTAAAAAATTAGAGAATTTTTAGATTAGAGGTACCCCAATAACAACTATGACAGAAATGAGTGTATACCGTGGTGTACTGAACACATCTGCGTACCCCTTTAGAGGGTACAGGCGTGATGTTATGTTGTGTGATTGCTTAAACAATGCATACATAATTACATATGAGATAGCAGCAATCGCGGTTGATTTGTTGGCATTTGTTGAAGAGTTCCATTGTCTGTCTCCGAAACTCATCATCGAAATTTAAATGGGACCATTACGGAATAAAAATTTTTCGAACAAAAAAAGAATTTTGCAATTCTGTCTAAACTATATGACGGAGTTATGCCCGAATATACGACTACATTAAAAAAGAATATATATGTATATAAATAAACATCCTAATTGAGAACCTCCTACTTCTTAGGAGTCTGTTAAAAAAACGCCCTTAGAGAAGAGACGCGTTCTTAGAAATAGAAAAACACAAGCATTTCACAAGTCTTTCAAATAATTAAAAATTGAGAATTTTAAATTTTAAACTTATTGCTCTGTCCTACCATCATTGTACCTAAACCGTTATAGGATCTTTAAACATTATGAAATGCAAATAAAGATATGAATCCCTTCTCTTCTCACAGTACCATCTGCGCCCGCTGACATCAAAGCAGTTGTATCATCACGTAACAAGATTTTAGTGTCATGGCTACCACCTGCTGCACCGAATGGCGTACTCGTTGGATACACCCTTTACATGAGCGTCATAGAAGATGGAAGAGAGGTTTGTGTTCTTATACTCAATTCGAAATAGGATGAATGGCTTTTTCTGACGAACATTTTCTCTAAACGTAAAACTCACCTTTACGCATAGTCAGTGGTAGGGGACCACAGGCTAAACAATAAACGGTGAATTGACTTCCTATGATTTTAAAATCTTGGTAAGATTCTAAAGCTGTTCAAAATCGTTTACAAAATGCAATATTGGAAATCGACATTTCGGCTCATAGGATTTTCTGTAAATGAATACATGCGGCTTCTAATCATTTTGATCTAAAACCTACATACAACATGCTACTCTCTCATGCGGGTAGGAAGACCTACAAAACGCATCATGCTACGATCCCTTTTGCTTCTTCCACATTCATTCATCTTTTCATACATGCGAACCGGTTGCGAGTTCTACGCACCTGAACTTTTTTAAGGACACCACCAATAAGGTTAGTGTACCCGGGCATTTCACATTTGCCCTATAAATTCCTTTTGGTAATCGTCCTTTATTTGACCTCTCTACATGACCAAAACATTTCAGCACACTTTCTTATCCGTCACTCCACTTTCTCTCACACCAAAGTATTCTTTTCACACTTTAATCACATTCTAATTTGAATCTGTTAGTGTAACACCTCACAGACTTAAGCAGCCCACCATTAACTCGTCGCGCGTCTAATTAGCAGACACAATACAAATTTTATTGTTATCGGTACACATGGTGTACACTCGACGTGCGAAGAGTTAATTCGACACCATTAGATACGTAGGTACTTCATTCTACTTAAAAAGCTGCCTTGCCTAACACTCACTCCTATACAAGGTACACGCTTTACTTCACAGACAATCAAGGCTACCTACCGCCATAGATTTTCCAGACACGCATGCAAAATGTCCTGCATTCAGTATTTCTCTTTATCTGCATCTATCCAAACATCAACCAAAAACGAACTTCGCAAATTATACCACATTTTCCAATTCGCACTAATTCGTATTGCCTGCATTTTATTTCGTATCTTTTGTTCTTAACAATGCATCTTTCCAAACCGTCCCTCATGCCCGTTAAGATAACCTAGAAGAATGTAGGAGACTCCAAAGCTGGAAATTTACGCGTTGCTCATTGTCAATTCTATATTTCTTTAGGAGGGTACCCACAAACGCATGCTGTCACCAAGCACGTTATCCCACGAGACATCGCGATCACCACCGCGGGCCACTCACCAGTTTTGGGTATCAGCTTCTACGAGGCTTGGAGAAGGGGAGGCAACTCGAGTTGTCACAGTGCTGCCTTCTGAATCAGGTTAGTCTATAATCCATCATACTTTCTAGGCATATTCTTTTGCGTTACATTTTCTATGCCCCTCCAGCTTTTTTGCTCTTTTCGTAGCCTGGAGACTCTGATACTGGAACAATTGTTTTTTCTCCAAAAAATAAAATTGTCAATACTGTCTCTTCTACGCCAGATTAGGTTACTGGTGTTCATTTTCTTCTATTCAAAAAAAGCCCGTTTCTTGACAGTGCCAGCTCGGATCACGTCTTTCAGCCGCAGCATCGTAACTCCTTGGAAGGAGAACATATCGTTGCCATGCAACAAGGTCGGAGTACCCACTCCGTCTACCACATGGAGTATGAATGGGGCTACTTTGGAGTCGACACTGAGAAAAAACGTTACGAGTGACGGGTCTTTAATTATAAGGTAACTATTTCAGCTGGCGTTAGTTCTTTGAAGAGATCATTTAAATGTCACACAATCTGTGTATCAATTCCCTTAAAATTTTGATGTCTAACCTACTTGTATCCTGAATCTTCACATGAATCGGTATTTTCTCTTCTTATCTCGTGTTAGATAAACTTGTTCCTGTTCACCTCATTTTGTACTTAATTTTCACCATATCCCTTCACACCATTGACACAGCATGACGCAGTACCTGGACAGTGGGAACTACACGTGTTCGGTTGAGAACGTCCACGGACGAGATGAGGTCACCTACAGTGTGGAAGTGAAGGTGCCTCCACAGCCTCCTGTACTGGCTGTTGTGGACTCTTACGCGGATTCCCTGCATCTTCAATGGAGCGACCAGGGTGATGGTGGCAGCCCAATACTAGGTAAAATATCCCTTAGTGACAAGGTATTACATGGTTGCAACAAGTACATTTGTCTTTTGGGTTGCACCTGGACCGTGTCAATACACGGATCATAACATGCAAACATGTCATGGGGCCCACAATTACAGCAAAGACAAGAAGACGTTCAGAAGAAACAAAAGGTAAATTTTCTTTTTTGTAATTTCTGGTCCATGTAAAGTCAGGGAAATTACATACCTACCATAAACACACGCCTTCTTCCCATGTCCCTAGGCAGAAACTAAAGAACACCACCTACTTACGACCTTTACGTAGTCCTTTTTCCTCGTTGCACATTGTCCTTTTTCCTGCAAGTACTACGCACCTGACTTTTCTGAAGAACATCACCAATGAGGTGACTATGTCCTCCTAGGGCGACGGTCCCGGCGTTTTAGGAAAATTAATTGCTTACCAAATAAACTACCGACCTAAATTGTCCATAAATTTAAAATAAAACTGTCATTCTTTGACTGTAGTATGAAATGGCTATAAGTCGGCAAATTGGCGTACTGTCATTTAATAAACAATTAATTTTCCTGGCTGATCAGCCTCGTTACATTACATTGTAGGTGTAATAAAGGAACAAGCAAATGGACTAATCGTGTTATAAAGTCGATTTTCCGTCTGTCTTTTCATGAACAAAGAAAGTTCACATCACTTTTACCACTTTCTAGGATATGTCATCAACTACAAGCGAGAGCACGGTGACTGGGAAGAGCTGCAAGTAGAAGCGGGCACATCTGAACACGTACTACCAAACCTGTGGTGCGGAACTCGCTACCAGTTGTACATCACTGCTTTCAACCGCATCGGCACTGGATTACCTTGTGACATTGTACACGCATATACCAAGGGCACTGGTTAGTAAAACCACCGTTAATATTTGTCCATTTTGGCCGTAAAAATCGTTTATAAAATTTTGTTTTAACAAAAACTAAGATCTCTTTCGTTTAGCCAGTAAACTGCTTTACAATGTAAACGTTACATGAAGGAATCCCTTAATCGGGCCTGTGGGCGGAGAGTAATGGGTAGCTCACCGTCCGATCAGGGCCAGGCCGGACGGCGGGTAGGTGTTCCACGTGCGCCTCAAAGAGATGTCAGCATCAACCGAAGGGGCCCGTCAGGGCCGAAGCCTGCCGGGGTCAGCGGGATTGTCCGAAAGGGTTACCGCTGGCCCGGAACATAAAGGGCTAAGGAAGGAACACGGGTGGGTTTTAGTCAGTAAGAGTCTGACACTCCCTTCCGCTCCACCCAGAGCGGGAGGGGTCATTTGATGACTTCCCATCATCAAAAAAAAAAAGGGATCCCTTGACCTGATCTCTTGATGTATCATGTCCCTATATTTTCAAAATTTTATTTACACCTCAAATAAATGCCTAATGCTGGTTTGCCTAATGGCAGACCAGCTGACAAGCTAACTTGATTACTTCCTAGCTAGAATGACATAGTAACACAAGTTTTTATATTCCAGTTCCAGTAAAACCGAAGCACTCCCAGATGATAACTCTGAACACAACGACGGTTACTGTGTGGCTGGACTCGTGGGGAGACGGCGGCTGCGGGATTCTGTACTTCGTCATAGAATATCGAGAAATAAGCCAATCGCAGGTATGTATTTCAATGAGTCCTTATTTTAGATGAGAACAGCGGTGAATCCGCTGTACTCTCTCTGTACAAACAGTTGTAAAATCAATATTATTATATTTCATTAGCTGACTAACTTCTTGTTCTACCATCTTTGTTTCGGATTACTGCTCCACCCACTATGCAGTAATTCAAGGCGTTTTTTGACTATTGTTTTACCAAAATGCAATTCTTTGTCAATTCTGGAGATTATAGATAGGTACAGACTATCTAAAAACAAAGTTGCAAATAATGCTTAATAATATTTTCTTCCGCAGTGGCGATTGGTATCAAACAGCGTGCAAGCAACAGAGCGAGTCTTCAGCGTTCCCGGCCTGACACCGGCAACACACTATCAGCTGAGAATCACCGCACACAACAACGCGGGACATGCCGTCGCACTTTATAATTTCACCACGCATTCACTTAGTGGCAGTAAGTAATACAATCATCCTTTTTTAATAAAAAAAAAGTCGAGGTCGGTCTGTTAGGGTGATGGATGATAGCTGGTGCTAGCACAAAATAGGTTGGTATTGGTAGCAAGTCGTGTCTGAAATACCTATCAGTAATTACAGGAAGTCGGCGGCTTAAGACTCGAGAAAGGCAAACGGGTGAGTGTCTGTCCTACTCTCGAATGCAAGTCGGTGAATGTAAACACTTGAGAGTATAGTTATAGTAACTTTATTTCTGATTTGAAAGCAGTTTAGTGAAATCTGCAACACCAGCTCTAATGATAAAATGGTCCGCCAAAGTAAACACGATTCTCTTGTTCCCTACAGTGGTGGAGGGCGAGGTGTCGGGCGCTCTGCCCGGCACGCCGCGCTCGCTGGGCGGCGCGCGCGTGCTGCTGCCCGCGGCGCTGTCGCTGCTGGTGCTGGGCGCGCTGCTGGCCATCGTGCTGCTCGTGCGACGGAACAGTCAGTACACTAGTTTTGGCAGTTGCACTTACAGATATCCTATGAATTCTTTGTTTTCTTCTAACAATCATAACTAGCCCAGCATGGGCAGGTGAACCAGTGACCTGGTGAATGTTGCGGGAGTCCGCTGCAGGTGCGGGAAGCAAAAGACGTTGTGGCGATGCTTATGGGAGGACTCGACCAGCGACTACGGCTGAATAATGATAATAATAACTAACCCCAACTTCCCAGTTCTTTATCTTGCTGGAATGCGATTATGTACCTCTAAGAACATTAGAATTTTGTTTGACCATTTAGGCCCAAAAAACAAAATTTTTGGTTTGCAAAAAATCTGCCTCTAAATGATTTTTAAACATAGTTCTCTTTCTGTCCTTTATTTAAAGTCGACAGGGACAGAAGATATTTTAAATACATATGTTACCGCTCAATTAAATTTGATGTATAGAGCAAGCGATCCTAAAACCACACAATCTAACACTACACTTCTTCACCACACTTAATTGAACATAGAAGCTGGTGCCACGGAGACGGTGGCAACAGAGAGCGGAGTGGGCGAGTCTCCCTCAGTAGCGCAGCTGCAGAACAAAGTGAATCGCGACCAGCAGTACCTGGCCGCGCGCGCGCAGCACCCGCCGCCGCAGCATCACTACAAACATGCTTCCAATGGTACGCGAACCAGATTTTGTGTTACTTTTCAGACCTTCACCTTCACTCCAACGCGTGTAACTTCTCCATACTTCCACCGATTTAATTTATTTTTTTCAATTCGTATTCACGGGCTGGACGAGTCGACAGCTGCTGTTGACGCGCGTCGCTCGTGTGTATGCACACTTACTACTATAGTTTGACCAGTGAGTCGTAGCACAAGGAAATGAAAAAAAAAAGTTGAAAAGTTCAGTCCGAAAAAAACGAATGAATACTTCTGTATTATTATGTTAATTAGTTTGTTGATATGAGTAGGAATTTCATTTCAGATATATTTCATGTTGCCAGCTGAATATTTTTTGATTTCCTGCCATTTCATTGTGCCACGACTCGCCAAACTCTATCGATAGTGGATAAACACGAGCCTATCGAATAGAGCACATACTTTTAAATCGGAATTCTCTCTTATTCTCGGAAATCTGTTTTGCCTAAACACAGGTTATTTTGTAACCTATCTAGGAAAGCAGTACGGCACCCACTAACTAGATTAAGACTTTATGCTTGTGCTTTATATTATATTACCTTAGCATATCATCTAGTCCTAGTTGAATAATAAATCGTTATTATTATAATTACAGAGCACTCACTTTTCATATAATCGCATGCTCATCTGCCGTTTCATTCTCCCCAGAGTACATAGAAGACATCTGTCCATACGCGACGTTCCAGCTCACCAAGCCCACAGCCTACAGCGAGAGCAGCTACAGCGGCAACGTGTACAGCGGCCCTTACCACTCCGTCAGGGGCTCCTTCGTGTACCACGACCTTAAGCAGAATGACAAGTATAAGGTAGGTACAGTTCTACTTTACTCTACCAGCCGGTCGATTCTGTAAAAACCTCACCGTGAAAACTTAGGTGATGTGAGTTTGTTTTTGCTGGGAATTCACGGTGAGATGGTTACAGAATCGCACTGCTTATAAACGTTTTGGAAGACTTCGCTAACTCAGACATTTTGGATTGGAGAAAAAATTGCCCAAGGACCTCCACCACTTTTAATTTTCCGACTCGAAGCATCACTGCAATTATTAGTTGAAATTCAAGCAGGCTGCATTATAAAAGATTTGAGCTATTGCTCTTTGCGTTATGTTCGTCTATTTTGACCATGGCCTCAATCAAAATCGAATGCACTTCGTCGCAGTACTTCTTCACTCCCGCTTCATGGTCTTTGCGTATCCAAAGCCGCAAAATAATCAATCATTTCGTTTCTTGATACAGGGCAAAGAGCCAGAATACACGAAAGTAAGAAGAAAAGGCAACAGACTCCGAGACCCGCACTCAGAGAGTCAAGGTACGAACCACCATCCATTATCCCCATATACAGTATACCTAACAGCTTACAGAGTATCTATGACGTAGTTAGCTACATTTTATTTTACGTAGACTGCACCTTCTATTAATTAAGTTTACTTTGTCCCATTTAAGTTTAAGTAATTGAATTGTAATTTGACATAATGATCGCCTTTTATGCAACCTTTGGGAGCGTAAATGGTGTTGTAATTTATAAAGGTAAGCATGCACACAGTATGTATTGTGACATACCTTTCGGTTTGTGTAGTCCACTCATTGTCATGACCTAGTGTGAACGTTCCCGCTTCTATGTGTTGGCGCCCCGTCCTTAGTTTTTGTCGTACGCAGTTCCATTTGTAACCATTTAACACATCAACCATGTTTTTCTGTCATGTCATGTGCTTTGCTGTGAACTACGCCACGAAAAAAAAAACCAAAACACGAAATAAAAAATCAAACACCAGGGCATCTACGAAAGTTTCATCCTATCATGCTGGATATTATTTTGTCATTTTTCAGTTCTGGGGGCTACCATACATTGAAGAAGCAGGTCAATAACAGACAAAAAGTAAAATTTCAAGCTGTTTCGTATCATGTATGGGGGAAACTGTCATCTGACTTGCCCTTAAACTATCCTGCAAATGATTATGGTAGGACCCCTGGTTAGTTTACAAAAACCAAAATTTTCTTTCGCACTTTCGTAGCACCCATTCGTGGCGTGTTCACTGCTACCACATTCTTCTACCGCCTCCTGACTGGTGCCTTAACATTGCAGAGTCGGACAACTTGGGCTCGACGGACTCGGAGGTGAAGAAGATACTAACGCTGCACCTGCCCATTACAGAATATGAAGACGACGCCAGCGACGACGCCAGCGCGCCGCACTCCGACAGCGAGCCGCAGGCACGGCTCAGGCCCGCGCACCCCACATCATGTTAGTTTGTGTGACGACACTCTATTAATCCCACAAAGGGCAAAGAATATGCATATACCTTTAGGCATGGCCACGAAGGTGCCTTTTATCATTGGTTGGTGATGACATGGTAAGGACCATGTCATGTTAAGTCTCGTGTTAAGTCACGTGGCGCCGTTGCCCGTTAACGTCTTGGAGCTATAGCAGCCTTTTAATATCAGATTGTATTAGGTAGGTATAATGTCGATAAAATTCAGTGTATGCTGTTTTTATAACTGAGCATAAAAATATCTTCTAAAAGTGACGTTCTTTAGATACAGTTGGCGGGCTTCCTGAAGTCACCCCAGCTTCGAGACAAGAAATAGATGCTGTTTTAAAAGTGCAGGCTTTTGAATGTCTTTTTTAAGGCTGTGATTTTATGCAATTGCCAAACCTCTATTAGATTCAAATTGTCTCATCATTTATGCTGCTCAGAAAACCCGATTTACTACAGATCAGCATAATTATACAGCACGCTAAAGCATAGATAAATTATATGTATTTATAACATACCCCGTGTCTCCCAGATCCAAGCGTAGAACGCGAAGAATCATCGTCATCATCAGAGAACTCTGTAGGCGGCGTGGTTCGCAAAGCCTTCCCTTCGCGCAAGGGCAAGGCCGGTGCGCTCGGCAAGAGACACGTGCGTTCCTCCTCGGGCTACAGCAGCCACAACGACGAGACTACCTTCAGGTACCTGTAGACACTGTGAGCAGTAGATGATGTTTACTTACTTTTTTATTTTAGTTTTAGTAGTAGAGGAAGGTGCATAAAGCAAAAAAGCAAAAAGTGCTTGTGATTTCATCAAAATCGAAAGTGTTGAAAGGGTTTTCTAATGTTGGGTACACAATATAAATGAAACGTAACATGAAATGTTACAAACGTTGAAACAAATTCGCCTAGTTGTTGTGTTACATTTCATGTTGCATTGCATTTAAGTGCACCTGCGATAACGTCTGCTCCGAAATTAAGTTGAGAGGTTGATTGGACAGCTTGCATTATCTACCTTCCTCTGAGATTCATACAAATCAAATCGCAATCCATTGCTAGATAATTATGTATCTCGCAATGAACGCGAAGGCCGAAGATTGGAAGATAGGTATGTACAGACGCCAGCACATCAAGCTACCCGAAACGGTCAAGTTTTGCCAATCAACTTTGAACCTTATGCTTTAACGATAAAGTTGAAAATCTAGAACAGAAATTTGACAGATTGTAGTAGCTTGATGTGCTGGCGTCTGTACCTATCTTCCAAAATGAAAGTGATCGCAATGTTGTGAGTGTAATTGTTTCTTTTAGGTGGTTAGTGGATCTAACCAAACTAAAACAGGCCTATTGGGTGGTTAGCGGATCTAACCAAATAAAAATAGGGCTATTATGCCATGAGTTTTGCACTACTTATTGTTGCTTTGTTGCTAATAAAATTTCACTGGCTTTACCAATACCAAATATAAAAAGGTGTATTAGTTAAAACACATTATAATGACATTTTACTTTATTTAATTACATTCAAACATTTAGAATATTTACAACAACGCAAAAAAAGAAAAACTATCCATTAAAAGAGTTAATTTTAAACTAGAGGAAACTCGCAGATTGCCACATTATTTTACTCAGTTTTAAATTTAAATAATTTTACTTAGTAGTTGTCGAATCTACAGTGTTGCCCTATATAACTATTCCCTTCGCAGTATATCAAACTACCCGTCTTTCAACGAGCACATTCATCCACCGTCTCGGTTCTCTGACGATACGGAGTGCGAGGGACATCATCGACGCAAGAGAGCACCTCACCCGCACCCCGCACATACCGCACACGATCCCAAAGTCACCAGGGAAGCCTTCCAGATCAACGTTTGAAAATAACGAACAAAAGGAACGGCACTACTAAAGATGGCTGCCGTATCTACGAGCAATCAGAACGCGTTAAATTGACAGTGACTAAGCTGTCACACGTTTTGACCAATAAGGCTGGACGTTCGCTAGTGGCGCCATCAATGACAGCCAAATGTACTGAAAAGACTAAGATGAATGATTTTGAGTTGTATTCTCAGAGTCATAAAGTCTTGTATCTATGTAGATACTTTTTGGGATAAAGATTTTGTTACTCTATGAGAGTAGGTGATAAGGCATGGTCAATCGGGTTAATTTATTAAACAAATCTGCACTAATGATCTGAAATAGCTGGATTTAATACGTAATTATAATACTTTTAAATATAAAACGGTACTATACAACACTGCCATAGACGTATTTTGAGTTTAGACCAAATCAAAACTGGGAAAAAAAACTACAACCTCAAATAGTGAGTTTTCACTACACAAAACGCCTCAACGGCTCTGAAACATTCGATACCACATGTAAATCAACGCATCTTCCATTTTCTAATGTTGCGACTGTTTATTGGTTGACATTTTGCATGTAATATTTTTACAAAACGGTTGCCAAACTCCATAAAACTTCCATATTGCTAGACATGTACATAAAGTGTAGATAGATAGGTTTAGCCAATATATTATATATATTATTATATTTATTCTTTATTGCCACGTATAATAGTGAAACTCATTAATCCTTTTTGTACTCCGAAACTGAGTATTTTAAAACAAACGGCTTTAAACGCTGTTAAAATTGTAGGTTCTAAAACCACTGGTCGTTGTGTAAATATTAATGTAATTAATGCTAAGTACACATTAATGACTATCGAATATAAAAAATAAGGAGAACAATAATTAAAATAAAAATATATATTTTAAACTTAATGCCTTATTGACCAAAAGTCTTAAAACTAGTTACGGATGTAATTGTGTAATTATATCCCATATTTAATTAAATACGAATTGTTTGATTGTTGTAAAGTTTATGAAAACAATAATGTTTTCATTGGCAAATCTTATCATTGTCTATAACATTAAGGTTTTGGAGTGTGTAAATGAATTTTCAAGTAACTATTTATATCTTAGGATTATGATAAGCGTTTTTTGAAGTGCCAACAGTAAATCACCGCATAATCTGTTAAGTATGCAAGAATATACTTATTAACTGTATACAGTACACCATTTACACAAATTTGCCAACGTTACACAGACACCGTAAGACTACATTATAACTAAATTTAACCGGACCTTCCAACTTTGCTTAAAACAATCACTTTTCGGAGACTGCTTGGGTAACGATAAATTGTAATTATATTTAGTTTTCCTGTCCTTTTTGATTCAAGAATACTTGCTTCTTGTACTGTTGACAATGATGTGGAACCTATCTAACCATAGCTATTGTATTGTAATATACATTGCATCGCATTGAAATCGCATTGCTCCCCAGTGCGCGCTCAAAGCGGTCGATATTCATCAATTCGTGCATTATAATCGATGTAAATTAATGAAACGTTAGTATTATACAATCCTCAGTAAACAGTAACATGTGACAATACACTTACCTATAGTTTGGTGAATACGGCAGAAAGTTACAATTTGTATGTACATTATTAACTATATCAGGTTGTAGCTATAGTTTACGAGTGTTGACAGACAAACTGCGTTTGTATTCGACTAACACAATGTTTTCAAGTAAGTTGTGTGGATTTATAATGATTTACAATTGTTTACGTTGACACTCTTTAGTAATTCCAACGAAGACTGCCCTATATTTAATTGAGATCTATTTTATATAATCTAGACACAATTACCTAATGCTAGTCAATAATACAATGTAGATTTTTTTGTAATCATAAAGTAATGATTTTAACAATGTTGATGTTTCAATCGTTTGTGTATTTCTTTGTTTGCATCAAGTTATTGAATTTCAAATATTTGGTAATGGTGAAAATTTATAACAAATGTTCAGCAAAATACAAAAATTTGATAATTATCAAAAATATATACTTTTGATGTCACTTTTGGTCAACTATTCATAAACAACGGACGATATAGACGCAAAAGGTCCTTAAAAATCCACATTTTGTCATAATTATATGTACTTATAATTTATTATTCTTATACTTATGTATATTTGATTATCTCAAGTTTAGGAGCAAAAAATCGTTATCATAACTTTACTCTTAAATCATTCTGAATTCTAGTCAATGTACCATATCATTTTTAAACATTTTGTTAATATAAATGAATACACGAGTATATTATAAGGGTTAGTTAATCATGTTGTTACAGATATGTTTTTATAATGCAAACAAATGAGTTATTAGGACAGTATGATGTGAACGAAAATAAAAATTCATTTACTTGACTTTGATCTATTTAATTTACCTACCTTACATAAGAATAACAGTGATCAGTTTTGTACAAAAGACTGCAATATTTTGCAGGTATTCCTAAAACATTTAGGCCTTGTCAAGAAAGGGCGAATTCGCCGAGAATCTCTCGCGCGTACGTTGCGTCTAGAAGGAGCGTACCAATGTGCGAGCATTTGGATATGAATTTTGCCGCTCCATCCCCTTGATACGGGCACTCGCTCGGAAGTCCTCGCGTAAACTGGACACAACAAGGGGTCTCTAATATCACGACTCGTGCGCAACACGAGTTTGGCGAAGTGCACGCGATTTACGCGCGTATTTTAAATTCACGTGATGCTTGTAGAAGCAATGTATTGGTGACCAGTACCTCGCCAGCGCGCGTATGAATTCTCGCGAAACAATTTGCAGCGAATTCCCTTTGTCTGGACAAGGTTTTATTTAGACATTGTGACATTGATATTGCTTAAAATATTAAAATACTTTATCAAATTACTTTTTGACACTGAAAGAGTTCTACATCATTTAGCTATGAAAATCACACAAATAGATTAACTATTGTGTATAAGATATGATGATGACACAGTTATAAAACATCGAATGTTGAAAAACTGAGTCTGTTTGACTAAAATTGTTTGTCAGTTCTAGCTAACGTAAAACGTGAGCCTCTTTCACACGCTCCGACTGCCGGGATTATCCGCGTAACACACTAACAATTGCAATACCTTTCATTATGACAATTCGTGAACATTCGTTGCGCGATTTATGTTGACGACCAGGCGAATCTTTCAAACATAAAGCAATGAATTATGAATTTCCTTCAAAATCCTCGGGATTGCGAAAGTGTGTGAACGCAATAGGGGTGCAGGATTTAAACAAACCGGGACCATGTACCGTAAGACCTGCGTCTACATTCACTACCAAGTAGCCAGCGACTTCCACTGTGGCGTCTTTCCGGCAGTCGGTGCGCGTGATAAGAGACCAACTCGTCAATTTTATGTCAATCACTATCACTATCCGCGTCGGCCGTGAAGTCAAATGGTCGGAACTTCTCTCTGAAATTCTTCACGTGTTCCTCTTCCTCTTCTCTGGTAAGTTGGCACTGTCGCCAGTCGGCTTTGTCCTCGCAGTTCAGGATCGGTGGAGATGATAAAACGTCCCTGAAAGAAAATTAGGGGTCAATCGCATAGCATAAGACCACGGCTTGTTTCCCAAAAGTGTTGGGCAGAGGTGCATCTATAGAACACCCACATTTCGCCTGATATGTTTAAGTCCATGTAATAGCGGACGAACCTATTGGCATCAGCCGGGCAAAAATCCAGACTGCTACTGAGAAATTCGCTAGTGATTATCGCTAGTTAATTCCGCTAGCGTTTTAGATTTTGATACACACTAATTACCCACTAATAAGTAATTATTGTATATCGACAAAACTAAAACACTAGCGGAATGTTGCACACTTGCACTGAAAGCGATTAGGAAGAAATTGATGTATGTAAGGATCTATATTACCTTCCAAAATGCAGTGGGAAGTGTTGCTTGGTCTTGGCGTATATCTGATCGCCGGAGGGTAGTTCTGCATGGAAGTAGGGCGCGCCCGGCAGTGTCACCTGTTGCATGTCGGCGTACGGAGGGAGAACCTCCATCTGAATACTGTTTATACCGGCCTCATCCTGAGAAGATAAAAAAATCAGTCGAATGATGTTCACTTTAGGATATCGTCATCATCGCCACAGCATATCTAAACTAATATATACAGGGTGTTATTGACAGCCCTCCGCAAACTGATAGGGTGGCTTCAGTACATCATATTAAGATAACCGGTACATGAAATTCTTTCAGGAACATTAAGGGAATCCAAAAAAACTAGATTTGTTTTATTACCGTGCACGCAATGTATCGTTACCGTGGCAAAACGCACGTATCGGACGGCAGCGCAGCGAGCTTGAGCGAGGCTGCCCCCGCACCCCGCGCGCTCCCCGGCGCAACATCCATTGCTGTTTTTTTTTAATTCAGCTGTTTTATTTACATAAATGGAGTGTTGCATACAGAGAATGTAATTTTACATTGAAATAAAGCAATATCAGCAGAAAAAACGGCATATTTTTTTTTCCTGAGAAAATTTCCAGTGGGATATGATTCAGAATAAGGAGCTGAATCAATCCTGTGTTTTTGTGGAGGGCTGTCAAAAATACCCGGTATGTATTATAATGAGAAAAGATTTTTTTTGTATGTTTATTTGTTACGCTTTCACGCTAAAAACGGCTAAACAGATTTGGATGACCATGAGCTGGATTAGGACATAGGATACTTTTTATCCCGATATTCCCACGGGAACGAGACTTATGCAAATGAAACCGCGAGGCGCAGCTAGTCAGTGATAATACTCGAAGCTAAGGGTTGGACTGACAGTTTAGATTGCTATCGACGATAAATCGATCTAAGAATGCGTAACCTTAATTAATTTATACAAACCATAGATTACACCCTACATACAAACTTCAAACTTACAACTTTACCTCTTTATAATATTAGTGTAGAAAAGACGTCACAATATGGGACTTAAAAAAAAAATTTAAAATGCATTTCGCATATTAACCATATCAGTCTACACAACACAACAATACAAAAACACAAACACACAAAACAAAAAGTATACAATACAAAACAAAAAGTCCACAAACAATACAAAAACAAAAAAAAAATAATAAAAAAAATAAATAATAAATTAATATTTTATTTATTTTATTTATTAATTAATTATTGTAACCAAATAATATTGGCATGTACAATTATTACACCCGTGAACGACGCAAGGACAAATTACGCACAGTAGCTAGCAAGACTCACATAATGCATGAGAGCATCTTTTGTATAGCTTCTCGTATTTATAATAATATTCCGGGGCCCATCCGAATGATTGCAAAATTAGAAAAATTTAAAAAGACTCCATGATCTGCTAGTAGACAAGTGCTACTACTCTATAAAAGACTTCTTATCAGATAAATCTCTGCTACAATACACGAGTAATCCCACTCAGTCGTGATGCGTTCAGTAACCTATTGACATGTACCTTAATTAATTAATTTTTTTTTGTAAAATTCTTAATAATTTGTAGAAAAAAAAAAGTATATATGTTAATTTCATTTCCATAATTATAATATGTACTGACTATTGTATGCCCTACGGGCGGGACATAGCTGTTCACAATTTATTATGTACCTGCCACCTGTATTATGTACCTACCTATGATCCACAATAAAGAGATCACGGATATCGAGGGATATGCCTTGGGGGCGTGGCACGTGCCGCCTCGATATTATAAAATTGGTCTTATGTTCGAACGGCGGCTGTACGCTTCATTCAGTCGCTTTGCAACTGCGTACAGTGTAATATTGATGCGTAAAAAACCAAAATGCCGAGTTGTGCAGTAATTATATGTAAAAATAGGTCAAATACCATCAACCTGAAGACAAATGGCGTGTCCTACCACCGGTAAATAAACAATTAAGTCGCTGTTTTATATTTTAAATCAATTTTTAAATGTTTTACTAACTTACGTCCGGAGCGACACGAACTAGCCCGAATCTTCCCGAACGCAACGAGCGTTTTGGGTTTAGAGAGGTGCAATCGAGTGCGTGCGGCTGATTGTATCGATGCGCTTATTATTGCAGTTGAATATATTTTTACAGAACTCAATGATTAAATTATAAAAAATATAAAAACATTTAAACATATAAAACATAGTAGTCCACCGGTATCGGGAATAGGGTGGGTCCAAGCTACCGGTGGTCAGGGCTCCAGAGAGAGGAACCTTCTAACAATGCGGGCCGTGTCCAGAAGTACCGCTTTCTAAATCAAGCCCTTGACTTGATCCTTATTTGTATTATTACAGTTCCCACTGCTAGGACTCAAGCCTACTCTCTATTATACGCGTTCCACACTCAATTAAACTGAATGAAACCAAACCCGAATGTAGGTAGGCATTTTTGTATTAAAATATTTTTTTTTAAGATTAAGTAAAAATATACAGCATGACATGTAACTGAGAGCGTTCCCTTTAACCGGTAATACCATATAAAAAAAATATTCCCATTTTATTTTAGTAAAAATAAACTATATTTTCGGATAGGTACTTACATAAAAAAAAACTATTTAAAGAAAATTAAACAAAGTTATTATAATACAAGAATGTGCTAAAATTAAATACCGATAAAAATTATCGACCATCGCTTTCGACTCCCTAATTGCATGCGTGTGCATTGAATGTTCGCAAATAGCAAATGTTTACAAGTGAATGCCCCGCCCATTCTATGTATGTGTGCTATTAGAAATTGATTTAGTGTAGTTGCTTTCTTCTTAGTGTGCGTGCTCAAATTTTAAGTGTGTGTCGTAAGAACACTATTTGTTAATGTTGTAATTATTTGGGTGGGAGATAAGCGGCGTCACTAGGACTCCTTACTATTCCGCAATGAAGGCATATCTCCGGATATCTATGAAAGAGATTGATTGATTGATTGATTGAAAAAACAAACAACAACAACACAAAAAGTCCTACCTGAAATATCTCCAAAATCTGCGACTCACAAGAGCGTGGCACAGGCACACACTGTATCTGCATGTGTGACGTCTTATAGTTGCGCTCAAAGAACACAACATATTTATCCATTGAACCATAGAGCTTCTTCAAAGCCTCCTTGAATTTCTTTATCTCGTCTATTATTTCTGCAGGTAACTGAAAGCAGGGATTATATAAATTAGAAGTGTATCTAAAGCAAGGAGAAGCAGACTTAGTAAAGGATACATTGAAAATAGATTTTATTGTTAGTGTGATAAAGTGCAAAGTCGTATGCACACGATGCAAATATAAAACTGTTTGTGTGGCGTGCCCTCAGATTTGTT
Organism: Luperina nickerlii; assembly: GCA_963855955.1. Lineage (NCBI taxonomy): Eukaryota > Metazoa > Arthropoda > Insecta > Lepidoptera > Noctuidae > Luperina > Luperina nickerlii. The sequence continues at coordinate 9,105,894 of OY979679.1, read as the reverse complement.
TGCACTTTATGATGTTAATATTAAAGTGATGTAAGCAAATTCTCCGCTCCACTGTACTTTTTGGCGCTGAGCCAAAACAGGCAAGAAAATAAAAAGAGAACACTCCTTAATGTACCAGAAAAGGTAATTATTTCTAAATCACTGGGACAGACACAACAAAATATTTAATCGAATTGAGAACCTCCAAGGAGGAGGAGGTTCTCAATTCGATTGATTTTTTGAAGTCAGTTAAAAATATGTTAGTCATGTAAATACAGAATCAAATTAAATTAGCTGGCGAAAATCCACAAACACAATCACACAATGATGGGTATCAATATCCAAATTCGATAAAGTAAAAAAAAAAATTTTTTTTTCATGTACATACGCCAGCACAGCAACCTACTACAATCTATCAAATTTCTTTAATAAATTTTCAACTTTATTGCTAATGCATAAGGTTCAAAATCGATTGGGAAAATTTGACAGTTTCGGGTAGGTTGATGTGCTGGCGTCTGTACATCGACCGCTGTTGTTGTAGAAAGTGACTTGAATTTATGTAGATAATTTATTTTTATGTAAACTTCACACTCACAGACTACACTTGGTATCGAAATCTAAATACGATAAAACAAAATAAAACAGATTTTCTCAACTCAAACTGCAAGTAACAACACTACCAGCAGTTGTTGGCCGCAAAAATAAAACAAAATCGTTTTTATTTCATCGCGTTTAGATCGATACCTATCACGTATGCAGTTTCGCTAGCTAATTTAATTTGAACCTATTGTAACCAAGTAATTTTAGTCCATGACACAAAATAACTTGCAAACAGTGTAATCAAATATTCAACTCACTCTTGTACTAGCTTGGTGATGTGTGATGGGTAGAATAAGGACATGGTAAGGAGTTAGCGGTCCCTTAGCTAATGCTAGGTAGCAATGGGTACCGACACATATTACTAGATGCTTCTCCACAGATGGGGAAGACAGGCAGAACCAGCAGGATTCTGAAATAGGAAATAACATTCTACATAAATACTGAGTCCTCTGTTCAATTTATTGATATTTGACATATAAGAACAATCTTTCATAGTTCGCGACAAACTGTAAGGCGGCTCTGAAGTGCGCTACTCCAACCACTCAAGGTTAGTACCCTACCCCTCCCCCACGCTGACAGGTGAATTAGATACTGCGCAGCGACTCGTACCGCCATCAAGTTTGAATCGGGCTGTATGAAAGATTTAAATTGTTAGATTCGCCCTCAGCGCGCTAAGGTCGCTCGAATGTGTCCATACATAGAAGAGGGAGCTCACATATCGCGCATGGAACGATACATACTATTTTTAGAACGAGTTCGCGAGACCGTAGTACAATTGGTACTTCAAATGTCATTGTCAACGAAACCGAAACGTGACCATTTTTTTAAGGCGGTCGGACGAATATAACTACATATTTACATCTTTGTCGTTTACAGTTTTCAGCACGCTTTTATTAGCTTCACTTGTATCTAACTAATTGACATAGCATACAATGTTAAAACGAAATAAACATTTTAAATAATATTTAATCATCACTATGGGTTTACAATCCGTACTAGTAATATACTACTAATATTATAAATGCGAATGTAACTCTGTCTGTTACCTTCTCAAGCCTTAATTCCTAAACGGATTTCGATGAAATTTGGCACAGGGGTAGACGATGACCTGAGTTAGGACACAGGATACTTTTTATACCGGTAGGACGCGGCCGTGGGATAATTTCCGACGTTCACGCGAGAGAAGCCGCGGACAAAAGCTAGATAATCAGTAAACATGGTTGAATATTTATCTTTTCAAGTTAGTATACAACTACCTGGGTCAAATTCTTTCTTCTTCCTCTCAGAGTTGTCATCTCTGTCTCTTCTTTTTCTCTTTCCTTGATCGTCTTCTGGTCCGTCCATGTTGAAGAAGTACTGTCCATTGCCACTAAACTGAAATACATCCAGAAACAAAATTAGCATTTTGAAATAAATTGTTATGTTTAGTCCTAAGACTAGTATTTTTCATGTTGCTCTTCAAATTCAATCAACATAAAATTCCAAGTTAATTTATGGTAAAGGTTGAATGTGTATGTTTGAAGGCGAAGGTCTTGAACCAGTGCGTCCTGCCCATTATGACATAAATGAGGCAGGCTGGCCCACAAATTCAAGGTCATTCAGCCCGCTATGGAACAAGCTATTCTCGGAGTTTCTTTGAAACATAAAATCAGAAATAAAGCTATCTGGCCGACATAGCGTGCAGAGTAAGCAAGCAAACATAGCGCTGGCCATGTTTGTCGGAGGACCGATGGCTGGTGGAGCAGACGAGTTCTGGATTGGAGACCGCATATCGGCAAGCATAGTGTGAGACGCCCCCCAGCTATATGGACCGACGACCTTAAAAAGGCGGAGGACAGGGTGTTGTGGCTCACCCTGGGAAAAGCCTATGTCCAGCAGTGGAGTGCCATAGTTAATTGTAAAACTATGATGAGACATCTGGCATTATTTCTCTTTCAAAGCTTCACTGATTCAATAAAGTCCTCCATTTATGATGATGATGATAAGAAAGAACATTTTATTTATCTACCTTGACAACCTTGCCAGGTTGATGTTGCTTCAACAGCTCTGGATCATATGGACACATTGTCTCATCTGTTGTGCCTTGCAACAAATCTGTGACTCGCATCTTAGAGATTGGTTGCAAGGAGCATGCGTAGATCCACTTCTCTTTAGCTTTATTGCCAACAGGAGCTAACGCTATGAACCTGGTTGCTCCTTCTCTGTAGTCTTGATGTGTGGTAAGGTTCCTGAAGAATAATGTTTTCAATGAAGTATTTAAGAGAGCGCCGACCAAACGCCGACCGCGCAGTGGCGCCCTCATCGTTTGTTTGGTTCTTTTATTGTTTAGTTTTATTATAATCACTAAAACGGAAAATAGTGGCCACTATTATCTGTTTTAGTGATTATAATAAAACTAAACATTGTAAAACTACCGTATATAATAATCTTAATATATAATCTTGTGGAGCACAACTTAACGTGCTTATTTTCTGCATTTTCATTCGAAAATAAAAGAAATAACCAAACAAACGATGAGGGCGTAACTAGGTGGTTGGTGTAGCCTTAAGATGACAAGAAAACTACAAATAAATAAAGGCTTGTTGGACACCACAGTGTTTAAATAGACAGGGTTGATAAAAAATTTAACAGAATTCATTATGAAATCATCTGCTTGAGTAGTTATCTGAAAAGGTAAGTGGTAAAACAAGACATAAATATAGAAAAACAAATAATGTAAGTTACCTGTAAGGCTGTCTTTCATAATGTTTATCAGGAGATGGCACAACATGATATCTGGGTTTTATATGTATGGCAAGCCATGATAGTAAGTCTGATAAGTTCTCTTGTGCTATATCTATCTGAAGAAGAAAAACAGACATTTAAAATATCATCTCAATTATCAGTTGAAAGTAATAAGTTATTAATTAAGGCTCAGTGAATATAAGTCAAGTAAAAGATAAGCCTAGGTAGTAGGTATGCACTAGCGTGTTTTTCCCATGGCAAAGTTTTTCACACTCTTTGATTTCCAATGCACAGAGAGTTGAAAATTTAACAGTGTGATTTTTTTAACACAATGGGATGTGCTCTGTTGGAATTTCAATTCATAGTTTTTTTTTACTGCTGAATGGACCCGCTCTTAAGCTCGATCACGCCTGATGGAAAGCAATGGACGGGGCCTGTGACGGAATCAGCGTACCCAGAAGATGCCTGAGGCACTGGAACTCCCACGTATCGACTAAATACAGCAGGCTGCTTGACGCCGGACTCTGGTGGGAGGGTGGTCGCAAGCCAGGCGGCCTACCACCACAAGGGAATAATTGACCAGTCAAATAAATTGTTGGGTGTGACTTTCCAGGATGCGCCGAGCGCTCAGTTCAGTTGAGTAACTGGCAGAACAAACTGCACTACATGAGGAGGCTTCTTATTGCATCTCTAAAATCCATGCAGCTAAACACAGAGACTTGAAAATCAAGTGCACGATAAAATCCAGTCACAATATTTTTACATCCATACAAATATTCTTGAAGTGTCCATCAAATGGAATGGAATTGAATGGACATTGTCTTTAACCCGTGCACAATTCAGAAAATAATGATACAATTGGTAAATTATGCACAGAAAAACAATGTTTACATACCTTTGTAATTTCATCTTGCTGTATTCCAGCAGGCCATAGTGTTGTTATCAACAGATCAACTCCCCTGTACTCGCTCTGACCTCTTAAACAAGCATCCCGAACCGCACTGCAGTCGCTCGGCTCAAATGTACACATTGGAATCTCTTTCCCGAGTTCCCTCCTTGATAGACCGGTCAGGTAAGCTATTTTAACATCCTCACTGGTTGTAAATATTCCTCTTTTCCCTGGAAAAAGATAAATTGTAATATTTCTTAAATTGTAAATAGTTTTAACAGAGAGAAAATATTAGAAAGATATTTACCCATATAAATAACATTTGGAACAATCTCAGATCCTTCTTCACAGTAAAGAGGCACATGTTCACTTTTAGATGGCCCAAACACGTAAGTAGTCACTGGCACTGTAACAACATAATTGATTGAAAGGTATATAATTGTTGAGAAAGAAAATGTTAAAGTTAAGTTATTGTTAGTTGTATTATCCTACCTTTCCGGGTGCCAATTTTATACGCATCCAGCTGTGAATTGTCATCACCAAAGAAGTTTCCCGCACATAGAAGGACATCGAAAGGTCCGGATTTCTTCACTATTGATTCAACGCGGGAAAACAAGGCTTTGAAGTTTCCATTCACATCTCCGCATATTAACCTGCAGTTGAAGAGTTTTAGGATCATAGTTTGGTACTGTACAAACGACTAACATAAATAATATTAAATAGTCGAACATATAACCTCCTCCTTTTTAGAAGTCGGTTAAAAAGTAAAGATGGAATGCTGGTATTCACGTATCATACATAATAATACTTCTCTGCAATCACGGGTAAGATTTGTCAATTACGAGAGACTATTCAATGTATTATCCGGTATTCTGGAAAACATTACTTGGTTTTACTTACGTTTTTTGTTTATCCATTTTGAATTAACAAATTTCTCATTCATTTGAACCCTAAAATTTGTTTGAGGTTGTTTTCATTGATGACAAAACTGGCGTCATCTGATGACAGTTAACACTGACATTGACAATTTTATTCATTTTCCTTCATTCTGTAACTGATATTAAACGTTGCCAGTTAGTCGATTATAATGTTTGATAGTAAGGCAAAGCGCAAAAACAAAACCAAAAATCCAGACAAAGCCATAGCCGTTAACAAATGTGTGAAGCTGGAACAAGCTGGACGCATACATCATAGCCAGAGACCGCACTGTGGTTTATTTAGGGGTGCTACACATAAATGTTCGAGTCGGCAAATTCGATTCGGTAGTATTTTTGGACAACAACGTCGTAGCAATTACTACACATATTCGGCTTTCATTCAGCTCATGCCAATCGGTAAACGTCGTTCAGCTTATATGCTATAATATTTTTGAGCTTATTACGCTCTCTCTTGAATCCTACATTCTTCAAATATTCTCCATGGGTTAACTATTATTATACCTCTATAGTAATTATACTATATCTGAAGAGTTTGTTTGTTTGTTTGATCGTGTTAATCAAGAACTACTAGTTAGACTTAAAAAAAACAGTGGCAGGAGTGCCAAACCAGAAAAGAAATCGCCGCAATGCGCCTAGCACTAAATAAAATTAAAAGTCATGAGTTCAAACCTGAAAATAAAAAAAAAACTGTTCCACTCTTCCACAGATTAAAAAGTCGTTCGCGCTAACTGTTTTTCAAACAAAGTGAAATTATCGAAAAATTCATAATTTTAAATGTTTTAATGCATATTATCGTGTATTTAGAACATGGCTTCATCTAGTAAACTGCCCGGCACGGGCTTGGAAGAAGTCAGCGTTCCGGGACAGTCGTATCTTCGTGATGCACTCACTAGTTGCACGGATCCATTGAAAGCTATTGAAGAGTTTCAACTGGAAAATGGCATATTATTACCTTCCCTGAGACCTATGCTACCTCTGCTCGACCTTCATGGAGTGCGCCGTCTTGATTTTCATACTTCAGTATTAGAAGAACTGAGAGATAAACTGATTGCCCACATAAATGAACTTGGTTCAAAAGATGGTAAAGAGCACGACAAGAAACTAAAGGAACTGCTTGCAAAGAGCTTTCCCGTTGTTAGAGTTAAGGCCCTAAGGCCGGTTATAATGAGTATACTGAAAAACACTCCTCATATTGATGACAAATTCTTAAGAGTTTTAGTAAGAGATCGGGAGTTATATAATGACACTGACACAGAAGTAAAGAGGCAAATATGGCAAGACAACCAATCTCTTTTTGGTGATGAAGTATCACCACTTCTCAGTCAATATATCAGAGAGAAGGAAAATGTATTATTTGATCATGAGAACCTGACTAACTTATTCTTTTCTCCGTCCCCTAAGGTTAGGAGACAAGGGGCTGTTGTACAGAAACTTGCCCACATGATTGGCAATAGTGTCAAATTGTATGACATGGTCTTACAGTTTCTACGTACATTGTTCCTAAGAACCAGAAATGTTCACTACTGTACGCTAAGAGCCGAACTGCTAATGGCATTGCATGACTTGGAAGTTCAAGATATTATATCTGTAGATCCTTGCCACAAGTTCACATGGTGCTTAGATGCATGTATTAGAGAAAGAAATGTAGATATAAAGAGGTCAAGAGAACTACAAGGATTTTTGGACAGTATTAAAAGAGGACAGGAACAAGTTCTGGGTGACCTGTCTATGACACTTTGTGACCCATATGCAATTAACTTTTTAGCAACATCAGCAATTAAAATATTACAACACTTAATAAACACTGAAGGACTTCCAAGAGATAATACTATATTGATACTTTTATTAAGAATGTTGGCATTAGGCTTGAGTGCCTGGGTGATGATAGATTCTCAAGAGTTTAAAGAGCCTAAGCTTGACAGTCAAGTTGTTACTAAATATTTACCAGCTTTAATGTCATTGATGGTTGATGACCAAGTTAGAGCTCTGCATAATAAGTTACCTCCAGATGAGAGAGAATCCGCTATTACTACTATTGAACATTCTGGCCCACCTCCTGATGCATGTGAAGCTTATATGAGAGAAAGTTCAGTATGTGGTGTCCTAGCAATGTACTACACTCTACATGCAGCTAAATTTCGCGACAGGGGAGCCCTACTACGTATCTTAAGCATCCTTGGTAGTTGCAAAGATGGCAGGGCTTATGAAGACCCATTCTTACATGCGCTCGTGGCCTTATTAGTACAACTACCTGATGAATTCCAAGGCGAGGACTTCAGTACTGTGTTATTTGATGAATTCTTTTTTGCTGGACTGTCTAAGGACAATGTCACAAGACATTTACTAAAATTGTTGTGGTACATTCACCCTAAGCTGCCAGAGACAAGAATACAGACGCTCATGAAAGCTCTTCAGCCTGGCACTCAGCACAATGAATCTGTGCATAAGTTGTATGAGACCTTACAACAAAAGATGACAACTCAGGCAGAACCCGTGCCTAGCACTAGTGAAATGGAATATTTAGACTCTCCACTCATGAGTGTACCAACACCAGCACCATATCATATGTAAACATTAAGTTTATTTAAGTACTATCAATATTAAATTAATAATAAATCAGAGTAACCATGATCTCTTGCTTAATATTTTCTTTCATTACTGTTATTACTGATGAATATTTCTACCTGTTTCATTAATAAGATTAGTTGATTGCTACAGCACGTTGGCTAATAACGACATCGACAATATCGGCGAACAGATAATCTCATAGGTTTAGTAACTACTAAATGGTGTTGTTTTTTTTACTTAAATCGTCGCAGACAGCGACCGGCACCGATATCTACCGGCGAAGACGCGGGGTGAGAGTAACTGGCATTCTTTCACTGGAACACACTTTTTCACACTGTCGACTTCGATTATTCGATATTTAATGGGTAGGTACTGTAGCGACATTAGCTGCATCGCGTTTCCAGGCAACCTCGGCGAGTATTTTATATGTTGATGGCAGTATAACATTTAGTGTCCGACCGAAGGTTCGGTTTCGGCTAGTTTTGGCCATAAAATCTGGATTCGGCCACAGTTTCGGTTTCGGCTAAAAAGTGGCCGAATCTTCGGCCCAACCGAAGCTGGACTTCGTGAGCTGGCGGTTTTAACAGAATAATAAACCACAGTAGATGACAGATAGACAGACAGCGACGTACCTAGCAAATTTTTCATCCTTTTTATACACAAACATAAAAATAATTGTTTCCTTATAAGTTGAAATCATTTAGATTTTAAGCAGACGTACTGATTTTAGGATCAGCGAGTAAGAATCACAGCAGACGCATCTTAGCGACTCTGCGTTCGGTAGCGATAGCAAAATCACAAGTTTCAGCGATAACTTCGAAGCTGGAGCGGAGATAAAACGTTGTCGTCGTATCAAGCTAAAAGTGATTAAATCGCTGATTGTAGATGCTAACAGCAGCCCCACATTTTTACCTCTGATTTTGCATCACTGTCAAAATCACAACGATCTTTATTTTCGTTGCAATAAAGTGGCTATTCGGTTGCTGCTGTCAGAGGTAAAATAACTGAACGGGCTGTTAGTTTATACTTCCGGTAAAGATTTTTTTAACGTATTGCGGTATTAGTATGTCGCTACAGATTGTATTTAGAATCTCCACTCATGAGTGTGTACTATGAATATTATAATATAATATTTATTATTACCTAATATTATTAGGTAATAATAAAACATACCTACTATTATCAACCTAACATAAATGTTTTCTTTCATTGAGTAAAAGGGTTTATTAAATCAAACAAACAAGCACTGTAGAATATTTATTAGTAGCAACTTACAGTAAGTTTCAAATTAATACATATGAAAAATGTTAAAAAACAAATTATTGTACTTTAATGTTTACAGATCATAAATTATTATTGGACGGAATAAGACTGAGCAGTTATGGCATTAAGTAGGTATAATAAAAAATTCGTAACTGTTGCAAGATGAGATAATTGTACATTTAAAAAATGTTTATTATTAATTTTCGAGTTAGATATAATATAAAACGATGCGTTATTGCGTTGACTTGTCGAAGTTACGCGCGGTGGTCACGATTGTCGGGCTTCATGTCCAAAGAATGAAGGGAGCGTAGAGACCGGGAGCGCTCGAACAGAGAAGGGTCCGTATAGATTGGCTCGCTACCGTCATCGAAGGCACTTGCTAGGCGTCCTGAGGAACCCGCTTCTTCACCTACTTCGGCAAACGTTCTTCCTAATCCGCTGAAACAGAGATAATTGGGAAAAAATTAGTTCAGTGAACTTAATTGGCATCCTAGGAATTCGCAATTATGCCAGGAGTTTTTAGATGGTGAATCATGTGATCGACGACTTTTTCCGTCAACGTAAGTAATATTATTATACACCCCTATCGGACTTAGTTCATATTTACACTTTTTATAACAGTGTCAGTTTTCGATTGACGCATCTTCTGACCTTTGGCTACAAGATAAAATAATCACCAGAGTGGCCACTTCTTATTAATCATTTATCCCCTTACTAATAAACGTATTTTAGGAGATGAATAGTTACACCGATTTCTCTCTTTCAGTCGTCAGTAATTTGACTTTCGAAAGAAGAAGACAAAGCGTTGTGTAAGTAGGTACCTACAGACGCTATACAACGTTTATTAGTAAAGGGGTTAATATATATTTGGTAAGCTTTGTCCACTTTTTTCCTGGTCTTCTTTCTAACCATTAGGGTCAAATAATTATTACCTCAAAGAGAAGGGTTTGTGCAGATGTGAGGCGGAGAAGAGCGATGGTCTCGTAGGCCTGGGTCCCGGGGTCACTGGCCGAAGCGCCGGCGCAGACGACGAAGCCTGAATGTTCTTGCGCAGTACCCGCCAATAACGCCTGGATAAGGAAAAGTTTAATGTAAGTAGGTCAATTAATTATATAAGTAATAACAAGGATGCCTTGTTACACATGTCCGTGTAATGAATTCCTGAGTTTTTATAAATTAGGCATCACTTATTGAAGACACGAAAAGTAGGTCTCTACTTGAGCATTCCTAAGACGAATAATACCATCTTAGTTCAAGTTATAACTGTAAACACCCACCCACCGACTGTGTTATAAAAGGAGCATACTAACAAAAGCTCTAATAGAAAAAGGTGCATCCACAACGAACTCTTTGTAAAGCACGATTTTTTGCAACATGATAATTTTCTATAACTTTTAGTCACATAACATCACGCCTGTATTCCCCCAAGGGTTCGTAAGAGGTGTACCTACATATAGTACACTCACATTTCGCCAGTTACATTTCAGTCCCATGAAAAAGGGGGCGAGCCTAATAGCCATCATCCGGGCACACATCCAGACTCCGGGCTGAGAAATTCCTAATAGACAATCCCAGTGGTACTTTGTCCGGCCTGATAATCGAACCCAGACCCTCAGGCTCAGTAGTAGCGCTTGCGGCCACTAGGCCAACTACGCAGTCAACTCTTAGTAAGTTTACTAGATAACTTTTTGTTATCAGTTGTTGCCCAATAACACTTGCAAACATTCCTCCGCAAATAGTAACTTCGGTGTCGGAGAAACTGGCTCTCGCCTATTTTCTCCTCCAATATTGGACCAATTTAAAAGATATTTCACAAACAGAATAAGGAGAATATCTACCTATCGACGGCGAAGTGCCAATAACTCCTAACTGACAAAGTCAAAAATTTACACATACTGGATAAAAACGTTCAAAAATAGACACGTTGTTTTAGTTGGGAGGTAATATGTATTTCCACATTTTAATTTAATGTTGTTGTAATAAAAATACACTTTGCGATTTCACTAAAACATGCGAATAACGCCTTTAAATTCAAAACGAAAAAAAAGTTAATTTCTCAAAAAAAAATCAGTTAGGAGGTATTGGCACTTCGCCGTCGCTATGTTTTCCTTTTTGATCATACATTATTTTTATAAACAATAAAAGCCTCAAAAAATGCTCGAAATTGCCGTTGTCAACTGAGGCCTAGTGTAAAAACTTGACAACTAAATGAAAAAAGAAAAACATAGGGACACAGTGGTCCTTTTTATTCTGTTTATGAAATATCTTTTAGATTAGTCCAATATTGGAGGAGAAAATAGGCGAGAGCCAAACCTCGAATTATGACTTTTTACTTAGCCTTTTTCAAAAAGTCTCTTCGACCACATTCCCTCTTAAAAGGCTCTTAAAACACCCATTGTAAATACTCATGTCATAATCTGCCTATAATGTTCCCACAGCTGGGATACGGCCTCCTCTCTGTAAGAGGGAATGGGCCGTAATTCACCACGCCGGCCCAGTGCGATTTGGTAGATGTCACAAATCATCGAATTTTGGTTTTAGGACATATCGGTTTCCTCAAACAGTGAAGGAAAATTCCTTCACTGTTTTGAGAGCAGTAGTGATAAAATCATTTCCGCAAAGTAAAGCATCTGTCAGGGTTCGAACCAGCGACTCGTAAGCAAACACTTATAATAAATTCATTAAAATAAACAACAAAGCCACACGGTCGGAGCACGTGTCTCCTGCATGGACTGCATGTGAACGTGTCAAATATACGCGTTTATAAATAGCCGCCGGTTTAAATTTATGCGTCACATAGCATTTTGTTAGGTAGGTGAATCAGCCGAGAAAAGCTTGTAGGTAATGTAAACGGAAGAGGTTCATTATGTGAGCTAAATGTCAGTAACGATGTTGTTATGTTTATGTAATTAATAATGTAATCATGGATGCTCCTGATAATTATCATGACTTGATATAAGTAGGTGTTACATGTTACATGCAGTTTCTTATAATTTTGATCGTGTTCATTGTTTTCATTAGGCACAAATAAATTAGGATCAAGGTCGCACTTTACTAATTCATTATTAGTCCGATGATCATATTATTCGCATTGTCGAAATCGCTGTCATAAAGATGACGAATGACGGATGACCACAAAGCTGGTTCTCTGCGTCGATTTGGGTTATTGATTCGATCAGAGTAAGCAACAAACAGACCTACGTTCGTTTCGAAGACCTGTCAGTCGGAGTCTGCGACTTCAACCAATTGCAGCCCAGTCATAATCAAATTCGTACCTACTTAGGTAGTGTAGAGACTGTGTAGATCTACCTTTAGCAGTACATACAGGCTGGTTATAATTGCCGGTGTGTTCCATTCGAACGTTCAAGCAAGACAGTGTCAAATATTTTAATTAAGTAGTTTTTGTTTAGGTAGGCAGTGCTAGAAATAACGTGACCATGTAAAGTCGTGAATATATTTAATTCAAGTCGAAGTATTTTTCAATGATATCGTGAAGCTCCCATCGGCACCCCCCCCACAGTACCTATCCTATATCATCATAAAAAACCACCAACTTAAACTTTTAACTTTAGCCCGTTTCATCGGCTAGGGCAGTATTCTACCACGCAGGCTTAGCACGCATTCGTCTACGAACTGTGGTGCTATTCTGTAAAAATCTCACCGTGAAAACTCAGGTGAAGGGAGCTGTCAATTCACCTGAGGCTTAAGTGTGAGTTTTTTCACTCACGTTCAAATGCGAGCGCGTTAGAATGTTTTTACTGGGAAAAAGTTATAGCGCCACCTGGTGGTCACTAGGAGAAACCTAATTTCACATACAAAATTCTAACGCGCTCGCAATCGAACGTGAGTCGTAAAAATTCACACTAAGGCCACTGATGCTAGGAATTGACACTATTCACAGCTCATTTCAAGCTCACTTCACCCAAGTTTTCACGGTGAGTTTTTTACAGAATAGCACCGCCGGTGTAGGTAAGTAAGTACGTAGCTCCCTTTTTCTTGTTACTTACCGATAGATATACAAGGCAGCCGTCAGCATGGCCAGTAACAATGACAGCAGAACACAGAGGGCCACTAGTAAAGCTCTGTAGTGATACGGAGGTATGCAGATGCCGGCGGCGGAGACCACGGGCGAAGAGTCGCTCTGACCGTTCTCTTCGAGCAGCTCGTTGCGGTTGTCAAATACCTGGGGGAAACAATGGATGCATTATTTGGTTTTGTTGAATCTTAGCAATTACAAAGTTGTGAGCACGTGGCAGGTCCTGATTCCACATGACCACATGTTGTGTTGACCACTTTGCTGTTGTCAGTTTCATAAACCAGGGATCTTCAACTGATCTCCCCTCCCTCTCCCCCTCCTGTACTACGCATGTGGCATATTCCAAAATAGCAAATATCGGGGCTTATTGATCAAAGTCGGGAGTTATGGTCCCGACTTTGACCAATACAGAGGTCAAATCTACCCTGATAATATGGGTGATTTGACCCTGTCTGTGTTTTAATGTCCCTGTGTCACCTCAAGCGGTATAGGTAGAACTTAGGTACCAACGTCAAGCATTCAGTTTTTACATTGTTTGAATTATTTCCCAATACAATAAATTCCTTCGTTTTTTTGTAACATCATACTTTTCGCTGCTAGTTTTTGTTTCCAAGTGCTTTTTATGAAGCGGGTACAAAAATAGGTACCCACAAAGTTCGGTTACTATGCTATTGTTAAATTAGCAATCAGTATAGCGACCTATCAACAATGCTAATGGGTTGCTATGCTAGGTAGTTTGGTAGCAATCGTGATTAGCTACTACTGAGAGGCTTGTATCTTGTCTAGCAACAAACTTACGTAGGTAGATAAAAGGTCGTTAGTCGTCATCTACTATTACTAGCTGGAACAAAAGTTAAAGCTGATAATGGATTAGTTCTAATATTAATTTTAGTGTTTTTGTTTTTATAGGTGAAAAATTACATCGTAACGTCATAAGTACTTCAATCGTTGTTATCGCAACTAAGTAGATAATTAACTGTAACGTATGAAAATACGTGCAAAGCATTAAGTCCAAAAATTGACAAAACTACTGTCAATTGCAGGTCGTTTATGTACCTCTTGTGACACTATTCTTTGACACCATAAAACTTATCTATAAAGAACAGTACGGCACGGCACCCACTAACTAGATGAAGAAACTTAATGTTTGTGCTTTATATATTACCTTGCCATGTAATGTAGTCCTAGTAGAACAATAAATCATGTTATTATATCTTAAATGATAATTGCTAATACAGGATGTCTAGTGGCAGATTTCAAAGTTTGAACAAACGTAATTTCTGAAGGCGGATACAGGGGTGAATTTCAACAAATGCCATTTTTTTATCATATCGCTGAACTTTTTTATTCATATTTTTTTTGTATATTATTCAGGTTTTTTGTAATCTTTAGGGTATTAAATATCCCCAAATTTAATATCATCAACGTATCACTTAAGACTAAGGAGAAAATTCAATTTGAATTCTGGTTTCCACCGATATGACAAACCGGCACCGATTATTTTTTCTGTACACCGATATGATAAGTTTATCCACCGAAATTATGTATATATCCAGCGATATGATAAACTATCCACCTTTGAACATCAAAAAGGAAATAGTTAGTAGGTATCTATATCTATATCTATCTCTATCTTTTCTTAAATGCTCCTCTCTTAACACAGGATCGCTTTTGATTTTAGCTTTTCTTATACTTTTCCAGCAACTTTTTTCTCTCTTTTTTCTCCTCCTCATTTAGTTTTGGCCTCGACATTCTTAAACAAAATTAAGCTATTATGATGTTTTCTTTTTATCTATTTATTATGTACTTACTATTTTTTTTACTAAAAAATATTTTCTAGAGAAACCTTTAATGCGTTCAATTGCTCCACCTCACCATCATCATCTCAGCCTATAGACGTACATTACCGAATACATACCTCTCCTAATGATACATTTATACATCTACTACTCAGTGGTATCGTGGTAATGATTTTGGCAGTCTATGTAGGTAAATATGTATGTATGTATGAATGTTTGTATATAGGTATATATGTATGTATATAATGTATGTGTTTGTATGTATGTTTGTATGTTCCATTGTTTCTTTGTATAATTAACGAAATGACACGGGATCTACCGATATGATAAAACGACTCACCGAGATGATAAAATGATCTACCGATATGATAAAGCAATCCACCGATGTGACAAAACTGTGCGTTGATCATGAATCAAAACACCGATGTTAGATATAAGACACCGATTGATTTTTTCTTATCATTTCGGTGTAAATTATCACATCGATGGCAATAAAGACCACCGATTACAGCGATATGAGAACAGCGACGTGAGAAATAACACACTTTTTAGAAAATTACAAAAAATGCATAATATCTAGGATAAATTCAATAACAGTCAATGAAGCTAATTCACTTACTACCTCTGTTAGAACCAAACAACAATAATAAAACGACTCATTACACTAGAAAAATGCAACCACCGATAATATAAAATAATTGTCCGGGAGCTACTGAAATGGCGTACTTACGTTATTGGCGGGAATATGCAGCGATTTGACACACGTCCATCCTGACTGCGTACTAGTACACACTAACGAGGGAAATAAAATAGGGGTGGGGACCCTGTCAGACTGGTCGATGTAAAGTTAGGTTTAAATTACTTTTATCCAGCGATGTGAGAACATTTTGCAGGACAAGTACGTTTATGCCTCTCAGTAATAATAATCGTTAATTATGTAATAAAATATGCTGTATATTAATAACAAAACTAATATTCTATGAAATAGAATAAGTTATATACTTAAGTTACTTGTTTTTATTAGTGTATAAGCTTTTTTGTTTGTAAAAAAAGTAGAGGGACAGCACCGATTTGAAAAAAATAGAGGTTTATGTATTTATTTTTTACCATTGTAATAGTCCTAGGCAAATTATATTTTTGCCACAACCCAATAACTAACTATTGAATATTAAAAAAAATAATTCAGAACAATATTCCTTTTTTCAAATACTAATTTCACCGAAGACAAAAAAATAAGTCATTTGGGAAATTCACCCACAGACATTGCGAGACATGCGCAGCGCACGGCGCTCATCGCATGATTCGCAATGTGTGGACGTTCATATTC
Source organism: Luperina nickerlii (assembly GCA_963855955.1). Classification (NCBI taxonomy): domain Eukaryota; kingdom Metazoa; phylum Arthropoda; class Insecta; order Lepidoptera; family Noctuidae; genus Luperina; species Luperina nickerlii. The sequence continues at coordinate 9,089,771 of OY979679.1, read as the reverse complement.
GTGGTGAGGCATGTGCTTCATACCGTGCGCTGCGCATGGCTTGTAATGTCTGTATTCGCCTTAAGAGTGGCAAGGCCGCGGGGGGCGTCGTTGAAAGCGTAAACTCTGCGGATTTTTTAGCTGCCATGAAACGGTGGTGTGGAGTGCACCGCGCTTTTGCCATTGAGGCGTACATTTAAAGTGGATTTTCGCTTACTGAAACACGTCCTCGACTTAGTAACCGTTACGATATTCGTCGATTACGTGATGGACCAGGACCTATACAAGCGGTAGCCACAGACGAAAATGTTGAACGTGTTATGGTTTTTGTAACTGAATCCCTGTTTATCACTTTGTGCACGTTCATCAATATTAGGAATTACGAAATCAACCTTACAGAGTATAATGCGAAAAAAACTCAAGTTCCATCCGTATAAAATTCAAATTGTTTAAGATTTACACGATCCAGTCGCTCTGTACCTAAACGCCTTTTTGGAAACATGCGTGCTAGACTTAATTGACGTGTATTAGGCTCGATGGTCAACATGGTCGATGGTCAACATGCTCGATGGTCAAAAAATAAAATCTGCATTTATCGTTTTTAAATAACAATAAACATTATTTGTGTTAGAGGTGTAGTTTTTTTTTAAATTTTTCAAACTTTGAATTCTACATCACTGGACATCCTGTATTAGGTATCATATTATTATAAGATATTGATACCATTCTGTCGAGATAATATCTGGCCTCTATTGTATCAATAGCTGCTTCACCTACATAGTGATGATAAACTAAACATAAAATCTAGTTCCTTACCTCAATCATCTTCCGTACATGACTAGGAGTCTCGACCTCATCCTTCAGATATTTGTCCACCTTGGCCTCTTCATAAGACACTTTGTACACTGTCCCTGCATTCTTCTCGTCCGGTTTCTCTGTCTTAGTGTCATTACCGTCGTCGGATTTAGCTTCAGCTGTGTCATTGCCTTCTGCTCCAATTGTGGAGTTCACGTCCCTACGACGCCTGCCAAAGGATGGCTCTGATCGTCCTGTGTGGCTCGGACAGTAGGCCTGGAAATAAAAAAAAATGGCCGTTACAAAATAAAACCTGTTTTAACATAATCTTATCTAAACAAATCAATTTCTCAAACTGAACATACTTCTAAATGCTTCACCTAGGTACCTAAAGTTAATTTCGCTTTTGTAATTTTGACAAAAGGATATTGGTAATTGGAAAATTTCATAGAAGAATGCCAAAAGTGGTGGTTTTCTTCGTAGCAATAAGAAATATGTACGTACTTAAGTAAATTAATCTTTATGATAGCATGACAGTTTTTCACAGTAGATAGATTACAATAGGTAGTGTAGGTAGCACATCAAGCTACTACAATCTATCAAATTTCTTTAATAGATTTTCAACTTAATCGCTAAATCATTAGGTTCAAAGTTGATTGGGAAAATTTGACAATTTCGGGTAGCTTGATGTGCTGGCGTCTGTACATTCATCGCACAATAATTCACAACTACCTAAATATAGTACCTACCTATTAGAAATCTAGAATGTTATGGATGATCTAACCCAGTAATCGGTTTCCTTATCAGTCATGAACTCATAACATCCGCAGTAAGGATGATGATAAACTTATCTAATGAGTTTTTTTAACTGACTTCTTTTTATAACATGACTCTTCATTAGCAACTTGTTGCATTAGGTATTTTTTCATTTGAATTATCCCCTTCTTGGTTAAAAGCCTTCCATATTTTTCGCGCTTTCCCACCATAGATCGCTTCAAACTTCCAGACAGCTTACAGCGGTAATCTCCTAGTTACCATTAAGGCTCCTGCAAACAGGCGCGACGCGCGACGCGAATCGCGCGCGACCCAAAGGCACCGCTCGTTGCACGACTTTCGGTGCCTTTGTGTCGCGCGCGATTTTATCGTGTGTCGCGCCTGTTTGAAGGAGCCTTTACAAAACATGGATAACAGATAATACCCTATCTATTGAAAAACGAACGCATTATACCATTTGTTATTCACGTGATACATACAACTAGATAAGCAAGGTCAGGAGATCGTATAGACGAAGCATCTAAATTGCATAAACAGCATCTATTTTATGCATGACCCCATACCTTAAGATATTATAGTTATCTTAAAACGCGATAACCCCTGTAGGGATGGAGCCTTATAAATCATATTTTTTTACATGCATTGACGTAATTGAAATCGTGGTTTTAGACTGTTAAGTATGATAATATTGTGCATAACAACATGTCATGACTAATTAGGGGGACTAATAAGGCCACTTTGGCAGAATCATAAAAGGATAACATTATGAATTATAATATGGCGACGACTGTCCATGTTTCTTTTTTTCGCTCCACTACGTAGGTATAATCAAAGAGATTGGTATTGGATTTGGATTGGATTTATTGGTATTTTAGCACAGACAAAAAAAAATTACTGAAAAATCCTTCACCAATAGGATTTGATACGATTAACTGTCTATTATGATTCATAATGTTATCCTTTTTTGATTCTGGCAAAGTGGCCTTTTTAGGCCCCCAGTTAATTGGTTTTTCACTGATTTTGTTACCTACAAGTGTAGTTATGGCTTCATTGGTTATGATTCAACGGCGGGACGAAGACTGCCTGTAGCCGAGTCCCAACAATGATGGTATTGAAGCATAGGTATGATAGATGTATGTAGATGTTATTATAGGTGCTACCGGTCGATTCTGTAAAAATCTCACCGTGAAAACTTAGGTGAAGTGAGTTTGTTTTTGCTAGGAATTGACACTATTGACAGCTCACTCCACGCTCACTTCGCCTCAGTTTTCACGATGAGATTTTTACAGAATAGCACCGCTGTTGTTTAATAAACTTGCCGACTCTGCCAGAGCAGTTTTGATGGCCAGACAATGCAATTTGAAAACTAGCACAATTTTTGTTTTAGAGAAATAGACACTTGGCACGTTCGATACTTACGTTACAAGAGCCCTTTATTGGAACAAATTGTTCTAATAAAGAGTTGTTACTTCGCCCCATGCATGTCTTATTGAGTCGATTATCCGCAAACTCTTAATAGACAATGATAAGTACCAACTATTTATACCTATACACGCATCTGCTTCGTTTACTGTCGTATCATTCCTGACGATTATCTCGTTAGGGCTCCTTCAAACAGGCGCGACACGACACGCGACACAAAGGCACCGCAAGTCGCGCAACGAGCGGTGCCTTTGGGTCGCGCGCGATTATATCGTGTGTCGCGCCTGGTTGTAGGAGCCTTTATACTTGCTAAATTTGTGTTTTATTAGATCTCTTTGTGATGGAGCTCAGTCGTGAAGTATACTACCACCATAAGTAGGTGGTACCTGTTCCTGCCGCCAAGCAGTGTTGCAGTCTTTCGGCAGGGATAGGTGCCGAACTGCCGAATTACAATCTAACTCCACAGCAACACACACACACACACACACAAACACTACCCACAATTAGCCCTTTTAATAAATATGTAGGTATGTTAGCATCAGAGTTATTACCTGCGCAATTATGAATATTTTGTAAAACGTGTCAATCCCCAGTTCCTTCAAGATACAGGATTTTCCTAGTTTGAAGGACAGGGGTCTTCTCATCTGTAATACCTAGCCATACCCATCCCTTGTTATCTCAGCTTTGTCTCTCAGACATTGCAACATTGGCAATTCATTTACCTTACAACGCCTGGGTATTGCACAAATCCTGAGGCGGCGCGGCGGTGACCAATTACCATCTGATGGGGTTACGATCCAGTAACATAAGAAAACGTAAATGCACTAACCGGCTGGCATCCGTCGCGGCACGTACGCACAGTAGCCTCAAATACTAAGAAGTTAGACTCTGGTATTTTAAAAGCGTTGAATCTTGCTTCCAGAGAATCTCCGTTACGGCCTTTGTCTAATTCAGGGAACACATCGGGATCGACGGGGCATCTGGAAAACAAGAAAATTATATCACCTACTGGCTAGATCTATGAACGGGACATTGACTCCTCAATAAAGATTAATGAAAGAACATGTAATGGACACAGTACCCAAAAAACGTATGATATATTATTTTCTCAAAAGTAAACACTGGATTTAACAAGAGCAAAGAAAATAAAAAAGTGGATCCACTTACCCAACACGATCAATGAGCTGCACCGATCTTCCCGAATAAGGATCTCTAGCGATCACATTCGTAGCAAATATGTCCGTTGCGTAATTGTATCCGTCTTGAGCTTCCAATCTAAACGTAAGAGGATCTCCAACAGCTATGGTAGTAGTCGGTCTGCCTTGGTACAGTATCATCAGACGAACCTTTGAGTTCAACGAGCTCTCTTCAGGCAGGTATTCGATGGGTATCGGGCTGCCAGACCTGTCGAATAAATCATACCCGAGACTACGGTTAGATTCGAAGATAAACTTTCTTAGTAGTTGTTACTGACTTTGAATGAATTTATCAACAAAAAAAATGTGAATAGTAAACACTTGTATTGAATAAATAGACAGATTCATTCAAAGTCGGCCGTTAGTAGCTGTTAGTGATAACAGCACTCAAAACCAACATTCAGCTAACTAAATAAACCATAATGTTAATGTCTACATTCCAGTAATTCCAGTAACAACAACATACTCGTATAAAGGAAAATCTGGCAAAAACAAAAACAAATCGCTTCGGAACACCCAGAACTAAAAATGATTCTACAACTCCCAAAATACACCACCAATAAAACAAAATGTTTCAGCGAAATATAAATAAAATATGTTTACGAAACACCCTGAAATAAACAATATGTAAACTAATGCATGTAAAGAAAAATTTCAGAAGCGAACTCATGAAAACACGCAAAATCTGTTATAATGTTAATTTCAACGATTTGAGTCCATTTGATTTAAAGATTTTCCCAAAATATCTTGGGCAGGCAGTTTAGTTAAACGCTCTAATGATACTAATCAAACGTCTCTCCATGGAATCCTTAATGGAAGTATAAAAAACAGTAGCCTTAATTATCAAATAGACACAAATTGATTATCGATAACACAATTCTCACCCGGCGCCGATGTAATTGGACGTAACTACAGCCTCTGCGGGGCCCCTGAACAGACAGGTCAGGTTGAACCGTTTGTCGCGAGAAGTTTGCACGTTGTCACTAAATTGAACCACTACTATGTTCGTCATTGTGTCTCCGTACTGGAAAAACATAGTTTTTTTTTATATTTCAGAATTAAGAGTAATATTTTTTGCACGTATTATAACTTTAACTTTATATCATAATCTTCAAAGAAATGAGTCACAAGAACCAGAATGCAGAATTTATGAGACATATTCATGAGGAAAATGTTTATATTGCTGCGTTAAGCCAAGTTGAACTTCATGGATTTTTATGAAAAATGTAAAGATCACGGAATCCAAATTATTCGGATTTAAACCAATTTTAACACTATCCGGGACACCAAACACCCAGACGTAATAACAATAAAACTCCTATTGTGTCTCGTTCAGTGTACTAGTGTCCTTCTAGTGTACAGACGCCAGCACATCAAGCTACCCGAAACTGAAAAATTTTCCCAATGAACTTTGAACCTTATGCTTTAGCAATAAAGTTTCAAATCTATTAAAGAAATTTAACACATTGTAGTAACTTGATATGCTGGCGTCTGTACTTCAACATGACTTCAACTGATTAAACTAATAATGATGGGGGATATAGTTACCAATATTTATAAATATACAAACCCGCTGTGTCCCACATTCAGGATACCCGTGAGCTCCTGTGATACGCAGTACATTGACTGCTCCGCCATTTCCGCGGAAGAAGCAACGATCATAGAAGCCGTAAGTATACATGCGACCGTAGAATCCTTCAGGGAGCCGAAGAGTGAATTCCATGCCATCTTCGTTGCATACTTGGGACACTGGAAGAACATATTGGTAACATACAAACACAAAATCAACCGAAAATAACTTAAAGATCTCTCCTAGATTTGCTTCTGTTATTCTCTGATTTGATAGAACAGCATCATAGTAATCGGTCGATGAATAGTGTAAGACGATGGTCGCACGAGCAAGGGCTGGCATGACGATGTAACTAAGTGCATTTAAATAAAATAAAAAATATTTATTTATTTATTTATTAAACTTTATGCACAAGTAAAAAAAACTGTACAAAGGCGGACTTAATGCCTTGGGCATTTTCTACCAGTCTACCTTAGGGTGATGCAGAAACAACATTCAGAGCATTCATTTAGAGCTAAGTAGTTACACAGATTTTTTTGTATCTTACCGTCCAAGCAATCATCAGCCATCCTGCCAAGAGCTCGTTCATAGAAATCATATTCGCTGGCAGTATTATCAAAATGCGCTGGATTTGCAGCGTCCAACTCCCGAGTGTCTCGATCGCTAAGTTCACAATTATCGCGAGGTTCCCCTGCGTACGCGCCGTCCACGCCCCTGTTAACGAAATGCGGGTCAGTAATACTGTCACTATATCTAGCATGGTTACATCACGACTTGTTTTGTTCAGTTACCGATAGTTGAACGACCGGCAGATGAAGTCTCTGGCCTCTATGCATTCACGTTGGCAATGCGCCAAGGATTGAGCAGTAGTGAATCGACGAACGTATCGCCTTTGCATTCGCTGTCTGCCAACTTGTCTGAAGCTGTCGTCTTCACATCGCGATCCTTGCCATGGTCTTTGTCCTACTGTAGGCCTGCCAAGAGGCCCGCCTATTCCGTTAATTGGACCTCCGATCGGTCCCCCGATTGGGCCACCGATTGGACCGCCAACAGGTCCATTTATATGTCCGCCGAGACCGTTAATAGGTGATCCGACTGGTCCTATTGGACCATCAGGCTCATATACAGGTCCTCCGCCATATGAAGGTCCACCGCCACCATATACAGGTCCACCTAAACAGAAAACATAATTTAGTAATTTTTTTTTACAGTACCAACTTTTATTATTAATTTTTCATACTTATGGGGCGTTCTACAGGTCCAGATGGTGGATAGGTTCCGCGGTATCCATTAGGCCTCTCAATAGGTCGTCTTATGCCAAAAGTCGGTCTGGGTTCCACCGGATATCTGCTCAAATAATAAAAAATACCATATTTTTTTACCAAATACAAATGCGAAAACACAGTATGTTTTTCCTTTGTTTACCTGTCTGTGCCAGGTCGAACCCCTCTGTCCGGGAAGCGCTCAGGTCCTGCATAGTCTGATCCGTAATAGCCACCACGTCCGTAGCCTGCTGTAAAAACCCTCACTCATCATGTTATCACGAACAATATTCATATTATTATTTCTTCTAACTACACACGTAAACAATATGGTCATGTGCTCACCGGGATATGATGATCCGGTCGGCGGATATTTGTTATACATATCTGGGTACCGGTCACCGCCCAGAGGTACCGGGTCTCGGTTCACCCCAACCGGGTACCTACTGAACGGGTACCGTCCCCAATCGTTAGTTCCTGGGTATCGGTCCTGATCGAATCTTTCAGGATTACGGCTTGGGATCCACCCTGGTCTGGACGGGTATCGCCCGCTGCCTCGAATCGGGTATCTTTCTGGATATCTGTCTTGTGGATATCTTTCCGGGTAAACGTCGATAGGGTATCGGCTAACAGGATATCTGTCTACTGGATATCTTCCGATGTCGTTAGTAGTGGGATAGTCGTAGACTGGGTATCGTCCGCCGTCAAACGGGTAGCGATCACTACTGGGTAAGGGATATCTTCCGCTGCCTGAGGGATATCTGTCTATTACAGGACCAACTCCCGGACCAACCCCAGGCGGGTACCTATCTACTGCCTGTGGATATCGATCAACGCCAGCGGGATATCGATCGACGCCAGATGGGTATCGGTCTGCGCCAGATGGGTAGCGGTCAGGGCCAACTGGAAATCGTTCGGGACCAGCTGGATATCGGTCAGGACCAGATGGGTACCGATCAATACCAGGTGGGTAGCGATCGATACCGGGTGGGTATCTATCAGAGGGGTATCGGTCTGCAACGCCGGGGGGGTATCTGTCAGACGGGTAGCGGTCTGATCCGACGCCGGAAGGGTATCGGTCGTCGGGGTAGCGGTCGTCGGGGCCGGCCGGATACCGGTCGTCGGGGTACCGGTCCGGTCGACGGTCGCTGTACCGGTCATCGTCCGGGTACCGGTCGTCATCCGGATAGCGGTCTACGCCTGGCGGGTATCGGTCACGGTCGCCTCCGTTACTACCACCTTGAAATGAAAAGCTGAGATTAGTAAGAGTTTTTTGTACCTAGGTACGGCATGCGAACAAACATCTATACTACTACTACTGACTACTTGCTAACTAAAGTTTATAAATAACTAACTACGATTACAAGTTCAGCATGCTGATAATAAATCAATCCTAGAAATAACACAACAACATCTACATGGTACGAAAAGTTCACCTACTTACATAATTTAATATTTCTATCTACTCTAAATACAACTTAGGTACTCACCTTACAACATAACATTTGTCTAAAAATACACAAAGTAAGCTACAAATACTACAACATATCTACGATCTTCCATAAGTCACATTATATCTACCTACTACATTTGATTTCCCCAGTGATTGTTGAAAGTTATTAATCAAACATTTTGTAAACAGTACTACGGTTGGAAAATTTATTCAAATCAACCACTCTCATAATTATGTGAATAGCAGTCGTGAGCTGGCCAATATTTAAAAAATAGTCAGGTTTGATATATCGAATTGGCATTCGATGTTCTTTCTGGCTGTAAGAAATGTGATGCGCCACATTGAGATCAAACGTTCATCACATCGAAAGTACATCGTAGGTACAGCTAGGTATACAACGTCAATCAAATCAACGGTAATGCTTCACAATCGATAGTTCAATCATAATACAATAGCCACAGAAAACTTATTACAAAACGGTCAATTTTTAAACGTTATAATAATATAATTTTGCACGATGCATTTAAGTTGTAACGTTCATCAATCACTGAGCCTCAATCCCGCTCCTGTCTATCATGCATCGAACCTGTAGAAGTGGCGGGGCGGCCCCCCCAATTGCCCTGTGAACCAGTCCCAGGACTCCCAGCTTCGGTTTCACCGGCAACTAGCTGATCTGAATGCCCAAACCATAGATGTCAATATTTGTAATTTCAAGGAGCTTATTATACTTACGTTATAATATTTATGGAGTAGAAGAAGTTGAAAATTTTGTGGGCAATATTTTTCAAGAACTATTCTGAAATTAGGTCCGTTACCTATGAAATTGCCTATTTTTGATACTGGCTATTGTGAAGATCGATATCTTTCATTCTATTTAGAATTCCAAATTCGAAATAATTTTATAATATAGCATGACATTTTTTTTTTTTGAAAATTAGTTGATCTTTTGTTTTCCCGCTGTTCGATTTTTTTAATATCGCTGTATCTGTAAGGAAAAGAGTTTCTGGAAAAATCGAAATTGCGCGAAAAAAATCAAATCAAACGAGACGGTGAAAAACGCCTCTAAAGAGTTCAGCTATTCCTGTCCCCAGGAGTGTTATAGCAGAGTCATCAATGTACTACCACTAACATGGCAAAAATGTATCTTCACTAATGGCCAATACTTCGATTAATAAAATATATAATTTTCTTAAAAAAATATATATTTGATTTTTTTCTAGGTATATATAACGCCAATTTCATGGGTAAGGAACTAATAGTAGCACCAAAAGTACAGGTCTAATAAAACTGCATTTCAAGCTCTAAGTTTGATTTCATTAAATTTTTTGATGATTCCTCATATTTCAGTTTTCAGACCGCTAAATCAAGAGCAAACAGAGAGCATGCTGTCATGTTAATGAACTTAAATGTCGGCCACTTTTGTCGCCATTGCATCGCCAGTCAGAAATATTATATCTGACCTGAAATCTACACTAATAAAGTAGATAAAGAAAATCTATTTGTGGACACAGTAGGGTCAATGTCGGATGATTCTCAACTGCGTTGTTGAGGCAATTGACTGGCTATTAAAGGATGTCAAGTATGTCATAAAAAAACAAAGATCATTGTGACGAAAAAAGAATTTGTAAACTTCATGTCTCAAACAAAGCTCAGAACAGCCACCTCCGAAGTTGTGTTTATTATAAATTCAACAATACCTACGTGACCATAATTCCAGTCAGGTCTGATGATTAAACTCCTAAAGAAACTGGCCACATTAATAATTATAATTTATTGACTACGTATCTAAAAGATTACCAAGCAAAATGCCTGCCCACTGGCAACCCAAATAGCAGCTAATAATAACTTTACTACGCTGTTCTCAGTTCTATTAATCCCAATTTATACTGATACGTTGATTAGTTTCTTCCTTCCAGTCATTCACTAGTGCAATACGTCGGATCATCTGTCGTCTAAACATTCTCATCGCAATTGTGCATGACTTAGGTAGTCTGGGTTTACTATGCAGACCTACTGCTAGTTTACGAGTACTTTGCTTTGCTTTGTTGCTTACTTGAAATTTTGAAATATATAACATAATTTGTTCATGCATTTTCATGAAAATGGGAGATTGACGACATCCACTGCTATAATTAGTTTTCTGCATAAACTAAATATGACCCAAAAAGTTACAAAATTTACCTTTGGATCTGAAATTATTTCATTGAAATGTCTCGCAATTCATTCGGTATGGTTTTTTTCGTTACTTCTAACGATTAACCATCAACAAAGAGAACCCAAACGATACTCACGCATCAAATTTTCATAATAATCGAAATCGGGATCGTAAAGCAGTCGCATGCCATCCTTCTGATTGTATCTGCTCAGTCGGCATGTCCTGGCTCGGTCGCTGTACACCGCCGACCTGCGACAAACAACAATGCTCAATGTTCCTGAATGTTGTTGAATTGCCCACAAGCACGCAATCGGACAACGAACTTGTCACACCTTATCTCAGCATGTACGTATGACACACAAAGCTAAACAGATAAATAGACTATTTTTCGTTTTCAGAAGCCCAAAAGATACGTCTTTGTTTTTATAGGTCAGATTTTGTTATGATTGGATATGGTTATCTTAGCTCTGTGGGAGTTTATTATCGATTGAGCTGTCGTTATTGATGTTTTTTGAATAGATAACTAAGGCATACTCGAAAATAAGTGCTACTTATTAATTTTATCTTTAGAGTCAACAGTTGAAATGTTGGGACAATATCGGTTGGAGTTACAAAACGGCCTTTTATGGTCGAGAAGTTATGTAAATATATGGGCGTCAATTGAAAAGAGATGACATACGCATTTCGAAATCGTGGTCAAACGGCACAGTGACATGATTCGTTACATTACCTGCACTGGAAGCTGGTCTGCCTCAAACATTCGTCCAAACACTCGCTGAGCGAGCGGCCGGTGATCTCTGAGTGGAACTCTCCGGTGATGCGGCTGTTCCGGTATCTCTGGAAGGCTGTGTCCGGCCGGCGTCCGGGCGAGAACAGGTGTGACGTCACACTGTTGTCCGGGTACTCCGTGCCGCGAGCTGTCACCCGATGAGAGACTGATCATAATCGTGAGAAAAACCTTAATGTGGTTTCATGCATCGTTAATTCAGGAATTTTAGAATGTTAATTGGCAAGCATTGAACGCTTGAAAATAAGCGTGTTAAATTGATACTACATACAGCTGTTATCACAGGCAAACAAACGATCACGATAATACTCACGATTGTCCAGACAGACAAGGTCGTAGAAGTGATGGGTGGGAGATGCGCTGACAGTCACGTCGTCTTTTTGTGAAACCGAGTCTTCTTCGGAGAGAACGCACTGTCTAGTCATAGCGTCATGCTCGATGGAACGACAGAAATATCTAGAAAAATATCGTATGCATGTAAGACAGTTTAAGTCAAACTCAAGAGAAAGTAATTTAAAACTGCGACTTACTTTTCTGCCCGAACACACATTGCCTGGCATTCATCGAGAGTCATGTTCGAAAAAACATCAGCTTCGAACGGTCCTCCGAGACGCTTATTTTCTTCTTTAATGAAAACTGGTAACCCATCGCAGCGACGTTCAGCTATAGAAACGACATTGAAAATTATATAGAGATGACCCCTGATTAGAAAGGCTCACGGAACAACGCGGAAACACTTTTAAATAAGCTTACCGTTCAAGCAAGTATTTTCCAAATAATCAGCGTTATGGTCATCTTCCAACAACTCTGGATGTGTCCTCCTAGTAAATCTACTCAGAGAACAAGTCCTCAATGCAGAATCAAACGTAGCAGAACGGCATACAAAGCTGAACTCTCCCAGGCATTTATCTTCACATTCCGTCCGGTTAGCAACCATTATTTCCTTGAGATCCGAAGGTGGAAGCTTGAGCCGTTTGCGAGCGTGGCGTTCGAAAACATACCGGCGTGATGGGCATTCACGCTCTGGACGATTTGCTAAAACAACGAAAATGAAAATGATTATTGTATAGGTAGACAAGAAGAAATAACGACATAACAATGATATTGATAAACGTATGATACTTACACGTAAGACAGATCTCATTAAAGTGGACGCTATTCGGTACGATCATAAGAGTTCCAATGCCTTCGGGTGCGGCCTGTTCCCGCGTCAAATAGCAAGTAGACTCCTCATATTCTGGTTCAGGACTGAAGGCAGCTATGCGTGCTCCAGGTTGGAAGTCTATGGAATTGCAAGTCCGAACGAGACTGTTTCCAGAGCGATCACGCAAGCATAGGTCCTGGCATTTTTCCAAGACACGAAAAGGTGGCGCCGTCTCGCGTACCTATGTCAACGAGGAATTAATCTTAACGATGTTTAGACTGTTTTAATACGTGTCACAAAATCTGCGAGATTTGTTTGTCAACATCAACGTCCGGAATAAATCAACTTAATTATGAATGCATTGGGTAGCTACTTACAATTTGATAAACAAATGTTACGTGTACGATCGGACGATCGACTAACCTAGCCTTGAAATCAAATTCAAGGTCCTATTAACCACATATTTAGTAGTTCTTTTGTTTTTATACTTACAACGTCATCGTCGAATCCATGTAGCTGTTGGTTCGGTAGTCTCTCATACATAACTCGTCCCATTCCCTGGTTGCATGTCGTTTGAGCTAAGGACAATGCAGTTTATTTTTAGAGCACGCTTCAACATCATGCGTATATTGGTCTATGTTTTTAAACAGAGATTTAATGTTATATAAACACTCGTCTTCTAGCCGCGTACATATAATATTGATTAGCATTGTGTTGAATCATAATTATGTTTTGACTGTTGGCGGGTTATTTTATTACAGCACACTGAAATTGTCTTTATAGGTGTCTGCATTCTATTGCAGGGTAATTTCATCATTTTTTATTTACACAAACAGATGATTCTAATCAGTATATTATATTATTCGTCTTGAGCGAGTATCGATTGATTCTTCCGTGTTTATTGTTTATTATTCTATTATTATTAGATGTTTATTATTAGCTTAAGACCGTTTTCAATAGAAGTTAAGTCCTAAATTTAAATTATTTAATGTTTATTTAACTTTATTTATCCTTTTAATGTTTTTAAAACAAAGTTGTATTACAAAGCATGCAAGCAAGCATGCAGCAAGCATGCAGCATGCAAGCAAGAATGCAGCAAGCGTGCAGCAAGCATGCAACATGCAGCGGGCATGGTTTCTGTCACGGTTCTGTCAGCGCTGCGGATCTCCGGCGGTCCCACGCGTGCTAATCGTCGCAGACGGCTTTCACTCACCACCGCAGCTTCGACTCTCTCAGCCGAGCCTCAGCCGCGGCAGCTCGCTCGCAGCCTCCTGCCGTGTGCTCCTCAGCCCGCGGGCACAGAAAAAACAAATAAGAAAGCCAACTCGAGCCCCGAGCGAGCGATAATAGCCTAAACACGTAGGGCTGTCACTTATAATTTATTCAATCGTCAAAAATGCATTGTCAATCTCTATACAAAACAATTTTATCCTGTAGGTAAGCATCAGGGATCTTTAACACAAAGTTTTGTTAATGATTTTTTCTACATAGACCTGGTGGCCTACCATGATCTAATTAAAAACGATTCAAAAGCAAGACCTTTCAGTTTAGGTTCCTAAACTGCATGGCATCAAAGTCGTACCATGACGCGGCATTTGGATCATTAAAAGTGAATGAAAGATCGCAATTTGTGGCTGAACCGCGTTTGAAACGTTTTTGGTGAAAAAGAGACAACGCTACTATTATCAAATAAGTTTGTTTTGCGCACATTTTAGTGTCAGACACGTTAAGAAGCAAGTAACATTTTATTTGTTCTTAACTCAGTATCATTACTTTAAAGTAAAAAAGACACTCAACAATGGTTTTTAACATTCCACGTTAATACGGTAACTATTATTAAAAATTTAAAATCATTCTTAGTAAAAAAAAATATTTCGACGTAATAAAACAAATTGTTTATGTTTCGAACGTACCAAGAAAAACAAAAGCGGTTAAAAAAGCAAAGGCATATAAAATAGATATTTTAGACTTTATAAGAAAGATTAAAGTACACTTACATTGGTTTTTTGTAAAATTCCACTAAAATAGCTAAAACATTTTATTTTCGTCAATTATTCACCAAACGTTTCAGTTTATGTTAGAGAAATAGTAACTTTTATTGAATCGCTTATATTGATAGTTGAGCGTTACAGTTGAGCTGCTCTATGAACATCATGCTACCAAACAAGTACAAAATTGAATGAATGAAACCAAAACTTGCGATTCAGTTTGGGACAATCGCTGTCAGATGACATGGCCTAAATTGAATCGTTAAACTGACGTCATGGTACGAATTAGAAGAACAATTCAGTTTAGGTCCTAAAATGGATCGCGTTAAGCGCTCGTGGTAGGCTTCCAGGAGCTGACTACATTTTTTTCATTTAACCTACGTCGTGTTATCTGTTTAGTTATTTGAAAAAATTCGCTCGAAATATGATTAATTAAAACGTGGTTTTACTGAATCATGTATTTATTCAGTAAAATAAAATGATTATGAAATTGTATTTTTTACTTTTTCATTTACCATGAAAATTATAATCTTTAAATTCGGATATTGAATATATTTTTACAATAACCTCAAATAATAGGCATTCATTAAAGTGGTTTTTAAAATTTTATAGCATAGTCGCATCTCAAACCGTGGGTTCTATTCCCACCTTAGGCAATTCGATTTTTCATTTTATCGCGGGCGGTATTAAGGTTCCTGCAAACAGGAGCGACGCGCGACGCGAATCGCGCGCGACACAAAGGCACCGCTCGTTACGCGACTTGCGGTGCCTTTGTGTCGCACGCGATTTTATCGCGTGTCGCGCCTGTTTGAAGGAGCCTTTATGGTATTACGTCGGCGTAGCCACGACTAGCCCACCTTTAGCAGCGATAAATTTTGTCAGTGTGTGCGTGCGACGACGCATACGTACGAGCACGCTCTCGTAGAAACCGTATGTATGAAGATATCCTAATCATTTGTTTTTACTCTGCCGCGGGCCGCCTCGCCCCTACGCGCCTACGCCATTCTAAATTATACTATAGGGGTAGGGCAGACAAGACTGCGTGGAGTCGGACTTACAGCGATTCGCTAAAACCTAATTTTTAGCAAATGTTTTAGGACTAACAATTTTATTATAAATGAACATTCGTAATAAAATAATACATCTTGTATAATACAATACTTAGGACTTATGATTTTATTGCATGCAAAATTAGGAGATTCAATTAATAAAGTACTTACTCGATATTATGACAGAATAGTTTTAGAAGTAAAGATAATTAAATGTAAAACAAAATTTCGAATTTTTGAACATTATGGTTACTGAAGTTTAATAGCAAACGTATTATGGATAATGATTTTCGGACAAAAAATTTTAGGAGTAGAAAGGAGTACCTTCAGGTCTATTTCAAGTGACTGATTACAGATACGAGGGTACACGGAAGGGGAAATCATTGATGAGAGTTCTGAGAGAGAGAAGAAGAAGAGAAGAGAGAAAGAAATCATAGTTCATCTTACCATTAGCCATGGTGAGCATAGTGAGCGCAGTGAAGGCGTGCATGACACTCGCCCCCCGGGGCTTCATCTTCTATCTTTCTAGACCTACCACGTCACCGACCACACATATGGTCACCTGTATAAAAACATTATTATTAGAATTATTTGTGTATTAGGATTCAACACTCCCTTTATTGATCAGTCTTAGTTATCAAAGTCGTTATGAATGTGTCATAATCTCATAATCGTCATCATCATAGACGGTACCAAAAAACAGTACCTACTGTTCCACCATATCGTTTTACGAAATCTAATTCTTAAGAAATTGGATTTCATTGTACTTTTTTCGAACAATCTTATGCCTGCAATCTTCATTACGACTGCGAATACTGTGTACGGTTAACCGCAAGAATTAACAGAGTAATAAACAGTGATTGTTGAGCCAAAGCAATTCGCTAATGCGTTCAACATGACCATTCATTTAGCCATTCAGAAACCAATTATCATTTCGCAAACCGATAATCGCTTGACATAAGACTACCATGAGACAATCGAGAGCAAGGTTGAACAGAACAAATATATTATGTCGAGAGCAAAAGGTTCATCGTTTACTATATAATTACGGCCTTCAGAAGGAAATTACGGTGGTCATCTACATGGGGCCGTGCGTATGATGATTGCAGTGTATATTTATGTAGATCTAAATTATGATGTTTCTGCACGTAAATAGGGTCTGTGTGTATAGTTGTATGTAGTATGTCCATAAGTGCAGACTGGCGCCCATTTTATTTGGATGTTGATTGGAGTTTGAGTGTGTGAAGTGTCTTGTTACTGACTGTTGTTGTCAAAGTAGTCTCGGCTGATTTCATTTCTAGTGAATGAGAAACTTCTCTCGATATATTGTATTTTCTCGTAAGAGTCATACCTAAAATTTTATCCTTTCCACGGTCACCTCTTACGATACGTACATTCACCCCAAAAATTGTTGTAATTAAATATAGGTACATCATATCATACAAAAAAAAACAAAGATGTCTATTTAAAATCTAGACAATGTAGGTACATATAGGATAACAATGATGCTATTTGTAGAAACAAAGACAAAACATTTGCTCAATATCTCAACTGAGCAAATATTTTTTCATCACAACAACATGTTTTCAACTTAAATTTATCAAATCATCCGTGATCTATGATTCTGACCGCAATATCTGTGACCGCTTTTAAAGGATTTTGCGTGCATCAATATTTATCACATTTTTATTGATCTGACACGGATTTCTAACGGATCCAGTACCTACACAATAATGTATGGCAACAACTCCCCTTTTGGATTCAAGATATCCATCAATACCGCGCAAACATCGTATCTCAATATTTTGTGTACCGCAGGAGCGGATAGATTTCGTCAAAAATTGTTTGGCGTTTGACAGTAAACCCGTTGTGAGACATCGCAAAAACATTAGTGTATATTATCTTGCAAGTTATTAAGGGCTTTAATGGGAACGTTCGCCATCGCAGTATCTCGTAATTATGTCGCTGTTGATAACAAGTCATAACACTTATTCATATTTCCCATTTTTTGTTGTTATCAACAGCCCTAACAAGCATAAACCCAATACAGTTGCCTAACAATACAGACTTATTTACAACATTCGCAACTATCGGAGCACGAAGTGTTGGGCTATAACTAGTCATATACAAAACCCATGCATCACTACTCTTGTCTCTTTGTGCTATAACAGTACTTTTCGCTTTATCGATGGCAACCATATTGAAATGGATACTGACATCGACACCGTTATTTTGCGCATACCCGTGAAATAGATGCAATTAATTGTATTCATATAATATGTTGCGAAATATTTATATTGTATATTTTTACAGGGAATTTCATGTTTGGCCTGTTTTTAGTGTTGTGCTCTATTTGGGTTAATGCCAGTCTCGGCAACACAGACTCCCATATTATCGTTTTTCAGAGGTGTAGCAAGCGTATGGGCAGCTACGTTCTCATCTTGGTACGTTATACCAACATCGGCAGTATGTTAATCTTTCACGAATATTCCTTTTTTCGTTGTTACTCGTACAATTTACTAACAATAAATTAGTCTATGGTTTCTTTAACATTGTACCAAAAAACCAATTCGGATAACAGATTATTGCTAATTATAATACTTTTGTTGCACAAATGCAAAAATGGAATGGAGGGCTTGTGTTTCTTGCCTGTTCTCGGAAGGGTAAGACAATTATTCTTTTTGAATAATCAATTTCATTGTTATTCCTCATTTGTTGCAGTTATCATTGCTAAGTAAGTAAGTAGTGAATTAGTGACACAAGGCGTGTAAACAAATTAAGTACATCATTGTCTAGACAATGTACACAATACATTAATCAATACTATTGTTTTGCTTGCACTTAATTGGAACAAGAATATTAGTTTCCTACACTTTTTCCTTCCTGTACCAGAGGTAATTAATGAGTAGGTAATAATTTCATGTGATATGCGTATGAAAACAATGTTAACAATACCACATCCACTAGTTTTGAGCAAAAACAAGATAAGCAAGGTGTTTCAACTGCGCAGTAGCTACATCACCATCGATGTTGTTTTACCCCAGGTCAAAGAGAGGTCGAAATCCAGTGCGATTAGGACCATATCCACATGTCAGACGAGCTTAAGATTTCAATTGAACGAGAAGACCGCGGAAGTTGATTACTCTCGATAATATAGATTAACGCAAATCGGGGTGTACTGTAAAGTGCTTAACGGTCACCCGACTTCACTCACGCTTTCTCTCGCACATCTGCGCAGTACAAGCCCTCTAAATTCGCTAGTAGCTATCAAATGTAGGTAGTATAGGTACAATCTGCCAGCTAGTACTAGCAAAATAATGAACCTCGAATCTACATGACAATGCCAGGCCGAAGGTTTGGACTATGAAAATTTTGGTGTTTCCAAAAAATTGTGCCGATGGAAAGCGGATGCCGGCGCGGCGGCGTCCGGTTCATTGTGTTCCGACCGATGTCCTCGCCGGGCCAATTGGCCAAATGACGTAGCATCCAAATTTTGATACAGTTATCTTTACCATGAAATCACTGTCTGGCTGTTTGCAGAATGGGATCGATGGATTTTGAATAGATTTGGCCTTTTGTTCGAGTTATTAGGCGTAATTTTGTACTTTTACCGATAGGTGAGCATGGTTGTGAATCACACAAAAGCTTCTATTTACAGGTAGCATCACTAACTAACTGGTTAAAACAGGTATGTTTTGTTTAAATATTTTTTTGCAAACTTCATTCACCTATGTCGGAAGTTTTTCTGTCAACGTACATTCACGGAGTCAAATATCTAGAAAAGGTCACAAAACGGTTTTAAGCTTGAACTTATAACACATCCTGATGTTATATGTATCCCATCACATTCTTTAACCCTAAAACCCCACAATAACTGAACATTATAATATAATAGATAGCAAATTAACCTACCTATTTTAGTGAAAGTCCAATGCATTGTTCGTAAACGATTCCTCAAATTCAAAGCGTACAATGAGGGACGATCACTGATCAAATAGTACACTTTTCACGGAAACCAATCACGCGCAACGAAATGGTGTGAAAAATGTTCGAGTTACCATTGAAGGGCCTGGCATGGGCTAGGCTGGGTTAGGATGGGTTCGTGGGAAACTATAGGTAACGCAAGAGCTTGTAACATGGAGACAGCTTCCTGGATTATAAATCCCACATATCGGAATAGGATACTCGGTATTAAAAAAAAAATGTGTAAAAGTGGAGAACACCTAGCCACAACTAGGTTTATTTGGCGTTTTTTTTCGTGGGAAAAATTCCGTTTCTTTGTCTGCTTTCAAGGTTGAAAAGGATGACATTAAAACGTTTTCAACAAAAAAATAATGACTACCACATTACTGTGTAGCTAGCTATCCTGATTTTTAGTTGTACGAGTATATTTATTTTCAAGTATTTTACTAATGTTGTGCAATAAATTATTTATGTATTGTGGGCTGAATTTTCATACAAATTGTAGTTTCGGGTTTTCCCCTGGACTTATTTATAATTAGATACTTATTAAATAGGTGTGTACATTCTGATTAGTGACTATCGCATTATTTGCTTAGTTAATTAGGCTATATTTCGTCAATCACATATCTCTAAAAACTTAAAAGTATTTTTGGGTTTACCACAGTGCCTACTCTTGAATATCTGAGCAAGGCAATCAATATATTATTATTTTTATTTCTACTAAGTTCCTACAGGCACTAGGCACTGTATGCTATACAAGGTGGCGATCGAACCACAACCTGTTATGTTACCCAGGGATTATAAAAAAAATGCTTTTCCATACATTTTCACTTTAATATAGTTAATTTATAAGTATTTCAATTAATTAAGGAAGTAATTTTCTTAGATCCGAGTATAGTGAAAACAAGACAGCTTACGTATATCAACCTATAAAATCTATCTCGTGGGTCTTAGCTAGTTGTCCTTGTTCAGTTGTTGACTTACTAGCAGTCTAGACTAATAGATGTCCTGCCTATTTGTAGTATTTATAAGTATGTTATGGGATGCCTCGTTTGCCTCACGTGTCCCACCACGCCTTAGCATTATTAGCTAAGCGACATAAGTTTGCATACACATCCACTTAAAATGGAAAAAAACGGGATGATGTTGTTGATATTTTTTTTTTATACATAGTTAGGTTCTCACTTGTAAATTTAGATGGCAACAAAATGATTGAACTTGTTTCTATTCTTGTTATTTGAGACATGTTCCTACTCCTAGATGAAAGAAAAGACTAAAATCATAACATCCTCTCCGTTAGTCGGATTGTGTAACTTCGCTTCGGGTTCGTAACAAATAGATACCGTAGCAACAAACCTACACCTACACCACTAATTTTATCATTATTGATAGTTGTAATCAATATAATAGACAAAACCCTAGATACCATGTAGTACGAATTGTTGAAAGCGCTTAGACGCTAGATTACCAATGTCAAATTTTCAAGGTTTCACCGTTAGGATGTTTTTAAAATACTATATGAAAAAGGTATAGATAGTTTCGTTTAAATCAAATAGTTATAAGGCAAAAATAAGAATAATAGTGAAGGACTCCGAAAACGATACATTTTGTAACAAGCAAATATGCACACACAAAAACACTAAATAAGAAAGACTTGTCGCTTTGCCAGCTCAATGATACAACGTGACTGCAATGTATGTCATATTGTCATAGATTTACCCAGATGATATAACCATTCCTATATCAATGAGGATGTAGTTTCTCAATGTTTATGCAACATATTACATGGACACAGATAATACGCCAATCCTACTTGCTCTGGCGATCAATAAAATTCAATACTTCCCTTCTCTTTCAGATCAATATGAAGCTATAACTCCAAATCCTTACCCATTCCCGTGTAACAGTTACGGTGACCCAGTTTATCAACTAAATCAGGTTAGCTGGGAGCATAATGGAAAAGGTGGCAGAAAAAAACAATTCATAATATTGGAATTTATAAAGGATAGAATAATAATTGTCAAATTCCTACTCTGGACTAAATGAATAAGTGATGCTGTTACATTAGGAATCAATTGAACCGTGATGTTGAATCTATTTCTACAGTACGTTCTGTGCAAGCATTTATTTCTTGTCTTCTTTCAACTATCGCTTTGTCAAGTCAGATTACTAGACCAGGAATCAAAATAGATTTAAGAATAAACGAGCTACTTTTCATTTTCACATCGAGATCTGCATCAACTAACGTTATATTCTTCATTTTCTGATCTATTAACAGGTGTATACCGACTCCTAAGTTTTTGGAGATCACCTTTAACCACAATCTACAAGTTGCCTACAGTTACCTACTAAACCTACCTACATAAATTCTCTCGTGGCTTGAAGTGTTCTTTATCTTGCTACTGTAGAACATCCTCACCTCACTTCATAGTGATCACGCGTGTATCATTCACATCACGCACTGATATCATCATACTATCACACTAACTTTAACTATTTGTAGCACTTCGTTTTTGTAAAGATAAATTATTATTATATCCGATAATATTTACAACTGTAGATATCATAACAAAAATACCTATAAATATGATCGCCAAGGGAACTGTCTATTTAAAAATAAATACTTATCTTATCCTTCTACGGTGATTTGAATCACTTTGTGGCCGTGACACAAATGGATTACTTAACCTAAAATCCGAAGACATGTGACAATTATACCAACTGGGCCCCCGTGGAAGATTAAGGTCCATTTCCTCTCACCGACAGGAGGCCTGTCTGTGCCCCAGCAGTGCGAACATTATAGGCTAATATGCTATGATTATGCCTGATGTCACAGAAGAGAGACAGAGGGACAGACTTTTTGGGTGTATAGGTACACCCAAAAAGTCTATCACATCAAGTCATAACACATCTGGTCAGTCTATTATAACACATCTGGTGCACTTTGTGATTACTGTTATAAGTTCGGTTGATTTTACTCATGTCGATGTCCAATGAAACATGTATGATTTTAGGTAGGTATCTCTCATTCTTAGCGTTTAACTTATTTCTGACTGCTTGTAATAAGGTGGTCGTTCCTTGTCCACTCCATTTGGACTTGTATCATCACCATTATCTTTATTATGAAACAGCCTACTTTCACAGTTTAATAAACTATCCGGAAAAAAAATGCATAATAACATAGTTTTATATTTACAACGACTGTTCCTTTCAATGCACGTGCGGGGCACGCTCAGTGTTGCATAATATGGTCACACAACACTGCCCGGGCGCCGCCCTAAGCTCCCGTGTTTTTGTTATTATTCGTTAATTATTCGAAGCTAAGATATAACGATATTGACGAAAGGAAGATTTTGAGATAGAAACTGGATCCTGGACAAACTAAATATTTAGCATTAGGAAAATAAAATTAAAAGTTGAGATCAGGTGGATTATTACCTATTTAAAAAAAAGTTATAAATATAAAATCGTCATATAAGTAATACGTTTTAGAATACTAGGTCTCATAGTTCGCCTTACAAAAGTGAAAGTATATTAACAAGTTTAAATTTCCGTTAGGATTCTTTTACCAAATACCAACCGACTAAGATAAAATAATCCGCGACTTCTGTAAACGAGACTTGTTTGCTCTTGAAATTATGCAAAGTTTACTTTACTTTCCTTGCACATGCATATATAGTACATAGATACATAGTACGTTACGAAATTAATAATCCCTAAAATATCTTCAACACACAAAAAATTGTCTACGAAGCTACGAGCTATGCGCTACGCCGAGACGAGGAAACTTACTTTGAGCTTTTCCGACAAGGCGCCCTCTACGAGACGTAGCACCGCGTCGTAGCACTTCAGTCTTCACTCACAAAGTCCAAGCAATCACGCTACACACGGTCGCTTAGTGTCCCCAACACACAGGATCACAGCACGGGCGAACCACTGGACAGCCAAAACCAAATTGTGGCCATTTCTACTCCATAATTCAGTTAAATCACATAAAGTGGGGGACGACAATGGGAGAGCATCGATGTGAGCGAATCACACCATCGCTACGCATCGCTTATTTTCCATAAATATCCGTGTTTACTGGTGCTGGTGTCCGAACAAATATCATTATACTTAGTAGACATGCGTGGACCATTGTTATACTAACAAATTCAGTGCGAGCGACCTGTGTGGTCATTATAACTATACTTATGCACGAAGTTGCGCTCGTCTAGCCACCAACATAGCATAAGTAGATATAACATTCCATATAGTAGGCTCGATAACTACAAAGAATACAACTTTAAGAACTCACCAGAAATCTTTTAAACTTACCAACGTCTGTTTTCGTAGACGCGTAGCGTAGACCTCGCAGACTCGTAGCACCTCGAAGCAAATCACCTAAAGGGTCAATTTGGAATTTTTTGAGATCTCATTAAACTTAACAAGCATACATTCAGTGACCCCAAAGAGTGCGCTTTTCCGGAAGCCACGTACAATGGCATGAGTCGCCGGCGCGGGCGCTCGCCATCCAATATGGCGGCGACGGTTCGCGCCATCCGCCATTACGTGTCAGCCATCGAATGCGCTCCATGAAGATTTTAATCTGTAACAAATAAACTAAAGAATGTTTGTCTGTGATTACATTAGAAGAAAAATTGTTAATCTTTGAAACAATAATTTGTCCTAGTAGCCTAGTTGAGCATTACCATCAGTCTATATATTAACAATGAGGTGCCTCTGACCATTTGACTCCCATAGATCACCAATATGAACGCTTGATCAATCCTTTATGCACCAAGCTTAGCAGGGGGTTCCCATAACTAATACCTACTTAGACCCATAGAAAATTCAAATACGATTGCGCCGGTTTGCCGAGGTAAATAAGGGAGCAAACTTTTACCAATCTAAAAGATTTGCATAGAATGATGCAGAAAGGTAGTAACTATTTAATTACAGTATATACCTTCTTACAAAAAGTGCATCTTCTCCTTACGTCTTTTAATGCAATAATATTAAAGTCAAGTGACTGGCGAGTAGCTAACAGCAAGAGTGCTTACCTATTTAAATAAGATTTGGGAAGCGGAACGAGTGTCAAGCTGCAGTGAATAAGTTGTGAGCCAAGGCTCATTTAAATTTTTGTATTTTTTTTTTCATCTTGTGTTTAAGGTTTTTATTCCGGTTCATCACAATGTCAATAACGGTATTTCAACATGCTCTTTCAGATCAATCTACCGATACCGGGTTGTTCATGTCGATACCGTTATTATCATGTGTCGAATACGTTTATACAAGCTACATTTAGTTCCTATGAACCCCAGGCCACGCAAGCCGTTTAATTTTCTGCTTATATTTAGGTACAATACACTCGATATTTTAACTTTAATTAGTTTTGACCTTTAATCTTTGAAACCACCAAAAGATTCTCCTTCATTTTGCAACACATATACAAGCGAACAAAACCGCAGTCCCTCACAAGTCAATGCGAATTAATTACAATATTGTTTTACACCACGACCTTGAATGCGGACGCACGGTCATCACTTATCATCGCTGATCCAAAATAATGATTACCGGTCGCCATGATGGTTCACAGGATTTACAAAATGGCCACGATAATGGTGGGCGGATTCGCCTCCGTGTTTTAATATTATCAACAATGTCAATCCTCGGAATACGTTATCTTAGTTAATCTGTACAAGAACTCCGTGCAATAGTTATTTTGTTAATTACTGGATGACGTAAGCAAATTAATTTTTAATAGGCAGGTATTTATTTGTTGGTTTGTCCTTTCTTAGTAAAAACACCACTACGAATGACGATGTGTTGTTATGTAGTAACTTCTCAATATATGTAGTAACTTCTTATATAGTACTATATAAGACATTTTATCCCAGACTAGCCCCGCGGTATCACCCGCATAAATCTCGATGCCGTGGGAATATTGGGATAAAAAGTACTAATCCAGGTCGTGGTCTACCCATGTGCCAAATTTCATTAAAATCCGTTCCGCCGTTTTAGTGTGAAAGCGTAACCAACAAACACACAAAAATCAAATCTTTTCTCTTTATTATAATATTAAGTTGAGAAGACTAGCAGGTACCTAGCTATCTATTGTCAATAAAAGCTAAAATAACGTTCAAGTTATCACTATACCTAATTATCATGCCTGAACAAAAATTTTATAGGTAGAACACTGAACTTAGTCTGTGTGTGACTGGAGAGTGACACCCTTTTTTGTGGAACCGGGAAACTATGAAAACCACGTTAAAAATAACATTGCTTTGTACTGAGACAAATTGGATATACCTACACCAATAAACACTAGCTATAGGCAAAGTAGTTAAAAATAGGCTATAATAAAATAACACAGTCACCGCTAACGTTAGCTGACCGCCTAGTGGCATCCTCATCGTTTGTTTGGTTATTTCTTTTATGAAAAAGCACGTTAAGTTGTGCTCCTGCATTTTCATTCTACAATAAAAGAAATAACCAAAAAAAACGATGAGGGCGCCACTGCGCGGTTGGCGTTTGGTCGCGGGTTTTATTTAAACAAACAGAAAGGAGAAAACAGTTTCTTATCACATGCGTAGGTAATTGTGACAACATGATACTTTAAGTCAGTTATGTTTTCAGGTATTTACGGCATGTTATATCTTCATACAAAAACATGAAAGACAAGTTCTACAAATGCCCAGAATGAATGTGCCCACACTGTGTGACTGATTAGCACACTAGGACATTGAAGACGAGTGAGTACGTTGTAGGCCTTGTAGACTGTTTTTTAGAACATTTTCTATTTTATTTAGTATTTGGTACCTACTTGTTGTCACACCTACACAGTCCTCCCATACCCATTAACATTTTAATTTGAAAACATTGTGAAAGCCAAATAAATGTAGTTTTAAAAGACTAGGTGACCGTGAAGTTTCTTGCCGGCTCTTCTCCAAAGGAAACGACCAATTATTGTAACTGTGCACCTAGCTTCTGATGTTTCCTAAGTGCCCATATTGTATGATGTGACATAAATTTATTAAGTATTTTGATTTGATCTGATTTGATTATACAAATAAAGAACAATAGCATATAAATAACAAAAATATTTCATTCATTTGTTTACTTCCTCGATTCACTCGTGGATTAATCTTTAGGTTTAAGTAAGTACAGACGCCAGCACATCAAGCTACTACAATCTGTCAAATTTCATTAATAGATTTTCAACTTTTTCGCTAAATCATAAGGTTCAAAGTTGATTGGGAAAATTTGACAGTTGCGGGTTGCTTGATGTGCTGGCGTCTGTACCTAAAGAATCGCACCTAATATGTTATCAAGATAAAGATATCGATTGATTCATTTACCTACATGTGTCAATGGCTGAAAATATTATAGGCTGAGAACTCAGACCAAATAAAAAGTCAAGACATAGCGCTGCGAACAATACAGTGAAGCATGCAAAAACTACACCTCCGTTCTGTGCGTACACGCTCACACGCACATATGTATTTACAGCCATTTACAATCAAACTACACCACACTATGTGCACACATGTTTACGAAACCGGCTTCACTTTACCGTTGACATGCTCTGTCTGGGTTTTATATTTGGTCTGAGGCTGAGAAATGTAAAACCCATGTCGTGTTAAGAAAAACTGCGTTCAAAAATTGTCTCGAGTAATACACCTAGGTGTGGGTGTGGAAACACACCTGCATGTATCACTCGAAAATCGTACCCAGACCTTTCAAACTATTGTTTCAATAAGATATGTTATTCAGACATGTTTTATTATCTTCAATGTGGAAGGAATTACAAAAATTTTATCCTCTCTTTTACATAATACATCAAGGTAATTAGTCATGGACATGAGTCCATGACTAATTATTACCTTGATGTATTATGGGCAAACACATGAGTGTTTGCCCTTCCTTAGTGTATGATGCCATACAAATTTAGGAAAAAGGGAAGTAGGTATGTACTAGATATTATCTGCGTGGATGTCCGATGTTTCCTATACCCTCTGTAGAGACAAAATAAATACTGTTTGAAAATATATCTCTTTTTTCACATTTTAAACAATTTTGGGACAGACAACGCACGCACATTCTAAAACTGTTGCACTCAGAGGCTTCACTTACTATGAGTCTACCTCTGTTATTTTACATCAGTGTTTATTTTGTCTTTTATGATTCAACTTTCGAAAAAACTACTGTAACCATATAGGTTTTGTTAGCTACTGTTTTTATCGTCTACAACATTACCTGTTTCTCCGTTGTACCAATACCGTGCGTTACCATTTTTTTACTTCTTTGTTATCGCTCTATTGTTACTTTTTTTGCTAGCAGTATTACCTACCAGTTACAAGTTTCTTGAATAGAGCAATAAAAGCTTCGAAAATAGTTTAAGGTTAGGTACTTACTGCAATTATTGCTTGAACTAAATCGGTCTTGTCTGTGTTGTAATGTTACTAGTCATGGTTTGTCGTTTTAGTATTGCTTTTGAAATTATAGATACTTGCCTACTTTACCAGGGTTACATGCGTCATCAAATTCCGTGTTTCTGAGGTCCTGACTACTGTCTCTTTGTAACAGCAGGAAGACCATTGGGTTTTATTCATTAAGACCACTAAGTTGAAGTCCGACATAACCCTCTAATTTCCCCTTACGAAGAGGATCAAGAATTAAGCTTCCACGAAAACAAATGCAAAAGTTGAGGTTTCTGGAAACTATTATCCTAATAAGCTGACCAACAATTACATACCAATCCAGTACCAACTGCTTAAACTCGACATAGGTAACCAAGACTGCCAAAGTGCCGCTCGCTGCCAAAAAAAGGCATGCCCGTTTTTATACAAATATAATTTTAAAAGAGTGTCCATGGAGTTTCTTGCCCGTTCTTCTCCATAGGTACCTACGCTTTGGAATGGGCAACTAGCTTCATATTTTCTGACTGACCGACTTCTTGACAATTCAAAAGTGCCTGTAAATGGTTTAATTAAAATAAATGCTTTGAGTTTGAGTTTGAGTTTACGAACCAGCTCAAATTAGCATAGCATAGCCCAGGGGTGGCGAACCTTTATGGATCAACGTGCCATTTTTTGTAAAGAAATGTTTGATGAGGTCATAGATGTGCCATTTTTTTTGTGATTACAGGGAAAATTATAAAACAATACTATCGATATTCCGCGCTTCCCGCCTGCTGCTCCTTACACCGCGCCTACTCACTCCGTAAAGTAGGCTCAAACGCGTTCGTTTGTTAAATTTCAGTGTATTACGTAGGTACTTTTTCGATCGAAGGCGTGCTCAAAATAATTTGTCGCGTGCCATCAATGGCACGCGTGCCACTGGTTCGCCATCCCTGGCATAGCCTATTATGTTCCCACTGCTAGGACACAGGCCTCCTCTCTTCGAGAGGGATTTGGCCGTAATCCACCACACAGGCCCAGTGCGGGTTGGTAGATGTCCCATGTCTTCGACTTTTTGGTTCTAGGACATTCCGGTTTCCTCTCTATGTTTTCCTTTACCATTATGAGGAAGTGGTGATAAAATAATTTACACAAAGTAAAGCGTCTGTCTGTGTTCAAACCTACGACCTACAACTCGTAAGTCGCGGCCGTTACCACTGAGCCACCACTGCTCTCAAGTCTCAACTAGCATACCGCTGACAATTATCATTAGAACAGGAGCGTGGGTCTATGTGCAAAATGGCATGTAAACAGTACATCGAAGCTACATTAACAATAAATATTTGAAAAAGATTCGCTCATCAACCATGGCACTTAAATCATTATTTAAACATTGCATAGAAACACAGCCGTATCACTATGTAGCCATACCATGAGTTTAAACAAGATATGGGTAAACAATTAAATAATTACCAACCATAGTTCGCGTGTTCGCAAGACCGGTTTTCAACAAATAAGTTCGCAGTAATACATTTGTGGTTCGAAACTGTAAAGCATCGAATTTATTGCTTGTAAACACAGCAATGTATTCGCTTCTGCTCACAAGGCTAGCTATTATAGCATCAGTAAACAATAATTTTGATCCTAGTTTGGTCTTGAATCATGAACTTGAAGAATGTTTACACGCAGTTTGATCATGGCCCGTTCAATTTTTATATACAAACTATTCTTGCTCGGATTTGATTAGGTACTAACATTCTTCATTTTATGGGTATGAAATTTATAAACTCAATAGTTTAGTAGGTAACTTTAATCTATTTTTATGATTTTCGCAATCGGTAAATCATTATAGTCTTGGCTAAATCAAGATACCTACCTAAGTTGTTGTTGACCTGAATCAAGGTGAGAGTTGAAAATCAAGGTTAGGTATAGACTGGTATTTTAACCATCATCAAAGGCTTTCAACTGTGTCAATTTCCGTATTCCACGAAGTTTCGTTTATTCCTCTATAGGCTCGCGCGTCTTTAGTGTGTCGTTGGCAATCTAAAATTATATCAGCAAAGTACTTAGAGTTAGGTAAGAGTTTAGCACTAACAGTAGCGATATCATCCATTATTAGTTCTTGTATACGTGAAGATCCGATCACATCTTGAACTTCAGATTGGAATCGAACAATCTAGAACTGTTAGTCAAATGGATTCTATTTATCATTGATTTGTTTCACTCTTGTTACACAGAAGTTGCGAAAACGCCACCGAAACCGGTTGCAACACCCTCCGAGTCAATTTGTAAAACATTCCGTTATGAAACCAATAATTTCATTTTAGTTTCCCTTTTTTAATTGCTGAAAATAAATTTAATAAGCCCTTGTCCCAATTCTCTTATCAAGGTGATTGATAACTTTATTTGGGTTCGTTTGTTTTTAATTGGTAGCAAACATTGCGGAAATGTCCCTTGCAAAAATAAAAATAGATGGATTTCCATTGACCAAACTGATGCACCTAACGACACCATTATTGTTTTAACAAATAATTAAGTAAATATGATTATCTTATCTAAATCCGATTCATCTATTTATAGTTCTGGTTATCATCAACAATCGTCATGGCAACTGCGATATAAATAAACGAAACAATGGAATACCTACTTATTTTTTGATGACCAATACCCTTCTAATATATATATTTGTGTTAAAGTTACTTATACTTCGATCCAATTGATCGAAGTACTTATACGGTGACTTCTGTTCATGTTAATTTATTTATGAAAAGACCTTTTTTCACCCAAAACCACAATGAAATAATTAGCAAACCAATCCTTACTTGTGTTACACTATTAATATTAGGTATCCTTATACCATTGACCGAGATCTTGACTACATTCTTCCGAACTGTTGATTGATTGCCATATAAAGTTGCATTGATCGACCAATGGCAAAGCAGAAAAGGTGCATTTATCGGAATCATTTTCGACGCTGATCACCTTCTCACCGAATGTCTCTAGTGTACGTGATCCGAAAGCCGTTCTAGAAGTTGTTGTGCATATTTTGGGTCACGGGCGGTACGATGAGTGGTGAGGAGCGGCGCTTAGCCATAAAGTAAACAGCTTCAGAAGCTCTACTTAAAATAACACGGAACAACTGGTCTGAGCAGACTTAAGAGCAAAACTTTTGGACAAAAATACTGCAAGTGTGCCACCTCCAGCTACAGTTATAGTTTTTCTTCAATCTTATCATCGAGTTATGTGTGAGCTTCTTATCGCCTGTTGTTGAAAGTAGGCCTTCGGTACTTGTTGTTTGGTGGGTTCTGCGCTCCGGTTGCCGGGTGCCTACGTGACACAGCCCGCGTGGTGAGGCTTGGGGCGAGGGGCGCTGGCCCGTTTGTTTTGTTGCGTGCGCATCGTAGTGATGGGACTTTATTATGGTATTTTTTACCGACATTGTTTTTGTCGACAATTTTGATAGAATTTCGATATTTTAAAAAATAGTATTGCTTCATAGTGGTATTTAACGTCGAAGCAGGTAATTAAATGCAGAATGCGCTTGGTCCAAATAAATAATGCAAAGACCTTAGTTACTATATCAAAATAGACAACCCCAAACAGTACTTGTAACAGTATTATGACGAAGTAAGATAAGTATCATGTCGGCATCACGTGCCCATAAAGCTGTTGTGATTCGAATGTCGATATCGATAGAACTAATGTAAACATTACGAACGGCGCTCGCATATCACTGGAGCTTGTAAGGAGGCAAAACACAACAAAGAATCAGTCGGTGTTACAAACCCAACTTGAACAGACGCTACAACTATTAATCAAAAAGAAGAATATTTTATTGAATTAAACACTTACAAAGTTCAGAGAAAAGTTATAAACTTGTTTGGAAGAAGAGAATACTATAATACTTCAAGATGTTTTCGACGAAGAAAAGTTTGGATAGGATCCTGCAGATCTACAAGAAGGAGATTCGTCGGCAAATCAGCAAGACGACCAGTGTCACCAACTCTGATGCCATGGTCCCGAGGCTCGACCAGGCAGCATCCAAGTCACCTCAGAACGATGAAGCCGGTCTGCCCAAGAAGCTTCTGAAGTTGCAAAAATATCACAGGTCAGTGAACTCGTTTGAACTCTACGACATAAACTTTGCGTAACTGAAGAACTCGAAGCCGTATCATGCATTGAGTTTACATAATTAATGTGGGTAAACAATCTAAAAATAACACAAACAAAGCGAGTGCATGACAATATTACGATTAAAACAGCGAATTTGATATGGTGATAACTAACATGCGAAAAGAGCGTGATACGGCTTCAAGTTACTCACCTACAACTTGTACTTACTTATTTATACTACTTACTTACTTGTACTTACTTATTTATACAATAAAAACAACAGCACAACACAGGTGTTTTCCAAGGAATCGCAACATGTGCAGTGAATTAAATAGATCTCTTTGTACCTTTTTTTTTGAGAATGGGGAATCATCAAATGATCCCTCCCGCTCTGGGTGGAGCGGAAGGAAGTGTCCAGACTCTTAGTGACTAAAACCCACCCGTGTTCCTTCCTTAGCCCTTTATGTTCCGGGCCAGCGATAACCCTTTCGGACAATCCCGCTGAACGGGCGATCTCTTTGTACCTGACACGTTTATCTAAATGCAAAAATACTTTAGCAACAAAGAAGTCTTATCTGTTCACCTAATTATTGATTTTATCAAACCCGTGTACATATTATTCATTACATCATAGATAACTAATCAACAAAATTAATCATTTGTGATTGAATTTTCTCTAATTTCTAATGTATACATATTGTAAGTCAGTCGATGAAAGTAAGTCATCCGTATCTTTTTGATGTGTAGATACCTGTCGACCCTGACAACCCAAGAAATGCCGATGGCAACCCGAGGACTGGCCGTGTCGAAGGACCAGTCCCGGGAGTTCATGGCTTGCTTCCCGGACATCGTGAGGGACCTCACTGAGACTGGCAAGCACATTGATGTGCCAGAAGCCAGCAAGTGGTTGGCTAAGGTACGTTACATGTCGCTACGGTCAGTCGTAAGTGAAGTGCGTTGTTCAAACTTGTTATAAAAACTGACTAGAAACTCGTCTGTCCACGGCGTCTGGATGGACTTTAGACCTAGCTATAAATTGCTGTGCATATTGCAATGAATTGCAATGAATTAATGTACCATGCCTATCTAATTTACTCCGTACTAACAGTTTTTATAGCAGCTAAATATGTCCACATCTTTCTGCAATTTGTCAATGTTTCTATTTTTAGTTTGTTGTTATTCTAAATTTTAACTACTTACCTATGTACCTAAATAAAAACGGTAATTACAAGGATGCTGATTAGATGATTACTGTCATGTCCTATTTTGCAACGTAAAAAAGATTAATGGGTTTGACTTCAAACTATAACAAGTAGCTCCATTAATCCATTTAGGTGCACTCAATCTGCACATAAAGTAAACAATTTCCATCACATGCACGCAATATTCTCTGACAAAATTAAATAAAGCTTAGATAGTATTACCTACAGTTTATCTTTCATTTGAATTTCTAATGAATGTCTTTTCATGAACATTAGGTATTTAAATTGGAACTAGAATAGAACGACAAAACCAAAAGTATCAAAAATATTTAGTCACGGTACTGTATCGACACTATTCAACTTTTTTAAATCTTAGTCCGTCAGTAAAAAATCTAAAGCAATTGCGTTGTATTTTTCAAGGCTGCCTTACCTACACCTAGCTAATTTCGACATGGTTATTTTAAAGAATTATTAAGTAATTCTCGAAAATATTCATAGGTTCCCAAGTCGATGATATCATGCTATTAGCAATATTTAAACAATTGTTTTAAAAACACACTTTATTACGCAGTTTCAACTTTCTTATTTATTTTATGTGTCATTTAAATTGTATTGTTTTGTTGCAGCTGTTGCAATACAATGTACCGAACGGTAAAAAGAACAGAGGTCTAGCGACGATGCTGGCTTACAAAATGTTGGAGAAGAAAGAGAATTTGACGCCAGAGAACATTCATCTAGCGAATATGATGGGATGGTCCGTCGAAATGGTAAGTTTGGAAGAAATAATGCCTACCTAATTAACCCATTTTTTAGGTTCCGTATCTTAAAAGGAAAAAAACCGGTCAAGAGCGAGTCGGACTCGCGCACCGAGGGTTCCGTACCATCATGTTTTTAATTTTTCATCGGCGAGGCCTATATTCGTCAGAGAATTGTGCACTGCGGTGTAGAATGTGCTATTTAGAGACTTCGTTTTATTTTTCCTGTAATCTTTACATAAACTTCTATCACATAGAATAATTTCAGATTATTCTCTTTGCAAACTTCGGAGATAAGGGGGGGAAACGGTATTTTTTTACATTTTTCATCAAAAGTCGAAAACTTTGCGGCCTATTATTTTTGTTATTATTGTTTTTTATGGATTTTTAATCTGAAATAAATATATTGTTACCTATTATTAAAAAAAATAAAAACTGAGAATGTGCAAACTGCGCTCTTTCATATGATACCACATGCCCTAGTAGCCCCACTTCGAATTTTTCAGTCTCTGTGGCAAAAAAATTTAAATAATAAAAAAAATATTTCTTTCTTATTTGCAAAATAGTTGGGCAAACGTCATCTAAAACTATTCCAAATTTGAAGTTGATAGCATTAGTAGTTCTTGAGATATCCAGCTGTGACAGACAGACAGACAGACTGACAGACTAAGTCTCACCATAAGGGTTCCGTTTTACCATTTCGGTACGGAACCCCTATAGACCCTATAGTGTCCTTTTATTCTCGGTGGCATCAACTCAATGCCATAACTGACAGATAGGCTGAAATATAATCTCTCAAGAATTTGTAACAATCCACTTGCTTCTATATCGATAGTAGGATGTCTGTCAATAGTAAAATATTAAAAAAAAATGTTTAAGTAAGTAGTTTTTACTACATATTTAAATTCTAAACGATAAAAATGATAATCCATGTCTGTGGCGTTAAATAAGTCGAAAAAAACAAGTTAGTAGTAGGTAGTTATCAAGTTCCTCTATCGAAGTGGCCTTGGTATTATGATTTTGGCACTCATACGCAGCAGTTACATTTAACGATAAAAGCAAAACAGCCAGCCTTATCTCACCAGAGACATTTCGGCAATGTTATTATTTTCATCGACGATACATTCTCGATTATGTCAATTCACGTGTCCCGACATCCACTAATTATATTCACTTATTAGTATTCATCACACCACTTCCAAAACATAATAATATTCAACAGACGAATATTCTTATTAGGTAGGTACCTATCTGTTGAATATTATTATCTTTATTCATCAAAACATCCTACGTATGTAGTAGTATGGCTTTTTTTTATGGTGGGAAATCATCAAATGACCCTCCCGCTATGGGTGGAGCGGAAGGGAGTATCAGACTCTTACTGACTAAAAAAAAGTAATTTAAAAAATAAAAACCCGACCGCGGTATAAAAATTAAAATAAAAAAAACTGAAAAGCTAAAAACAAGCTCATTTTAAATTAAATAATAGTTGAAAGCAGGCGGGACCCATTTGAATTTGAAAATATAATAATAAAAATGGTATGGGAACCGAATGATCCAACACACGTGAGCATGACACGTTCTCAACTGCCATGCTCTTTCAAGTCAACATCAAAAAATCATAATAACGGATACATGGTTCTTAAATTTACAAAATTTTAAAAATGCTTCTAAATTAGGATACGAAACTATAGTTTGCAATTTATTTAAGAGATTAATAAAATTTTACTACTAAACATTAAGAGGTATTTAATATTGAAGTATTCAACAATTAAACTTGATTGAATAAAATAAAATATGTATAAACATTATCTTCGTAATGTCAGAAACACTAAAAAAGAAAAAGGGAAGCACTTCTTCCAAATATGTATTGAAATTTTAACTAGTGAGCCCAAGTACCTGTGGAGCAGGACCTGCATTGAGCCAAGCATTTTTATCTACGATATAATCATCCAGCTTGTAATATCAAGCATATTGTGCGTTTAATGCATGTTTTAAATTTCTTCTCATTTAGTTGAAGAATATCGAGTGGTATTTTATTATGACATTTTACACAGTAACCCATAGAGTTTTTACTTTAGACAATCTGAAACGCGGTTGATCTAATTTGTCCCTATTTCTAGTGTTAAAATTATGCCTGTTACTTATCTTACTAAAAAGATGTAGATTTTTTCGAACCTACATAGTACCTAGTAGCAACATTCCTATTATGTAGTGCAGGCAGAAAAACTAAAATCTACGTTCTATGTTCTATATTTAGAAACCTAGCTGTTATAGTTAGTATCCATCTGCAACTTGTTACATAATTAGAATATATTAGATATATTAGATTCTTATAATCGAGAAACATCTAAAGCCCTCTAATATTCTAGAATCTAGTTTATGATCTGTATTACTGCCTAACGTCTGTCTCTAAAGCCACTATTTACCTAGGTCGGTCGGCAAAATGTTAACATTAGATTTATCTAAAAATAAAACAATAAACTTCACTACTGAAAGCATTTATCACTACACTATATTAGCACTAGCTTTTATGATTTAAACCAAACCAAAATAAACATTCGCCTATAAATTTTTGTTAGCTGTTTCAATTTTAAATGATTTATTTCCCTATTAATATTTCAAATTACCGACCGCCTTGTGGGCTTGTGATCCCTAGGAAGGACGTGTAGCACACAAGGCCGCTGACAGAATGACAATCTCCATAACCTATTATCAAGGGGATTTTCACTACTTAACTATTTTCCGTTTTCACCTATAACCTACCTTGGCCCTATGCAACATACGATACGTACTACTTTCATAGTCTGTAGTTTCGTCTCTTAACACGTAACGCCATCTTATATTATCATTAGCTGTATGATACTAATGAGGTATACATGCGTTCGTCTCTGGCCTATATCCCACAAAACCTCAGACATAAAACGCAATATAACACTCTGCTTCATGGCAATTGTCCCTAATCAAACATCATTGTCCACAGTTCCACACCCACCAATTGCTGCTCAATGACATCATGGAGGGCACAGAGATGCGTCGCGGAGCGCCCTGTTGGTACAAGCATCCTGAAGTGGGTCTCACAGGAATTAACGACGCTGCCCTAGTCCAAGCCGCCATGTTTTCCACACTCAAACGTCACTTCAACAACAAACTGTACTACAAATCCGTCCTTGAGACGTTCAATGAGGTATGTTGATCGTATAATCAGTGGTTTACGATTTTCCGGCTTCTTTGAGGATTAAGGCGCTTTGCAAATGGAGCAACTTTAGTTGAGGCAACTATCAACTTTTTGAAATTTTCCCTATAAAAGTTGCCAGTTGCTACAACCAAATAGCCCGAGATGTATGTAAACAGCTAGGTGCCAGTTGCTGCAATAGTTGCTCCATCTGCAAAGCGATTCTAATTTTTAACTTTGGAGAATCTAGCTATATTTTTCCTACTACTAACTTGCCGAGTTCTAATGTCTTGACTAAAGACTGATATTTTTCAACTACTCAACCGAATGAGACAGACATTACCCCTTTATTTATAAACGTTGCATAAGTTACGAGACGTGTAAACGCCATAAATGTATGGTTAAACAGCCGCTAATAATCATTACCTACTTAAGTTTAAGCAATGTTTATAAATAAACCCCTTCATTTTTATTTGTAGGTACACTGAGCACGTGTTTTAAATAAGAGAAAAGTCTTAACTTAGCTTTGTTTATTTAAAGTAGCTGCACTTGTAACTAATAGATAAGAAAATCTATTTTCGTCCCCAACACGACACAAACATGTGCTCAACAGCTCAAGTAATCAAAATGTGCACGAAACTGACATTATCTCAAATAACAGTAGGTAACAATTAAAAATAATTGCAGAATGTGTCATCATCACCAACAACTAGTTATATTATATCAATGAATTTTAAAGATAACTAGCCCTAGTTTACCCTCACCTACCTCTTAATTTATGACTACCTACGTTGAAAGCTTCATTCATTCAACGCATGGTCACAAACATGACATAATATGATTATAAAACAATTACGCAAACACATAACAAATGTGAACTATTGTTATCGTTCACAAGACAAAATAACTGGGTAGGAAACCATATTCATAAATTGTTATTATTGTTGTCGGTCGTATTGGTAGGCATTGTTTCAATTTAATTGGACATGACAGGAAGAATGTGAATCATCAGCTCATGAATGATTGATTGACCTTTTACAGTACCCAGTAACAGTACTTATTCATTTTTATGAAATACATACTTCTAATTAGTGTCGATATATCTATTCACACGGAGGGGCCCGTGGCTAAATAATGAATGACAGCCGCACAGGTCGATCGATCAGGTTAAGCTATGCTTGCCGCGGTTGGTCTGTGGATGGGTGACCATATTTACATACCGTGACCCCTCCGTGCCTCGGAAAGCACTTTAAGCCGTTGGCGCCGGGCGCCCCGGCTGTCATTCTTGGATCTTTGACAGTCGTTACGGGTAGTCAAAAGCCCGAAAGTCTGACAACCAGTCTTACCAAGGGGTATCGTATTACCCAGTAACTGGGTTGTGAAAGTCACATAGGCAATCGCTCCATGTAAAATACTGGTATTCAGCTGCATCCGGTTAGACTGGAAGCCGACCCCAACATAGTTGGGAAAAGGCTAGGCACATGATATTCACACGTCCAAATTGCACACGCAAATATCTTAATTGCCAAACCTGTTATCTCGTTTATTAAGCCATGCTGTATTTATGAAAACAAGCCAGGTATTATCTTATCTTATTTTCAAGTGCAAAGCTAATTAACTACGCAGGTGGTAAAGTATCTAAGTACCTACCTACTCAAAAAAACATAATAACAGTTATAATTATGTTCTGTGTATATAATGATAGAGTTTCATAATACCTACATACTTTAAATCTAAGTATGACTAGGTACTTACCCAAGCACATGCAGTGTAAAGCTGAAGCCAAACCGGTTGTAGCATGAACTTCATTTGCTCTGACCATTCATGTACTTACTTATTTTATTTATTAGCTGCTACAACTTAGCAATATTAGAACTAGGCAGCCTAAAAAAGTTCGTCAATCCCGCCAATTACAACTGAAAAGTTTTTTTTTTATGGCATCTTTCTTGCTCATCAACATTTCTTTTCCAGCCAGTAATGCATATCTTTAACAGTAAACCTCCTTTCAGATGCTGTTGAAGTGCTCGATCGGCCATTTCCTAGAGAATCAGATCGCGAAGACGGACAAGCCAGACCTTACCCTGTTCACTATGGAGAAGTACGAAGCCATCACAAAGTACAAGACTTCATACCACACGTTCCAGATGCCAGTCACACTGGCTCTACTCATGACAGGAGTAGAGGACCCTGAAACCCATAGACAAGCCAAAACTATTCTGCTAAAGATGGGAGAGTTCTTCCAAATTCAAGTGAGTTATCTCTTTTAAATGCTCTTTGTTTTATCTCAATTTTATATATTTGTTTTATTATTACCTATTCGTTTGACGTCAGCCAGTAGATACCTACTTTTATCGTAAAAGTATAAATATCACTTTATACTTTTACGATAAAAGTACCTACTGGCTAACTTAACTATCAAGTTAAGTACGTGAATAAAAATTGAGATAGTATATCTACCTGACGAGATTCTAGAGTCTTATTTTAATTATTACTTTAATGACGCACTACGCCTTTCACACGTTCTAAAAATATGATTTTATCGCAAACTGGGTTTTCCTTTACTGCAAAACAAATAATAAACTCATGTTTGAATTGGTTTTAAATAAACCAACTCTAGTGTAAATAACAAGAAAGTCACACGACTTTTAAAACGTCACGGTTGAAAACGTCGCGATTACTATTTTCACATATCTTTCTCTTTCGTAATTAATGAAAACTATTCTATCAACAAGTTAAAACAACGTTGCGTTTGGATAACAACAATTATTTTTTCTTTCAGGATGACTTCTTAGATTGCTTCGGAGACCCAGCTGTCACAGGCAAGAATGGAACTGACATTCAAGATGGAAAGTGTACCTGGCTGGCAGTCGTCGCCTTGCAGAGGGCAACACCAAAACAGAAGCAATTTATGGAAGAAAACTATGGCAGCTCCGACCCTGAGGCAGTCGCCAAAATCAAACACTTGTATGAAGAGCTCCAACTCCCTCACACTTACTCAGTTTTCGAAGACGCTACTTTTGATCTCCTTAGGACACAGATTCAGCAAGTCACCAGGGGCCTGCCACATGATCTGTTTTTCAAAATATTAGATAACATCTTCAGGCGAAGCGTTTAAACTTTATTTTATAATTATATCGGTTAATTTAGCGACTTAGCAAAGGTGCGAGCGCCTGGTAGATGTATATTTGTGTAAGGTATACTGAATTTCTCAATAACATAGGCGCACATTATGAAGAATAAAGATAACTAAAGTGCTGTCGAATTTTATGTTTGAGCGCTGGGTGTGAATGCACTGTAATTAAGAATTTATTATAAAATTGAGGGGGCTTTGAAACTTGTCAGTACTGAGGGCCCTAAATAGGTATTTAAAGAGTCAGGTCGCGGAAGAAAGGCGAACATCGGGAGAAGGAGAGGAAGAAAAGAAAAGATAACGATAAAGATCGATTAGAATATCTACCCATTACTTATTTGTAATCTAAACATACAAGAAGAATTGGATGATTTAGATGTAGTTTGTGAACTTTTATAATTATAATTCTAAGCCATCTAAGGTAGTCTGTATGCGTGGACTGAAGAACCTATAGTTATAACTTTCATATACTTTTGCCTACGAATATCTAATGATTTATAAGATACTATAATTATAATGTTTCTAACAAGATTTTTACTGAAAGCATGTACCTATTTCTCTCGATGATGATATTAAAATGTTGATTGGATTAGATTATGATTTTTATTTTGCATCCTTTAAGTCCGAAACATCTGTTCCGATTTCGCATAGTGGAGAACGGCTACATAGAATGTGTCATCAGTTGCTGATTGCAGTGTATTGCCTTGTAAAACAAAATGTCCGTGACTACCGCAGGACCACCAACGCCAATCGCTTCCATATTTGGTAAATAATTAGTGCTCAGTTGGTACTAATTAGTACTCGAACAACAAAATTGGTACCTTAGTAGTTTTAGAGAAAATCGACTTTGAAGGTGGTCCTGCGGTAGTCACGCTCTCTTCAGCAGGACCACCATGAGCGCCGAAAAAGGGCCCACGCTACAGCTATTCTAAGTATACAAATAATTAGTACCCATAAAAATGTGACTTATTTCGTAGAAAAAAACAGAACTGTAATATTTGTATTTACCGAGAAATCAACGATGATAACTTTCTCGCAATTGTTCAGCAGGACCACGATTTTGAATGTTGATTCCAAGCTAGAGAAGCTTGTCGCTTTCCTCAAACCTACATAGAAAATTAGTACCCTGTAAGATAAAATTAGTACCCAAAATTCAAAGTTAATACTCCAGTAGTTTACGAGATATACCATGCCATTGGTGGGGTGGCGGTAGTCACGGTGCCAAATTTTCATTTCAAGATTTCCCTATTAAAAACTCTGTGATTTCTTCCCAAATTTATACAAAAATTAGTACTCCTAAAGAAGTTAAAGCGACTAAAAATCCAGATTCCTAAGTGTTGTATTTTAAGAGAAATTAGCTTTCATTACTTTTCCATACTAAATCTCCGCGTATAACCCGACCAAATTAAGTAGCCAACGGTGCCAATTCCCTTGTTCACAAACTAAACTAAATTTGAGTTCAGT
Organism: Luperina nickerlii; assembly: GCA_963855955.1. NCBI lineage: Eukaryota > Metazoa > Arthropoda > Insecta > Lepidoptera > Noctuidae > Luperina > Luperina nickerlii. The sequence continues at coordinate 9,048,014 of OY979679.1, read as the reverse complement.
GCATCTTATCTTTCTGTTTCATTATGAAAAGGACAGACAATAAATTTTAGTTTAGTCCTTCCTGTCAAAGTAATCAGCGCCTGACACTACTCAATACAAGTTTAGACGTGATTAAAAACATGCCTACTAATGTTACGTCAATTTACGTCAGCAGACGCTGATTAATTTGATAGAGACTAAACTAAAACTTGTCTTTTGTCCTTTTCTTAATGAAATAGAAAGAAAAAGATGCACTGAACTCAAATTAGTTGAGTTTGTGAACAAGGGAATAGGTACCGATGGTGGTATTGAGCTGTTTAAGAGATGTACACTCGTGCACATAAATTTATGGATGTCGGAAGAGTATTAACAACAGTTCAATATCTTTTTTATACAAACTGTGTATCTAGGTACAGACGCCAGCACATCAAGCTACCCGAAACTGTCAAATTTTCCCAATCAATTTTGAACCTTATGCTTTAGCGATACAGTTGAAAATCTATTACAGAAATTTGACAGATTGTAGTAGCTTGATGTGCTAGTCTGTATATATAAAGAAAAAAAAACTTATTGCTACCCATGGCCTGTGATACCTTTGTTATTGACGTGGGCAGGTAGGTAAGTACTCGAACAATCATTAAAGTCATCAACAGTTATTCCTTGGAGTTACGTGGTCTTAGAGAGTTTCTAAGACCACGTAACTCCAAGGAATAACTGTTTCATGAAATCATCATTCTTTGGAGTTACGTGGTCTTAGAGAGTTGTGTTGAGGACTTTAATGATTATAATTCTATAAATACATATTTTTTATGGCCGCGAATCATATTTTGATCGACATACAACTTAATAATGACCAGCAAATTGCAAAAAACGTAAGAAAATTTGAATTTCGCGGGCTACCTTAGCGCTTACCCCTTAACGAGCGATAGGCATGTCTTATTTATTTCTTTCCTACTAATTTACCGTTGCTGCAAGCAGTAAGTACCTACCTAAGTATTAAAAACCTAATTTACCATGTTGCTAATAATTTAAGGTAAGTATAAAAGGATTACAAATTACAAACCTAAAAGTAAGTAATAGATACCATTTATATTTGAATAATATGCATTGCAAAGGGCACATCACGCATATTTTAGTGTTTTCATATCAATGCAGTGTACTAATTATGTGCCATTATGTTCGACAAGCACATAATTATATTTAAAATATCAACTTTTAATATCGTTGACATCGAAATATTTCTGTAAATTTCGATTGCTAATTGGCCCTAAAAGGAAACTTGTTTTTTTAATAAAAATTATAGTTCCTCAGGAAATCATTATTAATTATATCATTTTCTGAAACCTTTAAATATTGAGACGCGTGACCTTTTTGAAATTGCATAAGTACATTCATTTCTCTAACTAGAAAAATCTTGAAACCATAAACGAATAAAACAAGAACTCAATGTATGTACGGACGCCAGCACATCAACCTACCACAATCTGTCAGATTTCTTTAATAGATTTTCAATTTTATCGCTAAAGCATAAGGTTCAAAGTTGATTGGGAAAATCTGACAGATTGTGGTAGGTTGATGTGCTGGCGTCTGTACATACCACGACACGCTTCGCTTGCTTTACTTCGGTAAAGGTCACGCGTCTCAATATTTAAAGGATTCAGAAAATTATGTAATTAATAATGATTTCCCGAGGAACTATAATATTTATTAACAAAAAAAGTTTCTTTTTAGGGCCAATTAGCAATCGAAATTTACAGAAATATTTCGATGTTAACGATATTAAAATATGATTTAGCAGATATTTTATATAATTATATGTGCTTGTCGAACATAATAGGTACATAATTAGTACACACTGATATGAAAACACTAAAATATGCGTGATGTGCCCTTTGCAATGCATATTATTCAAATATAAAAGGTACCTATTACTTACTTTTAGGTTTGTAATCCTTTTATACTTACGTTATTAGCAACATAGTAAATTAGGTTTTTAATGCTAAGAGCTTGTCCAAAAAGGGCGAATTCGCCGCGAAACGTTTCGCGAGAATTCATTCGCGCGTTAACGAGATACTAGGTAGGTTAGTAGGTAGGTATTACTGCTTGCAGCAACGGTAAATTAGTAGGAAAGAAATAAATAAAAAATACCTATCGCTCTTTAATGATATTCATTTACACAGAAGGTAGGTACCTACTTACAATACCTACAGAAAAATAATTATTCGAGTACTTTCCTACCTGCCCACGTCAATAACAAAGGTATCACAGGCGATGGGTAGCGATAAGTTATTTTTTTTTGTAATATGTTTAAAAGTTCAGTTTGTATACAAATTTAGATATTGAATGTTAATATTATTTTGACATCCATAAATTTATGTGCACGAGTGTACATCTCTTAAACAGCTCAATACCATTGACAACTTAATTTGGTCGGGTTATACGCGGAGATTTAGTATGGAAAAGTAATGAAAGCTAATTTCTCTTAAAATACAACACTTAGGAATCTGGATTTTTAGTCGCTTTAACTTCTTTAGGAGTACTAATTTTTGTATAAATTTGGGAAGAAATCACAGAGTTTTTAATAGGGAAATCTTGAAATGAAAATTTGGCACCGTGACTACCGCCACCCCACCAATGGCATGGTATATCTCGTAAACTACTGGAGTATTAACTTTGAATTTTGGGTACTAATTTTATCTTGCAGGGTACTAATTTTCTATGTAGGTTTGAGGAAAGCGACAAGCTTCTCTAGCTTGGAATCAACATTCAAAATCGTGGTCCTGCTGAACAATTGCGAGAAAGTTATCATCGTTGATTTCTCGGTAAATACAAATATTACAGTTCTGTTTTTTCTACGAAATAAGTCACATTTATGGGTACTAATTATTTGTATACTTAGAATAGCTGTAGCGTGGGCCCTTTTTCGGCGCTCATGGTGGTCCTGCTGAAGAGAGCGTGACTACCGCAGGACCACCTTCAAAGTCGATTTTCTCTAAAACTACTAAGGTACCAATTTTGTTGTTCGAGTACTAATTAGTACCAATTGAGCACTAATTATTTACCAAATATCCCAACTAGCAAAAAGTGGTTTTTAAACTATCCTAGAACCATCATATATCGAGGATTATATGAGGCTTTTATCCGCATATAAGTTGCGAAAAGGGCCCACTTTATAAGTCTACTTTTACTTATAACGTATTTATATTAGACCGCTGAAATGCCATATAAGCCTATATTGCTCCTGTAATTGAATTACGTCAATACAATTACTCCTGTAAATCTCACTATAAGTAAATTATAGTAAAAAATTAGATTAATACGCGCCTAGAAATGTTTCTATAAGCTCATAGTTGCGAACAGTCGAAGTGAGTGTATCGCGCATTGTAAAAAATATTTTTTTTTAACATCTTGAGGACATTTATATTATTCATGTCAACCATAGTAGAAAAACAATCTTATTGTTGTCAAATTGTTAGTCTTACTTATAGATTATTCATAGGGGAACTTGAATTTACTGTGAAATCTATCATGGTTTCGATAAAATTTTTAAAGCGCCTCTTGAATTTTGCTTATTTACATTTTAGTATTAATTAATATTAAATAAATATTATGAAGGCAGCTGCCATTTTCTTGGTGAGCATTTCCAAGTGTGACATAGTGCTAAAATAAGTATTTTTAGCATTTCCAAGTGTGACATAGTACCAATATAAGTATATTGGTTCTATATTGGGTTATCTCAAAACCGACGAAGATTCGCCATTGTTACCGATTAGGGTTCCGCAATGCCCGATAAAATCGATTGATATTTATAGATAAGTAAATTAAAGGAATATTTTAAGGGCTTGTTCTATGTGCTAGGTTAAACATTAGTTTAAACATTGTTTTTATTTAACATATTTATATAAGAGGTTGCCGACGATTTAAACAAGACTATGCCGATGTTCCTGGATATCGATCGATTTTTAACCAAAAAAGATTTCCGATCTTTAAAGAACTTAAAATGGCCTTGGAGTGTTACACATCTCTTGTTATCGGAGATATGTCCCAGTTGTCACAGCGTGGTTTCTATTTACACTAGAGATTAACATTTTACTCAGAATCAAGAGCACATCAGATCATTGCTATATCAAGGTTGATTTTGGTGTGAGAATTGTTCTACTTACGTAGTTTATGATCACTTCCCAAGAGACGAATGTGAAATTTGTAACTAGTCTAATCTGATGTCTGGGCAATATTACACAAATGTTTATGGATCTCCTACAATAACACAATAGGCACGGGCACAGTCTTCTTTATTTTCTTACAAGCCATGCTGATAAATCTGGCAACGCCGTCGGTAAACCGATCAACCTGCGAGTATTATATGCTGTCGATTTGAGATGGTCAAAAAAGTACCATGAACTTCTTCATGAATTGTATTAGTTTTTATACGTCTATGGTAGCAACTACGATAAATTAAAAAGAAGTCGTTTACTAAGAGTTCATGGTACTTTCTTGACCATCTCAAATCGACAGCATAATACTCGCAGGTTCGCCCGCTCACGCGCAACGTTGCTAAGCTTCAATAGCATGGCTTTGTGGTTCGGGGAATTCCCAGTTTTTAATAAAATAACGCAGTTCTAAATTTTTATTATAATCCGAAAGATCTTCGCTTTCAATATCGCTCAAAGATTTGGTACTTTCGTTGTCCGAACCTCTTCCATCTAAAGTAGTACTACAATTATCTTGTCCGGAACCCTCGCTAGAATTGGCGATACGGTTTTCAGTTCACCAGTTAAATTTAAAAAATCGGTGCTCACTGCGGTAAACATTTCTTTATATCTTTTTTTTTACTTTTCTTTTATAAGATCTCCTATTTAAACCGCTTCCACTTATTTAAATCCATTTTCAATATTTGTAAACAAAAACAATCGTACCTAATCAAAATGGCTGATGTCAAATCCTAAAATAGAATTTGCAAAACTATATAAAGCGTGTTTTCGCCTGTACTGGTCGTTACAAGCAAAAGTGGCTTCTTAAGAGTTTTAACCAGGATTCTTTGAGATTTCTTGGACAATAACACTACTGTGGAATGCCTATATAAATATGTCTAGGTTTAAAACGGCATACGATAAATCGATATAGAGAACAATTTATCCTACCGAGTGCTGCATGCTGTGTAATCTTGGTGATTTATTGTTTTTAAAACATGGATATGAAATTCATTTAACACTTACTTTTAAGCATATGTAAAACCAAACCATAAATGATTTACAGTAATTTAACTTTAATTTACTTATATGGGCCATAAAATATTAGCTTATATGAGGTTATAAGTAAAAATAACAAGAGTAATGGCTCCTCAGTGCATATATTCCTGGTACATGCTCCTACAGGAGTATTAGGATTTAAATGGTCCGCAGATGTTATCTTATAGGCGCATATAAGTCCGAGTTACCGGAGTTATTACTCTTGAGTGCAATTACTCTTGTTTCATGCTTTCATGGGAGTCTTGATCCTATGTTTGTCAGGAAATATGATCCCATATACCGATATAAGTACAAATTATAGGATTAAGTGTACTTGAGTAAAACCAGCATGTATTTATGCTATTAAAAGCGCAGTAGCAACCACCAAAACCATCATCGGAGCTTTATAAGTCCACGTAGCATTATAGAATCGCAATCCAGGATTATTTTGCTAGTTGGGATGGAAGCGATTGGCGTTGGTGGTCCTGCGGTAGTCACGGACATAAAACAAATTATTTTTGGCATTTCCTGTCTACGCAGATTGAAGACTCCAAAATTCCTATGAAAATGCTAGATAGTGGAAAACGATAGATGGTGTATGGTTGGACGTAATCACGTACATGATAAAATGGAACTAGAAATTATGGAACGTCACTACCTTCAATAAGACCGTAATATGGCCTCATTCATACCTACGACACTATAGGCTATCTGAAAGTAAATGAATCCGCTTTTATAACAGTGAACGTGAAGCGAGACAAAATTCTACCTACGAGAAAGTTAAAATGAAAGATTACTCATCGAGTGAGTACCTAATCTTTCCTATTTGTTGTGTTTTTTTATTAAACTACTAGACCATAGGTGTAGGAAAAACTTCTGTCTTTTCCCAAAGGTATTGCAAAAGGCAACCAGGGGTAACCCCTGGTTGCATTTGTGCATGACCCCCTGAGGGGTTCATGCACAAATGTAGATACCTACTTACCAATAATCCTTGGTTACAAGATATATAATACAACTAGCTTCTGCCCGCGACTTCGTCCGCGTGAAATTTCTTGTTACTCCGACCCACCCCGTCGCATCGCATCGCCTGCCTGCGCTATTACTTCGTTTTTGCTTAGCGTTCTTTCTGACTTTTTTTCTTTTTGCTCGGCTCCTAAAGGTCACAGCGTGATGTTAAATAGCCTATAGCCTTCCTCAAGAATTGGGCTATCAAATGCAAAAATATTTTTTTAAATCCGACGGTAGTTCCAGAGATTAGCGCGTTCAACCAAACAAACAAACAAACTCTTCAGCTTTATAATATTAAGTATAGATAACTATATGCCAAGCATGGTGGCGTTTTAAACCGCAATAGATGCAGTACCTACTAACCTAAAGGATCCCCGAAACGATAAATTGCAATTGTACATTTTTACGTGATTGATGCACAAATTAATCGTCTTCCAAATGCAATTTGATTGACAATAAACACATAAAATGTTGACCATTGCAATTGACAATTGCATGTGGTCGTTACGGGCGCCCTTAACGTAGGGTTTTAAAAGCCACCATCAAAAGACAACTTTGCACACTGTCTGCCACTGTTTCTATCTCCATCCGAATTTCTAACCATGTCGCCTACACAAAGAAAGGTGAAGGGTGGATTGACGTTGGTACCTCCTTCTTCAGGTCTACCTACTTTGTCATGCAAAACTGCATTACAATAATAAAGGCAGACGTTATTTTATCCAAGACAACAAAGCCTTTTACAATCAGATAAAATATTACATCCGCTGAATATAAACGGTCTGGTTGACTGCCAGGAGTATTCCCGTGACAGTGCTCGTTGAGTTTGCTAGTGAAATCATTAAAGTTTAGTGATGAATCTCTATAAGAGAATGGTTACGTCAAATAGTTTGGTGGTTGGGACTGTAGTAACAAAGGAGTTATTTGAAAGGTAGGAATGAAATTGGAAAGTACTTATTTGACAGTTCAAATAAGCACTTTAATCAGTATGAAACGAAATTGTTTATTCTGTAAATAGGACTCACTTTTAAAATAAATACTTACTTAGGTAAAATAAAAAAATACTTAATAATATGTACTTTCAAAAGTAAAACAAAAATAAAAGCTAGATGGAGTCAATATTTCCTATCTGACTACTCTTGAAAAGAAATGGTGAAACCAACTGAGGGGTTAAAGTCTCTTCTACAGTCCAGGGGGCTTACTCTCCAAACTAATTTTAATTCCAATGACATGCCAATATGATTCCAATGTTAATTTTACAGTCACGTGATTCGGTACTCTTGAAAACAATATTGTCAACAATTACCCCACGCCAAGCCCGAACCCAATTCCACTTAGTTCTCCAAAATGGAGACCCAATCTAAAAATCATTTGGCGCTAGCATCGAACTCAAGAGTACGAAACTTCACAATTCCAATGTCGATCTATCGGAATTAAATTAAAGAGTAAGCACCCAGACCTGTTTTTTACATTTCTATGGTCCAAACATATCAAGGCAGATATTTAAATCTAGGTCAGATCATTTCTTGACCATGCAGATTAGTATTTGGAATGGTATTCTGAGAAAAGAATCACACAGATTTGAGTAGACCTATCTAGTCTAGTGCAATCATGTGTCAGTAATCCTGTAGCTAAACTCTGAACTTAAAGAGCTTAACGACTTGATGAACAATACCAAAGAAAGGACTTTTGGGTAGGCCGCATGAGGTACTCAAACTACCAGACCACCCTTAAAAGTAACTCAGATAAAAAAAAACTACCGGTCAGTTGGTCGTCTTAGGGGCGGTTGGTTTGGCATGTATTTTCATTTGGCAGCAATAGCTGTTCCAATATGAACAGAACAGCCACTTGGGTAAAGTATATAGAAAATAGTATTTTCTGGGTTTTGTCTAATACTCCACCACCCTACTAAACATGTCTGTTAATCACTTAGACAAATGAAGTTTAAAACAAAATGCATTGCAACTTGGCAAGCTGTTTAAGTGCTAGGTATAAGCTCTAATAATTTACGCATTTTACTTCCAGGACCATTCAAAGGTTTTGCAGTTCTATCTCAACTAACCAAAATAAGTTCGACTTGAAGAAAGAAAGGAAGGAACTTCACAATGCTCTGCCAGGAGTCTTTGATGTTCTTGCTAAACATGAAAAGTTTCAAGAAATTCCAACAGCTGACAAGTGGATGAGAAATGTGAGTGTGGGAGCAAACTTATGTTTACTAACGAAGATATTATAGTCACCCATTATATAATAGTAGTGCCCACTGCTCTCAAAACGGTGTAGGAAAACAGTGTGAGGAACCACCATGTCCTAGAACCAAGAATTCGAAGACATGTGACATCTACCAACCCACACTGGGCCCGCGTTGTGAATTAGGGCCCAGCCCTTCTCACCGAGAGGAGGCCTATGTCCCAGCCTGCAGTGGGAACATTATAGGCTTATTATGTACTGCGTGACATGTACCAAAGCTTCTCCTGTCAGAAAACAGTCTGTTCCTGATGTCAAAAAGCAGGTTTAGATCTCGCCCTCTGGCACGAGAATGGATGCTTTATTAAATTTGACGGCAGTGGAATATGATGGACCTAGATAACATCCATCATACTAATATAATGCGAAAGTGTGTCTGTCTGTCTGTATGTTACGTCTTCACGCTTAAACCGCTGAACCGATTTAGATGAAATTCGGTATAGAGATAGTTTGAGTCCCGGGAAAGGACATAGGATAGTTTTTATCCCGATATTCCCACGGGATCGAAACTTATGCGGGTGAAACCGCGGGGCGCAGCTAGTTTAATATATAATTTAGGTGCTAATACCATGCTAATACATAGCATAAATACACACCCCTCTAGCAAATAGGATCTACCAAAAATACCTTGGAAACCTTTGTACAAAGTGATAATTTTTTCAATTATTATAAATTTTCAGTTCACGAAAAATTTGCACTTGACACACCCGCGCAGTTTATGTGGCAACTACTTCGTGACGTAGGAACAATTAGGACAATTATGGTCCCTACGTCACGAAGTATATTTTTGCAACTAAATTAACTATGTGATATGCGTAGGTGGGTATTGTTATCTGACAAGATAGCCAGCAACTACGCCGCCCGCTTGAATGAGCTTTCATTGAGATTGAGGGTACGGTGAGAGAATTATATGTTATGTCTGTTCAGCACTGGCGTTCGTCCTTGCAATAGCAACCTGAATTTGGACAATAGGTTCTGCGCTGTTATTGGTAGGTACTTTTTCATGCTCTCAGCTCATGATTTCATATTTCAGGTTTTAAAAGGTAATATAATCGGCGGTAAGAATATGAGAGGGCTAACAACTATAATGACGTACAAAATGATCGAGAAGCCAGAGAATATCACAGAAGAAACGTTGCGAATGGCGAGAACTTTGGGATGGTGCGCAGAAATTGTAAGACTATTTTTTTACTTGTATTCTGTGTACCATTTTTGAGTAACACAGCTAACACAGATTTTGGGATATACTGGAATTTAAAACAAAATTTGTTCGAAGCAATACTCTATAAAATTGAGCTCTCACTCTCTTGACACAAGTGAGCACCTTTTTTGGGTGTGAAATTATCAAGTAACTTCTCCCGCTCTTCGTGTCAGACTTTTACTAACTAAAACCCACCCGTGTTACTTCAGTTGCCTGTGCCAGGGCAAGGGTAACTCTTTCAAACAACCCGCGACCCTGCCAGGCATCGGCCTTAGCGGACCCCATCAATCAGTGTTGACATCTCTTTAAGGCGCGCGTGGAACACAACGCGCCGTCGACCCGGGCCTGGTCCTTACCGGACGGCGAACTACCCACTGCTCGCCGTCCGCAAGTCCGCGCCTACGGTGGCCGGGAATCGGCTCTCGATTCACGACGCCCAGGGCATCTCCTGCGGCGACTAGGGGCGTGCGGGCGCAAAGATTGCCTCTTCCTCCTTCGCGAGCATTCCTGCTTCGCAGGAGGTGACGGCTTCCCATGCAATCTCGCTCCATACCATGGCCTTGCTCAGGGCCGGACGCGACAGATCGCCGCCGCCGATCGCCGCCGGATCCTCCGGGCGATCCATACTATGGTGACCCGGGCGTTTCCTCCCGCTTTATCTGGAACAGGAACCTCCCGAAGCAGCCGTGTCCGATGAGGACCTGCATCAGGCGGAAGGTGAGGACGCCGTGGCGCCTCTCCAGCCACTCCTCAAAAAGGGGACTTATCGCCGCAGCATGCCCAACAAGTGAGCACCCTTGGGGTGGAAGTACCAAAATCATAAATGTGATAGTTTCCTCATTTCTTTCTATACTTATTGAGATCCTGTAGTAATACTATTAACTAATATAACAGTTACAGGCATACTGCTTAGTGCTCGACGACATAGCCGACGAGTCTATAACACGTCGTGGCATGCCTTGCTGGTACCGACGGGAAGATGTTGGCATCGCAAACGCAGTCAATGATGCTACGCTTATCCACTATTGTCTGCTGCAAATATTAAGAACTAACTTCGAGAAATCACCGAACTATGTGAACATTTATCATAATTTCAATGAGGTATGTTTTACATGCACAGGTTTTCATCGAATAGGCCTTTGATCATACGTGTGGGAGAGAAATTGCAGAGCAATCTAATTCTAATGCATGCTCGTTGATTTTACAGACGCTCTTCTACACATGTCTTGGACAATATTTGGATATTATGACAGGACTGAATAAAAAGAATTATAACTTATTTACTATGGACCACTATAATGCTATTGTCAAGCACAAGTCTGCTTATTACACCTTCAAACTGCCCATAACTCTTGGATTGATGTTGGCTAACCAATTTAACGAAGAAACTCACAAGAACGCGGATGAAATTTCTATGCAATTGGGCAGACTGTTTCAAATGCAGGTGAGCAGGTTGAAATACAAAGAAAACTATGCTTTTTATTTAAACGATAGATATCTATCGAAGTATCCATACGCATCATTCGTATTCATTCAATATTTTTATTATAACAGGACGACTACATCGACTGTTTTGGAGATGAAAATATGACCGGGAAAATGGGCACTGATATTCAGGAAGGAAAATGTTCGTGGTTAGCAGTGAAAGCGCTGCAGCAATGCAAACCCAACCATCGTGCTGTATTCACGGTTTGTTACGGCAGTAAGGAACCGGCACACGTAGAGCGCATCAAGGTGCTTTACTCCCAGCTCAAGATTCCACAGCTTTACAAGGAAGAAGAAAACGAAATCTACAATAAAATTGTTCAGCGAATAAAAACCATAACTTCTACTGCTGAACGCGAGTTATATCTACAAGTTTTAGATGGCCAGTATGGCAGACAACGTTAATTTAAACTTTTAAAATTATAAAATACAGCAGGTAAATGCGTTTTTCTATGAAAAAATATATGGGCTAAAAGTATTAAACAAATAATAATATTTCACAAAGATGTTGTTGTTTTATTAATTTAGTTTTTTTGTCTCAAAAGACTCTTTGCCGTTGTGTTTAATGTCATCTTGCAAGTGCAACCATCATCTATTACTGCTGTCACTGTGACAGCATTCAAGACTTCATGTTGAAGTTGAGGTCCTGTCAGTGTCAAACAAAGTATCGTCAACTTTGGAGGACGTGTGGCTGCAATTGTAATTTTATAAATGTCGTGTGCATTTATTTTCAGTTATATTATACATATAGTATATTAAACAAACCATAAGAACGAATGTTATAACACAAACAGTCTGTAATAAAGTGGACGTATAAAAATCTCCCGATATTGTGTATTAAAGTACCTATATTCGTCCGGAATTCGGTCAGAGAAAGTGGGCACGTACCTTGCTACTATTTAATTAAAGATGAATAACATAAAATTCCTTCATCTTTTAAGAAGAACACGAACACTATGCGGCAGCTATGTTAAACATCCGGGGTAAGTTGACCACATGTGACAATTTAATGTTAAAGTTTAGTATTCCTATTAGAATTTCATGTAAACAAACTATTTTTTTGGAGATGTCCATCATTTGACTAATAAGGCGTTCGATAAAAATATTAGAACTGACTGCCACGAACATTTGAAAGCCATAGCCGTATGGCACCAATGACACATCAAAAATAACATTTCTACGCTTGTCTATCAACTCTCTAGTAATTATCACTCAAGTAGTTAGAGTTAACGGAATTCGGTTATTGATAACTGAGCTACGTTAACTTAACATTAATATTGGGCTATGTAATTAGTGGTTCTTAATCATCACACTAATATTATAAAGGCGAAATTTTGTGAGCGTTTTTGTATATTTATAACTCTTTCACGCAAAAACAACTGAACGGATTTGAATGAGGCCCACAGATAGTTTATAAGCAGGATTAACACATGGGATACTTTTTACCCTGACATTGCACTGCATAAGTTTCGATCCCCCAATTACCTTGTGAAGACTAGGAATCTGCTGGATGTGAGATGCAATTGAAGTGGCAATGTTTGGAGGAGGCCTATGTCCAGCAGTGGATGTCTTTGAACTAAAAATTGATGATGATGAACTATTTGTGGCAAACACGCAATTTGAAATGCCTGCCAAATCGATCTATATAAATAATACAAACTCAAGTTAGTTACACCATTTACAACTCCAGAACGGCTGCACCGATTTTTATGATCTTTGATTTGTTTAATTTATCTCCGCCCCGAATAGCAGAATAACTATTAAACCATGGAAAAAATTATGAAGATAGTTTATTTTCTCTTACATTCATTCTTATTGATTCTGAGGCGGCACGAAATTCGCTGGGTCAGCTAATATTAAAATAAAAGTTAAATTGTTTCATTTACTTAAGTTTTAACTATTTAATTTATCATTATGTGCTTACCATACCTTAAAAAAAATCTTGAGTAAAGCATTGAAGTTCTTTTGCATACCTACTCCAATATTAGAAATTCCATAATGATAATTATGACAAATGACCCCAAAATTTAAAAGGTCACTAAGCCTATTTTTGAGTCACTAGGCAGGGTCAGGTTAAAATAGTCATTTTGGCTGACCCACATCTGTGGGTCTTGGTTGAGCAACAACATTAACTTACTCAAATAAATCATAGTCTTTACTACTTTTTTATTTTTTTATGTTTACAGTTTTCTGCAGCAGTCAGTCAAGAGAGCTATGCAAACCAGTGTGTCTATATCTCAAATCATGAAGGAAAAGGAGGTTTTCCATGATGTGCTGCCTGGAATCATAGACAACCTTCAGGCCAATTCTAAGATATCTCAACTGCCGGAGGTGGGAAGCTGGGTCAGAAAGGTAGGTCATAATTACTTTAGATTACTGTATCTGCTTTGGTAAACAATTAAAAACTCAAAGACTACTAAAGAAATTCTTCAAATTGTCAAAACATTTGACGGGCCTTAATTTCCCAAATACCTTTTCCTTTCAAGCTAGTATGCCACAAAATGATTTCCTTGTCAATATACATAGTTTCCTCAATAAAATATTTTTTTTTTTTAATTGGCAATGGTCTCCCCCATATTTTTCCACTTTTCTTTGTGCTGTGCCTTGTCCGGCCAATTGATTCGGAACAAGTCCAAATGGGAAATTGTTACATCAATATACTGTAAACTTTTTTTTCTTGGGGAAACCCTCATGGATACCCTCTGTCTGGGAAGAACGAAGGGTTATGTCGGACTCCTACCGATTAAAACCCCACTGTTCCTTCTAGTACCATGAGTCGGGGGGCCCTGGAGATACTTGTACATACGCCGCTAACGCCGCACCCTCTGACTGGTATCAGCCCGTCATGCCTAGCGGGCCACAATATTTAAATGTAAACCTAAAATTCAAGCCCACAAGTTTGTACATGGAAACCCATACTGTAATTACCTGCTCATTACTTGGCTAAAAATAAAGATAAAATAGTCATCATCTGCCTAGCCTTTTCCCAACTATGTTGGGGTTGGCTTCCAGTCTAACCGGATGCAGCTGAATACCAGTATTTTACATGGAGCGACTGCCTATCTGACCTCCACAACCCAGTTACTGGGTACGATACCCCTTGGTAGGTAAGACTGGTTGTCAGACTTTCGGGCTTCTGAATACCTGTAACGACTGTCAAAGATCCACGAATGATAGCCGGGACCAACGGCTTTACGTGCTTTCCGAGGCACGGAGGGGTCTCGGTATGTAAAGATGGTCACCCATACGTAGACCAACAGCGGCAAGCGTAGCTTAACCTGATCGATCGACCTGTGTGGCTGTTATTATTTAGCCACGGGACCCTTAAATAAAGATAAAATAATGTGCAGCCAAATTGTCCGTGTGATCTAATTTTTAAGTTATTTCATAGAAAAGATAATATAGAGCCTTGACTAAGGTAAAACAAACAATCAATATAAATTATTAAGTTTAGACTTAACAGTAATTTAACATAATTATTTTTAATCCCTTGAGTAACCTTAAAAACTTATCGCAAATTCATCATTTACTTTTACCAGTTTAATTTACAAAATAGGTATTAAGCAGCTTTCAATAAAAATGTTTCAACACACAAATTCTTAAATAAAACAGGTACCTAAGCAAAACAAATTACCTACCACTTCTCAAAAATCTCTACTCCTGGAGGTAATGTTACAACCAAGTACAGTGCGTGCCACGTAAGAAGAGACTTGAGAAACCACGTGGTTTGATATGCGCAGTAGACGATTTAGGTCTCTTTAGCGGTATGAGGTCTGAGGCGGGAAGGGACCGGGCGTCATCGGGGCGGCGGTAAGAGCGCGGGAGGCACGGCACGGCACCGCGCATGCGCGTTAGTCGCCTGCCGCTCTCTTCACCCCGCGCAGGTACCGCTTGACTCCGCAAGTACAGACGAGTGCAACCTGTATTATATTTTCTACTTTGTTTATAGTTGAGTAGTTTTAAACGAGTGCAAGTGAAATATTAATTATGCCTCGAGGTAAAATCTTAAGAAGGCATAGTAGGAAGATGGTTTACGACGTGTACACCTTATAATATGTCAAAAGAAGCAAAGGAAGGTGTACAAAATAGAGAATAGAATGGCAATCTGCTGCGTGACAGGGACAAAATAGCATGCTATGCATATAAACTAGCTATCTCTTTCTATCTTATACGTTCCGTATTATCTATCGCTGTCGTACCTTTAAGTTAGTACTTATAATAACAACGCAACTGAACGCCATTCAGTATGAACATGGCGTATCTTTCTTTATAATATCATTGAATATTATAATTAGTGTCCGACCGAAACAGGTTTTTCAGCCGAAACCGAAACCGAAACCGAACTTTCGGCCTTGCTCTTAGTTTCGGCCGAAACCGAAACCGAAACTTACTTAAACATATTTAAAATTTCTATCGTATACAGAAATCTGGTGTGTTTTTTACACATTTATTTGAATATACAATGTATATTAGACATACAGACAGTTGAATACTTACCTAATCATTTACGAGGTCGGTCCCATAATGAACTGGCCTGATATAGTTCTACGCGACATGTCGCTACATGTTGTGTTGCAATAAATAGTACGTTTATCGTGCACTTAATATAAAAAACACGCATCGACATGAAATGCTTAGTCTTAGTTTAGCAGGCATTAGCATAACGAGAGACGCGTATTTTTTCAAAATGTCGAAAACTGAGTATCGAAGTGTCATAAAGTTTTTGTTTAAAGAAGATTTATACCTTGCCCAAATAAAAGAACGATTGGATGACGTGTATAAAGAGTCTGCCCCCTCCTATAGCACAGTGTAAAATTGGGTAAAAGAGTTTCGCCTCGGGAGAGAAACCGTCGAAGACATTTGCCACGACGGTCGACCAGTGGAAGTGCTTACTCCCGAAACGATTGCTCTTATCGAAGAGGAGGTTCTGAGTGACCGCCGTTTGAAGATTAGAGAAATTGCAGCTAGGCTTGGGCTCTCTAAAAGTACGTCATCGTGCGATCCATGAACATCTTCACATGAAAAAAGTGAGTGCAAGATGGGTACCGAAACTTCTTTCAGCGGTACAGAGACAGGAAAGAGTGCGCTGCGCTTCGGAGTTTTTGGATCTATGTGGCGAAAACTCAAAGACTGTGATCGAGCGGCTAGTGACTGGTGATGAAACTATGATCTTGTATTATGACCCACAAAGCAAGCGCGAATCAATGGGATGGCGTGATAAGGGTGAAAAACCCCCTAGAAAGGCAAAGATGTATAGAGGTATGAGAACAGGGTGTAAAGTTCACTCAACCTCCATAGAAAAGGGAGGATCCTCCGACCAGACGGGTGTTGTGTCTGGCGGGCAACTGCCCGTTGATTCATGTCGGGCCGTTGTATCTATGCTAGTTGCGCGGTAAACTCTGCTTGCGCGATGCAGGATTTGCGTGACGTCAGTATGACGCGTTGCTTGTATGTGGCGTTGTAGATACCGCTACATCACTCCCCCCCGGAGACCGGAGGTCGATAGTGGGCTGAGTCTTGTATCTTGCGATGCTTGCCAGGCCAGCTGAGGTTCCAGTGAGTCGGAACTGGTTGCCGCATAGTTCTCGGTGAGTCGGAACTGTCTGCGAAGATGTCCCCAGTGAGTCGGGGTGGCGCTGCGTTATGCTCCAGTGCGTCGGATGTAGTACAGCGCCGAGTTGAGGCTGGCTGCTGCGTCGACCAGGAGAGGAATTGAGCTCTTCTTGTTGACCGGCCGAAAGTGCAGTGTGCTGTGCCGAGGTTGCTGATGAAGCTGAGGGTGATGACCAGGTATGCGCGGTCGCTGCATGCTGGTGGTCAGGATACCCGTTGAAGCCGTGGGAGCTGGCTGGCTGGGTGACTCGCCGCTAACGCTTGCGGGAGTGATGATGATGACGTCACGCTGAAGTATTTGCACGAAGGCTGCGCTGACGTTCATGTTCGGGATCACCAGTATAGAGGTATGAGGAACAGGGTGTAAAGTTCACTCATACTCTATAGAAAAGGGAGGATCCCCCGACCAGACGGGTGTTGTGTCTGGCGGGCAACTGCCCGTTGATTCATGTCGGGCCGTTGTATCTATGCTAGTTGCGCGGTAAACTCTGCTTGCGCGATGCAGGATTTGCGTGACGTCAGTATGACGCGTTGTTTGTATGTGGCGTTTTAGATACCGCTACAGATGCAACAATCGGCAAAAAAACTGATGTGCACAATCTTTTGGGATTTTCAAGGCATTTTGATGGTGGATTTTAAAGAACGTAACACAGTCGTGAACGGCTAATATTATGCTTCTTTAATATATAAATTACGAGACAAGATAAAGGAAAAACGAAGAGGGAAGCTGTCTAAAGGTGTCCTGTTGCTCCATGACAACGCCCCTGTTCATACTGCTGGTGTTTCGAAGGATGCAGTTCGTCAATGCGGGTTCACAGAAATTGAACATCCACCTCACAGTCCAGACATGGCCCCGTCCGACTATTATTTATTTCCAAATTTAAAGCGGGACTTAAGAGGAAGAAAATTTTCAAGCGATGAAGAGTACAATACTCAATACTCAATACTCAATACTTGCTTGTTACTTGCTTGGGTTGCAGGCGGCTGTCTTCAGTCATTTTGAGGCTAAAAATTGTGATTATTTTTATAAAGGTATAGAGATGTTGATTCACAGATGTCAGAAGTGTGTTAGTAGTATTCATGGTATTCATATTGAAAAATAAAATTGGTTTCGTTTCATTTCCTTCATTAGTTCATAGTTAGGCCAATTCATTTTGGGACCGCCCTCGTATGTGCAAAACACAACCTCAATTCCATGCGATTAACGATGGACGGCGGCGAACTGGGCCGGCGACGCGACGAGCGAGCACGAGCTAGCCGCGAAGTTCGCCGAACGATGGACGATAATTCATGAACACTCTAGTTTCGGCGCGGCCGAAAGTTTCGGCTATTTCCTGGCCGAAACCGAAACTAAGGCCGAAACTAGATAATTTGGCCGAAACTGGCCGAAACCGAAACCGAACTTTCGGTCGGTCACTAATTATAATATTATTCTGTAGAATTTTAATCTAAATGTCATCGAAAAATCCCTGTATAGGTAGCCACACAAATTATGAATAACTATTTCGTACATGACTGTACCTGCGCAAGCTCCCCACTACTGACACTCGTCAAGTCTCTTCTTACGTGGCACGCACTGTAAGTAATTTTCCAAACGTGTTGTTAGAAAAGTAACCCTAATCTATATAAATAAAAATCAATGTTTGTATGTTTGTCCTCTACGCGTTCCGAAACCATTGCTCAGATTATGATGAAACTTTTGTAGGGTGATCTGGGGACGCCCGTGAGGGTTCCTAATTATTAAATCATGGGAAAAACAACAAAAAAAAATCTGAGACGGTACGAAGTTCGCCGGGCCAGCTAGTACCCACATAAAATTCAGTTTGCGCTACAATTTCAAATATTTTATGACTTTCCATAGTTCTAGTCATTCTGAAACCGACCTTATTTTCAAGCACATAAGTAGTTGATACTCGTTCAACTGAAAATAACATCAAATGGAAGAAAAAAGGATTGGTATGGACTTTACCTATTTGCTGTAAATAAATATTGTGTAACGAAGCAGTACCACTCTAAACGCGTTGAAAATCGCGCTATTACCCTACAACCTAGCCGTAAAATACGCCCAGGATAAGACTTAAAGTGACAGCCATTTAAATGTATTTTTTTAATATTTACAGGTCCTAGAACACAATTTGAGCGGCGGCAAACATTCAAGAGGGTTGATCACAATGTTATCATACGAAATGCTTGAGAAACCCGACCATATAACAGACAAGAAACTCAAACTGTCCAGGGTTCTTGGGTGGTGTGTTGAAATGGTAACTATAAAAACAATTTTATATCTGACTAGCCTCTGCCCGCGACTTCGTCCGCGTGAAATTTCTAGTTCCCCCTACCCACCCCGTCGCATTGCATCACTTTCCCACGATTATTTCGTATTCGCTTATCGTTCTTTATTTATTTATTTATTTTATAATTTATGTACACACAGTAAAATACATAGGGATATGACATGATTATAATTTGAGTACAAAGGTACTGCTTATTTCTTAAGAAATTTCTTCCAGCAGACGCGAAAGGAGAAGTAAAAAAAGAAATGTAGACAATAGTGTGTGAGAACAAGAAGAGAAAAATATGAATATTTTTCTTCTTTTTTTTAATATATTCAATTCAATTCCTTTTATTTCAATCAACAATGGGATCATAATTATATTAACATTATGGACATTGAATAAATATTATTAGCAAAATAAATAAAATAAGACAGAACACAACACATACTTTCACTACTTATTACTTAAAAATTAACTTGGCAGTCAACAAATTAAAATTAGAAATAATCATAAATGTAAAAATAACTCATTTAATAATAATCATATATTCAAGATTTTATATGTAGGCTTATTTAATATTCTAGTTTTAGACTTCTTAAATAAATACATAATGCTAAAATATATAAACATATATATACCTATATAAATATACTCACAGTATAGAGGAAAGGTAATGCTCTTTCAATCGACTTTTAAATAGAGAAATATTTTATAAATCACGAATGTTAGGCGGAAGAGAGTTCCACAATCTTACAGCATGGACAGAGAAGGAATAAGAATAGTAGCTTGTTTTATGAGGATGAGATTTAAGGAGGGATCTTAGGTGTGGTCTACATGGTGCGTCGCTAGCCCTAGTTGCGTGAGCGTAAGAAAAACGCTCACGCAAGTAGGAAGATAAGACGGGTTGTGTAAGATGTTGAAGAGGAGACATAAAATCCGAGTATTCCTGCGAAGACGGATTGGGAGCCGCTTGAGTTCCTTGCGAAGGTGAGAAACATGGTCATACTTATGAAGACCGAAAACAAAGCGAATGCACAGGTTTTGCAAGCGCTCAAGCTTGTTTAATAGCTCCTCAGTAATCAGTAGCATCCAGGTAGCAGGCGTCGGCATAATCTTCTTTCTGACTTTTCAAATAAAATCAAATAAAATCTTCAGCTTTATAATTAGTACCTATAGATATTTTTTTATAAACAGTTTTGTTAAACAGTCGTCCCCAAAGTGTGGGACTTAAAATACCACTTTTGGGAATACGGGCGTGATTTTATGTTTGTAGATTAGGAAAAATCGCGGAAAGTTTAAAATAAAAGCAACCTCTTTCCTCAATTATCGTGAGAGTTAGCAGCACATCACGGTAGGAAAACTACAGCTGGCGTTTAAACAAACACTCCATTTATTTATAACCCAATAAAGACAGTAAAACTAGTACTTGTATTGGAATGTGTAAACAGTTTTCCCGCGGTTTGTCCTTACGAATCTTATATCAAGTTGCATTAATCCTAAACTTCTATACGGGGTTTTCTACATTTCGACGGAGAAGTGCCAATACCTCTTAACTGACATTTTCGAGAAATTCACTTTTTTATCGTTTTGACCACTTTTTTTTTCGTGTTATTCACATGTTTCAGTGAAATCTAAGTGTATTTTTAGTTGCAACAGCATTAAATTAAAATGTGGAAGTACCTCCCAACTAAATCAACGCGAAGTGTCTTTTTTTGAACGTTTTTTTTTTCAGTTTGTGTTAATCACTGACTTGGTCAGTTAGGTGTTATTGGCACTTCGCCGTCGATTTGTATACCAGATGTAAATAATTGTATAGAGCCACTGACACAAATTGAGCAACTTCCTTGGATGTAAGTGGAGACCAAGATATTGCAGCATCCTTTTTAGTCGATAAAGGATTTATCAAGATTGTTTACAATTATACTATCATAGATGCAAATCATGAAGACAGTAATATAGACGCTAATATGTTTTGTGCGTGCTCCGCCCTAAAGGCGCCACATTATTACCATATTTCCTTCCTAGTCAGTCACTACTGGCTAAGTTCCATCTCATGTAACTTATCCAACATTTTATTCAAACGTCTCAGGAAATAGCGCATTTCAACAGTCATACTGATATATCATGATTATATTATAAATACTACAGTCGTTATGGGTCGTCAAAAGCCCGAAAGTCTGACAACCATTCTTATCAAGGGGTATTATATATGTGTTACCCAGTGACTGGGTTGTGAAGGTCAGATATTCGGTTTTTACGACTTGGCCAAACACAGAGATTTCTTTACGTAAGTTAAATATAGTTTTATATCATTTAGGTAATTTATGCCGGAAGGTTACATGTATAACGTAACCTTCCGGAATAAATTACCTAAATGATAGTGAAATCACATCAAAATCCATTGCGCAGTTCAGAAAAACGACGCAGTCACACAGACAACCACGAAATGCGACTTCAATTTATAATATGTATAGGTGGTTATGATAACCACGACATTAAAGGCTCTTTTCATACAGGCGCGTCACGCGATAAAATCGCGTGCGACACAAAGGCACCGCAAGTCGCGCAACGAGCGGTACCTTTGTGTAGCGCGCGATTCGCGTCGCGCGTCGCGCCTGTCGTTTAATAGTGACCATTGATCACCATTGTGTGTTTGTGCATAGTATGTACCTACCTAATAGAAAAGGAATCATACACGTCACGATTGTTGCATTTCAACACGACTCGATCTTTAATCAATAATTCACCGCAAAGAATATTTTATTCAGTTGCTAAAAACAATAGTCGTCATAATTCTGCTCTATAAAGACGATTAAACGTCTTTATATGTATGAGGACTATGAAATTATCAAGTACGTTTATAATTTTAAACTAAAAAAAAATCATCACGCCTTTATTCCCCGAAGGTTTAAGCAGACGTATGGTAGGTATATGTCTACGTCCACATTTCGTCAGTTTCGTTTCACCCATATAATAAGGAGCGAGACTATATCCATTAGATTCCTATCCGAATGTTAATGATAAAATGATGTTTATTTCTGTACTAGCGACCCGCCCCGGCTTCGCACGGGTGCAATGCTGATACTAAATACACTACAGAAAAACTGTGAACGTTGTATATAAAAACATAGCGGCCCGCTCCGGCTTTTTTATAGGCACGCTCTTGCCGCACCGGGCGGCCGGCCGGTACCGCCGCAAACGCTACGTCCCGCAATTTTTAAATCTGTAATATCTTCGAAAATGTTCACTTAAATCATACGGTGTAAAGGGCCATATAGATCTATATTAAATGAACAATGTATTCAAGGTATTTAATTGGTTAAGGATTAATGCTGTATTGGTTAAAATCGCTTCGAAAATTAGCCATTATTTGTCGTAAAAAGTAAATGACAAAAAAAAGTTATTGTGGGTTATCCATAAGAGATAGACATATACCATCACGGACTTTTCTGTAGACCTTTTCAATGTGTACAATACTTAGTACATTATTTTGATAAAACTCGTAGGGTTCAGCCTGCGTTTGCAATGTAAGCGGAAAAAATGTAATTATTTACGACATCACATTAGAAACCTCAAAAATAACAGTACTTCTCCACTATTTAATGGATGTTATTATACATATAAACCTTCCTCTTGAATCACTCTATCTATTAAAAAAAACCGCATCAAAATCCGTTGCGTAGTTTCAAAGATTTAAGCATACAAAGGGACATAGGGACAGAGAAAGCGACTTTGTTTTATACTATGTAGTGATAGTGAAGTAGATTTATACAAACACTTACACGACTATATATGTTTTTTTTTACACTTGAGGTCCGTTTTTCCTATCCGACTACACGAGAAGGACGACCGGAACAAACTCAGAACTCACAAGTCCAGTCCAATAAGATTTATTATTACTGCCCACAGCTTCAAGCCTACTTCATAATGGTGGACGATATAATGGACGGTTCGACGACACGTCGCGGCTTGCCTTGCTGGTACCGGATGCCGAACGTCGGGCTCGGCGCCATCAATGACTCTATACTCATCCACTGCGCTATTATGGAAACATTGGAGACCTACTTCGGCAAGACGCAGTATTTTGTTGATGTTATTCGGCTTTTCAATGAGGTGTGTGTCATTCATGCATAACTTATCACTGTCATTGTGTGTTTATTAGCTTTGTGTACTGTTTGATAAGAAAGAATCATTGATTGTCTCTCGGGCACTTTTCGCATGCTGATATATTAATCTTTTGACCGCCATAGTCATGTATAGATGACAAATCAAAATGTGCCCAGCACGCCACGGTTCGACTACATGACAGACTTTGACGCCGAGGGCACGTTTTTGATTTTTTGACGTGTGGCGGTCAAAAGGTTAAGGTTAGCTAATTGTTTGGTGACGATAGATTGAATATTGAGGGCTGGCGGCTCGAATATTTAAGAAGAGCCCATTTAAGGCAAGATGGTCGGTTCTAAACCTGGTAGCTAGCTAGTTGGCACTAAGAAAAACATCTTATGTATCATAGAATGGTTGCGAGGTATAAAAATATAAAAAATCGCGACAAAAAGTATCAGTAGTCATTCCTTCTCTGTGAGGCCAAATTAAATTAGTTAATTTAATTTCACCCAAAAAAAAGGCCTTTGCAGTGGAACAATACTGGCTGATGACTTAATTTTTTTTAACTATCGATATATTCTCATTTCACCGCCACACCACTTAGTAGTGGTGTGGCGGTTGAAATAGTTCAGGTGAGATAGTTCTCACCTCATTAAAATACCTATTTGCATTCAAGTACTTACCCATATTAACCATTTAACCTCAACTTCCAGGCGCTTCTCTACACCTCAATGGGCCAGCACCTAGATTTCACGACTGCACAGCAACTAAAAGACTACAGTCTATTCACAATAGACAGGTACGAGTCTATCGTGAGGTACAAGACCAGCTGCTACACCTTCCAACTGCCTGTCCTGCTAGGATTGAGTCTGGTCAACGATGTGGATGAAAGCATGGACGAACATGTTAATTATATTTGTATGAAGTTGGGACGGCTGTTTCAAATGCAGGTAAGATATCACTCACTCCATCGTAGACTTTGTCTCTGTCATCTCTGACCTAGACTAGAGTCAAGAGCAAACCCATTTCAAAATAAAAAAAAAATTAAAAAATAGCTGATAGTAAAGTCATCATCATCTGCCTAGCCTTCTCCCAGCTATGTTGGGGTCGGCTTCCAGTCTAACCGGATGCAGCTGAATACCAGTATTTCACATGGAGCGACTGCCTATCTGACCTCCACAACCCAGTTACTAGGTAATACAATGCCCCTTGGTAAGACTGGATGTCAGTCATTCGAACTTCCGACTACCCGTAACGACTGTCAAAGATCCTCGAATGACAGCCGGAACCAAAAGCTTAACGTGCTTTCCGAGGCACGGGTCTCGGTATGTAAATATGGTCACCCATTCACAGACCAACCGCGGCAAGCGTAGCTTAACCTGATCGAACGACCTGTGCGTCTGTTATAATTTAGCCACGATCCGTTTCATCATTCCATCTGTTTGTAAAGTACCCACTCTGATTTTATTCCTTTCTGTATAGCTATTCACAACCACTCGATACACTTCCGTACCATATCGAACATCAATGAATGTTATCGTAGGAGTCCTCTAAACGCTGTTCACAAGTCCACAACCCGAAAATTTGTCAGTTTAAATCAAATAGACGACCGCTATTCCGATTCCGATAGCTGTTTGCTGTCGGAGATAAAGCAAATCAGGGTGCTTACTCTTCAATTTAATTCCGATAGATCGACATTGGAATTGTGACGTTTCGTACTCTTGAGTTCGATGCTAGCGCCAATTGCTTTTTAGATTGGGTGTCCATTTTGGAGAACTAAGTGGAATTGGGTTCGGGTTGGTAATTATTGACAATATTGTTTTCAAGAGTACCGAATCACGTGATTGTAAATTTAACATTGGAATCATATTGGCATCTCATTGGAATTAAAATTAGTTTGGAGAGTAAGCCCCCTGGTTACCGAAATGTGTCATTTCGATACAATAGTCTGTCGGATGGTTGTGAATAGCTATGCTGGTCTTAAATAAAAGGCGGCCCACTCTACTTTCGCTGAGTTTAGAAAAGAGACTTAAATATTACATAGATCGTTTCAAAGATATGGTCTGCTAATTACAGTTCAGCGTATTAGCGTAATTGTCGGACAGGTTTTTGTTAACGGTTAACGTTTTGTTAACGTCTTTTGCCAAGTTTTCCCCACAATTTTCTCACGCCCATTATTTGAAGCTAACAAATTTGAAGACCATGTTAAGAAAGAAAAAAGTAATAATTTATTTGGAACACTGACGCATTGGAAATACTAACAATGCAAAAGAACAATAAATAAATCTAACAAAAACGTGAAATAAATAAATATTAAAAAAAGAACATTAAAACTTTTATATTTATCTAAGATCTAAGGTTTTACATAAATTATACGACAGCAACAATTTCAAGAGATTATGTTTTGTTTTTCAGGACGACTACATAGACTGTTACGGCGAAGAATCAGTAACAGGCAAAGCGGGAACAGATATCCAAGAGGGTAAGTGCTCCTGGTTAGCTGTCACCGCTTTACAGCTCTGCAACGAATCACAGAAGGCTCTCTTCACACAATACTACGGCAGTAAGGAACCAGAACACGTCGAAATTATAAAGCGGCTTTATGATGAATTAAGACTTTCAGATGTATACAGGCAGGAAGAAACTGATGTCTATGACGATATTATTCGGAAAGTGCGCGCGTTGCCTTCTGAAACCGCTCCGACGTTCTTCTTCAAACTTGTAGATAGGATTTATAAAAGGAAGCATTAATTGTGACTTTATTGTGATTGGGTGACATTGACATAGAATGTATAATTTTTCGAATATTGAGCGCCTTTGAATATCATTGAAATTCCTACTCACAGATTCAAAGACTGACTGAAAGGCTCAAATTCAAAATAGGAATTTTGAGTCGCTCTCACAAACCGTCCACCCGAATCTCGATCGAAGCTTGATTCCGAAAATGTATCGATAAAGTATACATCGTGTTCCGGACGATATACATAAACTTCGACCAGATGTTCAGACCATGGAAATAAGCATTTTTCATTATGGACACATTAATGAATTCTTATTTTTTATGTTAATTTTCATACAAACTAAATACCTTGACGTAAATCACCCGCTATGCATGCCTGTTTATCCGAATTGGCAACGACGTATTTTCCTTCATAAGATTTGGTGGGCTGAAACTTGTCAAAATAATTTAAGACCCTTTCTCACTGCATAGCTGAATTAAATTTACTAAATGGTACAAATATAACGAAGCCTTTTTAAGTACTACTTCCTTTGTTGGATTTAATTTTTAAAAGCTATAGAAGCGTTTGACAAAGTTTATGGATAATGTGAAGAACACGGTGTATATTGAAAAATAATATTAAGTAAATACAGGATGAAATTGAATAGGTGCACCAAATTAAAACGTCTAAATTCAACGTGTTATAAAGAAAATTTAGAGCATGTTATTAAGGGGCATGGCATACATGACCTAAAGCGCGGTCACCGTCGGACTACATAGAAAAGAAAGAGTAGCGCGATGACACAACGCTGGTAATTTATTGCAAAAACTGAAGCAATTATTTAATTACAAAAAATCTATTGTTTGGACTAAAAAATTAAAACACTAGTGTTTTAGTATGTTGCTTGCAAAATAATCTGACAAAAAAATTCAGAATGATTGTATGTATTGTTAGTATGGTTTTTATTGTAAAAAGAAAGTTTTTAGAGGTATCTTCATGATTTTTTTCTATCGTATCAAATTAGTTGTATTATGTTTTCAACACACTATCTACCTAGCGTATTATATATCCTGAAGAATATCATATATTTTTCTGAATTCGATCATATACTTTTAATGTTTCTAAAACTTGCGTTTTTTGTGTTTAGGTCCTTGTAAGCTTCTTAAAGAAAGGGATGCACGTACGTGCGCGTAGGCAAGCGATTTGGCAACGTCGTCGCGCGCCCTTTTTTTCGTAGGAACGGTCGTTACTAGGCAAGTGACCGCTAGTTCAACGCGTTGCCAACTTGCTCCATGTTGTGAACTCTGCGATAAATGGATTACTTATCAGGCGGGCGCTAAAATGATTTCATTTTCTTATTTGTTTTGATAGATTATTTTTTGTTTTATTGGAACGCCGATTATTCGTGTTTATGTGAATGCAATAACTCAGTCTGCACTATCTGAGACGATTACACGATTTTTTTCAAGAATTTAGATTTGCGAAATGACCATTTGTAATGATCTTGTAACAGTTACTGAACCTCATATTTCGAGTTGTCGCAACTTTTCAATTTCATCCTTTATATTTGTATTAATTACTTTTCCGGGTTTATATTATGACAATAATTAAATGTGTTCTTTAATTTAAACTGATTACCAGTGGCGATTTTGGGCTTTGCCTATCCACTCAAACGTCCGAGTCTGACAGCTGCCAACGCTTAGTACGTCCGCGCGCGCGCGGACTTACGAAGCGGTCGAGCGCCCAATGCCGTCACCGATTTAAAGCCTATTTTCTAACAAACTACAACTATTATGGCAAATTAAAAAATACCTGTATAGAGCTGACATTATAAGGAATCAAAATATGTGAAAACTAAATTATAACTTTTATCTTAAACAGTACAAAAAAAAGTTGAACTTTACAATAGTGGTGAAATTTGAGTAAAATATTTATTAATTACAAGTTTTTACGAAATATTTTGTAATATACTTCTACGCTATTTATTTATTAATAAACTAGATTAAATAAGCTTTATTTTGATATCAATATATTATTACTTATAACAAACAGTGTAGCACAATAAATCAAAACAAACTGCCCATTCCTGTATGAATTTGATATCGCCTATCTCATCGATATTGAATAAAAACGTGTAATCCTAACATTTTTTGCCATATTCCTTTCATTTAAGTCTACACAGATATTAATAATTACCTATTTTTCCAATTACAAGAAGTATTTTACTACAATATATAACATATCATACAAAAACTTAACGAAAAACCGGCACACAACAGCAAAGGTTTTGCTTGTCGATTTTAACTCATTTAAAAACACCCTATCAGACTGTGGATGCTTAGAATTTGTAGATATTCCGAAAGAATGAATCTTCAGGAGTATTTCAATATATAACACCTAATAGAATTGAATAATAAACTCATTTTTACTTACATTTTAAAGTCGGCACTCACAGACACTTTAAAACAATTCAATGCACTTGACATAAAGTTCGTAAACAATTTTTTTTCGATGCTTGCTGTGACCCAACTTTCTGCTTTATCGACCCTTAGACCCGTTATTTAATATAGAGTCATCTAGTGGCACACTCATGAAGCTCTTTGAAACGTTTCACAGATAAAAACTCGTTTAAAGTGTACAAGTCAGTGAGGCTGCCATAGTCGCCCTAACGCTCAACGCCAAAAAATTTTGGGCGACTATAGTCGCCCGGACGTTTGAGTGGCTATGAGGCCTATGAGGGTTTTTCAAAGTATGTATTGCAATATATTGTTTATTATTATTATTATTATGTTAAGTCACAAAATATATTGAGTTACGTACCTGTTGATAGTATTTTTAAGGTTTCGTACACGTCAAGCGTCCGTCGAAAGATAAGACACAGCGGTTAATTTGACAGAAAAATACATTCGGTATTACGCGATTTTTACTACCTTAGACCTGGTGAACCGTTGATTTTGCTAAAAACTTCCCATGTGGAATATTTTCCACGATATTATCAAAGCGGACAAAGACACGCGGCGAAATTTATTTATTCTCGACTTTATTTCAACGTATACAAAGTTGATATTGGTTTGCACGTGACAAATTCGCTGCACTACGCCTCACCAGGTCTTCGCCGACCCTTAGTTGCTAGTTCATATTTAGTCATCCAGTCTACCACTTTTACATAGTTTATTGAAGTTATTTTAAGTTGGGTGATTGTGAATTAGTTTTTTTTTAATACATATTTACTGAAATAATAACTAAGTAGTTAATGTTACCGTTTCTTTTGTACTTGTCTTACGACCATTTCATACAGTTAGGCCACGTTAGCACGGACGTAAATATATCGCGATGGGATTTTATCACGCACTGGATTTTCAACTCTCGGTGTTAAGCAGTGCGTTGAAAATACAGTGCGCAAAAAAAAATCGCCGCGAGAACAACACGTCTTGCGAACCTGGGATTATATCGACACGAGCGCCTCCGTCGTCGATCTAAGTAACAATGGTTAGATGGCAAAACTAGGTAAAATAATATATTATGTAGGTAATTAATGTCTTCTTACCATGTTTTATGAATGTACGTATGAACTTGTGTAAAAGAATACCCACAGAGCTCAAAAATGTATTTTTAAATATTATGTATCGGATAGTCGAAGTCTACATGTCATTTATATTTAAGTTATTTTTTTTAAGTATAATTATGTGCCAACTCAAATACACTAACCCGAGGGCTAAGAAACCAACGCTCGTAGCGTTCTCGTCGGCTTCATGCGACAAAAACAAAATGAGTTTGAAATAGAAACTTAATTTACACAAGACTAAAGTTGATATATTTTTAGGGGGAATTATCGTGTATTCAAATAACTTTGAGAAACGCTCTAAGCGGTATTTTTATGGCCCAGACATTAGGGTTCGTACTTCGTAGGCAGATCGTGTCAATTGCGATAAAAACTGCCACTTGCTCACTTCAGATGTCACCACTGTCGAGTGTTCCATGAATCAGCTTACTGTTGCTATCCATACATTTTTTGTAAACAAGCTACTTCTGTTATTAATAAAGCCTAGAACCAGAAACGTAATAATGGCGGTTAAGGTACACTCAACTTTGCTGCCATCCCAAGAGTGACCTATCAGTTTTTAGCTCCAGTATATTGCACTCGCGTAATTTTATGTCACGCAAGTGGTAAGTGATGTGTATATTGAATTTAAAATAAATAAATTACAGGTAGTAATCTCGCCCGCAGGTTTTTAATGCGTACTCAGAGCTTAGAGCTCACCTGGCTGTTTTTACGAATAAAACCAGCAAAAAAGTGTATACAATGTAAATGGGCCATTTACCCATGGTGCTTTAATCTAACAACTATTATAAGACTAATAGAAGATGTATAGACACATTTATTTTGAATATAGGTATCCAAAATAAATGTGTCTAAATGACAGGCTTTTTCTTTATTTGTTCTGTGTCATTGAATTGGGCACACTCTTTGTATTGTAAATAATGTACCTCGAATAATATACTTGGCGCCCTTTTATTATGTGTTGTATAATTTTAAAGAAATTATAATAAAACCTTTGTGTAAACAGGTTTAAAAGGCTATGTTGCAGCCTTGAAGGTCTTAGAAAAATAGTGTAAAATATTCGGAGATTCGGTACCTAATTTTCGCAGTAAAACAATTTCAATATCATCCAAAAGCCAAAAATAAAACTAAAATAATTCTCGTTTAAAATATTTTATGCAAATTTTATACGTTATAAATATATAGGTATCATTTAATATACAGTAAAACCCGTTTAAGATCGAGCAGTGGTGGCCAAGTGGTAACGGCCGTGACTTACGAGTCGTAGGTTCGAACCCAGACAGGCGCTTTACTTTGTGTAAATTATTTCATCACTACTGCTCTCAAAACGGTGAAGGAAAACATCGTGAGGAAACCGGCATGTCCTAGAACCAAAAATTCGAAGACATGTGACATCTACCAACCCGCACTGGGCCCGCGTAGTGGTTTACGGCCCACTCCCTCTCACCGAGAGGAGGCCTGCGTCCCAACAGTGGGAACATTATAGGCTGATTATGACTATCAGCATAGTATATTGTACAGACGCCAGCATATCAAGCTACTACAATCTGTCAAATTTCTTTAATAGATTTTCAACTTTATCTCTAAAGCATAAGGTTCAAAGTTGATTGGGAAAATTTGACAGTGTCGGGTAGCTTGATGTGCTGGCGTCTGTACTATCAGTAGCAAGCAATGGGTTTCATTTTGACAGTTCAACAACATTCATTGCGTTATTTGTTTTAGCAATAATTATCCTTCAAAATGATTCAGATTGTGATTGTGTATACGCAATTAGGGTGCTGGACAGTCAGTCCTCTTTACTTGCTTTGCCACCATGGCAAGTTTCTCACTTGAAGACAGAAGAACCAGATTCTTCTGTCTCATCAATTTAATAAAAAATAAACCGAATTCGTCTGCGTTAAAAATGTAATGCGGTTCATAATTTTGCAACAATGCAGGAAGTGTTGCCATCCTTGTATCATCATCTTGTTCTGATGACATAATAAACGAAATAACGAATCGTATTAAGGGTGATAAAATGTATGAAAACATGCCTCATGTTAGAGACTGACATAAAATGGCGTATTATGCGGGAAACGGTATTATGTTAATGTTATAAAATGTTATTTATGTTGAGAGTGGCAGCTTTTGTGTTATAACTTTTTTAACAGTTTTTTTTTTGATGTAGTTAGAAATTACGGTTGTATTACATAAGGATTTTTTATCAGTAGTATATAGTTGAGAGCCTTTGTTTCCTTCCAACTGTTGGATTGTATTGTAAAAATTGCGGTTAGTCATAAATCTTTATAACTATGAGCCACGAAGTTATTTACAGATAAATAAGTACATTTATTTGCAGTAGGTATATATATGGGAATTATATAAATAAATGATTTTAATATTTAAACTGTTTTCTTTTTATTTCATTTTTTAAGTAATTTATATTGTCGCAGTTCGTTTGATCAAACTCAAAGCATTTATTTCAATTATACCATTTACAGGCAATTTTGTGTTGTCAAGGAGTCAGTCAGAAAATAGTAATTTATTTTGTCGCAATTTGTTTTATACTCATGTTATGTATCTTCTAATTACACTGGGCCGCAAAGAAAGCGGGTCGGTAAAAAAAAACCTCAATAACTTCAAAATATTGGAACTAGATTTATGAAATAAGCTATGCTAAGCTAATAATTTACGATATAAAGACTGTATTATAGACAATTTTATAGTGCCTAAATCAATGTCATAAAAGTTTAAGATTATGAAGTTTATTTTGAATAAAAGTAAGTTAAGTGAAAATGACCATTTTAGCTAGATTTCGAAAAATGTGCGACGGTATCAAATATGCAGTTTTTACGCATTTTAGTATTTTGACTTGCCACCAGGAGCTGTTATACGGTTTGGCATGCTTTCCTCAAGATTTCTTTTCCTTTTCACCCATGTACAGACACCAGCACATCAAGCTACCCGAAACTGTAAAATTTTCCCAGTCAACTTTGAACCTTATGCTTTACGATAATGTTGAAAATCTATTAAAGAAATTTGACAGATTGGTAGCTTGGTATGCTGGCGTCTGTGCAATTAGGTGCATAGATTAAAACTTGACCTACCTTACAAAATATAAACTCAAACAAACTAACTCCACTACATACAACTGAGGTTTTTAGTATGCTTATAGGTATTTAAAGTAAAACAAGCACAAATGTTGACATTTGTGAATGTAGGTACTATGTTTAATGTGCGAAAAAAGCAATAGAATTTAGATAGGTTTATTCAAAGCGACATAAGGAAAATGATTTCATTTTATTTTTCCTGTTTAGAGCAAGTCGAAACAGGAAACTAAAAACCTATTTAACAATGTGGTAATAGATTCCTTGAAATGCTTTTAGTAGTTCTTCACACTGTCCACAAGAGTGAGGGGGACAGACTTAATAACTATAGGTCTATTTTTGTAATTGCCTCTGTTGTTCAAGATCCTAGGGAAGATCATAAAAAAGCGCACAATGAAATACATTAATACTAATAACATAATTGCAGGCGATAATTTGTTTTCCGTCAGGCGTCCCGCGTCTTGACTGAAGATGCTGTTGCTACATTTTCCGATGCTGTGTCATCTAAAAAAAAACATTGCAAAACAATCTATTGTCAAATGCCTTAAAGACTTGACTTGTGTACAATAGACTTGTTCCTACTTTATTTGTAGTTCAGAAAAGTCTTACACATGTGACACTGTCTCTGTCCCAATACTTCAAAAAAAACTGCATGATATTAGAATACGTAGGCTTATTCAATATTTTTTTAGTAATATCTTGTAAATCAGATCTTTACGAAATTTAAATTGGGACCATTTCGGAATAAACCTCTTTCGAACAAAATAAAATTTTGCAAATCGTCTATATATGAGGGAGTTAAGTATGCCCGAACATACATATATATATATATATATATATATATATATATATATATATGTGTATATATAAACATCCGAATTGAGAACCTCCTCCTTTATGCAGTCGGTTAAAAAAATGATTTATGTTGAACCTAATCGATTTTTAATCATAATTGGTTTAACAAAACTAGATACTATTAGGTATCTAATTATCTGTTCAGGGATCTGAGGGGCAATTCCGGAACGTTCGCATTGTAACCTGTCTCAATCTGTCAAAAATACCTTTAATTTCCCTAAAATTTTGACAAATGTTTGACATTAATTGTCGCTGAAATGAGATTGCGACTAGATTTTGAACGATACGATGAGATTGACGACAATATTGGTCGAACGATAGAGATTGATGACAATATTGGTCGGAATAAGCGGTCGGGGTCCGACGGCCCCGACCGCGTAGGTAACTAACCGGGGTGCCCTAACTTAGTTACTGCGACCAACTTTGAAAAAGGCCCGTAAAGTTAAAAAAGTTATTTTTTTAAATACCCACATTGTTAGAAGCACAAAAAGTAATTATAATATTATAAAAAGGTCACTAAGTTTTTAGAGGCTCAATTAAATGTTTTTCTAATAAATCATCGTCGAAACCAGTCCAGACCATAATAACCAGGTTATATTTATAGGTACATAATGTTACCGTGCCATAACAGTGATTATTATTATGTACAGTCTGATAACAAAGCAAAACACCCACAAGTCACTTGGTAATTATAAAAAACACCCAGTCGTTACAGTATGTAGTGGTTTTCCGAAATACCAGCGAGCAAAGCCAAAGCATGTTTCTGCCTTATAAATAGGTTTAAATATATTAAGTATGTTATTTCTCATAAGAACTTAAATAACACAGTTCACTTAAAATGAGATACAAAGGGCTTACATCTAAATAATAATTTGCCTCTGGGGCGTTGGCGACGTTACGGGGCCTACCCTGTACAGTGCGTGCCACGTAAGAAGAGACTTGACACACCACGTACGTGGTCTGACATGCGCAGAACACGATTTTAGGTATCTACTCATCACGGTTGTTTGTTCTTTCCATTCCTGTCTCTAATACTTCTTGCGAACGCATATTCTATTTATAATATTTCTTTAGTAAAAGCAGAGTTACAAATACTAACAAACTTCGATTTGTCATGTAAAAACTTTTATGATTTTGTGGTAAAAAACCGTCAAATAATTTAGATGCTGCTTGAAAGCAAAATAAATATAAATTTATAAATAATTAAGATTTTCTTTCAACTGCCCTCGATTTTTTAAATTCTCCCGGGTTGGTCCTTTCGAGAGTTGGCTACCCTAGGTATGAGGTCTGAGTGCGGGACGGGACCGGACGTCATAGGGGAGGCGGGGTCAAGTCTCTTTTTACGTGGCACGCACTGTAACGTCACGTGAATCTACCTCCCTATACATACCTACATGTTTCTTAAGTTTTGCCTTAAATATGTTTATACTATCACATATCTTCTTTAAATCTACCGTTAAATCATTAAACAGTTGTGCCCCTCGACCAATAATGTTTTTTGCCGTAATTAGTCTGTGCGCGTGCAATCATTAGTTGAAAATTATTTTTACTTGTGTTATATGTTATTGCTTTTTATTTAGTTGTATATGTTTGTACGGAATTCGTGGTTATTTTTTTTTATAAGAATGCAGGTGGAATATGACGTAAGGTTGTGTGAGATTTAGTAGCTTAGTTTATTGGTACAATTTTTTCGTGAAATAATACTTTGATAATTTTGTTTTGTAATTTTTGTAGTGAGTTTAGATTAGATTTAGCGGCTGATTCTCACACTTCGATTAGGTATTCAAGGTTTAATTTTACAAGAGAGTTTTAGAGAAATAGACATAGGTAGGGTGAGTGGGGGGAAGATAGAAAACGGGGTAACACAAAAAGTTGTCCATAACGTCAGACTTAATGCAGTTTTTGCAGTGATGGCAACATTGTTAAGATCGCCATTTTGTTACGTCGCACATCTCAATCAGCGTTTACCGCTTTGAGTAAATGGTTGTGTGAAAAATGCAAATTTCTGCGCAGTGACTTTTACGCAAATTAATCGAGTGTTTTAATCTTACCCCGTGTCCTGTAACTTTACTTACGAGGTGGGTACGAATGTTTTATTGGAATATCTACTCATTATTTTTAATTCTTAGTTGTGTTATTACATCCAAATATGGCTATTTTTCGTATTTTAGGATTTATTTCAATTTTCCATCTTTACCCACCAATATTTGACGGGGTAAGAAGAACATTTAAAAGTTTCGACCTTACCCCGTTTTCAAAAGTCATACTAATAGTCAGATGTTCTCAAACTGTTCATGATAAGATAAGTATACAAAATAAAATAATCAGTACCTACCCTTTTATGATTTTATGATGTTCTTATAGAATATCGTTTATGCAAAGTTTGAATGAATTAATTTTGTGTATAATTGATTAGTGATTACAAATATTATTATTATAAATACCAACTTAGGACTACCGAATGACTATTCAATAATTGCATTTTGTCAATTCAGAATCACCATGCCACGTAACTACGTCCGGACATCTCTACGCGCAACTTCCTACACCCATGACGATATTGCTAACGCCATAGAGAAAGTAAAACGGAAGGAATCTTTATAATATAATACGTCATAGTGTGAAAGAACAAGACATCCCGAAAAATCCGTGCCGAAGTCGAGATTATTATGTTAAGAATTAAGGTACAACTTCGTAGCCAACTGCAAGCAGCAGCAGCAGGCGACGTGTCGCCACGACACTACTGGTTTCTATGTGTTTCTATGAAATACCTTCCGTAGCTAGCGACACGTTGTTTTCATAGAAATACATAGACCCCAGTAGTGTCGCAGCGACACGTCGTATGCTGCTGCTGTCTGCAGTCGACTACGAACTCGTACCTTTAGATGTAATAAAGATTAAAATTGAATCTTTAAAGATATTGATCCTAAATATGGCAAATTAATGTAAGATAAGCGATTTGTTATTGCTTTTTTGCCTTTGAAGAGTCTTTTTATGTTTTTGTTATGGGCATGAAGCCATACATTTTTTATTTTTCTAAGATGTTGCTTGGATAACTATTTAATTTTGAAATATTTTATCTTTATGTCACTTTTATTTGTTACGTATTGCGCTGCATTTGTAGACTCAGATGAAAGAAAAATGCAAACTCTCTGTTTTGTAATATCTCGGTAAGTATTAGGATAAAGTAAAATTAAAGGATATATTTGATTGATAGCAATGTTTTATTTTCAGTATAACCTTAAGCAATTAAAGTGGAAAGTTTGAGAACCTCTTTGTCAATCTTCCCCCGGTGGGGTAAGATTGAAATATATAAAAATATAAAAACGTTATATCTTTCTAAACTAAAGGAATTTTGACACTTCAGTCAGTTCTCAGTTTTTAGGGCACTTCAAACTATAGACTAGTGACCACCAACAGCGTCTGACAATCATTTAAACGATTTTATAAACTATTTCGATCTTTCCCCATCACCCTTTCATCTTTCCCCTGGTTCATTTTCGTGATAAAAACATTTAATTTAATTTTTTTTATGCTTTGGAGCAGATTTAACAGGATGTTATCAATATGATAGAAAAATATAGTCTTTGCTCTTTACTCAAACAAATAATTTTTTAGCATAAGCTCATATGTACTGTTCTACAAGACTTCAAATACAACACTGCTCATCTCATCAAAAAACCGTTCGATCTTGCCCCCACTCACCCTACATACTTTTTCGGGATACATTTTGTAACTTTTCGTAACGCTCCTAATAGTGACATTAATTTTGTTTTGAGGTGATCGATGTGCAGTTTCCAAGTAAGTTTGTCATCTACCCAGTACCCATAGTCCGAGATATTTTTCGTGACTAGACCGTTTGACTATTTCTCCCTTGCTCATAAGAGGTAAAAACTCCGGTAACGGCTTCTTTTTAGCGGACAAAATTATAAATGATGTTTTTGACGTGCTAATATAGGCAATAAGTTATATTTTAACCATTCATTGAATAGGTCAAGATCCTTTTGGGTATCAGTTATAATAATGTTTTTATCGAAGTAAATGACTGTGAGAAGCTTCCAGTACTTAGCTATATATTTCAGAATATTTTTTTTGTATCCTCATTTCCTATAAGTGACTTGAGCTGAGAAGTCAGAGCAATGGCTACATTATTTCGTCATAATACATTGTTTTACAATCAGTTCAGACATATGTATAAGAGTTCAGGTGGATCTAGTGCACCAACTTTTAACATGAACACAGAAAGGAAAGCTTTTCTTGAGGTTTTGCCTGAAGTCATTAACTCCGTAGTGACCAGTCCTAAGTTATCTGAATTGCCTGAAGTTGGAAGTTGGATGAAAAAGGTTACTAAAGTATCCATATTTTTTTAAATGTGTGGCGCAATTAAGTATCAATTTTGTTTTTCCTGTCACTCCAGGATTCAAGATCACATAGGAACGGTGCGACTCGTGCTATGTAGACGCTAATGCGGTCATGCACCGTTTCCTGTGTGTTCAACCCAAGGGTGGATCCTGGGGGGGAGGGTCATGACCCACCCCCCCTACTGGGCTGGGTCTAGCTCGAACACTGAAATTTTTTGAATTCTCATTTATACAAGACTTATTATACGTATACATTTAATAAAATAAAAACCTACTTCGTATGATGGCAAACAGATACGCGAGGTCATACGCGCGATATGGCGTGATGTGACGCTAATGTGCTGTTATTATAATTATATGATGCAGCAGTTTGTCCATTGTGAAAAAATATTATTCTCAAGCTTCCTTTGATTTTGCCGCTATAAATGATACGACAAAAAAGGGAACAGGCGGACACAGTTTACCGACAGCTAAAGGCAAAAGAAGTAGCTAAGCTACTAAACATATAAATTAAATGCCCTATATGTTAAGACAAACCGCCTCGGACCCCCGTCATAGAGAACCCCTATCTGGGGGCCTCTAATCTTATGTACCGTAAAACGGGGTGAATAGGGATACAGGGGTGAATCTGGACGAAACTTTAAAATGGATTTTAACGTTGATGTATTATAGTTTGTTGCCAAGACAGACACTTAATCGTTGATTATAATATAGTCAACACATTAAGAGTCCTTTTTGGCAAAAAAACTATATTATTTCAATGTTAAAATCCATTATAAAGTTTCATCCCGATTCACCCCTGTATCCCTATTCACCCCGATTTACTGTAGTTACTTTTTAATCAAATCCCAAACACGGTTAAGATATTTTCAGTAAGAAGCAGTTTGGAGTTGAAGGCCCGTACGTATGCTAAATATAATACATTTGCTTCTAAAGTTTTCGATGCATCTATATCCTCAAACTTACTGCATAAGTCGACAAAGCAACTCCTGTTTCCGTGAGAATGTTAAATTTTTGTACCCTATCTCGGAATTCGCGGTTAGGTTTCAACCGCGAATTCCAAGACGGGGTGCAAAAAGTTTACTAAGCACGCCTCGCTCGCTCTTGGATCCTACATTCTATAGCATTATATTGAGGAGGTGAAAATGCACTCCCTTGAAAAAAATTATCCTGCCGGGTGCAATGTTCATTCATACATTAATACCTACATAAGCTAAGAACATCGAGGGGGGGGGGGGGGGGGGCTTCATTTTATTTTGTCGCCCCGGCCGGCTTCATCCTCCATTGATTGGTGTTCATTACTGACTCCACTCCGAT
Source organism: Luperina nickerlii (assembly GCA_963855955.1). Taxonomy (NCBI): domain Eukaryota; kingdom Metazoa; phylum Arthropoda; class Insecta; order Lepidoptera; family Noctuidae; genus Luperina; species Luperina nickerlii. Next base: position 9,008,978 of record OY979679.1, on the reverse strand, counting down.
TGGAGCCTGTCCTGACTAGACCTCAACTATGTGACCCCCCCCCTTCCCAACTCAAAGGCTGGATGCGCTCTTGGCTCCAAACGCATGTCCTGTAGGAAAATATTTCACCGTAAAACTGCCAGCAGCTTTCTTGGTTTAGATGTTCTTATAATACCTTTTGTTACAGCTATTAGAATACACGTTGGGTGGAGGTAAACTAGGCAGAGGATTGATGGTTTCCGTCGGATACAGAATGTTTGAAGAACCTGAAAACTTCTCAGAAGAAACGCAGCATTGTGCTCGCATTCTAGGCTGGTGTACAGAAATGGTAAACCATTATTTATAAATGCTGTGGCTTTTTTATATTCTGCACTTACCTGTTTGGGAACACCTACATTAAAAATAGATTTTGTTGTCCTTGCTAAGCTACACGGTTACTGATAAATGCGTGCACTGACTGGAAAGGTCCTGTCAGATATGTGTGGTATGGTTAGATTTAATCTTATTTTAACAGTTACAGCTAAAATTTCTGATATTGGACGATATAGCAGATAGGGGAACCATTAGACGTGGCAAGCCGTGCTGGCACCTACAACCAAATGTTGGTCTCACCGGTATCAAGGACGCTTTACTTCTGTACCAATCCATGTTGGATGTACTGGATATTTACTTTGGGGGAACGCCTATTTACGGTGACTTGTTAAAATATTTTAATGAGGTAAGTTATCATATATTTAGGTACCTAGTAGATATGTACGGAAATCTTTTCTGTATAGCACACAAACACAGCCCCTTGCCGAGGGAAAGGGGCTTTAAGTCTCCTGCAAACAGGCGCGACGCGCGACGCGAATCGCGCGCGACACAAAGGCACCGCTCGTTGCGCGACTTGCGGTGCCTTTGTGTCGCGTGTCGCGTCGCGCCTGTGTGTACGAGCCTTTAGTGTTTATACACACGAGCGACACGCGTCGAAGGCCGCCGTCAGCGCATCGATGTAAAATGTATGGGGCAGCGAATTTTTTTTTAATAACTGACGAATAATTTCAACGCTAATGACCTGGGTTTGGACATAATAGGATACCTACTGCACTTTTTGTACTGGTAGTATGTCCCCGTACGATCATTTCCGAACTCCATGCCGGCAAAGCCGTGAGCAAAAGCTAAGAAGAAATCATTTGTTTTTTATTTTTGCAGTCTGCATATAGAGCGATTGTGGGTGAACATTTAGATTTATGGTCAACCTACAGCAAAGAAAAGAACAATCTAGATGTATTCAACATGAAACTAATTAATACTATTGCTATAAACAAGTCAGCATACTACAGCTTCCAGTTGGCGATATTTATACCTCTGTTGTTAGTAAATAATGGAAAAAAGAAAGCTACTGAAAAATTACATAATATTTGTATGCAATTCGGGAGACTGATGCAATATCAGGTAAGAATATGACCCTGTATGACTAACCTCACAATAACCGGTACTCTTTTTTTGACCCACTGTACATTAACAATTTCTTGGTAAAGAGTTTAACCGTAAGCAAATCATCATTACCGAGATTTATTCTTAAGAGGCCTGTCAACCTAAAAAAATTGGTGTTCTACAGAAATTCGAACGTAGATAGGTTAGAAGAAATATAACGTTTTGATAAATACTTTGATTTTGTTACAAGGATGATTACATGGATGTCTACGTCAACGATAGCGTGACAGGAAAGACAGGCAGAGATATCCAAGAAGGCAAATGTACCTGGGTGGCAGTGACAGCGCTGCAGAACTGCAACGACGCCCAACGTTCTATCTTCAAAGAATACTACGGTAGTCAAGACTCAGAGCATGTGAAGCGAATCAAGCAGCTTTATGACGAATTACACCTACCTCAATTGTATGAACAGTGTGAACGTACGATTTATGATGATTTAATGCGCCGAATATACGCCTTACCAGCTGAAGGGGATAGGAATTTCCTCTTAGACGTTTTAAACGCCACCTATAAACGGGTTTGTTAATATCGTTTTGTTTTGATTTTTCTTATAATTTCTTTACGCATATACCTATGTAGGTATAAGTCAAAATAATTACTCACTTTTACTGTAACTTTCCAAACGAAGAAATATGTAAAACATCTGTCATCGTTGTGTATAAAATAATAATCAAATATTTTTTTTCTTTTAATAATAAAAAGCTTAAATAGTATTCAAAGAAAACAGCGTGGTAATTGCGTGACATAGATACAATGGCAATACCGCATTTTTTCAAACATATTTTATGGATTAGGAATTTCCTTCAAAATCCTTCGGATTGTGATTGAATAGTACATTACGATATTAGTGCGTTATGATGGTTATAACATGCGAGGCGGAATTTCAGCCCGAGCCGAAGGCGAGGGCGTAATTGAGCCGAGCATGTTATAACCAATACGCACGTATATCGTACGACGTTTTTTAACACATTTGCGAGGAAACAAAAAAAAAACATTTTATATTTTGTTCATTTTTAATTAATGAAACAGTTAGTGAAATTACAATTATTAAAATGATACGTAGTTGTAGTTGGTTTTTTAATTGTTTTTATTATTATTATTACTATTCATAATGTCATTGTTTTGTGTTAGGGTAAATGTTGGAGACGACGAAACTTCTTGAAAGGCGGCAGAAGAGTATTGTAATTCGTCATTAGTTGTAAATTTTTTTTTATTTTAAATAAACTCAATCTGTGAATGCACACTGTTGCTTTCCCGCCATTTTAACAGCGCGCCAGCGCTGCCTACTGACTGGCGCCGCGCGCCGATTAGTTCGAAATTTGAATAGCAACAGCGCGCTGCTCACTAGCTGAAGTCGTGCGGCGGCGATCAGTTCCAAATTTGAAATGGCAAATAATACTGTTATGGAATTTGTATGGACTATAACTTAACTATTTGCTTTGATAACACACGCGTTTGTTATGACCCTCTTTACATATTTAAAACCGGTGGAATTACATCAGCTTTACGAGCAAGGGTGTTAAAAAGTATGTTACGCAATTTGTTTGCAATTGCGTAACATACTTTTAAACTTTTGTTTCCACAAATTGTGTTCACAGAAAATAATTATACACATAATTATATATACCTAACATATTTTGAATACCGTGAATTATAAATAAATGCTTTTTCATTTAAATAATACTATTTTTTTTACACCATTGCTGCTTTCGTAGCCAAACTGCTGTTATCCAAGAAGAATATCGGCAGACGTGAGTTACACAATTTTCCCAATTTATCAGTCTCCTGCAACAACGATGACTTGGTTGCCTACTGCCAACATTTGGAAAACCTCCACAGTGATTTCATAGCTCGATTTCAGGACATTTTCAAATTGGAAATAATAGACTGGGTGGTGGATCCTTTTTCAAATGTCAACACAGCAATATCATCCCAGCTGGAAGAAGAACTTATAGAACTGACAATGAACGAGGAAATAAAAATCAAATAAAAAAATGTCTACCAAGAATTTTAGCTACAATAGCCAATCCCGCAATTGTACCCTGGATTGTGGTCGATCGTTCAACGATTTTTGATAGCATTCCCATCGTCATATTTGTGTGAACGTGGATTTAGTGCTGTGGCAACGTTGCTTATTAAATGAATGTCAGTGGTTTTTAAGATGTGGTAAAGTAAAAAAAAAAATGGGGTGCCATGAAAAATAATTGATTTTCAGGCTGAGGCTACAGTAGGCAGCGATTTGCGAAGCGACTGGAAGAGCGAAACGAGAAAAACATGGTATGGCTACATTACAAGCGAAATAAAAAGCAATTTTCTAATAAATTCGCTTCAATTTCGCTCATTGATGTAGCCGATGCCGTGATTTCAGTAATGTTGTTCCTATCGCATAAAGAAATCAAAGATCGCTAGTAATATTTGATGTACGGTGTAGCGATATACGTGAGCATTCATTTACTTGTTTTAATCGCTCATGTGCCGCAGGTCGCGTCGCGGCCTAATGTAGCCTCAGCCTTAAAGTGGGCGGCAGATGAAATAAGTTTGGGAACCTCTGTGCTGTTTCCTCACGATGTTTTCCTACATCGTTTTGAGAGCATCAGTGTACTCTTATCATTGATTCAGTACCTGATTCTAAACCCCTAGCTTAAAAATTTACCGTCGGTTATTAACGGTTACCGTATCGATGCTACACAAGAATCCTAATGAAAGGACGATGGTACTTAGCTTCCCCAAAATTGAAACTTACTCAACAGACTTGAGGCGTGTCGCATTTAAAAGGTCTTGCCTTACTGACCATTCTTTACTATTGCGGCGACCGTCAAAAGTATGGGGTTTGACTAAGTTTGATTATTCAAAAATAAGTGAAAATCGAATTGGTTTTCACTTAAAGTACTTCCTTCATATTGTATTGTTAGGACAGAAGTGAAATCACAATTAAATAGAAGGATTATTTGATATCGTAAAAAGTAATTACATGAATTATAAAAAGAATTATCAACCATAGCAAAATTACAATCAGAGGAACAAAATCATCACTAAACAAATTAAATAAATTAACAAGATATTACAGATCACACCGAACGGCTGACAGATGACGGATCGAGCTTCTGCACCCAACGCTGTCAAAAACCATAAACCGCCAAACAAAGACCAGAGAGCCTGGCCAGCCGCCTGCTGTAGCCTCCTTGTAGTGACCGCGTCCCACGCGCTCCTGGGCCGGGTGGTAGTATCCAACACGGCCATCCTGATCATGCGTCGTCCTCGACAGCATCAGAAAGGTTCGGCAAGCTTCGCATGGCTGCTCCATGGCTTTCGTCAGCTGGACGGGAAGGCCCAGCGACTGGCTCTGCACCATGATGAGCGGAAGTGGTGTCTTCTGTGAAACCAATATTGAAAACTACCGTCTCTCGGAGAGCAAACACATCTGCCTATTCTATTGCTTGCAGTCAATTCGTCTTATGTGGCCTTTTTCTTTTATTCATCAGACACATAAATTGTCTAGCTAAATAGTCTATGGGATACCAAAACGTCATTTTAGTACCTCATAGAGTTCCACTCATCACACAGGACAACGCAATCATAACTCATGTCATCGACATTCATAAATCATGCAACCCACATGGATCCATGTTCATTCGCTGTCATGTAGGGCGTTTATCGCCAAAAGGATCGTCTCGCAGTCCGTCCTCTACATGACCCATCGTGTAGGGTGATTACCAAATCACCGAAAGGAACGTCTCGCAGTCCGTCCTCTACACGACCAATGGTGTAGGGTGATTACCAAATCACCGAAAGGAACGTCTCGCAGTCCGTCCTCTACACCCTTGGTGAGACCGGTCTGGTACCTCGCAGTTTACCTGACGTAGACGTCTCGCAGTCCGTCTACTGTCTCACCCCAAGATCTGCACAACCCTCTATGGCAATGCAGACCTCTCAAGGCACGCAAGCACAACCCACGCTCAAAGAATGCAGCGCAAGTCTCAGGACACCACTCCCCTTTCCGGAGCACCACGTACTGATCAGCAGCTTGCGTCGTCTTGCCATTGGAGCCGGTCAACAAACGCAGCTCACACCGCCCACTCGGCAGCGCGCGTGTGACCCTGTAAGGCTCTCGCATCCCGAGGTCCACCTTCACAGTTGCCTGCGAAAACTTAATGACGAAAATCAAATCATTCACATTAAAAACTTTTGGTATGGGTCGGTTTTGATTTACATAACCATCCTGTCGTAACTGGTTTTATTTTAGTAGATCAGTTGCGCGGACTCGGCGTAACTCTCTCTGTGCTTCACAATTCGGCTGTACACCTACCAAGTGTACATCCAGCTGTACATCACCGACCAGTGACCTGAGGGGCAATTCTACTAATTTTAACAACGTTCACAGTCTGATCTCAGTCTCAATCTGTCAAAAAATACTTCATATTTCCCTATATTTTGACAAGTTTTTGACATTTCTTTGTCGCTGAGATGAGACTGCGACTAGATTTTGAACGTTTTAAATTACGAGAATTGGCCTTCTGATGTCGGGGGTCATCACGTCAGTGCCCACCAGCAGATTTAACGGCGACACTTGAGTCGTCTTCTGTTTGGTCACGTTGTATAGAATGTTCAGAACGGTGCGGGCGCACCTCTCGACCTGGACCTTGTGAGGGCTCGGCCTAACCTGACCTTGACTTATTGTTCGGCCAAGATATTCAACCTCGGTGGTGAGAGACGGGTCAAAGTTTGATACAAAATAATGGGAACGTCCCGGATTTATGAACTAGATCGCTTCTACTACAGCTTGAGCCACGGACGGCGCCCTTGGGTTCGGTTGCGGAATTTGTTCTCGATCATTTCCAGACGGAATAACATTGTGTCTAGTGTTCGCGATTCTGCAGGGATAGACCGCGACTTCTGGCCAATGTATGACGCAAGCGGTGGCGTCCCGTTTGATCGTACTCTAGAAGGAGTCCCTTCGCGACGACTACGTGACTTATTCCGAGGTTTTCGTGAGCTACCTTGCGACCGATCGCGCCTATATTGCCGTCGGTGCGATCTGCTACGTGGACTATGCATGTTAGGCATGTTCACACGTCAAAACTACTTCAGATTACACAAAAACAACAAACAAAAAGAAAAACTCACACACGTGGGTAACGACAATGTTCCTCTGTTATGAAATTCAAACAGATCAAGTCAAGGGGCCTAAATTGGGGTTGGATTGTTATCCCACTTCTGATGTTAGGACAGAAGTGAAATCACAATTAAATAGAAGGATTATTTGATATCGTAAAAAGTAATTACATGAATTATAAAAAGAATTATCAACCATAGCAAAATTACAATCAGAGGAACAAAATCATCACTAAACAAATTAAATAAATTAACAAGATATTACAGATCACACCGAACGGCTGACAGATGACGGATCGAGCTTCTGCACCCAACGCTGTCAAAAACCATAAACCGCCAAACAAAGACCAGAGAGCCTGGCCAGCCGCCTGCTGTAGCCTCCTTGTAGTGACCGCGTCCCACGCGCTCCTGGGCCGGGTGGTAGTATCCAACAGTATGTTATTTTCCATGACAACATATTCACACTTGTATACCCCGTAGGTGTAGGTACAGATTGTGTACCTACAAACCGGATTCAAAACTTAGTCATCAAGGCTTGAAGACTTAAAAGTTCTTGGCTTATTGATCATTTTTTTACTAAGGCGACGATCATCATAAATATGGGGTTTAAAGAGACAACACTAAAGTGTGGTCATATTTTGTACAAGAAAAAAAATCGAAAATGTTATTTCCATATTATGAAGCATTTTATATAATATATCTCTCGCAGGGAAAGGAGCATATGAGAATACAGGCGGTATCACGTATGTAGCTAACTACCTATATGTATAGAAGTGTACTTACCTCTGCCTACCCTTCTGGGGAACACTGGTGAGATGTTATGTATTCCATCTCTATGTGGGGAATCATTAAATAGCTAACTTGCGAAAAGTCTAAGTATTTTATACAGCCCTGCCCTTCCGTTACATGATTACAGGCGTGATGATATGCATGATAAGGGATGCGTGAAGAAGCCTCCTCGTGTAGCGCAGTTTGTTCCGCTAATTACTCAACTAAACCGAGCGCTCGGCGCATCCTGAACAGTCACACCCAACACCTTATTTGACTGGTCAATTCTTCCCTTGCGATGGTAGGGCTAACGCCCACCTGGTTTGCGACCACCCTCCCACCGGAATCCGGCGTCAAGCAACCTGCTTTGTTTCACCGTGGGAGCTCCAGTGCCTTAGGCATCTTCTGGGCACGCTCGTTCCATCATAGACCTTATCCATTGCTTTCCATCAGGCGTGATCGAGGTCAAGAGAGAGCCCATTCAGCAATAAAAAAAATAAAAAAGATATGTTATGTTTTAAGTTTAATATTATATTAATTATTTGGCTATCATTGTGTTTGATTTCTTACATTATGACGAAAAATACAAATTCAGTACCTACCTATGTGCTACCTATTAAAGAGTGTACATCGCAGAATATAACATAATGTGAATGTTCCACACAATTCAACCGTCCTTCATGGAATATAGGCGTGATGTTTTGTTGTTTTATGTTCCATATTATAATATAAGTCGGAAATTATCATGTTTTATTTCTTTTATTGTGACGAAAAATAAAAAACAAACATCCATATTTTTGTTAGATAAATGAAACTAAATGATGATTTTTTCAGGAAATCCTATATATTTAAGACTTGAAACAACGGTTTGTGATTATGTAGCCCGTAACTAAAAATATGAGCCAAAAATTAAGTCTGTTGGATCAAAAAAAAATTGGGACGGGTCTACAGTACTTTGCTCACATTATGGTGCCCTTTTTGATGGTGTGTAAAAAGAGCACCAATCTATAATATTTTTAAGACCAACACCTTTAATATTAATGGATCCTCCGTTGGCTTTAACCAATGGGCTACTCCAAGTAGAGCGAGACTACGAGTTATATGATTTGAAAAAATACAATAAAATTTTACCTGTGATCTCTCCTAAGCCTTTGATTACCTGCACCATGACACGCTTTTGCGTAAATTACGTTATTGCGGTGTCCACAACGAAGCTCTCAACGTAATAAATTCTTATTTATATAATAGATTCAAATGTGTAGATGTTAATGGTGTGAAATTTTCGGGCCTACCAGTTTAGTTAGGTGTACGGCAAGGCCCAATACTGGGTCCATTCTTGTTCTTAATGTATGATTTACCATTCTATTTAAAGGGCATCTGTGACGTTGTACTATTTGCAAACTCTTATTTTTAAAGTAGACGGGAATAGACAAGATTTTATCGGCGTAAACAGTGCACTCTCAATACTTACGGATTGGTTTACGTCAAATAAACTAATTCTCCATGCCAAGAAAACGAAATGTGTAAACTTCGCCTTACCGAATGTTAGAAAATGTAGGACCCAACATCGTCTTAGATAAAGAGTTACTTGAAACTGTAGGCTCGGCATTTTTTTGGGCATAACAGTAGATGCCAAACTTCAGTGGGGACCACATATATCAAGCCTAGCTGGAAGGCTCAGTTCGGCTGCCTACTCCGTCAGAAAAGTAAGACGCTCACGTTGATATAGGTCGTTGAATCTATTTTAGTTATTTTCACAGCTTTATATCCTACAGTATTCTGCTGTGGGGCAAAGCAGCTGATATACAAAATACATGTTGTCCTCCAAAAACGAATTGTTCGAGGAATTTACCAGCTAGGTGACAGAGTTTCTCCAAGAGAATTTTTAAAATATATGTATTCTCACGGTTGCATCACAATTTCATCTTCGCCAACATCTAATATTAGGAGAAATATACACTAAAAACAGTGCCTATATGCCTAATGGAATTATAGGGACAATCAAAACATACGATATTACGAAACCCGTTTATAGGTGGCGTTTAAAACTTCTATGAGGAAATTCCTATAACGTTCCGCTGGTAAGGCGTGTATTCGGCGCTTTAAATCATCATACATCGTACGTTCACACTGTTCATACAATTGAGGTAGGCGTAATTCGTCATAAAGCTGCTGGATTCGCTTCACATGTTCTGGGTCTTGGCTACCGTAGTATTCTTTAAAGATAGCACGTTGTGCGTCGTTGCAGTTCTGCAGCGCTGTCACTGCCACCCAGGTACATTTGCCTTCTTGGATATCTCTGCCTGTTTTTCCTGTCACGCTATCGTTGACGTAGACGTCCATATAATCATCCTTGTAAGAAAAAAAAAAACAAATCCAAAAGTATTTATGGAACATATTTCTTCTAACCTATCTAATTTCAAAGATGTTTCATTTTTGGCTAGCACTTGTACAATATATCAAAAAACGGGGAAAAATACCCTGAATTCAGGAAAAATATTAATCTGTGAATTTGAGAATAACCTTTTGTGTACAAACAAATTAAAGTTTTTCAATTAGGTATTGCCATTTGATAACGTTATGGCCAATATGGCGGCGTCCTGACAGCAAACATGCGTTCTGAAACCAGAATGGATCTGAAATGAGTGGGAAACCGTAAATACAAAAACATTGAATGTAATTATAAAAAGGTATCACTGTATTATTAATTCATCTATTACACCTATTTCTAATGTATTATAATTATTAATGGACACATGTAAAAAAAAAAACAATATAATATTTTGGTAATAATATCCTAGTTCGATTAATCTACTTGGCCAGTGTACTTCAGAACGATTTATTTTGACATACACTGTCTGTTAATGCTATGGGACCTTGGGGACCCTTGGGGTACCTGACGTGTCTTGACGTCGTCATGACGTCGAAACCCGTATGGGTTAGTGAACCGTATGGGTTGGATAAACAATGTTTTACCGTTAACCAATATGGGTTAATCGACGGTCCAAAAGGCTAACAATGAAGCAAAAACATAAAATATCCCGTTTTAGGTTATAAATGCATTAACGACATTGTCATCTGTCATTGACTCAATATGCCTCCATTTTACTCACAACAAATGTCAAACATTTTCAATTTTAATTTTGTACTAAATTAATACAAATTAATTTCATAAATCATTGCCTATTATATGTTTATAGATATATTTCACCGATTTTCTGAAATGTACACGTCCTAGCCAAAGTTCCATACAAAAATGAAACTGTAGAACACCATTTTTTTTGATTCGTTGGGTTGACAAGCCACCTAAACATAAATCTCTGTGGTGATATTCTGTAAAAATCTCACCGTGATAAGTTGATAACTTAAAGTCTGTTTTTTAATCTCGTAGACTAAATTGACACATGCAAATGTCAAATTTACAAATAATGTTGCCAGCTCTTTTGTGCAGTGTTATACCTACGATACCGGTTTGTTGAATCGTAACTTTTTATCTATAATAGACGAATTTAATTTTCATTCAAAGTGATAAATTCACGTACGTACACACGGCTGCACGACGTGCTACTAACTGCCAGGGAAATCTGACCACGCAACGCTATGCGTAATCCGACCATGTTTCGATGCCTTTACAATAACAACAAAAAAAAATTATAGACGCCATCAGTGTTGTTCCCGTACGCGTTAAAACGGCAATCTTAACCCTTTTCTCTTACGAAACGGCAGAACTTAAAAAATACGGCCGAAGCCCGTAGTTAAAGCCCGAATTAAATGAAATTGCCCGAAAGCACAAAAAAGCCCATGAAAGGTATGTCGTCGACGAGATGGCTGCTGAACGGGGTGTCACTATTTTGCGACTGCCCCCTTACCACTGCGAGCTAAACCCGATTGAGTTGGTCTGGGCTCAAGTAAAGGGGCATGTCGCTAAAAATAATAAAACATTCAAAATGAATGAAGTACGAAGCCTTTTTGAAGAAGGGCTTCGTCAAGTGACCCCGCAGCGGTGGAAAGACTGCGTAGTCCATGTAATTAAAATTGAAGATCAAATGTGTCACCTGGGCCATATAACCGACGACATTACCTACTGATAGGTTTATCATAGAAGTAGGTGGCGATTCTGATGATTCAGAATATTCCTCAGACATGGAGTCATTATCTGAATCAGATTAACGCGAATACCTGTAATTAAGTTATGTAATTAAAAATATATGTTTTACATTATTAATTTTGTATTATTACGTTTTAAATAAGTACCTACACATTATTTCAGGATAAACACATTTTTTCAGGATAACTTATTGTAAAAGAACGATACTTGATTTTATTAACGCTAAGTTTCGGTTGTGCCACATCACTATTTAAGAATTGCAATAAACTGACAACACTCGTAATGTCAGTTTAGTCTACGAGATTAAAAAACAGACTTTAGGTGATGTGAGTTTGTTTTTGCTAGGAATTGACACTATTGACAGTTCACTTCACTTAAGATTTCACGGTGAGATGATTACAGAATCGTAGGTACTGCTGCTTATGATTAAACTCTTTACCATGAAATGTTACATGTACAGACGCCAGCACATCAAGCTACCCGAAACTGTCAAATTTTCCCAATCAACTTTGAACCTTATGCTTTAGCGATAAAGTTGAAAATCTATTAAAGAAATTTGACAGATTGTAGTAGCTTGATGCGCTGGCGTCTGTACATCAACTCAGCCTATCGCAGTCTACTGCTGGACTTACATAGGCTTCATCGGTCCATCTAGCTGGGGGTGTTAGAATCACTCATACGTTCCGTGCATTAGGGGCAAACCTATTGCCTGACAAATAAATTTAAATTTGGTTTTAAATAATAGCTTACCATTTCTGTACACCAGCCTAGAACGCGAGCAGAATGCTGCGTTTCTTCTGAGAAGTTATCAGGTTCTTCAAACATTCTGTATCCAACGGAAACCATCAATCCTCTGCCTAGTTTACCTCCACCCAACGTGTATTCTAATAGCTGTAACAAAAGGTAATAACATCTAAACCAAGATAGCTGCTGGCAGTTTTACGGTGAAATATTTTCCAGCTGGACATGGTCACAATGGTCGAGATCATAGACGAGGTCCAGTCAGGACAGGTTCCAATCGGAGTGGAGTAACGAACACCAATCAGTGGCGGATGAAGCCGGCCGGGGGCCCGGGGCGTCAAAATAAAATGAAGCCCCCCCGGTGCACGATGATGTAGGTATTGATGTATGAACATTTTACAAAAATTTTATAATGACTAAAAAAACAAGTGTAGTGTGCGTAATATTATACTTGCACCCGGCAGGATTATTTTTATCAGGGGGGTGCATTTTCACCTCCTCAAGATATATGCTATAGAATGTAGGATGCAAGAGCGAGTGAGGTGAGCTTAGCAAAATGTTTGCACCCGAGACGGAGTGCAAAAATTTAACATTCTCGCGGAAATAGGAGTTGCTTTGTCGACATATGCAGAAAAGTATGAGAGTCAGAAAAATATAGGATGCAAGAACAAGCGTAGCGAGCTCGAAAATTTTAGCACATCGCCTTATGTACGTAAGGTTTTCTTTTGAACACTCATACTTACATAAACAGGAGTTATTTTGTCGACTTATGCAGAAAGTTTGAGGATAAGGATACATGGAAAATTTTAGCAGCTTAAATGTAGGGCATTAATATTTTGCATACGTACGGGACTTGAACTCCAAACTGCTTCTTATTGAATATTTATTTATTTATCTACTTGCATAAACCATTACAGGATATAACCTAGGTATATAATGCAACTAAATGAAAGAAAATTTAAAAGTCACATTAAACATACACTTTGTAAACAAGCATACTATAAATTAGAAGATTATATCCAAGATAAGAACGCTTGGAAACATGCTGGTCCTGCTCCATAGGACAATCTAGAGTCTAGACAAAATCAAACGGGTTGCTAATTTAATTGTAAATTTATTCTTTTTTTATTTAAATTGATTTACATTCTGTAACTACTTCAACTCACACCATTTTTTTTTATTTAAATGAAAATCCTTTACTTTTACCATGTTTGTAAATATGTGAGCACCATACTCGTATCTATCACATAATTAATTTATATGCCATGGTTTCATTTTTAATTATTTTACCTATTGTGGTATAGTAATTTTATTTTAGGTGCATCGTCTTCACATATTATTATTATATAATTAATGTATGCAAAATATTGTAAAACATTTTAAAAGAGTAACGGTGGAGTTTCTTGCCCATTCTTCTCCATACGGAAACTACCTTTTGGAATGGGCGACTAGAATCATGTACATTTCAACCGCGCGGCCAACTCATAATATTTGACGAAACTTTGCCAGGAATTAGTGCTAATTTGTTACTTTACACACCCCTTTTCGTGAATTTGTTACAAAAAAAACTAAGACGCTATGACAAAGAATAGTTGGCCGCTAGAACCGCCACTTGCCGTAATCATCGCCCGTGATTACACATAAACTATATAATACAGATAGACGAATGATGCATCAAAAGAAAGGTCTTAATTTGTTCAATTTGTTACAAAATTTAAAAACGTCATAACGTAAATAAACAAAAAGTTACGCAATATTTAGTTCTCAGGTTATGAGTAGGTAGGTATCTCACCATAAATATCAAATTAATAGAGGCTAATGTGTATGGACAATTAGTTACTAATTTGTTACAGCTAAAAACAGAAAAAAAATACTGGAAAGTAGGTTCAATAATTTGTTAGAGTCGATTTTAGTTGGCCGCTCGGACGGCAATATGCCTAAAATACAATGGCGTTTATCTCGTTATAAAAAGTAGGTTTAAGCTAAGTTTTAGTACTAATCGCCAGGTAACGTAACATAGTTTGGATAAATATGGCGAACATAACTGCAGCATCCATATTTTAGAATATATTTACAATAAATAGTAGTATGAAACCGTATGAGAGTAGGGTGACCATGATTACATTAGTACCTACGAAAGCATGTTTTTAATTTTGTACTCTGTTCGAACGAATATGCGGTTCGTTTTGCGGCCATATTGATGTCTATTGTTCTTAATTCTTTAAAGTATTTAGGTACGTACTGATAAAATTATCGTTTCTTTGACTTTGCGCAGGTGTTTTATGATGGGAACGATTCCAGAAAAAGGATCTCTTTTGTTTCCAAACTATTGTTAAAAATATTTGTTGCAAAGGGTTTGCAAAGCAATTATTTTTTGTTGTGAATATTGTCATTACTGTGCAGTATTTTGTGGTGTGTGCTCGTACGTATTTAATTCCCGTGATTTTCATACTACAAAGTTATTGAGACAATTATTACTAAATCCAGAAGTATCTAAAAGTGCTTAGCTATGAGTTGTGCACACTTATATGTTGGATTTGTTAATGTAGAACTCACCACCAAAAAGTGTATTGCAGAGGAATCCAAATCAACTGCGGTAAGTTTAATTTTTACAATTTTATGATGACTTGAATAAAGTAATAAACTGTAGTACGTATTATAATACCTTCGGAAATATTACCTAAGTATCTATAAAAAGACATGAAATTCGTCTCTGCCACATTTTAATGTGATTTCACTTCACTTCACATGTGGTCGTCTCGAAGAAGTCTTAAAAATATTCTTAGCTTAATTACTTGAATTAGCTTTTAATTTACCTGTATAATATTATTGTATCGTAAACATACTCCTTTCATTATTTAAAAAGTAATATTTGGCGCCAATTTCAAATCGGAAATCACGGCGTTTAAGTATTCTTTTTTCTACACCAAA
This sequence comes from Luperina nickerlii, assembly GCA_963855955.1. Taxonomy (NCBI): domain Eukaryota; kingdom Metazoa; phylum Arthropoda; class Insecta; order Lepidoptera; family Noctuidae; genus Luperina; species Luperina nickerlii. The sequence goes on along the minus strand of OY979679.1, from coordinate 8,993,863 downwards.
GACAGAGCTCCATTTAAAGGGCTCTTACGTTCCATCCAATCGCAAGCCTGCTTTTATAGTATATGCGTTTCCCGCCAATTATCTATAGTAAAAGAGTGACAATTCAGCCCACGCACGTTTCGTGTTTTCCAACTGTAAATACGTAAAATTGAAATTAGCAAACTTATCAACGCGTGTGTATATATTATAAACTGCTATAGTGATTCCCTAGGGAAGAATTAACTGTTATTTCACTTAACTTGTGAACATTCTGTGAGAAAGTGCACAGCGGCAGCGTGCATCTTGCATCTCGAGACCTAGATCCAGGCAACCTCTAGTGACGAGCGTAATATCCAATGTAAGGTTTTCTATCTTAAGGACAGATTCTTAAGCGCTTTAACTGTTCTCTACAATCCGGTGGCTGCTCGCAAACGAAAAAAATCTCCTTTTGAAAATCTTATTATTTCATAATAATTATGTATTGTCGCTGATAAATGAACGTGGAAATGAAAAAAAAAATGACATCGTTAATATTTATAAAAATCGGAGAAATCTTTTAAAATAACTCGCTACATCTTTGTCTGTCAAATAAGGACGACTTTTCTTAATTATAGAATAATTTATTACGTTTACGTTTCTTGCCCTTAGTATGTAAGTACTTACATAGCAATAATTTGTAGTATGTATATTTTGTGTGTGATGCAGTCAACGGACATTAGACCTTTGTATTCATATTATCAATTATCTTTTAAAATAACTCGCTACATCTTTGTCTGTCAAATAAGGACGACTTTTCTTAATTATAGAATAATTTATTACGTTTACGAAAACATGCTTTCGTAGGTACTAATGTAATCATGGTCACCCTACTCTCATACGGTTTCATACTACTATTTATTGTAAATATATTCTAAAATATGGATGCTGCAGTTATGTTCGTCATATTTATCCAAACTATGTTACGTTACCTGGCGATTAGTACTAAAACTTAGCTTAAACCTACTTTTTATAACGAGATAAACGCCATTGTATTTTAGGCATATTGCCGTCCGAGCGGCCAACTAAAATCGACTCTAACAAATTATTGAACCTACTTTCTAGTATTTTTTTGCTGTTTTTAGCTGTAACAAATTAGTAACTAATTGTCCATACACATTAGCCTCTATTAATTTGATATTTATGGTGAGATACCTACCTACTCATAACCTGAGAACTAAATATTGCGTAACTTTTTGTTTATTTACGTTATGACGTTTTTAAATTTTGTAACAAATTGAACAAATTAAGACCTTTCTTTTGATGCATCATTCGTCTATCTGTATTATATAGTTTATGTGTAATCACGGGCGATGATTACGGCAAGTGGCGGTTCTAGCGGCCAACTATTCTTTGTCATGGCGTCTTAGTTTTTTTTGTAACAAATTCACGAAAAGGGGTTTGTAAAGTAACAAATTAGCACTAATTCCTGGCAAAGTTTCGTCAAATATTATGAGTTGGCCGCGCGGTTGAAATGTACATCTAGAATCAATTCTATTTGTTGTAATTTCTAACGTTCAAAAGTGCCTTTTATGTGCCTATTTGAAATAAAAATGCTTTGACTTTGTCTTTGAAATGCGCTTATCCTAACTTAAATAAAAATAAATATATCTTGACCGTGTTTGGGATTTGATTAAAAAGTGCCTGCTTAAGATTAGAGGCCCCCAGATACATAGGTCTCCTTAATGACGGGGTTCCGAGGCGGCATTTAATTTATTTGTCTAGTTGCTAAGCTACTTCTCTTGCCTCTTCAAAAAGCTGTCGGTAAACTGAGTCCGCCTGTTCCCTTTATTGTCATAGGACACTCGTCGTATCATTTATAGCGGTAAAATCAAATTTGGAAGCTTGCGAACAATATTTATTCATAATGGATGAACTGCATCATATAATTTTAATAACAGCACAATTCGCAGGACCGTCTTAACAATATTGGGCGCCGGGGTGCAAAAATCAGCCTGCACCCCAATTTTTGTTTTATTTTTTTATTTAATACTTACTCTACAATAAAATAAGGTACTTACCTACATTTTCAAACATCAAATTTAATTTTTCTGGCTTTAAAATCAGCAACCTTGATATTGTCTGTTTTGTAATCAACTTTCAATTCGATAGGTATGCTATAGCCAAATTAGTCAAGGTTTACGCATGGTAGGTACGTGTAGGTATAAGGATTGGCTTGCACCCCTAAGACCCTGGCGCCAAACACAAAATTGAGAAAATTGCGGGAGTCGCGGGCCTGCAACCAACTTTCATCCTTGATTTCGCCACTCATTAAAAAAATATGGATAGTTTACTAACCTGTTTCATCCAACTTCCGACTTCAGGCAGTTCAGATAACGTAGGGCTGGTCGCTACGGAGTTAATGACTTCGGGCAGGACCTTAAGAAAAGCTTTCCTTTCCGTATTCATATTAAAAGTTGGTACACTAGATCCGCCTGAACTCCTATGCATATGTCTGAACTGGTTGTAAAACAATGTATTACGACGGAATAACGTAGCCATTGCTCTGACTTGTCAGTTAAAGAGACGTATAAAATATAAGGATAAAAAAAAAATACTGCAATATATAGCTACTGGAAGTTTCTCACGGCAGAAACATGCATTATTAATAAGACGTGGGTATAATCTTCCTAATACCTAGACTACTTAGACTTTGGCTTTGCTCGCTGGGATTTCGGAAAACAATTCCATACTGCATCAATTCGATGTTTGTTTTAATTACCAAGCGAACTGTGGGCATATTTGCTTTGTTATCAGACCGTGTATAATAATAATCACTCATGGTTTGGACTAGTCTCGACGATCATGAATATTAGGCAAACATATATTTATATAATTGAGCCTCTAACTTTTCATATAATATTATAATTACTTTTTGTGCTTCTAACAATGTGGGACTAACCACCCATAACGTACCCACTGCTGGGACACAGGCCTCCTCTCTAATAACCTTATAAAATAATAACAATACTGTCCAGTCATGGGTTTAAAGAAAAATATTGTGGGAGACTGGTGCCGAGGCTGGTTATATTCTCTTTGGTTAAACTGTTTGCTGAATGTCATAGTGGTATGTGCTTGTGGTAGTTTAACATAGAAGGAATGCGGTGACTATTTTGGGATAGATAGTAAATTTTCGGTTGTCATAATCAAGAGTCATAACTTCATAAGCCATCAATTACGTTTTTTCTTACTTTCTCTGTGAGAGGGAGTGGGCTTCAGTGTACCACGCGGGCCCAGTGCGGGTTTGTAGGACTCACACGTCTTAGGTTTTCTTGTTCTAGAACATGCCGGTTTCCTCACGATGTTTTCCTACGTCGTTTTCTACTATTGGGGATGTACTATGAAGTTTCATATTCTTCATTGAGATTTTAGACTCATCCGTTATCATCGTAAATTATAAACCGTCGCGCGTCGGCTGTGTCGATAGAATAATATTTTTGTAACTATACTTATTAACAAATCTTAGATAATAATTAATATGTATTGCCACTTAATCAACTATCTACTTTAGAGTTATGTAGTCTAAGTTCATTTTTGATAGATCGTTTATAAATGTCCAAAAAAATTTAGCGCTTGCAGTGGAATTTGATCTTTGTCGTGTTTGAAAATGAGTTTGTGTTCCCTCAAACTTGTTATTATCTCGATAATCTGTTTGCTGAATTCAAATATAGTCCGTACTTGACTAGTTGAATGCTTATAGAAAGTGGTTTGTACCTGCACAGTAACGAGTAACAAATGATACGACGAACGAACAAACTATGTATATGTGTGCTTATGCGCAAGCTTGCACAAACAGTTGCGCAGACGGATATGAGTCATCTTCGCCTCTTGATTCATGGCTTTTGTAAAGATCTCACCAAAGTTACGCCATTATCACGTACTTTAATAATGATAAACCCCTTTTTTTTAAAGGACTTTGGTTCAAGTCCTGTTAAAAAACCTCTTTACGAAAGATCTTTGCAGTGTTGCCAGTCAAAAAATGCATACACATTATAAGATCTGCCGCTCGTTATCGAAATAAAAATCATTTACAACGCCCATTATATTCAAACTCAAAGCATTTATTTCAGTTAAACCATTTACAGGCACTTTTGAACTGTCAAGAAGTCGGTCAGTCAGAAAAATGAAGCTAGTTGTGCTATTGAGTTATGGCGCGACAAGTAGCGATGTCTGTTGTTCAAGGCATGGTAAGACAAACCAGGCAATCTTACAAATAGTACATCCCCAGTTTACATAAATAGCTTATGAAAGTGCGATCTACGCCTTATATCTAATATATACCTACTTTCAAATACAACCAACGAAATATATTTAGTGCAATTTATCCTATAAATCTTATAGATAGTGCAATTTCATCATCTGCCTAGCCTTTTCCTAACTATGTTGGGGTCGGCTTCCAGTCTAACCGGATGCAGCTGAATACCAGTATTTGACATGGAGCGACTGCCTATCTGACCTCCACAACCCAGTTACTGGGTAATACGATACCCCTTGGTAGGACTGGTTGTCAGACTTTCGGGCCGTTGACGACCCATAACGGCATAAAGTGCTTTCCGACCGTTTTGGTCTGTGAAGATGGTCAACCATCCACAGACCAACCGCGGCAAGCGTAGCTTAACCTGATCGTTCAACCCGCGCGGCTGTTATTACTTAGCCACAAGCCCCTGTGTGTGTCAATCCCTAGCATCAGGTGGAAATGATGGAATCAAAGTTTTCACGATGAGAATTATTACAGAGTAAATCGGCTGCTTACATATAGGTACCTACTGGTTATGTATAGTCTGATGTGTAGCCGTGCTCAAAGGAAACATTCCTTTATTTTTGAATAGAAAGCAAACTGCATTCAAAGATTTTCGAAAATTCTCTTCTCCCACACCCGGGAATCGTATCGGCTAAAATCTGAAAAAATTATACCCTGTACTTTTATTGCATCGATCGTTAGGGTCAATTATAAGGATGAAATCTCTCTAACAAACATGATAAATTAAATGAAAGGAAAACCAGGAAATCTGAAGTTACAAATTCAATGAGTCAAGTTAAAGCTCTTTAACTAACATCCATCTTTTGTAATGCAGACTCCTTTGCGACATACTCGTAGCTTCGTGTATGAGGTAATTTAAATATGGAATGTTAGATTAAAATTTGAAAATTAGATTGTCATAGTTGTTATTCACATTTGAATGTTTTTACAACTCATTTCACATTTTGTCTCACGGTGAAAATGGCTTATCAAGAACAGTTTGATTTAATGGAAGCTTATTTTTTAAATAACAAAAACGTGAATCTAACTCTGCGATGGTATGGAGAGAGATATCAAGACCAGGCACCAACTCGGTTCGTATTGAAAAGAATGATAGAAAATTTAAAGAATACGGGTGGTTTCAAGAAGAGACGACAAACTATTCAGCAAAACTATTTCGATTTTGAACTAGATGTTTCAACATAGGTACTTTGAATCATTTCCGAAGGCTTCAAGTAGAGATGCTGCCGATGAATTAGGAACAACCCACACTCGCGTACTTAAAGTGCTGAAAAAGTATAAGTATAAATGCTATCGTGAAGGTCGGTTGGTGCAAAAATTGCATATTGGGGATCGTGAGAGACGATTACAATTTTGTGAAAACATGCTTCTCCAAGCATGTTTTCACAAAATTGTAATTGACCGAAACCCTAATTTTTTGAGTAACATTGTATGGTCTAACGTAACCAACTTCAGCAATAATGGCATGTACAATCGCCGCAATAACCATTATTGGTCTCGAGTGAATCCTGTTCGTGTTGATGAAACTAACAATCAAGTAAGATTTTCTTTCAACGTTTGGTGCGGAATTATGAGAAATAATGTAGTGTTAGTCCACGTGTACGAAGGACATTTAAACACTGTCAAGTATATTGAAATACTGGATCTCTTAAGAAACGAGTTAAATGGTTTCCCCGAGGAAGAGCGAAACCAAATAATTCTACAGCAAGATGGTGCTCCAGCACATAACAGCAGAATCACTACTGCCTACATTAATAACCATTTTAATACCTAGATTGGTACAAACGGCACTATCAGATGGCCTGCGAGATCGCCAGATCTCACCCCATTAGATTTTTTTTTGTGGGGATATGTAAAAAATCAAATTTACATGAAATCTTATGCGAATGACAACGAGTTGAGAGTTGAAGTTCAGAATACGATTTATAATATTCACCACAACACTTTATTAAAGGTTACTAGAAATGAATTCGTTAAAAGAATAAATTTGTGTATCCAAGAGAATGGAGCCCATTTCGAGCAACTAATTAGTTTACCATTTTTTGTAAATAATTAAATTCATTTAAGATTTCCTGGTTTTCCTTTCATTTAATTTATCATGTTTGTTAGAGAGATTTCATCCTTATAATAATTGACCCTAACGATCGATGCAATAAAAGTACAGGGTATTAATTTTTTCAGATTTTAGCCGGTTCGATTCCCGGGTGTGGGACAAGAGAATTTTCGAAAATCTTTGAATGCAGTTTGCTTTCTATTCAAAAATAAAGGAATGTTTCCTTTGAGTAAAATTTTCTATCTGCAGTATTAAGAGTACTTTCCCTCCAGGTGGCATTACAAAATTCCAGCCTGTATAATATTAGTATACATATTTGTTTATACTATAATATTTCTAAACTAATAATATAAAGAGAAAAGATTTTAATTTTTGTACATATATTTGTTTGTTACACTTTCACGCTAAAACGGATTTGGATGAAATTTGGCACATGGGTAGCACATGACCTGGATTAGGACATAGAATACTTTTATCCCGATATCTCCATGAGATCGAGACTTATGCGTCAAAAGCGCGCGGCGCGGCGCGGCTAGTATTTTATTTTATAAATGTGAAAGTAACTCTGTCTGGTCGTCTGATACCTTTTCACGACTTAGCGGCTGAATGGATTCGGATGAAATTTGGCACAGGTATTATGACTAGAAGGCGCAGAAGGACATTTAAGATACATTCTGTCCTGCCGGTCGATTCTGTAAAAATCTCACCGTGAAAACTTAGGTGATGCGAGTTTGTTTTGCTAGGAATTAACACTATTGACAGCTCACTCCACGCTCACTTCACCTAAGTTTTCACGATGAGATGGTTACAGAATCGCACTGCTGGTAGCAGATACGTTCGTGGGATAATTCCCGACTTCCACCCGGACCAAATGCTAGTAAGAAATCATTTCTAAAATATATTTTTAACAGGCAGCGTACAGAGCAACAATGAGCGAGCATTTTGATTTTTGGTCAACGTAAGTACAGACAGCAAAGAAAAGAATACTAGGTGTATTCAACATGAATCTAAACTATACTATTGCTATACACAAGTCGTCATACAATACCTTCAAGTTGCCAATATTTGTTGCTCTATTGTTAGTAAAGAATGGAAAAAAGAAGGACTACTGAAAAATTAAATAATATATTTGTACTTATGCAAATTGGAAGACAGACAGCATTGTCAGCATTGGCATTGTCAGGTAAGAATGTAAACCTCCCCCTCACAATACTTTAAACTCACTGACCTGTATTATACAAGTAACAAGTGTATGATAGAAGTTAGTGTTTAAACTTCGATGACTTTATGGTAAACAGTTTTTGTTTTTAATTTATTTATTTATGCACAATTTATTACCTCCAAGTATACTGTTGACATTACAATAATCGTAAGCAATTACCGACATTTATTTTAGGTGGCAGTCAACCTAATCAATCACCTTTAATTATTCAATCACAGAAATAATATTTTTATTCTTTCAAGAATGATTATATGGACGTCTACGTTGTCTACGTCAAAGATAGCGTGACTTTCGTTTCTCCGTTCCGCAGCCTCGCTCCGCTCCGGTGCTAGGCAACCTAAACGGGGGTTTAAAAAGGATCGTGTACTTATATATTGTGGTGACAAATAAATCATTATCTTATCTTACTGTCCAGACCAGTCCGGGACCATGACAATGCTATTTTTATGTACGGTCTTACCGTCTTGTGACCTGTGAAATGGCCATGGTTTTTCGAGTCGTTTTCCGAAATCCAAGCGAGCAACGCTAGTCTTAATAGGTACCTATATACACAAGTGCTATTAATCATGCATGTTTCTACCTAACAAATTACATTGAGAAACCTTCAGTACCTATATATTTCAGAAACATGTTTTTTCCCCTCTTTTTTTGTATGTGACTGTACCTATTCAGAACAATAGCTACTTTACTCCGTCGTAAAACAATGTTTTACAACCAGTTAAGACAAATGCACAGGAGTACAGGTGGATCTAGTGTACCAACTTATAACATGAACGCGGAAAAGAAAGCATTTGTAGAGGTCCTGCCTGAAGTCATTAACTCCGTAGTGACCAGTCCTAGGTTAACTGAACTGCCTGAAGTTCAAAGCTGGATGAAAAAGGTTAGTAAATTTTAAAGGTTAGTAAACCATACTCTTTTAAATGTGCGGCAATATTAATTGCAAGCTCGCGACTTCGTCTGGTAATTTTTTCAATTTTGTGTTTTCTTGTGGTGGTCTTCGCTTCGGAATTCAGGATCGCATAGGAATAACGATCGATAGGTGTCATGAAGACGATACTTGGGACCATCCTCCTTTTCATTTAAGGGTGCCCAACCGCATTAATTTACGGTAAAACACCATCTGCTGGAAGCATCGTGAAACTGCCAGCAGGTTTCTTGATAACATATTCCTATTGTTGTTACAGCTACTAGAATACACAGTGGGTGTAGGGAAACTAGGCCGAGGATTGATGACTTCCATTGGATACAGAATGTTTGAAGAACCCGAAAACTTCTCAGAAGAAACGCAGCATTCTGCTCGCGTTCTAGGCTGGTGTATAGAAATGGTAAACCATTATTTTTATAACCTAATAACATTTATTTGCCTGGCAATAGGTTCGCCTCTAATTGATGGACCTTATGCGCTACTGCCAAGCCCTTCGGGGCCTAATGTTATGTCATAATAGGATCATCATTTCATCTAGCCTTTTCCCAACTATGTTGGGGTCGGCTTCCAGTCTTAACCGGATGCAGCTGAATACCAGCATTTTTTATGTCATAATAGCATGGCCATCAAAATTTTCTATAAATAGGTATAACTATGTATTTACTTCTAACCGGGCCTTGAGAGGTCTTGATGATTATACTAGATCTGCTGCCTGTTAGTAATTGTAATTAATAAGAGATATTTAGCGTGGGTGGACGACGACCCACGCTAAATATCTCTTCCATTAATATGTATAGACCACAGAGGCGTAAGTCCAGCAGTAGACTGCGATGCAGAGTTGATGTGCTTAGTTAGTGCTACAATCGCGATGAAACTTTGTAAATTTATACATTCGCAAGTGTTGCTACTGTTTGTGGTTAGTGACTTTCTGTATATTCTGCACTTACTTGTCTGGGAAAACATTGAAAACAGCTTTAGTTATCTTAATTTTAGCTAGATTAAATCTTATTCCAACAGATGATATCAAATTTTGTGATAATGGACGATATGGCAGATCATTCAATAAGTCGACGTGGCCAACCGTGCTGGCACCTCCAACCAAATCTCAGTCTCGGCGGTGTTACGGACGCTTTACTTCTGTACCAATCCATGTTGGATGTACTGGATATTTACTTCGGGAGAACGCCTATTTACGGTGACTTGTTAAGAATTTTTAATGAGGTAAGTTATCATCTATTTAGGGAGAAGATGACAAGTATGGAAATCGTTTTAATATGGCAAACAAATACAACCCCTTGTCGACGTAAAGGGGCTAATTCTACAAAAGCACTTATTTTTGTGCGAACAGCCCATAAATCCTACTTTGGGATAGAGAATCGTATATTGGGTTTCCTTATTTTGAATCCTGTTAGGGCTAGATCACACGTACCACAAACATGGATTGATGGGATTTTTTTTTAATATCTAGCATGTACTAACGTGCATACATAAAGTTTTTTAATCGACGCTGGGTTTTTTGGGCGTTCTCCTTTGGCACACGGATAGACCACGACGTGGGTTAGTTAGGACATAGGATAGGATAATTTTTATGCCGGTAATAGGTAAGTCACGTATGATAATTTCCGAACTGCAAAAGCTAGTAATATTTTTTTTTTGCAGTCGTCATACAGGTTGGTTATAGGTGTACAACATTTAGACTTTTGGTCAGCCTACAGCAAAGAAAAGAACAATTTAGATGTATTTAACATGGACGTAGTCAATTCTATTGTTATAAACAAGGGGTCACACAATACCTACAAATTGCCGATATTTCTACCTCTGCTGTTAGTAAAGAATGGGAAAAAGAAAGCTACTGAAGAATTAAGTAATATTTGTATGGATCTTGGGACACTGATGCAGTGTCAGGTAAGAATATAAACCTATTTGACTCCCCTCACAATAACCCATATTTTTGGCCCATTTGGAGTTTAATCAAAAGCAATTATCGATATTTATACTAAGGTAGCCTGTCAACTTATTCAATCACCTTCAATTATTCAATCACACGTACAATGGAAAGATCTTACAAGAAAAATTTGCAGAATCTTATTAAAAAAAATTGGTGACCTACAAAAATCGAACCTGGGTTAGGTTCGATTTTTTTTTATATTTTAGATTCTTGGTTTAGGAGAAATAATACGTTTCGATAAATAGGTACTTTTTCTTACAAGAATGATTATTTGGACATCTACGTCAACGAATGCGTGACAGGAAAGACAAGCAGAGATATCCAAGAAGGCAAATGTACCTGGGTGGCCGTAAAAGCGCTGCAGCACTGCAACGACGCACAACGTACTATCTTCAAAGAATACTACGGTAGCGAAAACCCAGAGCATGTGAAGCGAATCAAGCAGCTTTATGACGAATTAAACATACCTCAATTGTATGAACAGTGTGAACGTACGATGTATGAGGATTTATTGCGTCGAATACACGCCTTACCAGCTGAAGGGGATAGAATTTTTCTCTTAGGAGTTTTAAATGACACCAATAAACGGATTTCGTAGTAGTTTTAAATATTTCCTATATGCCTAATATTTCCTATATCTGTGGGTACCTGGTAGGTGTGTGTCAAAATTTACTATTATAACTTTCCAAACAAATCATTATGTAAAACTTCTGTCATTGTTTTGTGCAAAATATAATGTACCGGACCCAGATATAGAGAGCAATGTTCAAACATTCTTAGAAAAAAACAGGTTTACCTGTTTCTAATAATTGTGTAACACAAAAATATAAGCAATAATTGCATGTTTTGCATATGATTTAAAATAATGTGATTTGTATAAATAAATATTTTTTACTTTTATTGTATGACGGGCTGGTGGAACGTATTTTGTGAACTTGGTAATAAAAATATGTGCTTAGTTATTTTATTTATTGTACCTACTTACATTAATTTAACTTTATCAAGTTTGCGAATCTTCAAGTCATGTTTGCGATAAATTAATACTAGGTACCTACCTACCTATTGAAGAAGAAAACATGTGCGTCGGGGCCCGGGGGACCTCCGTCAGGAATGAAGTTCGGGACATACTTTTAGGGTGTGTTTATGTAGGACTCATGAATATATGGGACCAACTCTGACATATGAAGAATCCAATTAAAAAAAAACAAAAATCAGCTGTTCAATCAGTTTCGATCGCGTAAGTGTCAAGTGTTGCACGTTGTAGAGGCAGCAGACCTTTGTTTTTTTTTTTATATTGGTTAGATCCCTTAGTTAAAATACACGACACTAAAGTTTAAGTAAATGCTTCTGTCAAACTTTCAGGTTCTAACTCCAGCAGTTTAGGATGTGCAGACAGTTTTGCACATCCTAATGTTGAATGTTGTTGAACTGTCAAGATGAAACTTATTGCTACTAATATGTTACGCAATTACCCCGCTGTGCTTTCGTCTGCAGTGGCTTTCTACACTTCTCACGGCAAACATTGAAAATTCGTTTACTTCACAAAACTTGATTATTTATACAGGGTGGCAGTATCGACGTGCAACCTGTTACCATGGATTCAGTATATATATGATTCTGAAACCCCCTGAAATCTTTCGTCGGTTATAAAAAAAATCAGCTATTTCATAGAAAAGTGCAATACCCGGTTCAAAATATATGGAACAGCAATTTTTTTATTTAATAAACGACGAAATATTTCAATCGCACGGGGGTTCAGCTGAATCGACATGCAAACTGTAACTTTTGCGTGTCGATGTCCCTGCCATTTTTTTTGAAGTGAAAACTTCTTTAGCATCGTTGTGATTTGAAAGTTTATGAAACGAAAAAGCAACAGTAAAAAGAGACATGTCACATTTAACGTGGGAGAAAATGAGATAGGAAGCATTATACAGTGTTTTTGTTTTTTATTATTTTTTATTATTATTACAAATGGTGGATGATGATGATGATGATGATGATGAGAAAATGAGATAGGAAGCATTATACAGTGTTTTTGAAGGTTTCACTTCTACCACGTGTGAATTGCACACAGTTGTTTTTTAATATAGTCAACATAAAGCATTTATCTTCTGCCAGATGCCTATTATGTTCGGACGTCTATTATTCCTGGTGTTATTCCTGGTATTATTCCTGGAATAGGCATGTGCCATCCATATATAGTGGCACAATTCGACGAGGCAAGCAGTGCTGGCACCTCCAACCCAATGTTGGGTCTATCCGGTATTGACCACGCTCTACACAGACCAATATTAATGGAAGTACAGGATATGGACTTCGGGAAAACGCAAATTTCCAGTGAATTGTTAAGACAGCTTAATGAGGTAAATTAGAAATGTAGAATATACGAGTAGACAGAACTGTGATGAATTAAACCGAATTAGGGACCTCACAGGACCCCTATCCGGGATTATATTTCTTACTTCTAAATACTTTTTGTATTAAAAACTTAAAAAAAGAATAATCCCAAAGTGCCTACTTTGGGATTATTATTATTTTACAGACAGTGAATACAGCAATCGTAGATGAACATTTAGTTTTATGGTCAAGCTACAACAATGAAAAGAACAATTTCAATGTATTAACCACCGACCGAATCTATGCAGCTATTGCTATAAACAAGACTGCATACCAAATTACCGATATTTGTATCTCAGCAGGGTAATTGCGTTACACTATCAGTAACACTAGTGTAAATTCCATAACACAATTTGAAATTCAGATTCGAAAATTTAAAGGTTATCGACACATATTTTTCAGCAACTGAATTTCCTTCAAATAATCAAATGAATAATACAAATATAACAAAATCGAAATATTTTATCACACTAATATTAAGGCTCGTACACACAGGCGCGACGCGACACGCGAATCGCGCGCGACACAAAGGCACCGCTCGTTGCTGCGACTTGCGGTGCCTTTGTGTCGCGTGTCGCGTCGCGCCTGTGTGTACAAGCCTTTATTATAAAGGCGAAATTTTGTGAGTGTGTGTGTGTTTATATGTTTGTTACTTCTTCACGCTCAACATTTTATCAAAATTGGTCCAGACCAATTTTGATAAAATTTTGTATGGAGGCAGCTGACACCCTGAATTAACATATAGGCTACTTTTTATCCCGATATTCCCACGGTAACTCCAGGGATCCTCTTTTTAAAAATAATTTACTTTTAATTTTTTGTTTACGTCCAAATTTTAGAAGTCCAGAATCAAAATTGATGGCCTGCCATATGAACTAAAAAAGAATAGGTTGTAACCGCAGAGGTCACACTGCAATATTATGTTACATAACATCAATGACAAAGTTATTCCGTAAGTAATAACTGTCTAATGAAACGAATTTTTTTTTGTAGGCATTATGCAGAACGTCGTTGGGACAACATCTCGACTTTGAGTCAGGTCGCAACAAGCTTAAGAACAATCTTGGTATATTCACCTTGCAACACCAAAAAGAAAAAACCAAATGCATTAGATTTAAATTACCGAATGTTAGAAGTAGCGAATGTGAAATCATATTGAATGGCCAAAAACTAGAATTTATTAATCAGACAGTTTTCCTAGGAATCACGCTAGACGAGAAATTACAATGGGGACCTCATATAACATCTATTGCGGGGCGGCTAAGCTCGGCCGTTTATGCTGTTAGAAAGATAAGACAGTTAACAGATGTAGAAACCGCGCGTTTGGTCTATTTTAGTTACTTCCACAGTATTATGTCATTGGCATTTTACCTAGAGTGTCGGGCTGCTGACATTGAATCCATTATTATTTTACAAAAGAGAGCTGTTAGAGCCGTTTATAATCTACGTCCCCGCGAATCTCTTAGGGAACTATTTAAAAAGGTTAATATCATGACGGTACCTTGCCAATGGGGCCGACAAGTGTCAAAGTGGCGCTAGTAGCGCAAAGACCAATAACAAAGCAGTTTTGTATTAAATTATTATTGATTTCATAGTTAGAGACTATTATTGAGGAAATGCCTAGATGTTGTGTACCAAATTGTAATGAAACTGGAGGCCACCAGTCTCACTCAATGACAAGATTGACAAGGGTTCGTACAGTGGTGGCGCCATCTGAGATCAGCTTTCACTTGTCGGCCCCATTCATTTATTAAAACATTATCTATGTTATAAGAAAAAATCATCATCTTTTTAATAATATAAGTGATGGACATAATTTTAAAATACTAGAAAAAAAGATAAATAAGATCAACCTTTTTTCAGATTACCTAAAGTACATACATCTTTTATGGGGTTACCTACTGTGTTAAATGCTACAACAAAATACCTTGTGACATATTGCAATTAAATGAAAGAAAATTTAAAACTCGTATTAAAAATACACTATGAAAACAGGGATATTACAAATTAGAAGAGTATATCCAAGATAAGAATGCTTGGTAACATGCTGGTCCTGGATCAAACTGGTTCCTAATTTAATTTATATTTTTTTAAATTTTATTACATACATTGGTTTTACAATATGTCTGCCTGTGTCTGTGTGACTTACACACTTGTTAAAATTCTAGGAAAATCATCTACTTTTACAATATTTGTAAATAATTTGTAAGTATGTGAGCACCATGTATCTTATCATATAATTGATTTACCTGTCATTGCTTCATTTTTAATTCTTTTTACTCTTTGTGGTAGACTAGTTTTATTCTAGGTGCATCGTATTCGCATATAATTAAATTATGTACCTATACAAAGCCTTGTAAAATGTTTTAAAAGAGTAACGGTGGAGTTTCTTGCCCATTCTTCTCCATACGAACACTACCTTTTGGAAGGGGCGACTAGAATCATTTTACTGTAAGTTTTGTGCCTATTTGAAATAAATGATTTGACTTTGACTTTGAACATTATAATAGTAGTGGTTCGTATAGTTCGACGTTCGATTTTTAAGATTTGAAATTACTGGTCAAAAACTATACGTTGCGGTAGCCTCAAAATGGAGGGGCGCTGATTCGAAATATATCCTAGAAATTGCAACAGCCTGACGGTGAACAGTTAGAAAACCTATAGGCACTCAGGAAGGCTTACCTTGCTGTCCACGTCTGCGATCAGCTCCAGAGGGACTGCTTCAACTGCACTCAAAGTTCACTTCACACACCGAAATTCATAGTTCAAAATGTTAGTCCAAATGCGATGGGCCAATGGACCCGCGGGTTTTATTTATGGCGAAAATATGGACAATCTCAGCACTAACTTAGCTGGAAATGCGATGACGCGGCACACAGAAGATCAGAGATAGATCTTTTCCGAAGAATTGTCAACGGACCGCACGCTAGGCGAATATTCACTCAGTCGCCATCTTGGTTTTATTTTTCTCTTTGCTTTTTCATGACATGAACATAGTCACGAGACGCGCAGCGACCAGTGGAACTTCATACTGGTTGAGTGTCCTTAGCCGCGGCAGGAGCAAAGTCCAAGAAGCGATTGCTGAACATTTTCAACACGGCAAAGCCAACCTGGCGTACCTAGTCAGTTCAAATGTCCAATGTCAAGCATTATATATTTATTTATTACACGCAAACACCGTGTTGGCGTAACCAAGTACTTAGTTTGTTTTAGTTATGGAAAAGAAAAAGCTTATATCTGTTTGGAACTTCGGAGACTTCTACAAATTCAGGTAAGATTCCGAAACCGTAGAGAGTAACAATATAATTTTGAAGTTTTTGTTCTTTATGACATTTTACATGTCACACGTGATACTCTTTTCAAAAGATGATTACTTCGACGCTTACGGCGCCAAAACCACGTCAGGAAAAGTGGGGACACACATTCAAGAAGGAAAATATACCCGGGTACGGCCGTAACTGCGCTGCAGCGCTGCAACGAAACCCAACGTTCAGTCTTCGAAGAATACTACGGCAGCAAAGACCTAGAGCATGTGAAGCGAATCAAGCAGCTTTATGACGAATTGCAGATGCCTCAGGTGTATTAATTAGCATTATTCAGAACGGTCTGTGTGTGAAGATTTAGTACTTCGAATCCGCGCCTCACCAATTGCAGGAGAGACGAAGTTCTTCTTAGGACTCTTACATTTGTACTCTAAACGGCTCCTGTAAATCGTTCAGAGACTCTTATCTCTTACACATTGACAGTTCCTTTGTGTCGTCACAGTAACGGAGGTTTTCGTAGTTCAAGTGTTACAATAGCCGTGCGGTTGACTGTAATTACTTAATCGGGGTATTCCTGGAAACGCACAACTTTGAAACGCACCAAATGAAATGTCTATCGATATCACTTATTACGAAGCCTTCATGCTCTTCTCTATGTTTCATCGTTGATGCATTTTGAGGAATAAAATTATAATATTTTTAAATATTATTTTTTTTTCGATTGGTTCATTTCAAAGTTGGTGCGTTTCGAGGAATACCCCAATTAATCTTACGAACGTTAATTATGTGCATCATAATCATAATGGATGCCAATTGTAACATAAATGTTACTGAATTATTACATTAATTTTATTTCCCTGTTAACATGCATAATACGTACTAGGTATGCCTAATAAATGATGATAAAAAAAAAACAAAAATATTTTTTTAGAGGATGTGAATTGAATAAGACCTCGAAAGAGTTTACAAATGTAGCAGTCTCTACAACGGCACATGCGAACAACGCGTCATACTGACGCCACGCAAAATACTGCATCTCGCAAGCAGAATTACCGCGCAACAAGCATAGATACTTGACAATGGCCCGACATGAATCATCGGGCATCGGGCAGTTACTCGCCAGAGTATTTGTGAACTTTACACCCTGTTCTTCATACCTCTATACAAACATAAGGACACCTACAGACCTAACATAATTATTAGGTAAAAGGTACAGAGTATATTGACATGGGACCTCAGGTCCAAGACCGAAACTGTCGAAATAAAATTCCCTAAGTAGCCTAAAGTAACCATCAGGTAGATTTTTTAGAAAACTTAAACAATTTCTTGGGTTTAAGACTACAGCAACACCCGTGCTGAGTATCCCCCACATACAAGGGGTTTTTTGCGATAGCCCCTATTAGTAGACCACTTTGGGAGTAGATTCACCTTTGTTTATCCTTTTTAGGAGCGACGAACATAAAGGGCCTTTAAAAAATAATTGCCGAATAACAATAATAAAAATAGTGACCGACCGAAGGTTCGGTTTTGGTTTCGGCCAGTTTGGACAAAAAATCCGGTTTCGGGTTCGGCCAAAAAGTGGCGGAATCTTCGGCCTGACTGAAACTGGCATATTATGGCGTTCGTGAGCTGTCGGTTTTGATAGAGTACGAACGACTGACCGATATACAGACAGCATAGACTTAGTAATGGGGTCCCGTTTCCACCCTTTTTTTACAAAACCCAAAAAAATAAGTGTTTACTTATAAACAGAAGTCGTGGCAGGCTTTTAGTGTCAGCGAGTAGGGATTTATTCGCTTTCTGGAAGATACAAGCTCTATGGGCAACATCCGATGCATCTTATAAGTTTCGGTTTCGGCCGAAACTAGGAGCCGAAGGTTCGGTTACGTTTTCGGTTTCGGCTGAAAATCATGTTTCGGTCGGTCAATTTACATTATAATTTCAAGTTACTAGGGGGGCGACACGAGTGCGTTGACTACGAGGAATTCTTTTGATTTTATTTCTGTAAGATAACGAAGTTTAGGAATTTATTTTAAGACGCGAGCAATGAATGAATGAGATAAAGAATACAATTATTTTTCGCAAACCGTGCTGCCAGTAAAAGCCAAGCCTTATAATAAATTTATCAGACTTTTATAAATGTCGCAGGTTTATGACAAAATCAGGTTTTTCATCAAAAACCTTTGATCAAGAACCGGAAGAAGAAAAAATTATTACTTTATGTTATCTGCTTGCTAGTTTTATTATTATTACTAGGTACCTGAGAAAATCTAGTTTTTTTTATAACAAACCTGTGTTTAGGTTTATGATAAAATTTAAGCTCTTGACGCGATCGAATGGAAGATTTCGTTTGAGGGGGATTTACCGCGGGCCCCGCCGCGCTTCACCTGCACTCGCGTACGCCTCAACCCCACATCATTTATTTTTGCCAACATAGATATTATACATGTTTTGATAATGTTCTCCGTGCTTTGCCGTCACTTAGGCATGCAAAATTCACAAATAAATAAAAACTGGATTTTCTCAGGTTTATGATAACATAAAGTAGGTAATCATTTCGTCTTCTTCCGGTTTATGATCAAGCCTAGGTTTTTGATCAAAAACCTGATTTTATCATAAACCTGCGACATAAACAATAAATTGGTACCTACTTATATGTCACGTGGAAGGAAATAAGTACGTATGCTTCAATCGACGATTGGAAACTACGGTGTCCGCTGGGACAGTCGCAGGCATCATTTTTTTATTTGTCTCTAATTTATCCATTATAATACTGGTTAACAGAATTTAATTTTCGTTGTGCCACATGAACTTTTTTAGTGTTTCTACTATGTATTAGGTGTTGTGAATAAAAATACGCAATAATTTTTGCTTAGTTACGTATCAATTTTATTTGGTCACAAAGAAAATAATAAATAGTTCTCCAGAAATATGTGAATAATGTAGTTTGTAAGGAAAAGGTCTACGATTTTCTGGAATATTTGGCTCCCGGTTGGTCCCTTTGATCGTCCAGCAGTAGTTAGCCAACATCCTTGGACTCCTTCTACCCTGGTAACGCTTCTCCATCTTTGAAATGTCCTGATGGAACCTTTCTCCATGCTCATCACTTACGGCCCCTAAATTATCTGGGAAAAATCCAGATGTGATCCCAGTGTCATTTAGATCTTCTTGAGTTATCAGATGTGGCTTATCTTGAATTCTTCAAACTCGGAATCATCATTGTCGTCAGTACTCAATTGGCTTGAAGTAGAGGGTTGTGATTCGTCAACCTTAAACGATGTAGATGAAACTGGTATAGGTAAATTGTCATTATGAGGGGCAGCTCTTATTGCTGAAGATAAATTAGGGTATTGAACTGTGTGTTTTGCCTTTTGATTTATGCCCTTTATTGGAGTAAGACAAAAATAGCAGTCTGAAACATGATCTCTAGGCTCAGTTCATATCATGGGAATAGCAAACGGCATATGACGTGATCCTTTCTTCCAATCAGTTAATTTTTTTACACATGTTATGCAACAAATATGTGAGGCCCAAGCTTTGTCTTGAGTCACCGCATAATTAAAATACTCGTGATAGCACTTCAAAATAAATTCAGAAAAATTTCGCCTTCGATTTTTGAAAGTCACTTCACCACAAATATAACAAAAAGAGTTAGGATCGTTATACACTTTCTCGGCATATTCGCAGAAGCACAGAAGTTAATTAAATCCAAAAGAACTTAAATTAATGACGAAAACACGCTTTTTACAGCCGTACATATGCATTTATCGCTAAATACCGAAAATGAACTTGACCTCATCACAAAAAAGCTGGAAACAAAATAAGTGCGGTTTCGTAATGAGGGCAGGTAGTCAAAACACGAACACCCATCAGAGTTCGTGTGGCATAACCACTGTTGACCAGTATTATAGGTATCCCAATTATATACCTATTTTACTTGTTTTTTGATTTACAGTTTCACTTTTAAACAATTTTGTTAAAATGGCAGCGCTACTACGGCGTAAAACATTATTTTTCAAGCAGTTGAGAACGTTGCATAGAAGTGATTTTGCATCAAGTGTACCGATCACTTTGGACATGTACAAAAATAAGGAAAAATTTAACGAAATGTTGCCTAAAGTAATGGATTACTTAATGACGAGTTCTAAGTTCACAAACCAATTGCCAGAAGTTGGAAGTTGGGTAAAACAGGTAAGTTAAAGTTTATCTACACTTTCTTCTCTATTTCTCTAACGAGTAATTAAAAAATTAAAGTGTTATCAAAGTAGTACAATTCAAAATTCAAAAACACATAACACTTCCGTTTATTTTACAGTTGATAAGTTACACAATTGTTGGAGGGAAGCAAGGCAGAGGACTGGCTGTTCCCTTCGCGTATCGAACGATGGAAGACCCTAAATACTTTACAGAAGAAAAACTAAACACAGCCCAATTCTTAGGATGGGCCCTAGAAATGGTAAGTGGTAACTTGATATAATATGTTATATTTAACTCATATTATGTCGAGTGTGGCACAATAACTGTTCAACCTAACACCTGCCGTTCCATTCTGTACCTTTCTCACCGTGAAAACTTAGCAGCAATGGTGGCCCAGTAGTAACGGTCGCGGCTTACGAGTTGTTGGTCGCGGGTTCGAACCCCAAGCAAGCACTTTACTTTTGTAAATTATTTCAGCAGCATTACTCTCAAAACGGTGAAGGAAAACGTCATGAAGAAACCAGCATGTCCTAAAACCAAACTTCGATGACATGTGACATCTGCCAACACGCACTAGGCCCGCGTGGTTTATTCTGGCCCACTCCCTCTCACAGAGAGGAGGCCCCATGTCCCAGTAGTAAGAACATTACCTATAGGCTGCTTATGAGAAAACTTAGGTAAAGTGACCTTGAAATGAGCTGTCAGTAGTGTGAATCCCTAGCTCAGGTGGAATGACAGCTCACTTCACGGTTTAATTTTTACAGAATAAATCGGCTGACCTAAAGTAGACTGTTACTGTTAAAGCTGATATTAGACGCTTTACCTTTTGCTAACTTTTTCCTTTCATTCGGCTTTGTGCACTCTTAATGGAACGTCTGAACATAACATTAATGGAAAGTGTATGTATGTCATGCGCACTCAAATGTAGTGACGCGTGTTGGATCATTCGTTTCTCTTCCTAATGGTTGAGCTGGATGGTGCTGATCCACGCGTAATGTTCGTGAACGCGGGCGCTGTCTGTCGAGACTGGTCTTCTTATAACTGCCAGAGCTTATCAGTAATCTTATATCTTCAATTGTTTATTTTTTTACATAGTTCCCACATACCTAATATCTAGAAGCAACAAGAATAATGTAACCAGGATTTTGTAATATCTTGATTTAAAAGATTTCCTAGGAGTTTTTTTTCCTTTTCTTCTCCATAGACATCTACGTTTTAGAATGGGCAACTAGCTTCAAATTTCTGAGTAACTGACCGACTCTGACAATAAAAGTGTATGTAAATGGTTTAATTAAAATAAATGGTTTGAATTTTTTAGTTTTGATTGCAAAATGAATTAATTACTGAACCGATCCAACGATGTTGGATTTCGGCACTCAGCATCATTAACTCGCGCTCCGAATGATTGAAACCCGAAGGGTAGTTCAATAGATTAGCGCGTTCAAAGAAACAAACAAACACTGTCATCAGCTTTATTATATTATATTATTACCCCCTTACTAGGAGGACGCTTGCCGCGGTTGGTCTGTGGATGGGTGACCATCTTTACATACCGTGACCCCCCGTGCCTCGGAAAGCACGTTAAGCCGTTGGTCCCGGCTATCATTTGTGGATCTTTGACAGTCGTTACGGGTAGTTAGAAGCCCGAAAGGTTAACAATCAGTCTTACCAAGGGGTATCCTAGTTTGGAATAAATTTCCTTACTATTTATTCTTCACAAGAAACAAAGCAATGTATAGCGAAACCGAAGTGAGGGCAATAACTTCCCAGTCACCGCCGGTGGCGACTGGGAATTTTCATTCCCATTTGCCTCCGGTGGCAATCCCCGCGGGGGCGACTGGGAATGTATCCGTATTACCCAGTAACTGTCGTTACGGGTAGTCAGAAGCCCGAAAGTCTGACAAACAGTCTTACCAAGGGGTATCGTATTACCCAGTAACTGGGTTGTGGAGGTCAGATAGGCAGTCGCTCCATGTAAAATACTGGTATTCAGTTGCATCCGGTTAGACTGGAAGCCGACCGGGACCCCAACATAGTTGGGAAAGGCTAGGCAGATGATGATGATTACCCCCTTACTAATAGATAAACGTATTATAGCAGATGAACAGTTACACACCGATTTCTCTCTTTCAGTCGTCAGTAATTTGACTTTCGAAAGAAGAAGACAAAGCGTTGTGTAACTATACAGCCGCTATGCAACGTTTATTATAAAGGGGGTTATAGTATAGATAACAGCTACGATTACAGATTGCTTAGTAATTAAAATTACGTAATATCATCCCACAGATGCAGGGATTCATACTGTCTGTAGACGATATTATAGACGCTTCAACGACTCGTCGAGGCAAACCATGTTGGTACCTCCAACCAAGCGTAGGCACGTGTGCCACTAACGACTGTGTACTTATATACCATTGTTTTATGGAACTAATTGAAATGAAGTTCGGGCAAGAACCTTTTTATCCCGATTTAATCAAATATGCTAATGAGGTACGTATATGTATTCAGTCAATCAATCAATCAATCAGATTGATTGATTGATATGTATTCAGCATTATTTCTATTCCTTCATTACAACAAATTTACGGGGACAAATAATCCTATTTTGGGAGTAGGAGGTTCTAATGTCGGTCTGTCAATCCTATTGTGAGACCTAATATAAGACAGCGATCCCTAATCAGGGACAATGGATCCTAATGTAGGTCACTGGTTCCTTATTTAGGTCACCGAGTCCTAATTTAAGACAATGGTACTAGTGCAAAATGCAGCTGTTACTTACGGTTTTTCCTCTCTTTTCAGGCAATTATGTACACAACGATAGGCCAATTCTTGGATCATTCTTCAGGATACACCAAAGAAAAAAACAATCTTGATGGGTTCACAATGGAGCGATTCGACTCTATCGCCATACAAAAGACCGGCTACTATTCATTCAGGTTGCCAACGCTCGTAGCTCTTTTTCTAGTAAAGAATGGGAAAGAGAAATATACATCAGAGTTAAACAGCATCTGTATGGAGTTTGGTAAACTTATGCAATTTCAGGTAAGAAATATTGCACAACCGCTGACTTCTGGTTTTTGATTCTGCAATTAGTCCTCTAACTTTCACTTTCCATAAAAAAACCTATCGAATCAGGAAGGTATAATTTAGAATCACGAACCTTGTCTTATATTTTTTAATCTAATCCCATTAACAATATTGCAATGCACAATCATCTGTCTAGCCTTTTCACAACAATAATGGTCGGCTTCCAGTCTAAACGGATGAAGTTGAATACCAGTAGGTATTTTACATGGAGCAACTATCTATCTGACCTCCAACCCTTCGTAGTCTTCAGGCTTCTGACTATCCGAAACGACTGTCAAAAATCTACAAATGACAGTCGCGACCAACGGCTTAACGTGCTTTCCGAGGCAAGAAGGGGTCTCGATACGTAACGGATGTTCAGCAATAGTCACCCATTCACGGACCAACCGCGGCAAGCGTAGCTTAACCTTCGATCGACTCGTTACCATTTAGCCACGAACTCCGCCGATTAATTTTGTCTATGTTTAGCAAGAAATATACCTAAGTAATCCACTTGTCTTAAACTTGTATTTTTTACCAGAACGACTACAAAGACGTGTACTGGGAAGAAACCATCACAGGGAAGGCAGGCACAGACATTAAAGAAGGAAAATTATCCTGGATTTCCGTAACAGCGCTAGAGCGCTGCAATAAAGCCCAACGTGCCATCTTCAAAGAATACTACGGCAGCAAAGATCCAGAACATGTAAAGCTAATCAGGCAGCTTTATGACGAATTGGAAATGGAGAAGGTTTATGAAACGTTTCTAGGTTCTTTTTTAGAAAATTTAGAACGTCGAATACGTGCGCTACCAGCGGAAGGAGAGACGGAGTACTTCTTAGAAGTTATGGAAGCCTGCCGAAACCAAATTTATTAAATGGCATCCTACTTAGATGTAGGTAAACAAAGTTCTTGGTTGAATAAGGCAATAACTGTTACCTACTTGATCACGTCATCTTTATTTTAAATAAATAATATATTTATTATGCAAAAATAAAAAATATGATGGGTACCTAAGTACACCTATCATATTTTTGTATAAATTAACATTGATTATTCATTTAGGAGGTAAATAATATTTTGCATATAAGATTTTTGTTTTAAGAATGACGCAATCTCAAATTTAATAAGTGTGTGAAACTCAACGGACTTGTTGTAGGTACGAGTATGTAAGGTCCGGCGCGGCGTTTCAAAATTTGCCAAAGATGTAAACAACAATGGCCGCTCGAAATTATTTATGGTTCAGTGATGCTGCAGTATGAATTTTAAGTTTTGGTGCTATCGATGTTACGATGTTTTGAGTGGATTTTTTGGGGTTGTTAAATGGAATAACCATATTTTTTTTGGGTTGTTAAATGGAATAAAAATAATAACCAACTAGTTACCTCCCCAGTAAAAGACCTGCACGTTCAAATTTGACAAAGCTAAATAACAGCCATATCTATTTGTGCAAAAACATTTATAATGTGGTATTTCGACACGTATCGATATACAAGAACATTTAAGAGGCCTTTTACAAAAATGCGCGTAGATGCATGATTTCCTCGTTGAAATTGAATACTATTCGTTGGTTGGTATAAATAGCAATTTATTGATAGTTAGTTTTCAAAGATAGTTCGTTTTCTCTTCTACAACAATCATAATAAAGCGATTTTTTTATTATTTGTCTATTTATTTAGCAATGATGGTTCTCCTGATGCATGTTTAGGCAAAAACTTATGGAGAGCCGATTTGAGAGCTCTAATTTGCAGATTCTGTTGAATATAATCCATCAAAACATTTTTTTTTCATATCACAAATATCATATACTTTTATAATAATAGAATACATTTTTGTTAAGTATATGCCGTAGAAACAAAGAAAAATTACTGGACCTAATTCAATTTTCTACTGGAAACAGGTCTGAATATCTCCGAACTTCTACATCATTTTCACGTAGTATTTATACTAAAATAATCTTCAATAATTGCTTAAACAATATCAATTAAAAAAACAAAAACAAATATTTATACTTTGATTTTTTAATAAATAAAATAAAAGTACTCAAAATTTCACTGCGCCGGCGGTGCACGCTTGCCCTGGCTGGGGGCCTTAATTAATTGAGGCATCCACAGGCAATCCCGGTTAAGAAAACGACAAACTCATAGTTTGAACTGCGAGATGCCATTTATAACAAAAAAAAAGAAATAAATTAAGATGAGCGCACGGTACCAAAATAAGTAGGTGTTTGTTTTTGTCTAATTAGCTCGGAGGGAGATATACCATGCCAATGGTGGGGTGGCGGTAGTCACGGTGCCAAATTTTCATTTCAAGATTTCTCTATTAAAAACTCTATGATTTCTTCCCAAATTTATACAAAAATTAGTACTCCTAAAGAAGTTAAAGCGACTAGAAATCCAGATTCCTAAGTGTTGTATTTTAAGAGAAATTAGCTTTCATTACTTTTCCATACTAAATCTCCGCGTATAACCCGACCAAATTAAGTTATCAACGGTGCCAATTCCTTTGTTCACAAACTAAACTAAATTTGAGTTCAGTGCATCTTATCTTTTGTTTCATTATGAAAAGGACAGACAATACATTTTAGTTTTGTCCTGTCAAAGTAATCAGAGCCTGACACTACTCAATACAAGTTTAGACGTGATTAAAAACATGCCTACTAATGTTACGTCAATTTACGTCAGACGCTGATTAATTTGATAGGACTAAACTAAAACTTATCTTTTGTCCTTTTCATAACGAAATAGATAGATAAAGATGCACTGAACTCAAATTTAGTTTAGTTTGTGAACAAGGGAATTAGTCCAGTCACTTTAGGCAAAAAAAGGGGTCAACCTCGGAATTTGAGATAATAAGCTGGAAACTCGTATACAGCTATATTTTGGCGTTCTAAAAGTTGTCTCAAAAGTCACATATTATCTCGTGTCTGCGTCGTAAGTTATTCGAGGTCAAAGGTCACGAAAATCGGTTTTTTGCTATTATCTCCGTTTCTATTGCTCCAATGATGTTAGCATCCATTATCAAAATTGTAGAGCATAAAATTTGCGACAAATTTTGTTCTAAACATTTTTTCATAGAGTCAACCGTTTTTGAGATAGAGAGCGGAGAGCACCCAGCGCTCAGGCATATATACTGTAATACAAGGTCAACCGTGAATCTCGGTGAATAATACCTTGTATATAGTTACTAAATCATTACAATATTATCAACAATAAATAATTAGTATTATTTATTAGTTAATACATTGTATTGAATGATGTTAGATATTGAACTGTTGATACTATTCCGACATCCATAAATTTATGTGCACGAGTGTACATCTCTTAAACAGCTCAATACCACCATTGGTGCCTATTCCCTTGTTCACAAACTAAACTAAATTTGAGTTCAGTGCATCTTTTTCTATCTATTTCATTAAGAAAAGGACAAAAGATAAGTTTTAGTTTAGTCCTATCAAATTAATCAGCGTCTGACGTAAATTGACGTAACATTAGTAGGCATGTTTTTAATCACGTCTAAACTTGTATTGAGTAGTGTCAGGCTCTGATTACTTTGACAGGACAAAACTAAAATTTATTGTCTGTCCTTTTCATAATGAAACAAAAGATAAGATGCACTGAACTCAAATTTAGTTTAGTTTGTGAACAAAGGAATTGGCACCGTTGACAACTTAATTTGGTCGGGTTATACGCGGAGATTTAGTATGGAAAAGTAATGAAAGCTAATTTCTCTTAAAATACAACACTTAGGAATCTGGATTTCTAGTCGCTTTAACTTCTTTAGGAGTACTAATTTTTGTATAAATTTGGGAAGAAATCATAGAGTTTTTAATAGAGAAATCTTGAAATGAAAATTTGGCACCGTGACTACCGCCACCCCACCATTGGCATGGTATATCTCGTAAACTACTGAAGTATTAACTTTGAATTTTGGGTACTAATTTTATCTTGTAGGGTACTAATTTTCTATGTAGGTTTGAGGAAAGCGACAAGCTTCTCTAGCTTGGAATCAACATTCAAAATCGTGGTCCTGCTGAACAATTTCGAGAAAGTTATCATCGTTGATTTCTCGGTAAATACAAATATTACAGTTCTGTTTTTTTTACGAAATAAATCACATTTATGGGTACTAATTATTTGTATACTTAGAATAGCTGTAGCGTGGGCCCTTTTTCGGCGCTCATGGTGGTCCTGCTGAAGGGAGCGTGACTACCGCAGGACCACCTTCAAAGTCGATTTTCTCGAAAACTACTAAGGTACCTACCAATTTTGTTGTTCGAGTACTAATTAGTACCAATTGAGCACTAATTATTTACCAAATATGGAAGCGATTGGCGTTGGTGGTCCTGCGGTAGTCACGGACATCGTAAAATCAAACTCAAATATGGGTTCTATCATAGTATATTCCAAAAATATAATGTTATACATGGCATTGCTTTATATAATCGAGTATAAGGGGTAGTGTTACTGACCCGTCATAAACAGCAATACTTACTTAAAGTAAAATGCAAAATTTTAACTTAACCACTTTTGCAAATTATAATACACTATAATAATTTGAGTTGCTTCTTAATAGGTGGTGCTAAAATAGTATGCTGTCCTAAATAAGGCCTGGCAGGACATGTCTGCCGCATGCTGAACCAACTGTGAATCCAAATAGCACAAAACTAGCGCCAAACCAATGAGAAGACGCCATGGCGGGACAAATAGGGAATATGCATGAATTTTTTTCATGGCATTTATTAACAAAATATGAAAATACCGTAGTAGAGATGACAAAAAGTGAAATTAAAATTAAAATCGGCCAATAAACACGGCCGATATGAGCATTTAAAACTATTGATTACACACCAATTAGACAGAGAGATCCTACATAGACTGTGACGTCACATGTCACTACGGCCATATAAACTCCGTGTTAAATTTCGTTTTGCGAGAAAGAGATAGAAACAAATCTTCGATGGCTCATATCTTTTTTAATTTCATAGTTATCCGAAAAACAGTTTTACTAAACTGTTTATTACATGAATGAGGATTAATTTTTTAAATAAAAAAAATCATGCATATTCCCTATTGGATAGATTCCATAAAAACTGGATAAAGGAAGTGTGGGATCGCGAGAAATGGAAAGGAGCAGGGGTCTACAGCCTGAGCACGAATTCCGTAGTTTCAGTCGATGTTACAAGCGTTTCCTACTCCGAATTACTTACGAACATATAATTAGTACGGGTAGCACGATTTGACAGTTATCCCTAATGCGATGTGTTTGTCCGTCCGAAATTTGAATTTGACACTCGTTTTTCGGATCATATTACTGTAATAAGTATGGTGTGATGTGATAATATTTGAAGACCGGTGAGGGTAGGGAAAATTTCACTGGACTACTGGAATATGTATGACGTCATTAGTCACTTTAGAGACAGAACAAAACACAGTAGAAAATACATTCACATTTTGCCTTTCGAATTAGTTAACTGGATGGAAAATAGGCATTTGCTTTAGAAATAAAGTATAAATGTCACTTAAAAAGAGAACTTAGGCTATTGATATATTATTATTATTATTTAAAACTATTCGAAATTAAATTACATAAATAAACTGTTAACAAGTCATTGTTCAGTTGCTTGACTTAAAATTTTAAGTGGCACTCCAACATCATTACAACAAGAAAACAACTTAATTATTAGGAAAGATACGGAATTATTGTGAACGGATTCAGAATTATTGCGAAAGGATTCGGAATTGTTGTAGGATTCGGAATTATTGCTAAAGGATTCGGTATTATTGTAGGATTCGGAATTATTGCGAAAAGGATTCGGAATTGTTGTAGAAGGATTCGGAATTATTGCGAAAAGGATTCGGAATTGTTGTAGAAAGATTCGGAATTATTGCGAAAATATTCGGAATTATTGTGGAAGAATTCGGAATTATCGCGAAAGGATTTGGAATTATTGCGAAAGGATTCAGAATTGTTGTAGATGTAGAAGGATTCGGTTTTTTGTTTCTTATTGTTAAATGGGCCTGCTCTTGACCTCGATCACGCCTGATGGAAAGCGATGGATGAAGTATATGATGGAACGAGCGTGCCCAGAAGTTGCCTGTTCATTCTTGCTTTGAAGGCAGACGGATTAAATGTGGGAGGGAACACAATTATTGCGAAAGGATCCGGAATTATTGTGGAAGGTAACGGAATTATCGCGAAATATTCGGAATTATTAAGAAAATTTTTAGCACCACCTCGTAAAAGGCCTCGTAACATATTAACAGTAAATGTACCGAAGTAGAGTACAGAGTTAAGCGTTAGCGTCGAGTGCGATAACGTTTACAAAAGTAGGTATATTTGTTGTGTTGAAATGACTACAATGCGTCTGCTATACAAATATGAAACACAAAACTTATTTTCCTACCATAGAAGACTCATCGGCTAAAAATGATCTTCAAATCCTATAGAATAAATATTATTTTTAATGCAGGATATACTTTGCCTTATATTATCCCTCTGTAATCCAACCAAGAATTAAACAATGCAAGAGCATAACACATTATTATTTAAAATTATAATCGCGATTTCAATCTGATGATAACTTTAAATTATCATAAATATCGACCAATTGATGCATTATCCTCATTAATACCCAAAAAAATTACAACAGTATGGGTGAACACGCATTTAAACATGCCACGGTAGCCGCATATATAGTCCAGTCATTTTAGATTTATCTGCGGAAAAATTCCTAGTGAGCTGAATTTTTGTACACACCTTTATTACGACGTTGTAATGAAGACGTGAAAAATCGACATTAATATCGTGCCGGCTAAAAGAGTTATAAAGGTCAAAAGGTCACGAAAATCAGTTTTTTGCAAATATCTCGCGACCTATTGCTTGGAGGTCAATACAGGTCATTATAAAATTGTTTGTCGTAAAATTATCTACAAAAAATGCTTCTTGCAATTTTCTGTAAGATTAACCGTTTTTTAAGTAGAGCGCTGAGAAAGCGACTAGAATGCACTTACATACAGTATTGTATACCGTATACCAAGGCGTAAACTCTATTGTTTTTTATTTATGTTTTTAAGTATCATAAAAACTTCTATCTGATATTTGGACGTTTTGTGAAAAGTATACTTATATTATAGAGGTTTGGAACTTAGTAAAATCTACTACATATATATATTATACAAACGACCTCCGCTGGCAGATGTTCTGTATTTTATTGTTCCGAGACCCGTCCCTTTATACCTGCTACTGTCTCACTTCTCTAATAACGCGTCTGTATTTTTTTTCTCTTTTTCTCTCAACTTCTTCACTCGCTTCTTCTCCACAAAATAAACATAATTTTTTTAAATCAAAAGCTCTAATTCTTTTCTTCCGCGGAGATTTTGATGTACTCGGTTCTTCTTGGCGTCGTTTAAAAGCCGGAGGTCGTTTGTATAATATATAGTAGATTTTACTAAGTTCCAAACCTCTATAATAATAAGTATACTTTTCACAAAACGCCCAAATATCAGATAGAAGTTTTTATGATACTTAAAAACATAAATAAAAAACAATAGAGTTTACGCCTTGGTATACGGTATACAATACTGTATGTAAGTGCATTCTAGTCGCTTTCTCAGCGCTCTACTTCAAAAACGGTTAATTTTACAGAAAATTGCAAGAGGCATTTTTTGTAGATAATTTCACGACAAACAATTTTATAATGACCTGTATTGACGTCCGAGCAATAGGTCGCGAGATATTTGCAAAAAACTGATTTTCGTGACCTTTTGACCTTTATAACTCTTTTAGCCGGCACGATATTAATGTCGATTTTTCACATCTTCATTACAACGTCGTAATAAAGGTGTGTACAAAAATTCAGCTCACTAGGAATTTTTCCGTAGATTGGGGTTTAAAATGCCTAAAATGACTGGGCTAATAGGGCGCCATTACTTGGTACCACAGCCACATCACGTGGGCGGGTACTAGTTTGTATGAAAATGAATATTTAATACGAGGACGATACAACCCGACCAAACTTTATGGCGGCTCGGAACAAGATGCGGGTCTCTGCGTAGTAACAAAATCGCCTGTCAGCGGGGGTGAGGGGTGAGGTAGTGCGCAGCGAGTACCGCACTTCAGAGGCGCCATGGAGTTTGAATCGGGCTGTACCTGCCACATCAATGCCACGTCGCAGCCACAACGTAACCACAATTGAGACCGCGCACTAGCAGCCGGCCATATCGCAAACCAGAACGATCTGTCTGTCTGCAAACACTAACCACAACATAACCACATTGCAACTACTAGCGACAACGCAACTGCAAGCAGCTGCAGCGACACTATTCAATTCACTGCTTTCCCACAGTTTGTCGCTGCGATGTGGTGTGGTTGCGGAACGTGTGAACGGACCATTAAAAGCACGAACTGAGGCGCTTTGTTGCGTCCGATTTTATAGAAACAGTAAACAAAATTCGCCCGCACCTGGGCGCGTTTAGGCGCGCATTCACCCTAATATTCTTTCAACGAAAGAGGCACTTTCATTTTATCCAAACTCCACACATACATTAAGCGGCCCTAACAGTCCAAATTCCAAAATAAATGAAATTTTGTGTTTCCGACTCAAATAGCAAACTATATAGTACGTGCTAATATAATTTTGACTAGTAAGCACCAATTGACTAACAATATTTATCCCTTATAAAATCTATGTACAATCTTATTTGGCTAATAAAATTTAGCCAATCACACAGCTTTATACGAAAACGTTCGGTTACCAAATATATAACTATTATTATTATACATTGAAAGTTTTCAAATTAAAATTTGAGCGACGTTCGAAG
This sequence comes from Luperina nickerlii, assembly GCA_963855955.1. Taxonomy (NCBI): domain Eukaryota; kingdom Metazoa; phylum Arthropoda; class Insecta; order Lepidoptera; family Noctuidae; genus Luperina; species Luperina nickerlii. Next base: position 8,961,694 of record OY979679.1, on the reverse strand, counting down.
TGTAGCCCTATCTATAACCGTAAACAAGCTTTAACATAAATAATAAAATACGTTATTTTGTGCATAATCGTAACTACGGTATGATTATAGTAAGTTAGTTAGTTTGTACGGTTAAACATATACGTTTTTAATACCGTTGGGCAATGAATAATTGGAAATGAATTCTGGTTTCAATTGGAAAAGCTCTGGACTAAAGCTGATAGCGGCGCATCCCGTTTCATTTTCAGTTGTTTTATTTCACAAAGAAATGTTAATTTTATATCATTGAAATATTGATCAAATAGAAATTAACCTTCTTGAAGTTCAATCACTATAAAAATAAAACTCGGTTTCTTTTCCAGATACCAAAATGATTAATAAGAAATCGAACGAGCCCTTTTCAACAAAGAAAGTTTGCCTTAACAGCAACATTTAAACACATGCAAATAATCATTTTAAATGAAAATAATACATAAAGTTAAAGTATTTACATAAAAATACAAAGCTTGCGGAGTGTCAAGTTATAAAACTTGAGTAAGCTCTTACGTTGGCACTTCAGTTGGCGTATTTGTCCAAATATTCGCGTTATTAGGCCATAATATACCTTATTTCTTATAACATTAAGTTAACTTTTGTATTAGAGGATTAACGCAAATATTTGTGTAAATACGCCAAGTTCCGCCAATAAACATGCGATATCCATTAACTTACTCTGACATAATATTGTGATCAGATCGAGTTATTTCTAATAAATTGTTAAATTCGGTGGTCCTCGTTAACTAACATGTGTTCTGATAGACACAAAGACGTGTCACTGCATTTTGATTCTTACGACAATACTACAATTTCTGTTCCCCAGAACAATTAAAAGTATTATTTATTATTCGACATAACTTTTGAAACATTCTATAAATATTATTCTCATGCGATTATGCATTGTACACGAATATAGAGTAAAATAAACAAATGAAGACCGTACGCTTTTTAGCGATGGTAGTAAAGAATACCGCAAAACATCACTTATGCTTTTTTTCTCTTTTTCGCGCTTAGCTGTTAAATAGCGCCATCTCACTCTTTTGCGATAACGCTTGTATTGCCATTGCTAAATAACGTACCCATACAATACTATTTACTACATCCATATTAGAATATCTACATCTATTTGGCGTGCACAAATTGGCATTTGTAATACCAAACAGAGACATCAGTCACGAGCGGAATATAATTTTCTATCGTCATAACCATGATATGGTTAGAGAGAAAATACAACGTCTTTTAGGGTAGTTCTACCAATTCAGTCAATATACAAACATACATTATTACTTTTTTGTCGGTCTTTGAACAGCAACTTAGAAGTTACTGAATAAATCGTCGCGCGAAATAAAAGCCACTTTGGCTTAACCTACCACCAATTTTTATAACACACATAATTCACCCTTTAATACTAGCTAAAGTTGGGTACATTGGAAACCCGTGCACAAATCAATGGAAACACTCCGTAAGAATAAACATCGTTCTTTCTTTTCTTTCCGTAACATCACATATCCGACAAGGCGGATCAACAACCCTTTTCCTTAAGTGAACACTTAAAATGCGCGGCAAAATGCTCAGTCGCTTACCTGTCAACCGATCGACAATTTCAAACTTCGAACTCTTTACATTTTTTTTTAATGGCTTCGCACAGTTTGAACCAGCCAATGTTGAGTTTATACTCCACGTTTCTATATACATACATGTATTGAATTGAGTTCAAAAGTGATATAAAGTATTACACTTTATATCACTTTTTTCTCACACACACACACAAACATTTTCCTCATGCGGGGTCTGTCTGCGTCAGTATGGGAAGTTGAGGAGCCAGCATGAGTCGGCGATGTGCTTCGGAGCCGGTGAGGGCAGCCACGGTGATCCCAGCTTGGTAGGACGCCGGAATCCGAATGTGACGGGTCCTGGTATTATACACTCCCCAGCCCATCGCTCGCCATTCGCGAATCACGTTTATTACTTGACCTGTTAAATTGCAAATTTCGTAAGAAAGAAGTTTGAGGCCTTTCGGCGGCAATTGGGATAAGTTCGTATAGCTAAATAGACTGGAATGGAATCGACAAGCGGAAAAAGTTTATACCCGAAAGACAATTATTGCAAGGTAAATATGAAGACTAATTTGATGTGTTCCTTCCAGGACGTGATAGTGACCCATTTGCAATAATTCAGCACCCCTTTTAGCCTAGGCGAAAATTCATAGGATTCAAGAAAAAAATGTTTTTATGTACCTATTTTTATAAAAATTCCAGAATTCGTGACTAAATATAACTTTTCTCTAAACTCTCAAATTGAATGGCCTTTATTGCTATTACATTGGGTACCTAATACTCCAACAAACACTTTGATGTACCTAAATTTTCAAAAACATCAATCAGTTAAAATTTACAGGAAGAAGTTTATTAACCATTCTCAAAAATCATCTACGTCTATGAACAATAATGCTTATTTCTATCAAGCCATCCCATTTAAATTCAATATTTCAACTCACCAAGCACATTGAACGTATGGAAGCGTCGATCAGGCACGACCATGAGGGGGGTCAAATCCGTATCCGGGTTAAACCTCGACAGTACATCCCTGGTTTTGACGAGAAGTATCGACGGAGAGGTAAGATGGTGCCACAGCGTCGCTTCTCGGATGCACTCCACCGGGTTACAGAGGTACACCCCGCGCGGCGACACGCCGAAGACCATCTGATGATGCCAGGCGTCTGGGATGTCATGTTCGTAGCCTGATTGTAAGTTGAGAGTGAGGATTGGTACTGCACCTGTGAATTGTGAAAATGCAGTGTTAATAGCAGTTTCTGTAAGGCTATTTATAAGAATGGTGGTAGGGACATCTATGCGCAACCTGTAACCATGAATTGAGAGTACATGATTCTAGACGTGGAGTGGAAATATTTCGTCATTTATCAAAAAAAAAATCTGCAGTTTCATAGAAAAGTGCCAATACCTATGGAAAAATGTATGGAACAGCTAACTTTTACTTTAATAACCGACGAAACATTTTAACGCAGGGAGTTCAGAATCATGTACAGACGCCAGCACATCAAGCTACCCGAAACTGTCAAATTTTGCCAATCAACTTTGAACCTTATACTTTAGCGATAAAGTTGAAAATCTATTAAAGCAATTTGACAGATTGTAGTAGCTTGATGTGCTGGCGTCTGTACTGAATCCATGGTTATAGTTTTCGCGTCAATGGTGCCGATTCTATGTTCATAAACTAAACGAAATTTAAGTTCAGTGCAACTTTTTCTTTGTATTTCATTAAGAAAAGGACAGAAGATGAATTTTAGTTTACTCCTGTCGAATTAATCACCGTCCGACGTAAATTGACGTAATTTTAGTAGGCAAGTTTTTTAATCACATCTAAACGTGTATGGAGGGTATTGTCAGGCACTGATTAATTTGACAGGACTAAATTAAAAATCAACTTCTACCCTACACTTTCTTACCAACAGTAATCCAGTCAGCCAGCCAGTGTGACAGTGACACGGCTCGTTCAGGGTAGGTGGGGAAGAACCTGGCTGTGACCAGTCCATCAGAAGCCCGGTGTATGCCGGAGACCAGGTCAGCAGCTGTGCACCCAGCTACGGCGCGGGAGAGTAAATATCTAAAAGAAGGATATTAGGAATAATATATTAGATTGATAGTTTAAAATCGAATGTAGGGGCTCATACTGAAATCCTTGGACGTATGAATAAGAAATTATTCTTCTTTTTCTTAGCGTATCAATGGCAAAAATTTCTTGAAACATTTTTGGCCCAAAATTCAGCTGCGCGAGCTACGCTCACTGACGCAGTCATAAGATCATCAAGTGCACAAGGTGACAGGGCATGCGGCGCAGGATGGAAAGTACGCCATTGTCTGTGGGGAGGTGCCGCATGCGCACGTGATATCTGAACCGTCCGTGTACCCCATCTGTGTAGATTGTCTTTGCTCCGGCCGACTTGGAATTTGAAAGTAACATAGTTCCCGCGTGACAGTTTCCGCAACATAAGCATGGCCTGATGGCGAATTGTTCTGAATCCAGACCAACAACTTCAGGTTTACATGTGACTACTGACTTGTAAACACACGTGATACAAGAGTCATAGTTTCCGTTTTTTTTACTAGTCTACGCTATCCCACTCCTGGGCAAAGGCTTTCCATCTTTCGCGAGCCCGCACGTCCTCCGTCCAGTTTTCACGGAACCTATAATACCCACCTCATCCCGCCATATCCTGCATGGTTTGCCGCGATCCCGCCTCAAGTTTCCAATTTATAAACTTTAAATTATGAACGAGGATGTCATCTACTAGTATTTATAAGCTATTCAAAATGTTTACCTGGGTAATGGTGCATTGTTAGCTCTTTGTCGTGTACCAACAGATGAGCTGATCTTCTCCAAATTCACGGGCACACCCAATGCATTCTGAAATTATAAATAAGGCAAATATTGTTTATACTTGTGGCCTAAATATTGTAATCAATGTAACAAAGTATTATATTGTTTTATTTTATACTCTCTTGGTTCTTAGAATTCGTAAATACAATGCAAAGTGGTTTTTTTTTGAGTCATCTTATGTTGACCCAAAAACAGACAGCATTGCATTGTTGTTGAACAGAATGACGAAATCGTCACTCAGTTCTATGTAAAAATAAAGAAATCCAAAGATTGAGCATGTCTGGAAAATTAACTTCAATCAGTGGTGTTCAACATTTACTTTTGTTTTGTCATAGTGATGTCTCTAAAATTTCCATAAGGCTGCTTATCCCTGAATTTCAAATCAGTGGTTAAATTTTTTTTTTCTCGATTTCTATAACACTACAATTATATTCTTTTAAAAACATCTAGAAGAAAACATACCTACTTTTAACCCAAGAAAAATTAAAAGATACTAACAAAAACATTGACAACCGCTGTCACCCCGCAGGCCGAGGTGCTAATCTGCGTGACCTGTCGCTCACAAGCCTCACACTCCGACCAGATCATGCAACGAGGAGGTTCCACACAGGCCGCACTGCTCGAACTGGTACTGGCTGCTGCTTCACTCGCCTAGGAACACGATTACGATTTATTAGGAATGTTAAGGGATGCTGTATTGGTACTATTTGGCAAAAGATATAAAGTGCTATAAAAATAGTGTAAAAAAAGTAAAAATTTGCTAACAAATAGCCAAGGTATAAGCGGTTTAAAATTATCTGCTAGACAGAGCTGCTACTGTAAAATTTGAGCAGAACTGAACATAATGTTGAGGTAGAAAAGATGGTAAAAGTTATGTAAGTTGGTGAACAACTAAACAGATCACAGTACCCCTAATGGGCGTTTATATGGCACATCCAGATTCGGAAAAAGACTGTGACATAGGTGTGAGTGACGCAAACGGTCGTCTGTATCACTCATACCTGTATGAAATTGGTAGTGTTGGTACCTCAGAGTTTGGCTTAGAAGAGCGCCCTCTACGAAGAATTCTTAAAATTTTATGTGCCATATTAACGGCCCCGTGCTGAAAATAATTATTTCAGTGTGAATCTCTATGTTCAAAATCGGAATTTGCAGTTGCAATGGCTTTCTGATGATTAAAAAAAACAATCTAAGGCAACTGGAATCATATTATTTTTAACAAGCTTCGGCCCGCGGTTCCGTTCGCGTGGTATGTCGATAAAAAGTATACTATGTCCATCCCAAGGGTTCAAAGTATCCCCATACTAAATCAAAATCGGCCCAGCTGTTTCGGAGATTACCAGAAGAAATAAACAGACAGACAAACATATTAACACTTTTTCTTTGTTATAAGTACCATACACACTTTCATATGTATTTAGTAAAAAGCTGTTATTTTGACATTACAAACAGACACTTTAATTTTGTTTATTTGTATAGATATAGATGTATACATATAAATTATTTAGATCAGCCCTCCATTCCTACTTAAAATTTATTTTATTAAACTATACCTTAGCAGTAGCCTGGTTCTCAGCATCAAATTTTGCCTTCTCAGCGATCAATTTCTTAGCCATTTTGACATGAAACAATGCTGATGACAGAGTAGCTGTATCATGAGTGGACTGGTTGATTTGATGAGCAAACGCTTCTATATGTTCATCATCATCTGCAAATAAACCATTTTTTTAACCAGACATAGTAGAAACATATACATAATCAACCTATATAATGTTCCCATTGCTGGGACACATGCCTCCTCTCTGTGAGAGTGTGGGCCGTAAGCCATCACACTGGCCCATATTCCGTCACACTGGGCCAGTGCAGATTCATTGTATAGATGTCTTCGAATTTTTGGTTCTGGGACATGCCGGTTTCCTCATGATGTTTTCCTTTACAGTTTTTTGAGCAGTGGTGGTGAATTAATTTACACAAAGTACAGTTGTCGATTCCGTGAAAACTCTGGTGATGTGAGTTTGTTTTTGCTAGGAAATGACACTATTGACAGCTCACTCCACATTCACTTCACCTAAGTTTTCACGGTGAGATTTTTACAGAATAGTACCGCAGTACCTGTCTGGATTCGTACCTACGACCTACAACTCGTAAGTCGCGGCCGTTACCACTGGGTCACTGTTACCACTACAGTAGAACAGAAACATACATGCATACAAATATCATAAGATAAAAACATTAAAAAATATGTGAAGCAAGGAGTCCAGCTCAGTGCATTATATGCACAGAACTGATTTTGAGCTGGTCCCTGTCATTTGGACAAACAATTTCATAATACACAAGAAAATAAAAGAAACATTTGGCAACAAAAACGAAGAAATTAATTTATTGTATAATTATAAAACTTGAGGAGAAAAAGGGCACACTAAAGATGTTCAAAGCAGTAAAAAATACTTGTGACACAGTTCAGAGTCAACTTTGAGTTTTTTACTTTCAATTATACAGTGTGGCGATTAGGTTATTGAAACCATGTATAACTATCATCACACGCATTTTAAACACACACAATTAAAATAATTGTTAAAAATTAACATTCTAGCTGAGGTGCCTTTTATTTTCATTATAGTACAACATTAAACTGAATTTGTGATTATTTGATAACAATACCATAAAGTTTGTGTTGAATTGTTTATACCATAGTCCTGTGCGTCTAGTGTCTCATTATCAACGGTTATTATTTCATGCCAATTTTTAAGCCATTTATTTTGTTTGGAAAAAAAAAATTAATTGGTTTTTTTTCCAAACAAAATAAATGGCTTAAAAATTGTAGTAGTAAAAATGTTTTCTTTTTTTTTAATTTATAACAGACTCTTCACAGCTTGTAATAACTGCTGTACTATGTTCTATGTTATGAGGTTTGGTTTCCGCATTTAGTCCTTCAAGTGGACCATTGTGTGTGAACCGCTGTACTATTCACTCTGTATGTTTAATTATTGTCAATAACAAATTTAATATGTATAGGGATCTACTTACAAATCAATATCTCAGATGGTGACACCAATTCTCCACTAGAGAAATGCAGACTGCCAGGATAAATGATGGGTCCATGTGACATTGTTCTCCTAACAACTAGTTGCTCACCCCTCGAGTTCACATGAGTGATGTATGGACCATAACTAAAGTTCTGGTCCACATAGTTATGGGCACTACTGGTGCTGCCGCCCTCTGCAGCATCCCCGTGACCCGCAGGAACCGCTCGGCTTGTTGATGGCACACTATATGAGTATAGATCAGCATCTCCATGCGATCCGGATCCTGAAGCTATAGCCGCAACAGGAACACTCACAGGGACGTACCTAACCGGAGGAGGAACATATTCTGGAGTCGTCCCCCTCACTAATACAGGCTCTATCTCCTCGGGCATGTTATTTGCAGCTTCCATATCAGCATCAGGAGATGATTCATCTCCAGTATCCACTTCACATGACGGTCCAGGATCAAAGTCCATTTCCAAAAAATCCATGTCAGGACTAGATGCCCTAGAAGCTTGCTCCCTGCCTCCAGCAGCACCCTGCTGAGGCCCTACATAGTTGGGCATAGGAAGATGCTTGTCTAAAGGTAAACCCATGTCAAGACTAAAGAATGAGCTTGGTAAGTCAGCCAAATGTTCACCACCCCTATATGTGTAGATACATCCATCTTCTGAGCCCAAAGAATAGTCATCATTGCCAGTATCACTGGAACTGTCATCCCCTAAGTTAGGCCTGTTGAGCTTCAGACTTGATGGCCTTTTCCTGTTCTCCCTGAAAGAGCTGGTCTCTGGGTTCTCACTAGTTCTGCTCGTGCCACTTGTTGATGGAAGGCTGCTACTTCCCACCTTGTCCAAGCACACCTTGTGTCTCTGACATGTCTGCTTATCCTGATTTGACTCTGTACCATTGTCATACACGGTAGGTACAGTCCTGCTGCTGCTCGCAACTGCAAGATCCACTTGTTCGGCATTCGAATTAGTCACTTTGTTATTACACTTTTGTGATTGGGGAGAACTATTTAGGTTTTTATTAGTTTCAGGATTGTTTTCACTACACCGGCTAGTTTGAGGCCCTGATTCATTGCTAGGTAATGAATTCATGTAATTCGCCCGAGGTCCATTCAAGGGAACAAAGCTCGAGCTTGGATTCGAGGTCGATGTAAATAGATTTTCGGCGTTATCTCTTTGCCCTGATTGACTAGGAGTACCCTTGTAGTTGCTATTTTTTTCACCCTCGCCATCGAGTTTTACAGAATTCCTCATAGACGAAGAATCTTTAGAAGAATCCATGATTACAAATACATCGTAGAAGTCGGCATTGTTCACTTAATTTTTTAAGGTTACCAACGGCTTGTTGATTCGAATGGAGGCTATAAAGAAGAGACTAAACTAAAGTTAAATCGTAACGCGAACAAATATTAAGGGAAAACGATAAAAAACTGGATTTATAGGACACAGTCTGTAAAAGGAAATAATAACAAACCAATTCGCAATATTCTGATCAAAATCCTAATTTGACATTTGACAGCATTGACAGTTAGTTTAGTTCAATGAGTTGAGAAATGGTTGAGAATGGAGTCAAAAAGCATGAATCGAGTAAAACAACATAATTGAAAATTCGGATATCCATCTGATTTCCGAGATATCGTAATAAGGTTATCTGTGGTGATCACTAAAAAATTAAAACTTATATATAAAAAAAAACATAACCCTTCTTCTGGCGCAGTCGGGTAAAAAAAAACAACTAATTTTAATAAAAATAACAATGTGACTACAAAATAAGAAGTCGTTTCTAATAAGTTTCCACCCGACTGCGCCAGAAAGAGGGTTATGTTTTTCGATAGTAGTATGTATGTATGTATATTTCTTTGGCACCCTCTGTAGCCTAAACGGCTTGATCGATTTCAGCTTGAGAGGTGCCGTTAGATTCGTCTTAATTGTGAGAGTGACACTGGGTATATCAAAATTGAAATAATATTCACAAAAATATATACTTCTTTTAAGGATAAAAACATGTACAGACGCCAACACATCAACCTACCACAATCTGTCAGATTTTCCCAATCAACTTTGAACCTTATGCTTTAGCGATAAAGTTGAAAATCTATTAAAGAAATCTGACAGATTATGGTAGGTTGATGTGCTGGCGTCCGTACCAAGAACTAAATCGTCTGCGAAATCTTTCACATTTGTAAACTAAAAGGCTGGAAATAAAAAAATAAAAAACCCGACTGCGGTAAAAAAAAAACTTAAGGCGAAAGCGCCAGGGTAGCCCACGAAATTCATTTTTTTTACGTTTTTTGCAATTTGCTGGTCAGTATTAAGTTGCACGTTGATTAAAATATGATTCGCGGCCGTAACAAATATGTATTTACAGAATTATAATCATTAGAATCAGTAATAGAGCGAATCATATTTTAATCAACGTACAACTTAATACTGACCAGCTAATTGCAAAAAACAAAATTTGAATTTTGCGGGCTAAAAAAAAACTGAAAGCTAAAGACAAGCCCATTTTAAAAAAAGTTAGAAGCAGGCGGGAGCCATACCATTTTTATTATATTTTCAAATTCAAATGGGTCCCGCTTGCTTCAAACTTTTATTTTATTTAACATGGGCTTGTTTTTAGCTTTAATTAAAATTAGTCGTTAACTAAAACCATGCTGTGGCCAGCCTCACTAGCCTAGACTAAAAATAATTTTCTATAAATTGGGTTTTTTTTGGATACATCTTTAATTTCTTGGACGTTTTCATAAATTAATTTAAAACAATAATATTCGGCATAATTATACACAACCTGCCCCTTTTTTCGGTCGGTTAAAAATTTACGTAAAAGTGATAGCACCAAGGAACTTGATAGCACTTGGAGCTCTATGTTGGTCTTCTCGATGGTCTAATCTACATCTTGGCATTGTCTATGGATATAAAGCTAGAAACACATAATTCATTACGTTAATTTGCGTTTAGTGAAAAATAAACGTTCATTACTAAACTAATCATATGTTAAGTAGAATTGACTACTTCAAACTTTTTTAAATCAATATGCACAAGACAAAATTACAATAAAGATACTGAAATAAAATCCAAAAAAAATTATGTATCTTTGATGCTAATGGTATGTAACAACCTTTAAAGAATAGGCTATGATTGTCAAATTTTCTTTCATAATTCATACATTTCACAATGACAAATTGATTCAACCAGCTGTGAGATTTCTAAAAATTGCGTCTTATTTGTAATTTATTAAATTCGCCCCTTAAACCTTTGTTTACCATCGTTGTCGATTGTAATTTCCAATAGTTTCGAAGACCAGCACAGAAGATGGCATACGCCTACTTGTTCAAATACATCATCATCGGCGACACAGGTATTGATTTTATTTCCTGATACTTTATTTAGACGTTTTCTGTTACTGTGCAGTGTGATTATACTGTTTTTGTGGTAAGGATGTTGAAATTTAAGTTGCATTCAGTCAACCGTGCAAGATTGATCGATATCTCATTGTTGTGAATAATAATATTTTGTGATAGACAATTTTTCCGCCTACGCCGTCTCGTAACTACGTCAAGTAAGGTCTCTAATGCGCATATCATTGGAAATTGTGCAGTTCATGTTCATTTTACTGTAATTAAATAAGTAATTATGGATCAATATAGTGATACCAATGTGTGTTTAAAACTGTTGTTTTGAGGCTATTTCAAGGACTTTCTTTGTTTGTTTGTAGTACAGATGTCATCTACAAAAACTTGTCTATAAGAATAACTAAATTTTCTATAAAGAATTCTCATTAGGTGCTGGATACTTAACCCGGCGAGCGTAAGGTTGGGTGTTATACACCCAGCCTGTAATAAATCATTCGATATTTTTTATCTCGTACGTCAAAATGAGTTGTGCGTCTGAGTAGCTGCGCGGGGGGAGGTAAGTAAGCGTTGTGTTTCACGATGCAGTTGACCACCGACTGGCTAGGTGTTTAGATGGTGTCCAAGCTGCGGCTGGGTGAGTTTCACCCACCTTACGCTTCGTGTTACAAATTTGCGTAAATACTTTTTTGTTTTATATTCGATTTATTTCGTTTTTTTTTATTTGTTCAGGTAAATAATTAATATGTCATACGAAGAAAACCAAAGAAGATTATTAAGACTTTTCGAAGCAACTGGTGACGATAGTTCTTGTGATGATTCCGGTAGTGACTTTGAATTTGATAATGTTAGCCAAAGAAGTTCTGAAAGTGACTCGGAACAAGAGATAGGATTACAAAATGAGGGAGAAAAAGAGTCAGCTGGATCCGAAGAATGTGAAAGCGAAGGAAACAGGTCATATTTGCCAAAAGCCAGAAATGATTACCTTTTATAACCAGACCAAGGGAGGTGTTGATGTTGTAGACGAGCTGTGGGCCAACTACGATGTTTCACGCAATACAAAGCGCTGGCCAATGGTAATTTTCTATGCAGTTCTGAACATGGCTGGTATAAATAGCATCATAATTTACAAATGAATTTTTCTTAGAGACCTAGGAATAGGTTTGGTTTCAGAACACTTGCAAAACAGAAAGGAGAATCAGCATTTACCTCAAGAGCTTCGCAAAAGAATTTTAGATCAAGTCGGTGAATCCTCACACTCACAACAACCTTCAAATAAAGTTCCTAATCCTATCAGGAGTTGTGAAATATGTCCCACTAAAAAAGACCGCAAGACTAAACAAACTTGTTATAAATGCAATCGATATTTGTGTATGGAACATGCTGTTTTTACGTGTGGATATTGCGCTCAAACTGAAGATGATTATGAGAATTCTGAATAACTATATAGTATAAGTTTAGATCTCATTTGTTTCCAAATTTTATTAGCTAGAAGGAAAAGCTTTTCGTTTTGTTTTTTTTTAAAGTCTACTTTTTTATAAAAGAATAATTCCAAGTGCCATGTAAAAAAAAAGTAAAAAATGTTGATTTTGTTAATTTCGTAAATAAAGATTAAAAAATATTTGTTCGCTTTATTTGTCCCTCTCAAACACTTCTTGAATTATTAAATAATGACATTAGTAAATAAAAACATAAATAAAATATGATAAACACATTAAAATGGCTAGTCCACCATTATGGGTTTGCTGCACCCACCTTACGCTCGATGTAACAAATATTAACCTTACGCTCGCCGGGTTAACATAGTAGGTAATAGGTAATACGGGCTGGTGTCCGCAACTCCACGTTAATGCGCATATTTTGCGTACCCTAACATAGTAATTTGTAGAACATTGTTGTCTGAATATTGACTGATTGATGTTGGAGATAAGAGTTCAAAGCTCTTGTTGATCATGTTAATGATTTGTTTATGTAGACTTTACCTGTTTTCCTTTGTTTGATTTCATTTTATGAACCCACACTGTAACATTGTAATAGATACCTACTTTATTTTGAACAGGGCTTGTTTTATGAGCTCAGTAACTTTTCAACATCTGATGTAAGAAAACATTGTGATTTGATACTTAGATGTAACATGAACCACACAACTGAGGCTTTTATCAAAACATCTATGGTTTATGATTCCAGTTCTAGGTATCTATGATTTGTAAATTGTTCACAGGTGTAGGCAAGTCATGCTTACTACTCCAGTTCACCGACAAAAGATTCCAGCCTGTTCATGATCTCACAATTGGTGTCGAGTTTGGTGCTCGCATGATCACCATTGATGGCAAGCAGATCAAACTGCAGATATGGGATACTGCTGGACAGGAAGCTTTCAGGTAAGAATCTTATTGGATATAAGCATTTAATAAAATTTCTCTTGCACTAAATGTTTGTTTGTCTTTCTTGAGTACAAAGGCAGACTAATTGACTTAGGCATTCTCTACCAGTCAACCAAGGGTGGTGAAGAAATAAGATGGCAGATGAAAATAAATCACTTAAGCTGACACTAAATAGCTGAACCTTTAAAGACATCATCATTATGTAACTATTCAAATATTATAAAATCAGCCTATAATGTTTCCACTGTTGGGACACAGGCCTCCTTCCTCTCTGTGAGAGGGAGTGGGCCATAATCCACCATGTAGGCTCAGTGCAGCATGCCCTTGAATTTTTGGTTCTAGAACATACTGGTTTCCTTATGATGTTTTCCTTCACCATTTTGAGAGTAATGATGATGAAATAATTTACACAAAGTGCTTGCTTAAGTCCAAATCCACAGTGGGCCACCACTGCTCAAAAATGGATGAAATATGGATTTATCATAATACCATTCATAACTCGTTATTTGAATAAACCTACTGTAATATCTGCTGCATTCAGTTTCAATTATTATTCATCCTCATTTATTAAATAATTGTGTTCAACCTGAAAATGTTTATGTTTGAATTGTCTCTTCTGACTGTTATGTTTTAGTTCTGTCATTATCTATAAGCGTCATAATTGGTATAATCATCAATACTACTGTTAAAAGTGTAGGCACTAGGCAATAGTACATGTACAATATACCCATATTCTACCAGCTATGTTTAAATTCCATGTATAGGGAGCAAGCCCCCATCAACTGGGTACAAATCAAGACTCTAGGCTTGTACTAAGAAATAATAATAATATTAAGTACCAACATTATTAATAGATTTTATTAAAACATATAAACGAAACATATAAGACGTGTTCTTGAGTGGGGACTGCGTAAGGTAGGACGCCTTCAGGCTAGGTGGACCGACAATCTGCGCAGGGTGGCTGGTAGCAACTGGATGAGAGTTGATGAGAATCAAGCTGAATATTGTGCAATTGGAGAGGCCTATGTCCAGCAGTGTACTCCTGAAAATTGTGATGAGTAAAAACAATGTGTTAAGTACCTAGTAACAACAGGATGTAGGTATAAACTGAAAAATAGGATCATAGTTCAAATGACTCAAACAATTGTTACATAACCTGTTTATCCTTTGATTAGTCAGCTTAGGTGAGCGCTGATAACAAATGAATCAGTCGAGTGTTCAGATACAAATACATACAAAATGACAGGCTTAACTTAACAAACCATTGAGCAATTTTAACAAAAAAACTAGAATAACTTAACTCCAATCTATTGTACTGCTAACCTAGATTTTATGCTATTTAATTTCCAGTGTTTGTAATTGAGAATGTTATAAATGTAATTATAACTAATTCATGCTTAACTGGGCATGAAATGGGTGTTTTGACTTCTAATTATCTAGACAGAAAATGTGTCTGAGTACTATGACCTAAGTGACCTAATTATAAAAGATTATAATTATTTAATTTAGATAATGACTGCTTGATTTGGACGCAGCTGACTACACGGCACAATATAATAATACATACTTATAATTATTTAACTTGTATGTGTGGTGCAAACTGTAAATATAAGTTGGTTATTAATGAATAAATGAACTACATAGGGCTGATTTTACCAAAGTCAGATAAATCTTTTATCCGTGGAACAAAATTTACGTCTGACAGTTCTAGTATGGAAAAATTCATAATATATTCTCAGTTTAAGACTTGTTTTATGTATAAAAGTTTGGTGGAATGCGCCCTTACTATATATAATACAAATTATTTACTCAACAAAAACTTAATAATACTGATTTTCAGCAATTTTTTATTTTTTTTTAAACATTGACTGCACATTAAGTCTGGAAAGATACTATGTAAGCAGATTTTTTGCAATTATTAGCCCCAACCTCGTCAGCAAAAGTAAGCAAAGCTCTTACCCCCCCCCCCCCGCCATGCTTACGTAGACATTGATGCATGCATTTCTCAATGTTTTCTGTTTTCTTTATTGATTAATGAGCAGCATATATACTTACATAAATGCGTTTGGCCCATAATCTAACTGCCAAAACACATATCAGTTAATTATCAGCTGTTAAGTAACTTAGGCCGGTTTTAGTGCTTGACCGACCGTCGGTGCGTACGTCGTCGGTCGCGCTTGTCATTTGTATGAAAATTCACAAGTCGTGACAGTGCTCGACCGACAGTAGGTACGCACGCGTATATTGCTACGCACTGCGTACGAGGACCGTCCGTCGGTCAAGCGCGTCCGCATGCGTGCCGTCGGTCGACCGACGCGCTATCCGTCGGTCGACCGACGCGCTATGGATTGCTACACCGATCGGTGGACCGACCGTACGGATGATGCGCGTATCGTCGTAAAAAGGATGAAACCTAAAAAGGATGAAACTTTAATAATATTGTTTGATTTTATAGGTATCAGTCCGGCCAGTTTGGTTGGTCAGGAGAACACTGAACGTTAAAAACTGACGATCGGTTACGCGTATCGTCAGGAACGATGATACGCACCGAGCGACGGTCGGTCAAGCACTAAAACCGGCCTTACTGTTCAAACATTTTCATTGTTTCTATTGACCTTGATTTTAAATCATGTGTTCGTATTTCATGCAGGTCATACAGTAAATAAACTTTTAATGGTGATTGGATTTACTTCATTGGGTGATATCAATAATGGTACGAAAGATATAATTGAATTCGTATCTTCATAAACTAAAAGGACAAATTATGTTTGGCGAGAATATTATATGACAGTTGATTTATATGTATAGGCTGGGAGGACACTCCCCGATACTCCATAAAATCACCTACTACTAGAGTACCAGCGTGTCCGCACGCGTTGTGTTATGGATAATTTTATTTATTGTCTGGGCTGAGCTAAGCCTATCATGGCACGGCACTGCTGCCAGGGCTACTGCTGCGTTGCGGTGGACAATAATCTTGCGGGGTGTGGTTGCTTCTTTACATCGCGTCGTATTCTTTGCCAGGATTATCCTGCCCTTGGGCCGTATTATATGTAGTATTAATGCCATCATGATGGTGCTATCGGTCATGCATAGCTCCCTCTCTCTCGCACTGGAATCATGATGGCATTACAACGTCATAAAACGGCACCTGATCCTAATTTATTTGGGGTCGGTGCAACATGTCTTCTTCCACATCTGTATCAGCCGTCGCCTTCAAGGATTCACCAAACATAATGCAACAATATGCTTTTCCTTACAGATCAATCACGCGATCATACTACAGGGGCGCGGCAGGCGCACTGCTAGTGTACGACATAACCCGACGGGACACATTCAATCACCTGACCACTTGGCTTGAAGACGCACGTCAGCACTCCAACTCAAACATGGTCATCATGTTGATTGGTAACAAGAGGTGAGACAGATTAGCTTATCTTGTGAGTGTCTTGGTCAGTCAGCTTCAGAGGATTGGTGTGATGTGCCTCTTGACGTCACGTGCTATACTCAGACAATGTTAGTTAGGTATCACTTATATCCCAGGGATGTGCCTTACAGGCGTTGCACGGGGGGTTCTGAAATTGGTATTTTAAGAGGAACCGGGACCACCCCTCTGTGCTGAAAGTGATCACCGGGGCGGTTTTAGTGAGGTAAAAATCCCACACTCCCCGACCTACCTCCCCGGAGGTCGGGTGCCTTTTGAAGGTTTCCACCCGACAAAAAAAAAAGGTAAGTTAGTGATTCCAGCTTGAGTAACCAACTGATGCATGTTCTCATGAAGTTTTAAAGTAGGTATAGTCTAAGGTCCTGTCAAACCTGCTGCCAATACGTGCCCAATACGCTTAAAATGTCGTTTTCGTAGAGGGTCAGAATATAGTTTGATCAACAAGGGCTTGAAATTTATTCTAACACGAAAACAAACTTGTTTTTATTGGATATACAAACTTTCTGTAAATATATGTGTTTATGGTGTAAATTTGAATTTAAAAAGTAGTACGTTCTAAGATACGTGTGTCAACTATGATTTTTCTTCGATACATTTTGTGTGCTTTCTGATAAAATAATCTCCTAATATATTTACAACAAGTTATTCCTTTTTCATTTCTTTTATCCTACAGTTTTCCCCTTCAGAACGAAAAAAATATACAAGTATATTATATAATATTGAAGTCTACCTGAAATCTAAATATTCACAAAAGATGATTGTGTGAACAAAGTGTATTGTGTTCGCATTCCAGTTATCTTTTGTGACTAAGCTACTCGTAACATAAGTTAGGCCGTTACTTAAAGGAATTCGCCATTTCGTCATCGGAAAACGCATTTTATTGTTCTCTGAAGTGACCATTATTCTCTGGTCGCCCTTAATTTGGTAGTAACGCTTTCTCTAATGCTACAAGAAAGGGGCAATCATTTAATTTCTCTTGTAACATTAAAGTATTCGCACTTTACTACAAAGGTGTGCACTACTGTCTCTGCATTAGTAACATCTTTGGGTTACTTTTACAAAATATGCCGACTGATAGCAGACAGAAAACTAGTTAAGATATTTCCCCGTCAAAAAGCTTACCAATCCAATGGGCCCAGAGCCGTGCCTCCAGCGCCCAGCTCATAAATCTATAAATAAATACCTACGACGAATATGGTCATGCAATGAAATGAAAAACAAA
Source organism: Luperina nickerlii (assembly GCA_963855955.1). Lineage (NCBI taxonomy): Eukaryota > Metazoa > Arthropoda > Insecta > Lepidoptera > Noctuidae > Luperina > Luperina nickerlii. Next base: position 8,943,846 of record OY979679.1, on the reverse strand, counting down.
AAGCGAACATAGGTTCTCAGTCGTATAGATACGAGTGAGAAACATTTGTCGTATTAATCCGACTGGGGTGGTCAATAGGATAAGTTTAACCCAACATCTGTTTTTATATTGAAGTTACAAAGCCAAACCCAACATATTTATGCCAGTATAACATTCCATACAACCCTAAACTTCCAGTGACTTGGAATCCCGACGTGAAGTCAAGAAGGAGGAAGGTGAGGCCTTCGCCCGTGAGCACGGCCTGGTCTTCATGGAGACCTCAGCCAAGACTGCGGCCAACGTTGAAGAGGCGTTCATCAACACTGCCAAAGAAATCTACGAGAAAATACAGGAAGGAGTATTCGATATCAACAACGAGGTGAGTTGTGCGAGCTTATCTGCTAATCGATAGTTGTTGATGATAATTTGACGTCAAATTACCTACATAGGGGGCATCGGTACCGGTAGTCGGCAGTTTTTTGTTTTGCAGGCAGCACCCTAATCACGTAACAGTTAACACACTATTGATCGTAATCTGAATCACTTTGAAGGATATTGCTAAAGCATTAAATTGCTTCATATGTTTTTTAAAAACTTTATTACAAAAAAAAAAAAAACGACTTCCATAAAAACCCTACAAAATGAAAAATAACTTTAATTTCGGAAGTCGGTATCAAAAAATGAAAATGCGGAACCAACGACACCGACTTCCGAAATTAAAGTTATTTTTCATTTTGTAGGGTTTCGTTTTGGAAGTCGGTTGATTTTTTTTTTGGATAAAAGTTTTTATTTTTCACTTTTTAGTACCTACTCACACAAATTCATATAACACTACGTCTTACTATGTGAATATCAGTGACAAGAAGCTATTGAACACATCTGCGTACTCCTTTAGAGGGTACAGGCCTGATGTTATGTTGTGTGATTGCGGAAACAAGGCATACATATGCGATAGAAGCAATCACGGTTGATTTGCTGGCATTTATTGAAGAGTTCCGTTGTCTGTCTCCGAAACTGATCATCAAATCTTTCCGAAATTTAAATGGGACCATTTCGGAATAAACCTCTTTCGAACAAAAAAGAATTTTGCAAATCTGTCTATATGACGGAGTTATGCCCGAACGTAACTAAAAAAAACAAACATCCGAATTGAGAACCTCCTTTTTTTAAAAGTCGGTTAAAAATGCGTCTGCTCAACAACGTAAATAACGCAATGAATTTTGTTGAACTGTCAAAATGAAAGCCATTCCTAATGATATGTGTTACGCAATTACCCCGCAGGTCTTGAAACTTCTGAAAAGAGTGTGATTTTTAGGGTCCCGTACCAAAATGGTAAAACGGAACCCTTATGCCCGCCTTCCACTAAAAAAGGGTAATGAGCGGAAACTGAGCTGATGATCGGAGCGGACCGGAGTAAAAATAGTTGTACACCACTAAGAAATAGTTTCAGACTTTGCCTTCCACTGCCAGAGGGCTTTGCGGAGCGAGTAAGGCGGGAAATGAGCGGGGTCGGATGAGCGAGTTGTTTGTCTTCCACTTACTCGCTCGCAGCGATTTCATACAAATGCTTCCAGCATTTGTATGAAATTTTGCGTTGCGAGTTGAACTGAGTCCATACGGAGTCTGTTGGAAATCAGCTCAACTCTGCGACCACTTTTGTAACTCTTTGTACTCTTTTGATCCGCTCAGTCCGCTCATTCTCAGTGGAAGCATTCTATGAAAAAAGCCGTTGCGAGTTAAACGGAGTCCGTACGGAGCCCGCTCCGCTCGCAGTGGAAGGCGGGCATTATGGTGAGACTCAGTCTGTCTGTCTGTCTGTCACAGCTGGATATCTCAAGAACAACTAATGCTATCAACTTGAAATTTAGAATAGTTTTAGATGACGTTTGCCCAACTATTTTGAAAATAATAAAGAAATAAAAATATTATATTTTTTGCAACAGGGACTGAAAGGGGGTCTGAAAAATTCGAAGTGGGGCTACTAGGGCATGTGGGGTATTATATGAAAGAGCGCAGTTTGCACATTCTTAAAAAATTTTTTAGGCCGCATAGTTTTCGACTTTTGACGAAAAATGTAAAAAAAATACCGTTTCCCCCCCTTATCTCCGACGATTGCCAAGAGAAAAATCTGAAATTATTCTATGTGAAAAAAATGTATGTAAAGATTACAGGAAAAATAAAACGAAGTCTCTAAATAGCACACTTTTTCAGAAACCAACAAAAGTTACATTAGTTCCACTATCGGTCAAGAGATTGCGCTGACATTAAATTGCAATATTTTACAACGCAATGCACACTGTTAAAGTTTTCTGACGAATATAGGGCCTCGCCGATGAAAAAGTAAAAACATGATGGTACGGAACCCTCGGTGCGCGAGTCTGACTCGCTCTTGACCGGTTTTTTCACTTGATATTAAAACTAAGATTGTGCCCAAAAACGGTACCCTCAAGGGTTTTCTAGTTTTTTTCAATAAGGATGAACAAGCGGATTAGCAATTAGCACCAAGCTGCCTATCGTCATATTCATATTTTTTTATCACATGAAAAGTGTTCGTTCGGCTTCTGTTTTGACTGATATTGTGATACGGCGTTCATGGTCGCAGTTATACGAGCTCACTCTTATCCAAAATAGGGAAATTAATTTCACTGCTTATTCCTTCGGGGAACAAGTGACGTGAGTGGAAATTAATTTTACTTTTTATATTCGGTTTTTTTCGGGGTTGGTAGATAGAAACCTCTTCTTCTTTGCGTGTCGATGGCAATCTTAAATTACTCGGCCCAGGATTTGGCTACATGTTTGGCGCCATCAATTCCTGTAATGTACAGAGGACAGGACGCGTAAGACAAGATATTAAGTGTCCCATCGTTTGTGGAATAGCACCGTATTTGCAGTCCAAGGCGGAATCGTCTATGAATCTCCATCTGAACAGGTTTTCCTTGCTTAGGCCAACTTGGTCCGCAGTCTGTTTAAAGACTTCCAAGTTAGCCAAGGCAACTCGTGTCCTCTAACCCTTGCTTTTAGTTTCAGGGCAAAAGCTTTGGAAAGGGGAGCATATTATATTTACTTTGTTGTTCATCACACAGGCAAACGGCATCAAGATCGGTCCCCAGCACTCGACGGCGGGCGGCGCGAGCGGCGCGGGGGGCGCGGGCGCGGGCGGCGCGGCCGGGGGGGGCTGCTGTTAGGTACTGCACTGCACACACTGAGGAGGGATCGCTGCCCTTTAGATCGGGCTGAAGAGGTAACACATTACAGTTAACCTTCCTTAATCATTTTGCCATCGCAGAAATTGGGTATTTAGCCTTTCCGATTTCAAAATATAGACTTAAGCCCCATTTACATGATGCAACTTTCTTGCCTTTTGCATACCATAAAATATAAAATTGAAGCAACAATGACTTGCTTAAACACTTTTAAGACGGTGCAACTTATTGCATACCACTGGCAATTTAATCGCACCGTGGCGTGGCTTAAATAAACATTTTCTAACTGTCGATAATAAAAGACAATTTGCAATTTAAAAACTCCTTTCACAAGTTTTGCTGATTTGAAAGATCGGATCCAATCGTGTTTTGTTTTATTACAAGAGCGTGTTTTGAATGTAAACCTTATTTCGTGATGAATAAGTCCGCAAAAGAATCTTATTACAACAACTGTTCTGGTAATCATTGAGATTGGTGACCACGAATCTTTTTACACGGATTTCTGTCCAATAGGCGATTGGGAACATAAACTAGACATGATGTTAATAATGTGTTATCAATAGCCCGATAAGAATTATTCAGATTTCTGTCGAGTGGGGGAAGCAAAAATGTAATCGGGAGTGTACAACATACATCAACATATTAATTTATGATAGTATATTTTTAACTAAATCCTAAATTATTCTAATATGACGGGCGGAGCTTATCCATGGAGTTTCTTGCCCGTTCTTCTCCATAGGTACCTACTGCACTTTGGAATGGGCAACTAGCTTTATATTTTCTGACTGACCGACTCCTAGAATATGAGTTGAGTTTGCCATTTCATACAAGCTTTCAAGTCCTTATTTTTCGAAATGAGTGATGCGATTTTAATGAAACTTCATACGCCTAAGCAGGATACAAAGGTCTAAAAAGTTAGTAGAGAACGTCTTTTTTAGAAATGTCTTTTTGGCTGTAACACTATTCTTCGAAAATGTTCTCTACTAACTTTTTAGACCTTTGTATCCTGCTTATGCATATGAAGTTTCATTAAAATCGGTTCATTCATTTGGAAAAATAAGGGCTTGAAAGTTTGTATGAAATGCCGTACGTCGTAAACGCTGTTAATGTTTTTGTGACATTTTCTTGTTTTTTCAGGAGGAGGTGCAGCTGTGTGCAACGAATATTGGTACGAAACTTATTGCATGCCGGATTCATAGAATTATTTTATATATGCTACAGAATAGCTTGCGTCTGACTCACGTTATAATATAATACGCCGCTAAGGCACATCTATATTTAGTAAAAATATTCAATTACCTTAAAATAATGCCATCATTATTAAGACAAATCAGATCCTTGATGTAAATGAACAACATTACATGCAGATCAAATTCTAGTATTCATCTCATTTCTCATTCCCTTTTGCGATAACTATTAGGTCCCCTAGATCTGGTGGCAAGTAAAGCTAATCTCATACATAAATAGGCATCTATAACACTGTAAACGTAAGTTTTATTCGAGCGAGTACAGATGGCAGATAATGGTTACGCTGAATGGACCAGATGTGAGAAATTTAATAGTCGTATGTAATACATAATAATTAAATAGATCCTTCAGACGAGTAATTAAGCTTCTATGTAATTTTGTGTGTATGTAAACTCTTTGTATATCTTATTTGCAAATGTCATAAAACTTTCACAAATATCTCGTAATCTGGCATTTATTTAAAGATCGTGTTATATGTTGTATAATTATCTTCATTGTCATGGTCGTCGTGTTGGCAGTGTTGGCAGAATGTGGTATTTCTATGAGGCATCTATGTAAATGCTGCCTCTTCTACACATTCACCTATATTGATACTATTTCAAAGGCTTTTAATGGATTTTTCGAGTATGTAGTTACTACTCGATGGTTGAAATTCTGCATCAATATAGGAAATTGTCTGGGGAGTGTGAAAATTATTTCTTATCGTCATTTGGATGCGACTGAATGTTAGTATGCGTCGAAACATTTACTTGTATTATATTTTGTAGCCTAAGCTACAATTATTGTCTAACAGGTACATACATTATATATTTAGGTTTACATAATATATTGGAATATTAGTGAAAATGTAAAATATTTTTATTATTATTTATGTCAACATTTTAATTTATGAAGATTCATCTGTACAAATTGGAAAATGTAATCCTGTTAAGTGAATCGAGGTGTACACATAGTATAGTTTTAAATTCATCTAATTATGATTGATTTCTGGTACCTTCTTTACCTTGCATCGAAGAATGGAGACCAATTTGTCAGCTGTTTAGATCAAAATACCAAGTATGCTTTTAGGTGGTGGCCTAGTATAAATAGTTATGCACAAGATACGAATTTTGGAATGGTTTTGAAGTGTTGAAATTGTAATTCTTAAAAAAGGACTGCTTGCAAGGTACTGAGAGACATGATTACAAAATAGGTTATTTTTAAGTTTAGCACATTGTAATGATATAATATTTTGTAAGGTTACAATATGCAGACACATTTGTAAGGTTATAATTCATGAGAGTAAATGTTGAAAGACAATAGTGTTTTTTTATTTTTACCTTATACTCCATTTATTATAACATTAGAAAAATAACGGCTATTACCCTTTCGTTATGTGTTTAATTAAAATCGTATGATAAACAAACTACCAAGCAATGTAATCTATTTACATTAACAAAATAACTAAAGTCCAGTAACTTCAACAATATTACACAATAACTGTCGTTATTTTTCTAATGCTAGAATAAATATAGTTGTTTTTAAGTTGATTAAATGATGGAGCACTGACGGCACTGGACACAAATACAATTAATAATAGTAAGTAAATAAATTTATTTCTCAAAAAAACTTAATAATATTTTAAGTACCTACATGAAAATAGTTCCGGACCACCAACTCCAATCGCTTCCTTTAAGTAGATTAGTACCAATTGAATGTACACAATTATTGTCATTGTGAAAACAATGACTTCACTCGTCCATTCAATAATTAATTCCGACTCACGGGGTGTGTCGACAGGTAGGCGGGCAAACGTGTGAGAGGATAAGGGTACTAATTATTTGTATACTTGGAATTGCTGTAGCGTGCCCCTTTTTCGGTTATCATGGTGGTCCTGCTGAAGGGAGCATGACTTCCGCCGGACCACCTTCCAAGTCGATTTTCTCGAAAACTACTGAGGAACCTTGTTGTTCAAGTACTAATTATTTACCAAATATGGAAGCGATTGGCGTTGGTGGTCGGGCGGTAGTCATGGACATATTAACTTCTAATAAATAGATGTAGCCACTGCAACCGAACTAGGCTTTTTTTTTAAATATCGCCGTGGCCGCGCTCTCAAAACGCACACGACAAAGCCTGTATTTCGTGTGGTTAAGAATGACGAGTGTATTGTTACAGAAATGAATATGTTATATATGAAAAGAATGTACCAGCAATGTACCTTTAATGAAATTCAATGTACCTCCAAGAAACAAGAACAATTATAATAATAAAGTGAGCCGCAGTCCTGATAGAATGACGGGTGAATACTGATAATGAATGTAATAGATATCTTATGGTTACCTAATATTTAGCAGAGGAACGTAACTTCAATGTACCTCTTAAAAATATAATTTGAAAATATAATGAGACGCGAAAATCAATAAAACATATTTTGACGCCTACCGTTTTTTCATAGCAATGTGAGAGTATAGATGTATTTGGTGGTATTGAGAAATTAACGTGAATAGTCGAGGATTGTTTACATTTTTTACATACCCACGTGTGATTTGATAAATAAAACAAAAATTGAGTAGAAAATAAATTGTCATTTACTCAATGTTTATGAAAAGCAATGAAAAAAAGAAAAAAGGGATTTACAAAAAAGGTAGGTATCTATTTACTTATGTCCGAAAAAAATACAATACGCAATCATGTTTTTAGGGCTTCTTGTAGTCAGAGTACATAGTTTTGTAATGACCGATATCGTCAAGTGTATTCGACACTGAAGGTAGATATTCAATCCCCCAGCCGCATTGACGAGGCGGGGGGCCTCAGTAGTCGTGGATTGGCTACCCACGGTGAAGCGAAGAGGAACCCGAGGAAGGGCCGCTCTTCAGGGCTTTTGCTGGTAAGCCGACGACGTAGCGGCTAATAAGTAGGTTGCGGTGCCGCTTGCGGCTCAGGGTTGGAGGCCACGGCGGAAGAGGAGTGCCGGTATTGCGGTGCGCCGCTCTCTCTACCTTCCGCGGGCTTGACGGGATCGCCACCGTCTGATGGCGGACGCGGTGGAGCCGCAGGGGAGGAGTATGACGTTGGCCGCTTGTCCTATCCTCTGCGGCCGAAAACTGGCAGGCGGCGAGGCCAATGACCAGGACGCCGTAGAATTATAATGGGTTAGAGTCCCACATAACTGCACTATCTCCCCGTGGTAGTGCAGAATGCATAGATAAGCATTGCATTAGTCCACAATAAAAATTAAAAAAAAAAACTCGTTAATTACTCGTCGCATTATATTTTCGGATGATATATTTTTATGAGGTACATTGAAGTTACATTCTTCTGGTAAATATTTGGTAACCATAAGATATCTATTATATTCATTATCAGTATTCACACGTCATTCTGACTATCGCAACAGTGGCTCACTTTATTATTATAATTATTGTTCTTGTTTCTAGGAGGTATATTGAATTTCGTTAAAGGTAAATTCAAATACATTGCTGGTACATTCCTTTCATATATAACATATTCATTTCTGAAACAATACACCTGTCATTCTTACCCACTATATTTCGGTTTTCAATACCTTTTCCCACTATATTTTTAACAATAAAATGCCAACAAAGCAAATATGTTTGGTTGTACTACTAATTCATTTTGAATAAGTTATAGCTAACTTAAATGTTACATTATTTAAAATTATATTACCCATAATATAATAAATAAATGATCTAAAGATGAGTGAAGTATTTGTAAGTGTATGAGGAATAGTAGGTGATTGATTTATGTAGGTAGAGTGATGTGATATGATATGATGTGGGTGCGCGTGTGTGTTGGTGTAAGGGGGTGTATGATGGTGAGTGTATGGGTGAATCTGTATGATTGTGAGTGCATGAGCGTGGTTTTATCTTAGATTATTTTAACTAATTAAAGCCTAACCTCATTACTGTACTGCTACGTATCTGAGGCATTGCTCGAATCCTGATCAGAGTAAATATGGTTTATTTCATTGAGAACTGTAAGCACACAATTGACAATCTCTGGAGTCTTCATTTTCACCACACCACTGCTCTTGACTTCTGCTCTGGGCAGAGTCACTTCACACAATTCGAACACAGTAATATCTAACAAGATCATTTCAAATATTTGATTCTGTAGCATTTGGTATGCTATTGTCACCATGTCTGATTTCTTGGCTTCGTCATCTTTGATTCTGAAATGGATTATTAAAACATTTTAGTACCTTGCTGTTTGCGATAGCCGAACGAGACTGTGAGATTGGCCAGAAAATGTGACAGAACAAAAAAGAGTAAAAACTACTACACCACAGCACAGAGCACGGTACCGCCGATGTCTAGAGTCGGCAGCACTAATAAAATTCGTATATTACGCCTTGACAGGAACGGCCTGTGCCTGGTGAAGGGACCATTATGGGCATTCACGGGACACACAATAGGCATTACGGACAGACTATGCAGGGCTTGCATAGAGGTTGAGCCATTGAGTAAACCGTTGCGCATATGCTCTCTGAATGTACATGCGTCACCCAGATCTTACACAGAAGTTCTTAAAGACCAGGCGAAGTAAAACAACTTCTGGAGGGAGATGGGCTGGTTGGAATACTTGGAATAACCACCGACAGCCACCATGACCCACGCAAAATGGTCCACCTGAAGGACTAAGTGAACTAAACCTAACATAAATCAAGCCTTGTTTCCCAGGCGTGGAAAGTACTTAATTTAAAAAAAAATTAAATCAACTTCAAAAAGAAATTAACTCAAAATTATGAAATAACTTTAATTTCGGTAGTCGATATCTTGGGATCTGTATTTTAGTTTTTTGCCACCGGCTTCCGAAATTAAAGTTAGGTACTTATTTCATCATTTTGAGTTAATTTCTTTTTATTTGCAGTCGATTTAATTTTTTTTACTTAATTAGTTTTTTATTTTGTAATTTTTATTTTTAAGTAAAAACTGGAATATTTGTTTGTAATAAGTAGGTAATAGTTTTGTTGTAAATATTGCACTAGAATTTGACCAAGGTTTTGAGATTTTCCCTTTGACACTACACCCGTGGCTCGTATCAATAAGTCAGGCCGTCAGACTTACACGTGTTCCGTTTTTTCCTTTTGAGGTACGGAACCCTAAAAATGGTCACGATCCGATAAATAATTGCGGAGAAATGCGTGGACAAACATACATACATACATCCATAAAAAAAATTATATTTGTTTGAAAGCCCTAATAGATTGTCATATGTGAATATAATGCAGTTCCAATAATATTACATACATACATACGTGTCGAATTGATAACCTCCTTTTTTTTTTAATCAGTAAAAATAGAAAACCATCTGGATTTCTATGGTAGCCGGACACTGTTTAAACTCTGTTTAATAAACAAAAATGATTCTGAGGTCAGGTTGCATATACAATCAGAGTAAATTTGATGGTAGGCTACTCCTGTCCTATGATTGCGATTTGATTGATTTAGAAAAATCAAAACATAATGCCGGCACGGTGAAGCGTTGGTGGTGGCGAAGGGGGGCGGCGCCGCGCACCGGTCGTATGTTATGTCCCAAACCATATGGACTGTTGTTAATGGACTTTTGTTAGGCGAATAGTTTCCGAGCCAATAACAGTCTTTTTTTTTGTTTATCTCAGGACCATAAAATATTAAATGAAGGTCAGACTGTTTGGCTCTAATGGACCATGAATATCTGACCAATTCCACATAAATGAAATTTTTAACTAAATGAGATACAACTATATCGCCCAGACAGAAAGAAAGATAAAAAAACAATGTATGATTTGATTTAGTTAAAAAGTTATTTTTGCAAAAAGTGTACCTCGGACCAGACGGCTTATGTCGAGATTTTTAATTATACATACCCATTCCATATAATATTTATGTCTCCAACTTCAAAAGATAAGTTCAACTTATCCTTGTGATCAACTTGAGGTGTCCTGTACTTTAGTGTAAAGGGATCCGTGTTGCGGGACGAGTCATTGTCTACAAAGTTGAAACCAAAGTACAGTAATTGTTGCTGGAAATTAAACAAAAATAATTATAATGTTATTTTTTGACCGTTTAAAAACATGGTTTCAGTTTAGTATGACCTCTGGGATCGAAAATAGTCAAGCGAACTCAAAGTAAAAGTATACATACATACATATAATAATAAGTATAAAAACATAAATATAATTCTACACATATAAAGATACAAGTCAAGCCAGTTACCACCAACTATTTTTCTGTACTGTGCTCATGATTACAGATCTGTTTTGTTTTTTGTTTTATTTAACTTGTTTTAATGCGTTTCTATGACAAATAAGTAAATTTTTATTTCCTTTATACAAAAAGGCTACTTTATTTAACCTGCATTAATAACGATAGTGTTATATGGAGTTGTTTCCTACTGAGAATACTGCACATACCTGCGTAAAACAAAAGTTTTTAATTTGACAGTCAAATATAGTCTGTAAAGTTGTCTTGACAGCGGTGCCGATCCTTTGTTCACCTCTTTCCAACATGTATGGTAGATGAGTGGCTTGGTCTAGTGTGATACTGATGCCCCAGGACAGAAGCAAGGCTGCATAGGATATCTTACTTTTACCGTTTATAGTTGATGAAAGAACACTTATCTGAAAAAAAAAATATTTTTCCTTATCTCTGTTATCTACCAGATGTAAGATGGATGATTGTTCGAGACCCAATGTCAGTGCCAGAAAAATAAGTGGGAAAGTAACATTGTGGGCTGATTAGGTGGTTACACCAGGAGCACCCAGAGCTGCTAACACCCAATTTTTTCAGAATAAAATTGGGTTATAACTCGAAAAACCTGGACGTTTAGAAAAGCGAAAATAAACTCACGGCTTTGTTAACTAGTCTTTATTTTTACACTATTATTATTAGGTGATCAAAATTATACATACTTGAATAGCTTACAAAAAAATGTTTTATTCAAGTTTTAATGGCATAAGTACGCTGATTTTCAGTTTTACTGCAAAACAACCTGAAAGTTCGTTTTTCGAGTAGTAACCCTATTTTACCCAAGGTGCGATGTGAATTTGATCACCTTATTTATAAACAAGTTGCCTGTAATGCGTGTATATTACTATGTAGAAAAGCAAACTTACGAATAAAGCACTAGCATCATCTTCACAATATTTTAAATCAGCTTGTTCTTCGATTTGTACGACATACTTTATTGACGAATTAGCTGCTACTGCACTCACAAGGGCTTGTCGAATTTTAGACGCATACTGCTTTAGTTTCACCGTGCCATATTGTAAATTGTACAACGGGGACACTTTACTCAGCCGCCACGTCCCTTCATTGTAAATAGCTGAGAAATAGTTCGAAGTTTTAGTAAATGAAACTCAAGTGCTTTGTAAACAACAGATCAAATTGATCTTACCGGCTAATGGGTCCACTGTAACTATATTTTTTATAGTTGAACTATTTTCCCGCTGCCTGAAAGGTTCCGGCCGATATAAGGACATAGTATATTATTTGATTTTCACTATTTGTTGATATTTTTATCTAAATCGGCCGAGGTAAACACAACCTTCGAGAGAAACAGTGACGATTTATTTAAATTTTAACGGTTATTTTTTGACGTTGACTTAAAGACTATGAAGTATGACCATAGATATTTTTTTTTCTTTTGTTCTTTGTGGAATAGGCTAGGGTCAGGGACCATGATTCCTAGTCATCAGTGACCTTAGATATAAAAGTACTCTGTGACTAAGACTGACATTGAACCATCGAAACCCGCTGGTTGTCGAGGCCGCCAGATATACTCCCTCCCAAATCAGTAAACTCCGCCGTCCAAGGCACGTTCTCACCGACCCAGATGACCCTATAACCGTCCTCCAAGAGAGCAGTAGGGCAACCAGCACGCTTAGGAAAAACAGATACAAGAAACCGACATACCGGCCTCGCCGACGAGGTCCCTCGCGACGTCCCCCAGTAAATGCCCCCCACCGACCCTTGCTCGATGTAGTGCCAGCCCGCGCCGTATCAACACAACTCTCTAAGACCACGTAAGTCCAAAGAATAACTGTTTCATGAAATCATCATTCTTTGGACTTACGTGGTCTTAGAGAGCTGTGTTGATGACTTTAATGATTATAATTCTGTAAACACATATTTCTTACGGCCGCGATTCATATATTAATCAATGTACAACTTAATGCTGACCAGCAAATTCCAAAAAACCTAAAAAAAATTGAAATTCCCGGGCTACCCTGGCGCTTTCGCCTTAAGCACACGCACACATACGCGCACACGCTAATGAAGAATGTTAACTAATTTTGATTATTAGCACTCCATATTCTCTGTCAAAAATAAAAAAAAAACTAGTGAAAGAATTACTTCGATACGTCAATTAGTTTCCGATTTAGAAGTAAAACAAGTTGTAACCGCACGACGCGGGCTGCCGGTGACGGTGTGACGTCATCGCACAACACGCTCAGTCTGGCTCACTCAGACCGCTCGCGGTCGCGCGCCCGTACCGTCGAAATTATAACTAAATACTGTCGCGAAAGATGAAATCGCGATGTTCCAAACCTACAAAATGTAAATATAACACAGAACTAATGTAATAGCAACACTAAATCAGTACCGACAACTTGAGAGATTCTCTGGCGGGAAATCAAATTGCGCGGGTGTTTAAAAAATTTCTCCTACATATTAATTTGTATTTTTGTGTATATTTGCTTAGATAGTTTATTATATTCCCAGTGTATATAGTAAAATGGGAACGGAAAGCGATGGGGGCGATGCCCCCATCGATATAGAGCCAAAGAAGCGAAAATTGGCTCCCATGGATTCGGCACAGTCTGCAGCTTACAAAATATTTATGAAACCGAATTATAAGAGACAATTTCCCGAATGCCACAGTGGTGATTGTGTAGTGTTTGTGGAATCGATAGAAAATGAAAAATTAGGCAACAAAAACCCAATTGGACTTACGAAATTATTCACAGAAAATGTTAAAGGCATCATAGCTGTACATCGAGTCAATGCCTACAAAGTTGGGATAACTTTCAAAAAACCTGCACCTGCAAATAGTTTTCTCAAGATGGAACATTTCTTGGGAAAAAATAAATTAAAAGCCTTCGTTCCTGCATACATGACGGAAACAACAGGCATCATCCGCTATGTACCGAAAAATATGTCAAATGAGGAAGTTTATAAAAACATTCAAAGTGACGTAGAAGTCACATCTATTAAAAGATTTATGAGGAAAGTTGAAGGAAAACTTACACCATTAGGTACAATAGCAGTTACATTTGCCGCAACAGCATTGCCACAGTATGCATACATTCACATGTTTAGATACCCAGTACATATATATATACCACCATTGCTACAGTGCTACAAATGCCTTAAATATAACCACTCTGCAAGAGCTTGCCGTGGTGAGCAAATGTGCTCTTCTTGCGCCGGTCGACATTCATACAAAGAGTGTGATGTTGAAGAAATTATTTGCATTAACTGCAGCGGCAACCACCTGGCAATTTCAAGGGATTGCCCCATTAAGAAGCAAAAAATGGAAGAAAAGAAGAAGAAGTTCCTCAATCGGAATCAGTCATATGCCAGTGTGGTGAGTACACCTCCTCCAACTATGTTAGATACAAATGTTTTCCCAGCTCTCAAAAAACCAAATGAAAGGACTTTGGGTGAGAACTCAAAGTCATTTGCTGAAGAAATTGTAAATAATGAAATAATTATAAACGCCATTGTAAAATCACTAATTGGTCTTGGTAATAATAAAGATAATGCTCCAATAACAAATAAAAGAATAAAAGAAACATTGTTAGCAAATTTAATTCTTAATTGATGGATACATTTTTAAATATAGCACAATTCAATGTACAAAGCTTACAGAGTAAGAAGGCCTTATTAAACAAATTTCTTTTTGAACAAAAAATAGATATATGCCTGTTAAATGAGACTTGGCTAAAAAATAGTAGTGTAATTCCTCGTTTTACATCATACAACTTTATATATAAAAATTCAGTAAATAAACACAATGGAGTAGGTATTTTGATAAAACAAAATTTAGCTTATAATGTTATAGAAACAACTTTTTATGAGTCAGTCCAAAATATCTGTATTTCCATAGAAACATCCATGGGTAGATTGCATATCCTATGTGTTTATTGTCCTCCCAATAGCAACAGATTTGATACTAACAAAATGAGAAAGGTGCTTCTTGAAATTCCCAAGCCATGTCTTATCATGGGTGATTTTAATGCACACCATATATTGTTTGGATGTCATACAAACAATAATAGGGGTAACAGTTTATATAACCTTATTGATGAATTTGATGTATGTGTTTTAAATGATGGTAGAGCAACCACTGTTCAGTACCCAAACAGGAATGCATCAGCTATTGATCTAGCTCTGGTAAGTTCCGCATTAGTTCCTCTTTGTGAATGGCAGGTTCATGACGATCCTATGGGCAGTTATCACTACCCAACCCAGGTAGTATTAAATGTAAAGCCATCAACATATGAAGTCCGGCCTGTGGAAGAAAAATATATTTATAGTAAAGCAGATTGGTCTAAATATTATGAATTATCAGAAACCGGTTTTTCTCATTTAGACATTCATAATATGGAACCTCTTCATCTGTATGATAATTTCGTAAATATTTTATATGATATAAGAACAAATACAGTCCCAAAACGAAAACCTAACCAAACTATGCAAATTTTAAGAAAACCAGCTCCTTGGTGGAACCAAACATGTAATGAGGCAGTTCAAAAATCTAAGGAAGCTCTGTTAGAATATAGAACATCACCAAGCATCCCCAACTTCATACATTACAAAAAGCTTGATGCTCAAAAGAAAAGAATATTAAAAGAGGAGAGTATCAATTCATGGCATGAGTTATGTAGTAGTTTCAATAGAATGACACCTGTTGCAAGAATATGGGGTTATATTAAAAAGTTTAAAAGGATAGGTTCTTCTTCTAACAAATATTTAAATGATGATTGGGTACCTGAATTTTTAGAAAATTTATCAGACTCATCAATAATGAATGAAAATAATATAAATGATATTTTAAAAGAATCTGTTGAATCTGAAACCAACTGCTTTCTTAATAGTCCATTAACAATAAACGAATTGCACATAGCTCTTAAGAGTAGGAAGAATACAACCCCAGGTCTGGATAACATACCATACATCTTAATAAAAAAGTTACACCCTAATGCCTTACAAATTTTATTAAATGTTTATAATAAACTTTGGGATACACTACTTATACCAGAATCATGGAAAACCCAATGTGTCATTCCAATCTTAAAGCCCAATAAATCTGTAAGTAGTCCATCATCATATAGACCTATATCATTATCATCTTGTTTGGGTAAACTTTTTGAAAACATGCTTAAGTTACGTTTAGATTACTTTGCTGAAACTCAAGACAAGTTACCAGATATACAGTATGGATTCAGAAAAGGCAGAAGTTGCTCTGAAAGCTTTGTTTCATTTATATCAGACCTAAAAAAGGCTAAACTTAGTCATTCTAATGTCATATGTGTTTTTTTGGATGTCAAAGGTGCTTTTGATAATGTTAATATTGAATGTCTAATTCGTGTTATGCATGAATTGGGCTTGCCAAGTAAAACAATAAATTGGATCTTTAATTTTTTGTACCAGCGAACTTTGTATGTTAGATTCAATAATAAGCTCTATGGCCCTAGGTTAGTTAGTAAAGGCACAATGCAAGGAGCAACACTTTCACCCCTGTTGTATAACTTGTATACATCCCAGATTCTTAAATATGTAAATACTTCTCAAGTCAAAATATTACAATTTGCCGATGACTTGCTTTTATATACAGTAAATCAAAACTTGAATATGGCTGTTAACAATATTAATACTGCATTGGCTCAATTACAATATTATTACAGTAATACTTTAAAACTAGATATAAGTTCTGAGAAAAGTTCAGTATTATTATTTAGTAAAGATTCATTAGCACAGTCCACTGTAAATATTGTATATAACCAAAATGTTATTCCTATTGTCAATCATCACAAATTTTTAGGTGTTATAATAGATGATAAACTAAAATTTGATAAGCACATTGACCATATCTGTCAAAATGCTATGAAGAGCATCAATGTCCTTAGGAGCTTAGCAGGAACATTTTGGGGTTCTGACCCAAAAACACTTAACATGTTATACAAAAGCATAGTCAGAAGTCATTTTGACTATAGTTGCTTAGCCTATATGAATGCAAGTACCACATTATTAAGAAAACTGGATGTGATACAAAATATGGGCTTAAGAATAATTAGTGGAGCAATGCGCACCACCCCTATAAATTCTATGGAAATTGAAAATGTTATACCTCCCTTATCTTTGCGACGTTTACAGCTGGCTGAGAGATTCTGTCTCAAAGAGTTATCTTGCAATAATAGTATAGTTCTTGATAAAATTGAATTTCCTCTAGAGATCACACAGTCAGCTGTCACATCCTCCATCTCAGCAAATACTTTTATTTCTGGTTCACTGCCTGAAATTTCAACCATTCTAGTTAAAGTAAAGAACCTGACAAGAGACATGTACATCAAAAAGAAGTGGCCAGTATATGAATTCCCATACAATACTTTATTAGCTTACTTTGATATCAAGTGTTTTTTAGATACTGTCAAAAATAAATATGATTTCTTAGAATTTTTGAATGAAAAATTACATTTCTATATAATTTACACTGATGGATCTAAAACTGCTGATTACGTTAAAGCAGCATATTATGACCCACAAAAAAGAATAACCAAATGTTTTAAAATGCCAAATAGCTGTAGTATATTCACTGCAGAAGGTTGGGCTATACTAGCTGCTCTAACATATGTAAATACTATTGTAAATAATAATGAACATTGTGTAAGCAAAAATGTAAATAGTGTAAATAATATATTAGTTGTAAGTGATTCCAAAAGCGTTCTAACTAGTCTAAGTAATTGTAACTTTAGTTATAAACAAAATTATATTGTACATAGAATTAAGTACACTCTACAAAAGTTGGGAAAACATGTAGAATTTTTGTGGGTTCCATCTCACAGCGGCATAGTTGGTAATGAGGTTGTAGATCTGGCAACTCGTCAGGATCACGACGAGGATATTACAGAATCTTTTAAGGTCCCTTTCACGGATTATTATGAACAATTTAAAACATTATTTAAGAAGATATGGAAGGATTATTGGGACGCAACAACAGAAGCAAAAGGAAAATGGTATTCAGAATTACAGCAAGACTTACCAACAATGCCGTGGTACAATAAATTCAAATACTCCAGCAGAAAGTTCATAACCGTCATTAATCGCTTGCGATTTGGCCATTGTTTAGTCCCAGCTCATCTCTGCAGGATGAGAATCATCAGTGAAAGCAAATGTACCTATTGTTCAGAAGAAAATGCGGATATTAAACACGTTTTATTTGATTGTGAATCGTTTGCCATGCAAAGACTGTTACTTGTCAGTGAAATTAGTGACATAGCAGAACAAAACTCGTTATGTGTTCCCCGCCACGTTCAGGAATTACTTTCCAAAACGGTTTATTTTAATCCATTATTTAGATATATACTGAATACTATAGAAAAAATTTAATTGTTTTTTATTATTTATTTTTATGTTTAATAATTTGTTGTTGTTAATTAGATAATTTCATCGCCTCTCAGATGTACTTAGCTCGTATGAGCGGTAAACACTTGATGAACTTGTTATTGTTTTACAATAGTTATTATGTATTTTTAAGATAAGAGTAGTATGTTTAAAGATTACGACTGAAGGACATGTATCCATGGTCATGAATAAATTAATTTAAAAAAAAAAAACCGACAACTTGACGCTGCCAAACGTCGCACAGTATACGATTTGACTAGACATGGGTCGTACTTGCAAAATCGCGTACTAGGGCTTACAAGTACGACTTCTTTAAGAAACCACGTCCTAAAACTAGGTCTCGGGTACGTTTAAGTATTTTTTATCGGGATAGGAAATTGAACCTTAACTGCATACATATAAGGAGCAAAATCGCTTTTACAAATAAATACGTACTTATAGAGTATAGACGATTAAAGTTTCTACTACTATTCAAACCAAAAAAAAAAAAAAAAAAAACGAGCCCTGTTGGAAGAAAAAAAACTTGCATAGGAAATTGAACTCTGAATTCAAGAATTTATGGAGCACAATCGCGTTTAGGCATGGGTCGTACTTGCAAAATCGAGTACCAGAGCTACCAAGTACGTCCGTCCACCTTCGAGATACTATCTAGTATTTTCTATCTGCATCGAAAATTGATCTATGACTTCATACAAATAAGAAATACAATCGCGTATTCAAAAGCCCTGTTGTAAGTAAAAATACTTGCATAGGAAATTGACCCGATACCTTCTATGAATAAGGAGCATAATCGCGTTTACAATTAACATTTTCACAAACCATTAAAGTAAAAATACTTTCATACGAAATTGTTCCGTAGACTCTAATTGATAAGGAGCATGATCGCATTTGCGAAAACTGACGCGTTTGGGTACCTATGTAGTTGAGTGAGCGAGTAGCCGTATAAAATACTTTGAAGTCTTGCAAGTATTTCGGGTCGGTACCTGGTGTACGTACTTGGAAGCAAAAACCTAGTGCAAAAACCTGGTCGCGTAAATACGTATCTTCCCTAGATTTGACCAAACTAGAGGGACAAAAGTCAAAACTCATAATGTTAAAACAAACCGTTTTTTTACTGTTATTACCCATTTAGACGAACCCTACAGCAGATAATGATGTCAGAATATGCTATTGTGTAGTGATCCCTTCAATAACAATGCGCGAAGTTACCGCATCGAACTCGGGTAGCCGCCCGCACGGTCAGTGCAGTTGTGAACGGTTCCGTTTGTGCATGTGTTTCGAGGTTTTGTGTGATTTAAAGTATTTTCTAGTCATGGATTCTGTTACTCGAGGTAATTATCTGTATATAAATTGATTTTAATCCATCAAATTGTTTTTAAAGGCGTAGTTATAATGTATTTAAATAGATCGATTATAAAACAACAAAAAATAGATATGATCTAAGTTTACCCAATCTTAAAGTAGGTAGTCAAGTTGAGTCAAGGTGTAATTACGCTTTTAACATATTCTCTTAACATTTAAGTTTGTTAAAATCATAATTTGGAAATGCGACTTTATGCGATTCTAAATATTTCTTATTATTTCTTTAAAGGTGCCCGATTTCAGCGAAAATCATTATTTGAATTTTGGCGTTCTACACCGCCTAAAGGCAAATTAGATCAAGTTTTGACATTTATAAAGTCAAGATTTGTTGATCTGAACCTCCCGGAAGATCAGGAGAAGCCACTTAAGGCCTATTTGAAGAAGGAATGTGAGAAGATTCGTTTGAAATGGCTTCGCAAACAAAGGCGATTAGATTTATTTTTAATTGATTACGAAGAATGGTTAAATGAAGAGTTCGTGCTCACAATGTTTCGTGAACAGCCCCCAAAACCGAGTTCCAGTTTTGGCAGACCAAAAAAGAGTTTTGAAGATAGTTGAACAATTATCTTTTGCAACTCAATGGTGTGCGAGCCAGTGGGAAACGTGACGCGGCTAGTTTAATTCAGGAATTTACAACAGCTTCACCGAGACGAGCTACTAGATAGAGGGGAGATAAAAACAAAAAAATCTTTAAAAAGCAGAAAGAAGAAATCAAGGGAAAATTTAAAGAAATCGATCTCATCATAGACAAAGTTAAGCCGGGTTTTGGAACGAGCAAAGATGGAAATACAGCAAGAACGTTTTTCCACAAATATAAAGAAACTGCTCGTATCACCGGCCTCGACGAAAATCTGCTCTACCGCCTCTGTACAGTTCTTACAGCCATAGCTTCTGGCTATGAAATTGACCCGATAAAGTTTGATTCATACTGCTCAGAAACGAGAGGCTTGTAACTCTCCTTATACCCATGGTATAACATGCCAGCTTCTTCATTACATAAATTACTAGTTCATGGAGCAGAGATAATAAGACATTCGATCATACCAATAGGACAAATGTCCGAAGAGGCTTCGGAGGCCAAAAACAAAGAAATTCGTAAAGTCAGACTGGGCCACACTTTGAAAACTTTTCGTGTCCGCACAAATTTTGATTTAATTAAGTATTTACTCGTGTCATCTGACCCTTATATATCATTATTGAGAAAATTACCAAAAAAAAGCAACTTAAAATATTGTATTGATTTAAAATCGCTTTTAAAGTCAGATTAAAATTTTCATAATTGAAAAAATGAGTTTAATTTGCTACCACATCATCACATAACTTATAAGTTATAACGTTGACCGATTACAAACCCTTTAATTGTTTTATAGACTTTTGTCCCTCTAGTTTGGTCAAATCGTATACTGTGCGTCGCCTCTATTCGAATGTTCTAGCATATTCAGTCTGATCAATTAATGTAGTTTATTATAAAGTAAATTCAGTGCAAGAAGATCATAAGTAGATCCTTGTCACCCGGGATACGCGCAACCTGGAAAGCTAAGTATTACTTATCTGTTGTTCTAGTAATTAAATACGCGGAGGTACTTTTACCTATTCGAATTATTTGAGACATCTAAACTTAATTGTGTGGGTCGTGCCTTCAGCGTTGGGCTGGGGGCATAACAGCGACCGCACGCGAGCTACTTGTCCGGACATAAAAGCTCACGAGGTTTATAGGAAGGGTCATGGGCCAACCTCTCCTATGAATTCTCTTGGTCCCCCATGGCCTTGGTATGCCGACGGGCATAACGTCGACGGACGTATGTGAAATTACACTGTATAATATATATAGGTAATATAGAGGGGGAGCGTTCTAGACCAGGCGGTGGGCCAAGTCCGAAATGAGCGCGTGTAGCGTTCTAGACGAGGCGTTGGGCCAAGTCCGAAATGAGCGCGAGTGTTCTAGACGAGTCTGAAATGAGCGCGTGTAGCATTCTAGACGAGGCGATGGGGCCGAAGTCGAACAGGCGATGGGGCCGATGTACAACAGGGAAACATTCCAGACGAGGCGATGGGGCCGAAGTCGAACAGGCGATGGGGCCGATGTACAACAGGGAAACATTCCAGACGAGGCGATGGGGCCGAAGTCGAACAGGCGATGGGGCCGATGTACAACAGGGAAGCATCCTAGACGAGGCGATGGGGCTGATGTCTAACAGGGATGCGTGCTTCTGCAGACGTGGAAAGAATCCTAGTATCTGATTAGCACATAGGTGTCACAAAACTGTTGATGTGAAT
The DNA here is from genome assembly GCA_963855955.1 of Luperina nickerlii. Lineage (NCBI taxonomy): Eukaryota > Metazoa > Arthropoda > Insecta > Lepidoptera > Noctuidae > Luperina > Luperina nickerlii. The sequence continues at coordinate 8,922,164 of OY979679.1, read as the reverse complement.
TTGAAGTAAATTTCATCATAGAATATTGCAGATGAATAACTGTTATAAACAGCTTTATTAATGGAAACAGATAGGTAATACTTAACCCTAAGATTCATGGGTACTTAAACTTACAGATGTCCTAGCTGCACCTGAGAAGTTGGATGGATTGATGGTCGGCATAGTGATAACACTTCGGTGCCCTAGCGGACCGAAGATAAGGGACTGGATTGGGAGACGCTTACATCTCGGAGGGGGATCAGTATCGGTGAGTGTCTCTAACGTATCGTGAGGCGGGGATTTCTCTTCACATCAAAGCGAAGCAGCACAATCTTATCTTATTACTATAAAACAAATCACATTGTAAACCTAGTGCTAACTAGAATACAATTAGAAGAAGAGAATAAGCCGCCTTCGCGACAGCTCTCTCCCCAGCGACGCCCTAAGCCGAGGCTCGTACCCCACAGGGGGTGCCCTTAGCGTGTAGTCGCTTATACTTAGTTAGTTTTAAGCCCCTGGCTGGAGGCTTTGAGTTCTTTCAAGGCAACCGCAGGATAGTCCGGTTAAGTAGTCAGGACCTCTCAAGGTCAACTACGAAATGCCCTAGTAAAAAACAAAATGTGCACTGGTTATTATGTCAAACTCAAACAACTGACGTTAATGCTTCACTGTCAACTGTCAGCTGTCAACTGAACTCCGAAGATTGCCATTAAACGAAGAGAAGAAGAAGAATCCGAAAAAAAAAACTTATTACTTTGTTTGTTGTTCACTGAACTTTGAAGAATTTCTACTTTCAACATAAAAATATTCATCGAAATTTGCTTACGTCACCATTACATCGCAATTTGTGATTGAAGGTATGTAATCCGTGTTGAATTACAACAACAACCCGAGCAAAAGGTCAATATTAGCATACTTTATCTTGCAAGTGGAACGCCCATACTTGTTTATCGAAAGCGAATGTTAAGTTGGACTTTGAGACTGATAATTACGCCGGCTTAAAACTCGTCGGTTGGTTTCTCATTTGTATTCCGTTTGTCGTGAAGGATGGATCAGCTTCGCTTTGACGGGCGTGTTGCGGTGGTGACTGGCGCTGGTGGCGGCCTCGGCAAGGCCTACGCTCTGCTGTTGGGCTCAAGAGGCGCTAAAGTAGTGGTTAACGACCTTGGTGGAAACCGTGATGGCGTAGGACAAACTCGGTCAAACTTCGCTGACGCTGTTGTCAAAGAAATCAAGGACAAAGGTAAAATTGCAGATTCATATTCTTAATTATAATTATGTCTTTGAGCTTTGTTGGTTGGCTACATAACAATGGTTAAATCAGATATTGCACAGTACTGAGTTTAACATAAACAATATTTTGAGTGTAATGTTGGATGAATATGATTTTTTTATAGATTTTGCCCTCGTTTCCTTTGAACTTTGGATATTTATTTTGTACATTGGCCCACAATAATTTGCCTTGTTGAAAGAACCTGTTATTTAATTATGTGTAGGTACTTAAACTTAATTTATGTTAAGAATTCATAGTCTCACAGTCACAAATAATATTCTGTGCTTATCAGATTCAACATACGGTTAAAATATATAATGCCATTGTAATGTTTTTTGCAATGTTATTAATGATACCTACAACTATGCTTTTGAAAAACAATTATTTATCTATTCCCACAACAAGCAAAAGAGGCTCATTGTTAGTTTGCTATTTAATATAAGTATTTGTATGTAATATGTCTGTAGTGTTTTTATAATTAAGTATTTCATCATTTTTAATTTTTGCATAGTGCATAGTTACAAACTGAGTAGACTACTCACTAGAATAGCCAATTTATAGTGTTCCTTTTTATATCAAGAATTAATGTTGGTCAATAGTTTTTTAATGACACTTTTCCGGACTTACGTATTGCATAAATGCAATAATATAATAGGTAATATTTTATTAAAAATGTCCTTACATGAATATGTTTTTAAGAGTATCCTTTTCACAGTGATTCTAACCATCATGTTAATTTAGTTGATACTTCAAAGGAAAACCAGTAATTAACATTCTTTAAAAAAAAAGTTTATTAACTTCAGTTTTACAGAAACACTTATCTAAACACTATGCAGCATTACAACTAAGGGATAGAAAGATTTCTATGAATTCTGGCACCCAAAGTAAGATTTAACTTGTGTTTAGGGTGCCAGCATCCTCGCCTATAATTGAACATAGTAGGTATATCAGTAGTTGCAGGACGAGCACAGTATATTATTATGATGATAACTACTTACTAGTAAATGCATAAATGTGGCCTATTACTTAAAGTGCCTATGTGTATGTATTGAGAGAGAGATAAATATGATGAAAACTTGTTTATGTAATCCTGTATAAATATATGACTTTACCAACTAAATTAGGGTAAGCGATTGATACATGTAGTAAATCTCCAGTCCCATTGTAACTCAGTGTCAATAGCCACTTTGAGACCTTTGTCTTACATTCATTTAGGTAGTACATGGGAGCAATGGTGCATAGTTTATTTATTTTATTATATAAATGGTTAGACAGAAAATCATAATGATGCTGAGCAAGGGCCGTTCTACATCCACGAGTTGAGGTCTTGTTTTGAGGCCAGACAGAACTTATTTAAAAGTTAACTTAAAGAAGTTCTGTTTTTAACTTTTAAAGAAGTTCTGTCCTTAACTTTAAAAGAAGTTCTGTCTTGCATTCATCATTCTCCTGCACTTATCCCAACTTATTTGTAGTTGGTGCGACATGTGTTTTTCTTCTATATTTCTCTTCTTGGTAGTCACCCCTTTTCTTGCCATATCATCTTTGACACAGTCCATCCATCTTTTCTTTGGCATCCCTCTACTCTTTTGCCCTGCATTGTTCGACCTAATTTATGCCAACCACAGTTGGAAGTTTCGACCTTAACATTCCTATTGACCTTTCCATTATGCTTGTCACTTGAGTCAGACCCTCATTATACGTACAATGCGTGCCACGAAAGATGAGACTTGACCCCGCCTCCCCCGCTCTTTCCGCTGCCCCTATGTAGTCCGGTCCCGTCCCGCACTCAGACCTCATACCGCTAAAGATACCTAAAATCGTGTTCTGCGCATGTCAAACCACGTGGTGTGTCAAGTCTCATCTTTCGTGGCACGCATTGTACTAATGTAATTTTATGTTAATTAATCTTTTCGATCGCAGGTGGTATCGCTGTCGCCGATTACAACAATGTCGTTGAAGGGGAGAAGATTATTAAGACCGCCTTAGATAGCTTTGGCAGGATTGATATACTTATCAACAATGCGGGCATTCTTCGTGATAAGAGTTTCACTAAAATGTCCGATCAGGTAGATACTTTACTGGTAATTTCATCTGAACTAGGTATTTTATTTACATACAGATAAATAAATAAGAATTAAGGATCTGTAATAGTACATGACGATATGTGTAAGTGTAACGTATTGTATACTATTTTATAACTCGTGTGACTTAAATCCGCACTTAAGTCACGTTCTTCTGTGTTAAAAATGGACTACTTAAATCACAGTAAAGCGTGACGTAAATGCGGGTTTAGATCGACGTGTATGCTTCATATCTTTCATAGCACTGTGTATATTCTACACACGTATGTGTATAAAGAGTGTGTCAAGATACAATAATTGAAGATATAACTGTATCTGAGAAAAATAATAATAATTCAGTACCCAGTACAATATTCCACTGTGTATTATTATGCTATCTTATTGATTGACCTTTGTGAATCTATTTAAATGCTGCTGTCATTATGGCAATGTTTACTACGTTTTCTCAGAGTAATCTATCAAACTGTTATTAAAATATTACATTCATTGTTCTTTGTTTCCTCCGAAAATTACATTACAGTAAATTTTCTTCTTTCCTCTACAATAAACATAGATAGGTACTCAATGCAGTTGCTAATGAAATATGATGCTTTTATTCTTTGATTTAGGACTGGGACCTAATCCACTTAGTTCATCTGAAAGGTGCTTACAAGACCACCCAGGCCGCATGGGAAACATTCAGAAAACAAAAGTATGGTCGCATCATCATGACCTCAAGCAATGCCGGTATTTTTGGAAATTTCGGACAGGCGAATTACAGGTCAGTTTAAAAATAACCCATATTTTATAGCTGCTTACCCTATAAATTAATAAAATAATAATAATTTTATTATAATCCAAACAATTCAATGACTTGCACATAATGGCATGATATTGATATTCACTGTCCCTACACATTATAATGGATATGGATAGGATATTATTATATACATATAACACATAACATTTTGTAACGAAACAATGACTATACAGGGTTATTGGTAAAACATTAACAACCTCTTATGAGGTCATTGTACTCATCATTATGAACAACTTTTACTATGGAACAAACCTGAAATCGTGAAAAAAAAATCTGCTGTTCCCTACATTTATGTTCGTATAACTCGTCAAATGTAGGGAACAGCTGATTTTTTTTTCGGGATTTCGGGTTTCGTCCCATAGTACAAGTTGTTCATAATGATGAGTACAATGACCTCTTAAGAGATTGTTAATTTTTTACCAATAACCCTGTATAGAATGCAGACTATGAATAAGTATGCACACAAAATGGAAGTTTGAAGTACAAGTCATTATGTGAACTTGAATTCTCGTCTGCAAATAAGCGAAAAATAAGCTGCGTTACCGTCGCGTGAATTGATAGAAAATCGTATAGTAAACGCATCGCATACGCTGATTCTATGTCCGATAGGAAGAGCCCATTTAATGAAATCCATCGAGTCTTATAATGTAAAGAAGAATGGGGTAATATCCTCCAGGTGGTACGAGGGCTAAAACACGGTGGCTCGATTATAGTGGACTGTATTATAAAATTCGACAAAGACAAAAGAAGCGGTAAACAATAAGATCTGAATTGGCTAGAAAGAAATATGCAATCGCTCAGTAGCGTGGACGATGACGCACTATTGTGCCGGCCGGTGCGGCCTGCGCTGCGCGCCCGCACGTCGAGCGCTCCCTCCGCGCCCGCGGTCGCCCGTCGCGGCGTGATATTCTCGACAATTGCGTACCTTTTAACAGGTACATGATATGACCAAAAATTCAATCCTTTCTGTCTTTATTTCTCTCTAGCGCCGCCAAAATGGGTTTGGTCGGTTTGGCCAACACTCTGGCCATTGAAGGCTCAAAATACAACATTAAGGTCAACACAATCGTGCCCACAGCCGGGTCTCGCCTGACAGAAGACATCCTGCCCCCAGAGATGTTCGAGGCCATGAAGCCTGAACTTATTGCACCTGTTGTTGTGAGTATCAACATATTAAACATCTTCGCGACGCGATCTAGCAATGTCAGCCTACAGTTTCAGGGCGACCCTATCTGAACTTCAATCCTAATCGGCTCAAAATATAAGCTCCGACTGAACGCGTTTAAAGTCGCGAAATATGCCTAAAGTTTAAAGTTTAAACACGCCCAGTTTAGCTACGCGAAATATTATTTATCTTTCTTTTATTTGTGTTAAAGTTTGAATTTTAATTGGCTTTTAACACACGCTTAAGACACTTAAAAGAAAACTTATCGACGTGCACCCTGCCTATCCTAACCTACGGTGCACAAAGTTGGTCACTTCCTGAACAACAGAAGTCCAAACTCAAGATTTGCGAACGTGCAATGGAGCGCAGCATAATAGGTGTCGCGCGCAGAGCGATTTAGAAACACCACCCTGAGCGCCATAACTCAAGTAGCGGATGTTGGAGAAAAACAGCCAGGAAATGGGCCACGTCACGTCGCGCAAATGCAGCCGGAGAGATGGGCAAAGATCGCAAAAGTTTTAATAATTTAATAAGTCAAGTTTCAGTTTAATAAAACTTTATTTCTTTACTTTAGGCATACATGGTCCACGAATCGTTCCCCGACTCCGGCGCGGTCATTGACTCCACGCTCGGATATGCCACTAAGATGCACTACGTCAGGGCTCCTGGTGCTGTGCTTAAGTAAGTATTCTTTCATTCACTTACAATTAGGGCAAGATTCACAGACATAATTTTGACTTTACTTTTTAATTTGCTAAGTTAACGTGTCATACGAATTTTAACCATAATATGTGCACCTGTTTCGCCGCCGACGAGGAAGCGACTAGCTGTCGACTATTTTCTCACTCAAGAAACGTACAATAAAATGTAAGTCAATAAAAGAGATACTTAAACAGTGCGGCCGACGCTACGAGAGAATGCGTTACGAATACGTGTTTTGCAAATTTGATCTTTATTAGCTACTAGAAGTCTAGAATTGTCGCACTGACAGGTACGGTTTAAGACATTTATTTCTCAAAAAGAATACAATTCACTTATCATGAGAAATACAAGTTAATCATACATATTACTCGATACACAAACTTATGAAGAACGGCAGGTACTCGTAAAATAAACTAGTAAGTAGTAGATGCGCAGATATTTTTCTTACAAAACTGTGGGTAACAAGAAAAAGTTAGGGTACCATTACATATCGTTTCTTGATAGCAAGTCAATAGCAATTACACATTGTTAATAGTAGCAAGCTGATAATATTTTTAGTTATTTGTTAATGTTTCAAAATGATAATATAGTTTAGTGCCTAAGAGTTTTTATGTATTTAAATAAGTAATAGTTTAATGTAGTTAAAGCAAATAAACAAATCCAAGAAACAATACTGACTTTAAAAATAGGTGATTGATTTAAAATCGAGAGAAATCTTTCAAGATGTGGTGTTTTAAGGTTTTTTTGTGAAGACTAAAGGACTGGATCTCTTCAATGTCGTTAGGCAATTTATTATACAACTCTGCTCCTTCATATAATATGTTTTTCCTTCCGTAGTTAGTACGCGGTGGCCTAAGGCAGATGTTGTTTTTCCGTCTAGTAATACGTTTTTGTGTTTGTCCTTTTTTTGTAAACGTTATTTTAGAGTATTATATCTTTGTTTAACAGCCTGTGTACTAGTATACAGGTGTTATATTTATAAATTTGCGATAGTGTCATCAATTTAGTTTCTTTGTAAATTTTTTCTGTGGGAGTTAGATAGTGGTAATGGAATAAGAGTTTAATTATTTTATTTTGACATGTTTCGATTTGTTTAAGTTTGTTTTGGATGCAGTGCCCCACACCTCAATTAAGTAGTCTAGATGAGGTTTAACCATAGCGTTATATATAATGTACCTAACACATTTCGGCAAGCAGCGAACGATACCTCGAAGTGCACCCATAATAGAAGATAGTTTAGATCTTAGTTTATCTAGGTGTGGCTGCCACGTCAGATTTCTGTCTAGATGGAGACCAAGATACTTTTCTGTGTCAACTTTGGTTAAGGGTTCGTTATTAATACACAGAGTTAAATGGTTATCCATTTTTTTGTTCCTAGCACTGAAAATAATGTAATTAGTTTTAGATGTGTTAAGAGTCAGCAAATTGTCTTCGAACCATCCAGAAAGAGTATCTAAATCTTGCTGCGCTTGTTTAAAGATGTGATCAATATTGTTGCCAAACAAAAAGAAGCTGGTGTCGTCAGCATATAGTATTATTTCACCTGACAAATTTAATTTATTTATGTCGTTTACATTGTATAATAAAGAGCATAGGGCCAAGAATGGAGCCTTGTGGTACGCCGTAGGTTAATGTTTCGCAGTTACTTTGTTCATCACCAAACCGAACAATTTGCTGTCTGTTAGAGAGATACGACCGAAACATGCCGTGGGCAGTTCCCCTGATGCCGATATCATACAATTTTTGGAGAAGCAGGCTGTGGCTGATTGTATCAAATGCCTTTTTCAGGTCGATAAATATACCGAGTGCTGCGCGTTTTTCATCAATATTGTTTTTTAGGTTTGTCACAAGGTCGATTGTTGCAGTTAATGTATTGGATTTAGCGCGGAAACCATATTGTTTATTAGAGAAGAAGTTGATAGTTTTGAGATAATTATCTAAACGGTTATGTAATATTTTCTCGTAGATTTTAGACATTATGTCAGGAACGCATTCACTCGACGGCCGGATTGTAATAATAGTTGACGGCTGACTGTTCATACTGCCGGGGAAGTCTCACTGTTTCTATTTCTTAAGGGGGAAGCGCTAAGGTAGCCCGCGAAATTCAAATTTTCTTACGTTTTTTGCAATTTGCTGGTCAGCATTAAGTTGTACGTTGATTAATATATGAATCGCGGCCGTAAGAAATATGTGTTTACAGAATTATAATCATTAAAGTCATCAACACAACTCTCTAAGACCACGTAAGTCCAAAGAATGATGATTTCATGAAACAGTTATTCTTTGGACTTACGTGGTTTTAGAGAGTTGTGTTGATGACTTTAATGATTATAATTCTGTAAACACATATTTCTTACGGCCGCGATTCATATATTAATCAACGTACAACTTAATACTGACCAGCAAATTCCAAAAAACCTAAAAAAAATTGAATTTCGCGGGCTACCCTGGCGCTTTCGCCTTAAGAAAGAAAATAGTCAATAGCTAGCCACTTCGTCGTCGGTGATGGGACAGGTGCCTAAACCTTATGCGATAAATGTTCATATTTTCGTAAACTAATTTGAACAAGCGTTTCATACGAATTTCGAACCTTCATATTCGTATGAATCGCTTACTGATTCGATTCCGAAAACTAGAAAGCAAAGATCGAAACCGGTATTAAAAATGTAGGTCATTTCTGGTCATAATTTCGACTGTTATCAATAGCTTTATGTTAAAAGAAAAAGAAAGAAAATAAGTTTATTTGCGGAAAACATGATGCAGATAAAGAACACGAACATAAAAAAATCAAGTTGGGGAAAATATGTTTGACATCCACGCAAAACGGGCATCGCTATCGCTCACGCAGCAGTAGTTACTGCGGAACATAATTTTCTTCAATACTGGTGTCAAACCGGTACTCGAAATAAAAGTATGAAAGCGGCACACGAAGATTGCCGAAGCGCATACCTTCATAAAAATACCATTTTGCATTTAACCTGTAACCCTTCGTATCTTCGTAGAACGTGGATCACGCGAGACACAATGGCTTTTTAATTATTTCTGTAATGACAGCACTCAATCGGTTAATTTTTCATTAACGGTACCGTGTTGGTTTAGACTACACCTTTTGTTATCGTTTTCATTTGTGTTAGTCACTTCATGAATTTAATTTAATAATGCGTTTTGCGTTTTGTTTGTTTTTGCTCGGCTGTCATTCGTGGATCTTTGACAGTCTTTACGGGTAGTCAGAAGCCGCAAAAGCTGATAACCGGTCTTACCAAGGGGTATCGTATTACCCAGTAACTGGGTTGTGGAGGTCAGATAGGCAGTCGCTCCATGTAAAATACTGGTATTCAGCTGCATCCGGTTAGACTGGAAGCCGACCCCAATATAGTTGGGAAATGGCTAGGCAGATGATGATGATGAATGCGTTTGATCTTCATTCGTCGTAACAATCTTGTCATAAGTATAGATCAACCATGACTAATACCCATACCTATGTAATAGTATCATAAAACAATAATATACATCAATTAGGTATATAGACTTTCATACGAACAATATTAGAAATAACTATAGGAGGTCTCATTATCATTATAAAATAAATTGGTGTTATCGTAAACTACGTTGTCATTGTTTGTCAAACAAAAATTGTATTTTTTATCTTTTGATAACCAAGTAATAAAGAAGAAAATTAACACCATACTTTTTAGTAAAAGATACGTAGGACAAAATTCGATGACTCCTGATAAACATGTAACAATAAAATGCTTAAATTAGAAATGTTAAAGTTCGTACGAAATGAGTAAATGACCCTAGTATCTGTCATATATTATTTAATTACAACTATGAACAGTATGTTCACTGCTATCTACAAGTATATCGTGTACATTTTCTTGTATCAGTTAGTATATGCAAATATCAGTGCATTTTCAGCGTGCCGCTTTAATGGCGACATTAATTTAAACACCACGTATAAGGTTTTCGTGTTTTCGTTTAATGAACATATTTTAATTTCAATAAACGTTATTATTTATTTTCAATTTTCTAAAATAGTATCTTGGGCTGTAGCGCAGGGGTCATTAGTCAGGGTCACGGAACTCACGGATCATAACATCGCATCAATGAAATTAAAACGAATAACGTGCAAAGAATAGGCGAATTGAAGGAAATTGAGAGAGCCCTATGTCGGCGAGCGGCGCCGGTGGTGGTTTTCAAATTACGAATTATTTTATATTGTTATCATTTTTATGATTACTGGCCAGTGGCCACTAGCCCTACCCATCATGGGTTAAGTTAATATCGCCATTGTAGCGGCACGTTGTATATGTACATGCTTTTATCTGCAGTGCTTATGTTTGTGCGTAAGTTTTGTTATTAAACTTTTGTTATTTATTTAATATGACTTATTAAAACTAAACAAACAGTATGATCAAGAAATGTTATTTAAATATTCTATGGCTTTGTTGATAAATATGAATTTATGACGTAACGTGAACGCTACTTTTGTTTGGAGATGGCTAAGAAACAATAGGCTCGCCCCTTTTTACATGGGACGTAAATATAATTGGCCAAATAGGGGTGTACTGCTGGTACACTTCTGTGTACCTAACACAGAGGTGTACCAGTAGGGACCCGAACGCTTAGGCAGAGGCCTAAGCGTTCGGGGATTAGGGGCGTGAGGTTATGTTATGTCTAAGAAAACGATTAAACGAAGTGTACCTTAAGGTTATGGGAGAAAATAAACCTCCTGTCAATATAATGGCGCACGCGCTGCCAAATTAGACATTTTATATGTTAGCAAATGAGGTTGAGGTCCTGATGCCTGCTCCAAATCCAACTTTATGTACTCAATCAATAGTTCTTAAAATTCTTGTCACTAGGAAGAAGCCCTCAGACCCGGTGACCATCGAATCAGTAAAAGAGTTCTGGCCTGAAGCTACCAACATGAAAGGTGCCGTCCATTTAGACAAGATTGCTGAGGTTACCGTGGACTTGGTTGAGAAAATTCAGGTATTGTATTTTAATATAAATAAAACGACCATGCTGACGATGTATCAGACTACTTAAATCATATTAATAAAAACCAATATATTTTTGCGTGCAAAAAAATTGGCCCACCCCTATGCCCCACCCCTAAGGATTAGGGTACAATAAGTAGAAATTGAATATTTCGATAACAACACAAATGAAATAATTAAAATGAGATCCGACAATAAAGCAGTTAACGCGTCAATTCCCCAAGGAAGTGTAATAGGCTGCCTCTTGTTTCTTAACTACATAAATGACCTTCCTAAAATTATAAACGGACCATGTGTTCTATTTGCGGACGACATCTCTCTGCTCACCTCATGCCAGAACGATGACAATATAAACGCCAAATTAAACTCCCTTCTTTCTACAGCTGTAAACTGGATGGATATCCATAATCTAGAAATTAACTTCACCAAAACAAAATTAATTACTTTTCATTCCCATCAAAAATCCCCATTAAATTAAATTAAATGTTTAAATGATGTAAAACTGGAACAAGTAAATGAATTGAAAAACTATCAATATTACTGCAAGAAACCACAAAACATTAAATAAAAAATAAGTTTAAAAACTAAAACTCGACTACTGAAAAGGATGAAATAAGAAAGTACCTTCCCGTGGTCGCATGCTACCATAGCTTATAAGTATGTTAGTACAGCGGCATACGGTGCGATCACGGGAAGGTAATTTCTTGTTTCATCTTTTTTTAGTAGTCTGGTTTTAGTTTATGAACTAATTTTATTTAGGCTTGTACCTAAACCGCGTCGACAAAAGAAAAGTAGTCGCCCTTGCGTTGAAAGCTACGAGAAAATTCCAAGCGCGTAAATCAATTCAAAAATCATTTATTTAAATTAGGCTGAGAATCAGCATTTGCACTTCCACGAAACTGACATAGTAGCCAGACAGTTTTTTATTCGTACATTTTATTATCTAGATCCCCCAAGTATCCTAAGACAGTAAATTTTACAAGATTATACAGAAGATGATAAATATCGGCGGTCAAAGACATCGAGAGATAAAAATAAAGTGTTTGATAGTTTCATCTAAGTATCACTGTATTTTTACGTACCAGGATTGGCTTTTATCATTATTTGTTTTTTATCTTTGTAACAGTTTATCTTAACAAATTATAATATGATTATGATATCTTCATTACCTTTATCTTGAGAATGTTTGTCATGTAATTTACAAGATTTTTTAATGCAATACTTGATATTGAACTTTAAACCTATTTGTATATGATTGATTTTTGTTTGGTGCTAGAAACGGAGAAGATTGATACCTTGTACTCGTGCTTATTTTTCATCGTTTTTTCTAGGACTTCGAAGAGCGCAGCAAGTTGGACGGTGACCGCGAATCGTACTGGTCTACCTCCAAATACGACTCCAAGGACCTCGTGCTGTATGCTCTTGGCAGTATGTATTAGCGAAAATAAATTCGAATGCTATTAAATGGTGGTATATTAGAAGTTAGAACACGAAAGTCCTACCCTACCATAATGGCTTAAATTTTTGAAAGCTGTTACATGCAATGCAATTGTTATATAAATAAATAATAAATATGAAATTAGTTCCGGTAGAGTTCCGCGGTAAACTTTATGGCGGCTCTAAAGTACGCCACTGGTTGCGCAGTACCTCACCCCTCACCCCCGCTGATAGGTGAATTTGTTACTCAGCGACTCGCCTCATCTTCCGAGCCGTCATAAAGTTTGAATCGGGCTATAAATCACATGTTCATTGGTTGTTGTTATTTTTAGTCAAATATGAAAAAAAACACCGCTGGAGACATGGTTAGGCGTTCAGACACTGAAGGCTATTTGACATGAACTTTTAGACCACGTTCGCATGGACGTAAAAACATCGCGGCGGGATTTTCTACTCTCGGTGTTAATCCAACAGAGCGCTTCTCAGCGCGTCAAAAAAAAATACCGTTGGATTTTCAACTCTCGGTACTAAAATATGCGTTGAAAATCAAGTGCACGGCAAAAATCGCCGCGGGAAAGACGCGCCCGTGCGAACCTAGGGATTAAATGTCCCCAATATCAGGTTTCATTGTAATTAAAACGTCAAAACACTCTAACACAATTTAAATCTTTCTTTAGTCGGTGCATCAGTGGAAAACCAGTCGGACCTCAAGTTCTTGTATGAGTCCCACGAGGGCTTCGCGGCGCTGCCCACATTCTTTATCCTGGCCGGTATGGCCCTCGATACACCCGTCGTGGATAAATCCATGCCGCCTGGCAAACACGCTGACTTTACTAACGTAAGTACTAATTAGTGATTTCTTCTTTTCTAAATTATTTTGCAAAGTTAAACAACAGTGATATTATAAAACCCTAGCAGCGCCCCGCGGTTTCACCCGCATAGGTTTGGATCCCGTGGGAACATCGGGATAAGAAGTATCCTATGTGTTAATCCTGGTTATAAACTATCTGTGTGCCAAATTTCATTCAAAGCCATTCATTAGTTTTTTCGTGAAGAAGTAACAAACATACAAACACACTCACAAACTTTCGCCTTTATAATATTAGTGTGATTATACTGTAGGCCCACTTGCACGTTTAGCTATCTGACCTCCACAGCCCAGTTACTGGGTAACACGACACCCCTTGGTAACACTGGTTGTCAGACTTGGGCTTCTGACTACCCGTAACTAGGGTTACCATTTCCGAAAAAAAGTTGTCACGGAAAAATCCCTGCCTTAGCAGTTCCTGACATTTTTCATTAATGGGTGCGCAGTGGACAAAGGAGAGAAATAGACTGTCCATAGCTTCTGTTAAGGATCTACTGTTGACACAGTTCAATTTGAAGAACACATTATGTGAAGAGTTTCATAAAATTGTTATGAAAAGTACGAGGTTCAGATGAATAATTAATAAATAATCAATTAATTGATTGTTAATTATTACATTGTATTCTTTACAAACAAACACCTTGTAAACACTATTGTATGTTCTTTCATTCTTTATGCCCCACTAGTCACAAAAGCTATACAAATTATACTAAAACAAATCCTGTCTTGTTTAGATCCTTCACGGAGAACAGTTCATCGAGTTCGTGGGTGACTACCCCGGCACAGAAGGCGAATTCAACATCCGCACCTACGCCGTCGACACATTGGACAAGGGATCAAGCGCTGTATCCATCGTTAACAGTGAGTATCATAGTATTTGTAGTCAGTGACATAACGTTCACTATAATGCCGAGTTTGTGCGTTGCCTGCGTTAAATGATACGAGGATGCGATCTACTGCCATGAGATCAAAATATCAGAGTTTATTGTGTACTGGTAGATATAACACTGCTTTGTTCAAAAAAAACATTATTGGTATGGCACCTGTTATATTTAACAAATTGCCGAATTGTATTAAGGATCAGCCCTTAATAAAATTCAAGAAACTCCTGTCGTCGTTGCTGATAGAGAAATATTATTACTCTGTTGCCGATTTTATAAATGATGAATTGTAATGTTTGCTTCACTTTGTCTCATTTACTATGTAAATAATTTTAGAATTAGCTGATCCATGATCTCATTTTGAATTTAAGTGCCTAGTTTCTAAATTATCTTTAAGTTAACCATTATATTTTTGTATGCCAACAGGCAGAATGTACTGGGAATATATTTGAAAGTAACACCATTATTGTAACACCTGCATTCTATACAAATAAAGAAATTATTATTATTATTATGTGAGCACAGGGCGCGTTTTAAAATCAAAAGTCATTTACTTTATTGTAACGAGAGTAAAGGGAACCGTGGTTTTGACAGTGATGCTAATGCAGAACCTTGAATGGGCTGTATTGTATAGACGCCAGCACATCAAGCTACCCGAAACTGTCAAATTTTCCCAATCAACTTTGTACCTTATGCTTTGGCGATAAAGTTGAAAATCTAATAAATAAATTTGACAGATTGTAGTAGCTTGATGCGCTGACGTCTGCACATAGGTCGTTCATACATTTAAGAATAGTTCAGACAAAGGATCTTTTATCAGTGGCTATTGGAAGCGGATTTGTTACTAGTACCGAAAACGTGTACGATGGCGATAACTTCAATTTCGATACACTAATATCTTAACGAAAGTGGTATTTTACTTCAAGGATACCGACGCCCCGCCCGCCGCTTCGACATTGTATTAACTATGTCCCAATTTTTGCTACCGCCTATTATTTTAACGTTTCTTTTCGTGGATATATTTAATTTATACATGTTAGAAACATGCTTGTGATCTTCACTAATAATAAGGCTGACGACTTTGTTAGTTTGAACGCGCTAATCTCTGATTTACCGGTCGGATTTGAAAAAACCCTTTTGCATTTGATAGCCCAAGTCTTGAGGAAGGTTATAGGTTATTTTATAATTACGCTATATAAATAGCCCTTCGCAAAAACAATAACAGAAAAAACGCTTAACGAAAACGAAGTACCTGGCGATAAATGTTGCACATCGACCTATTCGATCCTATCGATTTTACACAAAGAATAAAAATAATTATCAAAAGAAGCAAATCATAATTGTTTTAACAGCTCCTAATAGATACCGGACTGTTTGTATTTCGTGCGACAGAGATAACGCTCTACGAAGCCAAAATTAGCCGATTGTCTCTTTCCAAAGGTCGATGTGCAATATTTATCGCCGGGTACTGTAATAGCGCGGGCAGGTGATGCGATGCTATGCGACGGGGTGGGTTGGAGGAGCAAGAAATTTGACACGGACGAAGTCGTGGGTAGAAGTTAGTCATTTATCATTATGTAACTGTAGATATAAGTAGTGGATTATAAAATATTGTGCCTGATACGATATTAATAAGATTAGATAATTTTTTAACATGGATTTGTTTCTAATCACATAATAATTGGCTAGTTACAATGTTTGTTCAAAATAATTTCGTATTATCAGGTTTTGCAATAAAGATACACCGAATTTTGGAAACCGACAGCACACAATACAATACTTGAAAAGTTTTCTAATTTATCAATTCAGACTGTGATGTAATTCGAATGATGTTACATGACTTGTTGTATTGTTCGCTATTGAATCAGATTTGCATATTGCACAAGTATTCATGATTCGATTAGACAATTTGATAGCAAAGGGCTGCCTGAGGTATTTTGGACCAAAACCGATAATAGATTCACCGATGCGATTCTACCGACCTATCAAACTGTCGTTTACGATCACAAGTTATAATTTCTCACTCCTTTATCCCCCAGGCGAGATCTACCAAAACAAGCAGTTGATAGCCCGCACACAGCAGCACATCTTCGTGCTGGGCCAGGGTGGGTTCAATGGGCCCCGCAACAGCAAGCAGGCCGTTGAAGTTCAACCGGCACCCAAGAGGGCCCCTGATGCCGTGCTTGAGCAACGCACTGCTGAAGACCAGGCGGCACTTTACAGGTCATTTCAGCGTTACTATTTTTATTCTACAGTCTACCGTCGGAAGTCTCCGACGGTAGACTGTAGAATAAAAATAGTAACGCTCTAGTCTCATCTGTGATTGGTAGTCACCAATCACAGATGAGACTAGAGACGCGATCTCAAATTCAACAAATGTGATGATCGATTCCTGCACGGCTCCGCGTCAGATGAAACGCACCCTTAAATACGCTTTCTCGATTGAGTAAAATTAATAATAATAATAATTATTAATATAATTGAAGCTGATTTAGCAACTCGACAGTAATTCAAACTATTAACCTTTTAACTGCCCGACTTCATATCAGTTGTCGTGCCTCCAGCGCCCGGCACAGTAAATCGAAAAACAAATACCAGATAGAATATAGCCTATTTAAATAAAAAGCAGATCGTACGAGCTGTGGCATGTGGTCGTAAATATACGACCCTGGCGAAATGGACACGAAAATATCTGTCGGATTAATCCACCGTAAGCGGTTAAATAGATGCTACATATTTACATTTACGAGTACTTAGTCGTGAGGAGGTCTTAATCCAGCAATGGAAGTGTCGGCTAATATGACAATGGTGATCGAATAATGAAACTTATACTTAACCTTTTGATGCACGCTAGGTACAATGGCTTTTTAATTGTTTCTGTAATTTTAATTTCCAGGTTATCTGGGGACATGAACCCGCTCCACATTAATCCTGACGTAGCGACCGCCAGTGGATACCCAAAGCCTATCCTCCACGGAATGGCGTCTCTTGGATTCTCTGCCAGACATGTATTGGCTAAGTGAGTACCTTTCATGTCGGTATTGTTATTACGTTTCGGAGCGGTTTAATATGAGGTGTATTATAAAGCTGAAGCTTACTATCAAGAGCAATGAAACAATAAAAACATGGCGTCGGTTTTATCAGTCGAAGTACCAGTAATCTGCGAGGTAATTTCGTAACACACTAGTAGTTGCAATAGCTTTAATTTTGACAGTTCTACAACATTCATTCAGTTGTTTACGTTGTTGAACAGACAAATTTTTCGAACATATGAGACAATGGATTAGTATCCTTCAAAATTATTCACATTGTGAAAGAATGTGTGTTACGCAATTAGGGTGCAGCTTTCATAATCAGTGTCATTATTCTGCCCGTATCGTAATTTATTTGGGGTCGGCACAACACGTCGTTTTCTTCCATAGGCACTTCTCTATTAGTCGTACCCCCTTTCTCACAGTTCATCCATCGTTTCTTTAGTCTTATAGCCATTATGGCTACTCGTATATCCATCCACATTCATACTTAAAACACCATACATAATATACCCTTTATGTACTCTACGTTTACCTACCTTATGTACCCTAAATTTTATCGAAATCCGTTCAGTGGTTTAGGCGTGAAAAGGTAACATACAGACAGAGTTACTTTCGAATTTATAATATTAGTATGGATGTTATTAATCCATTGCAATCTCCTTTCTATTTAAAAAAGTCTTATCAATACTAAAATATAATCCATACCCAGGTACGGAGGCAACGAATCCAGCAATGTCAAGGCACTGAAAGCTCGCTTTGTAAAGCCAGTTCTTCCTGGCCAGACCCTCGTCACAGAGATGTGGCTCGAAGGCAAGCGCGTGCACTTCCAGACCAAGGTCAAGGAAACCGGCAACGTTGTTATCGCAGGTACGTATTGTGTAGTTCACGACGAAGTTACACAGGAGTCGCGTGGATGCCAAGGGTGAATGACTTTTTAATTGTGTCTGTAATTACGGCATACATCCGTCTGTACAGTTTAAACCTTTTGTGCCTTTAATAAACTTTATGAGCAAAATTTTTTGATAAATACTCATTTAAAATTCAGCTTTTAGATACCTACCAAGAAGAAGCATCTAAAATAGCCTCCATAAAAGGCAATGGTGTAGTATAGAACTATAGATACTTCAGGCGAACCCAGGGCAGTCAGGCGATTTACTATTTGACTGAGATTTTTCCACGGCATGACCTTTTGTTACTTGCCTAGTTTGTGCCAAGCTCCAAAATGTAGTTAACAGTCAATGTAAACGTAAAACTGTTTCGGCTGGCGCGTAACTTCAATAATAATAAATCTGCCTTCTTACTAGGTGCTTACGTCGATCTGAAGAACGTAGTAGCCGGCCAGGTTGGTTCAAGCTCTGCCGCACCCGCGTTAGCAACATCTGGTGGCGCCTTCAAGAGTGATGCACTCTTTGCCAAGATCCAGGAGGAAGTTGGCAAGAACAAGGACTTGGCTAAGAGCATCGGAGCCGTGTTCCTGTATAATATATCTGAGAATGGAAAGACTGTTAAAGCTTGGAGTGAGTATGAGTTTTTTATTATTCCACTCCGTCCTTGGGTCCTGATCTCAAAAACAGTAGTTGCCAAACTTAGGTGCAGCGCAGACGACAGACTATCCGTGACGCACTTTTTAGTCTGTGAAAATAGAACCTATGCAATTATATGCAGTAACGCACACGACGCGCAAAAAGTCCGGCGCACAAAAAATCCGTGTAATTCGGGCAGACCGCACCGCGCCGGGCCGCGCCGCTCCGCACAAAAAGTGTGTGAAAAAAATTTAACGTTTGCTTCAATGCGCGCTAACGCAGACGGCGCACACTTTAGTCGGCAATCTGCATTTGCTAGGGGTGGACGTAACGCACGCGATCTATTATCATGGCGCCAGAGGTCGATGTAACGATGTTAATTCAAGAAATACAAAACAGACCAGCAATTTATGATACTTCTAAGCCAGAATATCATGATAGACATTTAAAAAGAAACCGACAGAATGATCGAAGATGTGCGTTGAGTCTGTGAAAAATCCGCGACGGACTTTTTGCGCGCCATGCAGACTTTTTGTGCGCCGCAGACTCGATCGCACAAAAAGTGTGCCGTCTGCGCTGCACCTTAACTGTTTTCGCTCCAGTCGAACATCAGTTGTTTTCAGTACTGTTTAAGTTCTCATGCTTTCTTTCTGGAGTACTTTTTAACTGTCACAATCATCCCACAGTAATGATATTTAATGTTCTTGTACGGTCAGCATCAAAAGTCGATTAATACTTCAGTTTTTTTAATCTCAGTTATTGAGCAAAATATTTACTCAAAATTATATTTACGAGTATTTCTGTTCACAGCTTTGGACCTCAAGACTCCCGCAGTATATGAAGGTACACCAAAGAGTGGCAAGGCTGACACAACCCTGACCGTATCTGATGCTGATATGGTGGCAATTGCGGCAGGATCACTCAGCCCACAAACTGCTTACCTGAAGGGAAAGCTAAAGATCGCTGGCAACATTATGCTGGCACAAAAACTCAGCCCCTTGTTGAAGTCCCCTGCCAAGATTTAAGTTAGAAATATATTGTAAATAAAGGTCATGGAAATGGTTATATAATTTTAATTATTAACAATTGAATGCTAATATATTTTACCCGTAATAAGCATTAGATGCCAAGTATTATAAGCAATAATCATCAAATAATGAGACTTTATTTTTTACTTGTTTCCAAGACTTTGTTATTCAAGCCAGAAATTGCATTTATGTTGTAAGTGATTTGTAGAATGCGATTGTTATTGATGATCTGTGATATGAAGAAGACCGAATAATTCCATTGGAGGGCAATTTCTGGCTCATCCGTTATGTTGTCACAATCAAAGTGAAGTATGTATATTATTTTGTATGGTGATGGAATTAAACACCACTTTTATATTAAAAAAGTTTTATTTTATTAAATAGTTGGTATTAACTTTCCTTCTAAGAATAGGTCAGCTTCTTTTACTTCGGCTTCCCAAGAGATTTTCATGTGGGGTTGTGCTGTTAAGTCAATGAACTTGCTCGCTTGCACTTCAGGGAGGCCTTTTGTCCTTATTGCTGTACCTATTATACAGCAATATGTACCTGTAAATAGTACTTAGTTGAATGTAGAAAATGAGTTTCATGTTTTATAGTTACAAAATAATTCTGTCTTAGGAAAAACAAACATAAATCAGCAAAGGTTACTAAGCTACACATATCAGTTGGGTGATACCTTAAATAATAATAATATTACGTAAAGATAATAGATTTATATAAAATGTATATTTATTTGCAATTAATATTGTAAAAATTGCTGTGCCCTTACGGACCCAGAAATTAATTATCATTGAGTACATTACTTAGCGAGGAAGATTACATTTTCCAGTATTTCAGTGGGAGCATCCTGGTGCATTACACATTAATGATGCTTTATTGGTGAGCAATTTACATCCATAAAAAGGCTAACTAAAAACACCCAGAACAATTTATTTTGTCACTTACAGAATCAATGTACCCATTAAGGGACTTATAGGGCCTAAATGCAAAAAATGCTAGTTTTAGAAACAATAAAAGCATATTGATCAACTACAGTAAATAAAATCAGAAAAATATATGATATTCTTCAGGATATATTTTAGGTAGATAGTGTGTTGATAACATAATACAACTAATTTGAAACGATATAAAAATCATGGTGATACCTACTTTATTTTCAAATCATGAAAACTTTATTTTTACAATAATAGCCATATTAATATACAATCATTATGATTTTTTGTCAGATTATTGTACAAGCAACATACTAAAGCACTAGTGTTTTAATTTTTTAGTACAAACAATAGATTTATTGTAAATGGATAATTGCTTCTTATTTTGTAAATTACCAGAGTTGTGTCATCATGTTTCTTTCTTGTCTATGCAGTCCGACAAAGACCACGCTTTAAGTCATGTAGTTGCCTTAAAATAATTTTAATTTTTTGGTATCTAGGTGTTGTGGCCTTACAATCAGCCTAAAAAAGCACTTACTTGTTTGTCAGTACCTAGATGTTTCCAGATTGTGAAATGTTTAATCAACTGCGAAATGTAGCATTATAATTCAGTAGCTGGCAAAAGCAAAAGTTCCAATATTTTGGTAGGTTTAACAGGGACATAAAAACACCTTATAGGCTACAGAATTATAAGTGTTACATATTGAATTAATAACAAACACAAATATGTAACACTTTTACTGTGTTTTTTAATGTGTTAACCCAAAACACATTTAAAGTGTTAGGCGACGGTTACACGTAAGGTATTTACTGTGATCCATCAGTAAATACTGACGTATCGTAGTATTTAATTAACGTGTAACCTAATGTATTGATGTATGTCATTATTTATTAATGGATTTCTAGATTTCTTGATTCTGTATTGATGATCCGTCGGATTATGATAAATATTGATCGTGTAGCCTTGCGTCAATATTTATCACGTCAGTACGCGTTACGCTAGCGATGGAGACGGACGACTTTTTTGTCGTTGTCGTCGCCCCGCACCTTCTCGAAACGTACTAAAGATCAGGAAGTTTCAAAAGAATTTATCCTAAATTTAGAAGTAGGTATTGCCAGAGATATACGCACGGAACATATATTTGTATTGCCTACAGGTAGTTGTTCCGGGTCTGGCTGTTTGTGTATGTGAATTTTAAATGTTTGTAAACGCACCCACGATACAGGAGTAATTCCTAGTGTGGGGCAAAGTTTAAAAAAAAAATCAAAGATAATTATTTTTAAAGATATTTCTTTTTTTAATTAAAGATAGTTCTTCAAAAGATTACAAAAATTTTATAATTTAATATTTTTTGCCCATCGCTTTCGCTTGACCTTTTTATTTACACTAAGTGCTCAAATAATAGCCACGCAACCTTTAATTTTCAGCTCTGTGGCCATTTTAGACGTTTATATAGCAGGAGACCGGACACAATACTGACGTAATAAATATTGATCGTGTAGGCCAGTGTATTAATCCATCAGTAAAAACTGAAATCCATCAACAAATACTGTATTGACGGATCACAATAAATACTTTACGTGTAACCGTCGCCTTAGGTACCGTAATATATCTGTAACAGATATGAAAGTGTTAATATGTGGAACCGGTAAACGCGACATTGCCAGCCACAATCCCGACTGGACTGTGGCTATTTTGCCATCGCCGCGTGTCTGACCGCCGCGCGTTTTTGTGGTATCGTGCAATTCAAATGCTTATTTCTGTTACACATATTAACACATAGAAGGTTACACTTTTCTGTGCTAACATAATTCTATAGTGTTACATTTAAAAGTGTTTGGTCAGTGGGTCCTCTTAGTTTCTTTACGGTGTTAAATACCCCTACTACGGTTACAGTTTGAGTCCCTGAGGTTTAATAAAACTAGAAAGCTAAGTAACAAAAGCAATGGCATGCATTGTCGTAAAGATGCTATTATAAGACTCATAATACCTTTTCGTAATGAAGTTTTATCAATGATACCGTGTGCGGACTCGCATTTAGTAATCTTCGCTCGTCCTGTTGAGTCGGAAATTATCAATATATCCGCGCCGACAGTTTGCTCGATCGTGCCTTGTAACCAAACGTCTAGCGGCGCGGGCTTGTTGACTAAATCTTTTACTAAATATTTTCGTGGGTTTAAAGCCATTTTAAGAGTCCCTATAATGCACGTCACTGTAATGCACGTACCAGCAATGCACGACACTGGATTGTACAACACAGGAATGTACAACACAAGAATTGGCGACATCGCGATGTCTCCAATTCCTGGGGTGTACCTTGATGGTCCGACCCGAGAGTGTACAACACATGAATTGGCGACATCGCGTGATTGGCCGATTGGTTGGCCAATCAGGTGACTCGAAATTTTGGGACTTTGATACTAGGTAATTGAGCTAGATAGTGCTGTTCCGAAAGACGATTGATTGCGCGATTGATAAGTTTTTAAGCAGAGAAGTCTTTATAAAAAGAGCAATCTTTTTTCTCGCTCAACACTCGTGTCTGAATTTAGCTAGCTAAAAGCCAAATGTAAAGCGGCCATAAGACGTAATCCTGAAAAAGTTCAGTCAGGCCAAAAGCCGAAAAGTTCGTCTATTTTAATTTATATTTGTGTAATTTTTGTCATCATTTGATTAGCAATAAAACTCGTTTACTCATACGTTAGTTTCACTATAGTTCGGCTCATGTAATCTAACGTTTTCTTTTTGACTGGGAAATAAAAAAGGCCTCGCGGACCTAATTTCGCCGACGTCCAAGTGTGGTCTAGCGCCGCCACTGACAAACACAATAAAATAAATAACACTCCTTTTTTTGGGCAGTCGTGTAAAAACAAAATGACTCGATTCACAAAGAGAAAATCCATAAGTTACGCTGGCGAATTTACTTGCCCAGTGCGGCATCATGCCCGAGCGGTGGATGTATCTTGGTGACCCAGACAAAACACAAGTTAAAACAAATTACAATGTTCTGCTAGCGCAAGAAAAATAGCTTGGAATAATTATCATTTGATTAAAAAATAAAAACAAAAAAATTAAAATTATAGGTAACTAATAACATTAAAAATAACTTAAAATAATAAGCAAAATGTGATTATTTACAAAATTTCTGAATTAAGGCAAGAACAAAGAAATTAAGAGTAATTAAAAACAAAAACTTGGTAACAATGTTCCTAAATAAGATTCTTGTAAGATTCAATTTGAATGCGTGTGTGCCTGCGTGTCTGATTATCTCTGCGTCGTAGTCTGGTCTGGATTTTAATTTTTTGTGTTTGTAGTACTACATCTAGGTTAAAAAGCTGTCGGACACGGAGGACCGGGAAATCCTTAGAGAGTTGGTCAATTGAATAAAGGTTTTTTGAGCTTAGCTTTTATACAATTATTTTCTAGCATCTCATACATATTCGTTAGTTTTTAATTTAAAAAAGGATTTCTTTTGTCTGAGATTTTTAAAAGCAATTATTTTAGCGGAATTTGGTGGTTTTTTCTTAATCCACATTCCTGAAATCTGGCGACATTTTACTCTTGACCTAGCGCCTTAAAAAAATGAAAATCCAAGGTGGCAACCCTGGTAGATTCTGTCTGACGCGTGACGCTTCTGTGTGAATTGAATTTGAAAAAAACGAATCTTCTGGTTTAGTTTGTTTATTCAAATAAAAGTCTTGTTTGTTTTTTTCAGTGTCATCTTGCTTGCTCACCTAGGTATGGACAACTTCGAGGAAATACCCGGCTTCCGTGGCGCTACGCGCTGGTATCAACGAGGGGGACACTTCTTCGTTGTCTTTCGGTCGTCAGGGCTCAGCACCTATCTTAGGTGCCACACCCATAGATGCCCCGTCGCATGGGTCCTGAGAGCTGGTCAGCCAGGACCCATACAAGGAGAACATGACCATGAGCCTACTCCTTGGGTTAGAAACAGGTTAGTAAAATCAATTAAAGTTGTCGTAGATGGTTGCCGATGCCGGGATAAATCCATCCATATCGCCTTGTGTGTGCTTTATGAGAAGACTGAGAAACTAGGTACCTAGCACTACAGATTTTACATATTTACCTATCTGTATCGGCGAGTATAAACAGACTGATAGTATATCGCATTACGCTACGTATCTTAACACTATCACTTCACTACATAATATAAAACAAAGTCGCTTTTTCTGTCCCTATATCCCTATGTATGCATAGATCTTTAAAACTACGCAACGGATTTTGATGCGGTGTTTTTTAATAGATCTAGGGTGATTCAAGAGGAAGGTTTTAGTATAAAATATGCGGGCGGGCGAAGCCGCGGGCATCAGCTAGTAGTTAATAAATCATTTATTATTAATTATAGGATATGTATTGTTTACCAATACCTATTTAATGGATGTTATTCGGTTTTACAGGAACAATCTGTTTCAAGCCCTAAAAAGGAGAGCTTCATCAGAAGCAACACCACTTAGTGGTATATATGAAGAGGAGGCAGCTAGGTGAGTATCTAACTTAAACCCTTGTTACGAAGACTCCAGGAGTCTTATGACAATTGATTAACTATTGTGTTGTTGATAACAGTTAAAAGGTATTATTGTTTATGTATATGAGATGTAGCTTAAATTTGCATCACAAAGCAGTACATTGTCTAATGACCTAAATAAAAGTTGACACCCTCGAGACCCTCCACCCGATGGAACCATAAAATGGGGGGGTCAGATTTTTGATAGAAATGTTTATAGGTCCCTGGGACTTTAGTGGGCCATAACTTCTTTTGGGACTTTGAAAAAAAAATTGATTTGTTTTCTTTGCGTTTCATAGTGCCCAAAAGGCTATACTCAAACTCCTAAATCCCACCCCAAATTTGACTCTCTGACCTGTTTGTGTCTTTTTGCACGTTTTATTAAAATTAGTGCATGTCTTATTTATAGGTATCCTGATGCTGTGCCATATCTGCTCTACGAGTCAGTGGTGTCGTCGATGCGTATCTGGCGGCGATCAGTCGTCCCTCCAGTACCCAGGACCCTTGAGGCATACGGGGTGGCGCTCGCGGAGCATAACACTTATAGCAATTTGCTATTAGGGACTGTTTCCGCGGGCGGCGCCTCGGCTATCATTTTTATAATGCCTAATTTTATTGCGTGCCTCCAAGCCTCTGAAACAGTGGTTGTGGATGGCACATTTTTAACAGTGCCGGCTGGGTTACCTGCAGCCCAAATTTTGACCCTGCATGTGGTGATCGCTGGTCACTCATTTCATCCAGTCATCGTCTTGATGCAGAATCGTCGCAGGCTGCTTTACGAAGCGGTCCTTTTGCGCGTTTGGCAGGCTGCCGGAAACCCAAGGCCTGTCCACATAGTAACAGACTATGAGCAGGCTCTTCAGAGAGCGCTTCAGTCTGTTACAAATGTGCCAGTGTCAGGGTGCCTTTTTCATTTATTTCAGGCGCTTCTTCGACAAGCGAGACGACAGGGCATCCCGGCGGCCCACCGCAACACTGCTGGGTACAAGCTGGTGCAGCTGTACGCCGCGCTGGCATATCTGCCAGCTGATCGCATTGCGCTCGGGCTGGCAGAAGTGCCAGCTATCGCGGCAGAAAGAGGTCTGCCATACAATGAAGAATTTCATAATTACTTTATTGCACAATGGATGGTCAGGGTGAGCTAAACATAATTTTTTTTATTATGTTTCAAACCTGCCGCTAACAACTTTGTGTCTTTGTTTCTAGTTTAGGTAATTAAGACATTGTAGGACATAGAAAACGTAATTTCTATTTTACAGGAGGGACCCGAGAGGATCTCGGTCTATCAAAGGCCCCACCGGACCTCCAATGTGGCGGAGAGTTTTCACGCTTCTTTGCGCAGATCTCTCTCCGGAAACCCGAATGTGTGGAGGTTCACAGGTAGAACAAATATGCAATTATTTAGTAGAAAGTATATTGTAGTTCAGCAAAATAGTATTATTTAGAAAGTAGTAAATTGAATATTTTTAATGAAGAAGTTTCGTCACACGCCTGGCGCGAAAGTATTTTGCAAGCGCAATTTTAAGGCCCTATAACTTCTCTATTTGTAGAGATATTTTCATGAATCTTTTACACCTATGTTTAATTTTACTTATATTTTCAAATTTATGAAAAAAAAAAAATTGTAATCTTCTCCATTATATAAAAAGGGATGTTGACTCATTTTAAGTGTTAAATTCATAGATTTATAATAGCACTGTTCCATTTTCGTTCCTATCCCTCAGTCACAGGCCTGTTTCTTTTGCACCATAATAGGTAGACTCAGTCTTATTTATTACTACGGCCACTGCCAATAACGAAAATAAGTGTTTTTTTTTCAGTTTGTACGGGGGTCCCGACCCTTTCGTGTCAGTCTCGCTTACTATTAGTATATCAGTCAAGTCATTAAATACCCTTCTTGTAACTAAAGTAACTTCTCTTCTTCCTAAATATTTTATTCACTTCTAATGTAACTTTCAAATGAATCAAATTTCAGATATTCTTGTTACATTATTGTTTATTATTATATATGTAGAGTATATTCTGTACGTATTTGTGTTGTAAAATTACGATTGATAAAATGAATGTTTCAGATGTATTTACGTACGTAGCGTAGCTAGATTTACTCTACCAATACCCCATTACTGAAGGTAAGTTTAATGTTTATTTTTTTCCCCAATTAGTAATATTACCCAATTTAAAAAATCACAATTGCATGAGTGTTCAAAGGTATTTGCTCGTATTTAAGACTGATTCGATAGTTGAAATGGTTGGCTTGGGCTCCAAAAAGTCGTGGGTTATATTTTTGCCTTGAGCAAAATATTTGAGTGATGAACAAAGATGTCTGTGAAATGTAATGTTTTGCATACCTATGAATCTTTCTCTGGTACCTTGATTATTTTTGAAATTAATTATCACTGTCCACTTCAATTTTTTTTTCATGAAGTTTTATCTTAATTTCATGATAGGTACGTAATGACCAATTTTTGTCTGTTTAGAGATCATTCAGCAGAAGATGGCAGTGACTGCGGCACGATTCGAGGCTCAGCGCTTAGGTCGGCTGGTAAGACGTAACCGCGAAAGGTCTTACATCAATAATAATATTTTAAATGGCAACAACAGATCCCTTGATAGGGGTCTTGTTTCTTTGCGTCAATTTTTGACGGCAACGTCCCAACTATTGGACGTAAACGTAGAGGTTGTGGCTGCAGAGGATGTACCCGAAGTAGCTGTTGAAGTCATCCTGGGCGAAGACCATCTTTTCGCCCCAGCAGCCGCCCCTCCGTCACCCCCGCCTGTAGAGCCTTTGGTTCCCCCACCCCCGCCTGTAGAGCCTTTGGTTCCCCCACCCCCGCCTGTAGAGCCTTTGGTTCCCCCACCCCCGCCTGTAGAGCCTTTAGTTCCCCCACCCCGGGCTGTAGAGCCTTTAGTTCCCCCACCCCCGGCTGTAGAGGACGTACCCGAAGTAGCCAATGAAGTCGTCTTGGGCGAAGACCATCATTTCGCCCCAGCAGTCGCCCCTCCCCCACCCCCTCCTGTAGAGCCTGCTGTTGAACCTGCTGTTATAGCAGTATGTCGCATTTGTTGGGAGTCTGCCCCAAATACCGCATTAATTCCGTGTGGTCATTTAATTTGTACAGGTTGTTTAAATTCATTACAGCAGGCACAACACCAGGAATTTAACGAGCATATTTGTCCATTTTGCAGAACTCCAATAGTTAGAACCTTGCGTATTTTCATGTAAATATTTTTTTCCAAATTTATTAGGCGCGTTCACTTTTCTTGTTAAAATTTGTTAAGACCTTGTTGCGTTTGCGTCGTAATCGGGACAGGTTTTTGTTTCTTTTTTAGTTGAATAGTCATAAGATAGAGTTAGGGAAGAATAAATACTGCATGCCATCGTTTATGTAGTAGGGAAACCAGTGCATGCGTATGAACAGTGTGCCTTTTTTATTGTTTGTAGGTATAATATTATATTACTACCTACATATGGTGTAATAATATTATACCTACTTACGGACCAATTGCGAGAATGGTATGGCTGTGTAACTCCGCCGCATTATTGTGTAAAAATATGTTATATTCTGAGGCACAAACACTTCACGTAGGTATTATAAAATAATTATGGAAAGCAGAGTATAAAAAGTTGATTTGTAATCATTTTTACTAATGATAATACATAAATACTCAATATGTGTGTCGGGTTTGTCAGGAATTATTTCTGTAGGCTCGGACTAATGTGGGCAGAAGACTGTTCTTTCAGGTGCACGGTTCGGGTTGGTTATTTCCATGGAGAAGAACCGTCAAGAAACTCCATGGTCACTCTTTGAAGCAAAACAATAAACTTTTTTTTTTCATTTTTTTTTTCTTTTCTAACATACACTGAGTAAACTAACAAATTACTTGAGATTACACTTTAACCCATTTCCTGTCCCATGAACCACATATGGTTGGTTGATTGTTTATCTATTGTGTCTACTTTATGGACAGATTGCTTCAACCAGCCCGCGAAATTCAAATTTTCTTTCATTTTTTACATTTTGCAGGCCAGTGCTAGGTTGTATGTTGATGTTATTTTGATTCGCGGCTGTAAGACGTATGTAGTTACAGAATTATAATTATACTATATAAAGCTCGATCTATATATATAAAACTCAAAGGTGATTGACTGACTGACAGTGATCTATCAACGCACAGCCCAAACCACTGGACGGATCAGGCGCTAAGAAAGGATTTTGATCAATTCTACCCCCAAGGGGATGAGTTTGTATGAAACTTTGTCAATTTTAAACCGATCGGGCTGAGACTGCATGCATAAAGCTACTATGATGTAGGCATCCCCTAAGAAAGGATTTTGATAAATTCCACGCCTAACGGGATAAAATAGGGGATGAAAGAATTATACCGTGGGACAATTATCGACCTCCACGCGGGCAAAAGCTAGTCATCAATACAACCCTCCAAGTTCATAATGGTGCATAAACGATTTTTTCTGTTTTTTTTTTTGTTCCTACACCATTATTACGTTGGAGGATTTTATTGATGATTTTAATTCTGTAACTATACATACGTCTTACAGCCGCGAATCAAAATAACATCAACATACAACCTAGCACTGGCCTGCAAATAGCAAAAACCAAAAGAAAATTTGAATTTCGCGGGCTGGTTGAAGCATAACACGATACAACACTGTATAGCTACGTAGGTACCTACGTATCGCAAAACGCGCGATGACCGCTTGCCAAACGAGAATTAACTGAAGCGCGCCCCACCAACTCCATCAAGCGCCACCGGCGCACCCATAGATATCAGAACGAGTCTTGCGACATGTGTAATGAGTGTACGTTACCCCAGCAAGAAAGTGTCTCCTAGAGTTATAGGAGTAGGACGTATAATATGTGCCCTATCTGCTGTAAATGTGCCCCCAAATAAAAAATGTGTGCCCCCTGTCGTTTTGGAAAAAAACGGAAAAAACGATTCCTGCTGGGGTAACGTTTTTCTAGCAGGAAAATTCTAAACGAATGATCGGAGAGAGAAAAATTGTGCATGGCCAGAGAGCTTATATGTGTGCCAAAATGTGCCCCCCAAAAAAAAATCTGTGCCCCTTCAGGTTTTCGAGATATTGCATTTCCTGCTGGAGTAACGTTTTGATGAATCGTATATCTCTACAACCATTGCATGTGCCCCTGTAGAGTAAACATACACGAGTAGCTCTTAATGTGTGCCCCTTAGTGCCCCAATTAGTTTTAAGAAAATATTTATAGTTTTCAAGTTATAGCGGTTTTATGAAAACCCGAAAAAACATCGCAGCGCCTAAATTAGACAAGAAACAAGTTCGCAGAAAACTGTATTCGGTCCTTCTTGACGCTAATAATAACCATACAAAGTTTCAAAACTATTCATGCATGCGTTTTTGCTAAAAGTCAAAACGATGGTGTCCTAACTTTGACGGCAAAATACAAGGAACCGGCTCAATCCGAGATGTGTAGGTGTAAACCAAAATCATGTGCCTTTAGTCAAAAATATATGGTGAAAATATTCAGCTTGGAATGTTTCGCATTAAGTAAATATTAACAAAAAACCAAAATATGTAAGCAACGGCTGGTTATCCGACCAAATTTGAATGACTACTAAAAAGCGACGGATTCATACATATCGATGACCTTCTTTATTGAACGTATTATACTTAAGCTGTTGTCCGTACAGTCGCGTTCAAAAGTTTTGGGGGCTAATTAAAAAATATATTAAATGCACCTTGTGACTATAATAAATGAAACAGCTTGTTGATGTGGAAATTATTATTTTTATTCCCATAATTTTAATTCTTAAAGTAATTATTGCATCAAATCACAGATCAAAGTTCCTACCTATAAATATTAGAAATTAGTATATAAAGTAATGATAAAAATCGGTTGTCTGTAAAGTCGGTTTACTGACGATAGTTGAACGTGACAACGTCATAAGAAAATACTGATGGAATAGTTGCATTGCATTTGTTAATATTCGCTTGCACTTCAAGCCGCCATGGAACGCTACAGAGCGAGGCCGCGAGGTAACGCTACATGAGTCATGTTTTTTCGTGAGTGCAGCCAGCTTCATCGATTTATTAGACGTTGTCACCTCAAAAATCCAAGTACTTGATAAGACAAGTATTTTTAAATAGGTAAGTCAAAACAATGCCATTAAATACTTACCACCGCAGATCGTGCCATAAAATTCAACACCCCTACAACCACATAATTGTTATAAAATGCTTAATACGCCACTTTCAACCAACTCAAAAAAAGTAAACAAACAGTACCTATCAGTGCAACTGCGTGACTCAACGTAACAGTGTCCTTGGCGTCATAACATAACTGCAACTGTTTATCAATACCAAGTAATAATCCAAACGCACTTCCTCAATAAACACTTCGTACCTATTATTCATAATAGAGCGACGTTACACGTAACCTGTCTCTGTCACACTAACACCGTACGCGTACTAGCTATCTCACTTTC
Source organism: Luperina nickerlii (assembly GCA_963855955.1). Taxonomy (NCBI): domain Eukaryota; kingdom Metazoa; phylum Arthropoda; class Insecta; order Lepidoptera; family Noctuidae; genus Luperina; species Luperina nickerlii. The sequence continues at coordinate 8,890,455 of OY979679.1, read as the reverse complement.
TCCAAGCTAGACAAAGCGACTCCTTGCGACACGACGTCAGCGGATGCCGCGGGGCCAGAGATATATGCAGCGGTGTGGGGAGGCGAAAAAAGGGAATCTTCTATTAAGTAAGGTGAATGCTCCAACCAGCCCGCAAAATTCAAATTTTTTCTGTTTTTTTTTGTTCCTACGCCTTTATGAACTTGGAGGGTTGTATTGGTGATTTTGATGATTATAATTCTGTAACTATATACGTCTTACAACCGCGAATAATATTTTAATCAACATACAACCTAGCACTGGCCTGCAAATTGCAAAAAACGCAAGAAATTTTGAATTTCGCGGGCTAGTTGGAGCATTCCCCATAATGATGAAAAACTTACAATGCGTGCCACGAAAGATGAGACTTGACACACCACGTGGTTTGACATGCGCAGTACACGATTTTAGGTATCTTTAGCGGTATGAGGTCTGAGTGCGGGACGGGACTGGACGTCATAGGGGCGGCGGAAAGAGCGGGGGAGGCGGGTCAAGTCTCATCTTTCGTGGCACGCATTGTACTGTTAATTTATCTAACCTACGGCTTATCAATAAATATATATGTACTTAATATAAAAAGACAAATACGGGCTTTTTATTTATATACAAAAAAGAGCTACCTCTTTTTAGTAGTATATAAATTACTGGATGTATTTTAATGAAATTTAGAATCGAGAAGATAGCTTACCTTGGAATAGCACTTAGGCTACTATTTATAATGTACTTAATCATGTGTAACGTCATAGAAACAGCTAGTAGAATATAATCCAATAACAACTTTATTTAATTACTTATTACTTTTGTAAGTCAGTGTACTCAGGCACAACACGTGTGAACCGGTTAGTGAGTAAAGTAAAGAAGGTCATCGATATGTATGAATCCGTCGCTTTTTAGTAGTCATTCAAATTTGGTCGGATAACCAGCCGTTGCTTACATATTTTGGTTATTTGTTAATATTTACTTAATGCGAAACATTCCAAGCTGAATATTTTCACCATATATTTTTGACTAAAGGCACATGATTTTGGTTTACACCTACACATCTCGGATTGAGCCGGTTCCTTGTATTTTGCCGTCAAAGTTAGGACACCATCGTTTTGAATTTTAGCAAAAACGCATGCATGAATAGTTTTGAAACTTTGTATGGTTATTATTAGCGTCAAGAAGGACCGAATACAGTTTTCTGCGAACTTGTTTCTTGTCTAATTTAGGCGCTGCGATGTTTTTTCGGGTTTTCATAAAACCGCTATAACTTGAAAACTATAAATATTTTCTTAAAACTAATTGGGGCACAAAGGGGCACACATTAAGAGCTACTCGTGTATGTTTACTCTACAGGGGCACATGCAATGGTTGTAGAGATATACGATTCATCAAAACGTTACTCCAGCAGGAAATGCAATATCTCGAAAACCTGAAGGGGCACAGATTTTTTTTTTGGGGGCACATTTTGGCACACATATAAGCTCTCTGGCCATGCACAATTTTTCTCTCTCCGATCATTCGTTTAGAATTTTCCTGCTAGAAAAACGTTACCCCAGCAGGAATCGTTTTTTCCGTTTTTTTCCAAAACGACAGGGGGCACACATTTTTTATTTGGGGGCACATTTACAGCAGATAGGGCACATATTATACGTTCTACTTTTATAACTCTGGGAGACACTTTCTTGCTGGGGTAACGTACACGTGTAATGACTCTGGCAGGGCCACCATCAGGGTAATGATTTAGAAAGTACGATCTGTGGCAAGGCCACGGTACCATGCAAGTACTGAACCTTAAATTTTCATACTCCGCTGATAAGTAAATACCATCTACGTATTACTTTTTTTATGTAAAATGTTTCTGCGCCCCAGAGAATAGCATGCACAAATGTGACGGTCCTAAGCCCGTAAAAGGAGGAAGGCACCGCCCTAATACCATTCACAATTTTTTTTAAATATAGGTATTAGTTTATTTTTGAGTTGGCATTTATAATTACCTACTAAGTATAGCTCTTTTAGTTACGAGAATAATACGAACCTCACGAATTGGCCATTTTAAGAATTAGCCTTTTAGAGATTTAAGAATTTACGAAGCTACGGTAGTCTTTTTCATAGTCGGTCACAGATTAATAATAGATTCGGTCCTTTTTTACCCGTGGTCCCGGTCCCTTAGTCCCTGGAAAGGGACCGCGAGTATTTTTTTTGCCCGTGGTTCCTCCAAGAAATACAAATTGTAGGTACTCCATCCATCTTCTGTCCCCGAAGTGCCGGGCTTCCGCCGGCCTCCTACGTCGGCCTGCGGCCCGGTGCTCATGCCGCCCATAGGATAAATACGGTCGTAATATAGGAACACGAAGAAAAAAAGAAGGAACCACGGAATTTTCCAGTATTTTATGGACCACGAAGAAAAAAAGCTCCTAGTTTTATTATTGCAATCACGCCGATTACCCGATAAGGTGATTGGCTTCAACCAGCCCGCGAAATTTAAATTTTCTTTCGTTTTTTGCAATTTGCAGGCCAGTGCTAGGTTGTATGTTGATTGAAATAACTCGACCGCACAAAGCTAATGTTTTTGGAATACAATTTGTGGTTTGTGCATTACAGAATTCTGAATACCATGGTTCCCAATCCTGGAAGCAGCAGTACCTACCTACGTAGCACGGACGGCCTACCAGCCATAAAGCCAGAAGTACCTACCTGCCGACATTTATAATAATCAATTCCTAATCAATTTACATAAAATGTAACAATGTAAAGTACCTATTTAGTAAATTATAACATGATACCTAATTTATAGTTTTTATTTATCTTTTATTTATTTATGGACAACGATCTAATATAAAGCGATAGATAAAGCTACACACTTGGGGGAGGCCTATGTCCAGCAGTGGACGTCTTTCGGCTGAAATGATGATGAGTTAAAGCTATCATTTACCCTTAAGGGGGAAGCGCTAAGGTAGCCCGCGAAATTCAAATTTTCTTACGTTTTTTGCAACTTGCTGGTCAGCATTAAGTTGTACGTTGATTAATATATGAATCGCGGCCGTAAGAAATATGTGTTTACAGAATTATAATCATTAAAGTCATCAACACAACTCTCTAAGACCACGTAAGTCCAAAGAATGATGATTTCATGAAACAGTTATTCTTGGGACTTTCGTGGTCTTAGAGAGTTGTGTTGATGACTTTAATGATTATAATTCTGTAAACACATATTTCTTACGGCCGCGATTCATATATTAATCAACGTACAACTTAATACTGACCAGCAAATTCCAAAAAACCTAAAAATAATTGAATTTCGCGGGCTACCCTGGCGCTTTCGCCTTAAGGTGAAAGCGTCAGGGTAGCCCGCGAAATTCAAATTTTCTTACGTTTTTTTTGCTATTTGCAGGTGTAAGACGTATGTAGTTACAGAATTATAATCATCAAAATCAATACCCTAAGTTCATATAACTCGAGGAACGACTTTTTCGAGGTCAAAGTCATTCCTCGAATTATATGAACTTGGAGGGACATCCGCGAACAACATTTCCATCAACATACAACCTAGCCTGCAAATTGCAAAAAACGTAATCAAAATAGCTACCCTGAAGCATTCACATTGTGTAATGTTGGTAGGCCTCCTGCCCAGATCAAGGCCCTCTAAGGCCTGAGCCTAGAGGCGCCGCCAAAGAGCATCTCCCACACGAGTAGAATACGTTATGTCGACGCACAAAATATCGATAAATGTTAATACGATGCTACAAAATTGCGACACAACTAACACCCCGACCATAAAAAGGCACAATTTGTCGGTAATAGTTCAATCTGGCAATATAGTACAAATTAATGGAGCCTGTGCTATCCGACAATGTTTAAAAGATGGGTGTTCCTTAAATTTTTGCTTAGTAGTGACACTTAATTCGGTTGCTTGGATCACCGGACGAGTGAGCCGAGCGGTGCGTGCACGCTGACCTCTACTATAGTGTAGGTAACTGTGTAAGTGCTAGTTATGGTCGTGCTATCGGTCATTGACCCACCTACTTAGTTATATTAAAGTTCTTAACTTTGAAATCCAAAAATAAGACAAACAGGTCTTGATTGGTCATCTATCGTGATCTTCAACATTGTTTCTAATGAAAATCGGGCTGGAAACCGCATTTAGTACATACCATTCAACCATTCTATATCCAGTAGGTACTACTGGACAGATTTGAACAGGGGCGTAGCTACCGCCGTATCTGCCGTATCAATTTATATGGGGCCCCCGGGCCACGGGGGGCCCCAACGTGCGTAAGCCAAAATTAATAAATACAAAAATTAATAAATTTGGAATAAGTGACAGATAGATAATTATGATGAATATAATTACATATTTCTTTTAATTATATGCAAACATTTTTTTTTTCTTTTGTGCGAAATCTTTACCCTTCCTAAGGGCCCCCAAACAAATTTTTATACGGGGCCCCGCCAAGGCACGCTACGCCACTGGATTTGAATGAAGTTTTTCATACAGAATTAACATTAGGGCTTTCCTTAGTGACTTAAACTTCGGCGAGATTATAACATGCATTAAAACTAGGAAACATTGTGGCTCTGTTTCGTCTACATCGCGTAGAAAATAACCAGGACCGACAGTAACGTGCACTCCGAATCCGAAGCACGGAATCATCTTACTTTCTAAACAATCAGGTGATTTTAACCTGCAATGCCCTAACTAAACTTGGAACAGTCCCTTAAAGATATTTTTATGAGACAGTGTCCCCATCCCCACCGGTAATCGAATCCAGAACCTCGGATCGCATGGAGGCTGTTAATTTGTTGATGATCTAATAAAAATAGCTAATGGTTCATCATCATCATAATTGCAGTCCACTGCTTGACATAGGCCTCCGCCAAGGTGCACCACAAGGTCTAGAGGTTAAATTGGTCTTTCTTACTTAGGTAATTAATAAGTATAGACTACTAGCTGACCCGCGCAACTTCGTCTGCGGATCATAAATAGAGATGCAAGCTATCCTATCTTTCAAGTTGAATCTAACTGAACACTGTGTACAAATTTGATTAAAATCGGTTAAGTAGTTTAGGAGTCCATCGCAGACAAACAACGTGACACGTAATTTATATATATTAAGATTATATTGAGGAGGCCCATGTTCAATAGTGGACTTCCTATGGCTGATATGATGATGATAATATTTATACTGCATTTTTGTTTATTTAATTTTACTTTTATGTATCATGGAAAGAAGCAAGCTACAAATAGAGAAGAGATGATTTATGTGGTCGCGGGATGTGTGTGGAGAACAAGGGAAAGGACTATCCTGCAGGACGTACCTACTACAGACGAGGAAGAGTGAAAAAAAGACAATGAAATTAAATATATAATTAATTTAATTACAAATAAAATTATATAATAAACAATTAGTAGGTGGTACCTACTATTTTAAAGGCTATTCTATTATTATCCGTCAAGGATCAAAAATATAAGTATTACCTAGTTGGTTTTTTTGATTATTTTAGATAGAGAGATAAGCTTTAGCATTCATAGAGCAGTAACTATAATGCTATCCCGATAATAATTTACTTTGCCACTTTCATAATAACTGTCTCCACACTTAATCTTCATAACTCTGGTTGCGCCCATAATTTAGTTTATCCAATTTATTATGGTCCTGGTTGCTGATGTTATTCTTGAATTTGTTTCATAGTAGGTATTTCTTTTGCCTTAGCAGTTAGGTATGTAATTCAGGGCAGCTTTGACTAGATATAACCAATTAACTTTTTACTAAAGTGTTCATTTCTTCTGCGATGAAACCATATAATATATATAATGTAATGGAATTCTATGTCAGGCTTGCGGTCCTCTTGAGCAGCAAGCAGCAACACAATAGTGGTATGGACTATGTTTGGGGCAAATATTTCATTCCTTTTTTAATTATCTCCATCAAGTGTGAGTCGCACACATCTTATGATTGCAGTGAAAATCTAAAAATAAATATGATTAATTAGAAAGTTATTAAGATGGCAGCTAAAGGCACCTTCTACAAAATTACTAGTTTTAATAAAATAAACACTGATGAAATTTTTTCATAGCTACACTTTGCTAGCACGTAGGTATAGATATAGTATGTACCTACTTATGTATTACTATTTTTAATAAGTATGTATGTATTAAAGCTAGGTATGTCTTATGTTGTAGATCTTTTGTCAGATAGTAAGGACCTACATACATAATATAGAGTACCTACAAGGATTGACTAATTACATCACAAAGCCAAAGGGACCAAACTGACAGCCCCCAGTTTTATGAGCTCTAATAATTTACACACTGATAATCTAAGGTATCATAATTGAGACCATTTGTAAGTTACGGAAAGAATCATAGAGAATAATGCTATTGAGATGGGTTAGTAAACAGCTCTTAATAACGAGGGCCGGCAGTCTCGACAGAGATAACGACAAAATCGTTAACTTTCGATTGCAAAATTATCAATGAAAACATTCAGTTGCAATAATGATGCTTGCGAGAATCGCATCTTGGATGTGGAGACTTACGTTTTCCGTAAGCACCGATAATGCAACCGCATTTATTCGTTAGTAATCAGCGATCAAAAGTTAACGATTTTGTCGTTATCTCTGTCGAGACTGCCGGCACTGTTGCTCATGGAGAAATTGTTGTGATGCTGTTATTAAAACTTCCGTATTACTTACGTACTTACACCAATGATGTTGTAATTTGTAATAGCATAGGCACTTACCTACTTGCCAAACATTTTGCAACATCTCAAGATCACAAATGAAATATAATTTCTTGTTGAAAACGCTTGCACGTTGCTGATGTTATTATTAAGTATTTCATTAACTTTTGTTTTCTTCCAGAACGTCAACCACACGTCAAATGAAACAAAATCAATCAAAATCAATCCTTAATCAATCAAAATCTCATCCCTAGTTTCACATGGCTTTTTACTTTTTTATTGTGACGTCACTGTTTGTTTTGATTCCAATTCCCGTGCTGTACATTATCAAGCCGGACACTCTTGGTCCGGGCCGAGAATGCGCGACATGACAATGTACGTCATTGGAATTCAAAACACGTTCATTCCAATGTCGTGCGTTCTCGTGCCGTGCATTGCTGTGTTGTGCATTGCTGGTTCCCAAAAACTTAATGTTGTTTTTTTTTTATTATTTATTCATGACCATGGATACATGTCCTTCAGTCGCAATCGAAAATGAAAAGACAAGTGACAGCGATGCGGCAGTGTTGCCAGTTCTTGACGAAGATACTCAATGGTATAAAAATTAATTTATTTATTATCCCGAAAGTAAAAAATCTTGTTGTATAGTCGTCGAAACATCACAATTATTGTGCCCTATTACGCACCTTCGGGCCCGCGGTGTGATTGCGTAACACACTAACAAGAATGGCTTTTATTTCAACAGTGCAAAAACATTCATTACGTTATTTACGCATTGGATTTCAAAATGATGGAGATTGTGATTGATAGTGTGCCGATCCTAATTTATCTGAAGCATTTTTAATAAAGGAGAAAGAAGAAGTTCCTACATTTTTTTTAGAAAAAACTACAAGTAGCTAAACTGAGGATATCCTGATAAATATGTATACAGAGTTGATATGACAGAGGGGCATTAAATTACACTACGTATACTATACGTGTATAGTATTAATTCGATACAGTACAAAAATAGAAAGCGCCAAAAATGAGATTTTTTTTTTTTCAAACAAACTAAATAGCTTAAAGTCAGAGTGAAACGCAACCACCCTTTATAAATAAATTTGACTGACCTTAGATGCCTAGTAACAAAGTCGCGCAGGAGCGCGTGTGTGTGTTATCTCTCTTGGCGGGGGGCGGGGGGGGGGGGGGGGCGGGGAGCGGGCGGTTTAGACCGCTCGCGCGGCTTTTATGTTAGGTAAGTTGTAAAGTACGCGCACACACAAAAACACAAAATTTTTAAGTTCTCGATGTGTCCTCGATTCATATTAATGCACAAATTATACCTACGGAGAATATTGTTATTTATTTTTCTAATTAAATCACTGTCCGTCGCTAAGCACTTTAATTCCCGTAATCTTTGTACTGCCAATTGTATGGTGCCGGCGTTCCTAGGGCTATTGCGCCGGTCACCATACCTTTCTCGGTATGTTCGCAGAGCTAAATCTGTGTTTCCACGGCATTCACCGTAAATTAAAATCATGTAAGTGTATTCTGACGCCGTGTAAGTTACACGAGGCATTGCTGAACACTTTAATTTTACACACACATACAACCAACGTTTAATTACGTATCCTATCACAATAAAAACAGTCAATCACAAAAAAAAAACACTAACACTAAATAATAATATTCCCAAGTTACGTATCCTGTCACAATAAAAAAAAATACTGGATTAAACTTATTTAGTGTCTATCACAATAACAAAACAAAATCACAATTATTATCAGCGAGTTCGACAAAACATAACGGCGCGGCGGCGGCGCCGGGGCTCCCGTGTTACGTAACGTACGTCCCGAATGGATGACGCTTGCGCACTGTCCACTGAAAGAACAAGTTTTTTTAGCAAATTCGCAAGGATCTAGGATACAATAGCAACACACTGACCTATTTCTATTCCTTTTACGCGCGGGAAAAAGGCGCGGGGGTTTTGCTATGTTTGTCACTCTCATAGTGAAAGTGCAAGTGTGTGTGTATTTATTGCTTCGTGAAATATTTGGTTGTACTTGTGCGGCAACAATGTATCTTATACTCAGATTATCGTTTTAAGGTGCATGACCTATGCGTATGAGATAATCAGCTGTTAGGAAATATACATCGTGTTCAAACGTAGCAAAAACTTCAAAAATCATTTGTGACTAAACTACTGCTCCTATTTAATTGATTTTTGGTACAGAGCTTGAAAATGGTATCTAGTATAGGCAGTTTAAAGGAAAGCCCCTCTGTCGTATCAACTTTGTATATGTAGCGGTATCTACAACGCCACATGCAAACAACGCGTCATACTGACGTCACACAAATCCTGCATCGCGCAAGCAGAGTTTACCGCGCAACTAGCATAGATACAAACGGCCCGACACGAATCAATGGGCAGTTGCCCGCCAGACACAACAGTGTACGTTACCCCAGCAAGAAAGTGTCTCCTAGAGTTATAGGAGTAGGACGTATAATATGTGCCCTATCTGCTGTAAATGTGCCCCCAAATAAAAAATGTGTGCCCCCTGTCGTTTTGGAAAAAAACGGAAAAAACGATTCCTGCTGGGGTAACGTTTTTCTAGCAGGAAAATTCTAAACGAATGATCGGAGAGAGAAAAATTGTGCATGGCCAGAGAGCTTATATGTGTGCCAAAATGTGCCCCCAAAAAAAAAATCTGTGCCCCTTCAGGTTTTCGAGATATTGCATTTCCTGCTGGAGTAACGTTTTGATGAATCGTATATCTCTACAACCATTGCATGTGCCCCTGTAGAGTAAACATACACGAGTAGCTCTTAATGTGTGCCCCTTTGTGCCCCAATTAGTTTTAAGAAAATATTTATAGTTTTCAAGTTATAGCGGTTTTATGAAAACCCGAAAAAACATCGCAGCGCCTAAATTAGACAAGAAACAAGTTCGCTGAAAACTGTATTCGGTCCTTCTTGACGCTAATAATAACCATACAAAGTTTCAAAACTATTCATGCATGCGTTTTTGCTAAAATTCAAAACGATGGTGTCCTAACTTTGACGGCAAAATACAAGGAACCGGCTCAATCCGAGATGTGTAGGTGTAAACCAAAATCATGTGCCTTTAGTCAAAAATATATGGTGAAAATATTCAGCTTGGAATGTTTCGCATTAAGTAAATATTAACAAATAACCAAAATATGTAAGCAACGGCTGGTTATCCGACCAAATTTGAATGACTACTAAAAAGCGACGGATTCATACATATCGATGACCTTCTTTATTGAACGTATTATACCTAAGCTGTTGTCCGTACAGTCGCGTTCAAAAGTTTTGGGGGCTAATTAAAAAATATATTAAATGCACCTTGTGACTATAATAAATGAAACAGCTTGTTGATGTGGAAATTATTATTTTTATTCCCTTAATTTTAATTCTTAAAGTAATTATTGCATCAAATCACAGATCAAAGTTCCTACCTATAAATATTAGAAATTAGTATATAAAGTAATGAAAAAAATCGGTTGTCTGTAAAGTCGGTTTACTGACGATAGTTGAACGTGACAACGTCATAAGAAAATACTGATGGAATAGTTGCATTGCATTTGTTAATATTCGCTTGCACTTCAAGCCGCCATGGAACGCTACAGAGCGAGGCCGCGAGGTAACGCTACATGAGTCATGTTTTTTCGTGAGTGCAGCCAGCTTCATTGATTTATTAGACGTTGTCACGTCAAAAATCCAAGTACTTGATAAGACAAGTATTTTTAAATAGGTAAGTCAAAACAATGCCATTAAATACTTACCACCGCAGATCGTGCCATAAAATTCAACACCCCTACAACCACATAATTGTTATAAAATGCTTAATACGCCACTTTCAACCAACTCAAAAAAAAGTAAACAAACAGTATCAGTGCAACTGCGTGACTCAACGTAACAGTGTCCTTGGCGTCATAACATAACTGCAACTGTTTATCAATACCAAGTAATAATCCAAACGCACTTCCTCAATAAACACTTCGTACCTATTATTCATAATAGAGCGACGTTACACGTAACCTGTCTCTGTCACACTAACACCGTACGCGTACTAGCTGTCTCACTTTCTCCAAGCTAGACAAAGCGACTCCTTGCGACACGACGTCAGCGGATGCCGCGGGGCCAGAGATATATGCAGCGGTGTGGGGAGGCGAAAAAAGGGAATCTTCTATTAAATAAGGTGAATGCTCCAACCAGCCCGCAATATTCAAATTTTTTCTGTTTTTTTTTGTTCCTACGCCTTTATGAACTTGGAGGGTTGTATTGGTGATTTTGATGATTATAATTCTGTAACTATATACGTTTTACAACCGCGAATAATATTTTAATCAACATACAACCTAGCACTGGCCTGCAAATTGCAAAAAACGCAAGAAATTTTGAATTTCGCGGGCTAGTTGGAGCATTCCCCTTAATGATGAAAAACTTACAATGCGTGCCACGAAAGATGAGACTTGACACACCACGTGGTTTGACATGCGCAGTACACGATTTTAGGTATCTTTAGCGGTATGAGGTCTGAGTGCGGGACGGGACTGGACGTCATAGGGGCGGCGGAAAGAGCGGGGGAGGCGGGTCAAGTCTCATCTTTCGTGGCACGCATTGTACTGTTAATTTATCTAACCTACGGCTTATCAATAAATATATATGTACCTAATATAAAAAGACAAATACGGGCTTTTTATTTATATACAAAAAAGAGCTACCTCTTTTTAGTAGTATATAAATTACTGGATGTATTTTAATGAAATTTAGAATCGAGAAGATAGCTTACCTTGGAATAGCACTTAGGCTACTATTTATAATGTACTTAATCATGTGTAACGTCATAGAAACAGCTAGTAGAATATAATCCAATAACAACTTTATTTAATTACTTATTACTTTTGTAAGTCAGTGTACTCAGGCACAACACGTGTGAACTGGTTAGTGAGTAAAGTAAAGAAGGTCATCGATATGTATGAATCCGTCGCTTTTTAGTAGTCATTCAAATTTGGTCGGATAACCAGCCGTTGCTTACATATTTTGGTTATTTGTTAATATTTACTTAATGCGAAACATTCCAAGCTGAATATTTTCACCATATATTTTTGACTAAAGGCACATGATTTTGGTTTACACCTACACATCTCGGATTGAGCCGGTTCCTTGTATTTTGCCGTCAAAGTTAGGACACCATCGTTTTGAATTTTAGCAAAAACGCATGCATGAAGAGTTTTGAAACTTTGTATGGTTATTATTAGCGTCAAGAAGGACCGAATACAGTTTTCAGCGAACTTGTTTCTTGTCTAATTTAGGCGCTGCGATGTTTTTTCGGTTTTTCATAAAACCGCTATAACTTGAAAACTATAAATATTTTCTTAAAACTAATTGGGGCACAAAGGGGCACACATTAAGAGCTACTCGTGTATGTTTACTCTACAGGGGCACATGCAATGGTTGTAGAGATATACGATTCATCAAAACGTTACTCCAGCAGGAAATGCAATATCTCGAAAACCTGAAGGGGCACAGATTTTTTTTTTGGGGGCACATTTTGGCACACATATAAGCTCTCTGGCCATGCACAATTTTTCTCTCTCCGATCATTCGTTTAGAATTTTCCTGCTAGAAAAACGTTACCCCAGCAGGAATCGTTTTTTCCGTTTTTTTCCAAAACGACAGGGGGCACACATTTTTTATTTTGGGGCACATTTACAGCAGATAGGGCACATATTATACGTCCTACTCCTATAACTCTAGGAGACACTTTCTTGCTGGGGTAACCATGGGCGTAGCCACACTGGGGCAAGCTGGGGCGCTTGCCCCACCCTGGCTCTGACAAGAAAAAAATACGGAAATTAATGCATTGAAGGAAATGGAAGTGGCGGATCTGATCAAAATTTCAGAAATGCAATTTTATCCCAGCGTAAAAACTGCGCTCGCTATTTTTCTTGCCCAGCCATGTACGACCTGTACAATAGAGCGATCATTCAGCACATTACGGCGGGTCAAAACGTGGCTTCGCTCAACCATGAGCGAAAATCGTCTAAGCGGCCTGTGTATGCTAAGTGTGCACAGAACGAGGATCGCCGAATCAAAAAATAAATTTGTAGAAAAAGTGCTAAATAGGTTCTGCCAGAACCCATGCCGGCTTCTCTTGAAGTAATATTACTTATAAAGTTAGTTAAAACTTAAATTTATAAACACCGACTATTCATAAATAAAACTATAATATCTGTCCTGTGTGTAATTGTTTATTTTCTGTACCTGAAAATATAAACCTATAAATTTACAGATTAACAAATTGGCATAGGCGCACAGCCCAAACGGCTCAAGTTACAAAAAAATGACCGGGGGAGGAGGGGGGGGGGATAGGTTGACTGCTGCCCCACCCTGAGCCCAAAGCTGGCTACGCCCATGGGGGTAACGTACACGACACAACACCCGTCTGGTCGGAGGATCCTCCCTTTTCTATAGAGTATGAGTGAACTTTACACCCTGTTCCTCATACCTCTATACTGGTGACCCCGAACATGAACGTCAGCGCAGCCTTCGTGCAAATACTTCAGCGTGACGTCATCATCATCACTCCCGCAAGCGTTAGCGGCGAGTCACCCAGCCAGCCAGCTGCCACGGCTTCAACGGGTATCCTGACCACCAGCATGCAGCGACCGCGCATACCTGGTCATCACCCTCAGCCTCATCAGCAACCTCGGCACAGCACACTGCACTTTCGGCCGGTCAATAAGAAGAGCTCAATTCCTCTCCTGGTCGACGCAGCAGCCAGCCTCAACTCGGCGCTGTACTACATCCGACGCATTGGAGCATAACGCAGCGCCACCCCGACTCACTGGGGACATCTTCGCAGACAGTTCCAACTCACCGTGAACTATGCGGCAACCGGTTCCGACTCACTGGAACCTCAGCTGGCCTGGCAAGCATCGCAAGATACAAGACTCAGCTCACTATCGACCTCCGGTCTCCGGGGGGAGTGATGTAGCGGTATCTACAACGCCACATGCAAACAACGCGTCATACTGACGTCACACAAATCCTCGCGCAAGCAGAGTTTACCGCGCAACTAGCATAGATACAAACAGCCCGACACGAATCAATGGGCAGTTGCCCGCCAGACACAACACCCGTCTGGTCGGAGGATCCTCCCTTTTCTATAGAGTATGAGTGAACTTTACACCCTGTTCCTCATACCTCTATATATAGGCACGGTGCTTTCACTAACGAGGAAACCGTTTTTTTCTAAAAAAAAAAAATGTTATCTAATAAGTACATGTTGTTAACCACAAATCTAAGATTCAAAGTTTTAAAACAACGGACAATCCGAGGATTTTTCGACAAGGATTTTTTTTCGTCGTATAGGTACACAAAAGCATTTGCACATTCTAGTTTCTGGAATTGGATTCCGAATACGGAACACAGATTCGGAATTCCGATATCCTAGCGCAGACGTGCTTTTTTTCATTTGGAGGTTTTACAATCAGTAGGTACCTAGGTACAGACGCCAGCACATCAAGCTACACCTGTCAGATTTTCCCAATCAACTTTGAACCTTAAGCTTTAGCGATAAAGTTGAAAATCTATTAAAGAAATCTGACAGATTGTGGTAGGTTGATGTGCTGGCGTCCGTACCCACGAACGAAAGAATTGTTTCCGAATGAAAAATCTAACAACGAATACTCCAATGACATGCATCCTCTCGGGTGCCCCAATAAGGAAAACGAATAAGAAATAGAATGAGTAAACCGTGCATGTGACTGAAGAAGGACTAAGATGACCCACTGACCGGAATCGTGTCCCATATAAAATTGATTTAGGTACCTACTTATATGAACTCTATCCAGGGCCTTCTTAACCATATTGGGCGCCGGGGTGCGAAAATCAGCCTGCGCCCCAATTTTTGTATTTAATTATTTTATTTAATAGTTACCAATAAAATTAGGTACATTTTCAAACATCAAATTTAATTTTTCAGGCTAGAAAATCGACAATCTTCTTTTTTATGATATCGTCTGTTTTGTAATCAACTTTCAATTCCATAGGTATACTATAGCCAAATCTGTCAATCTATCTTAACAGGAGTCAGTTAATCGTAAGTAGTTTTTTATTTATTTTAAATTCGAGAAGGTTTACGCATGTTACTTATAGGTTTAAGGATTGGCTTGCGCCCCCTAAGACCATGCGCCCGGGTGCCATGCACCCCTTGCACCCCCGGGTAAAGACGGCCCTCACTCTATCATCTCTATTTTTTGTCGCACTACGGGTAGGTAGTCAGAAGCTCGATAGGCTGATAGCTGATAACCATGGTCTTATCAAGAGATATCCTATCACGCAAATTTAAATGTGGAGATCAGTTGAGCATAAGGATGCAGCTGAATACCAGTATTTTACATGATTACTGGTATTCACCTGCATTCGGTTAGATTTGAAGCCAACCTTAACATATTTTGGAAAAGGCTAAGCATGATGACATGCTATTTTGTAGGATCTAGGATAATATTTAAATCCAATAATTTTCCATAATTAGTTATGTTAAGCTGCGGCACATAGATGAGATATGATGATTTACAAAATTTCACGAAAACTATAGGAGTCAAATTACGATACCTTGAGGAACACCAATAAAAATGTTGCGAAAATATTTCCGTAAAACGCACATAAATGTGAAGTTAATAATTGGTAATTGTCGTTGGAGAAACATTATGTAATAATTATGTTAACGAGAAACGTCGTAAAAGTTTACGGTAGGTAAGTATCAAAAGCGTTACCGAAATCTACGTATGACTTACACTAACTCTCTCCGAATTAAAAGCAAAATTGCAATCACTACAACAAAAATCGTAATTACTGTTAATGGCTCACTAAAAGCACTCCAGACATCAATGACTCCAGAAGAAATTCCCAACTCCGATTACCGCCACAATTATTTCATCCGCATCAACACGTAAGTAATCAGTTGTTTATAAAGCGGTGCTGCAAGCATGAAATCACTCCGATACTCGAAGCCGGCCCATAACAACTCAATCAACGCAATTTTAAAATAAACTTTTTTTTATACCGTACAAACACTGGCCACCTTGAACAAAAAATATTCCCCGGCGAAGGTCTTAATAATGACTTTCTCGAGAACTTGTTACACATGGACAGTGGATAGTAGTCGTATGTACAGGTTTGTAAAAGCAGGCGATTTTGGACCGTAAGCATTAAAATTGAAATGAGAGACAAATCCGGATTAACGGATATTAAATAAGACATTGACCTTTATAAAAACGATTTTGTTGATTTTAAATATTCGCAGATCATTTAATTACCTAACACCTAAAAACAACGTATGCCTTCTAGATGTTTAGGTACCGCAATGTTTATGAGGATACAAACCCCCATAAATTAGATAGTAGTAATCTTTCAACGAATTGAATTCAAGAAAAGCCTCTAATCATTTATCTTAATCCTACAGATCCGACATAAGCGAAGACAGTTCATTCGGACTTGTCCGGTCGGTGCCAGTAGAATAATAAAAATAAAATAAAAATGCAACAAGTCTATTTCGTTCAGAGAGCGTTTATTCCGAAGACACATAAGAGGGGTCGGGAAGGGAAGAAGATATGAAGCTGTCATCTGGCGGTGTGGCGGGGCTCTCGACTCGACTCTTAAACACAACTCAATCGGAGGCGCGCGCGCGGCCCGTACGAACGTACTCCCGTACCCGGCTTTGCGTTCAGCATAAACAAAACGCAAACAAATACAACACAAGTTATCGTACAAACGCAAACTGAAAAAACGGAGTTCGTAAATAAAACTTTACGTGGAAATTCGGGAATAAAGTGATGGTTTCATGTGACGTTGTAAAACAGTGATATATTTGTGGGAGATCGTAAAAGTTTAACAAAAACAGGAGTTCTAAACTTTCCAATGAACACGAGCCATGTGACTACGGCGAGAGCGGCGAAGCAAGATTTGTACGTGCATTTATCTTATTTTAACTTTATTGTAACGTTTCTAATAAAAGACTGGACGAAGGAATTCTGCTTGTTCACTTATTAGTTCGTTAAGAGTAAGACTTAGCTGATACACTGGTTCCAGCATTTTATGTTAAATTAATTAATTGTATCTTTACCATCTACGGCTTTGCCTTAAATATGAATGGTACAACGGATACTATAGAATAGAAACCTTTAACAAAACGAGCTGATGGAAATTTTGAAACCAATGCAAAAGTAGAGAGAGCTGTCGAAATACTTACCTGTATCCAATTAACTTTTGTCGTAAGAACTAAGAAAATAACAACAAAAATCACGATATGAATGAAGTCATTACTCATTACATTACATTGTAGACCAAGTATCTTGTAATGAATTGATTATTTACCGTAAGATTTAAGGTCACGCATGTCATGATTTATACAATGAATGCGGTACGTAGCACCAATAACAGGGATCGCAAGTTAATTCATCGTATAGTAAGACACATTTGCATATTCGTGATATCGCATAGAAATAACTCAATTGATCGAGTAAGTACTGGAGGCAAGACAGTATTGTCCTCGCCTTTCCCGTGTCCTTAGTTGTAGCGAACGTGTACTGAACTAATGAGATGGTCTATTAAATGTTTGACGTAAATATATCACTTGACAAATAGCTTGACGACATTTTATGCGGATTTTGAGTGGACATACACGATCGAACTCAGCATGCTAATGAAACCGAGGTCTATTTTCGATTTTTCGCACGGCTAAAACTGTTGCAATTTAAAAATAAAATATTCCAGACTGTTAATGTTGGACTGCACTCCATCTGTATCTAAATGCGTTTTTGATTTTGCTCTATGAATAATAACGAACACATAAATGCAGTAGACATCTTTAGAAGACTGACTTATTACTTCTGAGACTTCAAGTATGGACTGAGGGTGTCAGACCGTCGTCGCGTCGCGGTCGTCGACGTATGAATTAGTTATTACATGACAATTTTCTAATCTAGACGGACGCACGTTCCGCACATAAAGCTGTATTCAGTGCCTCGATTGATTTATTGCCGTACGCTGTCCATAGTAGTGATGTAACGGATATTCGCATTCGCATTCGCATTCGCGAATATCCGCATATTTTTCAATATTCGCATTCGCATTCGCATTCGCAAAAATTATGCGAATATTTAGCGAATGTTTTTAATAATCAAAAAGGAAATTATTATATGCATGCATGTGAAATAATAATACAATAGATAACACTTAGATATTTTTATTAAATCATACTTCTACATTCTAAATTAAAGTCTCATTTATGAAGGGCACGCCACGATAGCGGCGGTAAGACCTTTCTTTGAGGAGTGGAGTGGCGCCCTCACCTACCGCCTGACGCAGGTCGTCACCGGACACGGAAGTTTCGGGAGGTTCCTGCACATAATCAGGCGGGAGGAAACGCCCGGGTGTCACCATTGCCAGGATCGCCCAGAGGACACGGTGGTCCTCGTAGAGGCGATCGGCAGCAGCAGCGACCTCTCGCGTCCGGGCCTGGTTCAAGCCATAGTCCGGGGCGAGAGGGAGTGGGGGGCAGTCGCCTCCTTCTGCAAAGTAGTCATGCTAGCGAAGGAGGCGGCGGGACGGCTGAGGGAGAGAGCCTCCCGTCCCAGCCGCCGCGGGAGACGCTCCGGGCGTCGGGAGCCGCGCGACGACTCCCGGCCACCGTAGGCACGGGCCTGCGGGCGGAGAGTAATGGGTAACTCACCGTCCGATCAGGACCAGGCCCGTGCCGGACGGCGCGTACGTGTTCCACGCGCGCCTCAAAGAGATGTCAGCATTAAACGAAGGGGCCCTTAAGGGCCGAAGCCTGCCGGATCAGCGGGATTGTCCGAAGGGGTTACCGTTGGCCCGGAACATAAAGGGCGAAGGAAGGAACACGGGTGGGTTTTAGTCAGTAAGAGTCTGACACTCCCTTCCGCTCCACCCAGAGCGGGAGGAGTCATTTGATGATTTCCCATCCTCAAAAAAAAAGTCTCATTTATGAAAAAAGAACTTCAGAGATCTGATCAAATCTAACATTAATCAGCCTTGTTACAACTATGTAAGGTTTGCATTTATTTAGTAGTATATTATTACTTTAATATCGTTTTAAATAAGGTTTACAGTTTCTATTTACTAAAAAACTAAACAATTACTTGAAACAAAATTATTAAACTTTAAATATCTTAATACATTAGATATTTAAAGTTTAATAATTTTGTTTATAACTTTTGGCTTTAAATGTATATTTTTTCATTCCACTTTATATATCTGAGGAATTAAATATATTTATAATGAATTAGTGATGTAACAGATATTCGCATTCGCATTCGCATTCGCGAATGTTGAAGATAAATATTCGCATTCGCATTCGCATTCGCGAATGTGAAAAATCCAACATTCGTTACATCACTAGTCCATAGTAATGTTTATATTCCCTTCTTACCTGTAAGGAAGTGCCCGTCAAGGACAAACTAATAAACAACAAACAAATGATGATTGCAAGTAAAACAATTTGAGATAACATTTTACTACTTCTTCTTAGCGTGTTGATGGCAATCTAGATAGAGACGGCTCAGAATTTGGTTACGAATTTGCGACTTCAGTAGTGTCCATGAGTTTCTGTAACGTGCAGACAACAGGACACTTGGAATTTATTTAATTTTACTCCTGACCACTATAGAGACATTGCCAAACCGAAAAGGCCCATTCTCACATTTCAATCTTGGAAACGGGATTTTTGTCACTACTCCAGCAATCCGCTTGCTGTGGTCTGATAGTTTCCAAATGATTGCTACATTAAGCAAACTCAATTTTAATTCGTTTCCAAGTCTCTTCAGCGATTTCAAAACAGTACGCAATTAGACGATATAATTAATCTGAAGTCTTTCAAGGTGTCGCCAAGCTCATAGTTGTTGTTGCGACTTGGCGATTGTGCTTTAGCACAATTTGTAACGCAACACAAATATGTCACTTAGACCCATTTAAAAAATATTCAATACACAAATGTCAGAGCAAACTGCCGACGTTTTAAAAAGGTATTTTATTTAACGACCGAAACGTCTCGCCAGTTTCGCAGAACGAGTGACGAGCGGAAAATTATGATAATTTCGTTTTCTGTATCCGACAATAGATGAATGATGTGGCAGATGTCTGAATAACTTGGAATACTAAAATAGATACCTTCTATATATTAATATGTAAGATATTCAGACGGAATCCCTCTACTGCACTGTAGAAAAACCACAAGTATAAAGACTTTATCTGCAAAAGACCTTCTATATGTATAATATATATAGGTAGGTACTGGAAGGACCTGACTAGCGACAGAAATAGTCTGATCATCCAAAAACATTAATTTCCAAGATCTAGTAAGGACGAAAGCAGGCTCTAGTGCACTACATTGTATGAATGTTTTCTATAGCCTGTATCTTCATATTTTGTATCTCCAATCTCCAATTAGAACAAAATGTAAAAAAAAAACTCTATTGAGTTCGGGCAGAATCTAATAAATTCAGAAGCTGACTTTAAAATTACAGATCTGATGCAGATTTCTCATGAATACATTGATGACACATTTCGCTTCCGAATGATACAAATGGTTAACAATATCATGTTCAAAGCACGTTTTACGTATAGTCTACTGTTTAATATGGAGCAAAAGTACCTATGCTTAAATATTTGTTCTACATTGTATGCCAACAAATTGTGATGATGATGTTACCCAGTTCCTAAATTGTATTGAGTATTCAGGTAATGTCAATAATTCTTTACTCTCATTATTTTGATAACCCGATCTTCTTCGGCTCATTCCAAATATTTCCAGAACCGGACAAATCTATGTTAATATTTGACTTAGATCTCACAAAAGTTTGCACTGTGGGCTGAGTTTACAAACTAAACAAATGAACGGGGAATTGTCCAGCTTTGAGAATGATTTCTTCCGAATGTTTATTTTCTTTTCACGGAGCGAGAAATTGGATAGCTTCAGCAGCATCAGTTGTCTCTAATCTATGTTTGCCTTCGTAATTAACAGTGGATGACTAGGCTTCAAGAATATCAAGTTACCGACGGCGACGTGCGTTATCTGGAATTGCTAGTACACAACACCTTTCTTCTCTTCTCAGTTATGTTTGTTTAAGCTTTAATATGATTTGATAGTGACATGATATTACACGAAGCACCTATTATTATACACGTGATAATATGGAAGTTAAATGGGCGTTTGTTTTTGTGTAGGGGTTTCTTTATGGAGACGCAATCATATCTAAAGGAAGTGAACAACTGTTTTCTTAGTATTATATGTATACTCTTCGTCATTTTTGGTAGCGGTGATGCATACGATTCAAATCAAAAATTTATTTTATACTTCATTATTTTGAATATAAACCTAAATAAGTTTTTTATTGACGCCTTTGTTCTTAATATTAAATTGTATAAGAAAATAAGCAATGCAGCTTTGAAAAATAAGCTAAGTGAAAAATTGAAAGGACTAACAAAATATTTACGAGGTGTCTCGTTGCGAAACGGTAACACGTTTGAACGGTTACGACCATTTTATCGGCTTCCTTGCCAAAACCGATCGCGTTATATTCAAACGTTGTTTTCCTTTTGGTCACGCGTGCGAATGATCTCCACTCCATACTTGAATTAGAACTGACTGCCATAATATTCATTTCGATGTTTGGAAACAAAAAATGTGGACGGCGCATTTACTATTCTGACGCTTGCAGCTGCAAGTCACATGTCTTAATTTGTCTCCCAAAACGACCTTTTCAATGATTTATGTGCAACATGGTGTATCCTTACATATTATTATGAACCCACGAATTTGTAGATTCCGGAGAAGACTCAAAATCGACATCTGTTTTTATGAGACAGAGCAATCGCCACTGTCGCCAGTCAATTTTCAACACAGACACCAGTAGATAACTGCAATTTGCCGTCTTTCTGTTGCATTATTTATGTAAGCTTTCTTTATTACTTACGGGTACATGGTTTAAAATTAAGGTAACAATAAAATGTATGTCTTCTTAAAATCCGAAATAGTAGCTAATGTGTTCTATTTGAACGCACAAGTCGCACAACTAGACAATTATAATAAAGTGTTAAGAGTCGCTACCTGCGGCCCTTTTGACTTGCCCTTTTTTACTTGCTACTGTCTATTTTTTGAGGTCTATTTTTGCCTTGTCCTGTCGAAGAGATCAAGCGATGTTACCTGCGTGAAATAAGAATTAAGATGTTCTTTTTTTGTTAATGGTTATGCAAGTTTTAAGTAAGATATTAAGTTCGATTTTTTGCCAAGATTGTGTATTAGGTTCTTCCAAATGTTAATGAGTCTCGTATTTGTGCAGCTCTATTATTGATATTCCTGTTACAATGTTGTAGTGAACACTTGCATGTATATTGATATATTTTTCGTTGAACGGGTCTGAAAAACAAGAGCTCAAGTGGTGTTGAGCCGGACGTCCTTTGGATTGGAGCCAATCAGTTTGTTTCCGTTCGTGTAGCAACAAACAATATTCAAGTTTCTTTTAACTGATTCGGTGTCGGCGACACAGGTTTGCTTCGTATTCTTCTTTATACTCGGTCCGTTGGTGCTGAGGATGATCCATCTAGTACTTATATCATCATGACTTGGCGCCAAATATCTCGAACTTGAGCCATTCTTCCTAAAAAGAAAGTTATAAGGTCGGGAAGATTAGGGCTGTCCACCGTTTTGGTGAGATGTCTGCGTAAATGTTGGAAACTAATGACTGTTATATCCACTTTTCATTAAAAGTGAGGATTTGATGCATTTTAAACATAAAACAGAGGGCAACTGATAAGTAACAGTCGTTTCAATTACCTATTATTGTGGCTTTCAATATCAGACATAACATCAAGTGACATAGCGTAGTCAATTTGTCACATGATATCTTCTTATTGCAAACTGAATGCATTTAATAGTTAACTGCCTTATTCACATGCCTGGTAATCGTATGCTTCAATGCGTTCACTCTTCAAATCCAATACTGCAATAGCTCCTGCATCTGAGTCATTAACCTCTCGAGGTAATAAGAGCTGAATCCTGCGAATATATTCAGACGCAGCTTAGGATTACGCCTCGTTGAGAGCCCCATAGATTTGTATGATTTATTATACTGGTAACAAGAGATTTGTGTGAAACCAAACATCTTTAGTGTTGCCCGCATAATCTGCCACTTGTTCGGTACTTGGGTAGGCTAAAATGAGAGTTAATAATGGGTGTTCACAAGAGCCTTGATAGCGTCATTTTCGTTTTTATCAAGTAAAATTTGAGACATATAAAGCCAACGGCCATTGTATTGTATAGCAAATGAACAGTACATCAATTAATGTGTAAAACATAACGACAAGGGACGTATTCTTTCTTTATGAAAAAATATTAAGAACATTATTATTTGAAGTCATAATTAATTTAGCTTTTTGTTAAGTGCAATAAATCAATTGACATAAAGTGCTGTTTATAATTGTGTTAATTAATCTTTACTATATGGTAATCATTATTAATTGGGCCCACCAGTGGGTTAGTAATTACTTCTTAGTTTATTGGCCCCAATTATAGTTTTTTAGCTATGTTAGAAAGGCGATACAATCGAGCGACAAGTTCAAAGCAAAACCCAAAACTGCAGATTTAAACTCAACTCTCAGATTAAGACAAAACTGGTCATTTTCATGGGGCTTGAGAGTATGCGCCTTGTGGGACTCCAAAAAAGAATAATTATAATAAAACATCTATTTTCCGTCCAGCAAAACAAAGAAGTAAGAACAGTCTACGCAGACAGACACAGTTATATAAAATTCTCGCTATCAACCGTGCGGTGCAGCGAACATTATCTGTAAGTACCTAGCATGCATTGCGTTCTTGCATTGTACGCGACTGTGTGTAATATAGGTGTCCTGTTGCCAAGTGTTCCCTGAAACAAGGCTAGCCGCATACACTAAGGGAATTATCTTCACTATTACTGAGAAATGCAACTCGGATTTACAGTTTGTTATAGGTATACAAAGTTTTTGTAACGGATTTGTAGAGCCTATATGGGTTGCGTCAAAAGTAGACATTACTATAACATTTTATTCCATACAGTGATTAACATGTAGGATCCCATTTTCTATTTTTACATACATAAACTCACGCCTTCTTCCCATTGGGGTAGGCAGAATCTAAAGAACGCCATCTGCTATAATCGCCACGTAACTTGGCAAGGTTTTGCCACGTAACTTGGCAAGGCGTAGTGGGAGTAAGTTAGCGCATGTACACTTTGTGCAACAAGAAAATGGTCACTTCTATTGTCTGTCATATCATATACTATGGTTATTGCCACAGATTATTTTTAAACATGTCTGTTTACACAAGAAAGAAAAAACGCATCTAACGACTCTTGCCAAACTTGGCAAGAGTCGTTAAGAAACATATGACTAGTGAAAAATCACTACACAACTAAAATTATTATGAAAAAGTTCTGTTTTATCTTGTAAACCTTAGAACTTTAAACAAACTAAGTTCTACATTATTATTATAAGTTGTAACGTACGCAAAATACGCGCATTGACGTGGAGTTGCGGACACCAGCCCGTATTACCTATTACCTATATAAGTTGTACCGTACCTAGGTAAAATTTGCTACAGGCCCCGCGCTACCTTAATCCGGCACTGAGTACTAAACGCATCTGACCATTCTGAAGAACATCACCAATAAGGACACTATTATGTCCTCCTAAGGCGTCTCCCTCCCGGCGTTTCCACTCACATCTGCTTTGTTAGTCGCAATGATGTATAAAACTATAATACGTCATATATAATACGTCATTGGTTAGTCGCCTTTCATTCATCCTCTTAACATGACCAAACCATCTAAGCATTCTTTTAAATTTTTTACTATCAGATTTATATTATTATGTGTTGTATAGGTACGTCATTTCAATTAAAATGATTCAGTCGGTATCTTTACAACTTTTATCTCCCAAGGGCCAACAATGGCTTTAATCGGGTGACAAATAATTAGCGATAACCTCATTAAAGTGTTGCTAAATAGTGTACAAAACTACTTATGACATTGAGCGAACGTGCTAAATTCGTGATAACACAAAAATTGCACAAACGTATACCTACGTGAATGTTAGATAGGCCGGTGTGGTGACAATGTATAAGAAGAACTTATATTGCCAACGTTTTGGAAATTTTTTCCAAAAGATTTTCAGGTTCAAATCAAAGAGTGAGAATAGTTAAAATCTTCGCGACCACGCGTCCCCAAGTTATGCAATCTTCTGCAGTGTGAACCGCTCGATAGATGGTCCAACAGCCTTCTTCATCGCGTCTGACCATCTTGCCGGTGCTCTTCCTTGAGCGCGTTTTCCTTCCACCCGGTCCAGTATTCATAAGTCTTTCCAGACCATGCTTACAGGTAAACGCATAATATGTCCAAAAAAGGTGCGGGCACGCTCCTGGCATATAATAGATAGCCGTTTGGTGATGTTAAGTTAAAATTTCTATTAATAACTAATCCTAAGGACAACATAAGGACAACCAACGCTTTCAATAGGAAATAAGAATAGATCCTTGTTTGAATGTAGGCCACAATATTCTGCGAAATATACACAAGAGTAGCTCAAAAGTTCACGACAGTCACGACGTAGATTTCCCGCACTAAAATATTCATTGGAAGCAGTTAGTTATGAGGTTGCGCAAAAACATTAGATTCATCAAATTATACAAACCTATAAAGAGAAGTGTGTGTCCCTTGAAGTGCCGCTGTAGAACTTTGCCTGAGTGTAATCACAATTTCGCTCTTACTCCCACAAATCTGCTCTCTGGCTCATATAATAATACATATTTATGTATTTCATTTGAATCTGCATTTCCTTCCAAGATTCAATAAACTTGGTTTTTACTGCTCATTTTTGTATCATCATGATGCAAGACGACCTGATTAAAAACTAACAACCAACCAATGACAAATTGAAACGAGACTCGCTGTCAGCATAAGGAAATCAGTTGAGTTAAAAACATTATCTGAAATTATTGCAACAACTCCAATCTCTTCAAACAATCCCAATGTTAATTGACACTTCAAGTGTCCTATTATTCATTGTAAGATAATTTCGCGCGGGTCAACGAAGGGTTCTAACAATATTGGTCGAAAAGATAACGCAATGCAGACATTCGGAAACACAAGATATCATTATCTAAATCAGTTGTTTTCTTGTAATTACTTCATTTTATGTTGCGTATGTTGTGTTTAGTTTGATTTAGTATTAATGGGGCAGTTATATACGATAGTGTGAAGTGTTGAATGGATGTTGTTTACGCTAATAAATTAATTGTTAAGGACTGCACCGGGCTGCGTTATTGTTGACGGTTTCAAGAATGAAATGGTCGTGAAGTATGATCATGATTTACAGCTATAGAAGGTTAAAGAGACATGTTAATACTGTCCTATAAAAACATTTAATTTAAGTGCAGTCTTTATGCTGATAATATGTACTCATAGTCTCATATTCTGCTCCTTTAATCACTTTTGAAAGATATCATTTCGGAGTTCTGCATATCTATTCAAAACCATCCGGCAGGCTATCGTACCGAAAATCACACATTTTGACAACCTGATTTGCCGATCCCCCGACAGCAAACAGCTGTCGGAAGAATAGCGGTCATCCACTTGTGATCATTGTCTATAATATAAAATTCAAAGTCCTGACTGATTGATATATCAATGCACAGCCTAAACCGCTGGTCCTAGAGGCATGAAATTTGGAGGGTGTGTTCTTTGTGAAGAGTAGGTATCCACCAAGAAAGGGTTTTTCGAAATTCCACCCCTAAGAAGGTGAATGGGGTGAGGGTGAAATTTGACGCGGAATAACTGGGCAGAAGCTAGTGTTCCATACACTACGGACGCGTATCGAGTGGTTGCGATGTGAATAATAGCTATTCAGCAGGATCGATGAATAACTTCCTTGGAATCATTATCATCATTAGCCGAAAGACGACCACTGCTGGACATTATATGCCTCTATCATGCATCGCCACTTCGACCGGTCCTGTGCTTCCTACATCCAGCGGACTCCTGCGACCTTGACCAGGTCATCGATGCACTTTGCTTGGAATAATGCTTGACTGACTTAGGTACCTCCAAAAGGTTTGGGCTATACCCTATGTAACTTTGTATGCTACTGGTTTTATTATCTAGTAGTATCTACTTTAAGTCGTGAGAGATGAAATCTGATGCTTTTCTCTTCCAAATGTAACATGTTAATCCAGCAAGATTTTATTAAAATGGAAATTGTAACAATGTTGAATAACATGAGGCGTCGGTAGATAACATTGTATGTATTCAGTATTACGTTTCTTTATCTTCGGTTTATGTTACGAGGAGATACTTTACTTTTATAAAAGTAGGTGTTAGCATATTCTTTGCATTATGTTTTATTTATCTTTCTACTGCTGCGGAAAATCATCGTATATTTTTCTGGGAAATATATTAAGTTTATCAGTTAGGTACCCAGTACCCGGTTATTCTAAAAACATTACGTTGTCAGTTAGCTTCTAATTGCTTTTGGAGTCTTCAAAAGTCTCCAAAATGTAGTGATAATTCCTTCTGGATATTTAGATGCATCTACTTAAACTGCGTACATCTAAATTATATAGAGTTAGTAGTTTAAGCTTCTTGTGTTTGCATACCATTTCTATAACCAATATTTAGTTAATAAATCGTGTATCATTCAATAAGCAAGTAGGACGTACAAGTTTTAGAAAGCGGTTTAATACGATCGTTTATATTCGAACATAACGTGTTGTGAGACGATTCTGTACTCTTATATCCGACTCCATAAAAACGAGCATCGTAAATCAGCACTACCAATAGACATTGGTTTAGAGGAATATACTCAGTATCATTAGTTTGTGTGTAGCGGTGATAAATCAAAATGTACTTACCGTCTACCGTTAAATATGGTGTCGGTTGAACTTGAAATTGAGTGAGTACCTAGAACTGTGGATGCCAGTCATTATCATTACTGCTTTACTTTACTTTATGAAGAACTCTTGATTTTAAGCAGAAGTTGTTAATCATGATCAACATGGTAATGATAGCTTAGCCAGTAATATGCCAGGTCTGAAACGGTTTAGCTAAGTTTGGAATCTAGTCCGTATTTTCTCACAAATGTGGAGACTAGTATCACAAGAAATGTTAGGGAAGAGTTGTATTAAAACAGGACCTAAAAAACCTCTATCAGACCATAAAATAGAGCCAACAGAACACACACAAGCCTAAGTTACAGCTTAGGATCAAGTAACACCATCTACAGAAAATAGAGACCCTAATCTCCAAGACAAAAAGTTTATTGCCAGTAAAGGATTTAGACCAGGCGAAAACGAAAACCGTTTGCCTTTCAAAATTAGCTCTTTATGGAATTTCTTGTAAACTGATATTTGAAAAGCATGCAAGTATGGTCTGTGAACATGTTCGGTAGCTATTTGTCCTCGTAGTTGGCGCCTAACGACATGCAATAATGAGCTGCGCGGGAACACGACTTGTTTGTGTTTCTGGTTAGAACGGCGTGCGCGCAGCCGCACTATATCATAATGCAGTCATGCTACGTTTATGCTTAACGTTTTAGTGCATTCTTTTAGCTAATTTATGTTAGTTTTGAGAGTTTATAAGGACATCGATGGCAGCACAATTTTTTCTCGTATTTTTGATATGGAATTGTGTGCACACAACATAGTTTTTGAAGGTTGTATAGATCCAAATAAATTCTTTAAAAACTTTATGTTATCTTTGCCTGCTGTTAGATCAGGATTTAACCGTCCCTACAATATACAACCAACCAATATAATTATGCCAAGTTGCAGTATAATTATCATGGAACATTTTCATGTGTGTTGCTGGGCCAAGTTTGTTGACTGTGTGCGAGCAATTACTATGCGCTTTTCACACCTGCCCGCTAACCGCTCGCCGTTTGGATTACGACTCTAGAAATGTCGCAGCGATGCCTTTCTCGGATTTCGATTTAGATAATGTTTACCACGTCGCCGCGTCGGTCCGAGTTTGGTGCCAAAGATATTGTATTGGGTTTAGTCGTCACGACCACGGATTTTACGACGCGGTTTGTGTAATATTGACGTTTGATTTTATCTCGACGTGGCCAGTCCATTAGTTCTTGTCATCTCACGTACACAATCTCCTACCTAGAATTGTCCTGTATTTTGGAATGCGCTTTCCAGTTCCAACTGCACGAATCATGTGCTATAATGATACTATTAAGGCAACGACACTTCCATTCTGGTCTCAGGCCGAGCGGGTATGAGGCGTTGCATAAACATTGACACAATGCAATAGTGTTTTATGAAAAGTGTAAGAGTAACGTGGATATAAGGACGTCAAGAGTGATGTATGAGATTCGATTCAGAGAATCATAGTCAAAATGTTTTTTTCTTCAAATTAAACTTCAGTATCGTAGTGCCTCTAATACTCTCTAAAAATTACACGCTAAGTACTCCTCAAATATTGGACTTGATTGTAATTCTATTATGTAATTGAATTACTAAAGCAAACAGCTCACGTAGGGCACGCTGTTTATCTGACTGAAGCTACTGCTTCGTAGTCTTTATTTGTATGTAAATAAGGGCTATGTTTTAATGCATGTAACAATTGTTATTGTAATGTTACACTCGCTTCTACCGGAGTGGTGGACATCTTAAGTTGTCAGTTTGTTTTCTTTTTGCATCGGGGACTCTTCGCCGGACGACGACCTTACTTATACTCTGGGTCTCTGAATATTAGGGTTGTCAAGGAATTTGGAAGTGAAAAAAACTTCTTTAGGCGCGTTAGGCATTTTTTGAGTTGGGAAAAACCATCGAACTCGCGACACTGTTACCGTAACCGACACCTTTGTTTAATGTTTTGGCCATTATAAAGACATCAACGCGCGGTAAATTTTTTTTGGTAAGAATGACCTTCAATCATATTTTTATAAAATTACTATGGTTCTCAAAATTTCACTTCTGTCGGCACTCCTGGAGTGCCACTGTTTTTAGGGTTCCGTACCAAAATGGTAAAACCGAACCCTTGTGGTGAGACTCAGTCGGTCTCGTTTGTCTGTCTGTCTGTCACAGCTGGATATCTCAAGAACTACTAATGCTATCAACTTTAAATTTGGAATAGTTTTAGATGACGTTTGCCTAACTATTTTGTAAATAAGAAAGAAATAAAAATATATCTAGATTTTTGCAACAGGGACTGAAAGGGGTTCTGAAAAATTCGAAGTGGGGCTACTAGGGCATGTGGTATCATATAAAAGGGCGCAGTTTGTTTTTAGGCCGCTTAGTTTTCGACTTCTGGACTTTTGATGAAATGAAATGAAAAAAAATACCGTCCCTCTTATCTCCAAAGTTTGCAAATAGAAAAATCTGAAGTAATTCTATGTGATACACGTTTATGTAACGATTACAGAAAAAAAACGAAGTTTCTAAATAGCACACTTTTCAGAAAGCATCAACAAAACTTACATTAGTTCCACTATCGGTCAAGAGATGGCGCTGACACAAAACTGCAATATTCTACACCGCAGTGCACAGTGTTAAAATTATCTGACGAATATAAGCCTCGCCGATGAAAAATTAAAAATATGATGGTACAGAACCCTCGGTGCGCGATTCCGACTCGCTATTGACCGGTTTTTTTAACGTTTGGTAATAGTTTTAGTACGCTTTTCAGGAAATGAAATTTGGATCTCTAGAGCTAGAGTATAGAAAGGTCATTTTTATAAATAAAAAATGCTGAATCTCTCAGAGAATATGTTGTTTTCGCATAATTTTCTCAAGCACACTCAAATTGGCTGAATCCGGGATCTACATGTAATATAAACGGTACCTGTACATCAAGGCAATTTTAATTCACATGATCTATGTCGTGAACTTCCAAATTAACTAAAGCCATTCTTGACTTTAATTTTAATTTTTACTAGACCAACATTATCGTCAACCCCATCTAAATGTTACGGTAAACGTGTAAGTTAGTAGCGAGTGACGAGTGGACGTGACGCGATTCTGTTTGTTTACGAAGCGGCTCGGCTCTTCCGAGAACATGCCCGAGTAAGCGCGAGATTACCCGAGAGTTACCGAGGGATGTCGAGAGATTTCGAGAGACGACGAGAGAAGGCAGGGAACGCAACACCACGTCGCACTCGGAAACGGCTTCATTATCGATACATTGTAGTTAATACTTTGTTGTAATAATAAATTTAAGTTGTAAGCTTGATTTAGTATGTTGTGTATATTTAGGAGTATCTAAAGCTTGCGTTTGCGCAAGCAAGAACCATAATAATATAGCCTCTACAACTGTACGAAATAGGTATACAAGGGATAATAAACTGCCTGTTCTTTGGATTAAAGCTCACAGGTTTCAAGTAATTTTACTCGTCTATGGGTAAAGATGAAACTAACTTTTATGGTTTTCCTTGGAGATTTGTTTTAGTTCATTAGAGAGACCGTATACCATTAGGCATTCCATCGATTCAAAATTCTTAGAATTTATCAAACATTCTGGTGTAGTGAAACCATAGACTTTGAGATGGTGTCTTGGCTGAGGGCTGAAGCATGCCAGAAGAACCTATAGAGACCGAAATCTTTATAGATCGACAAATAACGTCCAAATTTTTTTCTAGGTGATGTGGCTGGTAGCGGCGTTGCTGGCTGCGTGCGCAGCGGTGTGCGGCGCGATGACGTGCAACGAGGCGAACACGCGCTGCGCCTACCGCACCGGCTGCGGCGCCGCGCTCGGCAACTACATGATAATGTGTGAAGCCGTGCTGACTGAGCCCACGGAGTCCAGCGCGTGTCCCCGAGAGTGTGGGAATGCGCTGATAGCTTTGACTTCTACGGAAGAGGGGAAGGAGCTTATGAATGTAAGTTCGGTTTGAGTCCTTTCAGACGAAATGTTACCCGAGAAGTTTTGGTGTTCAAAATCTTATAGAGCCATTTAAATTGGTTCAGTATGAATAGTGGACTTTACGGACATCTAAGTAATCAGAATTTGCTTTAAAGCAAGAGGGAAATTAAAATTAAAACATCAGATTAATTATTATAGTTCAGCGGTGCTATTCTGTAAAAATCTCACCGTGAAAACATAGCTGAAGTGAGCTTGGAGTGAGCTGTCAATAGTGCCAATTCCTAGCAAAAACAAACTCACTTCACCTAAGTTTTCACGGTGAGTTTTTTACAGAATCGACCAGCAGTTTATGTTAATTTATCTTTCGGACAAGTATATGCAGAGGATTTGTGAAAAAGAAAGGTGGAATTTAAAATTTTATCTGCCAAGGTCTACTAACTAGATACATGCCAACTATCTACTAACTAGATACATATCATCACAATTTTAGTACTGCATATATTTTGACACCTCATTATCTGCTTACTTTATTTGCAATATAAATATAATTTAAATCTAACGTGGAAAGTGAATAAACACGAGATTGCCGCAATAACTTTGGCGGATGTCCAACACTATCATTGAAAGATTTAACGATTATGTATGTAGTGACAAGTTAGCCGCCCAGCGGATGTAAACACACATTATTATAAGCTTGAGCGTAAGGAGTTAGGAGTTTTGAGGTTTGTATCTGATTACTGATGATTAGATAGCTCTTCTATGAACAGATAATTCCTGTTGTATGTACATAATATGTTAGGCCTTTGAAATGGGATTAAAAGAGTTTACGCCGTACGGCATTTTACACAAACTTTCAAGCAAGTTTTTCGAAATGTATGAACCGATTTTAATAAAATTTCATACGCATAAGCAGCATACAAAGGTCTAAAAAGAGACTTAAGAACATTTTCGAAAAATAGTGTTACAGCCAAATTAGAGCGATTTTAAATTTTCCATGGAAACATAGATTTGCAGTTATCTTTATTCGAAAATGTTCTTAAGTTTAGACCTTTGTATCCTGATTATGCGTATGAAGTTTCATTAAAATCAGTAATTTCATTTCGAAAAACAAGGGCTTAAAAGATTGTATAAAATGCCGTACGGCGATTGTAAAATTAGCTCTTACTCTTACTTAAAAAATAATGAATATATCCAATGTCATCCGGAAAGGTCTATGTCTCTCGGAGCTATGAGTTAACGTTAATGTTTTCTTCACATATTTGAGATATAATTGCTAGCGTTTTCAGTAGGTACCTAGGCACGTAATTCCTGGGGGCCTTCTCTCGAAGTCTGAAAGTAATTCGAACCTTCGGAGTGATCACTACACCCGATTTAATAACTTTTTGGACGGCCGAGAACACATCAAGTAAACAACAACCGTCAAATCGTTATGTTATTCATTGTTAGGTCAGACCCCAAACTATAATAATCATATGTAGGTCATCGTAGGTGAGACGGAGTAGGAATCACCCGTGACTTCGGCTGAAACTACGGATTCCGTTCTTAGGGAAGTAAACCTCTTTAGGAATCCGTAGTTAACTG
Source organism: Luperina nickerlii (assembly GCA_963855955.1). Classification (NCBI taxonomy): domain Eukaryota; kingdom Metazoa; phylum Arthropoda; class Insecta; order Lepidoptera; family Noctuidae; genus Luperina; species Luperina nickerlii. The sequence continues at coordinate 8,857,265 of OY979679.1, read as the reverse complement.
CTTAATAAAGATTAAGCAGTATTCAACCATATTACTAAAGTATTAACGGCATGAGGGGGAAAAGCAAACATACATATGCTGTCCAATATCCGCATCTAATTTCATATAGTCATTTATACACTACAGCCCATCGTTCTAAAGAGACGGTAAGGAAATCGTAGTGCAAACAGGGATTATTACCCTGTATCAAGACTTGCAAATACAAAACTACGAGTATGCTCAGCCATATGCAATCTAATAATATTCTTGAATATGTATCCGACACTATGGCTTCATTCACTCGGTCTAGTAATGGAGCATTGTTCGAAGAAAATATTCATTCACGCGTTGCTTGCACAGTGCACCGAAATTGTATTAGAAAGCCAAACTCCTGTATATCATTTTATGACATTAGTGTCATAAAATGATACTACTGACGTATCTATCGTTAAAGTTAAAGTTATTATTACATTTTGTGATACAAGGGAAACTCCGCATATGAGATAGGTATCAATCTTAACATGATAAAACAAAAATAAATTAATTTGATAGCAGTCAGTCGCAGTCACCAGTTAGTGTAGTCACTTGAAACATCAGATCAGATTAAAAATCAGTTTCTTTTTGTGTTGAGAAAATCTGTTTTCTTTTTTTTATCGTATTTAGATATCAAAGTTTCGCTGACCCTGTAGGTAGAGTGCATTATTAAAATTAAAATGAGGCTTAAAAATACTTACATAAAGCAACAATTATTCACTACAGTTTTTGGTTTGCTTGAAGTAGTTCCAAACTGTCCACATTAAATTGGTATTTGAAGGTAATAAAGGCACAAACGATCTGGCTAGAATCATGACATGCCTTAATTTCAAACGTTTCCATATTGAAAGCGAACTCTGTCAAATAAATCTATCCTTTAAACAGCCACTTGTAAACTGCAATCATCATCTATTTATAAGCTGCAGTATGTTTCTATTCAGATTGATTATTCGGAGTTCAGACTTGTCACAATTACTCCTCATAACAGCTGTTTACAGCTTACGCCTCACTCAATTGGGGATACGACCAGTAACTTACGAGCCGTGTTCGTTAAGCAGGATGGGAGAAAAGAGGCCTTGCTTACTTGGTTCTGTATAGGTGCATGTAGCAGACGCCCCGCAATAAAATCTAATTTAGACGTTGTGGGCAGATTTGTCCGACACGAAGGAACGTCGAGGGTCGCGGTTGACGACCTCGTTCGTGAACTAACTTGGTACCTAGCACGTCTCTCGCTGGACCAAGTAACCATTCTATGCGTCTGCGAACTGCTGTCAAACAAATATATATGATTGTGTTCGCACACATTGAAATTTCATGCTCTTGGACATGAAAGGAAATGTGTATAGGAAAATGTGTGTTTGAAATCTATTATTATTTTATGCAGCCATAATTGGAATGCGCGAGAATTATTACCAGGGCTATGAAGTTGTTTGCTGAATTTCACATAATGATGTACTTGAAAACTTAAATTTTTCGAAACCAAAGCGCGAACTACCGTTACAAACAAGACCAAATTAAACATTTCCGAAAACAAAATTCCCAAACGCAAATCCCGAAAACCATTTGAATACTTAACCGCCATTTTGAATACTTTAACGCCATCTTAACGTTCAGCGTTCATTTCTCCATCTTGATGTGGGCTATAAAGATTTCATGATTCTAAACTGGGAAAAAATGTATGAAGAATGCTGGCGAATCACTTCACGTGGTGGAGGCACGCGATAAACAGAGCTGTCGTACTTTTAGCTTTATTATTGTTTCCACAAACTTTATTGAATGTTTGTATACTGAACGTGTGAAACGATTCGTGGCAGCCGGTGGCAGAAAATTACGGTTGAGGTTGCATGCAGTTTACACAACTATTGTATCCCACCTTCTTGTTTGTAATCCTTGAAACGATTGGGCACTTTTTTGTGGCAGATATTCCTAGGGCCACATTAAGGTGCAGCGCAGACGGCACACTTTTTGTGCGATCGAGTCTGCGGCGCACAAAAAGTCTGCATGGCGCGCAAAACGTCGGTTGCGGATTTTTCACAGACTCAACGCACACGACGCACATCTTTCTTCATCCCACATTTTTCTTTTTAAATGTCTATCATGATATTCTGCCTTAGAAGTATCATAAAGTGCTGGTCTGTTTTGTATTTCTTGAATTAACATCGTTACATCGACCTCTGGCGCCATGATAATAGATCGCGTGCGTTACGTCCACCCCTAGCAAATGCAGATTGCCGACTAAAGAAAGTGTGCGCCGTCTGCGTTAGCGCGCGTTGAAGCAAACGTTCAATTTTTTTCACACACTTTTTGTGCGGAGCGGCGCGGCGCGGCGCGGTGCGGTCTGCCCGAATTACACGGATTTTTTGTGCGCCGGACTTTTTGCGCGTCGTGTGCGTTACTGCATATATAATTGCATAGGTTCTGTTTTCACAGACTAAAAAGTGCGTCACGGATAGTCTGTCGTCTGCGCTGCACCGTAACATTACAATTGTTCTAGATTTACAATGCCAACTACACTATAAACACTGACTAGGTACCTAATGACAATTAAGTAGTTAAAGACCCAGAGAATTTTGGTTATGGCGTCTTTTATTTCTAAATTCGTCCATACGTCAGAATTTCTTCCCCTTGAAGTTAAAACTTAGTATCTAATAAGAGTAAAAAAGTGAGATTTCTTCTTTAACAAAACTAGATACTCTGTTTCATCTTGCAATTATTTTAGAAGCACTCCCGTTCAAATCAAACACCAATCTCAATAACCACGTAACTCCATCGTGTAGGAGTAGCAACCTGGTAATGTTTATGCACAATTTTGATCTTTCAATTATCACGTCACTGCTACATGTGAACTGAACTGGTGCTAATGCACTCACAGCAGCAGTGAGACAGCTAGCAGATACGATGTTCATGTAAAGAGAGAGTGTATCATCGTAATGTCTGGAAATGTGGTCTAAATATAATTACATAGAGGTGGAATCTTCCATCGAAGAATGGCGGGCTAATTTTCGCTCCTGATTTTGGAGTTAAATCTTACAAATCATTGTCACTAAGTAGTCTTTTGGTGACATAAATCATGTCAGAAAAAGTCTACTTACTACCATGGTCTGACTGCACATAAAGATAATGAAAAAGAATAGTAGAAAAACTTTCCGTAGGTAAATGAAAGTAAAATAAATCGTTAAAATCCATTTAATAGTCCTGGTAGCTTCTTACTGGTCGGACAAATTTTGAGTAGTCAATCGCCACGAAAAGAAGAGGAGGAATTCATGAATAAAGTAAATAAATACATCGTCATCATCAAGAGGAAGATGAAGATGACGCCCCCTTTTTTTTTGTTTTGCTATACTGTCCCACTGTTGGGCAAAGGCCTCCCCCAAGTCCCTCCAGCAGTGCTATTCTGTAAATATCCTACAGTGAAAACTTAGGTGAAGTGAGCTGTCATTAGTGTAAATTCCTAGCAAGAACAAACTCACATCGCCTAAGTTTTCACGGTGAGATTTTGACAGAATAGCATTACTGCCGGTCGATTCTGTAAAAATCTCACCGTGAAAATTTAGGCTCACTCCACGCTCACTTCACCTACATGGTGATGATGGTTACGGAATCGCACTGCAGGAACTCTTTTCAGGAGTTATCAAATTGAAATTAATATATAATTAAATACTTTTATTGAAATATACTCATGGCTGCAATCTCTTGAAGCAGTAAAAAATCAAACTTAGAAGTTTGATCTTTTTCAACGCAATCAAAAGATACGGGAGTTTATGTTCTGTTTATGCCGCATATCTTGACACTCGCAAGGGAATCAAAACCTATAGGGTACTTCTCGTTCACCTAGAATAATGAAATTCAAGAAGCAATGTCATGTAGCACAAGTAAAGGATTAAATCTGAAGTAGTTACTTACATATCTACTTTGTTCGGAACCCTCGGCGCGCGAGTCAGACTCGCATTTGTTTTTTTTCACGCTTTTATTTTTAACTACGCAACTCATTTTGGTGCGGTTGGTGTTGTTGTGAATAAAACTAAATAAATAACTGATCTTAATAACTTGCACTTAAACGTCTTACACCCTATTAAATACTTTTATTGACACTTTCTGCAAATCTGCACCTTATTATAATTTACCGGCTGTAAATAAACGATTTTCAGGTAATCAAGCGAATGCCAACAGTTAATTATAGAACAGACAAACGTTTCATTATAAGCACATACAATCTTCATTATGTTTACTTTATGAATTAGCAGCAACTGCCGTAAGATTGTTAGGATGATCTAATTTGCGTCTGGTAATTTTAATTTTTGTTATAAATATGTTAGGTTCAGGATTGTGAGTCCTTAGTTGTCGAATAAATATTTATAACATCGTAGCGCAAGTTTGTGACTACCTATTGAAACTACTGGTTTTTACTACCTACTGTTAATGTAAGACATGTCTGGAAATCTATACTAATTATAAAGCTGAAGAGTTGTTTGTTTGTTTGTTTGGTTGAACGCGCTAATCTCTGGAACTACCAGTCGGATTTGAAAAATTCTTTTTGCATTTGATAGCCCAATTTTTGAGGAAGGCTATAGGCTATTTAACATCACGCTATGACCTTTAGGAGACGAGCAAAAAGAAAAACAGTCAGAAAGAACGCTAAGCAAAAACGAAGTAATAGCGCGGGCAGGCGATGCGATGCGACGGGGTGGGTCGGAGTAACAAGAAATTTCTCGCCGACGAAGTCGCGGGCAGAAGCTAGTCTATAATATTTCAGATATTTTACCTTGAAGAACTTCATCCTAATTGCGTAACATCACAATCTGGATCATTTTGAAGGATATTGCTAATCCATTGCTTCATATGTTCGAAAAATTTGTTGCTCGACAACGTAGATAACGCAATGAATGTTGTTGAACTGGCATAATAAAAAGTCAGTGCTACTGTTAGTGTGTTCGCAAATACCCCGCAGATTATATACCAATAATTGAAACATTTAGTAGTAGGTAAAGAATAAATACGAAATATTAACCTAACGCAAAACGTCTCACTTAAAAAGCTTCCATACTTGACCTTTGACAAAAATTCCCCTCCCGTGGTAAATATTACAGTGAACGAAGTAATGAAACTGTACCACCATTTGCAATTGTATCAACAAAAAGCCTTCCTATCTGCCACTCATGGACCCCCCAGTCGCGCAGGTGCTTCCTCGCACTAAATTACAGAAAACATTACACCATATTCGAACTCTTGCACACGAATTTTAAGGACTACTTTCGTACTATCGAATTAAATATCCATTAAATTTTGCTGTTACATAAAGCAGGTGTGTTTTTGTAAGTGTTATCGTTTACTTATTCTCTACTTGGTCCGTACTATGCATAGATAAAGTAGCAATTTGAAGTAAAACCGGTTAAACCTTTAATTGTATCGTAGTAGCGAGTGTGATTATGAGTACTACGTTGGGCAATGTATGTATATCGAAATGAAGAGCAAAGGAGCGGCCGCGCATAGCCTTGAGATTTGACGTCTTGATCGGGACCTACCGCAGCGCCGACTCTTGTGCAGGTGTTGCTGCGTTCTCACAAAAAACTAAGCGTAAGACAGGGCGGCCGTGTCTTCATTAATCCGCGCTAGATATCCGGTAAATTGACCTTTTTGAGAGCGTAACCGATTGTTGCATCTTAACGAAGCAACTGCCAATTCCCGAGGTCGTTTCTCTTCGTTTCGAGCGAGACTGCGATTATATTATACGGTATTATTAGCTATTCACGAGTGCATTCTTATGTGTTCTGTGATCCTTCGTTTATTCTGGTAAATTGTAGTGTTAACGCATGCCATTTAAATGAACAGTCATTTGGTTTAAAAGCGTTGGAATAATCTCTACAGGTAATTTCAGTAAGCTGAACTAATGGGCCATCTATTTAAGCTGAGTTAATGTTCGAGTAATCCGTGCAGAGTTATAAATTTCACAAACCACGCCATGTTTTGATAGTAGATAGATTCGGGAATGTCGTAAAATGTATTTTACGTTCTACAACGTTATTATTATGCGCCATGGACCGCGAGGATTTACGAGTTTCCCTTAAACTTTATTACATTGAATTATTAATAGATTTTCTTTTACTTAACGTGTTTTTTTTTTAAATCTTGAATGCAGTTTGTGAATGGAGAGCGTTGGGTTGGCATGTCGCATGTCGGTTGAAATATTTGATAAGAAAAACCTACTCGGTATTATGATTTTTTTCTATGTGATGTTTCATACCTACCTACCATTAGTGTTTCTTTCTGGTGTAGGTTACTGTCCTAGAGACAGATACGGAGCGAACTCAGCCACGTAAACTCTTCAAAAATACAACATCTAGAAAAGTAATCAATAAAAAATCTAATTCATGTTTCTCTTGTTACAGTGTGAATGCGAAGACGAGTACTGCTTGGAGGCGAAACAACGCATCGACATCTGCCGACCTCAAGTGTTGAAGGGCGCAGCCAACGCCACCTCCTCCTGTAACCTGTCCCGACTCATCTGCCTTGCCGACGCACAGTGTGCCACCGCTCTTCAGTACTACGACAGACTCTGCCGGTCCATGTTCCGAGGCAGAAAGTGCTCCAACAAGTGCCTCAACTCCATAGAAATCCTAAGAAAGCAGGAGAAAGCGGCCGCATTAACAGCGTGCCAATGCGACGGCAATGATTACGACTGTCCAAGAATGCAGAACAATCTAGCGAGGCTATGCTACCATAAGATGAAGAATCATACAAAGAACCATGATAGACATGGGGAGAAACATAAAAAACTCCCCATAGAAAAAGTGCCGCCGATCAGTGCCGCGAGCCATGTCCAAATGTCAGGACTCATCGCGTTGATATGTGTGTCTAGTTACAGTTTCATTACGTGATAGAAGTTTACTTCTAATAGTTTAAAGTGTATATTAAAGAAGTACATATGTATATCATAAGGACACTGCCATAGAAGATACTATTCGTGTGAAGGATTCTGTAGTGTTTCTAAATAGATAATTTCGGCTAAGTAGGAGTTAAATTGAAGTACAATACGATGTAGTGTACATAATGTATAAACAGTATTAGTTAACTTAAGGCTATCGTGAGGGAATCAAGGGTAATTATGTAGATTGTTGTTTATATTTTAACTATTGTCTTTAATATATGTCGTGGATGTGTCGCCGCCCACGGGTTGCGCAGGCGTCGCTATAAATACGGCGGCGCTGGTGGTCCGGTGACAAATGCTGGTCTGTTCCCCATGTAGCGCCACGTCGATTGATCTAACGACTGTTCCGGTAACACCATCATCCTCACGCATTTAAGTCAAAGAGAAATTCTTGCATCTCTTTCTTTGTCGCCCAACCTGAAAGGGATGGAGTGTTAGTAGAGTTGTGTATGAGATGTTGTATGTATTAGGGAAGTGGCTGATCTAATGACATAGTCGTGGCTAAATCCGGTAGACGGCACTAATCGTTCCCAGTGATGTATGGCGTTGGTTAACGTTTTACAAATATGCAGCATGGGATGCCAGATTTTTTTCCGAACGTCTTTTGATTCTTTTCTGTGACATCCGTTTGAAAAAGTATTTTATTTTTTAGTAGATTTGTTGCTTTTGAGAGATGAATGTGTGTTCTTCTGTATGTTTAGATTTGTCAACAATTAGTGGAGTATTGTCAGTAATGATCGAGTGTGTGGCCGACCTGCTGGGTTAATAGACAACAAGACCAAGTGATTTGTTTTCGTTTGTTACAAATTGCCTGGCGTCCTTTTAATACTTCAAGCAATTTATGAAAATTGAACCGCATTCCAACTCATTTTTTCTCAATGAATTGACCAAACATTCATTCATTGATATTGCAAACGAAGATTGAGATATCTGTCTTACCACGAAACCATTGATTTTTTTCAAAGTATCTCATTTAAAATGTTACAAGCGTACGTGGACCTCGTAAAGTAGTGGTAACGTAATGTGCGTATTGTTGGTACGTCCGTTTCTCGGTACCGTGTGTCAGTAATGAAGAGGGGAACCGGTCTCAGGCCCCAGAGAGCTGGCAACACGAGATCAAATCAGAGCAACGTGAATGAAATAGTTATGTTAAGGTTTAAGAGGAAAATCTGTGGGATAATAGGTGTAAAAATCAAGGAATCGTTGAGAGTATATTATTTAATTGAGGGCAGTAGTATCTTTTGTCAAAATTGGCCCCTACAATGTTGCATAACCCTTCAAATATAAATGTCACGCAAATTTCCATTATTACTTATAGTGACAATAAATCCTAGACTTTGTTTCTACCTACACCATTGCGTTTGCGACACCACGTTTATTCAATCCTAATAAAATATTGAAATTGTTTTACAAATCCTCAAGCTCTTTGCAATTTATTTTAAGCCGATCAGGTGTGTAACACAATCTCCTAAAGCCGATAGGTATTAAAATCCCATGCATAAGATATTTTCCCATACAATTCTTACAACTGCAAGATACAAATCTTAATAAGATGCGCCTGCGACAGCTGTATATCGACCATCAAGTGCGCAGTTTGCATAGAAGATACATTAAAGGTAGTTTTGCGCGGGTAGTCCAAAGGTGATGTCGTCACACCCATATATCTTCTCATACAAGTGTCAGGGAACACTTTGTATGCATCTCGTAGTAGACGGCGAACTAATGTCTCGTCGCCCGAATCATGTCCTTATGTATAATGCAACAGCTGTGCGCAGAATACCAAGTGGCGTTGATTTTGACTTTGTACGTAGGTATTGCCTTCGAGCAATATACACATCTTTGTAAAATTGTTTGTATAAACGTTTACACGTCTCATTAGTTGGATTTGTTGAGTTGTTTCAAGCAATTTGTGCGACATGGCGTTGTGAATTTGCGAGGTATGGTATGACTTGCCAATTTAATTTCTTTGCATGTATAATTTACGCAAAGAAAATCATTCAGTCAGAATTTCAGTATTGCAAATGGCTGAATTCTTTGGTTTCACTGGTAGACAACGTGCGTTAAATTTAAAGACACGTTCTTTTAATAATTGCCAGTCCGATATCCTCTGTTACATCTCAACAACCAGTTGTTTCAAAGTTTTAGTTGAGCTAAGTTTCTAACCCTTTCGAATATTCTTATTCACGCAATGTCTTAGTTTTCTATATAATATTTTAATCAATACAGTATATTATTATACCTCAATAAATTAAACATATTTTTGTATGTGTTCATTACCTTGTTGTTAATATATTATTTTAGTGTGTGTGTGGCTTTGTATGCGTGAGCTATATATCGAGATTAAAGTTCAAGAAATCAATGTTTCTAACGCTGGTTTTGATTTAAATTATAAATTGATTCAACTGTTTTGAATAATGTTTGCGAATAACCTTTGTGATTTATAAGTTTTTTGTCCGGCGGCCATTTGAACACGATTTCCGGTTTTTCCGTAGAATAAGTAGATAAATAATAATTTAGGTTTTACTGTAAGAGATGAAACTCATTAACCACAGTTTACCAAAGTGAGATTATTAGACTATTACAAGAATTGTAAATAGCTTTAATTTGTAAGTTTAGTTTTACGTCAACGCATTGTTTTATAACTATGAAAATTCGTACAAAGTATTTTAGAATAAAACGAGTAATTTATTGAATTAATTAGAAGCTTAGTTTGTAAGAATTGTTGTATTTTGTTCCGTTTTGTACAATTATTTTAAGGATTTTAATTGTATTTATTTTACAAAATTGCAATAAATTTTCTGTTTTCTAAATTTTGTTTAACTACATTGCCCCAGAATAGCAATAAGTATCAAATTTTGAACCACTTGGTGACTACTTCGAGCTCATGGGATGGGTAGAAGGGGCTTTTGTATTATAAAATAAATAGGTAGCTTCTGCCTGCGACTTCGTCCGCTTGAAACTTGATTGCCCGACCTACCCCGTCGCATCGCATCGCCTGTCCGCGCTATTGCTTCGCCTTTTTTCTTACTTTTTAGGGTTCCGTACCAAAATGGTAAAACGGAACCCTTATGGTGAGACTCAGTCTGTCTCTCTGTATGTCCGTCACAGCTGGATATTTCAAGAACTACTAATGCTATCAACTTGAAATTTGGAATAGTTTTAGATGACGTTTGCCCAACTATTTTGTAATTAACAAAGAAATAAAAATATATCTAAGATTTCTTTTTTGTTTTTGCATCAGAGACTGAAAGGGGTCTGTAAAATTTCAAGTGAGGCTTGGGCATGTGGGGTATTATATGAAAAAAGCGCAGTTTGCATATTTTCAAACATTTTTTCTTTTTTTTTAGGCCGCATAGTTTTCAACTTTTGAAAAAATACCGATAAATAAAGCTAAATGTAAAAAAAAATACCGTTTGCTCCAACTTATCTCCGAAGTATGCAAAGAGAAAAATCTGAAATAATTCTACGTGTATGTGATAGAAGTTTATGTAAAGATTATCTACAGGAAAAATAAAACGATGTCTCTAAATAGACCACTTCTTCAGAAAACATCAACAAAAGTTACACTAGTTTCACTATCGGTCAAGAGATGGCGCTGGCCTAAAACTGCAATACTCTACACCGCAGTGCGCCGTGTTAAAATTCTCTAACGAATACAGGCCTCGCCAATGAAAATTTAAAAACATTTATGATGGTACGGAACCCTCGGCGCGCGAGTCAGACTCGCTCTTGCCCGGTTTTTTGCTTTTGCTAGGACCAACTAGGAGTTTTTCCTAGCGTAATGTTAAATCACTATTGCCTTTCTCAAGAATTGGTCTCTCAGATGCAAAAATAAATTTTCAAATCCGACTGGTATTTCCTAAAAAATATTGTGTTTATTTTTCGCTGTACTATGTAGGTATAATCAAAGAGATTGGAATTTGATTTGGATTGGATTGATTGGTATTTTAGTACAGACAAAAAATAACTGAAAAATCTTTCACCAATAGGATTTAATACGATTAACTTAACAGTTAACTGACCATTTTGATTCATAATGTTATCCTTTTATGATTCTGCCAGAGTGGCCTTTTTAGGCCCCCAGGAGATTAGCGCGCTTAAACAAACAATTAAATAATATACCGTACCTACTACGGATTCAAGCAGATTTCGACGTAGTCAAAATAAATAAGACTTTACCCCTGTGGAAGTACATAGTGGAGTGTTCAATTGCAAAAGTAGCGAGGTCCAATGCGTGCCACGAAAGATGAGACTTGCCCCCCCCCCCTCCCCCGCTCTTTCCGCCGCCCCTATGACGTCCGGTCCCGTCCCGCACTCAGACCTCATACCGCTACAGATACCTAAAATCGTGTTCTGCGCATGTCAAACCACGTGGTGTGTCAAGTCTCATCTTTCGTGGCACGCATTGTAGTTGCGTAACACACTGACAGTAGCAATGGCTTTCATTTTGATAGTTCAACAACATTCAATGCGTTATTTACGTTGTTGAGCAGACAAATTTTTCGAACATATTAGCAATGGATTAGCAATGGAGTAGCAATATAACATCACGCTATGACCTTAAGGAGTCGAGCAAAAAGAAAAAAGTCAGAAAGAACGCTAAGCAAAAACGAAGTAATAGCGCGGGCAGGCGATGCGATGCGACGGGGTGGGTCGGAGTAACAAGAAATTTCACGCGGACGAAGTCGCGGGCAGAAGCTAATTCCCTAATAAGTCCCGGAAACATTTTTTGCAACATTACCCCCAGCAGTGTTACGCAACTCAGCACATCCGTTCCCATGGCTTGCGAATCCGTTCTCGCCAAAAGATCACGTACGGCCACTCAAATCAAAGGACCAGGGAGCCTTGGAGCCACTTAACTCAGGGACTGTCGAGAGATGCTTGAGGATTAGCACTCGACGGTAGAGCGTATTTCCTGAGAGCTAAGAGCTATGTCCGCTGAATTAAGGAGCGTGTGAAAATATGGCGAACTTTGAAGATGGTTGACATAAAAGAGACTGATACCTATTGTAGGTAAATTCGTGTCGCGGTAGTTTGAACTTTTGTAACCTACTCAAAATTTATATAAATACTACTTGTTAATAAAGCTGACGGGTTTGTTTGAACGCGCTAAACTGGAACTGCTAGTTGGATTTGAAAAAATATTTTTGCATTTGATAGCCCAATTCTGGAGGAAGGCTATGGTTACTTAACATCACGCTAGGGCTCTCAAGTACCGAGCAAAAAGAAGTAGGTACAGTTAGAATGATCGATAAGCGAAACCAAAGTAATAACGCGAACTGGCGATAAGATGCGACGGGGGTGTGGGTTACGAACGAATTCGCGGGCAGAAGCTAGTTTTATAATAAATTACTATGTATCGCAATGAACTGGGTTGTGGAGGTCAGATAGGCAGTCACTCCGTGTAAAATACTGGTATTCAGCTGCATCCGGTTAGACTGGAAGCCGACCTCAACGTATTTGGGAAAAAGCTAGGCAAATGATGTGTATGTATCGCAATGAAATCTCTGAAAGAGATAAGCAGTAAACAGTTCCTTATGAGCATAACGTTCAGAACAGTATTTTTTACTGATCCGAAAACAGTTAAAGCTTGAGGCAAAATGGTACCGTCATCAAAGTAAACTTTAACGTTTTAAGGCTCGTACACACAGGCGCGACGCGACACGCGACACAAAGGCACCGCTCGTTGCGCGACTTGCGGTGCCTTTGTGTCGCGTGTCGCGTCGCGCCTGTGTGTACGAGCCTTTAAGTAGCTAAAAGGTCACAAAATTAACTGTTTTATTAATTTGGTGATATCGTTCAAACCATTGAAATTTACTTACATTACAGTTATGGGTTTTTTTTCCTTTTTTTTTCAATAAATAGTATGTTCAATCATTAAAAGTTACTATTTTGTCTTTAACTGTTTTGCAAACGTTTCTTGTTTCTGTAATAGTAAGTAAGTCTTAATGACATGACCTAAAGCACATGACACAACGCTAGTAATTTATTGAAAAATATGAAGCAATTATTTAATGTGTGTGTGGTCTACACTCTACTCCTACACGGCATGATGCTGTCATCATTATTGTAGTAACGTAATTAAAAACTCATTGTAGGTAGGCCGTAGGTATACCTACAACAGGTAATTAAGTCACACGCCTACAAACTTACGGCGCACCTACAATCTTTACATAACGAATGGTAACAATGGTATGGTATACGAATGGTATATCGATAACTCTGGGCTCAAAGGGCGTATAGCACGTTGGGCTAAATGTGAGTTTGAGCCCAGAGGTATCGATATATTCGGTGATGGCTCTTAAATTCGGTGATTCGCTGGCATGAAGTTTTCGTTTTTGTGGTTTCATGCCAACGGAACTGTATTACTAACCCTCCGCTGTTCGTCCGTTTGTCTGTCAGCGGGCTGTATTTCATGAACCGTAATAGGTAGACAGTTTAAATTTTCACAGAACGTGTATTTAACCAATAAAATTATACAAAAATAAAGTTGAAATACACGCTTCTTGATGGGGACCCCTATAAAAGTTGTGTTTAAAAAAAAATTGTGTTAAATATTGTACGGTGGTACAGTCCCCGGCACGTAACTTGGCAAGAGTCGATAGATGCGTTTTTCCTTTCTTTGACTTTCTTGTAAACAGACATATTTAAAAATAATCTATGGCAATAACTATAGTATAATGACAAACAATAAAAGTGACCATTTTCTTCTTGCACTAAGTGGACATGCGCTAGCTTACTCCCACTACGCCAAAATTTTGCCAAGTTACGTGCCGGCGACTGTACGGAACCCTTCGTGTGCAACTACGACTCGCACTTGGCCGGTTTGAAAAATGATACTAATTGCGGATCAACTTTTTAGGGCACCATTAGTCGTTTCGACCCAAAACTAACTAAGATTGCCTACTAGCTTGAGGATAAAGTCAGTTAAAAGTAAATCACCTTCAACTAACTGAGTGACCACGGTGTTGAGAAACGTCAAGAGAAGGGTTAAAGTAGTGGGAAGAGTGTGAAATATATTTTCAGCTATTTCACTCACTTCTCACTCAAATAACATACCTTCACAACAGTCTCTCAGAAGAGAGCGAAATTGCGGAGAGGCCGATTTGTGGTTGGTGCTGCTAACATAATAATACAGAAATTTGCGGTATCGTTGAATGTATCAGACGCCAGCACATTAAGCTTTAGCGGGATTGTCCGAAAGGGTTACCGCTGGCCCGGAACATAAAGGGCGAAGGAAGGAACACGGGTGGGTTTTAGTCAGTAAGAGTCTGACACTCCCTTCCGCTCCACCCAGAGCGGGAGGAGTCATTTGATGATTTCCCATCCTGAAAAAAAAAGCACATCAAGCTACACGAAACTGTACCCAATCAATCTTAAACCTTATACTGTAGCGATAAAGTTGAAAATCTTATAAAGAAATTTGACAGATTGTAGCAGACGCCAGCATATCAAGTTACCCGAAACTGTCAAATTTTCTCGATCAGCTTTGAACCTTATATTTTAGCGATAAAGTTGAAAATCTATTAAAGAAATTTGACAGATTGTAGTAGCTTGATGTACTGGCGTCTGTACATTCAACGGTACAATGTAAATGTACTACAATGAAAGGAAAGACGAGAAAGTCATCGGAAAGATGTTTTTCCTGCAAGACATCAGGAAACCGATGGAAAAAAAATCGGTTCCCAAAGCCGCCCTAGGCTCAAGCCTACTCACCCTGCTGATAAATCCGCCACTGGATGAGATATCAACGTAAACACAGCCAAAGGAACGTAGCACATACCGATCTGTAGTTTCTATCTCGATCCGCATCAATTATTTGTTTCCACGATATTTCTCAATAATTCTAACGATTCAACACGGGATTCAATCGGGAATAATTTCCCGACAGTAATCGAAACTACAACACACAAAATCATTTTTTGTGTCTTGTGGTTTCGACCATTCGAGTCGATTTATCTTGCCAAAATCAAGCGCGGCACATCACTGGACAGCCGGACAGTCTGTGGTTTTGTGGTCACTGTACTTTATATCTTCACGTAGCGTAGGAACTGTGCTTGAAAAAATATAATTACTTAGAAGCATGTGGTGTGAAGCGGAAAAATGGTCAGAGGCAGACACTTACACGTAGACATTCGTAAATTTATTCTTAAATAAACTGACAGACAAAACTCTTTGGTGGAAGTTACCTGTCTGACCTGTCTTTTTTTTTTTTTTTTTTTTTTTTCAGGATGGGAAATCATCAAATGACTCCTCCCGCTCTGGGTGGAGCGGAAGGGAGTGTCAGACTCTTACTGACTAAAACCCACCCGTGTTCCTTCCTTCGCCCTTTATGTTCCGGGCCAGCGGTAACCCTTTCGGACAATCCCGCTGACCCGGCAGGCTTCGGCCCTGACGGGCCCCTTCCATTGTTGCTGACATCTCTTTGAGGCGCGCGTGGAACACGTACGCGCCGTCCGGCACGGGCCTGGTCCTGATCGGACGGTGAGCTACCCATTACTCTCCGCCCGCAGGCCCGCGCCTACGGTGGCCGGGAGTCGTCGCGCGGCTCCCGACGCCCGGAGCGTCTCCCGCGGCGGCTGGGACGGGAGGCTCTCTCCCTCATCCATCCCGCCGCCTCCTTCGCTAGCATGACTGCTTCGCAGAAGGAGGCGACTGCCCCCCACTCCCTCTCGCCCCGGACCATGGCTCGAACCAGGCCCTGACGCGAGAGGTCGCCGCCGCTGCCGATCGCCTCAACGTGTCTGACCTGTCTGATGTCTTATTTTAATAAAACCACCACCACTTATATAGTTAGGTACTTATGTTAATTGTTTAGAGAAAGATGCTGATGATGTGTTTTAAAGAATTACAATGCAGTAAAAACTTGCTACACAATCCAATCAGCAGCTGCATGGCTAAGCGCAGAAAATTACCCAATTGCAGTTCAAAGGAAGCAGTTATTGGTTATGACGATATTATCTAATCAGAGCGCGCTCTAAATTCGCATAATGTATTGTTTTATCCCCGAGCTGGAAGCGCGGCCCCAGGGCTTCGCGGGTGGTCCCAATTACACGTAGCGAGCCTTCCACGTACGACTTATGTAACCCTAATTATTATCACTTCAAGTAAAGTTGACCATTTGTATAGGAAGAAACGCGGGAGACAAAAAACCAACCGAAATTGTGCGTGTTCTATGAAATATAATGATTAGATAGCCAGCTGGAATTCCTAAATTGGCTCCGTAGATCTGTCGGTCACGGCATTTCTTTAGATATATACGCTTTAAGAATACCGCAGTTTTATTTTAATACATTTCCAGCAACAGCTTAATCAGGCAACTATTTTTGGTCATCATAATTAATGGCTATATCATTTATTGTAATTATTTCTTCATGGTCAAGCGATTACTGGGGAAAAAATTACGAAAGGTACCGATAAGGTAATACTATTTTTGGTAAACTTTAGGTTTATTGACATGATCATAATTTAATAATAAATAAAAAGTTTGCCAATACACTCATCTCGCACAAGAAGATCACACAGTAAACTGAGTCATCAAAGTAGCGAGAACCATAAAACCTGCCTAATTAAACCAATTCTTAAAACAGTCGTAACTTATCTGCAAATTACTCTACCATCTTACAAACAAATTGATGTCTCTATTACTTTAATACCAGTATTCTACGTCTATCAAAGTTTTTAGGAGGCACTGAATCATCAGCGAGATTAAAATGTGGTGCAATGAAGTCGTCGTCGGTGGACCACCGCGCTAGCCTGCCCGGGCGCACGACGCTCCACGCCTCTAATCCGCGTCTCTTGCGCAAAGCACGACACGACGTTTACATGTTTAGATGTTCATAACTTTGGATGGAAAAGTATTAAGAGTTTAATGTTTGGGAGCCAAGGTTGGTAGAATCATGATGTAAACCGAATGGTAATTTAGATAAACGAAGTTCGATATTCTATTGAACTTGAGTTTCTGTTAGAATTTGAATCATTTTGAAGGATATTGCTAATCCATTCTGCATTATGTTCGAAAAGTTTGTGCAATTAATGTTTTTGAAATGTCAAAATGATAGTAATTGCTACTGATAGAGTGTTACGCAATTACCCCGCAGATTTTAACAGTGTACATATTGTTAATATTACCCTCTTTCTGGACTCCACCGCAGTGCGGTAAAGGGAGCAAAACCCATTCCGACTTTCTTTTAATTATACGTATATAGTTTTACTAGCAGCGCATAAGTGTCGATCCCGTGGGAATATCGGGAAAAAACTATCCTATGGCCTTCCCCGGGATGCAATCTATCTCTCTGCCAAATTTTTATTAAAATCCGTTCAGTGTTTTAGGCGTGAAAAGGTAACATACATACAAACAGACAGACAGACAGAGTTACTTTACAATTTATAATATTAGTATGGATTTACATAGAGGACATACACAATCAACTAAGTAGGAAATAAATATTGTAAAAATTACATACACTTAAATAACTAATCAAGTAATCTATTAGTTTTTTGTGCCTAATTTACACGTAGTGTCAAAAAATATGGGTCGATTCGCACGAAAAAGTACACGTTTTATAATATTGAACTCTTATCAATTCTTTGCGCTAGTTATTCACTAACTTTATAAAATTCAAAATGTGCCAATCGTCTAATACATACCTATTTCCGGAGTTGTTGATCCGCTCAATTAACTTCGTGCGATTCGCTTATAGAAAAAAATAACCGAGTCGCCCGGGCGAGTAAATTCGTGCGAATTGAATGTCAATTATTTTGTCGTTTACTCCATCGTTCCAGCTTCCATGTTTTACAGCTTCCTGCTGTGGTCCATGGGAACGATTGTGGTATGTAATGGCATTATTGCGAAACTAGCTTTTATGGTGTGTGCTGTCTACGACAATGTTGGGTTATGAGGCAAAGTTGTTACCATGAGTTTGAAGTACGGTTATACTGTATGGTTATAAAATGTGAAGAAAGAATTGCTATTATCGTTAATCATAGCAAAGAAGCCAGTTCTGTGCTGACTCTATCCAGATTGCCATTGGAACGTTAAGAAGATGAAAAAGAAAATGAAACAGCTGATGTATTCTGTAAAAATCACACAGTGAAAATTTAGGTGAAGTGAGCTGTCATTCCACCTGATGGGAGGGATTGCAGTTCACTTCAAGCTCACTTCACCTTCGTTTTCAACGGTAAGATCATTACACCTTAGCTGGCATTGCAGGTAAGTTACATTTAAGATAATTTTGAAACCAGTGTACCTTCTGGGCCATAGAAAGCAACAGGAACTAAAGACGTTGCTAGAGAAATACGATGTCCGTTAATTTGCATGTCGTCAAGAAAATTTCAGAGAAAATGTCCAATGCCAGCGACTTTGCCGGCCTATTAGCGGCCCTTCACGTGTTTTCTATACGCTTCTCATACATTTTACATGTAAATATATTCTTTCACACGTTTCTAACAAACGTTTTGAAACCTCTCGCCGTTTTTACGCAGGTTGCTTACTTTACAATTACTTCAACAAAGGAATTAGCATCTATTTTCATAAGACTCAAGTTCCGCAAGTATTGTTGGAACAGCCTGTATAATCTATTCTGTTTCCTAGTTTTCAATGCGCAAAGTATAATAAAACAGCAGATTGGTAATATAATAATTATGTGCTTTTAATTTTTATTTTGTGTTTTTGAATTTCAACGAAATTGTCGTATTATTTCAACATAATGGTTTGGACACGTTATAAAACTTTTTCGTTAATAAATAACGCTCATTTTACACAAAATTTTGTTACAACTAACTTTACTAATGATTGAATTATTCAAGGAGTCCCTATGAACTCCAGACATACTTCAACCAGTCCTAGCTATGGCTGATTGAAGTATTTCTAGAGGCTGTTTGCTGAATTTTCTTGAACACTCAAAATCTGGTACAGAGCACGTCTACAGAACATCCAGGTCCTTTGGCGAACATTGTCCGAATCACCAACCGAATTACAATGTATGAACACGTTTAGCAGTGGGTAGGGACTGAGACCTGCGGGGTAGTTGCGTAACACACTCACAGTAGCAATCGCTTTCATGTTGACAGTTCAACAACATTCATTGCGTTATTTAGATTGTTGGGCAGATAAATTTTTCGAACATATGAAGCAATGGATTAGCAATATCCTTCAAAATGATTCAGATAGTGGTTCAAAGTCAAAGTCAAATCATTTATTTCAAACTAGCTTCTGCCCGCGACTTTGTCCGCGTGAAATTTCTTGTTACTCCGACCCACCCCGTCGCATCGCATCGCCTGCCCGTGCTATTACTTCGTTTTTGCTTAGCGTTCTTTCTGACTTTTTTTCTTTTTGCTCGGCTCCTAAAGGTCATAGCGTGATGTTAAATATAGCCTTCCTCCAGAATTGGGCTATCAAATGCAAAAAGAATTTTTCAAATCCGACTGGTAGTTCCAGACATTAGCGCGTTCAACCAAACAAACAAACACATTAAAGGCACTTTTGAACGTCAAAACTTACAGTAAAATTGAATTGATTCTAGTCGCCCCTTCCAAAAGGTAGCTTTCGTATGGAGAAGAATGGGCAAGAAACTCCACCGTTACTCTTTTAAAATGTTTTACAAGGTTTTGTATACATAATATAATTATATGTGAAGACGATGCACCTAGAATAAAATAAGTCTACCACAAAAAAATAAATAGAATGAAAAATGAAGCAATTACAGGTAAATCAATTATGTGATAGATACATGGTGCTCACATATTTACAAATTATTTACAAATATTGGAAAAGTAGATGATTTTTCTAGGATTTTAACAAGTGTGTGAGTTACTGTAGTCACAGATTGTAAAAATCAATGTCATAAAAATTTAAAAAATATAAATTAAATTAGGAACCAGTTTGATTTTATCTAGACTCTAGATTGTCCTATGGAGCAGGACCAGCATGTTTCCAAGCATTCTTATCTTGGATATAATCCTCTAATTTGTAATATCCTTGTTTACATAGTGTACTTTTAATATGAGTTTTAAATTTTCTTTCATTTAATTGCAATATGTCACAAGGTATTTTGTTGTAGCATTTAAACACAGTACACCATAAAAGATGTATGTACTTTAAAAAAAAGTAAATGATGTACTTGAAAAAAATGTATGTACTTTAAGAAAAAAGGTTGATCTAATTTATCTTTATTTCTAGTATTAAAGGTTGATGTATGTAGTTACCTACAATGCATTTGGATGACTCAGTTTCATAAAACATTTGTTTCCATAAAGTTCGAGGTCGACCAACATTAATTCCACAAGCTTAATTGAGACATTTATTTTTAAATGCTCTCTGTAATCAGTTTGCGTATTACTCATAGTCGAAAGAGGTTATTCTTAGATACAGTTTGCAACAGTATAATGTCGTCAATTAATCTATCTCACATGTTGGCAGACTAACATTAATCTTCTCGTCTTGGCATGTGCTATATCGACGAAGATCTATTTTGTAGCGACAAAATAGGGTACCTACCTAATATCAGGCAAATCTCAGTAACTTTAGTATTAAATTCTGTAGATAGGTAAGTTAAGTTATGCACTTCAGTTTTCATAACATGAAATGATAACTTCGCTAGTCTGGTTTCATGCGGCTTATACTAGGTCAAATTAAATCTAATAAA
Organism: Luperina nickerlii; assembly: GCA_963855955.1. Lineage (NCBI taxonomy): Eukaryota > Metazoa > Arthropoda > Insecta > Lepidoptera > Noctuidae > Luperina > Luperina nickerlii. The sequence goes on along the minus strand of OY979679.1, from coordinate 8,836,682 downwards.
AAATTAATTAAAATACATTTTTATGATTTTTGTGGGGTCATCGATCGCAGTGAATGTAAGTAGTCACTTGAAAGATCAGTTAAATAACAGTTTTTTTTTCGTGTTAACCTCACAGACGTGACGGTTATTGATATCTAAGCACGATAAAAAAAAGGAAACAGATTTTCTCAACTCGTACTTTTAAGTAGGTAGGTACTACCAACGGTCGGTTATTTTTTTATTTTTTTGTGTGTATTTTATCACGTCTGCAGTTTCGTTAGCTAATTTAATTTGACTCTGTATAACCCTAGGTACTTTTTCCGAAGCTTCAATTGTAAAACATAGTGTCATTTAGTATCTACTTAATTGTAACTTACCTACTTATGATAATCAGACGATGGTATCTTCACGTACGTTAAATTTTTATCTCGGCACGTACCAAATCTTACCTAGTTTTTAATTTGTCTCACATTTCAGCTAAAAATAATAAATATTCGTAAAAAAATAGGCCAGCACTATTTCCTCTAGGTGATTCGTACAGTTGGTATGTTAGTGGGTGGTCCTTCAGTCACCAAACATTACTCGCCTTTACCACGTAATGATCGCTGATGATGCCCAGTAATTATGCCCCAGCCGAATAGTTCCGTCATTGTTGCGTTGCGCCATGATTTGATGCTGCGTGTGTGGCGTAGATGTCATTCACATGAACTGTGACGGTAAGAGCATGTAATTCCCGAAAATGAATGGTGTATTAAGAGAGACTGACAGTTCGCTTACGGCGCGGCGGTATGATGTCCCATTGAAGAGGTGTCGTACCTATGGTCTATTCCAAAAGTATTTGACGAAAATGTAAACAAATTAATCAGAAAGCATACTATTGAAAATCAAAGAATCGGCATTGCCATCCAACGTGGTAGTCCAATGCTGCCAGCCTTTTGGACACTTATTCCATTGACAGCGATGCGGACGAATTTTATGACGCCCAATGAGCTCCTGCCTTTTTCTTTATTTTTTTATTATATATGTACTTGTAAATATATTGTATATATATTATATTAGTGTTAGCTTTTAAATTATAATTTTTGTTTCTGAAAGCATTGTGAATGCCAATTTGTAGCACGTGGCATATACAAATTGAGTGCCTTGATTTGATTAATTGAATAGTTAAACATGGAATTTTCATTTTAAATTATCTTAAAGATCTTTTTCATTTCAGAATTAAGGTTAATTTTAATGCACTACAATACAATAATTGCTGTACAAAGTGGTGTCCTATAAAGTTTAAACATTCTAAATAGAGATGAATGTGTTGCTAATTCACTTTAGTGAGTGATTGCGTAAGTATTAACCTGAACAGGGTTTTGGAACAGGCTATATGACTCCAAAACCTAACGTTCTACAAACGTTCCATTAAAAAGTAAATGATGTACAGACGCCAGCACACCAAGCTACTACAATCTGTCAAATTTCTTTAATAGATTTTCAACTTTATCGCTAAAGCATAAGGTTCAAAGTTGATTGGGAAAATTTGACAGTTTCGGGTAGCTTCATGTGCTAGCGTCTGTACCTTAACAAAGATTTGGATTGTCCTAAGTGCCCGTCCACTTGCACATTTGATGACTGCACTGGCTGACGTCATCACGTCAACAACATCACGTCAACACCGGCTGTCGCTGAAAACCAGCGCTGGGGCTCTGTCTCGTATAGGGTCTTAGCATTTATGCTAAGCGTTGGCCGTTTTGCGTAGATGTGACGCATACTTTCTCCCAAATTGTTCTTTTATTTTTCTGTTGTTTGTGTTTTTTATTTTTATGCGTCATGTTTGCCGCAAATAAACGTATTTTATCTTTCTTTCTTCTTTTTTCTTACTTTCTCTTATTCAACGTTTATTTCACGATTATAGTTTCAAAGTCTCGAGTCCCATTAACGACAATTACTATTAGGTACACCATTCAAATGAGCTGAAATGAATATGTTCGCACTTAAAATTGTCCATAGCAATTTCCTTCACAGCGAATTTCTCAATTATACATAGTTCCCGTAGTTAACAGTACCTATTCAACGTTTCGTAACGCAATAAGCACTGGTTCTTACCTTACATATATATAATACACTATGGGCCATACCGTTACTTTGAACGGAAATGGTCTATTATACCTTTTTACTTTTACCACTCCAAAGTTCAAAACTGACATTACAGTTAATGTTAAAGATCACATTTATAATGAATGGTGGGCTAGTAATGTTCGCCGGTGGTTTTTAGCGGATAATCGGCTGATTAGTTGCTGCGTAACAAAGTAGCGGTTTTTCTTGAGCCTGGACATGCTGATCCAAATGCCCGTTTTCACTAACACTAAGAAATACATAAATTAACGCTTGTTGCAATGTTGGATTTTTAAGCTGCGCTGAGCCGACAGTTGAAAATTCAACAGTGCGCTTTTATTTAGCAATTCATTGGAGTGATTCCTAGTTTTATTGAAAACGGACTTAAGTCCGGACTTAAGGTTAACCTTCAATTGGAATTGTTAAGACAAATTCTACATCTCAAGTCTCTCGACATACAAACTAGTTAGTATAATACTTACAGCCAAAATATTTTGAAACGTACGAACGAACGAACGAACGAACGTACGTTTTTACGTTTTTAGAAAAAAAAACTAAAACTAAACTAAATTGTTTAGTACGACCTGATGACTATATTTTGCTTTATTTTATCTCACGCTGATGTCAATGTATATTTTAAGTGTTTTATTTTGATTTAGTTTAGCTTATGTTAACCTGTTATGCAATAATCACTATTGTACTAAAATGTCGCAATTCCAACCCCCAAGGTACAGGAAAATGCGTAGTTTGGGGGTCACCGTCCAATCTGTTCTTGTCTTGTACAGACGCTAACACTGCATATCAAGCTACTACATTTGTCAAATTTCTTTAATAGATTTTCAACTTTATAGCTAAAGTATAAGGTTCAAAGTTGATTGGGAAAATTTGACAGTTTCGGGTAACTTGATATGCTGGCGTCTGTACAGTCTGATTATTAATAAAAAAAATAATAATTTGACTATTGTATTTTATTGTTAATCGGGCTGATGTACGCAACTCCATGTCCAAGCGCTAATTTTGTGTATTTTTAGTACAACCAAATCACACACATACATTATTATATCTACCTACTGATAATAGACCACATTCCACATTGCCAATTAATACATAGTAAACAATTCTACCAAAAGAGGCAAGGCACTTCATAGGTACAGCTGCACGTGGTCGTTGGCATTCATTCCAAAAAATCTGTTGTTCCATAGAAAAGTGCAATACTTTGCGGTAAAAATGCATGCACACAAGAGCTATTTCTTTTTTTGATAAATAACGAACGAAACATTTCTACGCTAGGGGGTCTAGAATCATGTACATGCATGGTATCAGGTTGCGTCCATGTCCCTGTCACCCTGTATACCTACCACTACTCTATGATTTGTTTTATGGCCTTGTTTTATACTTAAATTAATTTTGGAAACAAAAGGTATTGACAAAGACACCAAATAAACGAACTTTTGCTCTATTGTCTACCTCAACACTCTTTTAGTGTCTAACTCATTACCCAGAAAGAAAACAGAAGAATACGTATATGGAATAAACGCGTGACCGCATTTCCTCTTAAACGCCAAACGTGAAAAGTTGAAACAGTCAACATTCTAAGTTGACCGTAATTGTGAAATGTTGTAAAACCGTTAGGTAAGGTATCAGAAACATAGTTAAAGTAGAGCCACGAGTAGTCTTTACTTGGTTATGTTATAACGGGTCCGTGATGGAGAGGTGGCCACTATCTGAGATATTGGATGTCGTGTTTCACGAGAAGTAGGGCTGTGTTATCGAAAAACGAGAATAATAGATTGGGTTTAGTCGCAGCTTGCGTCATTATCTTGGTGGATTGTCTGGTATTAGCATATCATTATTAAAAGCTGTTCTTGCTTGTTTGGTGTTACTTTTGTCGTAGATTGACTACAGTCGATTGATTTCTTTGATATGTTTTTTTTAACATCTTAATGTTTACATAGCGGGGTAATTGCGTAATACACTACCAGTAGCAGTGGGTTTCATTTGACAGTTGAACAACATTCGTTGCGTTATTTACGTTGTTGCAAACACATTTGTCGAACATATAGCAATAGATTAGCAATATGCTTCAAAATGATTCAAACTGAGAGTAATAGTGTGTTACGCAATTAGGGTGCAGAATGGGGCTCGTGAAGTCGTGATCAAAGGTAAAACTAAGTTAACCGCGGTTGGTTCGTGAATGGTTCACCATCCATTAGGTACATATCGAGGCCCCTCCGTGCCTCGGAAAGCAAGGGCCGGCTGTCATTTGTAGATCTTTGACATTTGAATTTTTTTGTCATTACGAGTGTAAAAAAGTAATGATAATAATAATATTAATAATCACAAGCTCAAAGTCTGTCAACAAGTCTTACCAAGTAGGTACCTAGTAACTGGGTCGGGAAGTTAGACAGGCAGTTGCTCCATGTAAAATACTGGTAACCAGCTGTATCCGATTAGACTGGAAGTTGAAAATAGTTGGGAAAAGACTAGGTTTTTACCCAGGTTCATAAAAGTGTGTATTATGCACCTACGAGTGGTCCCAGACCTGCAAGTACACCGCAGCAACTACATTTACGAATATATTTGGTAAGCAGAAAAGCTCCTTTTATATCTAGTGAAGACGGGCAGACTGGGTCTTGACATTTCGTCTAATTCGTCTCGGCTATTTTAAGAGCAGCTTTCACTACGAAATTCTGCTTAAACATAAAAGCTTTCAAAGGCTTGTTCAGGATCTTCGAAAATCTAAAATCTAGCTGTCAAATTGTTGTCGCAGTCACTAGCCAGGCACCCAAAATAAAGGCAGCTGTTCCAAAGATGCTATAAAGGTGCTATAAAAACAACCGGTCAAGAGCGAGTCGGACTCGCGCACCGAGGGTTCCGTACCATCATGTTTTTAATTTTTCATCGGCGAAGCCTATATTCGTCATCTCTTGACCGATAGTGGAACTAATGTAACTTTTGTCGATGATTTCAGAATAAGTGTGCTATTTAGAGACTTCGTTTTATTTTTCCTGTAATCTTTACATAAACTTCAATCACATAGAATAATTTTAGATTTTTCTCTTAGGAAACTTCGGAGTTGAGGGGGAGACGGATTTTTGTTTTACATTTTTCATCAAAAGTCGAAAACTTAGCGGCCAAAAAAAAAAGAAAAATGTTTGAGAATGTGCAAACTGCGCTCTTTTATATGATACCCCACATGCCCTAGTAGCCCCACTTGGAATTTTTTAGACCTGGACTTTCAGTCCCCGTTGCAAAAAATCTAGATATATTTTAATTTTTTTTTAATTTGAAAAATAGTTGGGCAAACGTCATCTAAAACTATTCCAAGTTTCAAGTTGATAGCATTAGTAGTTCTTGAGATATCCAGCTGTTACAGACAGACAGACAGACTAAGTCTCACCATAAGGGTTCCGTTTTACCATTTTGGTACGGAACCTTAAAAAGAAACAAGAAAAGAAAACACAAAACGCCGTCTACAAAGAGAATAATATTTCCGGAATCCAAACGGTCATAAAAACTCTAAAATTTCTTCGTTTATGTCATCTTCATGGCTATAATCTTCGAATAATAAATTTCGAATAAGTTCTTAAGAGTTCCGACCTCAATCCGCTACCGGCGTTACTTATTACCCAACTGCGTCGGCTAAAAGAGGGTTATATTCTTTATTGTCACAAAATAATGCTTGCTTATTAGTATTGTGGGTTTCCTGCTTATTTCAACATCAGTCGCCGGCGTTTTTAAAGATTACCGTCTAATCTCTGAAGATTGTATGAATTTATTGTATTTAGTAGCTGACTGTTCCCGTCGCTTGGCGCTTTTACTTTAACAATAGAAGATCCTCAGAAATCTTCGTAATTAGAGGGTACTTAACATTGAGGGTTTTCAAGTTTATCCTTATTTTTTTGCTGATTGAAAGACAGGTACCTAATCCTTGCGAATTTTTTTATAAGTGGGTGTATTATTGTTGGTTCAATATGTTTTGATTAGGTTTTGAAATAGACCATGGTTGTATACAGTAGGGTTTGAAGGCGATTAAGGCGAATTGCCATTGAAGCTTAGTTCTAAACAAAGGCATCCAAGAAACCTGAACCCAATTGCGTGGTCAGCGGGATTGTCCGAAAGGGTTACCGCTGGCCCGGAACTTAAAGGGCTAAGGAAGGAACACGGGTGGGTTTTAGTCAGTAAGAGTCTGACACTCCCTTCCGCTCCACCCAGAGCGGGTTTTTCATGATGGGAAATCATCAAATGACCCCTTCATTTGATGATTTCCCATCATGAAAAAAAAAACCCAATTGCGTAATACACTTTGTATCACAATCTGAATAATTTTGAAGGATATTGCTAATCTATTGCTTCATATATGTATTCTATCGTTCAGATTTGTTTGCTCAGCAACGTAAATAACGCAATAAATGTTGTTCAACTGTCAAAATGAAAGCCATTTCTATTGTTATGTTAGTGTTATGCAATTACCCCGCAGATGAATAGTACATTACTTCAGAGGGAAGAAAGTGACAGTTCCATACCGAGATTATGGCATTTGCGCCACGAGCTTGCGAGGGGCGCAAACCATTTGAGGTATGGAACTGTACTTTATCCTGAGGGATGTATAGTGCTTTTTATTACACCTACGAGGAAAATTATGGACATAAATGCATAGAAATGTTTATATTTAGTTAAAAGTACAATTATTAAAAGTGCAGCTATTTTTTACACGACGCCTTAGTAACAAAAAATACTTAGGTACACGTTGAAGTGTATCAAAATCATACATAATCAGTCTATAATGTTCCCACTGGTGAGACACAGGCCTCCTTTCTGTTCTCAAACTCAAACCATTTATTTTCAATTAAACCATTTACAGGCACTTTTGAATTGTTAAGAAGTCCGCGTTTTATATACAAAAATAATTTCGTTTTTAATTTTCTGTATGCACCAAGGAGGTTGGTAACTGGTAAAAAAAAAACTGTATGTGGCCAGTAACAATTTACTTGAAATTTAATTAGTAGACAGTTAAAGTCTCTTGGCAGTATGACTGCTGACAAATTAAAAAAAAAAGAAAAACCGGGTATGTAATGGAATTTCATACATACTTCCCACCCTTGGGTCGGAAGGATTTTCATACAAACTTCCATACCTTGGGATGAAAGGATTTGAAGGGCGGGATAAAGGCGTTTCTTCCCTCTAATTGGTATAATTAGTATGTATTTTCAGAGCAGGTGTGATAAAAAGTAATGTTTACTTTTATTAGTATCATCTCCCACCATTTTGGGGGTCTTTTCCCTGCTCTCTTAAAATTGCACGCTCTTCTTTGATCAGTATAAATTCGTAGTTCTCATATTTTTGTACAAAATTCTCTTTCACCTCTTCTTTAAACTCCATTACATTTCTGCCATTGCTCAGCACGACCAAGCAATATGGTCCAACATATACGGATGATAGTTTACAAACAAACGGAGTTGCGTCTCTATTATTGTGGAGATAAGGGGCCACTGGAGGTTTGTTATGATTGCTCTTGTTCACCCTTCCGAGAACCACTAATAACAATATAAAATAAACAATGATGCGGACTTGGCATTGGAGGAGGACGAAGATGTGAATATTTCTTTCTGAACATGTGTTTAGCATTTAGTACTGTAAAGGTTGTCTGCAAAACCCGACCGTAAAATAACTAGCTCTGCATTCGAACATTCAAGCGAATTTAGAATAAGGTTTTAAATGATTTCGAATAGGCTTTTTGTTTGTAAAAAAACAGTGATATAATAGGGGCGTTGATGTAATCACGTCACATGAAATAAACTTAATAATTATAACGTGTTTCATCGTTTTATACCTAGTACCTAACTACTTATTAGTCATCAAGTGTTGATGTTTTAGATTTTGGGCTGTTTCGTGATTGAATTTTAAAGTATGTGTGTATGTACGTATCAAGAACGAGGGAATCGTGGCTTCAGTTTCATTTTAGAAAATCTACGGATATAGTTTCAATTCCTTTGAAACCGGAACTCTTTCGGAGCCGGAATTACAGAAATATTTAACAAAATGACAGAAAAAGAAGTAATTAAATATGTGCAGGAGGACATATGCAATGCAAGAAGTCCATGATCTCGCTCATAATCAGCCTATAATGTTCCCACTGCTGGGACACCAGCAGGGTTAACCTAATTACCTTTCTTTTAATTTTCGCGACGGGTAGATTACGTAAGCTTTTGAGCACGGAATTATGAAAGCCAATCTACCTGAGTGGCGATTTCCAATAGACCGTTGTTGAAACAAAAATGCGTAGACGTGGACGCGCATGCCAAATTGCCATTGAAGACATTATGCACTAACACTGTTACGGAATATGCAACACACAGCTTTAGACATTAATTCTGTTTACACTTACAGAATAAAGCGGAACACTAAAGTTAGTTGTGCGAGATACGTGCATTGGATGTAATGCTATGAATATGCTTAAGATTTTCTTTGTAAAATTTTTGATAGAACTTTTGAGACTTTTGTGTCAAGTTGGATTGACGTTTACTTTTCGGTAGCTTATATCAGTCCCATACATTTTTGACTTCTCCATCATCTTATCGCTGGTTGAATGACACATTGTTTAGGCCTTCAGTTTCAGAAAAAAAAATGCTTTCTCTAATAGGGTTGTCGATGGCAATCTAAATTGAGTCTGCCCAAGGTCTGCCCAGCATTTACTACAAGTTTTTATTTACAACTTAAAGATTTATGCGATTTCATATTTATGTTTTCCTCAGAACAGTATAATGAGCGTATAGTTCACGAGAAAAACGTGGCATCTGCTGCACTAATTTGAATTTTATTGATAAAACGTTAAATTTAACACCTCGACCCATTTGAGCGGGCAAAGTAACTGCAGCCATAAATCGCGATTGCCGCCGTAAGGTTATTATAATAATTTATAGTTCAGGGATGCGCAAGCGCGGATAGAGTCGTTGATAGACTCGTCAAACGACCGAACGATCCTAAAGCCGGAATAAATCATTGAGTTTTTATAAAGGCATCATCGCCTCCGCTGACGCCGCGGCGCGTCGGCGACATCAAAGCGGAGCTTGTCTTTGGAGAGCCGCCTGCGCGCGCGCCTATGAAGGCTTCATTAAAATGTTCAGCTTTGATCTGTCGTTCGGTTACTTGTTTGATTGCTTCGTATTATTCTATTTGACGTTTGCGTAATTGCTTGAATGTTTTTTATAATGTGTGTGTAATGGTTGGGTGTGTGATTATTATAGGTAACTAATATCCATAAGTGTGTTAAAAATTATTGTTTTTATTGAGGATGGTGTTATGCTTCACAAAAACTTGGTCAAAAAACCACCTTTTATTCTCATGAAGCTTTGTGTAGCAGCTTCAAAGTTCGCATTTAAAATGCCTACACGTTGCGTGCACACTATTCAGAAGTCTGAATATCTTCTAAAGGCAGGCACACATTATTCCGAGAATGAGAACTTACTCATTGGTAGTAGAAAAAGGCCGTGCGGCCGGGCCGCGAGCGCTGGCCGCCTCGCCGCCGCCGATAGAGTCATTATGTTCCATTATTCTACACTGAACCTCAAACTTTTGGAGCGAACATTTAAAGAATCATCGAAGGTGAAATACTCTGATTTCGATTTCCACAAGCGGAAAATATAGACAAAAACAACATTCTGTGTGTTATTTTTCTAATAACAAGCTCTTCTAGCGTTCAGTGAACTTTTAGGTAGAACGGCTGTAACGCGACTGATACGAGAAAAAGTCACCTTCAAGATACGCTATACGATACACACGCATCAGCTAATTAGATGCTAGTGTGTATAACCAAATGATAATACGAATACAGTAGGGCCATAAACGGACGCTACGCGTAGCGGACGTGACGCGACTCCCTCAAATAGATATAGGTAGTTTGTTCCAAATGTATCTGATTAAAAGTAAACAAATGGGTCAAAAATATATTTGCAGATGCAAATATGAGTGCCTCTAACAAATTGAGTGCTTTGATTTTATTATTTGAAATATTTGAAGACTTAATTGGAATTTAATAATGTTGTTCCAACAATAATTGTTGGAAAAAGTGGTGAAATATAAAGATGAAATCTTCTAATTACACATGTAGGAACACATGTATTACTAATTCCCTTTAGTGAGTGATGGCGTAAAAATTGAATCTGATCTGATCAAGGTTTGTTGACACCTTTCCTCAGATGGTTTTGAAAGGGACCATCGGCATCGTAGAGATAACTTTGTAAAATAAATGATGTTTGGATCAACGAGAGGTAGTAGACCGTCTTGACTGGCAGGAGTTCTTCAATCAATTGGTTGCACTGGTTGCGGTATTCCTTGCGGGCTGGCTAATCATCTACCACAACAAGAGCTTTTTTTCGTTAAATTTGCCATCTTAAGAGAGCAAGAAAGTAGAGTCATAGTAGATTGTTTGCCAAGGGAGCAAACAACTATTTTGAAGGCGAGGGTTTCAAAGTACGTCACTCGACTTACGACTTAAAATAGTGTTGCCCCCAATGCGGACACTCTAATTTTTATCACCCTCTATGAAAAAATAAGTAAGTGCAAGTTATGAATAAGAATAGTACGTTTATTTAGTTACATATAATTTTGAGTAAACAATTACGAACAAAGGCTGAATGCTTTTGGCTCATTTTTTATGTTTCACAAACTTTTTTTTTAATTTGGCTCGTGCGTGTTTTTTTTATCGTACGGCCTGTTACTTGTTCATGATTGACCTCTTTGGTGATTGGAACTTTTACTAACAATATCCACATTCCAAATTCAAATCACTTTTAGTCCCTAGGGATTAAAGAGCTATTTTAGTCCCTGTTTACGAAGAATACACTAGCTCTTTTTGAATAGATGTAATAAAAAATATTTTATTGCCTAGCTGTGAAATAAAATTTGCTGCATCAAGCTCTCCCCAAACATTTACAAAACATTTACCCCTCAGCAGTGATACCCCGTACATTTAGAAAAGTTAACAAAATATTGAAATAGAAATACCACATCCAAAAACTTTGAGGTCCCCAGTCGGATGGCTGATTAACTCGTCGAGCTGGGCGCGGCGCGGGCGCAGTGTGGTTTGCGGGGAGAGGCCGCTTGCGTCCAACATAATGTATATCATTTTCTTCCTGCCTTAGCTCGCGGCGTGCCTTTTTTACGCTTCCTCTCAGCTCGGTTTGAAAACTTTTCGCGTATGACTTATTCAACAAAATATTAATAATGTTCGTGTTTTGTTATTGTTTTTAACATTGTTACATATGGAGTTTACTTGGGTTACCTTTTTATTGCTTATTGTTTCTCGTTCGGTTACTAAGTAAGCTTGCTGTTACGAAGCTTGAAGAAATGCGTCTATTTTAGAAAAATTTTATGTAATAAAGACTTTCGAATAAATCGAATTTCAGTCGTTACCGGTCGTAAGAAGCTCAAACGTCTGACAACCACTCTTTCCAATGGGTATCGTATTACCCAGTAACTGGGTTGTAGATGTCAGATAGGCAGTCACTTCATGTGAAATACTGGTATTCCAGTGAGACTGAAAACCGACCCCAACATAGTTGGGTAATGATGAGATAATGATGATGATGGTGAAAGATTTTCGAATAAAAACATAAGTAGTCAGGTTTGCCAAGCTGTAATCAGCTAATGCTGGCAATTTTTTTCAAACCACTATAACATTTTTCGGTCTTGAAAATAACGTGAAATTATGTAAGTTTATTAAACATACATAATTTCAGGTTATTCTCTGAAAAACCACAACAGTAGTATTTCAACAGAACTGTGGAGAATGAAACGGGGTCATCACACCTTATAATCGTCTTCATATTCCACATACAGAATTAGTATACAAAATTATACCGTTGATTGTTCCAAAAGGATAGGAGGACAGGGCCTACATTCATTGAGGGCTAATTAAAATACAATTGCGTTTAAATTGTCTATGCTTAAGTTGAGGCGCCATCCAAAAGGGGGGTGGGTGTGGGTGGACAGTACGTAGGTAGTTACGTAGGTCGGTACCATCCACACGTGTGCCGGATGTTATCCCTCGAATTGATTATAATGTTATGTAAATTATTGCTTACTTTGATGGGTTTTTCTCGTTCACGAATCACGATTATTTTATGTGGCGGTTGGCTTATGTTGTTTTGTTTTGGATTATGGTATAAAACAAAAAATCATCTACAAGATGTCAAGTAGACATTAATAAATAAAATTAAAATAAAATAATTATATATAATATAAAAATTGTCAATTGATTGATAAATCGCACTCATTTCAGAGCTTTATTCGTGCTCTTGATAAGGTACATAGGTATTATTTTGAGTAATTCGTGATTTATTAAATCATAAGTCACTGAATAAATATATACGTTAAGGGGTTGAACATAATTCGGGGCTAATTACCATTCACACAGCTGCAAATTGGTTTAACGCCTCTTATTTAAAACTCACGACTACCATGACTACGTGCACCTGATGAAGCCACAAAACAAAAGTGCGCTTGCGCCGGTTTCAGACCAGCCAATCAGCCGCATACTTCTTCAATAGCGCAAATTGGCACTGGACTTTACATTGTAATATTTTCCTGTTTCGTATGACTAAGGTACTGACCCTCCCCCCGACCAGAAAGCGACTAGCTCAACGATTCTCGCTCAAGAAACGTACAAATAATTGTAGGTCCCGTGAAAGTTAAAGATATAGGTACATTTATATTAATAATTGATCGCTGTTTATATTGCCATCAATACTTTTTTGTTGCAGCGACAGGAGCTATCAAAGAGAATAATCAATAAATCAATTTTCTCGTGAAATAACGATTGCAACTTCGAGAAAACACCTTTTTATAATAGTATGGTTTCTAAATTTTACAGTCCTCGTAACACAATAAAATTTATATCTTTACTTTAGGAGAAAATCGCTTTTTAATCTGTCTATTGTTTTTCGGTTGATTTAAGGGCGCTCTCTCACCGGGAGGCGTGAAACCAATATCTGTGTATGAACCAGCGCTCTAGGCGTTGAGTCGCAATATTATGCATTCCCGTTATTAAAGTTGTTGTGAATTTTCTAATGGACAAAGCTGTTACGAATTAACTTATGCCCAAAACATATGTTCTGCTAAAATAATCGTTTTCTTGCACTATAGAAACCAGCTTAATTTCTATTACCTATTGATTAACTTAGAAAAACTTTAGATTAACTTTTTTAACTCTGAATTTTAATGAAAATAACTACCTATCGGTCGGCCTGCGCGGGCGCTTCGTTCGTACTTCGGGTGACATCGGTTGCATGGTTGCGATTGGTCGGTAGGCGACGTAGGATGAACATGATTGTTCTTTTATCCGTTGCAAACATATGAGGGCCCACTCTGTGCGGTAAAAAACAATCAACTAAGGTGCTAGCTCGAAACAGATTTATATGATTGTGTTCAAAATTGTGTAGGACAATGTCTGTGTACTATTCAGCACCATCCAGTGTTGGCTCATATACGGGGATTGGCTTTACGCTACCGGGAGCATTCGCCTGTAATGGAACCATCCAAGATTTCGTGGTAACGTGATAAATAGACTGTGCAGGTCGTTATCTGCTACGTTGTGTGGAGATATATTTAAAACCAGTAGGATAAAATATGTTAATACATATAATTAAATGGGTGCGTCTCATAACGTATAAACTCATTTGGTCTAATTTCATTTTATTATCGTTCATAAGATATAATCAACGTGAGATATACCAACTGTTGATATAATTTCTTTACATATAAAATTTATTTATTCTAAAACTTAATTAGTATAACGTTGTTTGATATAACGTTTATGTAATCGAAAATCATTTGGTCTAACGTTTAATATGTATATTGTTTATTTAATCGAAAATCATTAGGTCTAACGTTTAATATATGTATATAAAAACGTTATTATGGTTAACACCCCGACTCACGAGTACCCCGACTCGGATAGGTTAGGTTAGAAGGCTAAGGCGGGAGCGAAGCGAAGCGGAGCTCCCGCCTTAGCCTTCGTGGTTATTTTTTTTTAACCACCCAGGAATAGGAGCCCCGCGAAGCGGGGCTCCGTCGACCTATCTTAACGCAGGTGGTAATTAGTTACTAGTTATGTTTAATATCTACTTAGGTGACTATTACCTATAACTACGATAGAACTTACAAAGAATAAAACAAAGAAAAAATACTTTTAAATATTTCTTAAACAAAATACAAAGTTATTGTTTTATTAGACCAAATAAGTTTTATATCTTTTGAGTGGTATGTCAAACGATTTTATATTTAATGTATGTTATGCTTATGAAAATTAGTTACTTTAAAATTATATCAATCGTTCATTATATTAACTAATCGCTATATTAAATAAAATTATAGGTTCCGTTGTTATAAATTGTAAATATTAGAGATTTTGTTGTTATATCATCTATTACTTACCCTAATTAAATAGGTTGAAATAACACCGCTAAGGTCGTGTTTACAGGCGCATGCTCCTGCGGGGTAATTGCGTAACACATTATCAGTAGCAATGGTTTTAATTTTGATTGTTCAACAACATTCATTGCGTTATTTACGTTGTTGAGCAGACAAATTTTGTCGAACATAATAATCATATGAAGCAATGGTTAGGCAATATCCTTCAAAAGTATTCAGTTTGCGATTGATAGTGTGTGTGTGAGTGTATTACGTAATTAGGGTGCCGGTGAGGAAGCGCCTTTATATAATGCCAATGAAGTTTCCAAATCTAGCACTATTAAGGGCATGGAATTAATTAATTATTCCGGAATGTGGTCCTACCTTATAAGAGGAGCGCCTTGAACGGGTATTGCATTTCATGTGTCAACGCGGTCTATTGTGTTCACAATGTTTTGGTATGTTTATGATAATTTTGCGAAAATGATTTATTATTGCTTGGCTTATCTATAAATTATTAGGACATGAAACAAATCTGTATATCTACATACTTTAATCAATGCAAATTTTATTCGTAGTCAACCATTGAATCAATAATGATAAAACGCACAAGTGTTGGTTTGAACACAAAATTAATACTTTATCAAGTACCTACCTACTTAAAAAAAAGGTAATAAAATTAGAATAATAAGTTGTGATAAGTGTTAAATAAGTGTATACTTTTTTTGTGGGTGGGAATTCTTCGTGCCTTCGCGTGCCACTCATACAGGCGCGCGAGGACTATCGCCTCCAGATCTTATGGCGGTAGTCTGGCTTGCCGCCTCGCCCGAGATCGTGTGGTGCCCCCGGATCAGCCTTACGGCTGCCAACTTTTGGCGCACGTTCAAATAGTGGGCGGCTCGCTGCCGCAGTGAACGCGCCCACACCGGCGCCCCATATAAGCCTCCGGTAGGAGGCGTTTGGCCCCCTCAGGTTGGGCAAGAGCCGCTTAAAGGCGGCCCCGGCCCGTTCCAGTTTGGGGGCCAAACGTCGGAAGTGTTCGACGAAGTTCCACTAGCTGTCGAGGACGAGACCCAGGTATTTCATCGTTGTTTCGACGCTGATGTAAACCCCTCCTATCGTTACTTGGGATCCCGATGGTGGCCTGTTCCGGGGCCCATGAAAGGACATGGCCTCGGACTTGTGCAATGCCACCTCGAGACCCAACTGCCGGATCCTCTCCACGACTATCGCAATCCCGCGTGTAATCGCGTCGGCCGCCGCCTGATGCGTCCTCCCCTGCGCCAGGACCAGCGTGTCGTCAGCGTAGCAAACCACGCAGACGCCAACAGGGAGGTCGGCCCGCAGCACCCAGTCGTAACCGTAATAAGTGTATACTTATTTAACACTAGTTTTTAATGTTAAATAAGTCTAGGAATACTTATTTATCACTTATCAAACTAAGGGTAACCTACTGCGATCGCGATAGTATTATCGCAATAGGAACGGTCACACAATAACGACTGTCCAAATACAGAGCGTTTTTTGGCACCTTAATGTCAAATACTGGTGGAAATGACAGAATTTCATGACGTCTGTTATTTAATGACGGAACCGCTTTTCTAGAAAGCCAATAGCTTTAGCCCTTCTCGATCATTGTTGTTCATGCAGATACACATTGCACTTCTAAATATGACTTCGTGGCAAATATTCCGCGAAGTCATTACAAGGAGGGCGAAGCCCGAAGGCTATAAAACTGTTACGGAAGAAATTAAGCATCATAATATTATGAGAGCATGATAGCATGTTCCAATATCTTGAAGCTCAGTAAGTAGTTTACTGACAAAAAAGTAATTGCAGTAAGTGTATTTTTCCATACTTACGTGGGTACCTACATCTACATGATTATGTTAGGAAGTTTTGTATGTACATTGATTTTGGTGTACCTTCTATCTCTTGCTGTATTTACTTAATTATAATAACGACTTAGGTTGATACACATACACAACAACAACAACATGGTAGTGAAGTAATATTTTATTTAAAAAAATACATTATCTATGGACCTGCGTCGCCTGAAATAAATGAATAAATAAATGGGCACACGTCTGCCTAATACTTCATGTTTTGTTTTTAAATCAAATCAAATCAAATCAATTTATTCGCAATAAAGCATTGGTACAATTTCGGTCTTAACATAAATCATAATCTAGATCCATAACACTTTGTCATAATATTGTGACATGCAAACATTTGGGTGTATAATAATTTTTTAAGTCCTAATTCATTAAAATTCAAATTTAATAGTACGTAATGTAATTAGATAAATTTTCAAATATTAATAATGTCAGAGGGTAAATGATAATGGTAATAATATAAATTTTACAACTTCTTATTAAATAAGTCACTCACTGAGTAGAAATTCTTTTCCCTTAACCATACTTTAAGACACTTGGCAAATTTATACGTAGGCAAGATTTTAATACTGTCAGGTATAGCATTAAATATACGCACACACATTGCATATAACTGTTTTTACTGTATAGCGCTGTCCTTGGAATTATGGGCAAAACTATTCTATTCCTGTGCCTAGTGCTTTTTGAAAATATTTCATGGTGTTTCTTAAATAACTCTGGGTGCATTCTAACAAATTTAGCGCATTCAAAGATGTAAAGACATGGAAGGGTTAGTATCTTGAACTTTTTGAAAAAGGGTTTGCAAGATTCCCATGGGCATATTCCCGCTATGGCGCGGATACATTTTTTCTGCGCGATGAACACTCGCTGACTCTCCGTTGAGTAACCCCAGGTGATGAGACCATATCTCAACACAGAATCAACGTACCCATAGTATGCAGATAATACGGTTTTTAACGGCATGTTTTTGCGAGTTCGTATAAAACGTACACGAATTTATTTATTTTATTGCATACTTTATTGACGTGGGCCTTCCAGTTGCAGTTTTTGTCAATCGTGATACCGAGAAATGTTGTTTCGTTTACTTCATTTATGCCCGGTTTCTGAGGTACTTTTGTCAGTGGTTTATCTATCCATTAGCGCTATTGGTTCGACAACTTGTGGAAGTGCGTTTCCGAACACCGCAATGTAAGATAAACTCCGTTTAAACTCAAGTTAACTTAACTGACCAATGTTCGCCGTTTATCGGTTCCATAACTATATTTGACGTTGCATTTCATAGAAAACTACATCAAAAACGTGTGTTATGCCCGGTTTCTGAGGTACGAATTTTATGTACGAAGGTATGAAATTAAATTGCGTGTAAAAGATAAAATATTAAAATATTTATATACATATTATAATTATACGGTAAAGAATACAATGAGTGTTAGAATCATTGTCGATCATATAGTCAAATTCATTAGCCACGTCGATAGGAAGCATCATTATTCTTTCAGTAAAATTTTGATTCCATGCTATTTTGCAAAATAATGAATAAAACACTAACCATTGGAAAGACAAACAGACTTTTAACTTAAAATGAAACGGCAAATCAAAAATAATACTACACAAAAACAATAAACTGCTGAGTTAAGGTTTGTTTAAAAAAAAATGACAATGATGTCGTTCAAACATCTGCCGTAAACTGCTCATAAATAACATTTTTTTACGCGAACCCGTATACAGACCCCTAGTTATCGGTTTCATAGTTATTGAATGGTTTGTTGCGTGTCCAGAAACGCAGTGACAGTTAACCGACGTTTATCTTATGCATAACTTTATTGAATCCATAGCTAATGAGAGTTTATCTGGGGACTTCAGAAACCGGGCATTAGTTAAACTTGATCTGTAGTGCGATTCTGTAACCATCTCACCGTGAAAACTTAGGTGAAGTGAGCGTGGAGTGAGCTGTCAATAGTATCAATTTCTAGCAAAAACAAACTCACATCACCTAAGTTTTCACGGTGAGATTTTTACAGAATCGACGGGCTGAACTTAAAACTGATCTACGATTTCCAAAAAGCTGATCAGTAAATGTGCTGTAAAATCGCATATTAAGCATGTTCTTGTTTCATAGAAATAGCGTCAGCCAATCAAAACACTCGACAAGTAATGGCTTTGAGTAATTAAGATACCAGTCGATCTAAGGGCTATTGAAAGTTTGATTCGGAAAGTCTCTATAGTTTTCCAATACAAATTACAATAACAACAAAATGGACTAAATACACATTTCTCCACCGCAATTTCCAGTCCGGTGCAACTATAAACACGCTCCTACTTTCTTACCTGATCTTTTCTTACAAAAACCGGGTGTAGAACAAAAAGCAGGCGCGAGCCCGCGACAGCGAGTATAACAACATCATTGGCGCGAACGTGTTCACGTTCTAAAGTCGCCGCCATTGCCACCTTATCGTGAGACGTGTAGGAAAAAAATAACAGATAAAATGTGTCCAGCTTTCTCATTAACGTGGCTGTCTAATTAATGCTTTGGTTTAAGAAAGTTCGGGCGTTCGAACTTGGGGCGTTGGAAGTCCATCTCTATTTCTTTGGTGGAAATATGTTTCGAATAATAGCCGAAACTAATGGGAGTTGGTCATCAAACGTTACGTGTTACAATTTGATTATTCTGTTGCTTCGCACAGTTCTATAAACCTATCTGCAGGGTAATTGCGTAACATAGGTACTTATAGCAATAGCTTTCATTTTAACGTTATTTACATTGTTGAGCAGACAAATTTTTCGAATATACGAAGTAATGGATTAACAATATCCTTCTAAATGATACAGATCGTGATTGGGAGTGTGTTATGCAAATAGGGTGCAAGATGAGACTGGCAAAGAAGCGTGAAGATTGGTACAAGCAAAGAGAGGTCTTCGCAATGCCACAGCTGCCATTCTCAAGTCATTGAAAAAAAGTTTCTACTGATCTTCATTAGTGTTTTAAAACGTGAATAAGTATAAAATTCGTATTTTGGGAAAATTACGCATTAAAATATCTACATAATATTGAGTAACTAGATGTTATTTACAATTTTACCACCTCCATTTATTCTCATAACAGCAATATCTTCGTAACCACCCATTATATTCTACCTAGTGAGGTTTAGTTAAATACCTAGGTGATGTAGTAGCCGCTAGGTGTCGTGTAACAGCTTCATCGGCGCTAACGAGCGAATACCAGTTCTATATCGCCATCTTATCTACATAGACACAGTGAGAGCGAAAAAACAAAATGGAAAAAAGAAATATAACACTGGAGATATATATTTTTTCCATTTAGTTGGAAATATTATCATTAATGTAAGGTGTAGTTGTATCTAGGTGTGGGTAGGTAAAATGTTAAATAACGCTAAAATATTTAGGACAAGGTATAATCGATATTTGCTGCCTTGACAATCCGTCGAACATTATCTGGAGAAGAAGAAAAAATACCACACGACTACATTAGTCAATTTCAGTAATCTAGCTAGAGCCTCTAGCTCGAGGGAGCAAAGATGTCAATAATAGAACTATTTATTATTGATTCGCCCTCATGGAATTTCTTGTTTTAACATAACGATTGACGCTTTTAAAGTGAACGTCATCGTTCTCACATGTATAATTGATATGTAAATAAGCAATATTTTGTAACAGTAAAGTAAATGCTTTGAGTTTTAGTTGGATAAAACATATCATAGGACACTCGGCAATACTGTATAATAGCTTCCCATAAGAGAGAGTTTTTCAGAATCGGATCAGAGGTTACATACAATCTCACAAATTTTACCTCTTTATAATATTGGTTTTGATTTGTTAACGTCGATTGAGCTACTTAACTAGTCTTATTTTTTTTGTGTAGCTAGCTGTCTGTTTTTTCTGAGCTAGTTAGCAAAAACTATAAATGGTCCGGTCACATTAGGTACCTACCCACAGTACCCCTTACTATGTTTTGAATTATACTTGCTAGGTGTCCGTGTTCCAGGTAACAACTTCATTATCGTTAACGAGAGGAGATCAAGACTAGTTCTAGGACTTCCAATTACTGAGAAAAAGGAGTTATTCTGGTCTGACCCCCTCTACCCCCCTCCTCGATCCCCTGCTTGTTCGTCTTCTGTTTTAATCTCTGTCTTATCCACTATAAACTTTGAAAGTTATAAATTCTAAAGAAAATATAAATTGGTTTTAAGTAATAAACTGCAGAGAATGTAGACTCATTTGTAAGTACTTAGCATAAATAATATCTATGAAATAAACAGCTTGTATCAGAAAGATGATTGTGGTCATATTTAAGGGTGCGGGATAGTGTTGCCCAAAATCGGTCTTGGTCTTGCAGTCTTGGTCTTGTTCTTGCATTTTTGCAAGACCAAGACCAAGACCAAGACCGGCTTATTATAGCAAGACCAAGACCAAGACTGAACCCTGCAAGACTTGAGCAAGAACAAGACTAAGCCTGCAAGACTCTTGCGTCTCGCAGTTAAGTCAAACTGACATTTGGGCGTTATAGTAGGTATTTGTTTTCAATCCCGATTTTGATAGACGATCCCCAGTAACAAAACCGTATCGTCATAACTCATAACACTAAAAGATATTGTATTGAATATTATATGTTTCGACTATTTATTAAGTAGGTAGGTAGCGTGTTACTTACAAATTTGTTCCCATATGTGATAAAAATGTAAGTACCTAGCATAACTTTCTAGCAAAGTTCATTTCATACCTTGTAGGTATATCTACTACAAGGTCTATCTTCATTATACTTGTATAAGTCTAATGTTAGTAGGTTGGTTAAAATTATGTAGGTATTTATGTTTCAAAAAAGTAGTAAATGGGTCATTCAATTATGTAGATGATTAAAATGCCTCATGTGCCGCGTCTGTTAGATTCATTGGGATTTATGGCCGACTCGACGCCGCGCGGGGATTCCCGCAATCTTCCGCATTTTTGTCAGGTTCAAGCATTTATGCACTTTATTGTAATAATTTTAAAGTTTATTTTCAAGTGCGTTAATAATACGAGAAGACCGCTTGGCGCTGCGGTCCCTTTGTCGCGGCATTTGAAAGCAAATAGCGTAGGTACAAAGACAGTGTTGACCTCGCAAATGAACTTTAGCAATACAGCTGATCAGGTAGCCCTTTCGAGTTTTATTTACCTTGCTGTTTTAAGTGAAACAAGTGAATTTACTATTTTTTAATTAAAAATCTCATTGGGTCAGATAGAAATAATGATTTTATACAATTTACAGTAAAAAAAATTGCAGAAAAAAAACGTAAAAATAAAGAAAAAGCCGACGAAAAATTTCAACGCAGGGGGTTCAGAATCATGTACTGAATCCATGGTAAGCGGTTGCGCGTCGATGTCCCTGCCACCATGAGCAATAGACTAATAGATATTTGAATGTAGTCTAGTCTAAGTAGTAGAGTCTCGCAAGACTTGCGAGACTCTTGCTGCAAGACCAAGACCAAGACCAAGACTGAGAGTGCAATACCAAGACCAAGACCAAGACCAGGTGTATTGACGCAAGACCAAGACCAAGACTGGCTAAGGTCTTGTCTTGGTCTTGCATTTGGGCAACACTAGTGCGGGACCATCAAACTGAACCACTTTCTCCATGGGACTAACATCGTAATCGCATAAAAATAATCAGCCGTCCCATATATTAGAATTCCGTACCCAAAGGGTAAAAACGGGACCCTATTACTAAGACTCCACTGTCTGTCTGTCACCAAGCTGTATCTCATGAACCGTGATAGCTAGAGAGTTAAAATTTTTACAGATGACGTATTTCTGTTGCCGCTATAACAAAAAAATACTAAAATAAATATTTAAGATATTTAAGGGGGGCTCCCATACAACAAATGTGTTTTTTTCGGCGTTTTTGCCTTGTGTCGGAACCCTTCGTATGCGAGTCCGACTCGCACTTGGTCAGTTTTTATCGAGTCTAGTATGTATTGGAGTTTGTATGGAACAGTTGATAATATTTTCGCGATTACAATGTAGTATAAAATAAAAGAAAAAAAGTAGTTTTATTTTAGGTACGTAGGTACTTACAAATTAATCTAGCAATATCCGGTCCTAATGCTACATTTCACTAATAAAAGATTTAACCGAATATAACAGCTTTAGATCATGATTCAAACGGCATAGATCACAATAATCTCGATAGGAAAACCAAATGTCTAGGAATATTCCTAGATCTTTCGAAGGCATTCGACACAGTTTCTGTTCCCATACTTATAGCCAAATTAGAGCGACTCGGCATTAGAGGTATAGCACTGCAAATATTCAAAGATTACCTGACCAACCGTACTCAAAGAACCAAAATTGAAAATCACTTCAGTGATGACAATACCTTATCCTACGGAGTGCCCCAAGGTAGCATCTTAGGACCTATTTTATTTCAAATATATATAAATGACTTATGCAGAATGTCCCTCCCAAACTCGAAAATTTTTGTATATGCCGATGACACCGTGGTTGTAGTTGACGGGTCAACATGGGATTGTATTAAAAGTAACGCGGAATTGGCACTACGTGAAATAATAAACTGGCTCAACCTAAACCTGCTTACCCTAAACTGTAGCAAGACTTCATATATTCCTTTCGCCATCCGTCAGAACACCGCACCGGACCACACCCTTTCAATAATAGCGCACACTTGCTTAGAACAGTCATCTTCATGCCAATGTCCAACACTCACGCGTACCGATTACGTCAAATATCTGGGAGTTCAAATTGATGCCGGGTTACGCTGGAATAAACACATTGATGCCCTAACCTCGAGAACGTTGAGACTGATACACATCTTTAAGTCACTGAGAGTTTCCGCAAATCCTGATACTCTAAAAATGGTGTTCTATGCTCTGTGTCAGTCAGTTCTTGGGTATTGCATCAATGTATGGGGTGGTGCGGCTAAAACTACTTAGAGTGGAGAGAGCTCAGAGAGCAATATTGAAAGTAATGCTACGAAAACCTTATCGTTACCCAACAACTCGACTCTACTCAGATTGTAAGGTACTAACAGTTCGACAGCTCTACGTGTTGCAATCCATTCTTAGAAGACACTCCAGTGTCCCACCGTCTGATCCCACCAAACGAACCAACATTCCCCCAGTTACACAACACAAAACTGCTTTTGCCAAAAACCAATACTTCACCCTAAGTTCACTGATCTACAAAAAAGTTCATAAAGAATTAAATATAATGGATTGCAACAAGTATGAATTGAAAACTAGGCTGATGGAATGGCTTCTAAAACAGGACTATACACAAACTGAGTCTCTACTAAAATGTATTGCCTAAATTTTTATTTTGCTCTTACTTCTTCACATATAACACCTCACACTCACTACTTCCATACAAAACTCACCACACATAGATACATATCATACAGACATACTCACGCACATTCACCCACTCACATACATAAGTTTTAAATTGTAAATTCTTGCATTATTTTCCTTTTTTCCTAAATATAATAAAGTTTCAATCATGTTTTCAACCATAGGTTGTTGATTGTTTAAGTTGTTAACGCGTTCCTATATAAGTTGGCACAGTCCGCAGTTGTTTGATCCCTATGTAACCTCACAGCTGAACACTGTCTCTTAAGATACAGGTTATCCTAGTTTGAGAGGCAGGGCTCACAATATCTGTATACAAACTACTGTAGCGTTAATTAGCTCCATGTTAAACAATGTATACTAATGTATGTATTTCTTTTTGTGACAATAAACTATTTTTATTATTGTAATCCGGCTACAGTCTAAGCTGTCTAACACTATAAATGAGGCACGTTAAAAGAATGTGGTTTTTCTAAAAGTTTAAATTTATTTTCAGAGCATAAGAACAACTTCCTTAACGGCTGAGCGATAAATGACGGCAAAAGAAAACAACTTTTATGTTGGTCGATAAAATGACAATTTCATAGTGGCTTTCTTTAATTATATCGTTAAATTAGTAATCAAGTCGAATTTTGAGTTCTATGTCCTTATAATATAAAGTTCATTGTTACTTAAAAGGTATATCGAGCTGCCTATAAAAGATACAGTATAATAAGTTTAATTGCCGACTATAATATAAGTTGATAGCTTAATCACTTTATACCAGTGAATGGTTAGGATGCCTTTTAAAACTTGCAACACAGAAAAGGGTTCTTTTCTGTGTTGCCATGCTAAGAAATTGATGCGTCACGGTAGAATTACAAAAAAAATAGCGAAGAGTTTTTTTATCTCACATAATATTTTCAAAAGAAAAGTGCATATAATAAAATAACACTAAAATGTCATGTTTTTATCTCCATAGTGCACTGCGGTACTGCTAAGTGGGTGAGTATTTTATGAAGTCGTTGATGTCTTTTATATAGAAAAATAATATTAAATATCTTCATGCTTATTATACTGAAAATGTACCTACATATTCCTGGGTAGGTAACCAACATACTTCAGATAGATGTTCGAAATTGGCAACTTTGTTTCCTATTAGACCATTTAAACGGTTTCGGCTTGCAGTAAACTCTATTGCAACATCAGATTTAGTTTCTAATAACGCAGATAAGGCTCAATGAATCTGTGTAAGAAGCCTTATTTAACCAACCAACTCACCAACTATCCTGTATACCTACATTCTATGCAAATAAACATTTTCTATTCTATACTATTCTACAATAATCTCTACATCCCTTTTTATTTCTATTATATATATTATACTATTTCTTTGATAGAAAACTTAAAAACAAAGTACACACTTTCTAAATGTATTGTTGATAGCTTCTATTAAAACTTTGAATTGCCTTTGCTTGGGTAATGATGGAGAAACTTCATTAGCAGTAAATGTCAAGTCACTGAATAGCTTCTAAAGAGAACCAATTAAACACTTGAGCTCTTACCCTTTTAAGAATTAATCCGGCTTATAAATTCCTAAAAACATTGCGCAAAGTAAACTAGATAATGCTAAAGACCAAGTGGTTTTTGTAGCAAATAGCGAACCTAATGAAGAGTTATTCATTTGTGTCGTATTTTTTATTTTCAACTCTTCATTACTTGTTGACAGGCCTATAGGTACCACAAAATACAGAGAGTACAGAAGTCAATCTACATACTATACAAAGTGCTCTCGAACAACGTTACACCGTTCACGGACACGATATGTCGGACCGGTTGGGACTAGAGCGAGCGCGAGTGCCATCCGGTTGAGATACGCGTCTGTGAAGTGCTAAAATGGAGCAACAAAAAAATGGCTACTAAGCTCAATTATATAATAGTTTCCCTTTTTTGAATCAGTATAAACGAAGTAACTTTTTTGTAAGGTAAATTCATGCCACCAAATATTACGTAAGTTAAAAACATGATTTTATGTTTGTGTAGATATTGTATTGTTTTTAGTATCATTTGATAGATTTAGGTCTAAAACGGATAGGGCAAAATAAATTGTGTAAATAGGGTAATCCGTTTTGAAGTTATTAGGGATTTTCGATAGTCAAAATCGACAAATGTAAAATTTTATATGTTTTTGGTAAACTTGTTGTATTTGTAATACAATACAAAAAAGTGTATAGGACAATGCTGTTTAACTGCGTGCTCAGTTGGAGGGAGGGAGCTGAAAGCTAATAAAAAAAATTACAGTTTTTCTAAATTCTAATCAGTTTTCGAGCATCACGCTCTGCAAAGCTCCGCTGGTGTCTGTCTGTCTGTTACCACTTCACGCTTAAACCGCTGAACCGATTTAGATGAGATTTGGTATAGAGATAGTATGAGTCTCGGGAAAGGACATAGGATAGCTTTTATCCCAATATTCCCACAGGAAACTTATGCGGGTGAAACCGCGGGATGCTGCTAGTACATAGATAAAAGTTTCGATAACTCAACGGCTAGTGAACGGATTTGGATGAATAGATTAGGACTTGCCCCGAAATAACGCTGAAGTAGCAGGTAACAGCTAGTGTTTGATTAAAGATGTAGAAAATTGTATTAGCTTTCATTACGTTGTAGATATTTTTTCTCTACAACGCACCGTTTTAAAGATTAATATCTTTAAAACTCAAACGTGGGAACTTTTATCCCCCCCCCCCACTCCGTCTCACCTCCTAGACGGGAACTTTTAGTATGTTTACTCCCTAAGCACCCTGAACAACTTTCTGAAAGAAAAAAGAAATCACTTAGGGCCTAGCATGCACTCTACAATTGCTTTGTTAAGTGGACTATACGAAAAGTGAAGCCCATACATGTGATTGCTTCTGTACTCTTTTATTTTGTGCCTATACTGTCCTCCAATACCTAATAATAATGGTCTGATTGCAATGGTCTGATTGCACCTACCACTGTTTGTCTCTGCATCACCCCAAAGGTTGACTGGTAGAAAATGCCTATGGCATTAAGTCCGCCTCTGTACATTTATGTGCTTGAAGTATTAAATAAATAAATAAATAATGTAATACATTGTAAAAGTCAATTATTTTTAAAAGAGTACTCATGGAGTTTCTTGCCGGCTCTTCTCCATAGGAAACAACTAATTGGAAATCGCTTCTGACGTTTCATAAGTACCCATGTAGGTTTATGTGAAATAAAATAAATATTTTGATTGATTTGATTACAAAATTTTGTGAAAGGACGCTACAATTTTGCCAATATCACATAGGTCTACTACCAAACCAATACCATCAATTGTCTTCAGGCAGCAATTGGAAAACTGAAAATGATGAGGTTCTCATAATTTTGGATGATTAGCTATCCAGCTTTTTTTTTCACCACTCCTTCACTTTATTTTTGATATTTGCATCGGAAACCCAATGGACATAAAATATGGGATCTTCAAATACGCCATTAAATCCTTCTAGTTTACGACGGCGACGCAGAGCGACAATGTCTCGTCGATAAAGGCAGTAATATCTTGCATGTATATTCTATTCGTTTTATAAATCCCGGTAACACCGCAACCTTAGTGTCGTGGTAGCATCTGTATACGTCTTCGTGTTGCTCAGGCGCAGGTTGGCAACCTTGGGTTGATTTTAAAGATTTTTTAAATTCTGTTTTGAATGGTCAATATTGAAGTAAGTAGTTACCTGCTTAGAAAAAACGTGTTTTAAAATCAGGCAATATTTATAAAAATTGTTTCAGGATAAGTTTTGCATTTTACGACGGTTAAATTTATATGTATCCTTCTATCCTTATCCCTATCTATTATTGTGTGGTCAGTGCAGAATTTCTTTTTCTCCCATTATTTATTATTTCGCTTTGCATCATTTGAAACTTTTATTTGAAGTTCATTTTTACTAAAGGTCTGAAAGCCATTTCCCGTAATTAAAAACGTTCAAAATCTAGTCAAAAAAACTTGTTAAAAATGTAGGGAAATCAGAGGTATTTTTGATTCTCTGATTTCAGTCTCAATCTGGACTGAAATCAGACTGAGAACGTACTTAAAATTACGAGAGTTTGGTCTTGTTCAAATGTTTACGATACCTGCCCATGATCTTCTCGCATCCAGCTGCGATATCTTCATTTGGCGGTCGGCAGGTGTCACGTGGTCCCACTCCACCTATCCCTCTCGCACTCACACCAACCCCTATCTATCTCTCTTTTTCATTTGTGCTCGGCTCTGTAGGAAAGCTTTAGTAAGGTTTGTAAGTTTTTTTTTTTGTTGGAGGCTTTATTTATTTCTGTCGAGTTCCTGCAGTTACAAATAAATATGTTTATTTCTTCGTCTTCATCTTGAGGAAGAAAGTTTATGTGTATGTTGTAGGTTTTTATTAGATACCCGGAGATGATTTTGAGATTGTGTCGTGCATTTATAATTGCCACGAAAAAATTGTCTTTTATTAAATGAAATAATGAGGTAGGTACCTATTGAAAAAATTCTTAGTGAGGATTTGGTTTCTCAGTGTCTTGTTTAAACTGAAGGCCAATTCCCGTTATTAAAACCGTTCAAAATCTCATTTCAGCGACAATCAATGACAAAAACATAAATGTACTGAAATTAAAGGTATTTTTGACAGATTGAGATTGAGATTGATACTGACTGACAGACTGAAACTGTGAACATTCTTAAAATTACGAGAATTGCCCCTCTGAACTAACTTTATAGATAGGTAAGTGCTAGATCCAACTAAAGAAAATAAAAATGGTAATATGTAGCAGCTTCTACGGTAGCAAGCAAACAGAGCGATCATGTCATTGTGATTAGTCAAATAACTACTAAAGTCAACTTAACTAACATGAAAAATAAATACAGATTAGCGACTTACTGAGAAAAACAAAGAAATGCTCCCAAAACGGGAGCTGTCAACCTAAATAAGTAAAGAAACCTTTTTACACATAAGTTCGACAATGACATTGGATTTTGAACCCTATAACTTCGAAGCTAAGTGTAGTTTTGTGCTTCTTTGGGTGGTAAAGTTAGTTTTGTGAAGGTATAAGTTTAGTTTACACAGTACTGTGTAAATATTTGTGAAGTGGGAGTCAAACAGTAGAGTAATCTTAATAATGTTGAAACTGGCGGATTATCTTATTCACCTTGCGCTTTGAGCCGGAAATAACTTGATCTAGGCATTGTTTGTGTTGAATGTGGATCGCTTTTACAATAGGGTTTTAATTTTTAACGTTCTTTAATATGGTAAGGCTCATCGTTATTCTTTATTAGAGGTAGGTTTGGAAAAGTAAAAATCTGTTAGCCTATCATAATTTTCTGCAGAGCCTTTTCTCAACGACGTAGTGGTCCGTTTTCAGTCTAACCGGATGCAGCTGACTATCAGTATTTTACATGCAGCGACTGCCTATCTGACCTCCATAACCCAGTTACTGGGTAACACGAGACCCCTTGGTAAGACTGGTTGTCAGTCTGTTTCGGCTTCTGTCAAAGATCTACCTACGAATACCAGCCGGGATCAACGGCTTAGCGTGCTTTCCGAGTCACGGAGGGATCCGATATATAATCGATGGTCACCCATCCATAATCTGACCGCGGCAAGCGTAGCTTAACCTTCGATCGACCAGTGCGGCTGTTATTATTTAGTCACGAGCCCCCTAGTAGGTACATAGGATGAAAATGATGGAATTTGTGACATGATTTTCTTCGTCTATCAGGATTCGCTTACATTGATTCTGAACGAAATGAACGCAATGTTGAAGAGATCATGGGATTTTTTGTTGGACTTGTAGGTACTTAGTTAATTCCTTTAACTGATAGATAATGAATTGATGATAGATCATATCGCTGATACTAGACAAGTTTATTAACTTTTTATGCACTTCAAGATCCAAATAAAACTTATTAGCATAGTTGCTTTATTCCTAGAACATAGCCGGCACCAAATACTATAAATTTAATAAAAAAAAAAAACATCAATTCGAATAAAAGATTTAAAATCTTTATATTTGTGACAAATACAAAAAAAGAACATCCACGTCAACCAATAAATTGATAGGACAAAAAAAGCATGGCCGCAATCTGAACCATTCCTAAAATAAAGAACAAATTGCTTTTTTTGAGTGGCCATAACCGAACGATGGCCAGGTGATTAATCATGGAGTAAGGCTTATCATCACACAGTATCGGGAATAGAAACATGAGTGTAAGATACTTTTTTGTTTTTGTTTACTTCACCTGCCGCGCAGGCGCTATTGAACTTTCAAGACGGTTCTTGAAAGATCAACCTACAATTATTACAGAGTCTTAAGAAAATAATGGGTAATTGTGTATTTACAAGTTGCAAAAGGCCTAAGTATATTAATGCTAGGAACAACGTTTTTCAGGGTCCTGTACTTCAAGAGGAAAAAACAGAATCCTTTTAGGATCATTTCGTTCTCCGTCCGTCGGACTGTCTGTCTGTCAGTCTGTCAAGATCCTTTGTCTAATATTGAACACTAGACAATTATTAAAAAAAAACGCTTGTATGGGAACTCCCATTAATATTTAACTTTATTTCATTTGTAAGTACACATTCTGTAAAAAAATCCGCTGTCTACCTATTACGGTTCATGAGATACAGCCCGCTGACAGACAGAGGGACTGACGGACAGCGGAGGTTTAGTAATAGGGTTCCGTTGGCAGTGGCACCCTTTGGGTACGGTACCCTAAAAACTGGCAAATGAAATTAAATACATTAAAATGCTGACTCAAGTGGGTAAAGTAACTGTAGTTAGATGGATTCTGACCAATTCTGGTCAACCTTTTAAACATTTTCAAAATGATTTAGGTACTATGTACCTACTTACATCTTCTATAGTTTAACTATGACCTTATCAAGTGCATAAAATTCAGATAAAATTTCCACAAAGGCAGCTGCTTCTCGTCCAGAAAGGTTAATACATATACATAATTGCTTTGTTTTGCTTATTACTCAAGCAAGCATTTGGAACGAGTGGGCGTTGCGCAGACGCCCATTGTACGAACAGACACATTGTCATCCGCGAACAATGTTACTTCTTAATTGAGAAGAACATCCACGTCGGGTTAGTGAACCGGCCTGAGTTTACAATGTAGGTAATGCGTCATAAGAAGCATATGAGAAAGAATAATTATTATAGTTACGAGCTACGATAGTTTGATCCTTGAAGCTGCTCCTTCTTTTTGTACCAAATGGAGCAATTTTTTTCTTCGCAGGTACCGACCTATGCCCAAAATGAATGGAAGCGGGCAACGCAAAGCAGCGGTGCTATTCTGTAAAAAGATCACCGTGATAACTTAGGTGAAGTGAGCTTAAAGTGAGCTGTCAATAGTGTCAATCCCTAGCATCAGGTGGAATGACAGCTCACTTTAAGCTCACTTCACCTAAGTTTTCCACGGTGAGATCATTACAGAATAGCATTACAGGTCCTTATGACAACTCTCGAGGAGGCAAACTCCTGGTATGAACGTTTATCGACTGATCCGATGACACCTAACAATGCCCAAAATTCGACACAAAGAGCGCAAGCCAAGATAGACGATGAGATATGCTTATGGTTTAAGGTAAATTCTACGTTACGACTACTTACCCAAATAATAAAACGCTACTTTGACACTACATAAGATCTGTATTTTGGCCGATTGCAACGTGTAGACATGTTATGGTGTAGAGTGTAGACTAACGTCCGAACCCAATAACCTTTATTTATTTTTGTTTTGTTGTCGGGGGGAAACCTTCAAAAGGCACCCGACCTGCGGGGAGGGAGGTCGGGGAGTGTGGGATTTTTACCTCACTAAAACCACTTCGGGAATCACCACAGCACATAGGGGTGGTCCCGGTTCCTCTTAAAAGACGAATTCGGGAACCCCCCGTGCAACGCCTGTAAGACACATCTCTGGGACACTGATGGTAGTCAGTACAAATTATAACAGCCAGTATATATAATCATACAGATCGCTATTGATATAGATTATTGGGACGTTAAAACCTGAGGGGCAATTCTACTAATTTTAACAACGTTCACAGTCTGATCTCAGTCTCAATCTGTCAAAAAATGCTTCAAATTTTCCTACATTTTGACAAGTTTTTGACATTTCTTTGTTGCTGAGATGAGACTGCGACTAGATTTTGAACGTTTTAAATTACGTCAAAAACTTGTCAAAATGTAGGGAAATTTGAAGTATTTTTTGACATATTGAGACTGAGATCAGACTGTGAACGTTGTTAAAATTAGTAGAATCGCCCCTCTGATGTATCTACATCTGGTTTTAACGTCCCAATAATCTACCTAGGTAAAAAACCTATCTAGGTTTTTCTACCTCCAGTATGCCAAAACTGGTGATAGATACCGATTGGCCGTATGACGAAAATGATAGCTTTCGGTGCTGGTGCTATTATCTACTGTCATTATTACCTGCCGATTTATTTTGTAAAAATCACTTTACCGTAGCTGTCAAGGTGAGAATTTCACAGAAAAAAAATGCTGATATTATGCGACCAATTTCTTAGTAGCCACGAATTCGGAGTAGGTAGAAAGGATACATATTATAGCCACTCGCCAGCAATTTGTGTTCAGTCGAAAATTTACGAGATTTCGCCTTTCTTGATGTGACTACGAAAATAGCGCCTTCATCCTAGGCAGGCAAGTTTGCTAGATAGTTGGCATTTCCCTTTTCGACATTTACGATCAGCGCTAGGTTATAAAAACTAATTATTAGCTGATATAGGAGCAGTGATGGCCCAGTGGTCCGACTTAAGAGTTGTAGGACGTGCATTCGAACCCAGACAGGCGCTTTATTTTGTATAAATAATTTCATCACCACTGCTCTCAAAACGTTGAAGGAAAACATCGTGAGAAAACCGGCACGTCCTAGAACCAAAAATTCGAAGACATGTGACACCTACCAACCCGCACTGGGCCCGCGTGGTAGATGACAGCCCAATCCCTCTCTGAAAACACAGAACCTGTGTCCCAGCAGTTATAGGCTGATTATACATATTCTATGGTTTTAGTGGCAATGGGCCGGCCATATTAGCCGTAGAACCGATGAGCGTTGGGGTAGACGTGTTCTTGAGTGGAGACCGCGAATCGGTAAACGTAAGGTAGGACGCCCTCAGACTAGGCGGAGTGACGATTTTCACAGGATGGCTGGTAGCAGCTGGATGAGAGTTGCCGAAAATCGAGTTGAATGGCGTGCACTAGGAGAGGCCTATGTCCAGCAGAGGACTGCTATGATGATGGTTTTACAGAGTTTTACTTCTAGTGTTTTTTTACTGTAAACTGTATAAAATCATTATTTCTATCTGACCCAATGAGATTTTTGATTAAAAAATAGTAAATTCACTTGTTTCACTTAAAACAGCAATGTAAATAAAACTCGAAAGGGCTACCTGATCAGCTGTATTGCTAAAGTTCATTTGCGAGGTCAACACTGTCTTCGCGCTCACGCTATTCGCTTTCAAGTGCCGCGACAAAGGGACCGCAGCGCCAAGCGGTCTCCTCGTATTATTAACGCACTTGAAAATAAACTTTAAAATTATTACAATAAAGTGCATAAATGCTTGAACCTGACAAAAAATGCGGAAGATTGCGGGAATCCCCGCGCGGCGTCGAGTTGGCCATGAATCCCAATGAATCTAACAGACGCGTCACATGAGGCATTTTAATCATCTACATAATTGAATGACCCATTTACTACTTTTATTTTAGATTCGTTATGAGGGGATAATTATTTTTCTAAGGCTTCATCGATTTAAGGGGGAAGCTCTAAGGTAGCCCGCGAAATTAAAATTTCCTACGTTTTTTGCAATTTGCTGGTCAGTGAATTTCGCGGGCTACCTAATACCGCTTTCGCCGTAAGTAAAGAAGATTAAAAAAAAAACGTGCAGAAGTGTATTGATAGTCACGTAATTTTTCGATATTTTTTTATTATCAACAATAATTTTAGGTTTGAATGCAATTCAACAATGTAATTTACTATTAGCGGTTA
Organism: Luperina nickerlii; assembly: GCA_963855955.1. Lineage (NCBI taxonomy): Eukaryota > Metazoa > Arthropoda > Insecta > Lepidoptera > Noctuidae > Luperina > Luperina nickerlii. The sequence goes on along the minus strand of OY979679.1, from coordinate 8,802,909 downwards.
ACACTACTTTTATTTAAAAAAAAACTAACAAAATGACGAAACACTAAACTTTAATCAATTTTAAGCAAATACAATTTTAAACTAAGAAAATATACTTCCTGATTTAAAAACGACTCTAAACAATATTACAGAGAGATGTTATCGCGACGGCTGCTTGAGACGGAGTGAGGGCGAGTACTGGCCGCACCCCCTTTTATACACAGCGCCGCACGGTAGTTTGAAAAATAACGTTTTCACGCTAATACGGCCTCTCCTGACGTGTGGCTGTCCTCAGCCACATTGTCCAGATGATGGTCCTTGTTCGCCGCAGTCACGATCTTCGGCAAGTGGACTCGGGCGACGCGAAGGGCTCATGTCTTCAATAGCTGCATCAGTAATTAGTGGACCCTGGCGTGTGTACTATCCTCTTCAGCTAAAAAAATTAGAGAATAGCACATATTAGTAATATCCTTATCTAAAAATGTCTGTTACAATTAAATGCAACACAAATCTAGACGGAGCACCCAGTTAGCTCGTCTTGGCAGAGACACATCTCAATGCCCTTATGAATAAACTGAGATGGAGGCACCCAGTTAGCACATCTCTTTTGGCAGAGTTACACTAACTCAATGCCCTTACAAATGAACTGAGACGGAGGCACCCAGTTAGCACGTCTCTTTCGGCAGAGTTACACTAACTCAATGCCCTTACCGGCAGAGTTACATTAACTCAATGCCCTTACCGGCAGAGTTACATTAACTCAATGCCCTTACCGGCAGAGTTACACTAACTCAATGCCCTTACCGGCAGAGTTACACTAACTCAATGCCCTTACCGGCAGAGTTACACTAACTCAATGCCCTTACCGGCAGAGTTACACTAACTCAATGCCCTTACCGGCAGAGTTACACTTACTCAATGCCCTTACCGGCAGAGTTACACTTACTCAATGCCCTTACATCCTTGTACGCACCATCTTGTACGGACCACGCATCCGGAGTCCACTCACCACGCCACTGAACCATAGGTTCTGCGGCGGCCCGGGCTTTCCCGTTGCATGAGCCAGCAGGCAGCTCGAGCTCGTACCGGTGATGTGGTAGCGCTCGTACCACCTTGCACGGATCACGCATCTCAGAGTCCAGCCTCCATGTGCTCTGCGAGCCCCCGCTCACGAACACGAAGCTGCCGACGACAAATGCACGCCTGACGGCGACGTCTCGCACAAGAGACCTCAGCACTGGAGTAGTCCCTTCAACGCCAGTCAACAGCTGTAGAGGCGAGGTGCGGGTTGTGGCTTGCCTCGTTATGTTCAAGGTGAGCTGCACCTTCCACAACGCATCGGACCACTGCGCACCCTTGTTGTTCGCCTCTATCCACAACATGTTGAGAACCGTCCTGCAACAACGCTCGACCTACCCGTTTTCACGGTGCATCTCAGGCGTGATAAAATGTATTTTACAGCCTAACTCGGTAACCTAGTCTTGAAAGGATGTTCTTTCGAACATTCTGCCACGGTCACACACAATTGTTGACGGAGTACCGAATAGTGAAATGGTATTAGAAAATACACGTTTTAACTCTGTGGTATCTTTTCTATACAGGGCGTACAACAGACAGTACTTAGTAAAAGCATCTACCACAAGGAGTATGTATCGGAAACCGTTTGACTCCGTTAGGGGACTAAGGACGTCAGTGTGAACCACTGAGAAGGGTACCTCAGGCTTCGTCCAAGATTCTATGGTCTTAAGAGACTTCACTAAAGCTTCAGTTTTACTAGGGCTCGGCCGTACCTGACCGTGACCAATAAGCCTATCTAGGTATTCTAACTCTGTGTCTGAGAACGTGCATTTTATTTAGATTTACTGAAAATCCCGCCTCAGTGTGTATTTTTAATACCTCTCGCAAAGTTTTCAGACCATCACCGACAGAATTCGACATTATTAACACATCATCGATATAAATCAATACCTTACCGGTATCCAGCAGGTGCTTCAGGGTTTTGGAGATGATTCTTTGATAGACAATAGGTGCATTAGCGAGCCCCTAAAGCATTTTCAAATATTCGTAATGCCCTTCAGGCGTTACGAATGCTGATTTACTAATAGAGTCATCATCCTTCATCAGCACCCAATGAAAGCCTGTTGGCCCTGTTGCCATATCGGGACTTGTAAAGAATTTAAAACTGTCTAGCCTGTGATCGTCGATTAACGGTAGCGGAAATCACTCTTTAATAGTGATAGCATTTAGAGCTCTGTAGTCGACGCACATCCTATCAGACCCATCCTTTTTCTTGACGAGGATGATAGGACTCGCGTAATTAGACTGTGACTCGCGAATGATTCGCTTACTAATCAAACCATTAATTATCTCGCGAATGCGACGCTTTTCGTCTACGGAGAGTTTATAAGGTCGATAGTAAATTGGGATGTCACTATTAACTTTTATTTCCATACAACCAGTATGTCTACGCCTGAACGCAGCCCTTCATATTAACGAAGAAACGAACGCACCCAATGTCAACGGCGCTCGCGACAGGCTTCGCGCGGACGAACCGGACGAACTTCATTCACGATATTAGCGCGCACCGCCATACCTTTGTCGCGACACACATAATTGTAATTTTCAATAAATAAACTACTGACTATAATCGAGGTCGATCTTATTTTTGTATCGCCAACACAGTATTTACTCTAGAGGTCGCTGTACCGGTAGTAAACGTATCTGAATACTCGTTTAATAGAGCTAACAAACACTCTTTTTCGTCACCTACTAAGAGTGTCCTTATCTTAGGGGACTCTACAGTCAACACGTTGTTTACGTGCGAATCCCTGACTAACCGTTGAGAGTTATTTGTTCTAATATACATAACTCCACTATGATTTAAAACATCAGTGCCAATCAAAACCGGTGTTATATATAAATAACAAACAAATCTACTTCTAAAGATAATTCGGGAAATTCGATAAGAGTGCATACTTACGAAGTGGACTCTATATCATGACATCCAATACCACGCATACGGCGGTAGGTGGGAATTTTATTTAAACTAAAATGCTTTAAGACGGAATCAGAAATCAGCGAAATATCAGAATCTGAATCAATTAGAACGTCAACAGCTACGTTCTGTATAACCGCGGACCACGACCGATTACTGGTCACGCAATCGTTGAGCCACGTCTTAGCGTCACCCCGTTAACACCCACCAATGCGTCCCAGACATTCCCGATCTTCCCACTGACATATCTCGCAAAGTATCTCATAGCTCGGTCACTCCTGACCAAATATGGTACAGGCAAAACAACACAATGAAAATTCGCACAAACTAAAAAATTGCAGAGTTCAGAGTATTAATCATTCTTTGATTCCCAAATCTCAAGATCACAAACTAAATAATCAAGTAAACATGATAGAGCAGCTAATAAAACATCCTTAGAGCATAATAAAACACAGCAGGAATCTTATTCGTGGCCTGTGGCTTTTCATTAAGCCCCTACAACAAACCTCATGTTTGTTACCTTGAATTCCTCCTGAATTCCGAGTCCCACGGACTCTATGGTCTCTACAAGACCTCGACCAGCCGAACTAAGATTCACCACTATCACTCGACTTTAATCTCTACTCTGTTTCATCAATCAGACTTCTACTTTGCTTTTCTCAAATTCGTCATTAATACTCTGATCCCTAGGCCTGTGCTATGGCATATGCCTCAGCCTCATGAGTGTACTTGATTCAACTAGAGCCATGTAATCAAACTTTAATTAATCTTAGCAAAAAAATATCAACCAGAGCCATGTACCATCGTTATCCACATTACAACAATCTTTTTTTACTAAGAGCCTTAGATACCTGGAAACCCACACACGAGTAAACCACTCTAACGCCACGGCACTCCGGCCGACCAGCAATCGCATTGCTCTCACACATCCAGCGCATGGATCCATGTGTATCACCCTGTGACTACACACTTTTTACTACGGCCGATAGAGAACCCCTACTCGCGTGGTTCCCACTACTTAGGCTTACTCATAGCTCATCACCACTGTGATTACCATCTATTTCGATTGGTACATGACCTACTGGCATCATTCATAACCTATCGTGACCGTATTTAAAAATTGCATTGTTAACTAGATTGGGCTATACCTAACAATGTAACAGTTTTTTTGCTGTTGTTTACCAGGGAAGCACTCGGTACCAGAGTCAAAACAAAATGAAAACGACTCACCAAATTCTGTAGACAATAGATCTGTAGTAATGCTTAGATCTTACTTGAATTAGGGAAGAAAGTGCCCCCACAATCCTGTCCGCAGCATCAGCCTCTCGCGATGTCTCAGCGGTCACGGCTCCATCCGCAGCACACGCTTCCTCACCAGCAGCAACAGGTGCCCCGGCAACCACCGAAGCCGTCAGCGGCGGAGCGCCGCCCGGATGCGACGACACGGGAGTAGACGCGTATATAGCGTCTGAAGGCAAACGCTCCCCTCGAGCGCTCGATCGAACCAGCACTCCATCCAAAGGGTCGCGTCGAGGGCTATCCCGACGCCCATACGAACTATCCCGGCTCCTACGTGAACTTTGAGAGTACTCTGATCTATCACGACGACGCCTAGGAGATCTACTACGCGATTGACTATAACGGCCACGACGCCTTTTATAAACATCACGACAGCTATGCGAATGGTTTTCCCGAGAATTACACCTAGGTGTATTCTCACGCGGCGTGCATCCACGACTCGACATGATTATGACTATAGGCAACGTATATGACCACTACGTGAACAACAAACTAACCGCGAAATAAAAGAATTAACACGTGGTTGTTTACTTCAAAAACACGTACGAAATATAATGTAATCGAGTAGAAACACGAGGCGAATCACGTTAAAATGCACAGAAACTAATCACGGACAAAATCAACAACACGTGGTGAAAAATTTTAAACAGTCCCAAAACACTATTTTGATCACGCCTATTTCTACGTCTATTACGAGTGGTAGGTAGCTCTTTCGGACATGATTCAAAAGCTTTTCGCACGACACAGAAAAAAGATAGGCAATGGAGCCTATCCCACTTCTGATATTAGCGGTTAACACTACTTTTATTTAAAAAAAAACTAACAAAATGACGAAACACTAAACTTTAATCAATTTTAAGCAAATACAATTTTAAACTAAGAAAATATACTTCCTGATTTAAAAACGACTCTAAACAATATTACAGAGAGATGTTATCGCGACGGCTGCTTGAGACGGAGTGAGGGCGAGTACTGGCCGCACCCCCTTTTATACACAGCGCCGCACGGTAGTTTGAAAAATAACGTTTTCACGCTAATATTACTGTTTCATAAAAAAAATACATCCATTTTCGCATAATCGGGATTGAAACCAAATACCTACTATAACGCCCAAATCTCAGTTTGACTTAACTGCGAGACGCAAGAGTCTTGCAGGCTTAGTCTTGTTCTTGCTCAAGTCTTGCAGGGTTCAGTCTTGGTCTTGGTCTTGCTAAAATAAGTCGGTCTTGGTCTTGGTCTTGGTCTTGCAAAAATGCAAGAACAAGACCAAGACTGCAAGACCAAGACCGATTTTGGGCAACACTATTTACTTCGCCTCCAATGTACAGACGCCAGCACATCAAGCTACTACAATTTGTCAAATTTCTTTAACATATTTTCAACTTTATCGCTAAAGCACTTATGCTTTACAAAACTTGCAAAACTGTCAAATTTTCATAATCAATTTGAACCTTAGTTCAAAGTTGATTATGAAAATTTGACAGTTTTGGGTAGCTTGATGTGCTTGGCGTCTGTACAATTTAGGAGCGCCAACCCCGTATTTAAATTACTTAATTCCTAAAATCCAACATTTCGAAAAATCAGTCAAGTCTATCTATCACAATAATTTATGGTGCATACGATTTTCGAGCCAATAAAATATTCATAAGGTGATAAAATCTTACGGAGAATCGGTGTAAAAAATAAAACGTTTCGTGTCATATTGTTGCAACTGGCTGTATATGGCACCCGGTAAATTGGGTTTGTTTTTCGGTGTAAAAAGTCGCACAACTGCTTATTTATGTATGCAGTTTGTATGTTTCGGTCTCGGTTTTCCTTGATAGTGTTCACACCGCCGCGTTTATCAACTTATATTTTTGGTAATATGTAACTACTGTATTAAGATGTTGAAAGTGACACGCTTCTTGGACATTCCCTTCGTCAAAAATGGTATAGGTAATATTTTTTTAAATTCAAAAGTTGATGAGACTGTCCATTTTTGTTCTGTTCAACTTTCGAACGATATTTTTGAACGGTCGGTCCCACAGGTATTTGTGTAATTAAAGTAGATACCAATGATGGAGCTGAACTGAAACCATGATAAACCGAAAACCGAAGTCTTTCATAAAAACATTTAGCAATTTTGGTAGGTACTTACAACACAACCTGCCTAGGCCTTATAGAAATAGAGCAAACAATTTTTTTCCATAACACATCGTGTGAGCCGCAAAACAGCTAGATAATTAATGTTAACGACGATGACAGTTCCAATAATTTATAACGAGTGTGTAATAATTCAAAGAAATGTGATTAAGTCGGCACGAGCACCTTCGACCTGATATTCGGCTGACAGGAAGAATTTATTGAAATAATTCAGTCTTATGAAATATCTACATTAACGATAACCAGAAAACGCCATCCTTGTTTTTGATGAACAATATATTGTTAATCAAAAACAAGGATGGCGTTTTCTAAAAGTTCACGAAGTTTTAATAATCTGTGCGAGCTTAAATTCGTGATTGCAATTTGAACATGGTTTATTTGCAAGAAAAAAAATATCCTGTGGTTAAAAATAGTTCTAGTTTTAAAACCAGTAGGTAGTGTTTTGAACAACTAGGTAATTACTTTAAATAAATTGCTAATAATGAATTTATTAGCAATAATTTATGTCCACGATTCTCGAGATGAATTCAAACCGACGCCATCTTAAGTAAGTATAGTGAGCTGCCAACAGGAAATAAAAGTCGTGAGAATAATATAAATTAAGAGGTACAGCTTCGTCCCAACCGAGCCGAGCCTTCGATAATTGAGACGTCAATTTTTTCTAAGCGGACCGGCCCGGACCGCTTTTTGAATATTTATAACGTGAGCAGACCGTAATTTAAGTTTACCTCTCGTTATCTCTGTTCCTTTATCTAACTCGACCTTCTTATACTTGTATTAAGTGGGCTCTATAATGGGCTAAGTTCTCGGTTTAGAGGTAAAGTAATCTAATAACAGTAAAATGTCGATACTTAATTTTCTACATTTCTAGTAGGTAATCACTGTTTTATAATGCTAGTTTTATTGAAGTTTTTTATCTGAAAATTCAGCTTATGATGAGACTATACGAGTAGAACCTGTACCTTCACAAGAAAACTAGTAGGCGAGCCAGCCAAAAAGAATCAGGCTACAATTTGGACGTCAAGCATGATTAAAACATCACACCACATTTTTGACAAATACAGACAGAAAACATTATTTTCAGCCTCATTAATCCCGTTCCACACACCACGCGACGTGCTCAGGTATAAAAGGTTCCACCGATCTATATTTCATTAGATTTTTTCTTGCATCTATCATTCAGTCTTTCCCTATTAATCTTTGAATAGATGACATGTACTATGAAAAAATCCTTTTACAAGACACGTGTACATTAAAAACGTCAATCACACTTTCTGTAAAGGTAATGGTGGGTTTTGTTATAATTCCATGGGTTTTGTTCCCAGTCACAGTGCGTCCTTTCATAGGTTCTCTGCATGTCTCGGGAGTTCTAAATCCCATGCTTTGTGCAACAATTGATCCGTTAAATTATTGCTGCTTCTTTATGTGAACGCATTCATTCGCACTTTAGATTCTATTGCTATAGTGTTTAGACAATGCTTCTGATTATTAAGTTGTTAATTGGCATGAAGTTGCCTTTTGTTTCTTCATGTTGTTGGGTAGTTCCAGCTCCAGTAGTTTGAAGTTTCGGTGTGGTTTCTAATGTATATGTAACAAAGTACCCTAATGGACAGGAAGGTAGAGATCTTTCATCTTATTAGGTAGGCAGCCTCGTGCAGTAGGTACCTGTTGCTTGCTCTCTCTCTAATGGTATAATGGTCACAGTAATATAGATAATAATAATATTATTGTACTATGTCTTTACCATTTTGGCATGTGGGTAGGAAGTATAATTCATTCATCAATCAATGTAGTACCTACAGAGTGTTTTAATTCCTACATGGTCCATTTCGTATACTCATACCATAGATACCTACCTAAACCTTATATATACGTAATAATTATTATTATTAGCCTGTGATGTCCCACTGCAGAGCAAAGGCCTTCTGGCAAACCTCGAGCGCGGACATCTGCTGATTTGTGAAAGACCATGTTTGACCACCATATGTGAGGATGAATGTATGCACACCTTAAACGGTAAATAAACGGCAATAAACCTTATAATTAAGTATAATAATTATTATTGAATCAATAATATTATTATTATTGAACTGCCCCGTTGGTCTCGTGGCCGCAAGCGCAACTCCTGAGCGTGGAGTCCTGGGTTCGATTCCCGACTCAAGCAAAGTGTTATTGAGTTTTTCCATTAGGGATTTCTTAGTAACAGCCCGGAGTTTGGAAGTTGGCGGTGTGATACCCCCGTGCCTCGGAAAGAACGATAAGCCGTTGGTTCTGCGCCTGATCTCTCTCCGGTGGTGTGGGTCGTGCCGGATTGCCGTTCCATCGGACTATGAGAGTGAGGGAATAGGGAGTGCACCTGTGTCTGCGCGCACATTTGTGTATTAGAATATCTCCCACGGCGAAGGCTAGTCTTCGTTGAAATTGGCCGCCGTGGCTGAACTGAAATAGGTACTGTCTGCAGGACTTTATTATTATAGATTCAGTTAATGTTTTTATTTAGAAACTTCACTGGCACAAATAACAATAGGCTTTTTATAGTCAGTAACTATGATAACTACCTACCCGTCACGATGTCACGATTACCTACAGCTGAATGACAGCAGACACCATGGGTAGCAACTTATATTTTTTTGCCTTTGCCTAACCCAATCAATCAAATTCGCCTATCGCAGTTTACTTCGGTGCATAGGCGAGGCGCCCTCCAAGATGATGAAGATATTCAACATCCGCATCGGACAGACGAAGATACGGCCACAGAGTACTTTTATATGGACACGGCGCGGTGACGGGCGGCGGCGATTTTATAATAACTGTAGGTAAAACCGGTAGTAAAACGAATAAAACCACAAATATGGTTATATGCAGTGAGTAGATCTTATTTTTTATGTACTTACATTTTATTTTTATCCAGGGTAGATACGATGTCTGAAACCGACGATGGATAGTGCCATCTAGCAGGTATTTCATGAACAACATGCGGTAGTGCACTATATACACTGAAGGAATGCAGACAGAAATACAATTATATTTATATTCCTACATGAAACAAGTTCTTTGGTATCATAGCGAGAATTCGAAATAAATATTTTCTATTTCTTCGTGATGAATCCCATAAAAACTATGTGTGTAGATTATCTATACTAACCATAAAGAAATAGACAAAATGAATGCACCATTGTACACGACTTGAACGAACGCTTTGGCTTCCTACGTCAAGTGACAAGTTGTTATGTCAAGATTTTGACAGTTTCCTTTTTATTTATCTCGTAATTATCAAATAGAAAGTGAATTGCGAGTTTAAAATAAATTATAAAGAATAATTAATGGTTAAAAATCGCTCAAAATATTTTAGAAATACGGATCAACAAGTGATTATACCGTTTTTGACTTGGGTTCAGGGGTATGTATGCTAACATGTATTGTTACTCACTTACTTTTACTCTTTGGCCTAAAATTATATTGAATACTATACTCATTTCACTTCATTAGTAATGCTTGTTATTTATTGCTGATCACCCATATTGCAGCAATTGTTTTTCTCCGTTTAATTAATCCAATGTTTATTTAAATTAGGGATTCTCGTTCCTTATGTCGTTATTATTAAATCATCAACTGAGAGTCCAGAGCTGGATTTATAATTCATGCGACTACTGCCCCATTTATTATTAATTGGATGCCCCTATTCAACGTAACAGTTAGTTTATTTGGCATCATTTGTGTCTGTGTCCTCTAACTTTGACATTATACTATAGGTTATTATTATATTCTCATTTTGATTATAGTTAAAACTTTCACTTGCAGTTAATTAGAATGCCGTTGCTTTAACAAATTGACAGAAATATTGGGTGAAAACAGACAAACAATAACAAAGATATGAGCGCTGGTGAGCCAGAGATAATGAATAACTTACCACCCGGAGTCAACATGGACAACAACTTGTTGCCTGGAGGTCCCATAATAAATCCAGTAATGAATAGAAATAGGAATATTGTTCAAAGCCCTCTGTTTAATATGAGAGAGAGGTTATTTCATGCATTGTTTTTTAAATTTGCACTGGCTTATGCTCGGACGTTTCCGAGGCCTGTGCGGAGATTCTTTGAGTTCCTTGTGTTGTTGAAAGCACTGGTTGCGTTTTTTGTCCTTGCGTATATACACATAGCATTTTCAAGATCTCCTACAACATGCTTGAACCATGTGAAGGACTCTTGGCCTAGGGATGGCATATTGAGGGTTGAGATAATGAGGAACCCAACACAGGACTATACTATTGAACAGAGTTATGCCAAGGAGAGGAAACTGAAAAAGGATAAAGAAGAGCTCAATTCTATGTTAGGAATGTTAGCCACTGAAGGGTAAGATATTGTTTCGAATTATTATAATTTGTTATAGTATTGTATCAACGCCAGCACATCAAGCTACCCGAAACTGTCAAATTGCCCAATAAATTTGAACCTTATGGTTTAGCTATAAAGTTGAAAATCTATTAAAGAAATTTGACAGATTGTAGTAGCTTGATGTGCTGGCGTCTGTACACTGGACAATGACAAGCATTTCCTTTAAATAAACAGGTTATGTAGCCTTCATAGAGAATTCTGCTTAAACAATATGAAACCAGAAAAACTCTTAAACACACACTTTAAACATTTGTTGAAGTAACTAATAAATAGGATTTCATATATTTCTATAGATATTAGATCAGATTAAAATATATATGATTACTTGAAAATAAATTGTGTGAATTTTTTATAAAAATGCTGTTATTGTTGTCACATTTGTAATCTTAACATCAAAATAAACATGACTTTTGAGATTCAAATAAAAATTATTAATAAATATCATCCTTTTAAGTGTTACTCTAAACTCTAATAATATGATTCTCTGCACATGCTAGTTTGAAATAACTATAACTAGTAACACCATAACCCACTCGGGAGATATTTATAAGTCCTATGTCAAAATTAAATATTTTTTATACATATTTACCTTTAGCACACTTTCCTGACCTGCCTGTCGATTCTGTAAAAATCTCACCGTGAAACTTAGGTGAAGTGAGTTTGTTTTTGCTAGGAATTGACACTATTGACATCTCACTCCTCGCTCACTTCACCTAAGTTTTCACGGTGAGATTTTTACAGAATAGCGCTGCTGGTTTTTGTATTCTATTCATGTATTAGTTACAATTTTGCAGCCATTAAGCAGTATTCATTATTTATTTATGTGTTTTTGTTCAAACTGTAATGAATACCATATGTTAATTGCAACTTCAATATTACGAAGTAAATTGTGATTTGGTACTTGACTGGAGTCTTATTTTTATGGCTTAGTGTGGTTGTCGTAATTCTTTAATTTTATCGTTTTAAAACAGTGTTTTTACCTTGTTCGTAAACATTTGTGAACACTTATGTACAATAAGATGTTACACATGAAAAATATAAAAGTACATGAGTTGTATTAGTGTTTCTGCTAGAAAGTAATTTGCATTTCAGACGTTAAAGTTACAGGTATCATAATTATAATTTGATTTGGTCATTAAACCTATCTAAAGACAAGTTCAATGGCAGTTGCATCATCTTAACTCTAAGTTCTGAGTAAAATAATCATGTGAAGCAATTTTTGTTGATTTGTTACCCCGTTGTAGTATTATTTATGCAGATTTTGTGCTAAAAGAACTTTGTCACATTGCACATTTTCAAGCATAGTAATTTATTTTGATGCCAATGCTGCAGGACAAAGTCAATATTCTGAAAATGTCATCTGTCTTAATGCAATGTTAAATTAACATCATTAATGCTTACTTGTATATTTTTTATAGATTATGGAACCTGTTTTAATATTCAAGTACAGAATAATTATTCAAGTTTGCAAATTAGTTCTTAATACTCCCTAGCTATACTAGTTATAGGAATGTGGATCAGAATGTGCTTAAATATATCAATATTTAAGCACATTCTGATCCACATTCCCACATTAATAACATATATTTACATCTGCCTAATTTACATTTACAGGTTCATCAACATTGAGTCGTCAACAAACGATGACATAGTCGACGATGATTACATCCGCGATGGAACAGACTACGGCAACATCACCAGAGTGCATGATGAAGCAGAGGCTCCTTCGCCAGACAAAGTCATAGAAACAGCTTACGTGAAGGCCGAAGGAGAAGGTAGCACAGATGAGGAGGGAGATCTCAATGCAACCATAGTGTCTGGAGAAGATGTAGAACCTTCTTCGTCTATTTGGGAAGGAATAATGGGACTTGTTGAGGATATTGATAGAGATTCCAAATTGGTAGATGTGAGTATATACCTTCTTTGTTTTTTTATACATAGTGTCTCATTTGGGAATTTTTCCTCTTTATGTGACATATGAGGTTAGGATGACCCAAAAAAATATGTAGGCATATGATGTAATGTTCAAATAAATTGTCTTATGTAAATCAATTCCTATGCACAGTTATTAAGGTACAGTTATGTTTATTGTAATTTAATAGATTAATTATTTTGTTTACTTCATATCTGAGTCCGAGAGGGATTCGTGGCTAAATAATAACAGGCGCACAGGTCGATCGATCGGGTTAACTACGCTTGCCGCGGTTGGTATGTGGATGGGTGGCCATCTTTACATACCGAGACCTCTCCGTGCCTCGGAAAGCACGATAAGCCGTTGGTCCCGGCTGTCATTCGTGGATCTTTGACAGTCGTTACGGGTAGTCAGAAGCCCGAAAGTCTGACAACCAGTCTTACCAAGGGGTATCGTATTACCCAGTAACTGGGTTGTGGAGGTCAGATAGGCAGTCGCTCAATGTAAAATATTGGTATACAGCTGCATCCGGTTAGATTGGAAGCCGACCACAATATAGTTGGGAAAAGGCTAGGCAAATGATGATGATGACTTCATATCCGAGTCCATTGACCCCAGATGAACATTGAGATTCAAAATTTGTTGTACCTGTCCAATCCTATCAACTATCATGTATGTTAGTTGTACCGAGTGTACTGACTAACATACTTTAAAGTGTGCCACATATTTTATTAAACTTCTTAGAATATCAATTTCTTTTTTTTATATATGAATCGTTTATTACTTTCACTATGAGATTTTGCTCATATGGAGTTTTGTGAAATACCTTATATCACAAACAAAACAATATTTGTTTTTCCATAAGAGCTAATTGGCTTGTGGTAAAGATTTTATATTATGTGTATAGAGTTTTCCAATTATGCAGTTGGGTTTGGTCCAAGTCCAAAACACTAAAGAAAAGGGAAAGTATTTAATTTCGAGAGCAATAGCGCTTGAAAATAAATACTTCCTTGTCCCTATTTACAATGGTACTGATAAAACCTATTTTGTTGACTGTTTTACATATCAGATAAAAAATCGTATTTATTTATTATTATTAAACTTACACACACTATCTTGACAAGATGACCCCAATACAATAGCGGTTTGCAAACACATACCTACAAAAAATAAAATGAAAAATCTACTTACAGCTTATACTTAAAATAAAAATCTATTACACAATACATAACAATCTAACACAGGCATCATATCTAAAAGATAATAGAGGCTTTAAATCGATGATAGATCAACACTTCCACACAATAGGCATAACGGACAGTCCCTTGTGCAGAGCTTGCATGGAGGCTGATGAAACCGTTGCGCATGTGCTTTTTGAGTGCACAGTCGTCACCCAGATTAGGTCAGAAACCCTCGGGACACCCAAATCTTACATAGATGTTCTTAACAGGCCAGGAGGCCTTATTAACTTCTGGAGGGAGGTGAGCTGGTTGGAATAACCACCGACGGCCGCCATGGGTCATGCATAATGGTCCACTTCAAGGACTAAGTGCGGAAACCAAACCCATAACATAGAATATCGATAATAGAGGTTTCATCAACATAGAACATCGATAATAGAGGCTTCATATCAATTAGATATATGGTTTAATGTCAGCTTATAATTAGCGAAACCATGCTGCGTGTAAATAATGAGCACAACGCGTTACACACATCCTCATAATTATTATAACTGCTTAGTAAGATTATGCACTCAGAATGATTAAATTTGACGCTCATTTTAGGGTAAACTTACATTATTTACCGATTATTACGATTATGACCTACACCTAATTCATGAAAGTCATCAAAGCTAGCGTTTTCTTAATTTTGTTATCATCATGAAGTCATAAAAAAATAAACGCCATAGAAATAAAAATTCTGCCATAACTTATAATGTGTGGGAAAAGAAAGTGGGGTGGGAAGTGGGGCGTGTGCGGATGCGAGAAGCACAGAACTGGTTGATGTCGTGACGTGACGCTTGGGGGAGGCCTATAATAACTCTAGGTTAGTGCCGGTATAGTTTATTTTGCCGGAACGGGTCTAGGGTAAGAAGCCACACCAAGAAAGATACCTACACCCGCAGGGCAGCATGTGGCGATTTGTTGACTAGTGGCGACCCCACGGACCCTATCTACCGGGAGAAGTCTTGTTCCTCACCTGTGGCTTGCCTTTATTGGCCGGCTTGAGTGGAGGGAGATTCGCAAGAGCAACCGTGCTCGGAGAAAGCAAGTATTCCAAAGATGCTGGTAAGGATCTTGACCGTATTTTCGGGATTGTCCTGATAGCCATTAAATACCACTCAACTCCTCATAAGCACCTCAGGACATGATGCTTTTTTGTCACTACGACACTATGTGCTAGCGACAGTGTTCGAGGGCCCATTATTGAGCGTACAAGTCACCCCCTGCCATTTTATTTGTGAATGGTATATAAAACACTACCAGCGTACCGCGGTTTCACCCGCGTTAGTTTCGATCTCGTGGGAATATTGGGATAAAAAGTATCCTATGTGTTAATTCAGAAAATGGTTATGGGCCAATTTTCATCCAAATCTGTTCAACGGTTTACGCGTGATTGATCGGCTCATAATTATGATATTATGATAAAACTAGCTTCTTCCCGTGACTTCGTCCAAGCGAAATTTCTTGTTCCCCCGACCCACCTGCCCGCATGATTTTTTCTTTTTGATCTACTCGTAAGGGTCACACGCACACCCCCCCCCCCCCACACACACATAATCAGCCTATAATGTTCCCACTGCTGGGACACAGGGAGTGGGCCGTAATCCTTCACGCGGGCCCAGTGCGGGATGGCAGACGTCACAAGTCTTCGAATTTTTGGTTCTAGGACATGCCGGTTTCCTCACGATGTTTTCCTTCACCGTTTTGAAAGCAGTGGTGATGAAATAATTTACACAAAATAAAGCGCCTGTCTGGGTTCGAACCTACGACCTACAACTCGCGGCCGTTACCACTTGGCCACCGCTGCTCATAGCGTGTTGTTACATAGCATAAAGCCTTCCACAAGAGTTAGGCGAGCTATCGAATGCAAAAATATTTTTTCAGATTAGACCGCTTGTTCCAGAGATTAGCGCATTCAAACATACAAACAAACTATTCAGCTTTATTATTATAGTATAGATTTTATCATATGCACAAAAAACAACTTTAGTTAATGAACCAAGTATAATTTCGCCTAAATGACGTTCGTGTTTACATATAGCGTACATAAACATACAATGTAAAAATAATCACACTGTATTGCCTCAAAATGCGAAGTATTAGAGTGCTTTACGATCGAATTTTTTTTTTGCTTCCTTAATGCAACTGTTTATATTGTTATACTCCTACACATAATCTATTTAATTTATATACCATTGTATAAATAATTTAATGGAGATTAATTCTGTACTTTAAAAAAAAAACGACGAAAGACTCCGACATACTTATGTAAATCTAATTATAATTATTTTCTTTATTTTCAGGAATCTCTGGATAAGTCAGTTTCCAACGATTCTTCAAAAGGTATGTAAATACATAATTCGTGTATAAGGTAATTTGCGATTATAATTTATTATACCAATCCCCAAGATAGAAGGTTCCAGTTAAGTTATAGGCAGTCATTTAAATAACAAATAACCAAATGAATTTTTGTTCATAAATAACTTTCATGGTACAAAATGACAACAAAAATGTGCTTACAAGAGCCGGACAAAAAAAAGACAACAGCATAAATTAAAAAAATTATTTATGACCCATATTTTGAGTAAGAAGTTCAAAAACGCGTCGAATGCATAACCTCCTTTCGTAATCTTTAGTATTCAATAAAAGTAAGGATTTATTTGAAGACTAGCTTCTGCCGCGATTTCGTCCGTGTGAAATTTCTTGTTCCCCGTCTCACCCCGTCGGATCGCATCACCTGCCCGCGCTGACCTCATGCTCAGCAGTAGCGCTTCCCACCACGAGACCAACGAGACAGTCGAGGCAGCAATGTCTTCATTTTCGCCTATCGTTCTTTCTGACTTTTTTCTTTTTGCTCGTCTCTGTGATATTAAATAGCCTATAATAGTCGTCTTCAATTATTGGTCTATCAAATGCAAATAAAAATGTTCAAATCCGACTTGCAGTTCCCGAGATTAACGCTTTCAAACAAACAGACTCTTTAGCTTTATTATTAGTATAGATTAGTAAAGGTATAAGAAAAGAAGCATTGGAAGGGCTTCGGTTGACGTAAAAACTAATAAGCTTATTATTCTAATGCCAGCCGTATGACAGTGTTAGTTATAGTAATTAAAATATTATTGCATGACAGATATGCATGGAACAAATGTATAGTGAGTAGTGACCTTTTTTACGCACCGACTTCCCAGACCAGTAATCAACGGCAAAAAATATTATGTTCAGTATTTTTATCTCACGAAGCGACGCGTGTTTACTTGTGGTAACCTAGTGTACAAAGATGCTAAAACGGCATGTATACCTTCCTCTTATAGAAAGGCCTATTTTTCGTTTTTCACTCTTTTGCTAAGTAATAAGGGCTGCTCGGGTTGGTCGATCAGGTTAAGTTACGCTTGCCGTGGTCGTTACGTGGATGGGCGACGGTCTTTACATGCGGAGACCCCTCCGTGTCTCGAAAAGCACGTTAAGCTGTTGGCTGTCATTCAAAATCTCATAGTCCTCAAGGGTCGCCCGAAAGTCTGATAACATACATACCGTGTCATCCAGTAACTGGGTGCGAGGTGAGCTCGGCAGTCGCTTCATGTAAAATACTGGTATTCAGCTGCCCGGTATTATACTGGAAGCCGGCCCGAACATAATTGGGAAAAGCCAGATGATGATGATGATGATGAGAAGGCCTATTTTTCAATGGAGTTATTAATATCACTAGCTACTGCCCGCGACTTCGTCCGCGAGAAACGCCTTGTACCCCCGACCCAACGCGTCGCATCGCATCACCTGCCCGCGCTTTTACTTATTTTTCGCTTAGCGTTCTTTCTGACTTTTTTCTTTTTGCTCGGCTCCTAAAGGTCGTAGCGTGATGTTAAATAATAGCTTGTAGCATTAGTCAAGAATTGGTCTATCAAATGCAAAAAGAATTTTAAAATCCGTTGGTACTGCCAGAGATTAGCGCGTTCAAACGAACAAACTCTCTAAAACTTTATATAATTAGTGTAGATTGGATTCGTTTGGGTTCAATGGCTGCAATCAAAAATTAATTTTATTCATACACACTGCTATACTAATATATTTGTCTCTTTCCAATTTTAGGTGATGACTATATACTTGAATATTCATTGGAGTACGGCTTCCTTCGCCTATCGCCGAGCGCTCGCCTGCGACTCAAGATCCCTGTGAAGATCGTTACATTGGACCCAGAAAATGATGCGTGCTTCGGCGACCCTTTCTCGCGGTTCGTGCTTGACGAATTTCTGGGATATGATGACCTGCTCATGGCATCTATCAAGACACTGGCTGAACAGGAAGATAATAAGGGATATTTAAGGTGAATTGTTTGTTTGATAAATCTATTTATTAAAAAAAATACTATGACTTGAGACGTTTCTGGGAGATTGGTCGGCGAAGGCAACAACTTGAGTCAGCACTACAGCTACATCATAGGATTACACGTTATTCCTTCGTGAATATATGAGGCGTATCAGGCAGTCAAAAAGCTGATATACATGTCTAAAAGCATTCCTGTCCGAGGAACGAATGAAGGCATCATCGAAAGCTTTTTTATAGGAAGTATCCCGTGCAATATCTGTCATAGGCCGACCAGTAGTCGACCAATCGATGCTTGGCACAGTGACTTTTGTTTGAGGTCTATCAAGTCAAGTCAGAGCATTCGTTTTTAGCTAAAATTTACATAAATGCTAGTTATCACGGCACGGCACGGCACGATTTCTTTACGGTACAGCGTGTAAACCGCGCCGTAGAAAAAACGTGTCCGTCAACAAGCTTCCACAGTACGACCGTGCCTACACACGGCGAAAAACCGTAGTTTATCACGGCAAAAAAACGTTTGAAAGGACCTAAGAATATCAGGCCCAAGCCCAGGCAAAAGAGACAATGCATACTGAAGATACTCACATTTTAATGTAATTTGGTTACTATTTTAGACCCTCAATTATGTATTGTTCCAGAAATGTAATCACGGGCGAACACTACCGCTTCGTGTCGATGCTGACGGCTCGCAGCTCCTACATAGCTGCCTTCTTCATCATGTTAGTTTTCGTAAGTACAGCTAGATTTATTTAACACTAGCAGCCCAGCTTCGTAAGGGTGCAATTTTTTTTCGCATTTCTGATATTTTCTTTCATACAAACCTAGTCCTGGCAATACCAAACACAAAAAAAATAATTATCCAATTTAGTGCAGTCGTTCGGAAGTAATGCACATTTAACAAAAAAAAAAAATAGTAAATGCGTATATGCCTTATTTTTAAGGGTCACGATGCTTAAATATACGTCCGGCACTGCACTGATGGCCGATTCCTATAATTGACGGACCATTATTGGTTAAAATTCTTTGTTATTGGTTAAGATTCTTGGTATCTTTCTTCTTTACCAATAATGAAGCAAAGAAGCTTTGCATAATAGACCCTCCCATTAGGAAGTAGCTATCACAGATAAAATTAGCTTACGAATCTACTTATATGCCCAGTTGGGCAATAAAAAAATGCTACCATTGGTAAGCGAAATTATTAGCTTTTGTTTATAGGAACCGAGCATTAGGGCCTTATCACACTGGCAATTTGCAATGAAACGGCGCTATTCGCGGTGAGCTCGCTGCGCACTCGCAAATCGCCAGTGTGATAAGTCCCTTAGCTAACTGGCTTATATTTTACCACGGGATCTTTGCCCATAGCTGTAGAATTGCTGTAAAGAAGGGGGTTATTAGCTGAAATCCCAAGAAATTCTACCAGTATTCTAGAACTAAACAAGTAGTTAGTGGGAATCTAATTAATTTTGATAAACAGATTTATATAAATACTAGCTTTTGCCCGCGATTTCGTTCGCCTGGAGTCGTAACACACCACAATATACTAAAATAACAGACACATTTCTCGTTCGCGCCATTACTTCGTTTGCGCTTAGCGATTTTTCCGACTTTAAAAAAAAATTTTTGGTCACTTCTTCTGATCGATGCGTGATGTTGTTATATATGGCCTATAACCTTCCTCAAGAATTGGGGCTATCAACAGCAAAAATATTTTTTCTAATCCTGATTTCTAAGACTGACAGTTCCAGAGATTGGCACGTTCAAACAAACGAACTCTTCAGGTTTATTATTAGTATACATACATATGTAGATTCAGAAACAAAAAAAAAGATGATTGTCAATAATAATGCCTAGAGGTCAAGCAGTAAAACAATAATTGAATAAACGGTTCAACGAAATTGATTGACTTTGATTGAAAGGCGCAGACAATTATACAATATACTAGCAGCGGCCCGCGGTTTCACCCGCATAAGTTTTGATACCGTGAGATTATCGGGATAAAAACTATCCTATATCCTTTCCCGGGACTCAAACTATCTCTATACCAAATTTCATCTAAATCGGTTCGGCGGTTTAAGCGTGAAGAGGCAACAGACAGACACACTTTCGCATTTATAATATCGGTATGGATGAAATTTAACCCTTTGAAATAATACACTGTATTATTCCGATGTTGTATTATTTACTTTGTTTACTCAAATCGATCAAGTTTCTTCATGCAAATTGAAAGGCAAAAGTGCAACGCTCAATAAAAGCGTTATTGACTTTTATTTACGTATAAAACACATGTTAATTTTTTAATCGACTGTACAGGTCTCACCTTTGATACACCTAAGTATACAGGTTGACAGGGGCAGAGACGGGCAATCTGTAACCATTCAGCACATGATTTTATCTCCCGAACGTAGACATTTTTCGAAGGTAATAAAAAAAAAACAGCTGTTTTATAGAAAAGTGCAATACCTACGCGGTCAATGTGTATGTGACAGCCACTTTTTTATTTTAATAACCGGATCCGGTTCGGAGTCATGTGCTGATTCCTTGGTAACCGGCTAACAGGTTGTGCGTCGATGGATGCCACCCTGTATTTTCTACTGCCGTTATTTATTTAATCTAATTATGAAAACGTGCAGCATTTACATTTTCGTACATGTTTTCAATCGTTACTATTCATTTTTTTTTGTCTACTACGTCGGCAGAAGGTAGATGGCGTTGAAACTTGGTAAATGTAATCCGCATTTACCAACTTACTTCCAGCGCCATCTAGTGACGAATAGCGGAGTCGATTTTTTTTTCAAAAGGAATGAAGAAGTCGTTCGCGCCGTGTCGTGTATTTTCGTCCCCTACCGTCGAATAGCTGAAGTTACTGAGAACAGTTTCAGTCGTTTTAGTAGCAGTTCATCTGGGCTGAATCAGATGGCGCTTTAAATTATTTTTTATACTATACGGGCAAAATAATAATTTTGCGTTTTTAATATTTGAAAAATAAAACATTCACATAAACAAATTAAATACTGGCCAAGTTCCGTACCCCGAGGCAAAAACGCCGAAAAAAACACGTTTGTTGTATGGGAGCTCCCCTTAAATATTTATTTTATTCTGTTTTTAGTATTTGTTGTTAAAGCGGCAACAGAAATATGTCATCATCTGTGAACATTTCAACTGTCTAGCTAACACGGTTCATGAGATACAGCCTGGTGACAGACAGACAGACGGACAGTGGAGTCATAGTAATAGGGTCCCGTTTTTACCCTTTGGGTACGGAACCCTATAAAGTTGAATGCACTCAGATAAATTGTTAGTAACGGGAAAGTTTTTTTTGTCATACACGGATACACCCTAGCTCTTTTAGCATTTCCGTCGTTTGTTCACAAAACAGCTTGACGCCACGACTGTGCTCACCTGCCTTAGTTCAAGCCAGGTGAGATCAGCTGTGCTCACTTCCTTCTACCTGCATGATCTACACGTGTCACGAGCCACGTGTAGATCATCGCTCCATGGGCCTATTTAGCTGTCTGGTCGACTCGTGTATATTTAAAAAAAAATAACTACCTATATGTTTATTCAGCATTGAAATTGGGAAAATATTAACGAAAAACCTTAGAAATAATTTATGAAGGTATTATAATTTTAGATGCCTGTACAGTCACGAGCATAAGTATGTATACACTTGGCTTTATTCAAAGACGATTTTCTCCTTTAGTTTTGAATAAAATTTTATGTTATTACGAACAACGTATTTTCGAACCCATAGGTTTGTGTCAAGTGTCGTATTTCAACGTTGCATTCGTTATTTCACGAAAAAATCGCAATTGAAAGTTGCCAAGTGTTGACATATTAGTGCTCGTGACTGTACAAGGATAAACCTGTATCACAGGCGGCACGCGCTCATACTTTATGGTAATTGAAGAACAATACAATTCTTAACATTAGAAGTCTTGAAACAATGACAAAATGGCCGAATTACGAATTCAAATAAAAATAAAAACTTTATAGGTATTTTAAGTAATATGAAAAGCCCTTATCTAATTCAAAAAAGACGTGGACGTGTTTTCCTTAACCGTTTTGAGAGCAGTGGTGATTATATTAAATACACAAAGTAAAGTGTGCCTGCCTGGATTCGAACTCACAACCTACAACTCGGTAAGTCGGGGTCGATACCACTGGGCCACCACTGCTCTCTTCCTTCTTTATTAACGTTTAATCGAGAAACAACGTGTCCCAAGTGCGTGTTGCATTTCACAAAGACATTACAGATCAATTAATAGGTTATCGCGAGGCGCGGTCCCTGCCTCACTAAAATCAGGCTCTCTCGCAGAGTTACAGTTACTGCTCTTTTATGGCCCTTTCAAACTTTATTACGGTTCCAAATTCTGACGCCCGCTCAGACCTGCCTTATGTTTGTTTTACAAAACTCCTTACGTGAATGGCCACTTCTGTGTTTTGAAACTCAGGTGATGTCGGAAGTTTTGGTTGCATTTGGCTGAACTTAGTGTGCAGGATTGTTTACAAGTGTCGGACACTTGTGTCGTAATTCGTAATGTTCTGCTGGGATTAAATGCAGAGATATCTATACCTACATTCATGTATCTAGTAAATGCGGACCGCTAGCGCAAACTGTAAAGTACAGTCACGAGCATATATATATTACTATGGACAGCTCGGCAATAATATCTGATTTCATAATTCATCCACAACCTGTTACCATGGTACCTACACCTGCGTTGAAACTTGTCATCGGTTATTAAAAAAAAAACAGGTGTTTTCTACAAAAGTGCAATAAGTACCTACGTGGTCAAAATGTATGGAAGATAAATTTTTTTTAAATGACCTGCTAAGTATTTCAATGCTCCTGGGGCATTGAAATATTTCGCCGATCATTTTTAACGGAAAATTTCCACATCTAGAATCATGTACTGAATCTATGGTAACAGGTTGCGCGTCGATGTTCCTGCCACCCTGTATGACGGTAAATATTTAATGTGATAATTTGTTGAAGGCATAATATGTGACATCGAAGGAATACCAAAACTTTCTGGCGAGATGAGTGACACCAAAATATAGGCATCGGCTTTAGAATTATGTACTATGTATGACATGTCTTGCATCATAAATATCTGCCCACTCAGTTAAATTCATTTGTGAGCATAAGTAGCCTAATTGTAACGGACCCGACTTACGAGTTGTAGGTCGTAAGTTCGAACTCAGGCAGCTTTTTACTTTGTGTAATTTGTCTCATCACCACTGCTCTCAAAAAGGTGATGGAAAACATCGAGAGGAAACCGGCATGTCCTAGAACCAAATATTCTAAAGCGTGTGACATTTACCATTCTGCACTGGGCCCGCTTGGTAGATTACAGCCCACTCCCTATCATAGTGAGGAGGCATGTGTCCCAGCAGTAGGAACGTTTTAGACTGATTATGCAAAAGAATGTGACACCTCGTGGTGATGTCAACATCACTTTGGAAGCATAAAAACCTGACTCATAATGATTTGAGTTTTATTCTATTTCACAGTCAGTGCCGCTCATATTGCAAAAATATGTGGCATCCCACTGAAAGCATAAATATCTGACAGTCATGTTTGAAAGCAGAAATGTCAAGCAAGACATGTCCTTTAATATTGCATTGACACATATTTTTGAAGCTAATGTAGCATCCTATATTTAGGCGTCACGTCGCTTGTAACGCCAGATAGTTAGGGAGTTCCTTCGATAGCACATATTTGTCCTGCCTTCTACAAATTATCACATAATTATATTTTATGTCATATATATTAATGGATGAATTATGAAATCAGATATTATTGCCGAGCTGTCCATAGTAGCAGCACAGTGCTGTGCATAGTTGCAGTACATACTTGTGTTCGTGACTGTACCTACATCTACACACAATTTATCTAGTAAATGCGAACAACGCAGCCAAGCGCAAAATGGAAAGTACAAGAATGGTTCGCGAAAACTTATAAAAACAAAGATATTGTAGAGCTCTGATCGATTTCTGTAAATTGATTCGAACTTTCCTTATTCTAGCAAAATAATAGTAGTAAAATACTTCGGTATTTTTTAAATTCAACTGCAAAAATAATACGATAGCAGTTTTCAGTAGTTGGTAACGGAACCCGAAGCTTGATAGTAATCCATTTTGCTCAGATTACTTCCACAACTTATGCAAACTAAACGGGCAGAGGATGCTATTGCATTAAAACTAATAAAAAACTACTTCTAAATTGTTCTTTGGTTTTTAAAATGAAAGAATTTTGAAGTCGGTTTAGATTTGATATTCCGATATCTGTTCATGTTGGTACTTATTTACTACATGAAATTTAACGTCCTTTTTTATTATTGAGATATTTATTTCTGTAAATTGTTTTTAACAAACACTTTTACACGTCATAACAATAATATTTCACAACTAGATGACGTCGATATTTCCTTTTTCCGATTACTATGGGAAGAAACACCCAAATAAAGTCAGAGGCTCTTTTAAAGTCCAGATTATTATCTTGGTCAGAGTAAATGAGGCTTTAAATACATTCAGATATACCTGCTTGATACTCAGATATACATGTATATTATGTAAACATGTTTTTTCAGTCTTGCACGTTGTTGTAAATATCCATCACGTTTTTCTCAGGTCGAAAAACAAAAATAAACTCGTTTATTTCCAAGCAGTTTTGCAAAATAATGTAATATTTTATTTTTATAACTTTTTGCGAAACATTTTTTTTTGTAGCGCTTCTTTTAACGTTCGTTCGTTCGTTCTTTTTTCGTTTTGCTTGAAATAGATTTCAAAATCATTCGTTTCTACTAATGTTATTTTTGTAACTTATATAAAAGAAGTTCTTTTTGCAGTTCTTGTTACGCTTCAAGGGTTTTAATATTTTTCTGCTACAAATATAGATTTAAGATGCTTGATTTCGCAAGAGGTCTGAAAATATTCTTTTGACAACTTATATAAGGCTCTTCTTGTCGTAGGTGCTTGTTATTTTGTAAGTCTCAATAATTTTGTCGAGGTAGACATTCATACTGAGAACAAGGCTTACATTCATTCAAATTAAGGTGATATATTGAAAAAAATGTGGTTTTCTATTTCGTGTAACTTGTTAAATATGTGAAATAGGGATTTAACATTTTGGTATACGAGAGCGACACTGACAGTTTTTAGAACTGGCCACTTGTAAACGATATAATAAAAAAATAAGTTGAAAATTTGAAAATGGAACTCTTTGCCAATATTATTGTGTACCGTATGTATTTTATTCATTTGCCATTTGTTTACGATTTGGCGGCAAATTGAAATATGTCTGTGTCACGTCAGCATGAATTTAACGTGAGAATTTTTTTTTTACAATGATTGTTTTGTGACTTTCGATGTCATTTAAGTCAATAAGAAAGTTATGATAGACTTCGATTGGCCTTTCACGATGAAGCCCCATCTCGTGCCACTGTTTACAACTGGTTTAATGAGTTTAAACG
This sequence comes from Luperina nickerlii, assembly GCA_963855955.1. Classification (NCBI taxonomy): domain Eukaryota; kingdom Metazoa; phylum Arthropoda; class Insecta; order Lepidoptera; family Noctuidae; genus Luperina; species Luperina nickerlii. The sequence continues at coordinate 8,777,167 of OY979679.1, read as the reverse complement.
TGGTCGCACTAATCTCACCGATGATCTGCGTGAGGGACGGCCTTCTACGACGACGACTAAAGATACCATCAGTGTTGTGCGGCGTATGATAGAGACTGACAAAAGAGTGACTTATCAGCAGATTCGGACAAGCTTAGGTATCGGTATGAGTTAAGTGCACAAAATCCACCATGAACATTTAGCGGTCAGGAAGCTTTGTGCCCGGTGGGCACCTCATAATTTGACAGAGGCCCAAAAACTCCGTCGTGTTGATTGGTGTCGTGAAATGGTTTGAAGATTAACGGAGGTGACTCAAATGCTGTGTTCGACATACTTACGGGTGACGAAAGCTGGATTTATTGTTATGATCCTGAAACTAAGAGACTGTTGACTGACTGTTGTCTGGGTGTTTCCTTCCGAAGAGTTGCCAACTAAACTGAAGAGAGGTCGAAGCGTGGGAAAAATGATGGTAGCCTCGTTCTTCGGAAGGACAGGTCATTACGCAACAATTGTTTTAGAGGATCGAAAAACAGTTAGTGCAGAGTGGTACACTAATAATTGTTTGCCACTTGTCTTGGAAAAAGTTCGGGAGAAACGACCTCGCAGTAGGATCCTCTTTCACCACGATAACGCCTTGTCGCACACCGCCAAGCAAACAATCGACTACTTGGCGACGTCAGACGTGGAATTACTAGGTCACCCGCCCTAGAGCTCCGACCTCGCACCTTGCGATTTTTATTTATTACCGAAAATAAAAGAGAAATAAAAGACAACGTTTTATGGACGCCGAGGAAGCAGTGGCTGCGTTTCAAAATGCCGTCGAAGAGACCCCTAAGGACAAGTGGGCAAAGTGCTTTTCTCAGTGGTTCCATCGGATGCAGCGATGTATTGATATAAATGGACACTATCTTGAAAAGATATAATAAAACTAATAAATTGCTAGTTTGTTCAGTTTTTGATTTTACAAGAACTTTCAGTGTCACCCTCGTATGTTTTTTGACTCTTTGGTCTAGTATCATGTAAAAAGAATACACAATTCATTGATGTTTTCTCGATACAAAAAAATTGCAATGTTATAATTATCTATTTTTTTTTACTTTTTTTGACATCACGGCGTAACGCTTAAGGGTTATTCAATTGAATTTACTTAAAAACATAGAGAATTATTATATCAAAGTTTACTCAAAGTAGTTTTAAATTTAATTAATTTATTTTGTTAAAAAAGGAGTAAATTCGTTTTGGCACATACGTCGTTTAATTCCGAGCGCACGCACATTATAGTCTCTCATCTGTATTAATATTGATTTCCATTATTTGTCAGTGTATGTATCATGTGCGGTGTAATATCGGCATTGTGTATGACAGGTTCCATGCAATATACGTTTCAGGAACTAATTCCACGGCCGACGCCAGTCAGTAGTCGGAGAAATTGCATTAATCAATTGTCAAACGGCCCACGTATTGCCTAACACATATCCGGTTTCACATACTATGCGTTGTCAAAGCTCAAAGTGGATTGGAAACGCTGCATGCGAGATATCTATTAATGTCTGCCCTGACTCGCTATGGCTTCGGACGGTGAAAAGATTTTCGTAACTCGATTTGGTTATTGCGTTGTTGGGCTTAAATCCGGGAAAGACATTGATTCAATGCAACTTGCGAATGGAACATAAGTTTCAAGCCAACTGCCGTAGTTTAATATGTAAGTTGTTTTTTTGAGCGATTTTCTCTTTTCATCATCATCACGCTTCATCAACCAACAGTAGTCAGCCATCATGCTAATATTCCACTTTCCTTGGTACCTGCGCTCCATTTTCTTTATATCCTGATTAAATCTTTCTCCTTGTTCCCGACTAAATCCTCCTAAGTCATGGCATCTACAATGTATGTGTGTCTAGGTGATTTTTTTTACTATTTGTAATGTTCAGTAATCAACATACCAAAATCTAGGAGAAACACTACTTGAACTTAAGAAGGTGTTTCGTTGTAGAACTGTGTTATTAGAGAACATGGAAAGAAAATATTTATACCGTGCTGCCTTTTTCGTATAAATAAAACAATTAAGTATCAACGCAAAATTAAGATAAAGTTTTCATTAAAAGCAAAATATTTTATTTCACATAAACCTACATGCATTTATGAAACCTCAGAAGCTAGGTGCACGGTTCCAATTGGTCGTTTCCTATGGATATGAGCCGACAAGAAATTCTAAGGTTACTTACTCTTAAAAATAATTGGCTTTTACAATGTTTTCAAATTACAGTAGGTATGGGAGGACAGCGTAGGCCTGTCAACAAGTACCAGGTACTTGATAAAATAAAAAATGATCTACAGATCTAAGGTCTACAAGGCGTATAAAGTCTTCACATTTACGAAATAAGAATCTATCAAAAGGATAAATAAAATATAAAAACCTATTAACACCAAGTGATATGATTGCCATTACAACCACTAATAAAGAGAAGCCCTCTTTCTTCCAACATAATTTCATGTTTGCGAACCCAAGTTACTCCGACATTATTATCGGCACGCGGAGAATTGTGGAATACCTACCGATATATCCACGTTTCAATTCGTAGGAACTAAAGTTATATCGTTACTAGTGCTTCATCAAGGTAAATCCGAATCGTAACAATTCCAACCCCGAACTTGGGAGTAGGAACAAAGAGGCGTTTGTCGGAACTCGCGTTTGATCGATCACTGTTGGGACCTATAATAAAAGCAGAAGCCGGGGCATTAACCACTATGCCTTTTAATATTAACTGTGGTAGACGATCGATGTGAGCCGCTCTTTACTTTACGGTGCCGTAAAAACTAACAGCTCGGTGGAGGATTACGTCCGGCCCATTGCGTTGCGGCAACCGCACGGTCCGGCGCGCCGTCACACTGCAGCCTGGATTCCCCGGACCTACACGAAAATAGTTTGGAACTTCTCAATAAGCTTCCCGTTATAAAAATGCAATTACAAGCATGTATGACTTGGGTCTTTGGTGGATTTTGGAGCTCAATGTAGTGAAGCTTAGAATTTCATGAATTCTGATTTTATACGTACAACACGTTGAGAGTATCTCAATTCTGACGTATAGAAGAGGTCTAAGCTGATGGAAATACGCATGTGTATGCTGCAACGTTTACCAAGAACTGAAGCTTTTCGGTAGAAAGCAAAAGGCTTCTCGAATTCTCGAAATACTGATTCTCTTTTATAGATTTTTACGTTGGAATACCAATCTATCGGTGAAAGCGACCGAGTGAGGTGACCGAACTAGCAGCACAACTCAGAAGTTGTACAACACGTACTTAAAGGTAGCTCGTCCCGTCCCTGAGGCCGCTATCAATCTTTTCGCCACATCATTTGCTCCCCGCACCGCCTCGCCGCGATTGAATTTCATTAACGAAACGCTTAGTGCAGATTGAATCCATTTAAGTAACAGTGGGTTTGGCCCTCCTAAATGTACCCTTATGCAGTAACATTGTATACGATTGAAAGCTACAGGAATTTTCAATTTTATGTTACGTTTTATTAACAGCTAGCGTTCATTTTGTGGCTTGGACACGGTACTTTGTTGGGAGGTGCGCAGAGGTCTGCGGTCTACATTTTACGGACTATTCCCATAGTAAAGCTTGGTTCTTGGGGAGTATCAGCTTGAAGTGATAAAGGACTACAAAGTGTAGCATGTAATTGCAAAAAGCACATCGTAAATATTGTCATCATCTGCCTAATATTTTCCCAATTATGTTGGAGTCGGCTTTCAGTCTAACTGGATGCACTTAAAAAACCGCCATTTTTGTTCATAACTAGCTGTGCCTGCGACTTCGTTCGCGTGCATGTTTGAAAACAAATTGGATTTCATGGTTTTTTTTATATTTTTTTTGTACGGGTCCCTAATATTTTTCTAAAATAAAACCTTTAGTAAAAACCTAAGTTATTCCTTATAACATCAGCTATCTGCTAGTGAAAGTCCCGTCCAAATTGGTCCAGCCGTTTCGGAGATTAGCCGAACAGACAAAAACTTCAAAAATAGTTTTTTGTTATAAGTACCGTATATACTTTCATTTAGTAATAAGCTGTTATTTTGACATTACAAACAAGCACTTCAGTTTTATTGAATGTAATGATTAATAAAAACCGGCAAGTGCGAGTCGGACTCGCACACGAAGTGTTCCGTACCAAAAGGCATAAAACGCCGAAAAAGACGTGTTTTTTATACCTTTAAATTTTAACTTTATTTTATTTTTATTATTTTTTGATAGAGCGCCAACAGAAATATGTATCTGTGAAAATTTCAACTGTCTAGCTATCACGGTTCATGAGATACAGCCCGGTGACAGACAGACAGACAGACGGACAGTGGAGTCTTAGTAATAGGGTCCCGTTTTTACACTTTAGATACGGAACCCTAAAAATCAGCTTTTAACTAAACAATTTTACTAAAGTTTTTTTCCCTTTGCAGACGGTGTCCATATCAATGCTGCTGCGCTACGCTCACCATCAGATCTTCGTGTTCATCGGTAAGCCTTAATTAATAACATTTGCTTTATTTTTGACGTCCTTTAAGCAAACACGAGTCTTCTCAGCTGTGGCTTTTTCAAACATGATCAGCGTACGTATTTCATATTGCTAATGAATCCTGATTAATTAACGGCTAGATGTCGTCTCGAATTCACAGAATATACGCTGCAATTATAAAGTAGATGTTGTGAGGATGATTTCAGTGAAAAATTCTCGAGTCGTGAGCCGGCTCAGGCAAACTCTTTGTAATAATAATAATTGCGAATAGCGCCCGCGGGCGCGACCCGCCCCTGCTCTGTAAAAAAATACCGACTCGGATTTACCTAGCCAATCCCCCCCCTCCCTCCTCTTTGATCTGTCGACAATTAGCCAGATAGAGATAATTTGTTTCTTTCTGTATTTCCTCGCGCCGCCACTTGCCGTAGTGTTTCAATAGGATGATTGTTTTAAAATCTTCTTAAATCTCTTTTTCTTGGAAATGAAAAACCTCAATTTTCTCCGACCATTTGCCTTTGTTTATATTTGATACTAGCTTCTGCTCGCGACTTTGTCCGCGTGAAATTTTACCCTCCCCCCATTCACCCTCGTAGGGATAGAATTTCGAAAAACCCTTTCTTAGTGGATACCTATTCTTCACAAAGAACGCACCCTCCAAATTTCATGTCTCTAGGACCAGCGGTTTAGGCTGTGCGTTGAAATATCAGTTAGTCAGGACTTTGAATTTAATATATAGATTAGTTTAGATCTTATATTCTCAACGTGGGCGATAATGCGCCTCGTGGGCGTTTGAGACTTTCAGGGGTGCAGTAGAAGACCCAAAGACAATTTATATATCCTATCTTACCACTTCATAATATTACACGTTTAAATATAAAGGTGGCAATAGTTTATTCGGATTCGCGATAGATGGTAAGTGAAAAATTTAGGGGCGCTCTAGAAAACAAATTATATTCTCAAAGTGAGTGAGTAAAATAAGGTTGAGAACCTATGGTTTAGATATTATTAACACCCCGCCACGCGTAACTAAACGATTATGTAACGATGTGTAGATATAGACGTATTCTTGAAAATCATTCCTTTGCAAATATATTATAATTTTTGGGTCTAGTATACGCATTTAGACGCGACAAATGAGACTTCCGCGTACCGCCTTCAAGGGACACCTTTTATCATTTTTGTATAGAACCCCAACAGTAAAATAAGATTTATATCTAAAGGAGCTCTTAGCTCGAGTTTGTAGAATAAACTATTCAACTCACAATATCAGATAAGGGTAAATCTGTTCAATGGGATCCAGTTGGTCTCTATGACGACTCATCCCCGTGTGCCGGCAGGGATAATATGTACCTGCGAACATCGCTTTGACGTTGTTTTTAGTTCCTCTTTTTGTAAAATCTTTTTAAAAAGTGCCGTTTATTTTCTCGATGTAAAAGAGTTTTCTTCGTTTTCTGAAATACGAAGATTGCTCGCCCATGCTTTTATTTTTAGTAGCGATTATCTTATAAGATAAATAATGTCGTGGATATAAAAAAATGCTGGTTATCCAAGATATATTTTTACACCATTAAAAAATATCAGCAATTTTTTTATGTTAAACATTCATAAATAAAGTTGTTATTAACACGTTGACTGCCAGACAACAGACACAATAGAAAATTATTGCTGGCGGACACCGTGTGATCGCGGTGGTACCTAGTCAATGACTTAAGAGCGTTTACGCCGTACGGCATTTCATACGAATTTTCAACCCTTATTTTTCGAAATGAAAGAACCGATTTAAATAAATCTTCATACGTATAAGCAGGATACAAAGGTCTAAAACGTTAGTAGAGAACATTTTCGAAATATAGTGTTACAGCCAAATTAGACCGATTTTAGAATTTCCATAGAAACAGATTTCCAGTTTTCTTTTTTTAAATAAGACATTTCGAAAATGTTCTCTACTAACTTTTTAGACCTTTGTATCCTGCTTATGCGTATGAAATTTCATGTAAATCGGTTCATTAATTTCGAAAAATAAGGGCTTGAAAGTTTGTATGAAATGCCGTACGGCGTAAACGCTCTTAAAAGTGTTTCTATAATATTCCATACAGATAATCATGAACACTGTCATTTTTGGCGCTCTTAGAACGTGAGTGCTGTTTTTAAACCGAAACTGATTTTGGCAATTCCGAATGCGCATGAGTCAAATCTCAATAAAGTGGTTACTATACTTTACAATCTGATCGGTCATTAGTCGTTTAGGGCCTTGTACTTGTATAATTTTGGTGTATCAGATCTCCGTCGCGGCAGTTGTGTCATTACCGTTACTTTGGTCCCAAAATGATACGATGATACAAGTTCATCTTGTGTCCATACTAAAAGCGATACTTATAAAACACAGTGCCACACGACGGAGATCTGAAGGCCAATTCTCGTAATTGAAAACGTTTAAAATCTAGTCGCAATATTATCTCAGCGACTATCAATGTCAAAAACTTGTCAAAAATTAAGACAAATTAGAATTACTTTTAACAGATTGAGACTGAGATCGGACTGTGAACGTTCTTTAAATTACGAGAATTGCCATCTGATATGTTCCCCAAATTGATAAAAGTGTGGACCAGGCGTGATTGTGCCAGAACGACCTACAAAACACATTGACAACGAACAAACACAAAAACCTCCTTATGAGATTTAAATGATTTTAACAATACATTCGCCATAGGACACTTAAAGAATACAAGAGAGTTTAAGTTACGACAAAGAAGGTTTTAACACAGAACACAAACTGTGTGGACCACTCTTCAAGCAGCTTATCGGATGAATAAAAAGATATTTTAGGTCGCAGATCTGTTGTGTACGATCCGCCACACATGGACGCTTGGACGCTTAGAGGATTACACCCTGTGCAACGTCACAAACGTATTCTATCCCGTGTTGGAAGCCCTTGTATGGGGTTACCATGTTCGAATATATTTTTGAAGTTCTTGCCTGTTTATAAAATAAATTCACTAGAGTTTTTTAAAATATTGTATTGTTAGATTTTCTGAGTAGGTACAATGCTTTCTTTGGTCTTGAATGTTCAGAAATATTTTCGAGACTAAAATAACAAAATTTGAAACTAATGAAAGAACACGTCTACTTACATATCTAGAAATAAAGAAAGAAAATACATTTATTTAGCACAGACTAAAATACACACAATACACCAGATACAAACAAATAAAAAGTGTAAAGTCCAATATAAAAAATTAGTAAGAAAGTGTGCCTCACGGCTGCTCCAAAAAGGCCCATCTACTGACATGTATTGTATAATATACATGTTTACTGAAAGTTAATTTCTTTAATTATAAGGAAACGCAACAAAGATCACAGACCCGCCCAAACAGTAAAATAACACATATACATAGATAAATATTATTCAATTGAATTAATTTGATTTGAATCGGTATATATAAATGTGTTGTGTAACAAAATCTGTCAAAGGGTAGGTACTGTACCTACTGTCGATTTATCGGAAATTTCGGCCAGGTACCATTCCATTTCAATGCATTCAATAACATACATGCCTAGGCATATTCGGTTAGAATCGGCTTTCTGTTTGTGTGTCGGTACTGCATATCCGCTTATTTTGTGTTCAATCAAATCAATATTATCAAATAAATTTTGGTTTCAATTTTTACAAACGAATCCGTATGTTTCTTTCATAGATTCTTAGATGCAATACCGTGTTACAGTATCTGATATCGAATAATTTTATTGCAATTTAAAAGTACGAACATATGATATTGCTCAATGATATTACTAGGACCAGATAATTTTCTTTGAAGGAAAATATTTGTTGAAATTGATGCTGAAAAGGCTTTGCATTAGTTATATCTAATAATAATTCTAATTAAAACTGAAATCAGAATGCATAAGTAATTAATTAATTTAATATTACAGATTCTAATTAGTCTTTCCGTTTCACAGCCGTACTGTATGGTTGTCATACTTGCTTTGTTTTGTGGTTGTATTGATTTTATTTTCAACGTATTTTTATTTCATATTACCCGTCAGACGATGTCCTGTCCAAAACAAAAATCCCATAGAAAAAAGGACGTTCAGTTTTCCTTGTATTTGAAAATTTTCAGGGAAACCACTTATTTCAATTTTCTTTTCATAAAAACCTGATTCGGACTATTACGGGCATTTTAAACAAAAAATAGCCAAATCTGTCCAGTCTATCAGTGATGCGCTTACCAACGAACAGCATTTCATTTTTATTAAATAGATAGACTACCTGACCCAATTGTCGCTGTCCTGTCTAAATTTCAATAGTTCATACAAAAATGTAATAGAAGAAAGGACTACCAGTTTTCCCGAATTTGAAAATGTTGTCGGGAAGTTGTCTTTTCCAAATTTTGTTTCCACAAAAAACTTAATTCAGACTATAACGAACATTTAAAAACAAAAAAGTCGCCAAACGTTCCAGCCGTTCTCGAGTGCGCCTAGGGTTTCATTTTTATTTATATACATAGATTTGCCTTTTGCTTTATTCAATAGATTGGAACTGTTCAATTATACGTCTGCATTGTTTTCATTTGATTACCCTTAAAGCTTTTCGGATGAAATATACACGACGTAAACGTTAAATAAATGAAAGTTGAAGATTATGTTTATTGCAGTATTTTTCCGAGTTTGTTGTGTGGGTTACATACCGCTGCAGTAAGTAACACACGTAAAAAATGCTGTAAGCACCCCTCATATTGATCTAATCCTTCCAGCATCGATGCACAACCTGTTAAGTATGGATTCAGAACATGATTCTGGACAAAAAAAAAACTGCTGTTTTCTAAAACGTATGGAACAGCATTTTTTTTTAATAACCTGCGTATTATTTCAATGCAGGGGTTCATAATTATGCACTGAATCCATGGGAGCAGGTTGCGCGTCGATGTCACTGCCATTCTGTGTGTCGCTACGGATCTTTGTGCCACTTTTCAAAGGACATACCATATCCAATTAGGCTAATAAATGTTCAGCTTATAGTGGTTAATACCTCAAAGAGCTTGGTCAAATAACAAATCAGATCATCTATTTTTACTTTATAGTGTACATTTATTTTGTAAATCTGGTTCATGTTTATTAAAGGCTCCTGCAAACAGGCGCGACGCGAATCGGGCGCGACACAAAGGCACCGCTCGTTTCGCAACTTGCGGTGCCTTTGTGCCACGTGTCGTGTCGCGCCTATTTGAAGGAGCCTTTAAAGTGATAATATTAAATTATACAGGGTGAAATAAAATTCATGGGCATCCTTTTAAGGGGTCATTGTACTTATGAACAACTTTTACTATGGGACCAAACCTGAAAACGCGAAAAAAAATCAGCTGTTCCCTACATTTTGACGACTCGTACGAACATAAATGTAGGGAACAGCTGATTTTTTTTCGCGTTTTCAGGTTTGGTCCCATCGTAAAAGTTGTTCATAATGAGGAGTACAATGACCCCTTAAAAGGATGCCCATGAATTTAATTTCACCCTGTAGATGTATTATTATTTTAAAGTGCTGATAAGTAAGTATACAATATTGTAGCTTATTTCATGAAATTTAAAGTGCTATAAAATACATCCCTTTTTTAAATGTATGCACATACATACAAGGAACGTGTAAGTTTGTCTGAAAACAGCTACTTAGAGAAAACTGGCATCATGGTCTTATGAAGCGCAGAATGGACAATTACATACCTATTTAATGCAGTCGAATCATGTTCCGTATCTATAAGTACCTATAATTATACTATATAAAGCTCGATTACCACTCACTGACTCACTGACTCACTGATTGACATAATTGTTCTCCCAGATGGTGAAGGGGGAGGTGGGTATATTTTTACAGATTCGTATAGAAGTAACTCTCACGAGTATGGGAAAAATCCCAAACCTCCCCTTTTCCACCCCACTCTCCCCCCTCCCTATCGTATCTCGGAAACTAAGAGTCCCGTGTTTTGTTGTTTTACGGATTCGTATAGAGGAGGCTCGAAAAGTAAAATCAATTTTTCAAAGTTGCCCCCTTGCCCCCCTTCTCCCCCCCTCTAGAGGTAGATCTCGGAAGTTAAGAGACTTGGAACATTTTTTTTTTCAGATTCATATCAAGGGGCCCAGAGTTGGTCAAAATCATTTTTCAAAACTCCCCCCTCTCCCCCCCTTCACCCCTCCCCCCATCGTATCTCGGAAATTAAGAAACCTGGGTTTTGTTTTTTTACGGAATCGTATAGAGCAGGCTCGGAAAAGTAAAAACCATTTTTCAAAATTCCTCCCATTCTCTCCCCCTTCTCCCCCCTTTAGGCGGATCTCGGAAGTTAGGACTTGGAACATTATTTATATTTATACTATATAAAGCTCGATTACCATTATTATACTATATAAAGCTCGATTACCACTCACTGACTCACTGACTCACTGATTGACATAATTGTTCTCCCAGATGGTGAAGGGGGAGGTGGGTATATTTTTACAGATTCGTATAGAAGTAACTCTCACGAGTATGGGAAAAATCCCAAACCTCCCCTTTTCCACCCCACTCTCCCCCCTCCCTATCGTATCTCGGAAACTAAGAGTCCCGTGTTTTGTTGTTTTACGGATTCGTATAGAGGAGGCTCGAAAAGTAAAATCAATTTTTCAAAGTTGCCCCCTTGCCCCCCTTCTCCCCCCCTCTAGAGGTAGATCTCGGAAGTTAAGAGACCTGGAACATTTTTTTTTTCAGGTTCATATCAAGGGGCCCAGAGTTGGTCAAAATCATTTTTCAAAACTCCCCCCTCTCCCCCCCTTCACCCCTCCCCCCATCGTATCTCGGAAATTAGGAAACCTGGGTTTTGTTTTTTTACGGAATCGTATAGAGCAGGCTCGGAAAAGTAAAAACCATTTTTCAAAATTCCTCCCATTCTCTCCCCCTTCTCCCCCCTTTAGGCGGATCTCGGAAGTTAGGACTTGGAACATTATTTATATTATTATACTATATTAAGCTCGATTACCACTCACTGACTCACTCACTCACTGACATAATTGTTCTCCCAGATGGTGAAGGGGGAGGTGGGTATATTTTTACAGATTCGTATAGAAGTAACTCTCACGAGTATGGGAAAAATCCCAAACCTCCCCTTTTCCACCCCACTTTCCCCCCTCCCTATCGTATCTCGGAAACTAAGAGTCCCGTGTTTTGTTGTTTTACGGATTCGTATAGAGGAGGCTCGAAAAGTAAAATCAATTTTTCAAAGTTGCCCCCTTGCCCCCCTTCTCCCCCCCTCTAGAGGTAGATCTCGGAAGTTAAGAGACTTGGAACATTTTTTTTTTCAGATTCATATCAAGGGGCCCAGAGTTGGTCAAAATCATTTTTCAAAACTGCCCCTCTCCCCCCCTTCACCCCTCCCCCCATCGTATCTCGGAAATTAAGAAACCAGGGTTTTGTTTTTTTACGGATTCGTATAGAGGAGGCTCGGAAAAGTAAAAAGCATTTTTCAAAATTCAAACCTCCCCTTTTCCATTCCACCCCACTCTCCCCCATCCCTATCGTATCTCCAAAACTAAGAGTCCCGTGTTTTGTTGTTTTACGGATTCGTATAGAGGAGGCTCGGAAAAGTAAAATCCATTTTTCAAAGTTGCCCCCTTGCCCCCCTTCTCTCCCCCCCTCTAGGTAGATCTCGGAAGTTAAGAGACTTGGAACATTTTTTTTTTCAGATTCATATCAAGGGGCCCAAAATTGGTCAAAATCATTTTTCAAAACTCCCCCCTCTCCCCCCTTCACCCCTCCCCCCATCGTATCTCGGAAATTAAGAAACCTGGGTTTTGTTTTTTTAGGGATTCGTATAGAGGAGGTTCGGAAAAGTAAAAACGATTTTTCAAAATTCCCCCCATTCTCTCCCCCTTCTCCCCCCTTTAGGCGGATCATCTCAGAAGTTAAGACTTGGAACATTATTATACTATATAAAGCTCGATACTATATAAAGCTCGATTACCACTCACTCACTGACATAATTGTTCTCCCAGATGGTGAAGGGGGAGGTGGGTATATTTTTACAGATTCGTATAGAAGTAACTCTCACGAGTATGGGAAAAATCCCAAACCTCCCCTTTTCCACCCCACTCTCCCCCCTCCCTATCGTATCTCGGAAACTAAGAGTCCCGTGTTTTGTTGTTTTACGGATTCGTATAGAGGAGGCTCGAAAAGTAAAATCAATTTTTCAAAGTTGCCCCCTTGCCCCCCTTCTCCCCCCCTCTAGAGGTAGATCTCGGAAGTTAAGAGACTTGGAACATTTTTTTTTTCAGATTCATATCAAGGGGCCCAGAGTTGGTCAAAATCATTTTTCAAAACTCCCCCCTCTCCCCCCCTTCACCCCTCCCCCCATCGTATCTCGGAAATTAAGAAACCTGGGTTTTGTTTTTTTACGGAATCGTATAGAGCAGGCTCGGAAAAGTAAAAACCATTTTTCAAAATTCCTCCCATTCTCTCCCCCTTCTCCCCCCTTTAGGCGGATCTCGGAAGTTAGGACTTGGAACATTATTTATATTATACTATATAAAGCTCGATTACCACTCACTGACTCACTCACTCACTGACATAATTGTTCTCCCAGATGGTGAAGGGGGAGGTGGGTATATTTTTACAGATTCGTATAGAAGTAACTCTCACGAGTATGGGAAAAATCCCAAACCTCCCCTTTTCCACCCCACTCTCCCCCCTCCCTATCGTATCTCGGAAACTAAGAGTCCCGTGTTTTGTTGTTTTACGGATTCGTATAGAGGAGGCTCGAAAAGTAAAATCAATTTTTCAAAGTTGCCCCCTTGCCCCCCTTCTCCCCCCCTCTAGAGGTAGATCTCGGAAGTTAAGAGACCTGGAACATTTTTTTTTTCAGATTCATATCAAGGGGCCCAGAGTTGGTCAAAATCATTTTTCAAAACTCCCCCCTCTCCCCCCCTTCACCCCTCCCCCCATCGTATCTCGGAAATTAGGAAACCTGGGTTTTGTTTTTTTACGGAATCGTATAGAGCAGGCTCGGAAAAGTAAAAACCATTTTTCAAAATTCCTCCCATTCTCTCCCCCTTCTCCCCCCTTTAGGCGGATCTCGGAAGTTAGGACTTGGAACATTATTTATATTATTATACTATATAAAGCTCGATTACCACTCACTGACTCACTCACTCACTGACTGACATAATTGTTCTCCCAGATGGTGAAGGGGGAGGTGGGTATATTTTTACAGATACGTATACAAGTAACTCTCACGAGTATGGGAAAAATCCCAAACCTCCCCTTTTCCACCCCACTCTCCCCCCTCCCTATCGTATCTCGGAAACTAAGAGTCCCGTGTTTTGTTGTTTTACGGATTCGTATAGAGGAGGCTCGAAAAGTAAAATCAATTTTTCAAAGTTGCCCCCTTGCCCCCCTTCTCCCCCCCTCTAGAGGTAGATCTCGGAAGTTAAGAGACCTGGAACATTTTTTTTTTCAGATTCATATCAAGGGGCCCAGAGTTGGTCAAAATCATTTTTCAAAACTCCCCCCTCTCCCCCCTTCACCCCTCCCCCCATCGTATCTCGGAAATTAAGAAACCTGGGTTTTGTTTTTTTACGGATTCGTATAGAGGAGGCTCGGAAAAGTAAAATCCATTTTTCAAAGTTGCCCCCCTTGCCCCCCTTCTCCCCCCCCCCCCTCTAGGTAGATCTCGGAAGTTAAGAGACTTGGAACATTTTTTTTTTCAGATTCATATCAAGGGGCCCAGAGTTGGTCAAAATCATTTTTCAAAACTCCCCCCTCTTCCCCCCTTCACCCCTCCCCCCATCGTATCTCGGAAATTAAGAAACTTGGGTTTTGTTGTTTTACGGATTCGTATAGAGAAGGCTCGGAAAAGTAAAATCCATTTTTCAAAGTTGCCCCTCTTGCCCCCCTTCTCCCCCCCCTCTAGGTAGATCTCGGAAGTTAAGAGACTTGGAACATTTTTTTTTTCAGATTCATATCAAGGGGCCCAGAGTTGGTCAAAATCATTTTTCAAAACTCCCCCCTCTTCCCCCCTTCACCCCTCCCCCCATCGTATCTCGGAAATTAAGAAACTTGGGTTTTGTTGTTTTACGGATTCGTATAGAGAAGGCTCGGAAAAGTAAAATCCATTTTTCAAAGTTGCCCCTCTTGCCCCCCTTCTCCCCCCCCTCTAGGTAGATCTCGGAAGTTAAGAGACCTGGAACATTTTTTTTTTCAGATTCATATCAAGGGGCCCAGAGTTGGTCAAAATCATTTTTCAAAACTCCCCCCTCTCCCCTCTTCACCCCTCCCCCCATTGTATCTCGGAAATTAAGAAACCTGGGTTTTGTTTTCTTACGGATTCGTATAGAGGAGGCTCGGAAAAGTAAAATCCATTTTTCAAAGTTGCCCCCCTTGCCCCCCTTCTCCCCCCCCCTCTAGGTAGATCTCGGAAGTTAAGAGACTTGGAACATTTTTTTTTTCAGATTCATATCAAGGGGCCCAGAGTTGGTCAAAATCATTTTTCAAAACTCGCCCCTCTCCCCCCCTTCACCTCTCCCCCTATCGTATCTCGGAAACTAAGAGTCCCGTGTTTTGTTGTTTTACGGATTCGTATAGAGGAGGCTCGGAAAAGTAAAATCCATTTTTCAAAGTTGCCCCCCTTGCCCCCCTTCTCCCCCTCTTTAGGTAAATCTCGGAAGTTAAGAGACTTGGAACATTTGTTTTTTCAGATTCATATCAAGGGGCCCAGAGTTGGTCAAAATCATTTTTCAAAACTCCCCCCTCTCCCCCCCTTCACCCCTCCCCTCCTCGTATCTCGGAAACTAGCCGTGTTTTGTTGTTTTACGGATTCGTATAGAGGAGGCTCGGAAAAGTAAAAACCATTTTTCAAAGTTGCCCCCCTTGCCCCCCTTCTCCCCCCCTCTAGAGGTAGATCTCGGAAGTTAAGACTTGGAACATTTTTTTTTTTCAGATTCATATCAAGGGGCCCCGAGTTGGTCAAAATCATTTTTCAAAACTCCCCCCTCTCCCCCCTTCACCCCTCCCCCCATCGTATCTCGGAAACTAGGTAGCGGTAAAGCGAAGCGTAGCGTAGCGTAGGGATAAGGTCACGATAGCTTTCCGGTGGTAGGTAGGTCCTGAGTGGAGCGAACCTGCGAGACCGAGTTATTATATTATCGGGCAATCAGCATTCGCTCAGAGACTACGAACGAATGCTATAAGTGTACTCATTTGCGAAGTCACGTCGTTAGATTTAGTCAACACGAGTTTTGGTGACATCTATATTTAGTAGCATAAAATAAAACGCTTTCAACTTGAGAAGTTCGAAAACGCATTGGGATCATTATGCTAGCCTGTAGTGTCTAATTTGGATGGGTAATAACTTCACAGCGCTGTCACTGTCAATGTAATAGACATAAGATTTAACGTGGGAGCAAATGAGACAGAAAGCATTATACAGTGGTTTTGTGTTTTTGAGTGTTATTGAGTGTTGTTGAGTGTTGTTGAGGGTTGTTGAGTGTTGTTGAGGGTTGTTGAGTGTTGTTGAGTGTTGTTGAGTGTTGTTGAGTGTTGTTGAGTGTTGTTGAGTGTTTTGAGTGTGGTTGAGTGTTGTTGAGTGATGTTGAGTGTGGTTGAGTGTTGTTGAGTGTTGTTCAGTGTTGTTGAGTGTTGTTGAGTGTGGTTGAGTGTTGTTGAGTGTTGTTGAGTCTTATTGAGTGTTGTTGAGTGTTGATGAGTGTTGTTGAGTGTTTTGAGTGTTTTGGGTGTTGTTGAGTGTTGTTGAGTGTTGTTGAGTGTTGTTGAGGGTTGTTGAGTGTTGTTGAGTGTTGATGAGTGTTGTTGAGTGTTGTTGAGTGTTGTTGAGGGTTGTTGAGTGTTGTTGAGTGTTGTTGAGTGTTTTGAGTGTGGTTGAGTGTTGTTGAGTGTTGTTGAGTGTTGTTGAGTGTTGTTGAGTGTGGATGAGTGTGGTTGAGTGTTGTTGAGTGTTATTGAGTGTTATTGAGTGTTGTTGAGTGTTGTTGAGTATTTTGAGTGTTGTTGAGGGTTGTTGAGTGTTGTTGAGTGTTGTTGAGTGTTTTGAGTGTGGTTGAGTGTTGTTGAGTGTTGTTGAGTGTTGTTGAGTGTTGTTGAGTGTGGTTGAGTGTGGTTGAGTGTTGTTGAGTGTTATTGAGTGTTATTGAGTGTTGTTGAGTGTTGTTGAGTGTTTTGAGTGTTTTGGGTGTTGTGTTGTTGAGTGTTGATGAATGTTGTTGAGTGTTGTCGAGTGTTGTTGAGTGTTGTTGAGGGTTGTTGAGTGTTGTTGAGTGATGTTGAGTGTGGTTGAGTGTTGTTGAGTGTTGTTCAGTGTTGTTGAGTGTTGTTGAGTGTGGTTGAGTGTTGTGGAGTGTTGTTGAGTGTTGTTGAGTGTTGTTGAGGGTTGTTGAGGGTTGTTGTGTTGTTGAGTGTTGTTGAGTGTCGTTGAGTGTTGTTCAATGTTCTTGAGTGTTGTTGAGTGTTGTCGAGTGTTGTTGAGTGTTGTTGAGTGTTGTTGAGTGTTGTTGAGTGTTGTTGAATCCTGTTGAGTGTTGTTGAATGTTGTTGAGTGTTGTTGAGTGTTGTCGAGTGTTGTTGAGTGTTGTTGAGTGTTGTTGAGTATTGCCGAGTGTTGTCGAGTGTAGTCGAGTGTTGTCGAGTGTTGTTGAGTGTTGTTGAGTGTTGTTGAATGTTGTTGAGTGTTATTAAGTGTTGTCGAGTGTTGTCGAGTGTTGTTGAGTGTTGTTGAGTGTTGTTGAATGTTGTTAAGTGTTTTGGGTGTTGTTGAGTGTTGTTGAGTGTTGTTGATCACAACAAATCACAAAAGACGTTAAGCCACGTCCCCACTAGAGCCATGCGGCTTAACGTCTTTTGGCGCGAAAACTGTTTGACGCGCTAAAATAAGAAAAAAAAAAAGACTTATTTTGTTGGTTGACGTATTTTGTAGAAACAATTTTCTTGGTATAGTTTAAAGTTTGGCGGTGTAAATCACAAGTTAAAATAAGTGATTCCAGTGACAATTATAGCAATTTATTAACAACAACTCCACAAGTGTAGTATAAAGCAGTATATATCACTCGAGGGTAAGTACAGATTACTCCCCTTGGTGAATAAATAGCTATTATTACAAAATCCTATAAGTGCTAAGGATTACTGTCCAATTCTCAAAATTTTACAAGGGTAAGAAATACTCCTCAAAAACACGACCCCGCGAGCTGCTTGCAGCTCGCGCAACGCCCAAAATCTAGTTTATATCTAAAAATAACAAAAGACAGTATGGTTTCCTGCTTCTTGCAATCTGATTGACTCACCTCAATTAATACTAAGGGATAAGACAGTCCCGGAAAAAAAGGGTTGATCATTTGCATAATTAAATATCGGAATGAAGTTGGCGATCCGACGAGATAATTAAGTGTTCTATAAGAAACTCCCGGAATATTTTTATCAATCTTTTATTCACCATTTTCAGGTGTTTTAAGATGTTTGTAATTCTCGAAAGCTTAAACATTTTCTTTAGCTTCCCCGCCGCTAATGGATGGTAGGAAATACAACCGTATTTTAGGATTATACAACAAACGTTGTTTAGTCTGATTTTAATGAACAAAAATGGTTTGTTCGCAATGAAAATATAGTGGGCTGTGGGGTACGTAACCATAACCACGAGCATGTTTTAATAATTAAATGGAAATGAGACTAAATGAAGCGGCCGTGTGGAGTTTGAAAGAGTATTTTGCAAGAGATTGAGGTTAATTTGTGTTTTAGCAAAACAGAATATTATATTATATAATATTATATTATATAATAAATGCGAAAGTGTGTCTGTTTGTATGTCTGTTACCTGTTCATGCTTAAACCGCTGAACCGATTTACATGAAATTTGGTATAGAGATAGTTTGAGTCCCGGGAAAGGACATAGGATAGTTTTATCCCCATATTACCACGGGATCAACAGTTATGCGGGTGAAACCGCGGGCCACTGCTATTAATTTTAATATATAATTTCTCTCTTTTATTTAATACTGCGAATTTCGTTTGATATAATTTCTATGTGACGGTGTTAATATAAAACCTTTTGTATTAACTAGATTTTCTAAGTACAAGAATTATTCAAGCGAAGGGTTTCACGAGAATCATCTCACATGGGCATTTCCGCGAATTCTATTTTGTACAATCTTATGCATGTAATTTTGCACAGAAATGCTTTTATTTGCAGCAACATTTACTTGCAGTAAGTAGTGCGATCAATATCAGAGTATATGTTAGTATTTTTTTAAACTACTATGAGTAATCCGAGGCCCTAGAACCAAAAATGCGAATAAGAAATAAGTAACATCTACCAATCCGCACTGGGCAAGCGTGGTGAATACGGCCCACTCCCTCTCACAGAGAGGCGGCCTGTTTCCCAGCAGTGGGAACATTATAGCCCGATTATGCATATTCGAAGTTTTGAGTGGTGCCCGGTCGATGGCAATAGGCTCGCCCCCATTACGTGGGACTTAAACATTACTGGTGAAATGTGGGTGTTCTAGTGGTAGTACAGACGCCAGCACGTCAAGCTACTACAATCTGTCAAATTTCTTTAATAGATTTTCAACTTTATCGCTAAAGCATAAGGTTTAAAGTTGATTGGGGAAATTTGACAGTTTCGGGTAGCTTGATGTGCTTGCGTCTGCACATCTCTGCCCTACCTTTCGTGGAATATAGGCGTGATATAATGTAAAGTGTCATCAGTTTATATTGGCACGAAATGTTATCTTGAGCGTGACTTGTTTTGTTTAATTTGACATCTGAGGCGCAATTCTCGTAATTTTTAGAACGTTCACAGTCTTGGAGCCTAAAAAGGCCACTTTGGCGAATCATAAAAGGATAGCATTATGAATCATAATGTACAGTTAACTGTTAAATTAATCGTATCAAATCCCATTAGTGAAGGATTTTTCAGTTTTTTTTTTGTCTGTGCTATACCAATCATATTTACCAATCATTCAATCCAATCGTCATATATACCAATCAATCCAATCCAAATCCAATCCCAATCTCTTTGATTATACCTACGTAGTGCAGCAAGAAAAAGAAAAACACGGACTGTCTTCGCCATGTTATGGTTCATAATGTAATCCTTTTATGATTCTGCCAAAGTGGCCTTTTTAGGCCCTCTAATCTCAGTCTCAATCTGTCAAAAATACCTCTAATTTCCCTACATTTTTGACAAGTTTTTGACATTTATTTGTCGTCGAGACTGCGACTGCAAATAGATTTTGGACGATTTTAATTACGGGAATTGGTCTTCTGATTTATTTATTAGGCTTCCCAAAACCAGGTTCTAGACGGAGAGGTATTCGGCAGAAATGCAT
Organism: Luperina nickerlii; assembly: GCA_963855955.1. NCBI lineage: Eukaryota > Metazoa > Arthropoda > Insecta > Lepidoptera > Noctuidae > Luperina > Luperina nickerlii. The sequence goes on along the minus strand of OY979679.1, from coordinate 8,757,336 downwards.
CCAATTTAATATTTCCAACAAATAATTAGGTGCTTATACCTATGTAAATGTAGAATTTATACGAAACTTGACTGAGTGCAACTGTTAATTTCCAATTGGTGTTTTCGAGACGTGCTCGTTTGCACGGCTTCTCCCGCTCTGCTTGCTCCGCTTCACACAGCAAATTGCTTCACTTGCTCCTTTGGCGATAAACTTACTATTGCTACCTTCGAGACGCAATCTCTACCGATGTGCAGAAATGTATATTTCCTTGAATAAATTTCTTGGTAATAATTACGTAAAGATGGTGCATATTATGCGCAAAGCAAAAATGTTGTCTACTAACTAATTTAGTTTTGCAACAAGAAGCCTTCAGTCAGAGTTGTGGTCACTTAAAAATAAAAAAGAAACGGAAAACCTGCAAATTTTATTTAAGGGGGATGCTCTAGGTATCCCGCCAAATTCAAATTTTCTTACGTTTTTTGCAATTTGCCGGCCAGTGTCAGGTTGTAAGTTGAACAAAATATTATTCGCGAGCGTAATAAGTATGTATTTACAGAAATATAATCATACAACCCTCTAAGTTCATATACTCGAATTTCGCGGACTACCTAACGCATCCCCCTTAAGCGGATATTTAATTTCTAGTCTCAACTAGGGTTTCTGATTTCTCGGAAGTTGATATCTTATTCATGGTGCATTTATTCTTGGAACTGCACGGAAAAAAATAAGGCTCCAGTTTCACATAAAAGCCTTGCAGAAAGGCTGTTTTACTTTTTATTTAAAACTCAGAACGCATTTTTTTTTCAACTTTTAATTATTTGGTCTATGGTGTCTAATGCAGTATACACTTCGATGTACATAATGTATACAGTTCCCAAATTCATTAGCCACTAATTATTAAACAAATTAATTCTAATCTTAGCTATTGAAGTTAGTGGCAGTTAGGTATTTCCCAAGGTTACACGATAATGCTTTATACCTAAATCTTACACGTGGAAGTACGCGCATGTCGTATTTTGCTTACAAGATTAATACAAGTTGGTTCAATCCTAGACAAAATTGTTACATAAATTAGCCTGAAAATAAACAACCTCTTGTTTCTGTAATATTAAGTTTTGATTAAGAGTCTTTAGTAGCTCTTGTAGTTCTTCATCGAGTATCATTATCACGTTATTATAAGAAAATTTTAAAAATAAAATATTCTGCGAAGCACCAGACTACTTATCGCAGAAATTGAGTTTCCTTGAAAATACTAATTGGAAACGTTTAATTGAAAAAAAAAAGATATTGTCGTTTATTTCTATTAAAAAAAAAACATTATGGTTTATGTTACTGTTTGTGTATTATTCTGTTTTTAAGTTTTCGCTGTGAGGTTCTGTACTATTTCTGTTATATAGATTTGGTTTATTTTCATATTTTCTTGGGAAAACATTACACGGAACATGAATAGAAAATAGTGATAGAATAATCAATCTTTAAGGGGATTACAGGACCTAAACGCAAGTTTTAGAAACAATAAAAGTATATGATCGACTACGGTAAACAAAATCAGAAAAATATATGATATTCTTCAGGGTATATGCTAGATAGATAGTGTGTTGAAAACATAATACAACTAATTTGATACAATAGAAAAAAATCATGAAGATACCTCTAAAAACTTTCTTTTTACAATAAAACCATACTAATATACATACAATCATTCTGATTTTTTGTCAGATTATTCTACAAGCAACATACTAAAATACTAATGTTTTCATTTTTTAGTCCAAACAATAGATTTTTTGTAAATAAATAATTGCTTCATATTTTGCAATAAATTACCAGCGTTGTGTCATCGCGCTTCTCTTTCTTTTCTATGCAGTCCGACAGTGACCGCGCTTTAGGTCATGTAATCCCCCTAAATCCTAGTTTTCTTACGAAGTACAATAAAGCCAATTCTGTCTATATTTCTAACACCTACTTATTGTCACAAAGAATTTATTTTATAGGTATGTAAAGCGCTTTATAAGACTTTTATTTTTTGGGAACCTGTGCCACAAGGAACCCAAAAAATTTTGTTTTTCGACGCCAAGGTAGTAGCGTAGGTTTGAAAATCCTTTAAGTATCTAATTTGCAAATTTTTCCTTCTATAAGCCGATTTGGGATGTAATTTGGCCAATTATTTAGCTCTCAAATAGAACGTAATTTTCCATAGCAATAAGGTATTAGCAGGTATCGGGGCGAAAAGGAAAATAAGCAGATAATAATGATGTGCCGACGTCAATAAAATCTGACTTATTTTCTCCGCCCGGTCCACGCTTCGCGGAAATTCATTTTGTTTTTGTTTGAATTTCATGTCTGCCCCATCGTTCGGCTAACTTTATTTTACATTATAATTTAACTGTGATGTACGTCTACTTTTGATGAGTTGTAGACATGTATGCAGGTTTTCGTTCCCTTATCTACCCACACAAAACTTAATAGTAGGAATATAAGAATTATAAGTACTTAGTGCAGGTACTTGTCACGAAAAGTAAGACGCTTCGTATTAACGATAGCTCTGGGACAATATCATTTTTCCTCTTATTTCTCGTATTTCTACCTAATTAGGGCAAGCGGTATCGCAGAGGCGCCGCCCTTTCGCCGCTCCGGCTTGCACTAACAACCGTTTCAAGCACGGTTTAATGCCAATTACCTGCTCGCTCCATTGTTCCGAGCGTCAAGTATCTCCGCCCGACCTCCACCATTCCGCCACGTCAAGAGAGATTGCTCCACAGTCTGTTCGTTCGCAGAATATATAGGTACTCAAATTAATTACCTGTATCAGAAAACGTTTTATAATAAAATTTCAAAATTTATCTCCTAAATGGAATTTGAAATATAACTCTTGGATCGCATATTGCACAATATTTAATATCGTCGTGCTCCTCTGCTACCAATACTTCATGGTAATATGAATCCGCGCAGTAAATCGTAGAAAGTACGCAACGAAACGGGAACGGGGGAAGCGACGGCGAAATTAATTTCACATGATGAATGATGAACGATGACGTTGCAATTTACATTTTTTTTTATTGAAAATATCAAAAAGTGTCTTCTGTTCAACGAATTTTCTTTAACACCTGATTACTTACTTTATGGAGGATAAGTTAGTCGAATCGTAAAATGTTTTAGAAGACAGAAGTCGATTTGTGTAGCCCGCGTAAAACACAGATTAGATTTAACAATTGGAACATCCGTCTCGATAAACTTTTTATAATAAGGAACCTTTCCTAGTCTTAAGACGTACTTAAAACAACCTTTCATAAAATAATATTCTTAGATTCGTCATATCAAACCCTTTATCCAGCTAGACAACATCAAAAGATGTGACAGAGGGGACAAAGGCGTATGTATTCGATACGGAAACTGTACCGGGATTATCCCACCTTAAGCAAACAACCGTCCACAAAGCCCAGACAAACTGAGAGCACACGAGAACTATGCTAACGAAAAGACGATAAAACCTTTATCTTATTACGGATCTACTCTCCCCAAACCGTGACATGGTGCGTCACTTTGAACTCAACCCTATTTGGGTGGATTTTTACGGACAGTATTCGGAAGCGGTTAATCTATTTAGCGCACTTTTTTTAAAACTGCTAACTCTGGATCCGATTTTCAGAAGTCTTAGTGCACTGTCTGGTGTGCGGTGGCGCAACGTATGCGGTACTGCAATAGATAAATCGTATATTTTTAAAGGTTTCCGTTGTCGGCTCGTAAAGAATGATCCGACGTCTCGGGCGACACCATTACTTCTCGTGGCACATGAAAAATTCATATAGCAGCCGTTTGATCGCGTTAACGTGCGACGACGCCGCGCGCGCACGCCTCCAGGGGGCGCTAAGCGCGGCTTATGGCACGCCGCGCACTCTTATGCTTGTTTTAAATGTGCACTATAACACTTATTCATAATTTTACTGAAAAATATATAATAGTAGTTGTTATTTTATGAAATATCGATACAGAAAGGTACGGTCAGCAGCAAAAGTCGATTAACACTTCAGTTTCTTTAATCTCAGTTATTGAGCAAAATATTTGTTTAAAATTGCAGCAGAAGTACAATGCATTTTTGAACAAATATTTTGCTCAATACCTGAGATTAAAAAAACTAAAGTGTTAATATTTTGCTCAATAACTGAGATCAAAAAAGCTGAAGTGTTAATCGACTTTTGTTGCTGACTGTACTAAAACGCATCTTTAGAGAGCGATTTGGGCTACTATTGTAGCCCAAATCGCTCTCTGAAGATGCGTTCCCTTGCGTTGCGTTTAACCTTATTAGGTTACATAACTTAAATGTCCAGTCTGTTGACTGTCCTTGTGGTATATTAATTGATGCCAGCAATACGTTCTTTGTTATAGAGAAGCCTATGTGCCGCAGCGTACTGCATTATAGTAAATCAATGATATTAGCACTATGCAACAAAAACTGAGAATCCACGAAAGAACATACCTAAAGTTTATGTATTGGAAAATGCCTGGATAAACAAAAGCCTTTCAGTGTATTTAAAATAGTTGAAGTATTTCACGAATTGTTAGTGGTTTCGAAACGGAAAATGCGAATAAATGGCTTCTCAGAACTTCATCGGAGCTTCAGCTGTTTTCATAAAAGATTTTGCTAAAATAATAATATCCTGCTCGTTATTAATCCACAAAAATAAAAACTCTTCTTAAAAATTACTTAAAATTGCGAAAAAGATATAAGTAGCTGATACACTTAACTTCTCCTTGGGTGTTGCAGATGTTCACTACAAAAATCTAAAACAAATCATCCTACTTATTTTGGTGGTTCGATGACATAAAGAAAACTGTAAAAAAAATATCACCATAAACTAAAAATATTTCTCGATGGCAGATTTCGTGATAAATATTTTCTTGTTCTATGTTTGTTTAAAAATTTTCAAAAATCTTGAAATAAATCGATTGGCAATTTTTAATAATGGTAAATAATTTTGTTTTAGTGGACTTACTGCAGATGCTAGAGTTCAACGTGTCAGTATCTTTCCCGGCTGCACCGCTCCTCACAGTTATATTGGCGCTAGTTGGTAAGTGCTTAATTTTATGTGCCTAAAAAAAACAAGGAAAATTAAAATTTTCCTTCTTCTTTAATGAGTATGGGTAGGTACTGGAGTGAAAGTATATTATTAGATGTGTTTTATTTAACCACATATCGTGTACATGAGAGATCACCTTTTAGGATTTGCCTATTCTTCATTTTCATCAGGGACATACGTACCAAAACCACACCACATCGCAGCGGCAAAATTTAGGCAAGCAGTGGTTACATGTGAATAGTGTCAACAAAAAAGCTGCAGCCTTTTTGTAATTGCGTTGTGGTAACCATACCATTTCGATATGGTTGCGTTGTCGCTAGTAGTTGCGATTTGGTTACGTTGTGGCTAGTGTTTGCAGACAGACAGATCATTGTGTTAGCGTTGTGGCTGCGACATGGCCTTTGTGTGGTCGGTATCGCTCACACGGTTGATTTTGACGACCAAATGTGGTCTGTGTGAATAGACTATTAATTTTTATACAAAGCGAGCGTCCACGTGTTGTCTTCGTGGTGTGATTGTGGTTGCGTGATTGGGCCCTTAGAATTTTTCCTATTTCTCATTATTGTTAAGTTTTCTCGGTTTGACAGGACACCTTTTGATGTTTCTGCGTTTCCTCACTATTATTATTGTTACGTACCTTTTCATGTATAAACTCCTTGACAGAAAACGAACCGTTTGAGGATTTTCCATCATTAGGAGGACTCACGGTATCAAATGAGCTACATTCGACTTTCCTCAGCCTTATAAATTCAAAGCTTCTTGGTAACACCTTGTGTAAAGTCTCTTCAATGTTCCCGAAATACATTAAGCACATACGAGGTGTTGACATGAGACTTTGCACTAATATGTTGAGGCAAATTAGTGCCCCACGTAACACGTGAATAACTCAAGGTGCTTTTCGAGCCAACAAATTAATAGTTGCGACATCGTAGAGGCTCAGGGGAACTTCGGTGCTTGCGGCAAAGTGTGCCGTGCAAACAGACAGCATATACTTGTACAGGGTGTGACAAAAATAATGATTACGTTGATGGTGCCGAAGGACTGATTTTTGTAGCAATAAGTAATTTGATTGTGATTTAAGGATCAATGTAATTTTCAAGATATTGGCAGTCAATGGAATATAGATAGCTTTAGCTAAACGAAAATATCTTTAGTATTAAAAGTGACTAGAGCAAAAAGTGGCAAATTAATGAAATGTAAATTGCATGTGTGATAATATCTTGAATACTGAGTAGGTACAAGAGAACTATTTCGACAAATGTTGTCCTTAATTTTTGTAACACCCTGTGACATATTATTATAGCACGGCGTGGTACTTAGCATATAAGCAGCTCTTGCAATGTCACTTGCAATGCACACGATCGACGCTCTTTGACGATTGTAGCTTTATTAACGTGCAGAACTATCTTTTTGAGAAGTGTTGGGATGGCATTCTTTGTTAGGAAGCGTCATTATTACGTGACACCCGTGTAGGTGGTTATAGAAATATACCCCAAGGAAATGCTACTTCCGCCCAATCCGTCCAATTAGTTGTATTTCTGAAGAATTCGTGGGAAGTGGCAACGTGTTGACGTGCGCTTTTGACTTTCCACATTGTATTTTTCTAAAAATACCAATCCGTTCGAAGACAATGTTCTGCTGAAGGGAGTGTTTGTAATGAGGTTGTCCAGATCGTCGAAGATAAAGACTCACAGGCTGCATCACTATACGTACCTATATGGGAAATAAAGTTTTCAGTGATATCGTTGATAAAGTTTGATTTCGTCACCAATGTGATGTCGTTGGTTTTGGGAAAGAAGCTTCAGATTCTCCCTTCGTTTAAAATTGGTTCTATTATTTTGTCATTAGATAACAAACGGTCTATTCTGTAAAAATCTCACCGTGAAAACAGAGGTGGGTTTGAAATGAACAATGCTAGGCTTTTTTTTTTTTAATTAACATTCTTGATCTCACCATCAAGATCATTTCATCGGAGTTTTCACGGTCAGTGTTTTACAGAATTGATCGGCAGGTGTCGTTACGCACTGGCAAGAGTGCGTCGGCACTACGCTGATAAGCTTGCCCCTACCAACGTTTACCTCTTGAAGACCTTAACAACTTTTTTCTTTTTCCTTATGTACGAGAATTTTGTGTGTCGAGTGTCTTGGCACGTTAGTAGGTCGGTCGATTCAACAAGTAAGTCGGGCCCGGCGCCTGTTGCGCGCGGCGGGCGGGGCGGGGCGCCTGTTGCGCCTCACAGACGCCTCAACCGCCCACCACCACGTAACGCCTGTGCTTTGCCCATAATGGAGATACTTTTGACCCACTTCTACATGAACGTACATTTGGACGGCGGATATCCCGATATGGGGCTTGGAGAAACGGTCTCGATGTGAATAGTCGAATGGTGATGTGTGCGCTTCGATATATTCGAATTCCGTTTGGTTCGGTTGGTTTTGAAGGCTATTTCTACTGGAATTAGATTGTCCAAATGGCTCAGTACTTTCGTAGTCTTTGTAGCGTCCGGTATATGTGGGCTTCACAAATTATTTTGTCTGCATTTCCGGCATTAGTCGAGAGGTCTTGAAGACATGGTCCTGGTCTTTGTTCTTTTAGTGTTGAGAAACAAATCCAGTTGGCAGAGTTACTGCAGTGCAGAACTCAAACATATTCGTCCTATGTTTAGCTTGGTATGTGTCACTCTAGATATAAATGGGCACTCAGCAGCAGAGAAAAGGATATTAGCACCCAAACTTAACCAGCTATGACGAAAATGTATTTGATGGAAGCTTGGAAAATATTTTTTTTTACCATGAGTTAACACATTTACTCATTTCTATTGACTGAGCGTCACAATTTTGCAATAAAACCACAAACCTCAAAAATTCAGCAAAGTCGAAATTAATAATAATTATTCAATTTGTTCTTGTAAGCTGTTCCAGAGCCGAATTTCAATCAATAATAAAAAGCAAAGGCTTCTTGTACGTACTTGGTAAACAATAACAAAAGCAAAGTTGAAGGCCCCGTGAAGTTGCTGCTAACGAACGATTGATTCGCCTTGTAATGTACAGACGCCAGCACATCAAGCTACTACAATCTGTCAAATTTCTACAATAGATTTTTAACATTATCGCTAAAGCATAAGGTTCAAAGTTGATTGGGAAAATTTGACAGTTTCGGGTAGCTTGATGTGCTAGCGTCTGTACTTTGTTAGTTCGACAACTTTACACAACCCGTCGGTTGTGTAAAAGGTTATGAACAAAAATTACAGGGAGGATGGGATATCAACGCGGAAACTAACCATGAATTCAGCACATGATTCTAGACTCCCTAGCATATAAAAATTTCGTCGGGTTATTAAAAAAAAGCTGTTTCATACATCTTGACCGCGAAGGTATTGCACTTTTCTATGAAACAGCATTTTTTTTTAATATCCTAGGAACATTTTTAATGTAGGTGTGTTCAGAACCATGTATTAAAACCATGGTTACAAGTTGAGCGACGACGTCCCTGCCAATCAGTATAAACTATTAAATCATTTATTTTGGACCAAACATTTGAATACATTTTCCAAACTGTAAAAGTTTTTCATACATTTTTTTTACACTCAATCTAATGAATCATCTAAGTAGGTACAGTACAGACAGTATATGGTCAAAAAGCAAACAAAACACCATAAGTCTTGATAGGTCCCTGGAACTCATTAACCTAGCGATTTTTCAGACTACCAGTAGATATCACAACAGCAACAAATGGAACAGCTTGTAGGCTTGAAATAACCCATCCATGTATTAATGATGACGACATCCACCCTGGTAATCATGGTACACTCCTCTCTTATTTACCATATCAGTAACTTATTCATATTCTTTTATGTTACTGTAACAAATATCAATAGATCTTGGCTCCATTCCAGCCTTTTTCTAGTAAGTTTTTGGTCGTTTTCCAACGTTTCCATCAAAATATTTTGCTGCAAATACCATTGCTCAACTGCAAACAAAGCAACTGGAATCACCAGCACCCTAATTGCATAACACACTATCAATCTCAATCTGAATCATTTTGAAGGATATTGCCAATCCATTGCTTCATATGTTCGAAAAATTTGTCTGCTCAACAACGTAAATAACTCAATGAATGTTGTTGAACTGTCAAAATTATTTAAAAAAAAAAAACAAAAACCGACTTCAAAAACCTAATAAACACTAAAAACTTAAAAATAATATTAAATTGAAACTATAATTAAGAATAATTTAACCTAAATAACCTTACCTAACTTTAATCTATACTATATTTTACAATTTAACAGTTTTTGGAGTCGGTGCCAAGCCAAGTGTATCTATCTAATTGGGCCATAAAATATTCTCCCTTAATTTTTATTACAATAGTTTACGAGATTAAATTAATATCATATTATTAGGTACTGATATTTTTACAAAGCTGTTAAAAGTTTTAGTCAGCGCTCGATAGATGGCGTTGTACCGTATTCTGAATCGCGACATGATTTCGTTACCGAGAAACATAAGAAGATCAAATTACATATATTACTTACGAGTTTCACATTTCGTCCGCAAGAGCGCGCCACTATCCGAACAAAAACAACTCCGTCTTCTGTTGATATTCTGTCTTGTGTTGTATTTTTTTTTCAGTTTGTTTTGTTGATTGTTAATATTTTTTGCTGATATAGTACCTTTTTTTTTGGTTAATATTTTGTGAGTGCGGGCTTGGCACCGACTCCAAAAACTGTTAAATTGTAAAATATAGTATAGATTAAAGTTAGGTAAGGTTATTTAGGTTAAATTATTCTTAATTATAGTTTCAATTTAATATTATTTTTAAGTTTTTAGTGTTTATTAGGTTTTTGAAGTCGGTTTTTGTTTTTTTTTTTTAAATAATTTTATTTTCTAGTTTTTTAGTTTAAGTTTGTACATAATTCATAGTTTGAAGTTTCTTTTTTCAATTTTTAATAGAAAGAAAATTAATTTTGTATAATATGGGTAGGCCTACTAAACGCGCTGCTCAAATGAGACAGCGCCGATTGGAAGAAAGTAACGACGAAAAGGAAGAACGCTTAAAGAAAAGTAGGGAAAGAAATACTAGAAACATTTTAAATGAGAGTGATGAGCAGCGAGCGTATAGACTTTCTCAGAAGAGAGCAAACACGAGATTATCAAGGCTTAATGTCCAGAAGGTCATGCTCAGCGGCTCAATTTGATTCGTGAACGATTATCAAACGAGACTCAAGAGCAACGTTCTCATCGTCTTGATATCATTCATGAACGTTTGTCTCACGAGACCGAGGAGCAACGTTCTCATCGTCTCGGTTTGATTCAGGAGCGCTTATCAAACGAAACCGAGAATCAAAGTTCCCGTCGTCTACACGTGCAATACGAGCGTCTATCCAATGAATCTGCCGAATCCAGAGCGACTCGATTAGATATTATGCGACAAGCTAGTCGTAATCGCCCTTAAAAGCAAACTGGCGTAATGTTATGTTATGGTATGGCTTAAACTATGCATACACAAACAATCGCAGCAATCGCGAGACATGTGCTGTCGATTTTTAAAGATTTCTATCGTCTATGGTTAGTCCATCACCTCCTGACCTGATGATCACGAGACCAAAATGGCAAACGCCCTTCCAATCATCAAAAAAAAAAAAAAATTACTTAATCAGTCGATGCCTACTCCTTACTGTTAAGGAGTCGTACCTTCCATCATCAGCTCAGCTACATGAGATGATGATCACCATACGCAAGTACTTAAATTACTTTATAATATTTGCGAAAAACGATGTTTGGGCCCATAAAATTTGAGGGTTGCCCTCGATTTCTCCATGATCCAATCATCAGATCCTGACTTGGTGACTATGGGACCACTTCAGAAGTATCTCCTTGCGAACAAAAAAAGAATTTTGAAAATCGGTCCACATTTGGCGGAGTAATCGCGTAACAAACACACAAAAAAAAAAACATACCGTCGAATTGAGAACCTCCTCCTTTTTTGAAGTCGGTTAAAAATGATAGCCATTCCTACTGTTAGTGTGTTACGCAATTACCTCGCCGTTCGGTTGACCGTTTGACCAGTGTTTTTTTTCTTAGTTATCTACCTACTACATGATACCCATTTCAGGCTCCTTCAAACAGGCGCGAGACCCGATAAAATCTCGCGCGACACAAAGGCACCGCAAGTCGCGCAACGAGCGGGGGCCTTTGTGTCGCGCGCGATTATATCGCGTGTCGCGCCTATTTGTGGGAGCCTTTAGGAGTTAATCCTTATAGATAGAAACCTTAGCCTATTTAATGCACTTAAATCCAAGTTTCTTCTCTTACTTTTCACTCAAAAGCTACTTATTCAATTGACACGAAACTTTCACACTTGTGTTGAACTCCATCTAAAAGTGTCCATTTCTTTTTTTTTAATGGTTTCGGGATTGTCTGAACTGTAAGCGTTCTTTGAGGTAAGCCCTATGCTGCTCGTACCTGCAATGGTATTTTGAAAGTTGATGTATAAGTCAAAGACATGTTGGTATTCCACGGAAGATTTTTCCATACAAACGAAATCCCCGGTTGTCACCCCCTTAAGGGGCGAATTTCCAAAGACCTTAAAGCTCGGCTACTTTATAACAGGAGTCAGGAATCTTTGTCCAAACTTTCACTTTCCTAAACACAGTACGAGGGCGACACTGAAAGTTTTTAGGACTGGCCACTTGTAAACGATATAATAAAAAAGTAAGTTCAAATTTTGAAAATGGAACTCTTTGACAATATTATTGTGTTATTTTATTAATTTGTCATTTGTTTACGATTTGGCGGCAAATTGAAAATTGTCTGTGTCACGTCAGCATGAATTTAACGCGAGAAAATTTTCGTACAATGATTTTTATGACTTTCGATGTCATTTAAGTCAACAAGAAGGGTAACTTTCTTGTTGACTTAAATGACATCGAAAGTCATAAAAAGTCGTAAAAGTAAAATCGTACAAGAAAGTCACCCTCTTAGTTTCGGCTGTGCACTGATATGTCAGTCATTCAGTCAGTCAGTATCTCCTTTTATATAGGTCTCGTACTTATTGACCCCGGCGAACTTCGTATCGCTTCAGAATATGAATTATCTTTAAAAAAAAATCGCGATTTTTTTAAACTATTTATTCTGCTATTCGAGGCGGAGACAAATCCAACACATCAAAGATCATAAAAATTGACCCAGCCGATCTTAAGTTATAAATGGTGTAAGTAACTAACCCGATTTTTTTTTTTTAATATATAGAGTATATAATTATATAGAATTATAGATATATACCTATAGAGAGATTGTATTAAGTATTCTGTGAGGGATTCCTAAAAATGATGTTAACTTTTTACGTTTTAACCTGAAATTAATGGTTCAGTACATGATTCTGAAACCCCTGCATTGAATGAAACGCAACTTGCGTTTCATTCAATGACATTCAATTATCTTCAAAAGATAAAACTTAAGAATACCTGCCAATTCTTTGCATCCAATAATTTGTTTAACATTCCTGTTATTTTATTTATACCACTTCATCTCCAATTACTTTCAAAGGAAATAGCATTTACATAAGTACGAGAGAAGTCTTTGCAGGTACATAAATGCATTTAATTGCTGCATTTGTGTAGTAATGTGAATCACAAACATGTCATCAACATCATCTGCCTAGCCTTTTTCCCAACTATGTTAGGGTCGGCTTCTAGTCTAACCGGATGCAGCTGAATACCAGTATTTTACATTGAGCGACAGGCTATCTGACCTCCACAACCCAGTTACTGGGTAATACGATACCGCTTAGTAAGACTGGTTGTCAGACTTTCAGAATCACAAACATGTGTTAATTTTAAATTACACTAAGTTTGGTCTGTGCTCTTAGACAATTAGATTTATTAATTAATTTTAATTAAAACTATTAAAAACATAATTTAAGACACAGCACACCCTGTATTTAACAGGGTGGCAGGGACATCGACGCGCAATCTGAAACCATGAATTCAGGACATGATTCAAATTCCCTAGCGGAGAAATAATAAGTCGGCTATCAAAACAAAAAAACTGCTGTTTCATAAAAAACTGCAATACCTACGTGGAGTGAGCTGTCAATAGTGTCAATTCCTAGCAAAAACAAACTCACTTCACCTACGTTTTCACGGTGAGATTTTTACAGAATCGACTGGCAGGTACTGTACTTTGTGAAAATGAATTGGTTACCAATTGTCTCAAAACGGTGAAAGAAAACATCGTGAGGAAACCGGCATCTCCTAGTACTAAAAATTCGAAGACACGTGGAATCCACCAACCTGCACTGGGCCCAGGTGGTGGATTACGGCCCACTCCCTCTCACTGAGAGGAGGCCGGTGTCCCAGCAGTGGGAACATTATGGACTGATCATATCACTACTGCTATTGTGAACTAATTATTACTTTTACACTTAAATCCATTGACTCATGAGCAAAAAAAAAACTGAATTTATTTATTTATACTTACCAACTAAATATATACTCAGCACTGATTCACAATCTTTTTCATAACTAGCGATGAACGTTTTTCTTATTACATGAATCTTTTACTTAGTTTTTGTAATGATTTCATGACATTTCAAACCTGAAAAGACGAAATAATTCCAAAATTTGTTATACTAGGACATACGTTAACAGAATACCAGTAGGTACCTACGTCTGACTCAATTATTTGTTACGAGGTTCCACAGAATTTCTAATCTTGAAGTTGGTCACGTGTGCGGCTGCATTGCATATCGTCTGATTAATATCGTCCGCAGAGTCGCCCATGTCGTATGAATTCAGACAACTTTCGAATTCTACCGCATATTGTGTACCAACTGCGACCGTGTACCGAGAACACGGAATTTATTTACTTTCTTCAGAGAATTTATTTAGATATTACGAAAATGTTAGCAATTTTTGTTCAAAGAAACGCACCGCGTTCTTGTTCGCACATAGCGAGTGCATGGCACCTTTTCGATCTGTCATTTTCATTTAAAATGTTAGTAATACTAATAATAAGGTTCAAGAAAAAATCAACCTTAGGGTGCTTAACGTACTTATTAATTACTTAACTGTATCTTATACCTACAATATTTTCATAAAAGGTCAGTTTTGTTTAAAATGCAATCCTATTTGTATTATTAGAGAAATATACTTCCCCATGTGCACACTGCACTAGCACAAAATATGGATCGTGTGTCTGAGCTCTCTTCAGGAATATCTCACAAAGTAGATTCGATAATAAGTCCTCAACTAATAAAACTCGATAAAAATATGTCATCTTTTCCGTTCGTCGTCTCTTTGTGGTTCCTTTTAGTAGTCATTTCGGGAGGCTTACGCATTTTAAATTTCAATCTGTCCCCGACGATGCTATCGTGCGCCGCTCGTCTCCGGGTCGCCACTCGTGAACTCTAAAAAATGACTACCTAAGAGATTATTTTCAATCCGTTCTCGGCAGCCACCGAGATGTTCGGCATATTTAATAAGTTCTATTATCTACATCACTCTTGCCCGCGACGAGCAGACTTTTCAATTACATCCGCCTCAGATTGTGTACTTCTTAGACTTTGTCTGTCCGATAAGCGTGGGCTGTTAGTTTCACATTTATTTCGGCAGCTAAAATTATCATTTGTGTTGCTTTGAAAAAAGTGAAATAACAATCTCCGTCAATGCATTCGCCGAACGCCGAAAATGGTAACGCTTCGCAAAGGTGAGGCGGCATGGGCGAGCCTATTTCAGTAGTGCTCGTGTTTTTGTTTGCTCGCGCATCGCATCACGTTTTCCGCGAGCACGTACCAACGCGCACGCTGAATACTAATGGATACCAGCGGATAGACGCCGCTCAGGTCGCGCGTCCGAAAATTGGATTCGCATCGCATACACTGCACATAGTATTAAGACCCGGCCGTCCGAAACAATGCTCAATCAAATGGAGTGCGCCTTTCACACTCCCATCCAGTTATTATATTGGTTGGTAGAGTTTATTCAAAACTATTTGATGAACAAATCTTTTTCAGCCAATATGTGATATTATGATGAAAGTCCTATTAGCATATATAATTAAAGGATTCGAAGCAAAAAAAAACGGGGGAAGGACTGTTTTTTAATTCAGCTTATTTTCGATTGAGATATAATTTCGACTGTATTGCATAATAAGGATTGTGGAACGCGCGTGACGAATTATAATCTGGTACGAAGCAGTAATCCCAGCGCATCGTTGTGGAGCATGAATCAACGTTGTTTGTACGTTGCACCACACGGTTACCGGTGCAGATCCGCTCACTGAATTTGATTGTTGTTTTCATTTTTAGCTTTTTTGGCCTCCCAGTGTTTTCCACGAATATCGCTTCGCCTCTATGGGTTTGGTTCTACCAAATAAGCTTTTGAATTCAGCAAATAAATCGGGAAGCTTTTAGGTCAATACACAATTTTAACAAAATGAATATTGTTTCACGTCAAAATCCCAGTCACCTGGTAAGCTATCGAACGCTACCTATCGTTTAAATCCTCGCACCGTATGAAATATTTTCGAGTATCGGTGAGACCGGTTATTAATTTGCAAAATGTTCGTAGATTTTCGATTCGTGCCGAAGCTCTTAAGCCCGTTACTAGCGCAGGCCGGACGACAATGGAGGCGTCGACCACGGTATTGGATTACTGCCCCCCTTAGGTGTCCTGCTCCTACAAATGGGGATTTAATTTGCCGTATCCGTAAATACAATAGCCGGAAATTTGTTTGCCTCCCCATCGCCTCACTCATGTCTAGTGTAGTGGAGGATACTAATGAAATGCGGCAAAAGCATGAGAATGCTTCAAAATTTTCTGCCGTAGGTATTCATTTCTGTCGCCTATTTGATTATGTTAGCAAAATAAGGTTAATAACTACATTTTATGTTTAGCAATGTCGCAGCTAATTATATGACTAAATATTCAGTTAAGCTTTGGGTGTCGGTCGCGTAAAACAATAGACCGTGAGCTCGGGTAGCATGACGGGGCGGCCATAGGAGACGCCGATGACGTCGCATTAAAATGAAATCCATACGGGGATGATTGATGAGCGCCGCAAACACAGTACGCCGCGCCCGACTCATTCAATTTACTGTCCTCACATCGTATAGAGTGCAGTTTTATTATGAAGCTTCCAGAGTTTTTCGGCTGTCCGATACCCAGCGAAATTGGCTCATGCAAAGGTTGACGCGTATACCTGTAATTAATTGTTGGAGAAACGAAATATCAAATTGATGAAGGTACGAGGGGCGTTCAATGTATTCTCGGTATCTGGGTGAGTTACTAATGATGTGGGTAATTTGACAAATTAATTAATAAATGACATTATCTAAGGGTATAAAGGTAAAATTTCATATAGTTGTGATTACTAGTTTGCTAGTTATCCTTATTCAACGACTACTGGAATGGCTTTTTTTTTTGAGGATGGGAAGTCATCAAATGACCCCTCCCGCTCTGGGTGGAGCGGAAGGGAGTGTCAGACTCTTACTGACTAAAACCCACCCGTGTTCCTTCCTTAGCCCTTTATGTTGCGGGCCAGCGGTAACCGTTTCGGATAATCCCGCTGACCCGGCAGGCTTCGGCCCTAACGGGCCCCTTCGATTGCTGCTGTCATCTCTTTGAGGCGCTCGTGGAACACGTACGCGCCGTTCGGCACGAGCCTGGTCCTGATCGGACGGTGAGCTACCCATTACTCTCCGCCCGCAGGCCCGCGCCTATGGTGGCCGGGAGTCGTCGCGCGGCTCCCGACGCCCGGAGCGTCTCCCACGGTACTGGAATGGCTAACGTGACAATGTTGAAGATAATCGAGCGCCGCGCTGTTATTAAATTCCTTACCAAACAAGGAAAAAGTCAAAAAACTATTCACGAAGAGATTGTGGCTGTTTATCAAGATTCTGCACCTTCGTTATCTCAGGTTTAAAAGTGCTCTAGTAAATTTAAAAGGGGCAGAAAGAGTATTGAAGATGATACTCGCTCGGGCGGCCCGGTTACTGTCTCTACGGAAGAAAACGTGTAAAACGTTGAAAAGCATATACTGGAGGATGCCCGAATGAAAATCAAAATGGTAGCAGATAGATGACCCACCTCTCTGTTGGTTCCATGCACAATATTCTTCATGACCTTCTTCTTTACCTTTGCAAGAAGTTGTGCAGGAAGGGTGCCGCGAATGCTCACGGCGCCTCAAAAGCAAGTGCGAATCGAGTGCTGTAGAGAGTTTTTAAAGCTCTGTGGTGAAGTTCCATCAAGTATTTTCGATCTACTTGTTACTATAGATGAAATGTGGGCTCATCACTATGATCATGAAAGTAATAAAGAGTACATGGAGTGGCACAAGAAGGGTACTGCGCCCCCTAAGAAATTCAAAGTCGTTCCGTTTGCCGGTAGAATCATGGCCACAGTGTTTTGGGATTCAAAGTGAATTTTGCTGATTAATTACACAAAAGAAGGTGAAACCATAAACGCAGCATCGACGCATCCATCTTACGAAATTTACAGGAAGCAATTAAAGTAAAAAGATGGGGTAAACTGACCACCGGTGTGTTGCTTCTTCATGACAACGCCCCGGTACATATCATCTGACCACAGGGCTGCACCAAGGCATCAGGACTTAATCGCGCATAGCACCGATCTTAAAAGGCTAGCATAACAGCCAGACCTGTAATAACGTCCTCGTGTCAGAACACATTATGTAAGACCTAAGGTTGTCCAGCGGTAACAAAGAAAATGGTTGAATACTCACAGGATTCAGCTTCTACTGAACTTATTAAAACCCCATCGGGTTATCTGGGCACATCCAGGTCCAACCTGGAATAAGTCCCGCTCAATCAGCCTTTGGCTCATGTCCTTAGTCGTAAAGACCGGAAACCTCCTTTTCCTTTTCAAACTTATCTGTCAGTTTGAACTCTCGAATATTCCTCCACAGACTAAATAAAATCTTATCGATTTGTGACTTTAAAATTATTAGACATTGTTTATAAATTAAATGTGGAAATTATCTCTGTCTATTTACTCTAAATAAGTAATAAACATTGTAATTAATTTACTAAACACCATAACCCTATTGCTATCTATTGACGCGGAGACTACGCTCCCTGAGCTTGCACAGACCCACGATAGACGTCGCCACTTGTTGCGATAAATATATTATATATTTATTTTGCAACGTCACAGGGTAAAGGGGGATTATATTGAAAAGTACAAATTATTTTAATTGAATTTACGTCTTTTTTCATGCCGATACCGAGAATACATTGTACGCCCCTCTTATGTTGTCTCCAATTACACCTTCCTGTTGGATATTCAGAAGATGTACCTATTCTTGCTTCATGACTAATAATGATTCGACATGGTCGACGCAACAGACCTAGATTTATATGAGGCTGGCTATCCGACACGAGTTCATCTGTTAACATGTCTGTTTCGACAGAGATGCATTTCTGGAGGCTCTCGATATCAGTGTTCCCTAGATATCGTTGATAGCGCTTTGTCATAACTTGATAGCCTAGTGCCTGCTCGTAACATTGCACACAATATTGCTGCTCCACAATTTCCAACCAATTCCAATATAAACATCATCGATAAAACAATGTTATAATCAAAATTGAATTTCAAAGAATCGAATGACGGATGAACTTTCTTCATCTCTTGACAGCTAATATTTTTACAGTGGCCTGTTGGTCTAATAAACGCCGGTTCTGAGAAATGTTATTTCTTACCGCAATTGCTGGCGATGTGATTATCTCAATAATTTGTCTCGTTGTTCCGCGCAGAGCCTCGTTTGGCCGGGAGCACTGTCTTTATGGCGGATTCAGTCCGGCTTGTTTGTTCAACAGAACTGGAAAATTAGCCGGAGTGCTTTTTTATTACATTTAAAACCTGCTGCGTTAAAATGTTTCGTGGAGGTTTTGCTTGGTACCTGGATGTCAATAAACGGTCCGCATGCTTCAGGTAGTTGAATTTAAGACGTATCAGTTTAACGGTCAACATTATTTTTTTCTTAAAACAATTACAAATTCACTTATAGAGAAAGCATAGATCGGTTTAAACAATATAACGAGTCCTTTCGAACAATTTTTGCTAAAAAATCAATTGCAATATTATCATATCATCATCACATTCAGCCTGCACGCAGTCTCGTTGCTAGGCATAAACATTTTTGTAGGCTATGAACCTCGTGGGCCATGCTACAAGACTTCATCCTAAATCACATCTCTCCTAATTTCGACCACTATTCCATTAGGATTCTGCCTCATCTACCATCATCCAATCGACTATAAAATGAAGCTGGCATTTAGACAGTTCCAGATATTATTTCGGCGTTCTGTTGATTCGACAAAATTAAATTGTAACTGGAAATTCGTGCGTACAGCGATGCGTGGCAACTTGCAAATGAAAATTGCAACTTAGCTGCCAATTAGTGTACATCACCACACGATGTATCCGTGAAGCGGCGAAAAACTTTCCTTGACGTCATTACCGTACAATGTTTTCATATCTTAAGTAATTTGTAATACGATATCTTCCCTAGTTATAAGTTGTCTATCGGCGGGCGAGACGCGGTGGGGCGTAAGACCCTAAGTTTGTAATAAGAGTTAGTGTCTGGTGGAAACAACTCGCCAGTTAGAGTTTTAAGAAGTTTCGCCCCGTTTGTTTGATTCTTCTATCGCTGTGAGCCGATACGGAACCGGCCGGCAACGAGTGCCACTGATACTTTTATTATTTCCTTATGGACTTAGTGCAATCAAGTTTCCAACTTGTTCACGATAATGGTATTTATTGTTTATTTGTGTTGCGCTGGTCGTTTCTTGTGAAAGCATTTTTCTATGAAAATGAAATGTTAACGTGCTTTTATTAATTGGAAAATTGTTAAAAAATTTGCTTAGCTATTTTCAAACAATGAGACACGTTTTATGTTTCATATTTGACAAAGGCTATTTTCAGTTGGTATTATTAAGGCTATTTTCAAACGATGGGCAGTAAAGCTTCTTCATTCGATTTTTTTTGGAAATATTTTTTAATAGTTTGCAAGGAAAACTAGAGTAATGATTGGTACGTCAGGGCTACGCAACAATGCTACGACGCTACGGCGTAGCAAGTGGAGTTTTGGACGGCAAGTCAACTGAGTGACCATGACTATTGCAGGAATGCTACATTCCACTGGCAAATTGGTTTTAAAAATTGAGCATGCATCAAAACTTCATTTATATTTATTAGTTTCGTTACTGAAGAATGATAAAACAATTGAAAATTCGCGGTCTTATTCTACGACAGCATTCTGTAGGTACCTAGGAGCTATAAAGGTTTAAGTTAGGCACAAACTAATCTCTTAAATTGTTCCCGAGTAAAAATAAAGTTTTCGCAATTAAATGCAAAGGAAAGAACGTACGGGCAAAGTTTCAGCTTTCATCTGAGATAAAACTGAGCTTCTGGGCGAGATCCTATCGAGTGTGGATTAATAATAAAGGAGATAAGCATTGGCTCCTATTTCAGTTCATATCGAACTTATTATCGAGTCTGAAGTGAGGTGAGCGGCAATTTTCGATAGATTTCCTGCAAATCAAATGTGGTAATGATAAGTCTTTACATACCGAGACCCCTCGGTGCCTCGGAAAGCACGTTAAGGCGTTAGTCCCGGTCATTCGTGGATCTTTGAGTCGTTACGGGTAGTCAGAAGCCCGAAAGTCTGACAACCAGTCTTACCAAGTGGTATCGTATTACCCAGTAACTGGGTAATGGTGTTTAGATAGGCAGTCGCTCCATGTAAATATTGGTATTCAGCTGCATTCGGTTAGAGTGGAAGCCGAGCCCTACATAGTTGGGTAAATGCTAGGCAGATAAAGAATCTACGTGAGGGATCAACTGACTCATAGAACCGGGATATTAATCTTAAGTATAGTCATTATCACTTGCACGTTACAAGACGCTAAGGTCTATTTTTGGTTTAAGACAAATGTGAATGTGATAGTTTGAAACTATCACATTCACATTTTTATTATTTAGCCACGGGCCCCTCCCCTCACGTATATTCAAAACACAAAAAAAAAATCAAATGTGTAGTCCCATTTTATTTGCATCAGAGAATCATGTTGACCAATATCCAATCGTGCTATTTCTAATCTGACTTCCACCATTTGTCTAGGTATATGATCAATTTTCAGGACTACGCGTTGACTGTGTTACTGAAATCACGCCTCACGAACTTTCCCTGAGGGCATCATATCAGTACCACATTTGATTTGCAGGAAATTTATCGAAAATTGCCGCTCACCTCACTTTAGACTCGATAATAAGTTCGATATGAACTGAAATAGGAGCCAATGCTTATATCCTTTATTATTAATCCACACTCGATAGGATCTCGCCCAGACGCTCAGTTTTATCTCAGATGAAAGCTGAAACTTTGCCCGTACGTTCTTTCCTTTGCATTTAATTGCGAAAACTTTATTTTTACTCGGGAACAATTTAAGAGATTAGTTTGTGCCTAACTTTAACCTTTATAGCTCTAGGTACAGAATGCTGTCGTAGAATAAGACCGCGAATTTTCAATTGTTTTATCATTCTTCAGTAACGAAACTAATAAATATAAATAAAGTTTTGATGCATGCTCAATTTTTAAAACCAATTTGCCAGTGGAATGTAGGATTCCTGCAATAGTCATGGTCACTCAGTTGACTTGCTGTCCAAAACTCCACTTGCTACGCCGTAGCGTCGTAGCATTGTTGCGTAGCCCTGACGTACCAATCATTAATTTAGTTTTCCTTGCAAACTATTAAAAAATATTTCCAAAAAAAATCGAATAAAGAAGCTTTACTGCCCATCGTTTAATAGATTTTTGCTAACAGTTTGTGTAGCCTCATTGCCTACGCCGTAGACTCGTAGTAGTATGGCGTAGCACTGGAATGCTTTGTATGTAAACATAAGTTTTAAAACTATTTTCTTAATATTCTACGGTCCGCTTTTAGTACGTGCGGGATTCCTTGAAAATACATACCGACGTACATTCTTTAAATTGAATCAACGCCTTAGAGCTGATTGCAACCCGAGTATTTTCACAAAATATATAAAAAAACAAAGCTTCACACAACACATTAAAGTGTTGGTAATGCTTAGTGGACTCACGTTCCGAGGTGTAAACCCCGATAGCGTCGGGCTTAATCTTACTAAGTGAATTACTCTGTCGGTACCTCCACTACGTTCCTTTAGCTGATGGAATGAAATAACCGAATTTTTCGCACATACCTACACACTTTTATGCATCGTAAATTCCATGAATATTTTGAAAATATTTAACATCTATCAAAATATTTCCAACTCATAAATTCAGGTAAATACGAAAGTGATAAACAAAAGTTATTCAATTTTAACAAAGAGAACGTCAGACATCAGAATAAAATTTAATTACTGCAAAATATTTGTCGAACCGTCACATCTGTTTGATATGTGCCTAGTTAAATAAAATCAGTTCATTTGATACACATTTCGTGATGTAATGAAAACAAGGCTTTGTTAAAATACACCAATACGTGTCATCAGTAAAGTTTACTGGGTGGAGATATGTGGACATTATACAGTACATTAATTTATGAACTGGGTTGCTCTCTAGCGTACCTACATTATTTACTACATTAATTATGCTTCACAGTCGAAGTCCATGATTTGGAGTGAATTTTCAGTTCACTAAAAGAGAGGGTAACCTCACGCTCCCATCTCGTAGAGAATGCCGTGTTGGGACACGGCCTCCTCTCTACATAATCAGCATATAAAATTCCCACTACTGGGGTAGTGGGAACTTTATATGCTGATTATGTAAAAGCTTGAGTTGTCTGTGCTCTAAATTATACTACCTGACTCGGTCTAAAACCAAATTTACGACCTCTTTTCAACAAGACAACGTAAGTAATTCATTCAATGTGATCACAAAATGTCACGTTAGAAATAGGTGTCCTTTATGCGGTTATCGATGGTGTCGAAATCGATGATGGAACAGCCGTATCGTACGGAGTGCTCGTAACAGGACACGGGACGTAAACCGAACCGGACGACATCGTACGAGTCCGCACGAGCCGCACCAATCTGCCAAGTGAATTACCCCGACGAAATCCGACGTAATCTCGTGAAAACTGCCACTTTGCCGCACTCCGCCTTATACGTGTTTATAGTATATGATTATGATGATACATATTGTATCGACGTTTGGGTTTTAAGGTGCCACTAGTTGATATTTTTTCCATACAAATTTCGGGAGAGTATTACTCCACTGTTTGACATTGTACATTAAAAGTTTAACATGATATCGTTTTGACTTATTATTAATTTTATCTGTACGGAAACAGAATAGTAAAATAAATAGCCATTAAAAAGTTATGAGCCAACAAGGATTCGTTTTTCTTGCTATTTTTAACGTAATTTTGGGCTAAAATAAGTAATAAAAGAATTGTAAAATCTTCTAAACCAAGTCCGTACCAACAAAGCTCAGTTATCGAAGAGTTCAATAAACTTTATTTAAAATTGATTTATGCAGTGGTTTTTTCATAAATCTCGATTTTACAAAGCACTTTTCAATTTTTTTATGCGCCTTTCAGTTCGGAACGTTGTTTCTTTACGTGAGAACTAGAAGTTGTGCGTGTAGACTAGCGTTTAAATGCCCATCACTGATACTAGCTCTGTCAGACACGTAGCCAGATGAGACAGCGTGCTTTTTGGCCATGACCACCAGTGAGTTCGAGTTCGCGACTAGTTTACTCTTAAGACGATTTCATGGGTTTCGTTTCGGTGTGACGTCAGAGACATTTGAGCTGGTTTAGATTTTCATATGAGTTAATGTGCGTATAATGTTAGGATGAATGATAAACCCACGCACGATGCGAGTATGTCTTACCAACTCGAATAAAACAAACTGAACTGAATAAAACAAATCTTGATATTTTACGGTTACTTATGACATGTAATAAGTAACAACTGCAATATTACTTTTGCGAGTATCTTGAAACATCGTACACCGCTGTAATAGGTACTAATCCCTAAACGAAAAATCCCACGTTATAATACTGTAGCGAGTTTTCGATTAAACCTTCGGACGGCCGACAAGGCAATAACCCACGCTTTATGATAAAGTTAATTAGATAGAGCATTCGTTCCCCCGAGCAAGTATACAGATGAGCCGCTGAACGGGCCGTCTCTTGAAAAAGGCGAAGAAAATGGTAACGAAAATCAACAGACTAACTTCCGCTATTTGACGCTCGCGTGGACCTAATTGGCTGTAAAGATAAGGAGTGCTCTTTAGAAGGTAGTCGGAGTTATTTGAACTTTGAAGTATGATCAGAAAGTCAAACCGGGGTGTGAAGTACAGACCTTTGATATTATCATCATATTACCCCGCAACGACTTACGTTCTTACGTTTACTGATAAGCATAAGCTTTGTAGTCTGTGATAAATATGCGCCATATTGTCCTGTTGTAGTTCCTCAAGTTTTGTGAAAAAACCCTCCAGTGTTTGCGACGCTCTTACCGCACAACGGCCCACACATGAGTTTAGTGATTCATTTCGAAGTTTGCGAAGAACGGACGCGACGCCGTGCTCGCCTCGAGGTATAATTAGTTTCGTGATCGGCTGCCGGGCGCGGCCCGGTCCGGCGGACGGGTAAAAGTCAAACAAAACACGGATATCGACGCATCATATGTGACTGCACGTCGTACGACCCGACCCACTCGCTGCCCGACTTCATTATCAACCATAGAAATAAACAAAACCAAGTCAAAATTGGGATTAATTTCATGCTGTGACCGGGACAAATGTAAAATCTGAATTTCAGATTGCATAACCCAACAACAAAAATAGTTCTTGCCAACTGTATACTGTGTCGAATAACATTTCTGTTTTCTACGTCTATACCTATTGCATTTCATTGTAAATAAAAACCAAAAACAAAATTATAGTCGGGTATACGGAATAGAGCTGAAATTTATTTTCCACGAAATTCTGTTGCATCGCTGTATATTGTCGGTGGACGCTTTAATATTGGCAGCCATAGCGGAGCACTGAAGCGCCCTATTTACGGTTCAAAGCCTACGTAAGTGGGCTGCCTGTATTGAAGAATTAAGTCAGTTTGTGTAAATTGGTAACATCCGGCGAGTACCGGAAGCTGCAGGGAGGCCGCCTCGGCCGTGCAACTTTTGTTTATATAGCGCTGCATTCATGCCGCGATTGACGACAGTAACTACCTATCAACTATAAATTGATGTCACATACTTTCAATTTCGGTTTTTTACCTTTTACCATTTTGTCCTTGCATTAGGGCAAATAGATGAAGAGACAAAGTTATAAATTGGCTTTTTCCATTTCATTTGATAAAGAAAATAAATCAAGTCAACTCAGATATTTGTTGCCTACAATGTTGAATCGGTCATGTGTGGAAGTCAATATCGCTCATATTTAGTTGTTCACCGGAGTATTGAGTACTTTATAGGTTGCCAGTGTTGATACCTATCGTAGTTTTAAATCGAATTCCGCGATATTGCTAGCCCGAGTCTCCCAGGTGATTCCACCTGGTTGATTTTCATTTCGCAATGCATACACTCTCCAATGCTGTGATTCTTTTATGAAACTAATATGAACTTTATTATTGTGACATCAGTATGTCGGCTTTCGTGTTATTACTATTGTTGTATTGTCATTTTATTACTTTATGAAATGCAATATGCATTATTCTCGAGGTAACACGCAATATTCCCTTAAGTATATTATTTCTCTATCAATATCAATACTGATGCACATTCTTAGAAAAAGAATTTTGACCCAAAAATATCTTATTTGCTGTTCATTCAAAAACGTGTCGCGATATCAAATTCTAGGAAATTCAATATAGCGACACCATTGGATATTAAATCACTCACGAATAACGTCCATTTCCACCAAATCGCCAGCAAAAATACCAAAAACTTATAATACGTACGATTCCTGAGTATGGCCTCTTCCTCCGTATTCGAGTGCATTCGTTGTATCAGTTTCCAAGTCGCATGGTGTTCAATTGCACGAAGTCGAATTGCACTCGCATCGGAATGGACTCCGTCCTCCGTTATTATGACTGATACACGGAGGTATTTCACGGAAAAATGTTCGAGATATTTCAGGCTTCTTTAGAATTGTGTCGCGTGATGGGATGGTACTCATGGGGCGATTGAATTTTGATGTAGCTACTTGGTTGCCGGTGTGGTTGAATGGCAGCCATTTTGTAATATATTTCCTATTTAACCTACTACTTATCTTTGGCTTCACTCACGGTGATAGGGTGATGTCCGTGTCCGTGTCACAAATAATTCGCATTTCGTTAGACATGTTCCACACCCATCGGTGAAGGTGTAAAAGCAGAGCGTTTAATATAACATATCTAAAAAAATGTGAGTGATGTAATTACTGAGTTCCCCCATATTACTTCATATTCCGAAAAACATTATCTGGTCATTTTAAAACTTTGCTCTACTTAAAATGATGATGTTACTCGTACAGTAATCTCATCTCCCATAAAGAAGTTGCGTCCCCAGGAACCACTTGCTCGTAATGTATTCAATTAATTAATCCACTTTTAAACTACACGGCCGCTGCGCAATTCATAAAAATGTTTTTCCTTCATTGTTTTAAAATATTTAAAGTTCATAAGATTACTGCCGGCGTAATCTAGTATCCATAAAGTGGTTAGATCCTGTAGCCGTCGATGCATATGGCTAGCCAATACTTAACCAATGAGTAACCTCGGAAAAATCCTTTACATTTTTAGGAAAAAATCGCTCCACTGCTTAAAACGTTGGCAAAGTGTGAGGATATTGAATTAGTGGCGGATTTTGCATTTTTCCTGACTGTGAGACAAAAAGGCGTGGCGGCGCCCGTCGGACGCTGAATCAATTACGTTACGTTGACGCGACGGTGCGGTAATTCGATCCGTCGGCAAATGTTGATTTGACCGCGGGGCATATCCGTCGGTGATGGCAAGCCAGTCGCCAGCCTGCGCCATGCACACGACTCACTGATACACTTTCGCCTCATCTAAAATGTTACGCCTTAATTAAACTAGGTACCTACATCCAAACACGTAACTCATTTCCAACTACTATTGTATGGATGTTCCAGTATTGACAGCTCGTTTAATAGGCTTATTTATGTATTACCTTTTGTAGGCATTGTTCATTTAGGACAGTCATGCGAAACTCGTTGCTAAATGATATCAGTTTTAATTCTCGTTAGTATAATTAGGTAATTACTAAGTGTTCAACAGTCAATGCTTATAAGGTGCTGGGTCTAGCAGTAGTTTCTTTATATGCATTATTTTTATAAACAGGATCTTTTGGTCAATTGTTGAAAAAAAAACCAAGTGTGAGTCGGGCTCGTACACGAAGGGTTCCGTAACACAAGGCAAAAAAACGCCGAAAAAACACGTTTCTTGTATGGTCCCTTATATCCGTTTAATTTTTAACGTTATTTTATTTTTATTATTTGTTGTTATAAGTAGCGGCAATAGAAATACACACTCTGTGATAATTGTCTGCATTAGGACGGCTAATTTGTGTTACATTTCACTTATCTGTTTACGGCATTATTCGATAAAAACATAACCAAGTTCATAAATTACACATTACACATCTAATTACATACTTATGCACAAATGTTACAGCAACATTAACTTAGCCAAAGCAAACAGAAATGCGAATTATCTCACAAAATACACACTATATTGCATCGAGAACCGTGGGTAGCGTGTACGCATAATAATAATCTGCTCAATGTTGGCTGGCGGGGAGTCAGGCGGCAGATTTCAAGCGAGTGGCAAAGCGGATTATCGAAATTAACCTCTTCAACGGCTCTAATGATCGACTCTTCTACTCGAGTGCCGGGGGTTCCTCTCAACTGGCACAATCGCTAATAATATCCGCTTAGTAAAACATAACTTCATCTTCGAAGTATATTTGTTACTTTTTGGTATTTATTTATCAAGGCATTACAATTCCAGACTAAATTAAACTAACCTGCAAAAAATCTTTATGTAGTATTAGTTATTATATGTACCATATATGTTGAGTTATATATATTTTTGTCAGCTAATCTCATATTTTAAATATTTTGCAGGTGTCATTTTAAACCTTTTGTAACACATCCATGATTTACCATAGACAACATAATTCCCATGAACATATTCAATCTACAAATCTATCCATTGTACACTATCCATAATAGGTTAGGGGATAAAGGCTCTATATTAGGTTGTTGCAGTCGGGGCCTAATCTGGTACGGGCATGGGACTACAATAGGCTTTATTAACATGCATGCGCCCCGTTCGATACAAATTGGCGATGAGTCGCTGGCGCCGTGCGGTGAACCGATTCTACCGTGTAATAATGTTCTCCCTCGATGTAGACTAGGACTTGGCTCATTTAGAAGACTTTTTTTTTTAATTTTCTTGCAGGTTATTTCGCCAGCCGGTATGACATTTGCTAATCCTAGTTTTTAAAATGGGTAATTTACCCTAGATTGTCCATTCAAGACGTGATAAGTACGCATTTTTGTAACAAACGATATTGTCGGCTCTTTGAAGTACCTAGTACTACTACCTGTTAACAATTTTAAATAAATACAGGAATTGATATTTTTCGTTGCATTTTATCATTGAATATTGACATTTAAATCCACGATAACTTAATATAAATACCTTTTAAGGTTATTGTGGAAGGTCAATTTACCTAATTGGTTAATCGAATGTGAGGGTAGCTTTTAATTTGTTTTAGTAACCACATTTTAATATAGTTCTCTTGTTTAAATATCGTATTTTAAACGTAAACCAATATACGATACCTATGTAAAGACATCGTTAGTTAGAATAATTGGAAGCTTATACTTAATTGAATACTTACCTACGTTATTTAAATAAAATAACAACCTATTATTATAATTTATTGCGGAACGTTATATAACATTTACTTAATAATCGAAGCTGTCGCAATACTAGCAAGCATTTGGACCAAAGGACCAGTTTTTTCTGCCTATCATAAAAACCGAGGAAGGGGACTATTTAAAAATAAACCATAAATAAATAATGCAGTTACTTAATTGTAAACTATATCTACAATTTGCGGTAACACTTATTCGTTTTCATAAAAGCTATTACGTAAAAGGTTCGTCAGTGACCCAGTTTCAGCAGAGTATTTAAGCGCATACATTATTAAAAATATTATAACAACTGAAAGTGTTGGCCGTTTACTCCCTTAATTTGATTAAAATGGGATGTTCCTGTTGACCTGGCCTCATATGTTTGTACAGGTCTTGCCAAAAGTAGGATAGCTCACGGATTCGTTGATAGATTGAATTTACGTTTGTCGAGGTATTTTCCGGCCGAATTGAGGTTTCTAGGAAAATTATTGGAAGCACTCTCCTAGAAACATAATTTGTGAATGTTAAACATAGATTCGCTGAAAAAGCCTTCTGAAATGCCACGTGAGATACCTATCCAGTATACGTGTTGCTGTTTGATTTCGCTACACAATTCACAAAAATGATAGTTTTACTACGAGAACCGACTGTTCTTTTTCAGAAACTAAATGCATGAAATTCGACGCTGTTATTAAAACTAACGCTGTTATAATTGACGAAAAAAATCATTAAAAAAAAAACGCTTTGTTACCGCAACATCTTTTTTCATCCAGAAAATCTCTGATTACGATTCTATAAAAAAAAAAATATTATTTTCAAACAACTACATAACAGTCCATAGAAGTTCCAACCAACGTCCTCTCAAATTCCACAGGTAGGCAAGCATTTCTTGTAACAACTATTAATTACAGTGTACAGGTCACGCTAAGGTTTAATTTTATGGGTCCAAGTCATTGAATCACTCCCTTAGGATCTGGATCATTAAGTGGGTAAATGGTTAATGAAAATAGAATGAGCACTAAACATCGAAGCGGAATTTCGCCAGTCACCTAGCCGTCGTTAAATGTTGTTATCGTCGCGATTAAGTAACAAAACAACTTGGCTGAAGGGCGTCGCAGGGGGGGGGGGGATCGCGGGGCGCGGGCTACGTCGCGAATAATAATCTCAGTTTACGACGGCAGCCGAGTGAATCAATAAAAACACTAATAATGCACAGACGTAATCCGGATCGTGCAACGTCGCGATTACCGGCACTAACGAGATCGTAAAGACGGATCTCCAATGCACGGCTTAGCCGAAACATAAGCGCCGTGGGTAGGCTACGCTTGATAAAATTATGAGCGATACCGGTTACGGAACATATTTTATGAAGCAATCACTTCAGACAACCGAATACATGTAAAGTTACTTTAAGTAGAATTTAAGTAACAGTCTTTCCTCAACCAACACCTTGAAAAAGGAACAATCAGATGTAACAGATTTTTTGTTCAGAGAACCCTAAACTGGCATAGTGGATCCATTATTCTCAATTTGCGCCAAGTTGAAGCAAGCGCGGACGGCACGGCGGCAGACACGGCGGGTGTCCCCCTTGATTAAACCCCGGGAAGTAAGAAGTAACAATTTGTGTGCATTCCTACATTCCCCACCGGTTTATACACTAGCTCCTGAATTGCACTTCAGCTTACTAGATTCCATTTTACCTCAGAATTTCATAACTTTTATTACTTTGTTTTTGAAAGAGACTTCTTGAAGATGTTAACTAAACGAAAGTTTAGCTCAGTTTTGTTCCAGTTATGATTGCTTGTGGGTTTGTTGAGATTGCTTGTAAGTTATCTATTTCTGAGCAAGCTGTAGATTAGCTTATGGATTTATATTATGTCCTAATGATGTCGTACCTGAACAATTTTACAGTTAGCCTTTGCACTTACTGATCGAATAATTATTTTGCATCAGCATTATTTCAAGCACGCAAAATTAATAAATAATCACACATACGTCCATCATGCACATTCGGGTATCCTGATACGTCGTATAGACGTGTACCCCTCGGCGGCAGGTCTGACGAGGGCGACGCGACCACCTGCAGTCCAGCCCTGTAGATGACACGAGCCTACGTAAACATATCGATACCTGTCGGACACTGAAGCCTGTTTAAATTGAACCCAGCCTTTTTTTAAACGGCCTGTTTTTCATGGATTTTAAATTTACGCCTTTATGACGGATACATTTTTTTTTACTTGCCATGTGCTGGAAATCCACTCCTAACAATTTTTCATTTACTTTTTTGTTTTCTAAAACACTACCTACAAAATCATAGTTGTTGTTAGTGTTTGATGAATGTTTCGATAATGTTACACTGATTCAAGTCGACGTCTGTCGCGCGTGCCTCACGCTCATCTTGGGCGATCTTCGCTAGCGCCGGAATTAAAATTAATAGCGGACGGGCGAAGGCACGTCGTGGTAGGTCCGACCCGGGTCCCAGTAATTTGTTTACTCGTCTCGCTCAGGATTACGTCGCATGCTCCGCTGAATAGGTAACTCCCGGTGACTTTTCATAAGTATCAGTCAACCTCCACTTCGCTCTGCTAATGAATTTTTATCGTTTTAATAACTTTTTTTACGTGCATTAATTTTTGTAGGGCTTTTCGCCGCGTTCTTTTCAAGTTTGGGCGTTTTAAAATGGCGGTTTATTTATCGTTTTCAGTTTTAAAGAACATTGACGGCTTGTTATTCTGTCAAAAAATTCATTGTTACTTCTGTTCAATTTTTTACAGAAACACAAAGCACGGGTTTCAGCGCTTGTCATCATAGCATGCAGTTAACGCCAAAGAAATTCTAACAAATTACTGCACACGAAATTTCATTAACAATATCGCATAGTTTGGAGCGTAGACATGGTTCGACGGCACGTATATAATTCAAAGCCGGGGTTAATTGACCGAACACGGTTATGAATGATACGGCTAAACGTCGCCGGATCGGGTCGAGTGTCGGGCGGTCGCCCGGACTTCCGATCGCACCCGGCCTGTTTATTGTATCAGTGTCGAGGCTCATCAAAATGCAAATAAGGCACGCCCAAACCCGGCCGCGGCGCCGGACAGTTGTCGGCGCTGTATTGAGTTATAATCCTCACTACACTCCTGTTTCCTATAAACCCTTGTTTCGACCGTATTGTGTCTGCTAGCGTTAGAAATCTGTATGCAGCTTTTAATTATTTTGAGGGATTTTTGAGGACTTTATTATGAAATGATTGGCTTTTCAAAATTTGGAATATATTTCTGAAAATTCGAGTCATGAATATGTAATGAATGCTTTTTAGAAAAGGTAATTTAGAATTTCTGTTCTTATGAGCTACATTTCTATGGTGCTCATAATATTCTGAAGACGTACAGTCTTCAATCGTCTTATTCACCACAGAGCAATCAATACTTTCAAACAGAACACAATCAATGCTTTCAATACAACCTAATCATAATAACACACCAAATTGCATCAAACTTATTCCGCACACATGCAAAGGAGCTTATAAACTATACACCGTCTTCGTGTGAAAGACACAGGAATGAATCGTTCGGGGCGTAGCTGTATGCAGTCGTTTAATAAGCTCCAGGCTCCTGGCTGCTGCTGCTCGGATTTCGGTCGTTAGCGAGTAATTGTCGACACCTAATTAGTTGCGACACTGGAGTGCGGGTCTCCAATGTCGAGCTCACACATGACCCGCGATATTTAACGCGACGCGCCATCGCCACCTCGACCGACAGCGTTGTACTTGCACTGCGGTTGAAATGTTTTATTAACTGCCTTTTGTGGGTAGTGCCTTTGATTATTTATGTTCTTTATTTATAAAAGTTAGCAGTCTTATACTCAAAACTATGCCCGCAAGGTTTGGCAGTAAAGTTCAAACAGTCGATTTGATATTGTTAAACGACGCTTTTATGCAGTGTTTTGAAAAATACGAGTCTCTGTTATCTGTCATCTATACATATAATAAAACCGTAGCGAATCTATAAATATTATAAAACAAAGTCGTGATGCAATTTTCACCATCATTTAGAGAATTTATTCCGGAAGGTTTGCACAGAAATCTCAATGTTTTGACATACCGCCTCATCAATTGGGCGGGTTGCTAGTGATCTATAAATTCATTTTCGGATCATGAAATGAGATTCGTTTTAGAAACAAAACTCCTTTGGTTTTTGATAAAATATGTTGAAAATTAAATCGTTCTTCTACTTGCTATGCGAATGAGATTTTTAACGACTGACTTACTTTAATTGTTTACTTAAATTGTTGTACAAACTCCCTTATTCGTCCATCTCTATCATTGTCTACGTGTTAAAATACAATTTCTAACAGAACGTCTTCTTTGCAGGTATGGAGGCGATTATGTCGGAGTTCTTCAATGACACGACGACGGCGTTCTACATCATCCTGATAGTCTGGATCGCGGACCAGTATGACGCAATCTGCTGCCATACTGCCATCGCTAAAAGACATTGGCTCAGGTTAGTGCGGTACTTAGGACCAAATTGTTTGTTCTGATCACTTTTCAGCCACAATTTTATTTTTATTGCGGATATTATATGTCAATGGTCAAATACAGTCTGTCTATAAAGTCATGAAAAAAAATGAGGGCGCTGCGGTCGTGCACGTAGCAACCCTGTATAGTGTGCCTCAATTGATTTTGATACTAGCACATTATTTTGTACTAGAAGCAAACCTGGTTTTAATGAAAACGACGAGACGCTTTTTTTTTAACCGGATAGAAAAGGTAGTCGTAAAATCTGTAGATCTTATTAAAAAAATCTACAGAAACCATAAACAAAGATGTGACCTTCATTATAAATAATAATACCAGCCTATTACTGTCCCACTGCTGGGCAAAGGCCTCTCTCAACAGAGAAGGCACGAGCATTGATCATAACGCTTGCTCAAGACGGGTTGGCGATTTATATTAATTAGAAGTCCAGGTTTCCTCGCGATGTTTTCCTTCCGACCTTCATTAGTTTGCATAAACGATCAGATAGCACATACATATCTATGGTCTCTTTCGTTCAAATAAAATTAGTAAATAAAAGAAAAATGTTCATACATATTTTTTATTATATGTTTTAACTTTTTTTTATTAATGAAAAATTTCCCATAACATAATAATTAATTACTTTCATCATCTGATTTCTAATATTCTACGTTAAAAAAAAAGTATTTTCATTGTCAGCTTCGCTACCGAGTAAAAGAATTGAATCTTTTGTAGAAGTGCACATATTATGTTGAAGTTATCCATTTCTTTTTTAGGACGGCCTGATCTGTGTTTGCCAGGGGTTCCAAATTCGCCATCATTTTTATAGCCTTCATCTACAATACGCCTCTCTGTACCCTCAGATTTTCCTGTAAGAAAGATTAAAGAAAATGTAATATCTAACAGAAAATAGATAGCACTATTTTTAATTTCAACCATAACTTATTCATATTTAAAATCAGCGGTAATTTGATCGTCCAAAAGTATCAAAAGTTTTGGTCGCACTACAATATGGCCTACTTATATTTGCAATCTAACCTATTAATGCGCAATGTAAACAATCCTTATTTTAGTCTTAAAATCATATATTTAGTAAATTTGTAACTTCTGGTAGATAAAAAACAAACAGTAACACGATTACATACCTGTCATAGCTGCTGTTCGAGCATAAATATCATCCAAATTTG
The DNA here is from genome assembly GCA_963855955.1 of Luperina nickerlii. NCBI lineage: Eukaryota > Metazoa > Arthropoda > Insecta > Lepidoptera > Noctuidae > Luperina > Luperina nickerlii. Next base: position 8,722,658 of record OY979679.1, on the reverse strand, counting down.
ATAAAATTTGTCCAGCTTGGTGTTCTAACAAACATCGCTGATACACTTTAAAAATGATTTCCCGAGCTCCACTCCTATTTGTTTTTCTCATATTTAACACGTTTCTTCGAAGTTTTATCCACGTAGATTTGAAAAACAATAAAAAATGCAATAGATAACGAGTTACAAAACAAGTCGATGACAGCCGATGACATTCGATGTACTATGATTTAGTGTTGCCCTACTTTTGAATATTGTTAGTTCCTCAAACATTATTTTCATGACTTTATAGACAGACTGTACGTCTGGATTAGGTACTTATATTTACTTACATCAATGCGGTTGAATGACCAATTATTTTTGTTCTCAAATTAATTAATAGGTACCTAACGAATTACCGACTTTGATTCGTATCTTGTCTTATCATTCATATCTTGAATTACCATATATGGGCGAAAAGTAAATTGACACAATGTTTTTTTAATTACGAGATCAATGTTAAGAAAACACTTTCTTCGTCCCACCATTAAAATGTTATAGTGCCTACTAATGTTCCAGCAAAACGTATAGGGATTAATGCTGAGAAGAATCATTATGATCCTTTATTAAGCTTATTCTGTATGTACTACGTATACAAGTTATTGACATTAATTCATATTTGTATTAATATTAGTTGTTTTAATAATGTGAGTAGGTAATGCTGCTTAGTGAATGGAATGCTTTTTTTTTTATGTTTATTTTGTTTTGTTGTTTACTGAATGTCTTACGTTAAATAATTTTGCATGCCGTACGGTAAAATGTATCGGGACTCTCATGGAAATTACCATCATATCTGTATACCTACATTATGGGCAAATAAATGATTTCTATTTCTAAAAAAAAAAAAAAAATGACCAACGAAACAAAAAAAAAAAAACACTGGCACTCCGGTAGTGCCGACAGAAGTGAAAACTTGAACAATTACGAGTGTATTTTGTGAATCGTCTTATAAACAAAACACGCGTGTTAAGGTGTGTTCCTTATTTTATAGGGTTTTTTGCAAATCAGGTATGATGACCAAAGTGACTGGTTTATTCTTCTCGTGAAAGGAATTTATTCAGATTTGCTCGTCGTCAGTTATATATCCGTGGTTCAGCGCCATCTCGTCGTTGTTGGATGAACTACGTAGTTAGTACGCGAGGCCTACGTAGTTAGTACGCGAGGCCCTCGTAGTTCTTCCCGATGTGCATAGATGGCGCTGTCCTCAACAACGCGCGTCACGTCTTACGAATTTTCGATCAGGGTCACGTGACCTGACGCGAATTTAGAAGTTTTTACCCATTCCAAAAAAAGTACACAGCGCCGCTAAAGAAGTTTTCACTTCAAAAACTAAATTTTAATAAAATATGGTGACGCGGCCGATGACGAGATAATTAAAATGAATCCCACTGTTATCGCCTCCGCTGTGAGTCGACATTTCACATTTTTGCGGACGTTTTAACAAAAAGTGATCCGTGAAATGCAACAATGAAAAACATATTGAGTTGATTCGATTATATCTATGGTTATTGTTACGATTTTATTATGATTCATCTTAGAGCATTAAATAATTTTGATCTGATTGGTGCCTAATTTGGGACGCAACTTGCGTCAGCACTGTTAACCTGCCAGCCACCTTTGTCGCACCGTCCTCTCACTCGGCAGCAGCGGAAGACGCCGCTGAGAGGAAGAGGGTGAAGTACGCACCGTTGGTGGACCGATATCATTTTGTGCCCATTGCCGTGGAGACCATGGTTGCTTGGGGCACCGAGGCCAGGAAGCTCATTAGTGAGATAGGGCACAAGCTCCGTGATAAAACGGGTGACTCCGGCTCCGGCACGTTCTTGGTGCAAAGGTTAGCCATTGCCATACAACGTGGCAATGCAGCAAGCGTTTTGGGCACCTTAGCGCCGGGAACAGTTCGGGGCGGGTTATTTGACTGGGTTGACTTGTGACTGTTATTATTATTATATTAATAATTTATGACATTGTATAATAATTATTCTATGTTTATAATATGAGTATGGATTATAAAAAAAAATATAAACGTCAGTGATTTTGATCTGTAACCATTATATGATTGAGAATGCATGACTGAATGAATGAAAGAAAGAAAGAAAGAAAATACGTTTATTTGCGGTAAACATGGCGCAAAAAAGAACAAAACAAAAAAAAAAAAAAACAAGAACAGATTGACGTGCGTCACATCCACGCAAAACGGCTATCGCTCAGCATTATGCTGCGACCCTATGCAAGACAGAGCCCCAGCGCTGGTTTTCAGCGACAGCCGGCGCCGACGTGATGACGTCGCACGGTGCAGCAAACAAATGAGCCTAGCCCAGTCTCACTGGACAATGAACATCCTAAATTCGGAGTTATACCTATATTCTACTGATATCTCTCCTTTGATTGTTATTAAACATGTTGCGATCGGTTTGACATGCCTTTAAAAGATTTGTTATGGGAGTTTATTGACAGAAGAGAACTGTTCCTCTAATGAAGAAGCTGTCTCTTATTAATTTATAATTTTTCTTTTTTAATGAACAAAGTCCCATAATTATGTCGTTTGAGCCTTCTGTAATTTATTGGTTCACATAACGCTGTTACTAGGGTGTTAGTATGAGCTTTTATACGGTATTTGTATGCTTTTGCTATGTGCTCCTTATTAACTGTTTGAAATGAAGTATCTCTGAACAAATTATAATAAACTCTTTAACCAAAACATTCCAAAGTCGACTTGAAACCTGCTACTAAAAACTAGTGCCTAGGTAGTGATCAGATCGCTTGTTTGCTTGTGCTCCAAACCATGAACTCAACTGAGCATCGATACTCAACTTCCTTTTTATACAGAAAAAAGAATATTTAAATAAACATACCTACTGTAATTGTTTGTTTATACTGCATATATCTTCCATGTTTGCACTGGGCTCATTATTTTGTGGCATTTGTATGTTCGTGTAAATATCGACATATTGCTCGCGCCGTGACGAGTGTTACGCGTCTAAGTATTTACTTATTATACGATTGATGTTTAACAAGCGCGTGTTTGACATTCAAGAATATTTCCTGATTTTTGGTGGAGACGGTCTCTTGAGTCGCATTCATAAGAGGAAAGTTTTATGATCATTCATAAGTGCGAACTTATTTTATCACTAGCAGCGTCTCGCGGTTTCACCCGCAGAAGTCTCGATCCAGTGAGAATATCGGGATAAAAACTATCCTATGTCCTTTCACGGAACTCAAACTATCTCTATACCAAATTTCATCTAAATCGGTTCAGCGGTTTAAGCATAAAGAGGTAACAGACAGACTTTCGCATTTATAAAATAATCCATACTAATAAATATGGATTATTTTTGGTTTACGTTTTGTGATTCCTGGGAATTGGCCTTTTGTGCGTCTCGAAGATTGACAGATGATGGACAAACCAGTATAATACAGTATAACACAATATGAATTTAATATTTTCTTCTAAGATATTTCTAGTCTAGTACCGCAGTGGAATCCTTCTGTTTGTTCGGGCACTTTGTTTTTACGCCTACTTCTGTCGCGCGTGTTTCTCCTTAATCAAAAGGCGTCCGGGCACGAAGCAATTTGGCTGGCCGTCCGCGCGGGCAATAAGGAGTGAGCGCTATTAAAACAAGCGCAAATAAAGCAAATTGAAAACGGCACCGCTTCCCCCCTTGGAGAGGGCTAGTAGTCCCGGCCCCGCGTCCTCGGCCACCCCGCAAAAACAACCGACTGTCGTCTCGAGAAACCTCTTGCTTCATCTAACTGCCACATATATCTCCAGAACTATCGATACGTGTACCGCTACACGACACATGCATGTCTGTTTTACTTGCTACACTCAGAGCTTTTATTTACTGAGTATAATGTCTGAATATGATATGGATGTCTAAGTAGACGCTTATTTTCACATACAAAACTCTGTAGAAATTCCCTCACAAAAACAGCCAACGGCCAATTTATAAAAAAAAAACTTTATATACGCTGCTTTTTATCATCATAAAATAAAGACACAACACAACAGAGCAAATAATATACTTTTACTGTTAGAAGCCAGTTCTTTGTCAATTTAATTTTCCATATTCGCTTCACTTCATTCATTAAAGTGCTCTCCTCGTCTATGTATCCCGTGATATTAACTGTGATGTAGTAAAATATTAAAAAAATATTGCAATTTTCCTCTTGCAATCTGTATCAAAGCTTCCGTCAACGGTAAACGAGTATTATATAATGATATAAAGGTAATGCGACTTTTACAATACCTATGGAAAAGCTTTGAGCTACTATCATATTCTACTGTATTACAGTATCAACTAGTACTATTGGTATTGTGACTGGTACTGGCGGCCTTGTAATGTAATGTACAAATTGTGCAAATAAATAAATAAATATTCACTTTAAATAAACACTGGGTAGGTAAATAGGTACGTTGCGTTGCATAATTGGGTAAAACGCCAATTGTAACGGTTCGAAGCTTTCAATCCGCCCATAGCATAATTTTTATTTTATTGACTATGTCATATTCTAATGTACGTAGCGTTAAGGGGGTGCACTGAGGTAGTAGCCCGCGAAACTCAATTTTACTTTGACTTTTTGCAATTTTCAGGTCATTGTCAGATTGTATGTTGATTAAAATATGATTTGCGACCGTAATAATGTGGCTTTACAAAATTATAATCATTACAATCAGCAATACAAAGTTCCTTAAGTTAGAATTGGCCTCAAATGTCATGATTTCATGAAATAGTCATTCAATAGGGTAATATGAACTTGAGAGAGTTGTATTGATGATTTTCATGATTATAATTCTATAAATAAATATTTGATACGGCCGCGAATCATATTTATATACCACAATCTAAGATATTTTTAAAAATATATCCCAGTTTTAATAACATACTATTAATGCAACCTTATAAGCTTAGCAAGCACTAATTAAAGTAAATACGTAAATTAAATTACCTTATTTTACCACTTTTTAAGCAAACTGAAAATTAAATAAGCGCGCGATATCGAAAAAATGCAAGCAAGAGGACTTTGACAGGTATGTTAATTACAATGCGTAATTTAATTAACCAGGGACATTTTAGTTAAGTATTCAATTCGGACGACTATACATACCGACATGCATATTTTGAAGGCATGCATTATAAATTCTGTTGTGTAATTCTCCATTATTATTATCAGCCTGTGATATCTCATTGCAGGGCAAAGGCCTCCCTACTCATTTTCCACTTCTCTCTGTTCAAAGCTGCCATGGACCAGTTCATGTTTAAGCGTGAAGAGGTAACAGACAGACAGACACTTTCGCATTTATAATATTAGTATGGATTCCGTAAAGAAGCTGGTCCTAAACCGCCACCCCGACATGCCTCATCATAAGATATATAACATCACCCCTTGTTTCCTCGATGGGGGGTTGGGCAGGTGTACCTTTAGTACACCCACATTTGGCCTGTTATATTTAAATCCCATGTAATAGAGGGCGAGCCTATTAATGCTATCAACGGACACAAATCCAGACTTGGGCTGCTATTGATAAATTCCAGATGGAAAAACCCAATAGCACTGCCCGACTCCGGAAACAAACCCAGGACCTCATGCTCAAACCAATGAGGCAGTCCATAAGATAACAACCACAAAATTACAGCACTCATCTAATTAGTAGTACGATTGCGGTTCACAAAGCGATACCGTGTCAGTTCATATGCAATGTGTTAATAAGTGCGTGGCCAGTGTTTGCCAAGGGTTAACCCTCGACTTGTCGTGGACGCGGTCGTGTTACGTGGCTCAGGACCACGGGGTACCCGGGACCCTGCGGTCGGGCGAAATCGGTGACCGCGTGACGAGCGGCTCCCCGCATAAATCTCCGCGACCGCCAATTAAGGCCCGCCCCGACAGTTTGTCTACGACGCCGCCCTGATTGCTTTCACAGCGACACGAGCACGAGACCTCTCCGCATCTATGTGTGGAACAACTCTTAAATTGACGAATATACGGTGCCAATAACATGGGAAATGCCTGAGGAAATCTAGCTTAAACTTCCCGTGCAATGAAAAATACATTTATCGTCTGTTCTTTGAGCATTTCGGGTGAAGATATACACCAATACATAGAAAATGCAATCTTTAACTCACAAATTAAAAGTCCTAACAATCTAAAACAATCTTACAGTAGGTACACAAAAAATTACACACATTTATTAACCTGTCGTAACTCCCTGCATTCAATTACGAATTTGACTTCTGACATTGAGTGCACCCCTGTTACCATTTGTAACTACCCGGTGCCCTTGTCAGATCGATAACCCTTTATTTGTACACCTACCAATACACGAACGGTTATTGGTTTTTGTGACGTTTCCTTTCCAACATTTCGTGGATAAGCGGAAAGGTTCAGTGTAACGGTGAAATAATGTGGTAGGGATGTATGAATGTAACGTATGTAGCGGTGAAAGGGTTGAGTAGAGGTGGAGAAATACGACTGTGCAACCAATAGTAAGCCAAATCAGCTGATTTATGATAACAATGTGATTAATGATGCACAAAAATTTGTGTATTCAATTTTAAATTTTGATCTTAGAGGCGCCTTAAGATTGCGGCTCTAGGAGACAAAAAAAAAACTTTTTCTTAGCGTATACATGCATGGCAAAAACAATAATAAGTATGTTCGACTGAAAGCTTTTTAACAGAATACCCATACAAAAAAACTGTCTTTCGTCGATCTCGGGATCAAACTGACGACACCACAAGCGTTACCAGTTGAAAGCATAGCTCTTTACCACTGGGCCAGTAACATATAATGCGGTAATATGTGTGCGATTTTATTTATAAGCGTGGTGTGAGAGTTGACGCGGGCGTCGTTAGGGGTGTGCTTCTCGTGTGTCATTTTAAGGATGTGCCAAATTGAAGGCTCCAACGTTATCGCGAGGGGAGTCTGATTTATGCCCCAGGACCGTCGCGCCCCCGCGCCTTCGATCAGAGGTTTATTCACTCAGCCGAGGTCAGTTTTCTTATACGAACGACGACGTAATATGGCCGCATTTACTATGAGGGCTACGAAAATAACGCGTTAATAATCTCGTCGGAAACGTCAAAGCTTTGATGCGTTCGCTGTGCAGTATGACGTAATGACATACCGCCTTATAATTTAAGATCAAAGTAGCGCGTTGTCGAGCATAAGGATGTTTGAAGAACCTTAGAACTATTCTACGAATAGGCGCGGTCTGAGGGGGGCGGGGGGTGTCATGGGCGTCATTACCCCCCCCCCCCCCCAAATCATTCAAGCTGTCGAGAGTGAATGATTTATTGGTTTTACTAACTTAAAACTCTACTTAAGCCACGGAGACCCCGATGTGCATATATAAAAACATAGGCAGAGATGGGGTCCGCTGACAAAAGTAAAAACTTAAAACTATGAAAGGAGAGTGGGTTTTTTAACGCGTCTAATAAAGTTTTGACTTCCTATAAAAAGCCTGCTATAAAATATAGAATGTAGGATGCAAGAGCGAGCGAAGCAAACTCGCCATTTTGGTCACCCCACTCGTACGTAAGGTTCGGAAGTCCAAAACCTAAACTGCTGTAAAACGAGTTTAAGCTTTTCGTCATAGTTCGATAAAGAAAGAGAACTTACTTTAGTTCCTCGGCACCCATGGTGACCCCCCCCCCCAAATCTTGGGCTGCGACCGCGTCTGTCTACGAATAAGTTTTTCTCTGTTTAAAATATGAACTTAAGAGTTGTCTCAAAAGACCAGAAGGCCAATTCCCGTAATTAAAAACATTGAAAATCTAGTCGCAATCTCATCTCAGCGATAAAATCAATGTCAAAAATGTAGGGACATTTTAAGGTATTTTTGACAGATTGAGAATGAGATCTTACTGTGAACGTTCTTTGCCCCTCAGGTTTAGTTTTTATATATGCACCAAATGAAAAAAAAAGCTATGATCTCGAATCCAAAAGTAAGTTGCGGCCCTAATCTTTTAACCGCAAACCAAGAAAATACTATACCCACATAAGAGCAGGTACCAAATATGTATATGTCATAGTCAGCAACACGCAATAAACGCAGCGTGCCATGTCTGTAGCGGCAGTAAACCTGCTTGTCTCAAGTTTGCAACGGTTTAACGTTCCGCCTCGTCGCCTGTTATAGTTTTATGTCCGCCATACGCTATGGGACACTGCGAGACAATTGTGTTAATTGGAAGTGTTCACTGGAAAAATGTGAGCGTTAATGACAATTTTTATATTATTGCTGTTGTCAATTTTATTGTAGGAGATTTTGTTGGGATGCCATTGAGATGAATGAAAACAGACCTCGCAATATCTTTGTACACCATTTAATCAAAAGAGCAAAAAGAAAAAAGTCAAAAAGAACGCTAAGCTAAAACGAAGGCTGGCAGGCGATGCAATGCGACAGGGTGGGGGAACAAAAAATTTCACGCCGATGAAGTCGCGGGCAAAAGCTACTGAAAAATAAAATTATCAAAGATGTAATGCGCGGTCTTCGATCAATGCAATCTTATACAGACAACCTTCAGTTTGTTATTAGAAACGAAAGATAAGAATTTTAGGCAGTCTCTGATGGGTACGTGGTTGTTGGTAGATACTAATAAAAAAGCTGTAGAGTTTGTTTGAAAGCGCTAATCTCTGGAACAGGTCAGAGTTGGAAAATTCTTTTTGCATTTGATAGCCCAATTGTTGAGGAAGGCTATATGCTACTTAACATTACGCCAGGACCCTTAAGAGCCGAACAAAAACCAAAAAAGCCACAAAGAATGCTAAGCGACAACACCGCGGGTAGACGATGCGATGCAACGGGGTTGGTCGGGGAAACTAAAAATTTCACGCGGACGAAGTCGTGGGCAGAAGCTAGCATTTCAATAAAATACGGTAGTCCTAGAAAGAAAATACATTTATTTAGCACAGACTAAGAGACACACAATACACCAGGTCCTAATTACAATCTTATAAGGCTTTCTAGATTTTCCACTCAATTGCGGTATAATTAATTAAAAAGCCAAGTAATGCTTGTAGAAGGACAGGTAGGTATTTTAAGTAGGTACGTTTAATAAAAGACGCTACAGTCCTTATTAAAACCTTGAAGGTTTTCTAAATTTTCCACTGAATTGAGATATAGAAAGATAAGAGAGAAAACATTTTATTTGGGAGACGCACAGAAAATACAAACAGTAACAAAGGGACATTTAAAACTGACAAAACTACAATTAAAATAAAAAAAAAAGTCTGAAAAAAGGCTCCTAACTCAGCAAAATGAATAAAAAAACAAGCGTGATGATACGTGAAAAATAGACAAGATCAAACAACTAACTGGAAATGGTTTTTTAAACTCTTCGCACGTCGAGTACACACAATGTGTACCGATAACAATAAAATTTCTATTGTGTCTGCTAATTAAACGCACGACACGGCGGTGGATTAAAACATTATAATTTCTTTTAACTCAATTCCTACGCTCGCTCAACTTCAATTACATTATCCTTGTGCCATCTAAATGCGGTTTATCAGCACTGTTTTGGCGGTGCTGTGACATAATGCCGTTGTCGCCAGTCGCACCGAGCCGTGGGTCGGGCCCACTCACCCGTGCGCCGAATGTGTGATGACGGCTGGCAGCTAGCGTTAATTACGCTCCAACGAACAACCAACGTATCCCTAAAACACTCCAAACTGTCCCTAATAGCTCCTTGTAAACTGCCGGAAAACATTTACTGGTCTTAGGGCAGCTTTGCGTCCAGTGACATTATTTCTTATTAGATAAGGTTGGGTGGAGATTCTTTAAATAAGGTCTTAAGATTTTATGTCGTTGAATCATGTTATCTCTTAACTGAAACTTATGTACCTACTTAACACTTAAATATTGATGCCTACGGTATCTTAAAATGCATGTTAGTACAATTTATTTATCGTTTGCATTATGTAAAAAATCTAATTTTACGGCTTTCTACAGAGCTTTGTAAAATTCTCAAGTCATGGCACCTCCTTTTCAGTTTGCCACTATATACCTACGGCATATTATACCACACGGTATACTTATAACGGTGAAGGAAAACATCGTGAGGAAGCTGGCATGTCCTAGAACCAAAAATTCGAAGACATGTGACATCAGAAGAAGATCTACCAACCCGCACTCGGGCCTACTCCCTCTCACCGAGTTGAGGCGTGGGAACATAATAGGCTGATTATGTATATTATACCATGTTAAGCATGTAGGTATCACACTTGAAAAATGACCACAACTAACGGATATTTCTCTCTAAGTTGTTTACATGTGTACATAAATCAAAATAATCCACAATTAAATCGCAAATGAGTGCGATCGGCGTATGTCGTAGCGGCGATTAGTCGCGGCCGTCAGTTTGGCGCCCCAGGCGGTGCACAGTGTTCTCAATTTAGGAAGCTACCAAAACAAAAATTGTAATTTCATGAAAACCTTTATAATGTAGAGCTCTTGTCGAAAGTAAAAAGCTACCTGCTTTACTTAGTAAATAAAATAAAATTTTATATTTTGAATTAAAACCCTTGTTTCCGAAGTGGTGATCAAATATTTTATCAGTAAATTTCATGTTCATTTTAATGCTACTGTAGCGGTCATGGTAAAAATAACAACAGACATTTACGATACGTCGACATGAGCTTTTGATTTGGTACTTACTGACTAAGTGCTGATTTTTCCAACGCCAGATAGTTTTATCGGAGGAATAATTTTGAATTTTTGACAGTTGTTCCTCACAAAAACTGTCAGACGTCAATTTTATTCCAGGAATAAAAATTATCTGTCGTTTGAAAAATCAGCCCTAAATTCAACACGGTTTCAGAAATCGGAGTGAATACCATTGAAACTTTACCATTAAAAATTTTTCTTCTCACAAATAACTAGATGAAAAAAAGTAAACCAATTTTCTTTTCATCTTTCTAGAAATATGCAAGTGACTTTTTGTCCAACTATGTCGTGTTAACGGGAACACAGTGCGGCGCCATGCTTGACGCCGCCCGCTCATTTGCATCTCTACATAGATGACAACTTGAACACTGATGTTCCCTCCAAATTATCACGAATATAGTGCGAAGTAGTTTTCGAGAAATATGACTAGGGTACCGTTTAATTCAGTATCTTATAATTAAAAGAAAAAAGGTGCTTAATCGAAACACTGATGGACAATTTTCACGTAACGTCACGTTTTTAAACATAAGTTACTGTAAGTTATTCAAATTGCATCTGGTAAATAGTTAAAAGTTTGCCCCTGTGTCGTAGGTTATCGGTGAAATGTTACTCTACGTTACTATAATTTATTTAGGATCAAAGGACAAAGGATATAAACAATACATGACACATAAATAAAGGGTAACATCAGGTATTAAGTAGGTGTATTCCTTCACCTATTAGGAGACCAAAGCATGCACAATTAACACATTCCCTGTCCCATGAATCACATAGGATTCATGTTGATTGTTTAACTATTGTGTCTACTTTATGGACAGTGAATCTGTTAACTACTAAGCTAACAATGTTAAAATATTAACTTTGAAGTCATCATGTCATATGCACAGACTGGTGGTCATCGCAAGTATTATTTAACTAGCTTCCGCCCGCGGCTTCGCCCGCGTTGTACTTATATCGATAAAAAGTAGCCTGTCCTTCCCCAGTGTTCAAAGTATACCCATACCAAATTTCATCAAAATCGGAGAGAGTTTCGGAGATTAGCCAGAACAAATAGAACAACAGACAGAAAAAAAATGTAAAATTGTTTTTATTTTTGTTATTATGTACAATATAATTATAATATATACTTTCATGTGCCACTTAAAATAGACACTTCAGTTTTTTTTTAATTTGTATGGATTATCACAGAACTTTATCGGAATTGTAGTGGTCATCATATGAACTGCTGCAAACTGTCCAAACGCCTGTATAAGTTAGAAAATTTGACTGAATTAATCGAATACTTCAGTCTGTAAATTTCAACCCTCACTGCCCAAGCTGTTTCCCAACTAAAGTTAGTCTCCTTATAACCTAACATGACGTGTCAGCGCCACGAGTCTCATAACCCACTTATAACTCAATTAAAGCTACATTCACCTCTATCATGGTAATTCCAGAACTAGGAATAGTTAGTTCTCTTTCAGCTGATTACTAACACTTATTTTCATATTCGGTGTTTGTACGCCTACAAGTAGTCTAATCAAGTAGGCGAATTGTTAATCGTGATTGGTGTTATTTGTAATTACATGTTACACGAATATATGGTTTTGGGAATAAGTATCCAATCAGGTTCTAAATAAGTTAAATTATAATGCCTCGAAGATATATATACAAGGAGGTCTTACAAGTTTATTTATCCATCTCATAGGACCAGCGATGTAATTGCGTCATTCATTATCAGTTGTAATGGCCTTCTTTTTGACAGGTCAACAATTCATTGCGTTATTTACGTTGTTGAGCAATAATATTTTTTTTTCAAACATATGAAGCCATAGATAAGATATCCTTCTATCAATGGATTCGCAAAATCCTTAAAAATGACTCAGATTAAGATCGATAGTGTGTTGCGCAATTAGGGTGCTGGTTGTGTAAAAGTTTTCGATCAGGAAAACCTTTACTTTTCGATCAGGAAAACCTTTACTTTTCGATCAAGAAAACCTTTACTTTTCGATCAGGAAAACCTTTACTTTTCGATCAGGAAAACCTTTACTTTTCGATCAGGAAAACCTTTACTTTTCCATTTAATTCGGTACCCAACAAACCTCATTCCATTAACCTAGTAAAGAGTCGTAAAAACATATGTTTGTGATAAATAGTTGAACATCACAATTACATTACGTAAGTTAATCGGCCATCCTAATGAAGTTAAGTGTATCCGAGGACAGATCACCGCGACGCCTCAATTAAAATCTCATTATGGTTAATACGCAACGGACTTTACTATTAGTGGGATGCGACACAGTTGTTAAGTGAAATGAGTCCGACGCTGAATTTAATGTTTTGTTGACAAATTGCTATAGTTATAAAAAAAAAACCAGTAAAACATAACCCTCTCTTTGGACAGCAAAGAGAGGGTTATGTTTTACTGGTAGTAGTCGTATAAGAGAGATTTTTCTCATTATTTTATTGAAATTGATCTTTGAACATGAAGAAATTCTATAACAATACCGTTGTTACAGGTATTTATACCATTGCAGATGTCCAATTGCTGCCAAAGAAATTGGGATCGGTCTCGTTTTATATTATTCACTAATAGTATTACCTTCCACGAAAAAACTAGTTGCGTATTAGTTAAACAATCGGGCTAAACATAATTTTTTCTTCTGCAAAACACTGAATAATTATTTCCACACTCATAAACTTACATGCACATTTTGAACACGAAGGGTATATTTTGATCAAGTGCGGTGGCAGTCTGTCTCGCTTCATTTGTATATCATTAGCATCAGGGCGCATGTCTCGACGACGCGGCGCACTGACATCGCTGACATGTCATTTTCATAATCGACGCCATCGATGGACGACTAAACAATGGGGCACAAACACGGACTGAATTGTGTCTGTCATTGTAAATAGATTATTTTTTATTTTGTTCTATTTTTGTGCGTAGTGCTTTTCCAGCATCTTCGCGTGAAAATAAAGTCAATAATAAAGACAATTTTTATTAGGTAAATTGAAAAGCTTCCTGTTAATCAACTCTTTAATCATTAGAAAGGTTGTATTTCACGTTTCTCAAAGCCAATCTTAAGTCTGCTGAGCTTATGATAGTGCCTTGTGGGACACGTCTTTCGAAACCAAGGCTTATCTCGAATAGTATAATAATACCCATTCTAAAAAGTATTATTCGGCGAGCTATTTCGAACAACACACCCAATATCCCTAAACATAGGTATATTTCAATTAAATGTACCAACAAAACATCGATATAAAACATGGCAATATATCGTTGACTTGGTAAAATATGGTCGCGGTAAGGATGATCGGTCAAGTGGTGTTTGAACTAAGGCGCGGCCAGACGCTCCTCTGTTTGTCGCCAGTGTTTGACCACCTTCTTTATGATCGCCCATCGCCTTGCCACGATACTAAGTCTAGCGTATTTGAAAATTGCAAGAACACACCTTTTTGTGTAGCTTTTCGTGAATTATGATGTAAATATTCGTTGTTTGAGTATAGATTCAATGTTGCAGATAGCGTCGGGTTTTTTATTTCTTTGTTAGAACTTCATGTTTTTTTTTCATTGATAGATTAAGAAAATTATATCAACAGACGGGCTCTGATCGGAAAGGAAGCTGAAAAAGATAATAGGAAAGTACTGAATTCCAGTACGGCAAAACTGTTAAACAATTAATTTCAATTAATTTTCATGTAAATTCAAATATTTGCAAATAGTTATGTTAATTAGCGGGCGGTTCAGTGAATACTTCTGTACAACACTGATATTCCGTGCCACATTCAGAAATTTCAGAAGAATTTTATTTAAAATTTCAATATTGTCATATTGTAAATATTATTTGAAATGCTAGCTGAAGCATTTCAATAGTATAATTGTGTATATTTTGGCAATAATAGATCTGTAGAAATATTCCATGTGTCAACGTGTATTATAATCTTTTCCTCGTGCAAATCATTAAGAACACAAAACATATTGTATTTTAGAATATAAAAAAGTTAACATCCGAGGTTGAGGGTGGTTATAAAATATAAACATTGTATTATCATTTACAGGGTCTTAAGATACTTTTAGAAACGTTCTAGTTACGTAAATGCTCCCAATATTTTTTGCTATATTCTTTTGAGGTGACTTAATGGAATAATTGAGACCAGAGGTGGTCGCGACTTTGATGATGTCCCATCCTGAAAAAGAAAAAAAAAGGTGGTCGCGACTTACGAGTTGTTGGTCGTAGGGTCGAACCCAGACAAACGCTTTACTTTGCGCTTTAAATATTTATCATCACTGCTCTCAAGATGGCGAAGGAAAACATCGTGAGGAAACCGGCATGTCCTAGAACCAAAAATTCGAAGACATGTGACATCTACCAACCCTAACTGGGCCCACGTGGTGGATTAAGGCCCACTCCCTCTCACTGAGAGGACGCCTGTGTCCCAACAGTGGGAACATTATAGGCTGATTACGCAATGGAATAACGCTGTATTTTTTTTAATTTGTGAATTTCATGGTTCCTGCTCACTATGAGAAATAAATTACGAAAACCCCAGAAAATGCTGGCATGCTTTAGTCAACAGAAACGTCAACGCAATTACTAATTGTCGCGGTGATGGAAGCGGTTCGGTATGAAAATATAACTGCAGTAACAGCTCCATATGAAGTGATGATATTTAAACCAAACAAAAATACTTTATTGAATAAATATGTGTCGGCAGTATATCGGCGGGCCTTTGGCTGCGTGAAACACGGACACGGTCGGTATTTGACCAGGTTTCCATATTGTATTTTGTGCATTCATTGTTGTGAGAGCCGAATGCAATTTTTCACAGTATTTGCGGGTGCGGCCGGGGTTCCATTCCCTATGATTTCATTATTTGCTTTCAATCAGCATTGTGAGCCGGCAACACCGCGGAGCCCCCTCCCCTCCGCCCCTCGTGCTTCGCTCCAAACCCCACAGCTCCGCACTACCATCTGAAGCGAATTTTGTTTGGTTTCGTTTTCGGATGCTGTTTATTGTTGAGTTACGAAGATTTTTATGCCATTAAATGCGTGATGCTTTTCCTTTTTTAAAGCACTAAAATGATTTCACGAAATCTGTAACATGTTGAGTACTTTCCGATATTCAATGTGGAATTTAGTGTTGCCCAAATGCAAGACCAAGACAAGACCTTAGCCAGTCTTGGTCTTGCGTCAATACACCTGGTCTTGGTCTTGGTATTGCGCTCTCAGTCTTGGTCTTGGTCTTGGTCTTGCAGCAAGAGTCTCGCAAGTCTTGCGAGACTCTACTACTTAGACTAGACTACATTCAAATACCTATTAGTCTATTGCTCAGGGTGGCAGGGACATCGACGCGCAACCGCTTACCATGGATTCAGTACATGATTCTGGACCCTCCTGCGTTGAAATTTTTCGTCGGCTTTTTCTTAATTTTTTACGTTTTTTTCTGCAATTTTTTTTACTGTAAACTGTATAAAATCATTACTTATTTCTATTTGACCCAATGAGATTTTTAATTAAAAAATAGTAAATTCACTTATTTCACTTAAAACAGCAATGTAAATAAAACTCGAAAGGGCTACCTGATCAGCTGTATTGCTAAAGTTCATTTGCGAGGTCAACAACTCAACACTGTCTTCGCGCTCACGCTAATCGCTTTCAAATGACGCGACAAAGGGACCGCAGCGCCAAACGGTCTCCTCGTATTATTAACACACTTGAAAATAAACTTTAAAATTATTACAATAAAGTGCATAAATGCTTGAACCTGACAAAAAATGCGGAAGATTGCGGGAATCCCCGCGCGGCGTCGAGTCGGCCATGAATCCCAATGAATCTAACAGACGCGTCACATGAGGCATTTTAATCATCTACATAATTGAATGACCCATTTACTACTTTAATTTTAGATTCGTCATGAGGGGATAATTATTTTTCTAAAGCTTCATCGATTTAAGGGGGAAGCGCTAAGGTAAATCAACCATGAACCTTAATGCTTTAGCGATAAAGTTGAAAATCTGTTAAAGAAATATGGCAGATTGTAGTAGCTTGATGCGCTGTACCATAACATCGACTGGCTTAAAAACTGCTACTAGTACTAGACCTACTCGACTCGCTGTTAGTTTTAAATTTCCAGAATAGAAGAATAATATAAACTTTGAAACATAAATACCTAGGTACATAATTTTTACCAACCTACTAAAGTTAGATCTGCACATTAGACTTTTACAAGTATAATATAATACTCTAAGTAGATATACCTACAAGGTATGAAATGAACTTTGCTAGAAAGTTATGCTAGGTACTTACATTTTTATCACATATGGGAACAAATTTGTAAGTAACACGCTACCTACCTACTTAATAAATAGTCGAAACATATAATAATCAATACAATACCTGTTAGTGTTATGACGATACGGTTTTGATACTGGGGGACGTCTATCAAAATCGGGATTGAAACCAAATACCTACTATAACGCCCAAATCTCAGTTTGACTTAACTGCGAGACGCAAGAGTCTTGCAGGCTTAGTCTTGTTCTTGCTCAAGTCTTGCAGGGGTCAGTCTTGGTCTTGGTCTTGCCACAATAAGTCGGTCTTGGTCTTGGTCTTGGTCTTGCAAAAATGCAAGAACAAGACCAAGACTGCAAGACCAAGACCGATTTTGGGCAACACTAGTGGAATTCGATACTGCCGAGTTTATATTAATTTCGTTCGGTGAATTCGCTTCGTATTACGTACTCGACACTGTTGAGTTATGTCGGTGCAGTCGTAAGATATTTTTCATATGACATCTTCTTGGCATGAATTTAATATGCTTAAATTGAATTCTGCTAACCCAAAAATGCATTACATAATATTACTGCGCGGTAGAGTTAAATATTGTATCATGGGCTGAGTAAGTAGGTACCTGCTTAATTTTGTTTAGTCTTCGTTTTTAGACTAGACAAAGATACAATTTCATAGATCACACTTCCCATAACAGTAGTTATTAACTTATTAAAAACATTTTTCTTTCCATATTTCATGAAAATCATTTCTATTTTGTCTCAGACAGGAAACGGACTTTTGCAATAGCAAGCAGCAGAGAAATAAGAAATTAATTGGTTCAACAATATTGTCACGGATGGGGGACGTTTGCGCCAATGAACCGTATTCTATAGTTTCCGTAAGCTGCCAATTATTGCAGGCTTGTTCCTCATGAGCGAACCTAGAACTGCCAAGCGAATTTCCACTTCTTTGAGATAATTGATAATATAATATTGTTTTTCATTAATTAGTTACACAGTACCTACTAACAGTACAGTGCGTGCCACGTAAGAAGAGACTTGACACACCACGTGGTCTGACATGCGCAGAACACGATTTTAGGTATCTTTAGCGGTATGAGGTCTGAGTGCGGGACGGGACCGGACGTCATAGGGGCGGCGGAAAGAGGCGGGGGAGGCGGGGTCAAGTCTCTTCTTACGTGGCACGCACTGTACCTACGGTATTCTTCTTATTTAAAGTGACCTCTGGGATTAATACATTTGTTTAAATACAAGTATAAATGAATAACATATTACAGCCTTCCTCAAGATTTGGGCTATCAATTGCAAAAAACTCTTCAGCTTTATTACTAGTATTTGTATAGATAGATTATTGTCTTCTAATTTCTGCATTAGTTCGTGATTAGGAATACCTAAAGGTCACTTATATTTATCAGACAGGTAGAATTTCACAGTATGTTATTCATAGGATTGTCTCTATTTGTACCCAAAGACATAGGAGGGTTACATAAATATAATTCTCTTAACTAATTGGTCTTTTAACGCCCTAGCAATGTATTTTTGGAATAACTATTTAGTTCAGGATTTCTCTAATTAGAACTGAGTGGGCGAAGGTATCGAATGCTTTTGATACAAAACCATAACATCATAGCTTATTTATTACTTATTGTGTCTATGCTGAGGCGGAGGAGTATTAAATGAGATGTTATTATGAATCCAGTCATTCGCTGCGGTGCTTATTTAATTATTTTATTTCGGACTGATTTTTCCATAGTCAGATAACTTTTACCTGAGGAATAAATATTGCGATTTGACAGTTTTTATAAAGAAAATATGTCAAAATTACTTTGATAAAAGTTATCCGACTAGTGAAAAATCAAGCCTTAAACAAATATTTTGTCTATCCAGCGGCTGGTCTCCCAAATTTTCTTCTCCCAGTAATCTATTTACTTTTCTGAAGTCTTGCCTTTCCAAAATGTTCAAAAACATACTGTAATAAACTCCATCTAACTTGAAAATTTAATCTTCGCTGCGTTACCTCGGTACCTCGTACTTATAAATTTTGAGCGGTTGTATCGAGAAGAAGCCACCGCAAGGCAAGTGAGAAGTGTTTGATATTGTTGTGTCGTCGCGGCCACGCTAAAAGGTGAATCCTTATCGACGCGCAATTGGAAAGAAACCTTGCAACGCGCTCTTTTCTTAGCTTTTAGCTGTCGATATTGCTGTTTGGGCAGTTAGCGTTTTTGAAAATGTGTTTTTGTACTCAACCCAAATCACATGTTATAAAATAAACAAAATATCAGCCGTCCTTTTCAAACCACTTACGAAAATCAATGTGCAAAGAATTTATTTTCAGCTAGGAATTCTTTTAAAAAGAGATGCGGCTCCGTTTATCGATAATATACCGAAATGACCTCTTCGTATAAAATCCTACATCATGCGCGTTCACTAATGGTTTGCTATCGGCGTTAAATCTCGATAGACGTCGATATGCATAAAACGGGTACGGTTCGCAAGCCGCCGGAGCAGCGGTTCCATTAACGTTACATACGACAATTGTTGCCGTTTAAGGATCGGAAGTCGATCGCAATATTATCGTTTAGTGTTATGCCCGGTGACAAGGAAAAGCTCTCTGGGCGAGGCGCGCGCCCCCTGACCTCGCCTGCGGTGCGGTATACTGCCCACTTTTGTCGAGACCCGATATCGATATTGCACCTCTCTACCTCACGTTCGCATACACTATACCTGATGATACTACAATTAACTTTTCCTTTAACATCAAAAGTATATAATAATTTAAGTGCATTCAGCGAAATAGCTAAAGTATCTATGTTCTATGTTATGGGTTTGGTTTCCACACTTAGTCCTACAATGGACCATTGTGCATAGCTAAAGTATTTAGTATTTCCCGAACACAAAATGTACGAGTAATATGGCAGTAAATATGGAGTAACTTTCCACTTCAGTATCTCTCAAATGAAAAATTAGAAACTAATTAGACCATAATTTTGAAATATTTAAACCTTTTCAACATCAAACTGAAAGCATATTCCTCAAGATGCGCCGCTAATTGATGCTTCATATCAAAGTGTGTGGGTAGTACCTACTCCTTTATCTTGATGGTTTCTTTTAAAGTTTCCCGTTTGTTCCCGTGCAGGGCTTCCTTTGCAGGCTTTAGTTTCGGTGTACAAACAATAACAGTGCGGGGCGCCTGCGGCACACCATCGCTATGTTTGTGTTTTCCATTTAGGAGCCATCGCGGCTTCATTTCTGTAGGTACTTAAAGGCCGGGACCCGATAGTTTTAGCCTTTGGTTATTAAGCAGATAGAACTATGCAAACAGCATTCAGCTTCCTTCGAAAACTGCAATCTTTTTATGTTTTTTATCAGTTTTTTGGCCTTTGGATCACAAATCTGCTAACACATATTTTTCTTATGTACAACAGTCCCCGAATGTTACGTGTCATCGGGTCTCTCAATAGTACCGTGTGTGTCAGCATACATCTGGGCGTCGTCGCGCGTCGGTGTGACGCACCGCCGACGTCCAACTGCGCGCCCGTACGGCGCCACCCCCTGCCGGCGATCATTGCCCGCCATTATCCCTCCCGTATTAAGCCACTTAGCTCAATCATGATTAATGTTTTACCGAACGCGACCCGACCCGAGGCAAATAGAAAAGTTATTTACTCAGCGTCGTAATTAGGCATTCACGACGAGTCTCTCGCGCTGCGGGCTGTCTGCGCGGCTTTGTCGACGACTAGACCGGTTGTCTGCTTTGAATGCGTCCCGTTAATTTCATTCAGATGCCTTTTATTTCCTTACACACATCACTAGCGTCATTTCGATTTAGATACGCCATAGATATCTCCCCACAGTTTGATGGACCGACGACCTTAAGAAAGTGGCTGGGACAGACAAGATGCGGAAGGAGGAGGACAGGGTGTTGTGGCGCGCAAACTGGAAGAAACCTATGTCCAGCGATAGACTGCGATAGGTTGAGTAGATTTAAGATATCTGCATGAATATGCTGCAAAATACTTGACATATAAAAATAATGAAGTCACACGCGTAATGCGAAATTTTTATTTGACGTTTGTCATAAACATCTCGAAACCACGTAAACCAAAGGACTTAAGGCCTTTCCAAATTTCAGTGAGACAGTAAACTCATTTGAATACCTGTTCTACCCAGTCGTAGTTCTATGGAGGGTGTCATTTCGTCTTGCTTTGCTAATTAAAGGGATTACGCCGAGTGCTCGTGTTCCAGATAACAACATCTCTTTCCGATATCGAGGCGAAGTCGCCTGCTTGCAACGGAACTTGTAATTGTGTCTGCTAGAATAAACTCGGCTATTTAGTGCTGTGTCAACTGTGCCAGAGGAGTATCGCTTACGGTTGCGATTTGCCGAGGCACCTACCTATTCTTGAATTATAGAGAAAGAGAGTTGTTAAAGCATTTGGTGTTCTTATTGATAGTTTGTGATCGTATTTCTCAAGCAGCCTAAGGCGTCCATTGTTAAACTTTGCTAACATATTTTATGGAAAACGGAATATTTGTTCGGTATCGAACAATACCAAGAGCATTTCAAGACAGGTGTAAGATTTCTTTGAAAACAAAATGCTGGTGGGTAACAATACCCACCTCCGCCACAAGCAACAATGAAAGAAAATCTTCTTAAACATTTCCAAGTTGCTCCTGATACTTTATAAGGGAACTATTTTTGTGAAAGTAACGATGTAGACATTTATAAGCTTGTTGATCTTTTTGGGCAACATTTTTATCGAAGATTTGTTTACCTTGCCGTACCTAATTAGTAAATACACAATATCCTTTAGAAAATAGACGTTCGTCCTCGATTTTTTTCTTTTTTTTTTGCCTATCTTCTGACGCGTGTAAATTTTGTTAGATGTCTGATGCTGAATGAATAAAGTAATAACGTAGATTTTCAGAAGTACTTATATATAAAAATATGCGTAGCAACTACTTGCTTCGCATACTTTCTTCTTTATTTAAAACATCTCTAATTGGAAAGAAAAAACCTGTTTTCCAACAGGTTTTTTCTTTCCAATTAGAGATGTTTTTATTCTTTGTTAACTTAGAGTATCTATCTACATATATACAATTAGTAGTGATTATCATATCTGTTCGAACCCTGACAGGCGCTTTACTTTGGGTAAATTATTTCATCACCACTGCTCTAAACACGGTGAAGGAAAACATCGTGAGGAATCGGAACCGGCATTTTCTAGAACCGAAAATTCGAAGACATGTTACATCTACCAACCCGCACAGGGTCCGCGTTGTGGCCCACTACCTCTCCTGTGACTCCCTGCTGACAGCACACTCCCTCTGAGTGTGCTGTCAGCAGGGAGTGGTAGGCCTCCACTCTGTAGTGGAGGCCTGTGCCCCAGCAATCGAAACATTATAGGCATATTATGCATTATGTCGTATCTGCTATTTCTGTGGAACTGTTTACTAAATGTAGACCGGCCGAGAAACAAAAAAATTATGTCTACTGGTAGAAAATGCATATCGACGGCGAAGTGCCAATAACTCCTAACTAACAAAGTCAAAAATTTACACATACTGGATAAAAACGTTCAAAAATAGACACGTTGTTTTAGTTGGGAGGTAATATGTATTTCCACATTTTAATTTAATGTTGTTGTAATAAAAATACACTTTGCGATTTCACTAAAACATGCGAATAACGCCCTTAAATTCAAAACGAAAAAAAAGTTAATTTCTCAAAAAAAAATCAGTTAGGAGGTATTGGCACTTCGCCGTCGATATGTCATTAATTCCGCCTCTGAACATTTGTATGCTTGAAGAATGAAATAAATAGGTAAATCCATTTTTGACATTTCACGAGGTAAGTGCTGCCTCATCCCTTTGTCTATAGACTCTATAGGTTTACGATACCCATACATTGTCGTTAACCTTAAGGGAAAACCGTGTGACCTAACATTTTTTTAAACAAAAATTGGTGTAAGCTGTTGTTGATTATATCAATATTTATATTATGCCTGTCTGTATGTGCGTGCGTGTGGTTAAGCACATCATAACATTCGGATAAGTGTTGGTTGTCGGTAGCAAAAGAAAGCCACCAAGTAGAGCCAACCAAAACACGTTTAGAATGTAATTCTGAAACAATTCTAAACATACCGTATCTATAATTAATACAAATTCTATAACCCTAACACAACTCTTTTAGAAACCAGATACAATTAATTTAGTTCGGAAGAGCTATTATTAACACAATAGCGGGAGTCCAATTTGGGCCGTATCGTACATTTGAGGCTCTTGAAACGCTGTCACGTGTTTTCTAAGGCCAGCGGGGTCGGTGTCTGGCACATGAGTAATTAAATTAAACGTGTACCACTTTGGGTCTGGCCATTGTGATTGGAATAGCGGATTCTATTTTACAAGTTCTTTTCCTTTAATAAAATAATTTAATCATTCTTATTAAATTATTTATTTGAGCAAAGTAAATACAATATAAAGGAATTATAAAATTCTATCGATTCGTATTCTAAAAAATTTCAACCATTTATAAAAAAAATAAAATAAAAAATAAAACCTTTATTTTCAGGCTACTTTGGTCCATAGATAAATACCTTACAGACTAACATATATATTATAATAGTACAATGTGTGTTAGTGTATAAACTTAAAACTATGTTAGTAAAACTCACTTCATTCGCTCTTATGCAAAGATGGGTCAACTAATTGCTATAACTGACTACTTACAGATTTTTTTGAAATATTCATGTAATTGGTCGTATCTACTGATGTTTCGACGTGGTCGTAAAGGTTGTTTGGTGTAGGTATTTGAATGACATAAAATGCAATGTTTATATAAATATCATTATGTACGCTAAATATTTAATAAATAGGTACTATATACGGTACGGGTATCCTATCCTACTAATATTATAGTTGTGAAAGTTTGGATGTTTGTTACTCATTCACGTAAAAATATTTATAACCTGTATTAACACATAGAATACCTTTTATCCCGGTACTTAGTACGTTCCCGTAGGATATTTTCCGACTTCCACGCAGGCGAAGCCGCGGGCTAAAGCTAGTATTTAATATAGTTTATTCCAAGCTTGCTGTTTTAATCAAAACATTGTTGATTTTAGTAGAATTCCCAATGAAAGCTCGTGACAAGTGAGTGAAGATTGTGCATTCTTTAATTTCAATGCAAAATTAGCATTGCGTGGCTGAAATTAAGGCTGTTCTGCGCCCCCAGAGCATATCGTCCAAAACTACATTCTAGCAACACAGAATTATAACTAACAATAATCTATTTAACACTACCAGTTGTATCATTTTGCAGTATTGTCTTCATATTGACACTTAAATATGCGCCCTGGTCCGCTGATCAGGTACACTGTGTCCGCATCTGGCCGCGGTGCACGTTCAACGCGCTCAATTCACGTCACGAACACCGACCGTTTTGTTTGCGCTTCCACTCGCTTTAATACGTAATTTGTTGTGAATGCCGCGGAATTGGCACACTGACAGCCTTCTGCAATTGAAAACGTATCAACTTGTAAACAATCGCTGAGCTCGCACTGCCTCTCTGTGATGATGTATGCGCGATGCTCCGAGAATTTGAATATGTTGATTGTATGGCAATATGGCATATTGTTTCTTCCAAAGCTTTGACATTGAAGTTAAAAAAAGAAAACATCTTTGTTACTAACTTAGCTTGTAATCTCATTATCGATAACATAACTCCCAACATGCTTACCTACAGATTAAAAAAGATACGTTACAAATAATCTTTCAAGAAACTCTACAGAAAACAATATCCTTCAGTTAAGATACAACGCGAACTATTCACTAAAAGAACTGTCATGTTTTCTGATAGACTGTTTGTAACAGAGCACCGTGGAGGTCACTACACTTGATAATAAAATCGCAGACGGGCCCTTTTGTGCGGGTTCCGGCTCGGAAGTAGCAATTTTTCCATGACATCCGGCGCCCCGCCGTGCTGTCCCCGGCATTCGCCCCGCGCCTCCCCCTCGCACACCCAACACTGCATAAAATATTGTGCCGCTAATGCTATTCAACGATATGCTCGAACACTTGCTAAATGACTTGTCGACACGGTTTTTGTCGCCTTTATTGGTCTTTAGTACCGTCCCGATACCGATTTTACAGATGATTTATTTCCGACCGACTCTCAATATTACCGGAACCGTTTATTGATATTAAGGACGAATATACGACTACATAATAAGATCGTCTTTCATACCTTATAATCATACATGAGTAATTTCGAATAATAATATCTCCCTTTCTTCAAATGGGAATTGGATTTCTTAGATAAAACTTCCGGTAGATTAAACTAGAAATGGCAATAAATAAGTGTAAAATTTTGTGAAGTGGTGAATAATTTTAGTAAAACTAAAAATAAATATAGGTATTAATTAACTGAGTTCCTACCTACCACTAAGCCCGCCCAGTACCCTAGTCAGGCCAAGCGAGCTAGCTAACTAATAAACTACAAGTGTTCCTCCGACTTCGTTTCAAATTCAAACGGAATACTTTCGATTAATTTCGCTTGTTCGACAGCTCGTTTTAATAATTTACCCCGACTGTATCGACTTCAGCTGTAATTGCCGAGCGTAAAATTGTAATTATCAACTTTACGACATCGCTAATAGAGTCTAGTATTGAGATGCTTTTAATTTTGTGACAAGGTTTACTTAGGTAGTTTTTGTAGGAGCGCCGCGGTGCAAATAAACAACCGTACAACTGTTAAATAACCCTCAATGGACAAATTATTTTCGGTTCTCAACGGCATTTGTATCAACTTCCGAAGGCTGGGGGTATCGCTTTCAAAATAGGCTCGGTACGATCCACTTGTTTATTTAATGGGTATTAATTTGGCCTGTAATTATATTATTATTATTCAGCTAAATTTTCAAGTAATTTTACGTAGTGACAATTAAGAGGCCGCGAATATCGGACTTCGTAATTATTTAGATTCGAATTCATCAGTTTCAGTAATACCTACACATTTAGATCGAACCACAAAACTATCTTTTAACTATCCTATTTATAAACTGATTATAAGTCGTTTTACATCACCTCAGACCCCAGTATAAAAGCTAATTACTCAAGCTTTGAAATTCTGCTACCATGTTTTTAATACTGGTAAGTAATTCACCATAGTATCAAAATAGCTGGTCATAGTTTCCCTTACAAATATGTTGCGACAAGTCTTATGTCGGATATGGTTAGCGGCAGATCAAGGGTATTCATGACGATGTCCCAGGTCCTCTCGCCTCTGTTATTAAGCTCCTCTCAAACAATATGCCACAAATTGAGTTAACTCACTAATAATGGTATCGCGGCTGCAGAGGGCTCGCCTCTCCCATTGAGGACAGAGGCAATCTTTCCTTCCCCTCACAGCGAGCCTCTATTAACCTTTTTATTCGATTTGTCGAGATTAATAGCCACGATGTGTATGTCCCGCGAAATGTTGCCTGTTACCTAATGATAGTTTGACTACAAAAGTTTTACAAGAATTAATTACTTGCAGAAATTAGATCGGCTTAAACTATTAGTAACAAAGCGGATTAAATTCAAGATTTTATGTTAAGAAATTAATGGATCAGATACTAATTGTGGAGGAAAATCTTGTTTACCAGCTGGTTAATAGGATTATGATGGATTCGTTAGTGAGGCACTAACGCCGGTTTATAAGAGATAACTTGATTATCGACGCGCTAAAAAATAAAACAACAAAACCTTTCTTTTTCATTTCGAAAGGATTTTTTTATGAAAAAGAAAAGTATCAAGACGTAGACACGTTCTGCTACTTACAGTAAGTATAGTTATGTGAGAATATGTCGTGGCACGCATGCGACGCTGCGGCATCAGCCTCCTCCCGCCGCGACCTATGATTTCAATTATTGTTTGATGTCGTTATTTCTCTTGTGTTTATTCGGGACGCGTTTCTCCATTTTTTACTTTACCCTTCCACCCTCGTGTTTGCGCCACAAATAAGACGCGGAGGTGCGCAGCCTAGTCTCGGTAACTGATATGTTTGGCGCTTTCCGTCGAGATGTTTAAACAAGACGCAGCCAAATCGAATTGAGTGCAGTTACTTACTTTGAGATGCTGTCTTTCACCTTGGAAGCTTCTAAGAGCTCGTTACGTGATATATGATGCCACACTTACGCGCTATTTGCATCTATGTGCCGTATCTTTCAATAAACATTTTATCACAACTCGTTATTTCATTAAAGACGCATTAGATTTTCCACTTTGTTAGCGTTGCATCCTGACGCATCCTTCCTACGCATCTCAATGTACCATTAGCAGCTTATCTTTTCTTTAGTGAATCAGTGTCGTGTTACAAGAAAACAAAACGTCAAGCCTTTCGACGTCCATTGTCCGCCAGTGGGTGACAATGAGAACTTAATGGACTGTCACACTTCATGTCCCGGGAACCATGTCATTGTTTTCCCCTGAACGTGTAAGTAGATCTCCTAGAAAGCCTTAAACAGCCAGTGTATTGATTCATGCCTGTTCATGTACCTACAACGAAGATACACGAGAACATGCCAAGCAATATTTTAAAGTAACATTGTATGAAGTACTAAGTGTATAAAAAGAGCAACGAGATGTGACACGCTGAATGAGCTAAGATATATGCGGCGCTGTGCAACAGGCGTGATTCAAACCGTGGCTGCGGGATTGCCAGCACCTGCGGCTACTTCGTACTTTACCACAAAACCACTTCTATTCACGGCACCCTAAGGTTTATTTCAGAAAACACCGCTCACTCAGCCAAAAACTATACCCTAAACGACAGTTTCTCGGTCTCCTTAAAGTGGTTGCGGTAAAGATCAGTTTCGTAGCGCTATTGTTCTGCTTCCGAACCGCGCCGCCGCAATATTTCAGCACTTTACTAAGAAATAACAATGCACCGCTCGACGAAAGCACTATAGTTGTGGAATAGAACAGCGTAAGCAATGCTTCATCATCATCGTAAGGAGCCTGAAGTGCAATATTCTTGAGAATAAAGCGCAGTCGTACTTACAAATTGCTTTTTTAGAATGTTGCTGGTGATTTGATATAAAAATGTGGGTTCGAACCCTTTTCGTCTGTTCTATCTTCCTCATAAGGTTCCTTCCTTCTTCCTGTACGTTGCATCAAAAGTGCTTAACTTATTTTATATTAATGAACCACCACGTAGCTAGGCATAAAATCATAGTATTTTTATTTTACCGAACAAAATTCAAAACTCGAATCTACTTATAAAATTTGAAACAGATATAGGTGTGTCTCACAATAAGTGTTGGAAGAAGTTATATGCTGGGTGTTGTGGCACAAAGGAAGCGGACCATAGTCCTTATAAGCCTTCACAGGTGTCGCCTCCTTTCCATACAATGCCGTCGCCAGGCGACAAGCGACAAATATCGGGGACGTGAGAACCGGGAATATGTTCCAGAGACAACTCGATTTCTTTTTTTATTTTTTTGTAAGACCATTTAATACCTCGTTTTGTGTCAGAGTTTTGTAAGAGCTCTTTCTGATTGTTTGTCTCATTCAGATTTGTCTGTTGTGTTTTATAAGCTCATGTTTGTTTTCTAATATGAAGTAGGGCAATTGATTAAATTTTATTTTTCAGGTATAATAAGTTATACATTCAGCAAAATTAATACAGATTTTCTCTTAAAAAAGCGACCGGAATTGTTTATTATTCGTAAAACTGTGACCTTATTAATTTAATTTATAATAATACTTATTTATGACATGTCACTTGGCTGAAATGTATGTAGGTATGTACAATGCCTGAAATCAAATGATTTATTATTATCTCCTTTATTTCAATAAATACATATAAATTACATTTTTAAATATTAGAATATAAAAACATTTGAAAATATAAAAAATAGTTGCCCACCGGTATCGGGACCAGGGTCCAAACTACCGGCGGTCAGGGCTCCAGATAGAGGAACCTCCACAATGCGAACTCCACAATAAATTATATTTTTAAATATTAGAATATAAAAACATTTATATTATTAAGTGCTGTGGAGGTACTAACTGGAAACACAAACGGCTTGAAATATTTCACTCTGTACAAGTTCAATGTAGCCACGCGTAAAATAAACAAAGTAACATTAATACAAGAAAATAATGAGATATTGTGATTTATCTCTGGAGAATAGCAAAACAAAAAACACAGAAAAATAGCCAGCAGGGTGAAATCGAGACCTGTCCAAGAGGAGCCATTGTTATTACCAACACACGTTGCGTACTTATACGTGTAGCCGATACTAAACCAATGTTGTTTACCTTATTAATTTAATATAGACCTTTGATTTGTTTTTATTTCCAGTTATATCGAATGTGTGTGTAACCAAAATACCGAGGGCAATAGAAAATATTATGATAACCGCTAGGCAGCGTAAACCAGCGCTAACAATACCTTCAGCGGTGAAAGTAAACAAGGATTGTATTTCGTTTCATTAGCGAGTGACTTATGTCGGCGCTCGTAATGAGACCTCTAATAAGATTACATTATTTCATACGGATTATTTGTTTAAGATTTTGTTTAAGTGTTACTTATATTACAGTCATACTCATAATATGGTTGTCATTATATAACATTTTCTAAAATCTGGTAGGATGTATGGTAAATGTGTTCCTACCTTCATTAAAATTTGCACTATTTGACAATAAGGACCAAAGACGCGAGAGTGTGTGTGAATGTTAAAACCAAGTACAGACAAAGTACCATAGTATGCTACTTACATTTTATACTACTTATATCTGTAATAAAAAAATTCAATTGAACATGAATGAACCTAAACTCAGTGACGTTGATTTTAAAACTCAGACATCTACGACAAAGTAATGTAAAAACGGATGTCGGGCGAAATAGCTGAAAATTACACTCGAACAACGGAGTTTTGGGGTGGAAGTGCGTACTGCTAGCGGGTGGTATCCGGTGTCCGTAGTGGGACGCTTCGGACTGCTTCGGGCCGGGAAATAATGCCATTTCCGATGAGGGCCCGCGGGGCGTGTCGACAACGAGATTAGGGAAAAAAGACGGGAATTTAATAACACCACCGACACACGTCTCGCGAACAAACAGTCTCGACTCGACACGTCCACTCGCAGACTGAACGTGTTACCCTAATCTAGTTCTCTGTACTCAGTCTTTGTCCAATATCACGACACAGGTGTTAGTAAGCTGTCGATCATTTTTAACCGACGAAAAAACTGAGGAGGTTCTCAAGTCGACGCGTATATTTTTTTTTATGTATGACCACTCATAACTTTTTAGAGAGTAGTCCGATTTTGATAATTCTTTTTTTATTGGAAATGATATACCTCGAAGTAGGTCCATATGGGTCCTATGGGACCCTTACGGTATGATTTTTTCCAAATTTATATGAAATTTGGAAAAAATCATGCCCTAAGGGTGGGAAAATAGGGGTGATTTATTGTTCACTCACAGATCAACTAATAGTTGCAGTAGGATTATATAACAGTTAATAGCTAAAGAAAGGTAGTTATTTAAAAAAAAAACCGGGCAAGAGCGAGTCGGACTCGCGCACCGAGGGTTCCGTACCATCTTTTAAAATTTTCATCGGCGGGGCCTATATTCAAGTTTCATCAAAAGTCACATTTTTCATCAAAAGTCGAAAACATTGCGGCCTAAAAAAAAAGAAAAAATGTTTGAGAATGTGCAAACTGCGTTCTTTCATATGATACATCACATGCCCTAGTAACCCATGCCCTAGTAAATAATTAATTTGCTTGTTTGGCGCCGACTCAAAATTACTTAGGTATACTTAAATTAGTTTAGAAACTTGCTTGTTAAGGTTAAAAAGTAAAAAAGGTTTATTATTTTTTGCTTTTCAGTTTTTTCGGCGGTTTAATTTTTTTGTCAAAAAGTTTTTTACCAATTCACTCATATCGATACCGGAAATTTCAATTGTCGTAAAGGACATTTTGCCGAAAATGAGTTATATACATATTTGGAATCAGCGTCGCGAGCTCTATCGATTGGTATATTTGAAATATTTCTATCTTTAAAAAAAAGCCCTTTACGACCTGGGTTTTCAACAGCTCTAGCTCGATTTTTTTTACTATTTGCGATGTATCGTAAAAACAAATTTCAATAGGGAGCGTAAAGTCATTTTTTAATTTATTTATTAGGTCGTAATGTCATTTTTGCATTGAACTTGTTATACGACATTATAAACAATATCGATACCAGAAATTTCAATTGTCGTAAAGGATATTTTGAAATTTCAATTGTCGTAAAGGACATTTTTCAGATAAGCCAAGGTACGGACGCCAGCACATCAACCTACCACAATCTGTCAGATTTCTTTAATAGATTTTCAACTTTATCGCTAAAGCATAAGGTTCAAAGTTGATTGGGAAAATCTGACAGATTGTGGTAGGTTGATGTGCTGGCGTCTGTACATAAATCTTTTATGGGGTACTGTGTTAAATGTTACAATAAAATACCTTGTGATATATTGCAATTAAATGAAAGAAAATTTAAAACTCACATTAAACGTACACTTTGTAAACAAGCATACTATAAATTAGAAGATTATATCCAAGATATGTTTCCAAGAACGCTTGGAAACATGCTGGTGCTGCTCTATAGGACGATCTAAAGTCTAGACAAAATCAAACGGGTTGCTAATTTAATTGTAAATTTAATCTTTTTTTTATTTAAATTGATTTACATTCTGTAACTACTTAACTCACACCCTGACTTATTACCACACCATGTATCTATTAGATAATTAATTTATATGTCATGGTTTCATTTTTAATTCTTTTACCTATTGTGGTATAGTAATTTTATTTTAGGTGCATAGTCTTCACATATTATAATTACATAATTAATGTATGCAAAATATTGTAAAACATTTAAAAAGAGTAACGGTGGAGTTTCTTGCCCAGTCTTCTCCATACGAAAACTACCTTTTGGAATGGGCGACTAGAATCAATTCTATTTGTTGTAATTTCTGACGTTCAAAAGTGCTTTTTATGTGCCTATTTGAAATAAATGCTTTGACTTTGACTTTGAAACAATAAATAATAGATAAAAACGAAAAGAGAGATTTATTATTCTAAAAGACCACTATGTTTTGAAAAAAATATTTAGTGATGTTTAATTACTAATAATTTTAAAAGACTGAAGTTACTTGTCATTTAATTATACTTTAGAATATCAATTGTTTGAGTTTTCAGTTCTGGTGGGCTAAATTTGTTATTATTTTTGGTTATTTTAATTATATCTATACTTAATATTATAAAGCTGAAGAGTTTGTTTGTTTGTTTGGTTGAACGCGCTAATCTCTGGAACTACCAGTCGGATTTGAAAAATTCTTTTTGTTTTTAATAGCCCAATTCTCGAGGAAGGCTATAGGCTACTTAACATCATGCTAGGATCCTTAGGAGCCGAGCGAAAACCAAAAAAGGCAGAAAACAGGTAAACGAATTAAAAGCGCAGGCAGGCGATGTGACGGGGTGGGTCGGGGGAACAAGAAATTTCACGAGGACGAATTGGCAGGCAGAGGCTAGTTTTAAATATGAGACTGTTTTGATCAATATTGTTTGAGTTTCATTAATAATTATTAAAAAAAACTAGTTAGTAGATTAGTTTATTAGCTGATTATTCAAAAAATTTAGTTGTTTTTCAGCATCGCAACGATTACTTGCGATTTAAATTAAAAAAATAGCATCACATTTTGTTTAAATTTTGAGTTCCTATTAGAATAACATTCTTGTTACTTTTTTTATAAAATATTTTGATTAATAAATAAAAAATAATAAAAAAACCTTTTATTTCACCTAGTTTTACTACCTATTGTAGGTATTTCTTAACTAGATCTTTAGTTTTTTGTTCCTTTTACCCCCTTAGTCTCTGATTTAATTGACTTGTACTACCCATTAATGATCAAGATTAGTCCTTTGCGACTCATCTGACTTTACTATAACCAATTTTTCGTGGCTGTAAAGGACTTAAGTTCTATTTTTGTGAGCTGTAAAGGACTCTCATTTTCGTCAATAGTTAAGTTTGGTTTATTTTATTAATTTAAAGGGATAGAACACGAAAAAATAGTTGGGGTTTCTTTTGACATCATGAATATTGTACTTTGTTTGAAAAAGTTATGAGTTAAAAACAATTATTTTTTTTGTTTTTTGTCTCTACTGAAAAGTCGTGTTTTGTCCTTTACGACAATTGAAATTTCCGGTATCGATATTTTATCCATTTTTCCCGTACTATAAAAGAATATGCTTTTATAATATAATTTTGTAAATTCAGAAATTTAAAAGCTTCGCTTTAAAATTTGCGACGCGATTGCCACGTGAGCAGTTCAAAAAACGGAAATGCGGTAAAAACGTTTCGTGATCGCTGCGCACGTGACCAAGCGCTACGAGACTTCTACGGAGCTACGGTGCTACGAAGTTGCTGTAGAGCTTTACGTCGGTCTACGATAAATCGTAGCAGATTATTTTTGATAATAATTGAGATTCATTAATTATAATATCAATTTAAATATATATTATTCGTTTTTTATTTAAAAAAATATATAAATAGTTATTACTTATTTTGGGCATAAAAGAACTACAATGGCATAAACCTCATCGCATACTAGGTAGGTACTTAGTCCATTGTTATAAAAACTCTAAATAATTTTATATTTGATTGTAATCTATGGACAATCAAAATAATGCCTTACGTTGGCTAACATTTGTTTCGACAGCAAATACATTTCTTTCTTATCAACACGAAGCGTTATAAAGTATTTTTGTAAAAACCAAAGCAATACGCAATAAGGTTGCGTGTCGTATTGAACATTTTGAATAATAATCCTTTACGTCCTCACGTTGTCCAACGTGCGTTTAGGCAAATAAAAAAAGTATGTTTGTAAAACTTAAAAAACTGCGCAACCTGGTTCTTGCGCAAATTTTGTTTTGAAATTTGTTGGCTAACATTCGTGGACAATACCAAAAAAGTTCCCGCCGTTTCTAAATGAAGCATTATAAAGTATGTTTTAAATTACGCAAAAGTTATTGCGTTAATGTTATATTTTCTATTACCTATCGAAATATTCAGAATAATTCCCTTAACGGCCTCACGTTGGCTAACATTCGTTTACAAAAGCAAAAAAAAACTTTCTTTGTTTCTAAACGAAGCAATAAAAAGTATGTTTTTATAAGTTAAAAGAACTACGCAATTCTCGCAAATTGCGAAACTTTCGAAGAACCGTTACCATTGAGTATTGTTTAAAAAAACATTTTTAGAACAATAGAAAAAACTTTACAATTTCTTGCGTAAGAAGTCGTAGATATACTGGTGAAATTTTACAATATGTTGGAGTTGGCAACCCTTAGCAACTCTGAATGGATGCTGGAAGTTGTGCCTTCGAAACTCGAATACATACAAGTAGGTAGCTGCCGTCCAAGTTGGGATCTTTGTCGTGGTGTGGCTTCCTGTCGAGTTTGGCAAATAGATGGTCTTGTTTTAGTATTGTGAATGAGTGTTGGTGATGTGAGGGCATTTATGTATAGATATGCCTAACGACATAATTATGTCCTCATGAAATACTTCAACCGGGAAACTACTACTTAACACCATTCCTATATGTGTTGCAATTAGCGTTATCATTGCAGCAGTGGTGCCCTGTAATAATTGCCGACTTACAAATGGTAGGTCGTGGGTTAAAACCCAAGCAAACGCTTTAATTTGTGTAAATAATTTCGTCACCACTGCATGCTTTCAAAACAGTGAAGGAAAACATCGTGAGGAAACCGGCATGTCCTAGATTCAAAAACTCTAAAACATATCCGCACTGGGCCCGCGTGGTGGATTACTGCCCACTCCGTCTCGATGAGAAGGCCTGTGTCCCAGAGTGGGAACATTATAGGCTGGTTATGTTAAGTGTGGCCGCACAAATGCCATCTTATTTTTTGTAGGTATGTATAGGACTAGAATTGGGTAAGTATATATTATATATTTTACCGGCCAAACCCGATTTTAGGATGAACCAGTTTAGCCTAAGCCAAACCAGTTCACCGGCGATGTGGAATGCAAGAGCGAGCGAAGGGCACCCTTAGGTTAGGTTTGGTTAGGTTACTTTAAACCCTTTACACAGAAATAGGAACCTCGCGAAGCGGAGCTCCGTCGACATAGGATGCAAGAGAAAGCAAATAAACTGGTTTGGCCTAGACGAAACTAGTTCATCCTAAAATCGGGTTTGGCCGGTAACATATACATCACATCATCATTACCATTTATTACATTTCTGGGGCGCAGGCTCCGGACCACCTCCAACACCATTCTGAGCGTATTTGCGAACAGGTTTTATTGTCAGTGTCAGTACATTAACCATGTTATTGTTTTATTATGATTTTTTGTTTGATTGTGACAAACAAACAAATAACTCAGAGGCAGGCGTATTATTAATCATTTATTTCATGATTTTAATGTAATTTATTAATTTATTTTAAATTAAACTTTTATCATTTTAATTATATTATTTAATTAACTATTTTTATATATATTTATAGTGATTAAAAATGTTATTTCAAATGTACAACATATGATCTTAAATGGATTGAAATTAATGATTTTTGATTTAAATTTTTTTTTATAGCCACGCAGAAAGTATAGTACGTCCAATTCAACATGCGCTGTCAATCATCAAATACCCTGCAAATTGGGTATATTAAAGCCGCATCCTCGGCGAACACATAAGTATATCTCGACATATCCTGAACTTGCGACTAGACCAAGTTTGTGTGTTGAACCGCATTTGTCGGGGACGATCGCAACTTCTGCCTCCGATTAGCATCGACACCAACTTGTTCCTCTACCCATATCGACATTCTAATTTCATACACTACATATTCATGGAGCTAAACTCTCTAATAGACTTTGTAGCTATTAGAGTTTAGACTGTTTAGGTTATTGGTGATCTTTGGAAGGTGCGGTTGGTGCGGAAGGTTAAAAACTTTTATTTTGGTATGCGTTTTTTTTTTCAAAGTTTGATCCAATTTTTTGTAATGTATGAATGAACTTAAAACGAACGAAATAAGCGGTAACATATTCGTACGTCACTTGCGGATGTGTATTGTTTCGTCCTCGTGTACAATACCATTTTATTTTAGCCCATGCTGTCCCACTACTGGACAAAGGTCTCCCCCAAGTCCCCTATAACTTGTTTCTCGCGCCACCTCGAACCTCTCCCTCGCGGTACGCGTCCTGGTCATCTTTCGCCACCGCCACCGCTTTCTGGGCCAACCTCGGCGGCGCCGTTCATCTTCAGGCACCCATTTTGTGAAAACTTTTCCCAGCGGTCATGCTGCATGCGGCTGATGTGATGAAACAATGACTGCAGCTTTAAATTCTTTAATATTACTTACCACAAAGTGTAATATTTCTCATAAATCAGTAATGCTTTTAATATTTCCTGACATACTCGTACATGATTAAAAATGCTTTGAAATTAACTTGAACATCCGATAATAGGCGCAGCATGATTACCAGCGCATTTCACTACACACATTTCTATATAACAATCGGAGCGTCGTGTGTACCTCTGTTATTAATAAACTTGGGACCTTTTTCGTATCGACGGCATGGAATTATTGGATAGTTGGTATTGTCAGCAGTCAGTGGTCATAGTCGCGAACGTAGCCGTCGCGCGGAATGTCAGCGGAATTTCATTTCGTTAGTGCCGCACCCTGCCGGGGTTGCGGATTCCTGCGGTCAACCCAAAGCCCCATACGCCAGCGCCCCATTCAGTCCTTCTGTTCCATATTGACGAACTCCTCATCATGCGTCATAACATCCACTAAATTGTCCCTAACTTCATTTAGTAACTACAAACATTTTCTGAAATTCTATTTCAAATTGAGCGGCGTTAAAAAACCCTATTATTATACTATATAAAGCTCGATTACCACTCACTCACTGACTGACTGACATAATTGTTCTCCCAGATGGTGAAGGGGGAGGTGGGTATATTTTTACAGATTCGTATAGAAGTAACTCTCACGAGTATGGGAAAAATCCCAAACCTCCCCTTTTCCACCCCACTCTCCCCCCTCCCTATCGTATCTCGAAAACTAAGAGTCCCGTGTTTTGTTGTTTTACGGATTCGTATAGAGGAGGCTCGGAAAAGTAAAATCCATTTTTCAAAGTTGCCCCCTTGCCCCCTTCTCCCCCTCCCTCTAGGTAGATCTCAGAAGTTATGAGACTTGGAACATTTTTTTTTTCAGATTCATATCAAGGGGCCCAGAGTTGGTCAAAATCATTTTTCAAAACACCCCCCTCTCCCCCCCTTCACCCCTCCCCCCATCGTATCTCGGAAATTAGGAAACCTGGGTTTTGTTTTTTTACGGATTCGTATAGAGGAGGCTCGGAAAAGTAAAATCCATTTTTCAAAGTTGCCCCCCTTGCCCCCCTTCTCCCCCCCTCTAGGTAGATCTCGGAAGTTAAGAGACTTGGAACATTTTTTTTTTCAGATTCATATCAAGGGGCCCAGAGTTGGTCAAAATCATTTTTCAAAACTCCCCATACTCCCCCCCTTCACCCCTCCCCCCACCGTATCTCGGAAATTAAGAAACCTGGGTTTTGTTTTTTTAGGGATTCGTATAAAGGAGGTTCGGAAAAGTAAAAACGATTTTTCAAAATTCCCCCCATTCTCTCCCCCTTCTCCCCCCTTTAGGCGGATCATCTCGGAAGTTAAGACTTGGAACATTATTTATATATTATTATTATACTATATAAAGCTCGATTACCACTCACTGACTGACTGACATAATTGTTCTCCCAGATGGTGAAGGGGGAGGTGGGTATATTTTTACAGATTCGTATAGAAGTAACTCTCACGAGTATGGGAAAAATCCCAAACCTCTCCTTTTCCACCCCACTCTCCCCCCTCCCTATCGTATCTCGGAAACTAAGAGTCCCGTGTTTTGTTGTTTTACGGATTCGTATAGAGGAGGCTCGGAAAAGTAAAATCCATTTTTCAAAGTTGCCCCCTTGCCCCCCTTCTCCCCCCCTCTCTAGGTAGATCTCGGAAGTTAAGAGACTTGGAACATTTTTTTTTCAGATTCATATCAAGGGACCCAGAGTTGGTCAAAATCATTTTTCAAAACTCCGCCCTCTCCCCCCCTTCACCCCTCCCCCCATCGTATCTCGGAAATTAAGAAACCTGGGTTTTGTTTTTTTACGGAATCGTATAGAGCAGGCTCGGAAAAGTAAAAACCATTTTTCAAAATTCCCCCATTCTCTCCCCCTTCTCCCCCCTTTAGGCGGATCTCGGAAGTTAGGACTTGGAACATTATCATTATTATACTATATAAAGCTCGATTACCACTCACTGACTGACTGACATAATTGTTCTCCCAGATGGTGAAGGGGGAGGTGGGTATATTTTTACAGATTCGTATAGA
Source organism: Luperina nickerlii (assembly GCA_963855955.1). Classification (NCBI taxonomy): domain Eukaryota; kingdom Metazoa; phylum Arthropoda; class Insecta; order Lepidoptera; family Noctuidae; genus Luperina; species Luperina nickerlii. Next base: position 8,684,248 of record OY979679.1, on the reverse strand, counting down.
AGTAACTCTCACGAGTATGGGAAAAATCCCAAACCTCTCCTTTTCCACCCCACTCTCCCCCCTCCCTATCGTATCTCGGAAACTAAGAGTCCCGTGTTTTGTTGTTTTACGGATTCGTATAGAGGAGGCTCGGAAAAGTAAAATCCATTTTTCAAAGTTGCCCCCTTGCCCCCCTTCTCCCCCCCTCTCTAGGTAGATCTCGGAAGTTAAGAGACTTGGAACATTTTTTTTTTCAGATTCATATCAAGGGACCCAGAGTTGGTCAAAATCATTTTTCAAAACTCCCCCCTCTCCCCCCCTTCACCCCTCCCCCCATCGTATCTCGGAAATTAAGAAACCTGGGTTTTGTTTTTTTACGGAATCGTATAGAGCAGGCTCGGAAAAGTAAAAACCATTTTTCAAAATTCCCCCATTCTCTCCCCCTTCTCCCCCCTTTAGGCGGATCTCGGAAGTTAGGACTTGGAACATTATCATTATTATACTATATAAAGCTCGATTTTATATTATATAAAGCTCGATTACCACTGACTCACTGACTGACATAATTGTTCTCCCAGATGGTGAAGGGGGAGGTGGGTATATTTTTACAGATTCGTATAGAAGTAACTCTCACGAGTATGGGAAAAATCCCAAACCTCCCCTTTTCCACCCCACTCTCCCCCCTCCCTATCGTATCTCGGAAACTAAGAGTCCCGTGTTTTGTTGTTTTACGGATTCGTATAGAGGAGGCTCGGAAAAGTAAAATCCATTTTTCAAAGTTGCCCCCTTGCCCCCCTTCTCCCCCCCCCTCTAGGTAGATCTCGGAAGTTAAGAGACTTGGAACATTTTTTTTTTCAGATTCATATCAAGGGGCCCAGAGTTGGTCAAAATCATTTTTCAAAACTCCCCCCTCTCCCCCCCTTCACCCCTCCCCCATCGTATCTCGGAAATTAAGAAACCTGGGTTTTGTTTTTTTACGGATTCGTATAGAGGAGGCTCGGAAAAGTAAAAACCATTTTTCAAAATTCAAAGCTCCCCTTTTCCATTCCACCCCACTCTCCCCCATCCCTATCGTATCTCGGGAACTAAGAGTCCCGTGTTTTGTTGTTTTACGGATTCGTATAGAGGAGGCTCGGAAAAGTAAAATCCATTTTTCATATTTGCCCCCCTTGCCCCCCTTTTCCCCCACCCTCTAGGTAGATCTCGGAAGTTAAGAGACTTATAACATTTTTTTTTTCAGATTCATGTCAAGGGGCCCAGAGTTGGTCAAAATCATTTTTCAAAACTCCCCCCTCTCCCCCCCTTCACCCCTCCCCCCATCGTATCTCGGAAATTAAGAAACCTGGGTTTTGTTTTTTTACGGATTCGTATAGAGGAGGCTCGGAAAAGAAAAACCATTTTTCAAAATTCCCCCCATTCTCTCCCCCTTCTCCCCCCTTTAGGCGGATCTCGGAAGTTAAGACTTGGAACATTTTCTTTTTCAGGTTCATGTCCGTGGGCCCAGAGTAGGTCAAAATTAGTTTTTTCAAAACTCCCCCCTCTCCCCCCCTTCACCCCTCCCCCCATCGTATCTCGGAAACTAGGTAGCGGTAAAGCGAAGCGTAGCGTAGCGTAGGGATAAGGTCACGATAGCTTTCCGGTGGTAGGTAGGTCCTGAGTGGTGCGAACCTGCGAGACCGAGTGGAGCAAAGGGGGGAAGAATACAACATGGCGGACAGCGTTTTTGTATTGACTGCCTAAGGGCCGAGTTCACGGACTGTCATTTGACCAATGTTTGAGTAATCGGCCGATGAATTCCTAAACATCGTTTATGCAGCCGGTTAAGTATTCACTGCTCACCACGAATATTTTAACCGTCATTATTAAATCGGGCAATCAGCATTCGCTCAATGTGAATGAACGAATGCTATAAGTGTACTCATTTGCGAAGTCACGTCGTTAGATTTAGTCAACACGAGTTTTGGTGACATCTATATTTAGTAGCATAAAATAAAACGCTTTCAACTTGAGAAGTTCGAAAACGCATTGGGATCATTATGCTAGCCTGTAGTGTCTAATTTGGATGGGTAATAACTTCACACCGCTGTCACTGTCAATGTAATAGACATAAGATTTAACGTGGGAGCAAATGAGACAGAAAGCATTATACAGTGTTTTTGTGTTTTTGAGTGTTATTGAGTGTTGTTGAGTGTTGTTGAGTGTTGTTGAGGGTTGTTGAGTGTTGTTGAGTGTTGGTGAGTGTTGATGAGTGTTGATGAGTGTTGTTAAGTGTTGTTGAGTGTTGTTGAGGGTTGTTGAGTGTTGTTGAGTGTTGTTGAGTGTTGTTGAGGGATGTTGAGTGTTTTGAGTGTTGATGAGTGTTGTTGAGTGTTTTGAGTGTTGTTGAGTGTTGTTGAGTGTGGCTGAGTGTTGTTGAGTGTTGATGCACTCATCAACACTCAACAACACTCAACAACACTCAACAACACTTTGTTGAGTGTTGTTGAGTGTTGTTGAGGGTTGTTGAGTGTTGTTGAGTATTGTTGAGTGTTGTTGAGGGTTGTTGAGTGTTTTTGAGTGTTGTTGAGTGATGTTGAGTGTGGTTGAGTGTTGTTGAGTGTTGTTGAGTGTTGTTGAGTGTTGTTGAGTGTGGTTGAGTGTTGTTGAGTGTTGTTGAGTGTTATTGAGTGTTGTTGAGTGTTTTGAGTGTTGTTGAGTGTTGATGAGTGTTGTTGAGTGTTTTGAGTGTTGTTGAGTGTTGTTGAGTGTGGCTGAGTGTGGCTGAGTGTTGTTGAGTGTTGTTGAGTGTTGATGAGTGTTGTTGAGTGCTGTTGAGGGTTGTTGAGTGTTGTTGAGTGTTGTTGAGTGTTATTGAGTGTTGTTGAGTGTGGCTGAGTGTTGTTGAGTGTTGATGAGTGTTGTTGTGTTGTTGAGTGTTGTTGAGTGTTGTTAATTGTTGTTGAATATTGTTGAGTGTTGTTCAGTGTTGTTGAGTGTTGTTGAGGGTTGTTGAGTGTTGTTGAGTGTTGTTGAGTGTGGTTGAGTGTTGTTGAATGTTGTCGAGTGTTGTTGAGTGTTGTTGAGTGTTGTTGAATGTTGTTGAGTGTTATTGAGTGTTGTCGAGTGTTGTTGAGTGTTGTTGAGTGTTGTTGAGTGTTGTTGAATGTTGTTGAGTGTTTTGGGTGTTGTTGAGTGTTGTTGATCACAACAAATCACAAAAGACGTTAAGCCGCGTCCCCACTAGAGCCATGCGGCTTAACGTCTTTTGGCGCGAAAACTGTTTGACGCGCTAAAATAAGAAAAAAAAAAAGACTTATTTTCTTGGTTGACGTATTTTGTAGAAACAATTTTCTTGGTAAAGTTTAAAGTTTGGCGGTGTAAATCACAAGTTAAAATAAGTGATTCCAGTGACAATTATAGCAATTTATTAACAACAACTCCACAAGTGTAGTATAAAGCAGTATATATCACTCGAGGGTAAGTACAGATTACTTCCCTTGGTGAATAAATAGCTATTATTACAAAATCCTATAAGTGCTAAGGATTACTGTCCAATTCTCAAAATTTTACAAGGGTAAGAAATACTCCTCAAAAAACACGACCCCGCGAGCTGCTTGCAGCTCGCGCAACGCCCAAAATCTAGTCATAATATACAGGGAGAACATTGATTTCAGATTGAGATAAGGCAATTTACGTTAAAAGGAACAGTGTATAACCTAATTGGGAACATCCTTTCATATTTTTCAGTGCGCCATTAGATGTTGAGCTTCAGTGATGATATTCAAAAAATAGCATAATTTTAACACAATAGTATTTTTTTTTATTTACGTAGTCCTTCGGCGTTGGTTGTCTATGCAACTTTTTTTTAAATTGTGATTACGTATTATCCGATTATAGATTAATCTGTCGTATTTGTAGTAGATCAGTGATGCTATATTTAGTAACATAACTCAATCAAACTTACAGTTACCTACTTAATATTCGGTAACAATTTTTATTACGCCAATAAGATGCACGAAAATTAACCTAAGATTAATCGGGACCCTAAGATTCCTGATCTGATAAATAATATTCAAAGCATTTCCCAATGCTCGCCAAGTATAGTAAAGAGCGTCGCGCCGGCAGCCGCTCTCCATAATATTGTGTTATACCTTATCGAATTTGCATGTTTTTACTGAATAACATTCCTTTGGCGCAGTCGAGATCAAAGGCCGAGGCGAAAGTGATTTCGCACTGAGTTAGTTCAACAAGATTCAGTTTCGCCCCGCTCCTATTGGGCTTCTGAATAATTTTCGTGTAATAAGGAAAATTGTAAATGGGCATTCGATTCTTGGTGTTTTATACAGCCTATCAGTCGGCGGCGTCACGAGTGACGGCTCACTTGTACAGACAGACGAGGTTCAATGACATATTGTAATTTGATGACGTCTACGTTGAATGATTTACCTGTGAAGGTATGTATTTTTTCGTTTTCTTGACATATATTTAGGAGCTTAGATTCCCATAATAATTTTAATCTCCTATTCTTCTCAAATTGGATTTTAAAGGAGAAAGAAAAGTATTTGATTGAGGCCTCAATCAAAATCATAATTTCAGGGTAATGCAAACTCAATAATCAGCTGAAAGAAACCGTACAAAAAAGTCATACGTCCGTGTCAAGACGTCATTTACATTTTCCATTACAGAAGCGATAAAATATTTATGGACGAAATAACATTAAGAAAACGCCGCTTGTTTCTTCTAGCATGTATGTTTAATGCGTTGGTAATCTCGCGTCGTTTGATGTCGCTCAAAGAGCCGACGCCTACAGAGCTTAGCTGGACTTCGCAGTACCAGTCCCATCCCCTCTTTAAATTATTCCGGGAACGATCTGTAGCTGAAATTGTTACTTAAGAACTTAATCAACGCTTTGCTCTTTGTCTGCGAAACAGATGTTTTTTCAAACAACATTTTATTGAAGTCCAATTTTAGTGTCTCCTTTTGTATGTTTTTACCCCTGATTTTAAATTGGTTTCAATTTGTTTTGGTGTTGTTTTATGGTATTGTGATCGTTCGATGTAATTTTAGTGTTACAGGGTGTGCAGTGGCAGATTTCAAAGTTTGAATAAACGTAATTTCTGAACGCAACACGTTAGAGTGGCGCGGGGGGCGTTGTTGAAAGCGTAAGCTCTGCAGATTTTTTTGCCGCCATGGAGCGGTGGTGTGGAGTGCATCGCGCTTTTGCCATCGAGGCGTACATTTCAAGTGGATTTTCGCTTACTGAAACACGTCCTCGACTTAGTAATCATTACGATATTCGTCGATTACGTGATGGACCATCGATCAACCTTATTAATCTTGGGTAGCAAAATTCAGAGTTACAGGATCAAGATTAAACAGCCCCAGACCAGGACCTATACCAGCGGTAACCACGGACGAAAATGTTGAACGTGTTTTTACTTACCATCTGTCGCGAATCTGAAACACCTATTACCATGATTAGATATATTTAAATGTGTAATATTATATAGTCGTAAGATAGGATATATTATTTCTGCGTCTTCTACTGCCCCCTGAAATTCTCAAACGCCCACGAGTGGGTGTTATCGCCCACGTTGAGAACCTATTATCTAGATTATGATCACATAACCCGAATATAAAGTTTCCTCATAAAACAATTTAAAAAGTGGTCTTATACACTCGATACTTCATTTACATAAGCTGTATCTCTAACATGAGCATTAGCAACAAGGTGAGCGCGTTACACGTGGCTGTGCTTGTTCGTGCGCGCGGGATTTACCTCAAGCTACTAATTAGCGCCTTCTGCTCGTATTACCGTGTTAATCGTATCCTCCCTGTTTGTGCTACGCCGAACGTTTAAATGTTCAGTTGTTTTAGAATACATTAGTAAGTGATGTTTTTTTTTTCATCTGACAAGTAAATATCAATTTGATTTTACGTTTATCTTTTTTTTTATTGGAATGGCCTGTGTATGTGTTTAGATCGCACAGTTTGTTCGGAAACATAGGCAAATAAAAACTCAAAACTATACCATCAGTTTCTTTTTATAGTTTCCTTCATACGCTAATAGATAGCTTCATATTTTCTGACTGACCGACTTCTTGACAATTCAAAAGTGCCTGTAAATGGTTTAATTGAAATAAATGCTTTGAGTTTGAGTTTGATAGTCCGTCTATTTTCGTAACTACCAACATTCACAACTCTATACAATTTTTTTTTTTTTTTTTTTAGCCTATGCTGTCCCACTGCTGGGCAAAGGCCTCCCCCAAATCCTTCCAGCAACTGTTTTCCCGCGCCACCTCGAACCAGCCCTCGCGGTACGCGTCCAGGTCATCTCGCCATCTCTTTCTGGGCCGGCCTCGGCGGCGCCGTCCATCTTCAGGCACCCATTGTGTGGAGATTTTTGCCCAGCGGTCGTCGTGCATACGGCTGATGTGACCCGCCCAATCCCATTTGAGCCTGGCAGCCTTCTTTCCTACATCCAGTATGCCCGTTTTGGAACGCAGCGTGGTGTTCCGAATTCTGTCCTGTCTTTTAACACCCAGAATGCTGCGTTCCATCGCTCTTTGGCAAACTCCAAGGCGGAACTTTTGCGACTCGGTGAGCGACCAGGTCTGAGCACCGTAGGTTAGGACAGGCAGGATACACATGTCGATGAGTTTGCGCTTCAGGGAGATCGGTAGATCACCCTTCATTAGCATCTTCATGGACCAGTAGCTTTTCCAGGCGTTCTCGATTCGGCGATCGATCTCTTTTTCCTGCCTGTTTTCGAATGAAACTAACTGGCCCAAGTAGATATACTCATCGACATAAATTATTTCCTGCCCATCTACCTCGACCCTACGCTTAGTGCTGTTGGTCATTAGTTGGGTCTTAGACCGATTCATCGCAAGCCCCACCCTGAAGCTAGCCGTGCTCAGCTCTTGGAGCATGGTCTGGAGTTCTGGAGCTGTGGGGGCAAAAAGGACGATATCGTCGGCAAATCGGAGGTTTGTCAGCTTCTTCTTGCCGACGTCAATGCCCTTGGTCTTCCATGAGGCTGCCAGTGACTTAAATATCTCCTCAAGTGTGCTCGTAAACAATTTGGGAGAGAGCGGATCACCTTGTTTAACGCCTTTTTGGATTTGGAAGGAAGGTCCAGCAGTATTCAGTTTTATGTTTGCCGTGCTATTGTTGTAAATGGTTTTTAAAAGGTTAATGTATTGTCTTTCAAGTTCTTGGTTTTCTAGGGATGTGAATATTTCTGTGTGCTTAATGCTATCAAAGGCCTTCGTATAATCTACGAAGGCGAGATATAACGGTTTATTGAATTCTGTGTATTTTTCTAGGATCTGGCTTAGTGTTTGAAGGTGATCGGTTGTTGAAAAACTTGGGCGAAATCCGGCTTGTTCTGGTGGCTGGTGTTTATCCAGTTTCCAGTCTATGCGATTGTGTATCACCTTAATGAAAGTCTTATAAATATGAGATGTGAGACTAATTGGGCGGTAGTTGCCGATATAGCTTTTGTCACCTTTTTTGTGCAGAAGGACTATGTTTGAATGGCACATTGACTTAGGTACATTTCCTGATGTTAATATTGTGTTAAATAGGTTGGTAAGGTGGGGCAACAATGTGTTAGAGCCAATTTTTAATGTTTCGGTAGTGATTCCATCTTCTCCAGGACTTCTGTTGTAGCGCATGGTTGTAAGTGCTCTGTGCACTTCATAACCGCTTATTGAGGGAACAGAATCTGGGAGACTGTATTCTGTGCTTATTGGGGGTGGTGAGTGATCTGAATATAATGATGTATAGAATTCGGTCGCTATTTCCATGATTTTATCTCTATTACCTATAGTGTTTTATTCCGTCATTGTCTTTTAAGCTATTGATCCAAGTTTTTCCCTTCGTCACTCCATGTTTCAAAACCCTTAAAGATGAGTGTTTTTCTAAAGCTGTTTTTACCAGATGTGTATTAATATTTCTCAGATCTCTCCTAATACTTCTTTTGACTTCTCTATCTATTATTCTGAATTCTGTCGTCCCTATTTCTTCCTTTGTTCGTTTTTCGATCAAATCCACACTATGAGCTGTTAATTTGTTTTTATTTCTAGGTGTGTTCTTTATGTTTTTACTGCTTTTGATGATTCCGGTAACTATTGAATTATATTGGTCTTCTGCGTCTGCTTCATCAAGTTTTAGTTCCTTAAAATAGTTTGATAGTTCGAGATTAAAATGTTCTAAGTTATTGATAAGCGTCTCTTTAGAAAAGCGCTTAGTTTGTTTTGTGAACAATTTGGCTCGGTGGAGTTTAAAATCAAATCGAACTTTTGCACGGATTGGTCTGTGATCGGAGCTGTATTTAATTCTATTGATAACACTGACATTCTTGATAATTTGTTTGTCTGATGATAAAACGTAGTCAATTTCGTTTCGCGTGGAACCATTGGGTGCGACCCACGTCCATCGCCGTTGAGGTTTCTTTAAAAATAGGCTATTGGCTATGTGCATGCTCTGTCCAAAGGCAAACTGCTTTAGACGAACACCCCGTTCGTTGCGGTCCCCTAAGCCAAAGTGGCCGAGATTATCCTCATCGTCCTGTTCTTGCCTCCTTCCTACCTTAGCGTTAAAATCCCCAATTACCATGTTCCAGGTGCTTCTATTTTCATCACATGCTCGGTTGACAAGATCATAGAAATCTTCTACGTCTTCATCGGTATGTGCAGATGTTGGTGCATAAACTTGTACAAGAGTAAGCGTTTTGTTCGATGTTAGTTGAAATTTGAGAACCGCGACACGTTCAGAATAGCCCACGATTTCGATGATATTATCCTTCCACTTCTTTGCCACCATGAACCCCACTCCGTGTTGTCCACTGGTTTCACCGAAGTGGAAGAATACTGCATCGTCTCTTTCCTCTATGTGTTCGCCTTGTCTTCTTACTTCTGAAAGGCCTACAATGTCCCAGTTGATATCTTTTAGAGCATTTTCAAGCTCAATTAATCGTTCGTCCGGACAAGGGTGTAAGGAGTTCCAACTAACATCTTTCGGGACTCAAGCCAACCTCACCTGCCCGTGGTGCACCCTGCTAGCAAACAAACGAGGCTATGGCGACCCGCCAACACGCACTTGACCAGCGTGGTGGGTTAAGGTCCAACCCCCCCCAAATGGATAGAAGAATAAGAGACAGGCCCCAAGTGCCCGGCGACTCCAGAGATTGTGCTGGCGTGGACGGGTGCGGGCGCAGCTCTGGAGTCAGGGGAGCTAAGAATCTCCGGGTGAGATCGTCCAACCGTCAAACGACCCCTGCAAACTATATAACGGACACCGATACACTTCACATTCTCACCTACAATGTCCGGACGCTATACAATTATTAAAAATAAAACTATTTCGTCTTACCAAATGCCAGAGAAAATAGAAAACTAATGTCGCATAGAAATATAACTAGAAAAACTAAGTAAGTACCTATATTATGTTCCTCATATCTCTTTTAAATCATTACGTGTCTCGATGCGTATTACTTCCCTCCTTTATATGTACCATCGCAATAAGACGCAGTTCATAAGAAGCACATTTCAAAGAGCATCGTGTGTATCGTGTGTGTGTGTGTCGTGTGTACAAAAAGCATGTCTTCACACTCGAACACAATAGAAGAAAAATGTATATCTCGGTGAATATCGATTTCAAATAAAATTGCAACCTTTTCAGATAACGAGGTGACATTTCCCCTTTTCCGGGGCCCGTTTGTCGCCCTTGTCGTACATTGGAAATTTATCCACCGAAATAAGCAGATAACGAATCTAATGGCATCTATACAAGGGAAATATACGATTGGCTCGAACGCTTGTGTAAAGTATTGTCGGCTGGTTGTCGAGTTGCATTCTTGAAATGTTTGGCGCCCCTGACTTTTTAAAGGAATGGATTGGAATTTTAATGTTCTTTTGATTTTTTATTATTGTTGAAGAATTATCGCTGTATCAAGGTTGGTATTTAAGACATAAAATAAGGAGATACTTTATTATTATAATATTGCACCTACTATCGCAATTTCTTAAATAACTCGGCGCTCCTTTTAAGAAATATTCTTTGATGAAACTTTATTAAAACAGGTGTTAATTTCAGCTGAAGGACTTTTAAAGGCTGTTTTAATAATGATAAAACATCTTTGTTTAATATGATAGTCGTTCCTAATAGCACATCGCCAATATTGTACCTATCTTTTGTTGAAACCTGAATCGCATACTATCTAAACTAAAAATGTTGTTTAAGAGAAATCATTTCTATTCCTCAAAAAACACCTTCCGCACGTTCATGCATCAACAGGTAAAATTCACACCAGGGCGTCTACTCTTTAAGGGGGGCTAAATGATCTAAAGCGCGGTCACTGTCGGTTTGCTTAGAAAAGTAAGAAAAGCGCGATGACACAACGCTGGTAATTTATTGCAAAATATGAAGCAATTATTTAATTACAAAAAATGTATTGTTTGGACTAAAACATTAAAACACTAACATCTGTTTTAGTATGTTGCTTGTAGAATAATCTGACAAAAATCAGAATGATTTATCAATCATTCTGATTTTTGTCAGATTATTATACCTTAGTATGGGTTTTATTGATTAAAAAAATTTTTTAGAGGTATCTTCATGATTTTTTTCTATCAGATCGTGCTGTCATTCATTCTTAGTTCGGCAACCGAACTAATATTATGTCCGTAAGTGATACGGAGCAGGAAACGCCCGTAACTTCAGCCAAAACTAAGGAATGAATCATGGCGTCTTGTGTTTCAATAAGCTCCTAATGACATTCTTCCACTGCGACGCTTCAGCTTACTATCTAAACAAAAAAACTGGCCAAGTGCGAGTCGGACTCGCACACGAAGGGTTCCATACCACAAGGCAAAAACGCCGAAATAAACACGTTTGTTGTATGGGAAAATTAAATTTTAAATATTTATTTTATCCTTAGTATTTGTTGTTATAGCGGCAACAGAAATACATCATCTGTGAAAATTTCAACTGTCTAGCTATCACGGTTCATGAGATACAGCCTGGTGACAGACGGACAGTGGAGTCTTAGTAATAGGGTCCCGTTTTTATCCTTTGGGTACGGAACCCTAAAAATGATGTTAAGGAAAAACCTATATCTATTCCTAACAAAAAAACGTCTACATATTTTCATTCACACAAAAAACCAACTCTTAAAACTCGCACCAGCGCTATACATAGGAACTTATAATCAAACATGGCGTCTTGTGTTTCAATAAGCTCCTAATGATGCTCGCCCACTGCGGCGTTGCTTCACGTAGGTATACTTGTTGCTTGACTCGACGCCAGGCCACTGAATAAAAGATAAAGAAGTATCACTTATATGGTCTGACGTTACACCACCTACCTCTATGTGTGTAGTCTTTCTAGACACCAAAAGACTTCCGCACTGCATGAAAAAATTATTTCGCAAACATTCCACTATTTTATTTTATTTAGTAAGAAAAAAGAAACAGTAGGTACTTACTACTTATATTATATATACAGTACTACTTATAAATAAACAAAAATAATTTGTCAAATTTACTACCCACTACATTTTTCACAGATTACAACTTAGGTAGAATTAATTATATGAACAACAGACTAAAACTAAAAATACCCTAACAAGACGAAGAAGTTTGTGCATTGTATCCTACGGGTTCTATAATGATAATAATAATTTGCTAAAACATAGGTACAGAATCTAATGCTGATGACTATAACAGCCATTCCATTGTTTTTTCATTTTTTTATAACATCCGTAATGGACGGATGAATGACCTCTGTCACAGATTTTCCTACCAGATCATTTATTTTGTACCAGGCTATTGGCACTGTCACCCTTAATATGTGTAGGTACTATGTCCAATATTCTAAAAAAATAATCTTAAAATGGATACCTACTAAGCCTGTGTTAGAATAGGTACTAAACGCTAGTCCACATATACGAGTAACTCGCGTTATAAATGCGCGCTCGTTTGGGTGATGCGATGCCTAAAAACGTGTCAGATTTTTCTCTTGTAAAAAGGCCTTATAAGTTTGGAGCACAGTGTAGGTCTGTCAACAAGTACTATAGTCCGCGCGGAACTAATTGGCCGCGCCTTAGGTATGTGAGCGGTGGGGCGGAGGGGCGGGGGCGCTTTTTCATGACTCAGTACGTGGGTTGCGAACAATAGGCAACCCCGCCGCCTTGACCCCCGTCCCCCCCCACCCAAGGCGCGGCCAACTACTACTTACGCCATGATACTTTTTCTTTCATGATACTAAACTAAAGAGGCAAAAAACATATACCAAAATGTTAAAACCCTATTCCACATACTTAACAAGTTACACGAAAGAAGAAAAACCACATTTTTTTTTCAATATATCACCTTAAAAACATTTTCACGGTTTCCACATAACTTCCCATATTCAATGGAAGATATGTGGACCTTCTGAATCGATACATTTTGCTGCTCTACAACATTGGCCGTAACGAGATAACACTAGAATACAGTTTATGTGATGGTTGCTACTACAAGCTTGTTTATATTACCTAGCTATTGTCTTCTAGTGCTCCCGTAATGGATATTCAATTCAACGTCTTTTATGTCTCTTCGTAAAACTAACCAATACACACCTACTTTTTACAACAGTTTCTCTAGAAGGGACTTCAAAATCTTGTGAATCTTCAAATTCACATATTTCTCTCATTTTGGAGGGCTGGAACATTTTGAGTATTTATACTTATATTAGCTTCCGCACGCGGCTTCTCCCGCGAGGTATGTCGATAAAAACTATCATACGTCCTTCCCCGGGATGCAATTTATCTCTCTGCCAAATGTTATCGAAATCCCTTCAGTGGTTTAGGCGTGAAAAGGTAACATACAGACAGAGTCACTTTCGAATTTATAATATTAGTATGGATTTTTTCCAAATATATTCCGTTTTTAAAGCACTAATGAAAACAAAAGTCAGTAACCAGAAAAAAAAAACATATAATATATTTTCTTTAAAAAGAATTTTGTGTTTTTACTAGGAGGATGTTTTTCTGTTTATCATATTTTTATAGAGAAATAATAACAGTATTATATTGATCTATTTTAATAATATTTAATAGAATATTTCCGTTGTCAACAGATTCTTTTACCTGTACCACTTCTCGTTCTACGCTTACCACTACCGGTTCAACGGACAGTACAGCAGCCTGGCTCTCGTCACGTCCTGGCTCTTCACACAGGCAAGTATTACATATGAATACCCTCACAATTCCTTATACCAAGACAATAAGCGAAGTTCATTTAGGACAGAAATATATAAAATAATCTATGACATCATAAAAATAAATCGTTAGAATAGAAGTTTTTTCTAGCTGACTGTACTCATAATAATCATAATCAGCCTATAAAATTCACACTGCTGGCACACAGGCCTCCTCTCTGTGAGAGGGAGTGGGCCGTAATCCACCAAACGGGCCGAGTGCGGGTTGGTAGATGTCAATGTCTCGAATTTTTTGGTTCTTTCTTTCTGAATGATTTTTCGAAACTTTGTAAATGCAGCTAGCAATAACTACAGTTACAGTTAGTGAAGGAATGAATCTAAAGAATGTTTTTCTGTGGCTACAACGGTTAAGGTTGCCTGCCTTTACTACCCTGTCTCAAAAATCCACCCTGTAGATTTGATACCGAAATGTTACCGAGCGCCAATTATTTTATTCATATCTCTGCCCTATAATTTGAGTTACGGAGGAGATAATGAACTCATGTACAGACGCCGGCACATCAAGCTACTACAATCTGTTAAAAAGATTTAATAGATTTTTAACTTTATCGCTAAAGCATAAGGTTCAAAGTTAATTGGGTAAACTTGACATTTTCGGGTAGCATAATGTGCTGGCGTCTGCACATATAGTCTGACTTTTAATTAGCAGCAGTAAAATGACACTTCTTATTGTCATTTCGTTAAATTATGTTGCCACACTATCTCTAATAGTGATGTAATTGGAACGCAATTGACCAATTTTGATTTAACCGTAAGCAAATATACTTTGTATTGATCGGATAAAAATACATATATATTGTAGTTTTATTCAAAAGGGGAATTAATAATTATTATAATTATAAAAGGGGAATTAATAAATAGTTTTTTTAGTGCATCCAGGTACCCAGACTAAGACCTCCTTGACCTATCGTTCAGGTAACTAGTCTTTGAGAAAAGCCTATTTAATTGAGTTTATATGTTGTAGTACTCATAGTTTGTTAATTTTATAAATATGGTTTTATCAACGTGCTTTCAGAGGCTCGTCACACCCTGAAAAACACAAGCTACTGACCTGACCAAAAATATACTATCCTCTATTATAAAATCAATTGAATATTGATCGATTTTGAATTGAATGTTAATTGAATGAACCGATTCTTTTGTCACATCACTATTTAAATTTCGTTTAAAATTGGTAACACATTAGCTGTCAACTTACTGCAGCTAATTAAAAGTCCTAGTATAGACTTGACTTGCCTGAGATGCAGGCTCACTTGAAAATAGACTGATTAATGAGTTCGTCTTATAATTAAGCCCTCAACTAAAACTCCTTTGATCGTATTTTTAAACAATTTGATACTTGTTCTTATTTTCTTTTGTTTCATAACCATACAATTTTTCATCTCCTATTTAAGGTAAGATACGTTAAAAAAATGTGGTTTTTCTATTTCGTGCAACTTGTTAAGTATGTGGAATAGGGATTTAAAATTTTGGTATGTTTCATTTTGTTTTATGATGTGGTGTTTGTTTTGTTTCACGATTCAATTAATTATTCTCGAAACAAAAAAGTTGCAGTTATATCTATTTTTTTTACTTGTTTCGACATCACGGCGTAACAAATTTTATTTATTTATTTTGTTAAAAATGTAGTAAATTCGTTTCGGCACATACGTCGTTTTATTCCGAGCGCACGCACATTATAGCCATCACTCTTTTGCGTTTCAAAAGTAATTGCATCACTTTCGCTCGCTTAGTAGGTTTTCGAGGATTTTAGATTTTCGAGGTAGCGCCTTAACTCCTTTAGGGGACATATTTTCAAAAATCTTTTCACTTATTTTCGAAAACATTTTCGCTATTAGGGAATTCTTGTGCGAAATTTCGCAGTTTAAGTTGTGCATCAATGAATTGAGGATTCTTATTAAAAAAAGAGCTAACAATATTCCAAACACTTGCCAAACAGCGCTTATGATTTTAAGCTCCCCATGTCCTTTGTTAACAGACTAGAAAAATAGTAGAAAATACAGTCTGTAATTTGCTGCTTTTACAACTTTTAAGAAAATAAGACAAACTACCTTGTCACGAAGATAAATTAAATGTCTATAAATCTGTGAACCATAAATTGCAGTATTTTGATGTACAATCAGCCTCAAAAACATTCACTAACCTTCTTTTAATTGTCTACAATCGTTGTTTAATAATATTGTATCAATGTGTAACCACAAAACATATTACACAATAGCTGTGCCCGCGACTTCGTTCGCGTGGATGTCGGAAAACAATAATGTGTCTCTTTACTAATTATTTTTCTAAAATAAAAGTCCTAAGGCCTAGGTCTAATTTATTCCGTATAACATCAACTATCTGCCAGTGAAAGTCCCGTCAAAATCGGTCCATCCGTTTCGGAGATTAGCCGGAACAAACAGACAGACACACACAGAAAAAATTAAAAATAGATTTTTGTTATAAGTACCGTGTATACTTTCATATGTATGTATGTATGTATGTGTATACTTTTCGTGTATTATTTTAGTAAAAAGCTGTTTTTTGACCTTACAAAAAGACACTTTTATTTATTTTATTTATTTGTATAGATTGGTTAAGTAATTAATTGTAGCTACATATTGATACAGTATTATGGAACGCAAATTGTAGACAATATAATGAATTATTGTCGTTGTAGACTTCCTTTTGAAGCTGACTGTAATCAAAATGTCATGATAATTTGCAACTAGCCTATTTACCAAGTGCAGGGGCGTGTTTGTCGAGAGCACTTTGATGTCGGTCAGGGCCCGCAGGCGCCACGCACTCGCCACGCAGCGCGGCCGCTTCACATACATAAACTGTTTGTCTAAAGCGATATTAACTTTCCGCTGCTCCACACTGTTATTGGTATACTTACTTAGTGTGATAAGTCAGGTTAAGCGTGGGGTAATTTGTTTGACAAAGGGTACCGTCATATTCAATTAAACTGACAATATCTAATTCTGCCAACTGAAATTCATCATCCTCTTCCTAGATTTTTATCCAAGTAGGTTGAGGTCAGCTTCCAGTCTAATAAAATGCAGATAAATATTAATATTTTACAAGGAATACACCGGGACCTCTACAAACCACTTTCAGGGCAAGAGCGACATTCGGTTAGACCAGACGGTCTATTCTGCAAAGATCTCACCGTTAAAACTTAGATGAAGTGAGCTTTATGTGAGCTGTCATTCCACCTGATGCAAGGTATTGACACTATTGACAGCTCACTTCGCTTATGTTTTCACGATGAGATTTTTACAGAATAGCTCAGCAGCTGTCAGACTTAACACCATAAAATGTACCCTCTAATATTTATGTAAGTCCCAGCTGAATAGTGGAAAAATAACGTCTTATTATAAAATAAGCAACATATATGTCATGACAACGTTACAATAGCAGACGGGTCACGGGGTCGGCGGGCCGCCTAAGGGACTCTTACACACACACACACACACACACACACCATCCGTCACTCACATCTCACATATCCACTTTCTATCATCGTTGCACAGTTCGGGAGTTATTATTATTTTTTAAACTAAAAGAAAGCTTCTTTACTACGAAGCAGGGTCGGGCTGCGAGCATTTATCAACAAATCACGTCCCTATACGCTTTTTGTGATTGTGCCGAAAAGACAACGAAAAATTTGACTCTATTTTCTGGGACATAAAATTGTATTTTCCGGAAGTAATTGTTAATCTGTGCAACGTTATTGTTAGGGTTTATAGAGATATGTCAATCTTTCAAGTACTATGCAAAATTCTGGACGGATAAACAACGCCTATTTCGATACAGTTTCAAGTTGGCAAAAGTCCCCTTTGCATTCTAACATTTCCTACTTTGCAACGAAAGATCATTATTAGGAATTTGTTAACGCTTAAATTTCTAGTCTACAATACCAAAGACACATATTGAATGAATTTTCTAACCCAAAGAATGTTCCGAAAAACGTGTGTCGTTTTACGTCAAAGTTTTGTCAAATGTGTCCCGCGACGATTCAAATGACGGCGGTGCGTGTAATATTTTCCACCGGCCCGGGGGGATGCGTCACTGACACATTACGTCCTTGTGATTTGTGGACACAGGGACCAACTTATGATTGACCGCAGAGTGACGTTTAAATGTTTAGATACTGTTAAAGGTTTTTAGAAAGTTCAGTTCAAAAAATTAGGTGTTTACTTATGTATATGGATATGAGATATAAAAATAAATAGGTTTCAAATTTATATGTTATATATTAACTGGCGTCTTAATTTATTTTCAGGGCAATTGTTTGCTGGAACGCATATCTGAATTATTCACTAATTTAATATCAAATTCAGCCATTGATAATAACATCCGAGAGCTAAAACAAATTTTATCGATAACCAGGAAAACAAACATTTACTTTTCCCCGAATTCAAATAACCGGAACATTTCATTTTATTGCTTCCATAGAACCCATAAATTTTAATTTGAAAAATTAATACCAAATTAAAATATCAAAGTGATCACGAGAATTACATGTCCGAACATACTTGAGTATTAAGGTAGGGTTCCACTGTCTTCAGATAAAAACCTAATGTAGTTGATCCGTGAATGTTAGGGGTTGTTCAGACTGTGTGTCTTGAGCGGATCTACTCCAGCGTCGATTTCCGGTCTCTATGCTGCACGGAAGTTAATAACACGCCGAGCGGACTTGGGCCTCCTGTCGGTACTAAACACACCGGTACACAACTCGATGTATCGGTTTGCAATGTGTGGGTCGGCAGTGAATTAATAGTGACCAAGCTATCTAAATTGTTGTCATTGATGATGGCAGTGCGTTTCGCCTTAGATTGGATTATAATGAGGCTATTGAATGCAGGAAATTGGACTATAATGTTGATTTGAGGCTACTGAATGCAGGCACATAATATAAAACAAGTATGTATCGTTCTCTTTATGGATTAAGGGCTGATTTTAACAGTCAGATAACTGATATAAATAAATAAACAATCATTTTATTTCAGGTGAAGAATTAATATGACAGCTTGACATATTTCCTATACAAAAAGTTGTCAAACAGCCATATTTATTCTTCAGTTAAACGTTATCTTAGTATAAAAAAAATCAGCCCTTAGATAAAAATAACAAACAAAACATTTTATTTCCAAAAAGTTTTACTGCTTTACTGCTACTATTAAAATATAATTATGTCAGAAATGTTTAAACGTCATGGTCGCCTTTTCTCGCTGAATTAATTGGCTGGATACTCGAGAAAAGTTAGATGAATATCTTTTTTTTGTAGATACCTAGTGCTTTAATAAGATAGTTTAATTTGAAGGCTCCTTCAAACAGGCGCGAAACGACACGCGACACAAAGGCACCGCAAGTCGCGCAACGAGTGGTGCCTTTGTGTCGCGCGCGATTATTTCGCGTGTCGCGCCTGTTTGTAGGAGCCTTGATTTGGCAGATCGTGGTTAAGTATTTCTCATAATGTTTAGTTAGGTCCTTTTACATGTAGTTGCTTACCCCTGATTGTGTTGGTGCCACCAATATCTCTTTTCCAAAAATTGTTCGCTATCGTATCTTATTTTCAAATAAATAATTTGATATTCAGTGACTTTTGACACGAGAAATATTTAATCTCGGAAATCTTCCCGTAATCTCCGATGTAGGTACATGTTGTGAACAATACATGCTGACAGCGAAAGCGCAGTTATAATTGAGTATGGAGATAATATAAGGCGCGCCTCGAGCGGGCTCAGGCGGCGGGAGTAGGCTCTACCGGATTACAGCGAGAGGGCTGCGACGAAAAACAAGGAGCCTCTTCGGAATGCAAAGTGGGGGATTATCTTATAATCATCGAGCGTGTCAACTTATTATTAAAAATCATATTTCATGAGGTCGGGCCAGCGCGACGCGCTTCGCATAATACTGTCACCGACGTGAGATCCTCCTTACATTAATTTTAACAGTCAGAATAACTTGTTGACAACAGGCTCAAATAGGATTTCACTTTCAATTAATAATTACCTAACTTTGTATTGTCTCTGAAATTTTTGATGCCGTAAAATAATATTGTCCGTCAAAACGGTTGTTAAAGACTAACTCGAGACCCCTATTATTGTGGAGGTTTAATAGGCGTGCTTCAGTTAATTTCTGTCAAGTCCTAAATCAACAGAGAAGGCCTGCCATCATGGAACAATGTAAAGTGTTGTAATCTTCCAGATCTCTTGCAAATTATAGTTAAACTTAAGTCAAACACTCTCAGCGGGTTACTTTGTGGTAACATTATGCTGGGCATACCTTTAGGGCAAGTGCCGACAGAACCCTAAAATATGCACCACTTGCCTATTTATGGACAAAAAGGTCAAGTTAATGGCAGTAATGTTGATTCTCAACTCGTAAACGTAGTCATCCTACGCCCGTCTAAGGATTTGTAAAATGAAAAAGGGATTTAAAAAATGTCTCGTCCGGGGAGGGCCGCGCTCCTTCGTCCGCTGTTTTTTTTCTTTGCATTTTAAATCAAAATATCTTTATTTTTGCCAGAGTTTTCTACCATCTTCTCATAATCAACGCGCGTAAAGTGTTTAAGACAATTTTGCGGCTAAAAAAATTATTGTCACAAAGAACTCGCAGTCCTTTGAAGTGTCGGATCTCGACAAGCATTAGGTTAAGTACCTACTCAAATATTCCCGAATTCTACTCGAGTGTACTCTTTTTATTAAGTATCTTTAAAAAACTACATGTTAATAAAATTACATGTACTTTATAAATGATTTTAGTGCATTGCATTATAGATTACTTCGTTAATTTATTTCATGATACTGCTTAAATTTTATCAAAGGATTGTAAATTCTGTAAACATGAAACAAAATCTTAGGTATTCATTTTTAAATAAAATCAGAAGCCGACCGCTTAACTGAAATGTTTCCTGAGGTAACAACGCGGTGCGGGAGGGGTGTGGTGACGTGATGCGAGAGCTCAGTGATTCGTCAACTTCTGACAACTATCACCCCTCCCGCACCGCGCAGCTACCTCAGGCAACGTCTCAGTTAAGCCGACGGCCTATAGTTACTTAGGTAACGCGTTTCTTCGGGGTATATTGCTAGTTGAACAAGAATCAAAACATGTAAAGGCGGATACAGACATTGCGAGACATGCGCAGCGCACGGCGCTCATCGCATGATTCGCAATGTGTGGACGGTGGCATTCGTTGTGAGACATGTGCTTCCACATGCCTCACCACGAATATGAACGTTTAACAGTCAGAATGACTTGTTAACAAGAAGCTCAAATAGGATTTCACTTTCAATTAATAATTACCTAACTTTGTATTGTCTCTGAAATTTTTTATGTGTGCTTCCACATGCCTCACCACGAATATGAACTTTCACCACACATTGCGAACTATGCGATGAGCGCCGTGCGCTGCGCATGCCTCGCAATGTCTGTATCCGCCTTAACAATATAATATTCCGTAAAAAAATAACAACCGTTGATGTTAGATAATATTAGATACCAAGCGGCTAAGCCCCTAGAAAACTTTTCGGACGTCTATGCGCTGCCAACGTAATCTGTTACAAACGATCTGAAAATTGATAAAAATGACCTCGTTTTTTATTCACGTATCTATCTAACAGGGCGGGCGGTAAATTTCAAAGCGGCTGAATTTAATGGACGTATAAAAGGGCGTCATCTCTCCATTAAATACCTTTTAAACGTTTGATCCTTTTTTATATTTGCTGCTGTTGCGATGATCCGCGAACAGATTGGGGCACGGACGAATGGTGTTAATTAAGCTCGTACAATGTAGCCCGTGTTCCAGTGACCTGTCGTCCTATATGCTCATGTGTGTCATTCAAACAGAACCCGTTTTTAAAGTGCTATCTGAATCTGCTATGTTCGTGAATGGAGGAAAATAATGAGCAATATTTTATCATTTCCTGCATGCTTGTAACTTACGAAATACAAACACATTTCGTTGGATATGACTGTTTATTTGTAAACTGAAAGGGTGCAGCTTCACTGTAAAAAAATGATTTTCATTCAATTATCTGTCAAGCAGCGCACGCCTCGAATAATAAATCACAAGGTGTCGCAACTTGTCTGCGACGGTAACCCGTTACACCGCCACTTGGAAAAAATCAAAATGAGGGGATCAGAAAATATAATTTCAAATAAAAGTTGAGTCAGGCGCGGTCACAAGTTTCTTAATTAAAACTTACGTCGGACGACGCGAGGGGTGGGAACTTTGACCCAGAAATAAATAAATAAAGACTGGGGAGGAGTGAGGACACCGTCACGAGTCGCTCATTTATTTGTCTAAAGGAGTTTTGCTCAGTTCGACGGACGTGCCTCATAATCTGCACTCACAACATCTATCTTCGAGCGAGCATAGCGCACCGCTGTCGTCTTGGCGGGCGCCATCCCCGCCGCAACTACTGCCAGCTTATCTCTTTACCGTTTATTTATTGCTACATTTCCTTTTACATCCTGAATGGGAAGCGAATCGAATTTTACAGATAAAAATTTTAAATAGTCTAGAATGTTTTATAAATCAACATTTTTGTTACAGCACTCCATGCTGTACTTCTTCCATCACTACGAGCTGCCCGTGATACTACAACAAGCTCAGCTGCAGCAGCTGCTCCTCCGCACGCACCGTGGCATGGCCGGCGTGATGGGGCTGGCAGGCATCGCAGCCCTCGCCAGCGGTGCGGCCTACCACGATGCTCCCGGTACCGCGACACAGGCTACTCCTCCTACCGCTCAGTCGACCACGCAGACAGTTCAGAACACCGCACAGTCTACTACGCAGACTTCACCGTCCGTCTCCACGGCACAAACCAACACCTTTCACTCTGGCGATATGTTGTCACCTGAAATCTTCGATCAAGCCGTGCAGAGGGCGATGAACAGTCGCAGGAGCAACTCCAACTCGCGTGAGGATACGCAGGAGAGCGCTCTTGCCGCGCGTCCTAATAACGATGTAAGAAGTACTGATAAGGAAATCTCCGTCACCCCTACTGGTGACGCAGACATCAAGATAGAAGAGATTGCTAGGAAAAACGAGTCTAACAATAAAATAAATATTGCTAATGGTAACTCGGTTACCAATGAAAATGAACATGCAGTCTTGCCGAGTGGAACTAATAGTAACCCCACTAACGTGACGGACGTCAAGGATGAGACGTCTACTTTGGATCGTAGACGAAAAGAGAGCGTCGTGTTAAACAATGAAGACCCACCTCTGGTCCCGAACGACGCTCCGGCGGCTACTGATACGCTAGCCCACGGAGCTTCCCCTGATGCTGACGAATTAGATTAACATTACATTAACTTATTCCGAACTCGTTTAGCAATACTATCTATTTGTTAGTTCCGATTAATTGTAACCGCTTTTGTGAACAAGTAAAGATGTTGCTGTAACGATAACTGTTAATATAATCTTATATCCAGTAGATAATACTGTCTCAAGAACTTATTAGAGAATTTTATCTTCGAATAAGATCAAATAAGTCACAATACATCGGATGAATCTTCAGTAAATATATTGATCAAAAATATGTTCACGATGTTCTTATTTTTTATAGAAATAAAATCTTAATTTATGGTATGTTACAAAGGTGATTGTAGTGTAAGAAGTATTCTGCCATTACCTAAAGCAAATCTGTAAATATTTATGGTATTCTAATATTGTATGTATTAGAAGTTTGTGTTATCGAAATAACGTGTTTCTTTATGCTTAGAGGTTGGCGCTGGAGGTTGGCATACTCTATTCAGTGATTTAGTTTTTAGCTATTAAATATTTTTGTTCAAAGACTGTTTGTTATTTTGGTAAGTTTCTGTTTTTTTATCCATTATAGGGACCAGCGGGGTAATTTCGTAACACACTATCAATAGCAATGGGTTTCATTTTAACAGTTCAACAACATTCATTGCGTTATTAGTATTAATAACTTAGTATTTCGAGACATCGCCAAGCGATTGGTCGACTCTTCACGTGACCAGAGGGCTGGCTTACTTTTGGGCCAAAGAATCAGCATTGTCATACAACGTGGCAATGCTGCCAGTCTTTTGGGCACGTTTCCTGTTGACAGCGATGCGGATGAATTTTTTGATGCCCTTTGATTATTTTCCCTCCTTTTTATTTACTTGTACATATTATTACTATTATTTTAATATTGTTAGCTTTTAAAATTCAGTTTGTATTTAATAAATAATGAATTGCGTTATTTACGTTGTTGAGCAGATACATTTTTGAATACATAAAGCAATAGATTAGCAATATCCTTCAAAATTATACCGATTGTGATTGATAGTACCTATGTTACGCAATCAGGGTGCAGGACCTTTATTGAGTACTACATTCGTAATGATTCTTGTTGATTCCATCAATATTATACGATTTTCATTTCATTGTCAAAATGAAAAGGATTGTTATTACAATTGTGTTTCGCAATAAGGGTGCTTTATCATCGCCTCCACGTCTATGAAGAACGCTATCTGTACTGAGCATGAATTTGGCAGTAATAATATCTTCGCGTATATTTATTTGCCCCAAGTATTTTTTTGCGTGTGAGATTCATACCCGTTCACTGCAATACAATCTCACTGCAGTAGTATCTCTATCGTGATGTAGCCGTGATTGTAGAGGTTAAGTTATTTTACAATGCTACGGTACGCCGCGCTGCAGCAACAGACTGCCTACAGAGCCTGTCCTATGAATGCTTAAGAGACAAGTACTTGATCTACATTATTTAGTAAAGATATTAATGTCGATAAAATGTATGAGGATACATTCAGAAATGAAATTAACCGGAAAAGAACCGGACTTACCGACATAGCTTGCAGAAGTGGCAGTGGGCTGGCCATGTTTGTCGAAGGACCGATGACCGGTGGAGCAGGCGACTCCTGGAGTGGAGACCGCGTATGGGCAAGCGTAGTGTGGGACGCCCCCCAGCTAGACGACCTTAAGGGGGAAACGCTAAGGTAGCCCGCGAATTTCAATTTTTTTTACGTTTTTTGCAATTTGCTGGTCAGTATTAAGTTGTACATCGATCAAAATATAATCCGCGGCCGTAACAAATATGTATTTACAGAATTATAATCATTAAAGTCATCAACACAACTCTCTAAGACCACGTAACTCCAAAGAATGATGATTTCATGAAACAGTTATTCTTTGGACTTACGTGGTCTTAGAAAGTTGTGTTGATGACTTTAATGATTATAATTCTGTAAATACATATTTGTTACGGCCGCGAATCATATATTAATCAACGTACAACTTAATACTGACCAGCCGAAAAAACCTAAATAAAAATGAATTTCGCGGGCTACCCTGGCGCTTTCGCCTTAAGAAGGTGGCTGGGACAGACTGGATGCGTAAGGTGGAGGATAGAGTGTTGTAGCGCAGCCTAGCAGAGGCCTACGTCCAGCAGTGGACTCCGGTATGCTGAGTTGATAATGTCGATGACTAAAAACGACTACCTAGGCATATAGTACAGAAACATCAGGATGTTTAAATAAAGATGGATAAGGATCCATCTTTATTTTTGCATATTCTAACCATTCCAACCCATTCTTGTTAGTTAAAATCTAAGGACTATACCTACCTGCCTACCTGCTGGTCAGCGGGATTGTCCGAAAGGGTTACCGCTGGCCCGGAACATAAAGGGCTAAGGAAGGAACACGGGTGGGTTTTAGTCAGTAAGAGTCTGACACTCCCTCCTACTCCACCCAGAGCGGGAGGGGTCATTTGATGATTTCCCATCCTGATAAAAAAAAAGTCTGTACCTAGTCGAGGTAATCTGTCACCTGACTAGAACAGCTATGATGTGCTTGTATGTCGTTCTGGTATATGGGCGTAACTCGTAATGGGTAAGTCTCAGAGTACATTATCTTTTCTAGGTAAGTATTTTCTTTGTAATGTTCCATACCTACGCCATTTGTTACAGGGCTGAATATTTTTAAATCGTAATTCAATCTATCTCCCTAGCCTTTTTCAGACTACGTGGGGGTTGGCTTTCAGTCTAACCGGATGCAGCTCAATACCAGTATTTTACATGGAGCGACTGCCTATCTGACCTCCACAACCCAGTTACTAGGTAAGTACCTAATAGAATACCCTTTTGTAAGACTGGCTGTCAGAATTTCGGGCTTCTGATGACCCGTAACGAATGTTAAAGATCCACTAATAACTGTCGGGACCAACGGCTTATGTTGATTTCCGAGGCAATTTTTATAAATTGACTCTCATTTGAGACAACGATGCGATGAAAACGTTTCGAATTTTCGAGTACTCGGAGGTTTTAAATGTCTTGTCATATCTAAGAATGGAGATCTATTCTCTCGATTTAGATTTTTATCTTAAACATTTAATAGTCAAATTGACTTGGTACCCAGGTTCTACTGGCGCAACCAGGACAGTCAGCCTGACTGGCAATTGAAATATACTTTATTTAGATACAGCCTGTATTTCCTGTGACGGCTAGATAACATTTGGAACTGGGACCTACACCTATTATATATTTTTTTCTTTTTTTTTTCTTAGTTGATCGTATGCTGCACGGGTGGACGTCCTCATGTCATCGCCGACTGTCGCTTAAAACCAGTTTTAGTAGTAGTAGCGACCTGCTATAAGTTAGTCTTGAAGAGTCTCTTGGATCTTTTATTTAGATACAGAATCCGTATTTAGTTTTGTAAATTCGTCCTCAACAAGATCTAAGTGTCTGTGGACCGTTTCAAAAAGACATTTATCAAACAGAATAAGAAAATAAAATCACTTTTTATACAACAACATGTTTAATTATTGAATTCCAAAGAGATAAATAGCGGAATATAATTTAAATATTGTTTTTAAGATTATCTAGCAATTCTCCTAGGGGATCAAACAATACCTTTACTTGTTACAAAAAACAAAAATGTTCAATAATTTTTACAGTACACCTATTCAATTTTTATGTTGTGAAATATTACACAATATTAAAAAAAAATACAAGTGCTTATTCCAAGCTGTTTATTTACAATATTCTTCATGTCTTGTTTACTTTTCTATTGACACGAGAAACCGATGCCATTGCTCAGTTGACGCTGCCTGGGTGCACACCGCATTTTACTGGCACCATCCGCCGCCAGCACTCTCGACATCTGCAAACAGCGTTAAAAAATGTTAATAAAATGCTCACACAACTACTACGGCCAATATTGAGAATGATTATTTACGATGGCAACAAATACCTTTCACACAATTTTTATACTTTAGTCCATTTCAAGAACACAATTTTTTGCTGAAATCAAAACTAGATCAGAATATTATAAATCCAGTTATTTTTCCAGCAAAATGCAATACCTAGGTATATTATATATAAAATATAATAATCATATTCAATAATCAACGTTATTGGTTTGATTTGACCACGCCATTTCTATTTCTTAACTTCATTTACATAGCTGTGACTTTATATTCATTTGATCATTGTTAATGCAACATTGATAAAGTGAACATAATCATAAAAAATTAAAAAAATATTTTAATCTGTGTCTGGCGAGTAAAAACAAAAAAAAAACTACTTTACACAAATGTTGGCAACATTATGTTTACTCACAATTCCGTTGTATTATGAACATTTTATCGTAGCTCCCTGTGCCCCACTGGTCGATCGCTAGATCGAAGAGGATTAGTGACTTTACATCAATCTAGCAATTGATCGGTGAAAGCACAACAAGCTACCAATCAAAATATACACTAGTGAAACACACAATAAAATCAAACAAGTCAACAGTATGCGCCAAGGAACTTTGTATCCGTCAAGTTAACTGCGGGTAGTATTTCCGTGTTGATTTCTTAGAAAGTTGAAAGAAATCACAGAAATCTGGGTGTTCCGCACCATTCCAATCAAAATGCTTTCTTCACTATAAAATTATGAAGATTATTAAGTGGAACAGGCTCCAAGTTTATTATGTTAGTAAGGGAGTTTCTTTTTTGGGTATTGTGGACCTTTCTGTAAGGGAGTGTCGCTCGGTCTAGGCTGAGGTCAGCTTTGCTATCGTGGCGTAGCTTTCGCAAAACGTGTTTGGTTGACACAATTGGTTTGGCCAAAGATGGAGGATCAACAGTTCAGTCAAGATACGATGAGTTTTGAGATTTTTTCTCTTTGGAGTAAGTTTATGAGCCAGGTTTGTTCAATCTTGCACAGTTCTGACTTTAATCCCTTCCTCTGACTCAATAACGTCCAATGAAGTTTAAACCATTCTTGTATGAAATTTAAGTATTTATAACCCCTTATGGACTGATGTGAGATGTCAAGTCATTTTGTTTGTTTTCAGGAGGCCACGCCGCATCTTTTTCGCCAATTTTGGCGCGACTAGGTTTAAGCATTATACCTAACGACGTTAGCACGAAGTAGCATCGCTTAAAGAAATAATTATATTATATTAATAGATACTAAATACCTCTTTCATTGGTAATCCCGTTACTTTAAGAGCGTGCAGCGTTTACAGTAGTTACCTACCTAATTCTTTTTTAAAGCCCATTGGTTTTTAATGAGAATATTCTGCAGCTAACTTCAAAAACAAAGATCCGAGGCACATACTGTACATGAACACAAATGAATATAAAATAAATCTTCTGTCGTGTGGTCTATCTTCATCCTTCCGGACTCTTCAGATGAATTCCTCCTCGTCAGCTACGTGTATTCTCAAGCAATAACATCTCGTAATGTGTGTTAATTCCCCAAGAATACGCGTGACCTCCAAGATGGGTTTAGGATTCTCCATTCCTACAGCGACCAGGTTCAGCGACGTTCCAATTGCAATTAAGCAAATAAAAATAAAACAGAAACAAAAAATCGACTTTTATCCAAGTTACACAAATGGAATGGTTCTACAAATAATGAAAAAAGAGACTAGACACACGAGGATTCAACTTAAATACGTGCAAAGTAAAAATAACTATAGCTATCTTCATGTTTCTTCGCACTGGACTGTTTCGGCGAAACAGATGCGAAAACTACGGACGGGCCCGACCGCATGCGAAAGCAACGCAATCTGTACTAAACGACGTTTTCAAACGCGGTCGGAAACGTACGTAGCTGATGCCCTGTAGATCCTCGATAGACCTACTAAGACTAAGTACTTGTTTCAGTAGGTACTTAAGTAGATTCGTGTGTGTCTAGTTCCTATCTTACTTCTGTCTGACGATTCGACCTGTATAGTTACTCCATTGATTGCGCGGACGCCTCTGGTAGAAATTGACGAAGTCGCGATTGAACTTCATGGGTTAGGGAAATTCGACCATAGCTTTCAGAGTGAGTACCTATCTAGGTAGGTATGTTATTTTTATTGCGACAACAGTTTCACGATATTTATTTTAGTCACTAACATACAATTTAGCTCTACAAAATTAAATAAGTACCTATCTAAGTACAGGATGTGTATATCAACCTAAGTTTAGACGAAGACTTTGTAGAATAGTCAGTAGTCTAATAGTTTCTAAATAAAAATGTGTTGCGCAAAAACTATTCAAAATGTATAAAATACACATCTACAACTAATCTGTATCTACAACTAATAGGCACCAACTTGTAAATCAATGACTAAAATAAAGTTCATAAGACAGTCCCAAAATATCCCATCATGGAAAATATTCGAACTTCATCAAATAACGGACAAAAATCTAAAAAATGACACAATCAATATTTATTTGCACTTATCTGCGAGTCTTGTCCGGGTTATGACCCGGGTCGAATTTTCCGACAAGTCCCACTGCCCTTAGTGGGACTAATCGCGGGTCAGAGTGCGTCGGCACGAACGGGCCCGCCGGCACATCCGCACACAGCCGGTAATCCGGCCCTCAACGCCGGACTGGGCGCCATACACCTCCGGATTTACTGCCGGACGAAACAGACACACAGCTGATTGTCGAGATTAAACGCCGCGCGGGACCACCACGCTTTAGAGAGATTTACCATTGTTTGGAGAACAATCTACGATTTATTGAAACTGTTGAGTTATCTTCAGATGTGCACTGGATACTCGTGGGTTAAGAGCTTCTATTATTTACTACATATAATCATATTAAAAAACTAGTCTGTTTTCATGTTTCTTTGACAAAAAACGTTTTAAGAATGCTTCACCTTTCTTATCAGTTTGCGACCGCTAACTTCTAGCATTTGATCTTTAACTTCTTTGTGCCAGTCTGCCAGTACTGGCATATGAATGGGCGAACTGTTCTGATTTTTCATTCTATTCATACCGCTTTAAGCTCTTTTGATCGCATTATGAGAAAATTGTCACAAAAGACTTGCAGAGTTCTGAAGAGAAAAATGTGTAACACCTTTTTATTCGATGTTTGTTGGGTGGCACGATCTTTAACCGACAATCAGATATCAAACGGCGTTCGCCCGATAGCGGAGGTTTTATCTGGCCTCCGTTATCTGAGGGCGGCTCTTTGATCCGTGCGGCTCGCTTTGAAGTCGCACGCGTCCTTTGTGCCACACCGCGCGCCTGCCGCCTCCGTGTAACCTGCACAGACTATTAAGGTTAGTTAGGAAGATACACTGGAATGAAATCGTTATTAACAATAATATACAGGTTTTAGAGTCAGGTCGTCAGAAGCCCGAAAATCTTACAACCAGTCTTACCAAGGGATATCGTGTTACCCAGTAACTGGATTGTGGAGGTCAGATAGGCAGTCGTTCCATGTAAAATACTGGTATTCAGCTGCATCCGGTTAGACTGGAAATCGACCCCAACATAGTTCGGAAAAGGCTAGGCAGATGATGATGATATAGGTAGGTTTTAGAGTCCGCAGTAGCAATTACTCAATCTTCTAGAATGGTCTTAAAATTGTAATTTCAATTTTAAGACCATTCTAGAGAAGTTAATAAATGAAATATATTATTACTAGCTGTTGCCCGTGACTTCGTCTGCGATCCAGGATAAAAAGTAGCCTATGTCCATCTCCAGGTCACGGTCTACCCATGTGCCAAATTTCATCCAAATCTGTTCAGCCGTTTTAGCGTGAAAGCGTAACTTCGTTTCGCATTTATAATAATTATTATATAATATAATATAAATATGTAGTTAGGATTACTCATATAATTATGTTGGCAGTTAAAAACATGTGTAGGTACCTATTTGTTCTGAAAATCCCTGTTGAGAATCAACATTATTTTAAAACAACAGTTTTCCGACGAAATTTGCGACTGAATTAAAGCACATTTGGTATCAATATTTCACGGTAACAATTAATTAATGTAATGGTTGGTTTCAGTGGCGACCGAGCCTTTTAAATAGTTTTAAACTGTAATCTCAACGTGAGGTCACGGGACAAAGCAAAATGATTTACCTACCTACCTAAAACTGGGTGCAGAAGGAATGAGCAAAAAGTTGATAAGTCTCATAAATATAAAAGACAATTAGCGAGCAGTCTGTCTGCTTACCACCTGTTGGATGCAGCGCACGGAAAATTAACATGAAAGTTTTAGTGCAGTTTTTAGGTGGTTCATTTTTTGTGGTATGAATAGTGTGTGAAAAATGCACGACCAAAAGTAGCAAAAGGAAAATCTATGTAGTGTTTTCCATGTATAAGTACTAACCTAAGCGTGACTCCATTGACTCTTTACCTTTGGTAAACTAAGAGCTGATTTTTCAATCGACTGATAATTTTTATTCGTGGAATAAATTTGTCGTCTGACAGTTTTTGTATGGAAGGTGTCAAAAATTCAAAATTATTCCTCCGATAAAATTATCTGGCGTTGGAAATATTAGCCCTAAAACATAAAAAATCTGAGACTAACTCTTAAATTTAAAAAAACGCAACACACCTGTATCATCTGCTACTAAAAACATATTTTTGCGAGCGGCCCTTTTGCAGCACTGCTTCCAATAAAATATTGAAAACAAAAGCCGATCGGCCACACAACTGCATTACAAAAGTCATGCAAATACTTCACTGAATGGAACCTATAAACTATTTACATAATTTTACACCCTCTGTTACATTTAGCTACCTACATCACGGGAATCAGAAACATGTTGAACAATCAAAATTAAATCTTATTGTCTTATCACAAAGCTTATAATACTTTGACGAGATATTTCACGCTTGATTCGCAACTATAACATTGACATTTTATTATGTGTTTAGTACCTAGTAATTGTATTTTTATTGCGGTTGTATTTTTTTACTTTTAACTAGTATTTTTCACAATTCAACGCCATACAATATTAAATCTTTTCGTCATACTGATAAAGTTTATAACAGTATGACAGTACAAAACTAGCTTCACAATCCTTTTGTATTTTACGGCAGTCGCGCCGCGTGCCGATTACAGTGTAGTTCATTTATCCGCTTTTATTGCTCGAACTAAAATATTATGACAAGCAACAGCATGTTCACATTGCCAATAAAACTGCGAACATTTGTTTTAAATTTTATTTGAAATTGCTAGCTTTTAATTGTGGCATTGTTTTGTGAAATCTGAATGTCAAAATATCGTGAATCTACTTGTTGTTTTTACATTGTCCGTTGAAATACTTTACAATTGAAGTTTTGCCAGCTAAATCCAGTTTGTATTCCGTTCGTTACGTTCTGTTGTTTATAATATTAGGATATCTACTGACTTACTGACAGTAAATTATACACAACCTACAATAGCTAGGTAATTGAACATTAGAGAGTGCGTAAACAGCATCGTAACGTAGGTACTCTAATTAAAAATAACCTATTTTGCCAAAGGCACGTCCGATCACGCAATTGTTCAAAAGCATAAAAATGTTTTCCACCATTTTTCCGCGCTATTATTACCGAGAGCTATACCATTTGGCCGCTTACAATTCGTCCTGGGGCGTGCGGTCGCGGTCGCCACAAAAGCAAAATTAATTTTAAAATACACCAAAAGAAATTAACTTTCAGTCGGTGTCTGGGGGAAAAGGTGAAAGTTCCAAACGAGAGAGCACTCAAACGACTTAAAAATAATAAAGCGGACGTAAATGCGAGCCGCGCCAGGGACAATCCCATGTTTATATTGTTGCTTTGTACTCCATCATGTTTTTTGTAAACCTGATTTTTAAAAGGCTTCTGGGTAATTTTGACAATAAGTGCTTAGGTATTTTTCTGTTTTATTGTAATTGTTTTTCGTTTTTGTTTGGATTAATTTTGTAATAGGTCACGATTGTGTTCGTTTCCTTTGTTGATGACAGAAAGAAAATGAGTTGTTTCAATTCATCTATTTTCGACGATAAGTGGCTTTGTTAAGATACCTTTCTTATAGGCTATATAGATAGATAAATCTCTTAAAAGATAAAAATATACTTTTCATAAAATTGATGTCACAAGTCACGCCAAAAAAATCAATGCTCCAAAATCACGAAGATGTGAACCGTCAAAAAATTAATTAATAAATTGTAAGAGCAGTATTAACAGCTACCTAAGTTTTTCTCACTTGCGCACCGTCTCATATTTCAGACGTTTTAATTTAGCGTAGCGCTCGCTTGCTCCCCACGGTGTACTTAAGCAGTCTGGGACATTATAGACTAATTTTTATATGCCTTTTTGCAAGAGCTAAGGATAATCGAACTGCCAATCCTGACTAGGAACAAAGGAGGCTAGCGGAACTATTAGGATGCTTATAATAAATCAGCTTTATGTAAGCGACAGTGTTTTGTTTTTGTTATCTTCCCTGATCGTGTTTGAGATTGTTTCGGATGGAGGATTTTTATTTTAAATATTTATTGAACAAGTGGGTGATTAAAAGTTTTTATAGACTTGGTTTTAGACGTGATTTATGATCGGAGATAAAAACGTGTTTAAAATAAATTGTGTGCAAAGTTAAGTTTAAAAGTGTGTAGATTTAATTTTGTGACTTTATCTTCACAGACATGTGCGTAAAAATAATGTTTGGGCACGAAACCAATGGTCAGAACTACTTAGCAGATGATAGTGGTGTTTGAAACGAGGAATTAAGCGTTTGCCCAAATCTAAGACACGGACTGGGTTGGCAAAAAACCCTCATAAATATTTACTTTTGCGGAGTACAAAGTGAAACAGAAGTTAAACATAAAAAATAAATCTTAAGCCCGTCCGTCACACGCTCAACTCTTCAGCAAAAAATATGCATAATAACTAATAGTGAAACAAAAATGAGTCGGCAAAGGGTTCGCAGGTGGCTGCACTGTGCGGGACCGACAGGTAATTAACATGCAAATGAAGCGAGAGACGCAACGCTAGCGTTTAGCCTTTGGATGCTCAAGATATCTAATTTGCAGCCCTGAAACATCCGCGGTAGGAAGATAGCTAAATATTCCCCTTTATCGCCTTCTTATAACATAATAGTTTTTATTGTTCTTTAGTTTTCAGCGGATATTGTGGCTGACATCAAAGAAATTGTTTATGGAAACTGACATTGGAATAACCTGTTTTGGATTTTGTGGTTATAATGAAAATATGGTAAAGTATTTAACTGTGTATCTCTAGGAAATAATGTTGTGCTCGAACCTTGTTTGACCGTTCGTATTTTCAGTTTAGTAAGAAGTGACAACACGCCTTCTCCTCCAGTCCTCTCCCTCCGATTCAGAACTTTGCGATACAGATGCCATGGCAATAACTTGTTATTCGCTTGGTATCATTATGAGTTTCGATTCAACATTATTGACAGAACTTTGGAGACGATCTACACGCCTATTTTTAATAAAAAATAAATAATTATTATTATTATAAAAATAACTGCGTATCGAAGCGAATCGAACTACATTATGACTTATTTAATATCGTAAAGTTCTGAATCGGGTGCTGATCTTGAATACGCTGAATCGATGTGTTGATAACGATTTCTTGTATTTTATTTATCCTGTAAAACAAAAAAAAAACACTGTAAAAAATCTAGACACATTTATCTATTTTATTCACATCATTAATTTAATACAAGTATCGTCTCTACACTTGAGTTTATCAAGCGGTATCAACTCCAAGACAATTTGCTTCCGTCATTAATCAAACTAACTTGATTTAAATTATGCGGTGACGTGTGACTTGAAGCTGAAAACACAAGTCGAGTGAACACGGAGACGGGTCGCTCCACGCCGCCGCCACGCCACCGCCACGCCGCCGAGATACCGACACATCAAAGAGCTAGAGGGTTACCCCAAAATAATCCCAACGATAACTTTAAACGAATTCATTAATTACACTAGTGTTGATTCGCTAAGAATTACAACCCAGGGAGCAGCTCACAAATTACCTATCAACAAAATTAAAGCCTTCGTAAGGCCTCAGCTGTCTATCGGCTTACTCGCTTTTACTAATATCGCGTGAAAATTATTTATATGTAAGCAAAGCCGCGAGTGATTAGGGCGGTCCCAAAGCCGAGGTGATGTTTAACCCAATTTCCTAATTTGTATGTTTCGGTTATTAATTAATGAAGTCATAAAACTCCTTGCTTAATAAGGAGGTTGAAACTCCAAAGTGATAAGCTGAAATAACATTCCAGTCAAAAAGCACTAAAAAGGGGATGTTATGCCACTAGGGTCGGAAAAAAAATGTATTGTAAAATAGTTACCAACTTTTTTTTAGGTTACAACAAAATTATACTCAAAATATAGGTATCATGAATTATTCGGAACCTAAATGAAAGAACACCAGATAATATTTTTAGGGACGTTTGAAAAACCTTACAGTATTAAAAGGTCTGGTTTTTCAACAGTCAATAGTTATCAGCAAGTCCAATAAAATATTTTTGTAAATTAATAAACAGGACGTACTTTATAATTATTTTCAACGAATGGAAATATCAACTAATAATAAATGACATGTAGATAATTAATTATTGAGTCTCGTCCCAAATATAAGTGTGTGCACACACGAGAGCGTCCGTGTCCGGGCCGCGTCCGGGCCGTGGATGGCGGACGGCGGACGGGACGGCTAATCTCCTCGCATGTTGACTCTACTCAATAACTAACTTCAAACATAATTATCTTCGTCGATTTCCCCTAAAATTGGCGATTCCCTCGGAGGGATTCCCGCGATATTGCTCCGACAAATTTCTTGTGCCAACACCGCCAAGCCGGTACCAGGATATTATCGAGGGTCATTGTTTGATTATCTCATTATAGGATGATTGATTCCATCAGGCTTTCATTAAGATGCTCGCTGTGATCGTGAGTTTTCCTCTTAATTATATTTACAAACAGTTATTATTGGTATATAATGTGATTTCTTTATTGGAGCAGTTCGTTCTTAAAGAAATGCAAATCACGGGGGTTTGGGGAAATACTTTGTATTACATGGGGATACGGAAATTACCTACTTCCGTATCCCTATGTAATACAAAGTCTGGCAAGCTCTCAATATCTAGCTCGTAAGCGGTATTAAGTAAGACGTGCGCGTGCGCGCATATTGAAGCCGCTGCAATTTCACGACACATCGCGCCGTTGTTGGCGGTAATAAATATAAAATATGTGCGATGCCGCCGCACCACACCATCTTGAATACCAAGTGGGCCACACCAACTAACTACAAATGATTTTAAAAAACGTCTTGCCCGTCCGCCGCCCTCTAACTCGTTTACTGCATTTTATATTCATTATTTTACCGTACCCGCGCGCTTTTACGACGCATTTAATACTCCGCAATCATATTACGCTGTAGTTTGTGTATACCTACTGTAATGCTATTACTGGTTTATTAAACAAGTTCAAATATTGTTAGACACGATCATTTTCTTGTTATGCGACTTCGGCTACGGCTCAGTGCTACGCCGTAGCACTGGCTACGAAGCTACGGCAAACAGACAAACTTTAAATTACGTAAACTAATTTTGTTGGATAAACATTACAAAAGCTCAAAATAAAGAACGTAACTGCTTATTCCAGACAGACAGTTAATTATTAATGAAAGTTTTGAGACATTTTATTAATATGCCCTAAATGAGTCAAGGAGACAAAGATGTGTACCTACTTTAAAAACTTTTTAGGACACTCTCATAATTAAAATTAATTTGATAACACCGCTAAAACGGGCAGGTGATGTGTTGAAATTAACTTTTAATTTGTTTTGCCATAATTTTACATGGCAACTTGAGTGACGGTGTGAACAGTTGACACGAACACGGCAACTCGACGTCCTATGAAATTAAACAAAATAGGCAAAGTCGGTGATCCATCAAACGTCACCGGGAAGAGATCAGGCGGGAAATTTTAATTCTGAATGAAGCTCTTTAAGGGCGCGGTTTATTGCGGGGCGAACTTAATGTTTCGCGTGACTCGAATGCTGAGATATTATTTTAATTTCGCCCCCATCGGCCGCTATCCGAGGTGTCTCGCACACCAAACTTTACATATTTTTGAAGGAATAAATCTCGTTTGATGAAAAAAGAATTTCACTGTAAACAGCGCCCGGTTAATGGAAATTTTTGTTTGGTATGCAGCGTGGTAAAATTAGGTGGGAGAGGATGTCTCTTAGAAAACATGCGACACCATGACGTGTGCAACGAATACGTATTCGGGGCCCAGATGTGTGTGAGCCTTACGTGTGTCAAATATCTAAAGCTGTAATATTGATTTAAATCTCTGTCATGCATAAATCTTAACCTAGAAGCGCCGTAATCCCTAATTTTATGATGAATAACGGACAATGAAAGAGACCTCAATAAATAATCACATAATACAAATTGAAATTACATCTTCCCAAATCGTTACCGAGTCTCATCGTGATATTTTCACGAACACGGATCTCACAAAATTCGTCTTACATAAAAACGAGCGGTGTCTCCGTGTCCCCCATCAAATGCAACGAATCAAAGGACTCTGTGCCGAAATTCGCAACAATTTTATTATTCAATTATGGTTCGGTGGCGAGCAATATGCCAGCGTGAAAATGACACCCTTCACGCCCCCCGCACACTTCGAGCCCCCAGATTAGGGCCGACTCGATACTGTATCTCGGATAATAAACATGATGGTTAAAGAGATCACTCTATAGCACAAACTTGTTCACAAATTAACCAAAATAAACCCAGTGCGAGCCCGTGATGTGGCGGCGGGTAAATTAAATTTGGATAGTCCCAAACTTGTGCCGAGTTTGCATGCACGTGCACAAAATGTAGACACGGCTTCACGCTGACGGAGATGTATGAATGTTACAGTAGTTTCTGGCGGAGACATTAGTTTGGTGTTGCATAAAGTTGGACCTAAGTAGCTCAGACTGGAGTGGAGGGACGCGGTCATTTCTTATCCTCGTCTAGTATGGGGAATACATTTGCTCATTTCGCAACACTCGATTGAATTCTCGTTGAGGACGCCGCACAGTATAGTGGAAAGCGTTCGGGCGTCTTAGTCTGTAGATTGCGATCACCTACTGGCTTGCCGCGTGCTAAGTGGATTGGAGTGGGACCTCATCTGTTCCCCGTCAGGCGAGCGTAGGGTGGCCCCCTCACCCCGCCCTACCCCCCTGCCGCCTGCGAATTGCGTTAAATAAAGTCAAATTGAGCAATAAAGGCTGGCTCCCCGCAGTAATGCAATAGAATCGTTGTCCGACGCTCAAACTATACCGCTAATTTACACCAGTGGTGAGCTATC
The DNA here is from genome assembly GCA_963855955.1 of Luperina nickerlii. Lineage (NCBI taxonomy): Eukaryota > Metazoa > Arthropoda > Insecta > Lepidoptera > Noctuidae > Luperina > Luperina nickerlii. The sequence continues at coordinate 8,646,475 of OY979679.1, read as the reverse complement.
GGCCTGTTTCTGGATCTTGCGTTATTTGCGCTGATTTAGTTTCGGAATTGTCTCGGGAGTAACATTTTTGTTAGTGTGTGAAACTATTTTTACAAAACTTCGTAGGTACTGGGATCCAGACCTATGTCTAAAATGAGAGTTTCAATTGAATTTCCTCTAGTATTGCATGCAATTCGTAAAACTTTCAATATAAGATTCCCAGAAGATAGTTCCCTTACGACTACAATTGACATACTTTCACTTAAAAGCACTCAAATTTGAATGATAGGCAAAACGGAGCTTATAAGTGAAAACAAAGTTAACTGTGAGTGACGAGGGTACAAGTTACTTGTTATGAGACGTTTTGAGCCAAGAAATCATCGCGGCCATTATACTGACTTTAATGCTCTAGGGCTGTCTACAATCAGTTCTTCTTGAAATTAAGTATTTTTAGCATTGCCTCAAATGCACTACTAAAAATATATATATATTTTAAAAAAATATTTTTTTTGCTTTATAATGGGACTGTATAATTTATTCAAGTAGGTATCGTATAATGTCATGTATGAGATCAATAACAAAACTAAAATGAATCCAACCAAACCCAAGCCTTTTCCTAATATTTATTTAAAAGACTATTAAAAACAATACAATAAAAGCTCTTACTAAGAAAGTGCCCACCCCTAAACTTAACAAATAACCCTACCGCTGCTAGGCTCTTGTTCCCCAGATTCGGGCAAGGCGGTTAGGTTTAAAATTCAATTTATTTCAATTTGTGTGTAATCAGAGGGGGGTTAACAAAAAAATACGCGCTCGCTTTATATTGCGGAGTAAGTTGATCGCTTAGCGTTAGCTATGGAAATGAGCTCTGTTTCGGCAGGAGGACTGTAATTACTTACTAGTGATCTATTTTACGGTTGTAGTGTTTGGGAGAGGCATCCGTGCGATAAGAATTTGGGGGTATTGATTTTAGTTTACTTGTTTAGAGAACTTGAAAGCCAGTTCAAGTGGACACTAGTACGTAGAAGCCGGACGACTGAATCGTAGCTAAAGCATTTCTCAGATATAAGAATAAGAATATTTACGATTATTAAAGAAGCGTTATTGTTAGAACAAAATAAACACGCCAAAAGGCTTTTTATATGATATTTTAAACGCTAAAAATATCAAAGTAAACAACAGGATCATGGCGAAAAAAAACTAATTTAATTAACATTCAACAGCTACTTTCATACACACTATATTTTGTAGGTCAACACCTACACAACAATTAGGTTTATAGCATAATTTATGTCTATCAATGGTATTTAAAGTAATCTGTTTTAGACTTCTATTTAATACAAGCCTAAGGGGCTATAGAAGTTTTAGAGAAAGTTTATGATAGAACTTTCCAAGTATTGACCTCATCTATTTTGAATTCTTAACCTAACTTTAATATAAAAACGACTACAGTCGATACTTAGTTACATGGGCTTAAGGCAGACCAAGATGACATGAAGATGCCTAGGTAGCGGGACGGTTGAGATGGTTACCATAAAAATTGGTGAAAAGGTACATACACACAACATCGGTAGGAGTCCTTTCCCTGGAACTGGGCAAAACATGCCAATAAAAGCCCTATTATAATAAACGATTCAACCAAATCCCTCCCAAAATTCAACGTGACACTTGTCACAATAAAAATTCAAATAACTTGCTCTCACACTGAGTTGTTTTTTAAAAGCGTTTTTAATATTCCTCATCGTCTTGCCGGTCTATGGCAATTCCGCCTTGTTTTAAAACGCGCATATTGAGCTTTTTTTTTTGTTTATACAAGTTGAAAGCAGTTGGAGCGTGGGTAATCTCTTTTACGTTTGTTGGATTTGAGACTTGAGCAGTCCCAGTCTTCTTTTTCATTCGTTTCGTCAACTGCGCTGTATTGTTTGTCCACGTTATTCGCTTGTTTTGCACGAGAAGAGAATTCCTCATGGGCGACTGCACGTTCACTATGCGTATAAATTTTTAAGCTTCGTAATGTTTCCTTTTATTTTTTATTGCGTTCGTTGCTTTTATTTAAGTATTCGCTTTTTGCAATTGTCTGTTTGTTGCATCTTGTCTCTTTAATGAGATTTTAATCAATAGTGTTCCGTTGCATGTTTGGGGACTGTTACGATATGTGCTCATATTTGGTTATTAAAGTTGGCGACATTGAAAGGTGACACTCATGAAAATTGTCTGTGATAATCCAACAGAAGATATTCAAATATTTTTTTTAATTTAAGCAAGCAAGTAAGTAATTAGACGACATAGTAACTTGGATTAATCATTTTGTAATACAGTATTTAGCTGTATGATTATTATATAGCCTTCTCTGTTTAGAGATCTCCTCCACGACAAAGCTAATCCATCAATGAGGCGGTATCGAGATGCAGGAATATATCTTGTTATACCAAATTATACGCCGCACATATCAATAGACACAATACAAGTAAATGAGACGGTTGCAAATAATTATGCAATTACTGGCTTACTCGCATTCACGTACCAATTACTCGTGTCAATGGTACGAGCTACTAATAACCCCACTGTTCTGTAATTTAATTCGCGAGCTCGCACAACATGTATTAACATGACAAGGCGGGCTAACAAGCCATCTATGACGCCGCGACAAACAGGCTCCACTAATTTCGACTGTCACGACTAAAAGGTATTACTGCGAACATATTTCATTTTCCAGATACACTCAGACTAATTTAAATGCAATACATCATGAACACGGCGTTATTTTTCAACCGACAATTTAAGTTCTGTATCAAAATTATTCAAATAAGTGTCGCCGAGGTATTCCACGAGCGCCCGCCACCTGCTCTAAACGCACTCATAGTTAAATATTAAAACAAAGGGTGGTTTAAACTCAACATTTCAAACATTGCAGTCGAGACTAAAGTCTAAAAGAACTCGCCTGAAGCTTCCATTTGAATTTGCCGGTGATAAAAACAGCTGAAAATAATTCATAAAAGTGAGCGAAATAAAAGTTCACAATAGCAAAGACAAACGCAAGCCTGCCCTGCCCGCGTGCCCTGCCCGCCGCCCCGGGCGGACGCTCCAAATTATCTTTTTGCAGGGCAACGTCTTCGCTCTTTAAGAATTCTCTTTTAAATTGTGTTTCGGTTTTGGTCTTTTTGTGGAGCGCTGTCCTTTGGACGGTGGCCGCTCGCAATGTTCTGCATTAATAACGCGGGTTAATATTTGTAGTGTACGGACATCAGCTGCCTTTGGTGGCGGAACAAAATCCCGCGTTTGTCAGCTCATATTTTATTTGGTTGTGTACACTATACGTGAGGCTAACTCGAGCCAGCAGCGAGGTTTCGTTTATTTTAGAGTATGGAGTGACGAAATATCTTTGTTTGAGGCCACAGTCACAGATGAGAGTGTTTTCACAGCAGCCACAAAAATCAAAAGAGTAATAATAGAGGAGCATGTTAAATAAAAACAAAAGGCGTCTGAAACATTGGGTGGTGTATGTAGCGTATCGGGGGAACCCTCAGTGGTGGGGGAGGGTAGTATCGTCTTATCAAATGCAAACACTCGCGGCCCGTTCCGGCCATTGGGCTCAAACACTGCTATTATTTTTATTTTCTCACATCTCCGCGCTCTGATACAATGTTTTGGATTAAATCGACGTTTCTTACACTCCTTTGGTTTCTAACAACGTTAGTCAGGTTTTATTGAGAAGGGTAAGCAAGGGTTACTTCACTTGAATATGTTATGTTGAAATGCTACAGACTTTTTTGTTTGGATATTTTGCTGATAAACTGAAGAAAGATTGTTAATAAAATGTTTAGTTTTGATGACGGATCAGCGAGTTTTACTTTCTTTCAATTTAAGCATCATGGTAGAGCATTCGTTTAAAATCTTTAAACTGTAAAAATCTTCCCCTAACTTACTAACCCTCTTCCTGCACACACATTTTTAACTTATAAATACTAATAACACTAATAAAGGTGCTATATCTGTCACAATATGGCGGGTCGTAACGTTAGGAGACGTTCGGCAGCGACTGCGGGTCTACGGGACCCGTAAAAAAGTAATAAAATACGAATAAATCCGCGCCCTCCTCCCTTGTGTGTGTCGCTGCTCCTATTATTATTATGAACATCAAAATATTACTCCACGGGCTTCCGCTACCGATGCGGGCAAGTTTGAGGACATATTTTTATCAAAAATAATGATGGTATAGTTGTGATTTTGTGACGGTAGTGCTGAGGAAGATGCAGACTATGTTTGTCTCTGTCAGCATGTTTTATCTATGACATGATTAAATGCAACCAGACATTGTGCTTAATTTGTCTATTTTTTTAATCTTCTAAGCTTCTAATTAGGGTTCCGTACCTCAAAAGGAAAAACGGAACTTTTATAAGATCACTTTGTTGTCCGTCCCTCTGTCCGTCTGTCAAGACCCTTTTTCTCAGGAGCGAGTAGAGTTATCAAGTTGAAATGACAAATACTCAGGGCTGCAGTCCCTTGAAGTAGTGAAACAATCAAACTAATAATTTAACGCAATCAAAAGATACGGGCGTTTATATTCCGTTTATGCCGCTTATTTTGACACTCGCAAGGGAATCAAAACCTAGGGTACTTCCCGTTGACATAGAATCATAAAATTTGGCAAGAAACAATGTCATATAGCACAAGAGAAATAAAAAATCAGAAAACCGTAAATTTGTAATTACATACCTACAAATTTGTACGGAATCCTCCGTGGGCGACTCCAACTCGCACTTGACCGGTTTTTTTCAAGTTATGCTCAGTTTTCTTAGTTTTTGTTTTTTCATTGCTCCTGTACTCAACTGGATTTTCCAAAAATCTTCGTTCAATACTTATCAAGGAACATGAACAAATGCTTGCCATAGAGCTTTCCCCATGGCCAGCTATGGATTTTGTCTGTAGTGGTCATTTGTGCCTTACTGGAGCGGTACTCTCATATAACAAAAAACACTAGGAAAAAGCCATTCTTCTAAATCATAACTCAATTTAATCATCCCTTAAATACAGAAAAAATCCTGAGTCGGAGCCATTTAATCTGAGCGATATGCATAAAATATGATCAGAAAAGGCTGTTACCTGTGAGGTTGTAAACTAAACGAATGTTAGTCTCATGGGGTGCCGGTCTATTTAAATTTGTTCATAAATAGATAATAAAGGGAGGCGGGAGTTCGGCGGCGGTTTACTAAACTGCTTTATTCGATAAAGATTGCGGAGAGGAAGCCGCGTCGGTGAAGTTTGTCGGCAGTGAGCGACGCGCGTGTCGTACCACTAGCTGTCGAATAGCGTGAGGTGAAGAAGGGTTATTGGAAGTTTTCTTAGCGTTTATAGTCATTTTACAGCTCTAGAAATAATTAGTTAGCGATACGGAGATTAGCCGGAACAAACAGACAGACAGAGAGACAAACATTTTAAAAATAGTTTTTCTTTTTTGTTATATTTCCGTATATTATGCATAAAAAAGCTGTTATTTTGGCATTACAAACACACAATTCAATTTTATTTATTTATATACATTTATTATCAGGATAAGAATAATTATTTTTAACATAGTTACCTTTTAAGCACTTTTTGCATAGAACATCATTCCATTCTGTATCTGGAGAAGGGCGTTGTTAGCTGCGCTACAGTTTATACTTTTGTAGCTATCATCATTTTACTTGGTGTACTTAGTCTTGTGTTATTGTTCCGAAATAAACACTTTTTTTAAATTATTATTATATTCGGATAAGATTGGAAAAACGTTCCAATTACTTACGACTTCCTTATTGAAAAATATACTTAGGTATCCATCATTAGAACATCCTAGAAATACTTTCGTGTTACTTTAATAAGAATCCCTACTCTAGTCTCTCGATTATAAACACCGACAGAACAGTAATTTACTTAGTTTCGAGTTGCTAATCGAGTTCTCATAGTAAAACAAATTGCTCTCCAACTTTCGACATCGCGGTGTCTCATCTTGGCTTACCGAATCTGGCTGAGGATTAAAATGTAATTCATTATGAAACAAAAAATGTCGTAAAAATCACAAAAAGTGGGATTTCATTCATTTAAGTGGTCGTATCCGAGGGGCAGACTTAGTATGTTTTTGCGATAAATTCTTGGGGCCCATCGACCACAGTATTGTGTTACGATGAGGCCTAGAGGTACACAATTTTATTTTCCGCTTTTTGGGTAATCAATAGGGGAGAGACTCGACGCCCCTAAACAACCGAAACGAATCACAAGAGAGATGTGGAGTCGTGTCGTGCGTTTAATTTTTGGAAACGGCGATAGGTACCTACATGTTCAGATGGGACATCTTAAATGTGTTGAACCGCCATTAGAATGACGAAGGGATATTGATATACTTTTTAATCATTTATTCAATAATTTAGGAGGATAGCTAATATAGGTATCTGTAAAACCATAAATAGAAAGAAAAGAAGAATGAAAAACAGTTGGTTATTTGTCACAGAAACGAAATTATAATTAACTCGCATACAAAAATATAATTAACTCGAGTAGGTAATTAGAATAATAAATCTGCAGATATAATAATAGATCTAAGTACTTATATAAAATAATTTATAAAATCTTTATAAGATAAACCCATATAAAATAAAAATAGATCTAATATAAAAATGAAACAGAAATAGTCGGCAAATGTAGGTGTATCTTCCTACGTGTAAAACTCATAAAAGATATTTCTGCATCCTCAATACAGCCTCTCCAATAAAATCAAATATAATATTAAACTCGATTTCAAATATCTCATGTCAAATATCCGATAGCTACGAGTATGTAGGCACGATAAAAATATTTAAAATGAAAATCCAAATTCGACTCAACAGATTTCGCTGTTGCGATAGTGAAATCTAATATTCATTCCAATGATAGGTAGGTATTTATATTGAATGAGAGCTCTCCGCTAGGTTATACGAAAATCGAAGAGGTTTTAATCATATTGGCATTTTTATATTTTTTAGTACTTCCCAAATCTGTTTCGGTACGATATTCGTGTTTATTTGCTTTGTGTTTTTAGAAATGAAAATATCCTAACAATACTTTCGGGTTTGTTTTGTTTATGCAGATATTATATATTTTCCTGTTCTAACATCAGTGTTCTACCCATTGATATTGTTATTTTAGGATCGCTTAATTCAACCTTATTATGCTTTTGAAGTGCATGTTAATAACGGTTCAATTGTTCGTAATCCTGTTTTAATTGGCCCTTGAGTGTTTTTATTATTTTCGTGTAATGATATGTATTTTGGTCACTCAATAGGTACAGAGCCTAAACATGGAAATTATTCCTACTGAAATTAATTTATCGCTCGTTATTACTATAAAAATATTTTGTTAAAATATGACATACTAAGATAGTAGGTAAGTATGTTACCTATGACACGATTCCGAGTTTTCCGCGGAATGAAAGAAAAACAGAATTTCTACATTAAAAACATATATAGGTTTCCTTTTCCTTAGAAAAACTGATAAAACTCACGAAGCTTCAGGTGCGGAGTAAAAATGTAGGTAATATAGGCATTTGTAATGTTATACCAACCTTTTTAAGTATCTACCTATTGTTTGCTATAGGTATGGTTTAGCAATTCTACAAGCAATATATATATGTATGTCATCATCCATCATTTCAGCCGAAAGACGTCCACTGCTCGACATAGGCCTCCCCCAAGCACCTCCACTTCGACCGGTACTGTGCTTCTCGCATCCAACGGGTTCCTGCGGCCTTCACAAGGTCGTCGGACCACTTTGTGGGAGGCCTTCCAACGCTACATCTTCCGGAATATATGTACGTACTTGTATATTTTGATGTCTGATTATGTAGGTACCTGTATCAGACATAAAATTGAAGTAAACTACTTTAAAGCAAAAAAATAAAAACATTCGTATTTTCTGCAACGTATTTGGTTACCCACTAGAATAATTTTCTCTGTAATTTTCAATCCCAACCATTTTTAAAATCGAAATCAACCATCTCGAAGTGAACATCCTCAAAACTCAAGAGACACACTTAAGAACGTAACAAACCTATTGTCGGATCGCCCCCTGCGTCCTTCTTCCGTAGTTTCCGTAGCAATCGACCGCGGAAAATAATCGTTTGGCCACAGACAACGGAAACGTCTCGAGTGGATGATTGAGCTCCAGCCCGGGTCTGGGAGACCCCGCGGCTGAACGCACTCCCTCCTACACTCGTTTACTGCCGTTACACGGAAATAAAACGACTGTTTGTTGGATTCTTGGCTTGGAAAATGTGTTTTCGGATTGGTTAAATGGCAATTGTTTTGTTAGTGTTAAGGTTTAAGTTCAGGAAAACTGTGGCAGTCTAATTTCAAGAGTAGTTGGTGGTTTAATTTTATGCTAGTCTTTAATTTGTTCAAGTGTGTTCCTTGTTTCCGGTACTGGGCCAAATAAATGTTTTTCTTTCTTTCTTTTTCTTTGGTGATAGGATTTTTAGTTAGAATAGTTTATCATAGCGTGATAAGCCTATAATGATCCCATTGCTGCTAGACACAAGACTCCTCTCTTCGAGAGGAAGTGGGCCGTAATCTACCACGCGGGCCCAGTGCGGGTTGGTAGATCTCACAATCATGTCTTGGAATTTTTAGTTCTACGACATGCCGGTTTCCTCACGATGTTTTTCTTCACCGTTTTTGGAGCAGCGGTGATGAAATTATATACAGTACCCGGCGATAAATATTGCACATCGACCTTTTTTTGTATTTTATACAAAGAATAAAAATAATTATCAAAAGAAGCAAATCATAATAAAATTGTTTTAACAGCTCCTAATAGATAGAGAACTGTTTTTATTTCGTGCGACAGAGATAACGCTCTACGAAGCAGAAATTAGCCGATTGTCTCTTTTCAAAGGTCGATGTGCAATATTTATCGCCGGGTACTGTATTTACAAAGTTAAGCGCCTGCCTGGGTTCGAACCCACGACATACATCTCATAAGTCGGGGCCGTTATCTCTCCGCCATTGCTATTATTTATCATACTCGTACATAAAGTGTTTTAATTCCTACTAGGAAAATAATATGAGCAGTTTTTCCTTACTACTTACCTACTAAGAAAAGGCTCTTTTTAAACAAACAAAAAAATAAATTCACGTTGGCCACCAATATTTAATTACCCATAAACTTTCTAGGACAACAAAACTAGAACTCCTCGTTAATCTAAAACCTAAATTCATTCATTAAAACATAAAAACGTCAACTCACAGTAATTAATTTAAGGGAAAAACGGCAATCGCCTAATGTGTCGACGTAGGACAGCCCATAAAGTCGTGAAGAACTCTGTCCATTACTACATTAGGCTAGTGGACTTGTAATTCGTACATTGTTAAAGCAATACGAGTTTATTGTCAACTGTATAAGGTGTAAATTAGATAGTGATGATACCGCTAATGAATGGAGCAGTCGATGGTAGTATGATAAATGGGGGGGTGTGGCCGGGAATCGAATTCAGTAAGTGGATTAGCCACGGACTGGACGGTCGTGGGGATGAGGTATCTTATTTTTTTTTATGGTTGAGCATTTCAGCTGTTTGAAAAAACTTTAATTAGGTAGGTAAATAATCGAAAAAATATTCTGGTTAACGTTGAATCAAGTTAATTTCTATTTACGTCTTCAATTACCGTGAAACTGCATGAGAACATAGTTTCTAATGGCCGAGAAGCATAAAACTCATAACACCTAAGCCCACAAACAATTTGAAAGAAGTATTGTTTTAATAAAAAGGTTGTCTGCGGCGCGCCCGTCCTTACCGCGGCCATACATTTAAGTGCTAATTTAATTAATTGTTCCATTTCCCTACATAAGGTGCAAACACGCACCTCGCCGCGCCCCCCACCTCACCGGTGCCCGCCCTGCAACTAACCAACCACCATATTTTCCACTTACATGCGGACTACACAAATTGGCCCAGCTATTGCTCTTTTTACGACGTGAAAATATATTCATTGACGCCAGAATGTTGTAGCGAGTATCTTAATGATCCCTCAAACTAATTTATATCTACAAAATAATTTTGAAGAATCGTAATGGATGTCACCAGTGCCTCCTATCCCTCTTCTCATTGGACAACTTTGCCAATTTAACTTTATTTGTATCGAGCAATACTCGCGACTTAAATAACTTTTTGCGAGTACTTTATCGTCCTTAAATATGGTATAGGAAATGAAAAAACAAGATAACTGATTACATAAGAATGCTATCGGAATCGAGTGGAGTGCGAGGGGTGAGTCGGGGGGATGACAAGAGACGTCGTGAAAAGAGATCCGCCTCGGGCCGGATTATTGAATTATCAACAAAACATCGTACGTCTGAGAGAGTACGCGCTCTAATTACTTTCTACTCTCTTCAGCGTATCATCTCAAAATCCGATGAGATTTGATGAGTAATTGATCGGCCGTTAATTGCGGACGCTTCGATTTGTTTTTAGAACAAATAAAAGAGGTTGTATGAGGAAATTTACACATGCAATAAAAATAGAGGTATTAAAAACAGACAGCCTTAAGCGGAGGGCACATTGGCGGGATTTTCCGGGGAGTGTTTTTAAGCGATCCCCGGCGGAGCGCACGATCCGATATATACGTTCGGCAAATTAAAAGCAGGCCATGCGTGCGGGCATTGTGAAGGAGGGCCTCGTTTTATTGTTACCGATTTGTCTGCACGGAAAAACACAAATGGCGCGGAGCCGAGTTAAGCTGTCTGTTAATAGAAGACCGATGTAAACGATAACCGCGGTCGCTCGGACCGTCTCATTCACCGCCGATTGTCAACACAATGCCGAATTTCCATACGTAGACTTGTTTTGATATTTTGAAATGTAAGGTATATTTGTAAGTATGTCTGTGGTAAGATAAACAATGCCGCCCTTTTATAACCGCTTTGAAACCTATTTCTGTTTCCGACAAAATCGAATATGTTTTCTGCTTTTGCTGTGTAAATAGAGCTTTAGAAATTTAAAACAATCTTTAAAGGCTCAACAGTTTGAGGTGCTAAGGACAGCTCATAGCATATTATACTATATAAAGCTCGATTACCACTCACTCACTGACTGACTGACATAATTGTTCTCCCAGATGGTGAAGGCGGAGGTGGGTATATTTTTACAGATTCGTATAGAAGTAACTCTCACGAGTATGGGAAAAATCCCAAACCTCCCCTTTTCCACCCCACTCTCCCCCCTCCCTATCGTATCTCGGAAACTAAGAGTCCCGTGTTTTGTTGTTTTACGGATTCGTATAGAGGAGGCTCGGAAAAGTAAAATCCATTTTTCAAAGTTGCCCCCTTGCCCCCCTTCTCCCCCCCTCTCTAGGTAGATCTCGGAAGTTAAGAGACTTGGAACATTTTTTTTTTCAGATTCATATCAAGGGACCCAGAGTTGGTCAAAATCATTTTTCAAAACTCCCCCCTCTCCCCCCCTTCACCCCTCCCCCCATCGTATCTCGGAAATTAAGAAACCTGGGTTTTGTTTTTTTACGGAATCGTATAGAGCAGGCTCGGAAAAGAAAAACCATTTTTCAAAATTCCCCCCATTCTCTCCCCCTTCTCCCCCCTTTAGGCGGATCTCGGAAGTTAAGACTTGGAACATTATCATTATTATACTATATAATAAAGCTCGATTACCACTGACTGACTCACTGACATAATTGTTCTCCCAGATGGTGAAGGGGGAGGTGGGTATATTTTTACAGATTCGTATACAAGTAACTCTCACGAGTATGGGAAAAATCCCAAACCTCCCCTTTTCCACCCCACTCTCCCCCCTCCCTATCGTATCTCGGAAATTAAGAAACTTGGGTTTTGTTTTTTTACGGATTCGTATAGAGGAGGCTCGGAAAAGTAAAAACCATTTTTCAAAATTCAAACCTCCCCTTTTCCATTCCACCCCACTCTCCCCCATCCCTATCGTATCTCGGAAACTAAGAGTCCCGTGTTTTGTTGTTTTACGGATTCGTATAGAGGAGGCTCGGGAAAGTAAAATCCATTTTTCAAAGTTGCCCCCTTGCCCCCCTTCTCCCCCCCCCCCCTCTAGGTAGATCTCGGAAGTTAAGAGACTTGTAACATTTTTTTTTTCAGATTCATATCAAGGGGCCCAGAGTTGGTCAAAATCATTTTTCAAAACTCCCCCCTCTCCTCCCGTTCACCCCTCCCTCATCGTATCTCGGAAATTAAGAAACCTGGGTTTTGTTTTTTTACGGATTCGTATGGAGGAGGCTCGGAAAAGTAAAAACCATTCTTCAAAATTTCCCCCATTCTCTCCCCCTTCTCCCCCCTTTAGGCGGATCTCGGAAGTTAAGACTTGGAACATTTTCTTTTACAGATTCATGTCCGTGGGCCCAGAGTAGGTCAAAATTAGTTTTTTCAAAACTCCCCCCTCTTCCCCCCTTCACCCCTCCCCCCATCCTATCTCGGAAATTAAGAAACCTGCGTTTTGTTTTTTTACGGATTCGTATAGAGGAGGCTCGGAAAAGTAAAATCCATTTTTCAAAGTTGCCCCCCTTGCCCCCCTTCTCCCCCCCCCTCTAGGTAGATCTCGGAAGTTAAGAGACTTGGAACATTTTTTTTTCAGATTCATATCAAGGGGCCCAGAGTTGGTCAAAATAATTTTTCAAAACTCCCCCTCTCCCCCCCCTTCACACCTCCCCCCATCGTATCTCGGAAATTAAGAAACCTGGGTTTTGTTTTTTTACGGATTCGTATAGAGGAGGCTCGGAAAAGTAAAAACCATTTTTCAAAATTCCCCCATTCTCTCCCCCTTCTCCCCCCTTTAGGCGGATCATCTCGGAAGCTAAGACTTGGAACATTATATTATTATACTATATAAAGCTCGATTACCACTCACTGACATAATTGTTCTCCCAGATGGTGAAGGGGGAGGTGGGTATATTTTTACAGATTCATATAGAAGTAACTCTCACGAGTATGGGAAAAATCCCAAACCTCCCCTTTTCCACCCCACTCTCCCCGCTCCCTATCGTATCTCGGAAACTAAGAGTCCCGTGTTTTGTTGTTTTACGGATTCGTATAGAGGAGGCTCGGGAAAGTAAAATCCATTTTTCAAAGTTGCCCCCTTGCCCCCCTTCTCCCCCCCCCCCCTCTAGGTAGATCTCGGAAGTTAAGAGACTTGGAACATTTTTTTTTTCAGATTCATATCAATGGGCCCAGAGTTGGTCAAAATCATTTTTCAAAACTCCCCCCTCTCCCCCCCTTCACCCCTCCCCCCATCGTATCTTGGAAATTAAGAAACCTGGGTTTTGTTTTTTTACGGATTCGTATAGAGGAGGCTCGGAAATAAAAACCATTTTTCAAAATTCCCCCCATTCTCTCCCCCTTCTCCCCTCTTTAGGCGGATCTCGGAAGTTAAGACTTGGAACATTATTATTATACTATACAATGTGATAGGGGTGAGACTTCTAACCCGTTAAGGCTGAGTACTACATCTAATTTTATCGACAAAAAAAATAATATGGGGGGTTGAACCCCCTCCCCCTAAAAATTATGGCTATTTTAATACTTTTTTTAATGTACTACGGCGCGCTTGATACTTTATGTGATATCAAAGGTTGTATGCGTCGTAGAAACAAAAAAAAAACGACAAACGGTAGCTAATAACCTTGGCTAACTAATTCATTACTTTTTTCATATGTTTGATAATGTTTTGGTGAGAAAAAAAAATCATTTCTGAATTATTTTGACCGAAAAAATCGCTATTTTTCAATATTTTCACGAATTACTCAAAACTATAAAAACCCCCCATATTATTTTTTTTGTCGATAAAATTAGATGTAGTTCTCAGCCTTAACGGGTTAGAAGTCCCACCCCTATCACATTGTATAAAGCTCGATTACCACTCACTGACTCACTGACATAATTGTTCTCCCAGATGGTGAAGAGGGAGGTGGGTATATTTTTACAGATTCGTATAGAAGTAACTCTCACGAGTATGGGAAAAATCCCAAACCTCCCCTTTTCCACCCCACTCTCCCCGCTCCCTATCGTATCTCGGAAACTAAGAGTCCCGTGTTCTGTTGTTTTACGGATTCGTATAGAGGAGGCTCGGAAAAGTAAAATCCATTTTTCAAAGTTGCCCCCTTGCCCCCCTTCTCCCCCCCCCCCTCTAGGTAGATCTCGGAAGTTACGAGACTTGGAACATTTTTTTTTTCAGATTCATATCAAGGGGCCCAGAGTTGGTCAAATTCATTTTTCAAAACTCCCCCCTCTCCCCCCTTCACCCCTCCCCCCATCGTATCTCGGAAATTAAGAAACCTGGGTTTTGTTTTTTTACGGATTCGTATAGAGGAGGCTCGGAAAAGTAAAAACCATTTTTCAAAATTCAAACCTCCCCTTTTCCATTCCACCCCACTCTCCCCCATCCCTATCGTATCTCGGAAACTAAGAGTCCCGTGTTTTGTTGTTTTACGGATTCGTATAGAGGAGGCTCGGAAAAGTAAAATCCATTTTTCAAAGTTGCCCCCCTTGCCCCCCTTCTCCCCCGCTCTAGGTAGATCTCGGAAGTTGAGAGACTTGCAACATTTTTTTTTTCAGATTCATATCAAGGGGCCCAGAGTTGGTCAAAATCATTTTTCAAAACTCCCCCCCTCTCCCCCCCTTCACCCCTCCCCCATCGTATCTCGGAAATTAAGAAACCTGGGTTTTGTTTTTTTACGGATTCTAATAGAGGAGGCTCGGAAACGTATTGACTTTTATGTAAATCAACTGTAGGAATAAAAAAAAACATTCAGTTGATTTACTTAAAAGTTCATACATAAATCCGTACAAAATATTTAAGAGATTTTATACTACACTTGCTTAGTAAGTGTACCAATACTACCCCACTAAAAGGCTTGAAAGCTGTTCATTAAACCTTCTCAAAAATCTAGGCAGTTATATTGTATGGAATTTCATTACTGCCCTGAAAATCAGGGCAGTAATGTGTTCATTACTAAGGCGTTTTGTTTTTGAAGTGAAAACTTCTTTAGCATCGTTGCGACTTGAAATTTTATGAAACGAAAAAGCGACAGTAAAAAGAGACATAAGATTTAACGTGGGAGAAAATGAGACAGAAAGCATTATACAGTGTTTTTGTGTTTTTGAGTGTTATTGAGTGTTGTTGAGTGTTTTGAGTGTGTTGAATATTGTTGAGTGTTGTTGAGTGTTGTTGAGTGTTTTGAGTGTTGTTGAGTGTTGTTGAATGTTGTTGAGTGTTGTCGAGTGATGTTGAGTGTTGCCGAGTGTTGTTGAGTGTTGTTGAGTGTTGTTGAATCTTGTTGAGTGTTGTTGAGTGTTGTTGAATGTTGTTGAGTGTTGTTGAGTGTTGTCGAGTGTTGCCGAGTGTTGTCGAGTGTTGTTGAATGTTGTTGAGTGTTGTTGAGTGTTGTCGAGTGTTGTTGAGTGTTGCCGAGTGTTGTCGAGTGTTGTTGAGTGTTGTTGAATGTTGTTGAGTGTTGTTGAGTGTTGTCGAGTGTTGTTGAGTGTTGCCGAGTGTTGTCGAGTGTTGTTGAGTGTTGTTGAGTGTTGTTGAATCTTGTTGAGTGTTGTTGAATGTTGTTGAATCTTGTTGAGTGTTGTTGAGTGTTGCCGAGTGTTGTTGAGTGTTGTTGAATCTTGTTGAGTGTTATTGAGTGTTGTAGAGTGTTGTCGAGTGTTGTCGAGTGTTGTCGAGTGTTGTCGAGTGTTGTTGAGTGTCGTTGAGTGTTGTTGAATGTTGTTGAATGTTGTCGAGTGTTGTTGAGTGTTGTTGAATGTTGTTCAATCTTGTTGAGTGTTGTTGAGTGTTGTTGAGTGTTGTCGAGTGTTGTCGAGTGTTGTTGAGTGTTGCCGAGTGTTGTCGAGTGTTGTTGAGTGTTGCTGAGTGTTGTTGAATCTTGTTGAGTGTTGTTGAGTGTTGTTGAATGTTGTTGAGTGTTGTTGAGTGTTGTCGAGTGTTGTCGAGTGTTGTCGAGTGTTGTCGAGTGTTGTCGAGTGTTGTTGAGTGTCGTTGAGTGTTGTTGAATGTTGTTGAGTGTTGTTGAGTGTTGTCGAGTGTTGTTGAGTGTTGTTGAGTATTGCCGAGTGTTGTCGAGTGTTGTCGAGTGTTGTTGAATGTTGTTGAGTGTTGTTGAGTGTTGTTGAATGTTGTTGAGTGTTGTTGAGTGTTGTCGAGTGTTGTCGAGTGTTGTTGAGTGTTGTCGAGTGTTGTTGAGTGTTGTTGAGTGTTGTTGAATGTTGTTGAGTGTTGTTGAGTGTTGTTGAGTGTTGTTGAGTGTTGTCGAGTGTTGTCGAGTGTTGTTGAGTGTTGTTAAGTGTTGTTGAATGTTGTTGAGTGTTTTGGGTGTTGTTGAGTGTTGTTGAGTGTTGTTGATCACAACAAATCACAAAAGATGTTAAGCCGCGTCCCCACTAGAGCCATGCGGCTTAACGTCTTTTGGCGCGAAAACTGTTTGACGCGCTAAAATAAGAAAAAAAAGACTTATTTTGTTGGTTGACGTATTTTGTAGAAACAATTTTCTTGGTAAAGTTTAAAGTTTGGCGGTGTAAATCACAAGTTAAAATAAGTGATTCCAGTAACAATTATAGCAATTTATTAACAACAACTCCACAAGTGTAGTATAAAGCAGTATATATCACTCGAGAGTAGGTACAGATTACTAAACTCGTGTGGTTTACGGCCCTCCGCTCGGGCCAAAATGCACACTCGATTAGTAATCTGTGCCTTACTCCCCTTGGTGAATAAATAGCTATTACATATTACAAAATCCTATAAGTGCTAAGGATTACTGTCCAATTCTCAAAATTTTACAAGGGTAAGAAATACTCCTCAAAAACACGACCCCGCGAGCTGCTTGCAGCTCGCGCAACGCCCAAATACTAGTTCATTTCTAAACGTGAGAACACTTTATTTGGGTATCTACTTCAAAGAGCTTTGCTCAATGCCCACCAGAGACCCATACTCTTAGAACCCTCGTTGATCTCCTAAATAATGCTAAGATTTTTGACGAGCCGTCGTCGTAACAGGAAAATTTCTGCGTAAATTGAATAATAAAAAATTAATCTGATAGCATAAAATGTAAAACGACGCCGAAAGCTTATAATAGGAAAAATGTGTAGCGATTTTATACATTTATAACGAATTTATCTTCGAGTCATATCACACTTCATGTTAAGGAAAAAACGAGAGGTTTGTCAAATAAGTCACGTTACATTTGTAAAACTGTAGAAAAATCAGGCGCAGTAACAAGGTAACACGGCTTCACTTTTTACACGCTAAAATATTTAGAAGGAGAAGTTGGTATTGCTGCGAGGGTAAGGGGGTAGCGGACAGGCGGGAGGGGTACTCGTGTGAGAAATAGCTCCAAATATCTGGCGACTATCCGAGGGATTCCTGCCCCTATTTTCCACGGGATCGCGCCGAAATGACAACAGATTTAGGGAAAGCGTCAAGCGAGGTGTGAAATGTATCCGAGCGCGTCACGCCTTATATGACATTCTTCACATATACTATAAATGTAAGCGATGAGCCGATTTCCTAATCTTCCTTTTATTAAAAAGTTGTCGAGTTGAGAGCGATCCCTTACCTCAAACGGTGGGTCCCACCTACTCATATTTTTACAATCAAAAAATATTTATTATAAAAGGCGGGTCTGTGGGGCCCACTCAGTGTAGTCGACAAGATGTCCTCGTGAAATGTATTCAGTGTGAAACGGGCCTGAAATCGTGGAAGATTTGCATTCATTCATTCTTCCGCTTGTCGAAAGCTTGACGTCTGTTTGAATATGTGATTTCGTTCCCGCAAATAGAGATTTGTGTTTCCGCACAATATCGACTGTGCTTTTGCTTTTTTTATTGTTGTTAGGGATCCGTGGAATAGTTACCATATCGATAGCATTTTCACATTGTGTTGGGTAATATTGAATCTTACTATAATATTATAAATCTGTATGTTTTGTTGTTTGGGGATTTATTACTCAATCACTCAAAAACGTCTGAATGAATTTGGATGAAATTTGGCACACAGATAGTTTATAACTCTATTAACATATAGGACACTTTTTATCCCGGTAGTACCTACTTCCTGTGGGATGATAATAATAATTCAATCTTCATATAACGGTAGAAAGGTATTATAAATATTTTTTTTGCTTTCCTCTCGGTACGATTTTGTCTTCATATGTACCATGTCTCTCCAATGATCAAAAAATGGTACCTTGCTTGGTTATAAAGCTAATTTTACTGCACTTATACAGTATAAAATTAGCTTTAACTTGGAAACATACCGGCTTACACTGAAAATCAACAGTTAATAAATTACCAATCCTAATTCCCAACTCCCTATAACAGAACCACTCAACAACTTTTCCTACAAGATCCAAACAGCGATAAAAAGCTCAGCTCTTGACTCGGGAACACTCGGAAACACTCGGGCGGTGTAACGAAAGCGACACTTGTAATTAGCTTTGTAATCGGAACCCACCGATCCCGAACGCGCTCTGCGGAACCCTAATTGAAAATTAGCGATTCTATTGTTACCTCAACTGGCCGTTAATGAAGTTCTTAATTTAGTTATTGGTGGTTTGAGGCAAGATCTTGAGGTTATGTTAAAATAGTTAAAAAAAAAACCGGCTCATGTTTGTTTTTGAGTAAAATCTAACGGTCTTATTCATAATAAGTTATGGAACATCTAAAGGCTTGCTAAAGTCTCGTTGTCAAAAATTGGTATTCATAAACGCATTTTAGCACTAAAACGTTCTTTAAACCTACTATAAAGTTATGAGACCCAGAACCCTACTTTAACAGTACTTTAAGGAAAAAATGGCCGACTTTACATCAGCTGATTAATAAGAGTGACATTTGACGTACAATGTAACATGTGCAAAAAGTCAGTTTCGTAAACAATCGTACTTCGAGGAGCTGCAGAGCAATTTATTTATTATTATATACCTACAATGCAAAATAAAAGCGAGGAAAAATATAACGAAGCACATAGGTATAGCAACAAGAAATACTGTGGGACGCTGCTGCTTTGGACTGTGGAAACAACGCGTTAATGTTTTTTACATGGCATACATGCAAACTAGGAAATGTGAAAACAACCATAGTGGCTCGAGCAGTACTTTACAATATTGCAGTTGACCATGGAGACATGCAGTTAGAAGGTAGAAATATCATGAATATCATACAAAAGTCACCCTAAGAAGTTGCAAGGGGAAATGCAAATGCTATTTTACAAACTTTCAGGGAAATATTCCGCCGAGGTAGCCCCACTTTACCAGGTTGGAGATACATCTTCCCACTTGTGTCTGGAGACGGTTCAGGGATTTCCTTGTGGATCACGAAGTTTATACCCTGCAGGAAGATGCTCCAGTAGGATACAGCAGTAGGGTGTGGTTGTGAAGCTATGTCACAAACCATACTCCACCCCCTGTGTCCCAAAACATGCAGTCAAAGTAACCTCTGCACTGCCACTGACGATGTTGCGAAAGTGGCAGTTTTGGGCCAAGAAGATCTAAAATACAGTCGTCCCAGCGACACGAAGAAGTTAAAGAGGAGACATTTTAGCGAGTAGTTCATTAATAAAAAGCTTATATACAAATATCTGTTTAATTTATTTATTTTTATAATACTCTAAACTTTAATTCGGCTTCTAGAACTTGTGTTAGCAGAACAACATTTTTAAAATGTTTCTTTTCATTTGCCATCTACGAGTATGCCATCTCTTCTGTAGGCCGTTTCAGTTTCTGCTATTTGTAGTGAAGCACCATCCTTACTAGTCTTACTGTCCTGAAACATAAAATTAATGTTAAAATTCTTTCTCTTCATTATCTTCAAAATACTAAAATAATTAAAGAAATAGTGGCATAAAAATAACTAATATTACTAGTAATTATTAGTTATTGTTATGGCGGTGTTTTTTTTCTTACAAAATAAAGAGTTTTGTACAGGTAAACGAAGTTCTTGACATGCTTACTCAGGAACTTTGTAACTTATTAGTAAATTGGATAGGCACCTAATTCGTAAATCATGCCAGGCCGCCACTTTTTCGCGTTTGTTTCGGTCAGTATCAGTGTTTTTATTTTCTATCTTCTTCTTAGTGCGCCCAGAATTTGGCTACTTGTTTGGCGCCATAATAAGCGTCCACCTTCATTTTCTATTATGGAGACCCTTTCCCTGACCAATTCTTCCAAAAAGATCTAAGGAAAAGCAAGCATAGGTTTAAGAAATTAAGAATGTTTACAAAACAAAACTTACTTTGAACACTTTTTAGCTGTAACAGTACAATATTATTATACACACATTTATTATACACACCTCATCGTCCTCCAACCAATATTCACTTCTTTGCCCTTTTTGGAACTACGTCGCCCGAGTGCTAGATTGTTCAACCGACCATTTTGACCAAAAATGAGTTATAAATGCAGGATGATCAACGGACAAAAATCGATTTTATTACACTAACGACAAGGTTTATTTCCCAAACAAAAGGGCTGTTTTTTAAGTTTAAAGTTTTTTTGTTCACAGCGAAGAAATATTAATTCCCTGCTTAATAATCCAACCTCCACGATTTGGTTATTGCGTGCTTGTTTGGTCAACCTCCAGCTATATAGCCAATCACAGCTCGCTATAGGCGTGACGTAAGCGCCCGCCATTTTGTTTCGCGATTCAGTGTGGCTCGGCGTCTTGAGAAGAACACTTCGTTTATTGCACAAAAATAACGTAAAAATATTGTTGTATAGTGTTTGATTTACAAATAAGCATCTGAGTATAATCTGCTAATATGTCCCGAACATATTATAAAAGAAATACCACCCGAGAACCTGCCGAAATTGAACGGTAAGCACTTTTAAGCTATCTCTCATGGAGCTCGTGTTTCTTCTACAGGATGTTGAGATTACGTCACCTAAGTAATTAAAAGTGAGGAATTTTTGGCGGGAATTCGACGGGAGTGGTTCGGACCTGTTGATTGAATTTTAATTTCTGTGTCTAAGGTGTTTTGGTGGATAATGAAGATAGTGCATTATGCAACAAAATAACTAAATAGTGCCCAGAAGCAATTAAGTATGGGTTTCACCAAATTCCGTACAAACAAGTCAAATCGTTGACTTATTCAAAATCAAATTTAGTGGAGATCTCTTATCAAACCTTGTTCAGCGATCCACCGAAAATAGTAAATATACAAAAAAGTTCTATAATAATAAATAATGAAATAACCCTCAAGGGGCCAAAAGCAACGTTAACCAAAAAAAAAATGATGATATCAGAAGCGCGTATAAATACATGCCACCTGAAGATATTTCATGTATGGAGGCGATTATAAAAAAAGCAGGAAAAAAGACAAATGACACAAACAAGACGGGTAACACACGCCAACGCTGTAAGGTCAAAATGTAATGGAAAGCAAAAAATATAAGAAAATGACAATTCAATCACACCAAGTACATCTACTAAAACAAATGAAGCTAAACAGAAGACGGAAAATAAAAAGGAAAATGTAACAGAGAAAAAACAGATCAAGAAAAGAAAAACCCATCCAAAAAGGCAAATAAATCAGTAAAAAAGAATGAAAAGAGCAGAGCAAAGAGGAAGAATTTTTTTTAATATACTACGTATGTATACTGTAACAGTGATAATCACAATAATTAGTACACTCTACATACCACACAATTACCACACACTTACACTCGTACTCGCATTCACAAACACCTACACGAAACACACCATACTTAGTCGTTCAAAATGCTTACGTATTTTCTTTTACTGCACTCAGACACACATCTTACACCGTACACCCCATTCATTATAAACTCACTCACATTTCATGCAGATGCATTTTCTTATTACTGCTAATACTATTTTTAGATAGGATAACCTTTCTCCTTTCGATTTATAATTATATTAAGTTATATTTTGTGGCTAAAATAAGAATACGAATACTTATTAATAATTTTTTAAAATTTGAGATGAGATAGGTAATTATTTTTAAACATCCTGTACCTTGAAGTGGTAGCTTGAACAAAGAAGCACTGACGGATTATTTTGCAATTTGTGCTAAGTCCAATGCAGTTTTGTTCTAAGTCCACATTCGTAATTTTGTTGGTGGTATTTTGTTCAACCTCCATTTTTAAACTTAAAAATAAACGAAACGGCATCATATTTCGATTTTGAAGAAGTAGTTTTTGACTCCACTTATCATTATAAACAGTCATTATTAAGTACTTGGTCGCCTTACGCATGCATCACAAAAATAAACTTAAAAACCTGTCTAGTGAAAAATATGGTCAATGGTCAATTGGACAATCTAGCACTCAGGCGACGACTAGTCACCGGTCTTAATTCCATTTCTTATAGATACAAAAAAATATTCAAAGGTTTTCGCTCGCCTGACAATGAAATATAATATCAAATTCATTGACATAAAAGACGAAACTGTAGACAATAAATTAGTTTTCCATACGTCTTATTGTCTATGGTCACAAATTATTCAGTGCGTAGGCAGATATTCTCGTTTGACGATTCAATATGTTAGCAAATTTGTTGGATGACTTCATTATAATGGCAACATTTATATTTATATTGAAGTTAAAGGACATTTTAGTTATGGAACGTTTATGAAGCGTTTATGAATACAAAATTTTATCGAACGTTTTAAAGGCTTATTGAGCATTTTAACTAAAGTATGTTTTAAACCTTCTATAAGCTTTTTTTATGAATAAGACCGTTAATGTTTATATAGTTAAACATTATTATAAAATTGGTAATACGTAGGTTTGCCTGGCTTAAGTACTTTTAACACCTCTTAAATAATCAAGTCACAAAAGTATTCGGTCCGTTTGCAGTTGCCCGTACCCGTATGCCGCTCGTATCGCCGCCCAGGCCGGCCTGTGCCCTGTGCCCGCTCGACCGCCCGCGGTCCTACTCAATGGCCACAATCAAGCCTAACCCTCATTTAAATATCAAAACAGCCTCTTTACGCGCGGTTAGCCAACCTCTATCTCCCGCCCGCGCCCGCAACATAACACAAACAAATTAATTCGAATAATGAACCCTAATAAATAGGGATCTGTTTACCCCATAAAGAATAAATGTTATAATAATTGGGGCAAGAGGCTACAAATTTACAGTTTTGAATTCCAAATTTTGGAAGGGTGAATTAATTTAGTACGTATTTCAAGAACAATGTTATAATAATACAATGAAAAGTTGCGCCGCGTGCGCCTCGCTTTATTGAGTTTTATAGGTTTCGTTTACCCTGTAGGTACCTGTCGCCATATTTAATTTCCAAAAGTTTCCGAACAAGCCCGAACAACTTCCGAATCATTTAATAGTAAAAGAAGAACTCTTCAGTAAATACGTGCCACAAAATAAGTAAATAAATTAGCCTAAGCACAAACGGGATGCTTCTGCAAAATATTTAAAATAACAATATGGCGTAGGCGCGTCGCGTCTGCAGGACAAAGCGGAGGTGTCAAGATTACGCAGCGCGGCGGCTCGTCGGCGACTGCATGAAAATACACTCTAAAATTGTTAACGGACTATAAAACTGCACAAAGGCTTTTCAATTAAAACTTTCAATGGCGTCCTGGCGCTAATTATAGCGCGGCCCAGGGACATCTATTAGTATAAAATAAAGCGCAAACCGCGGCGACGTCGCGTCGCACCGCGCGCCACCGCGCCGCGCACGACCCTCGCCTAAGTGAATTCCGTTAATTAAACCATAAAAACTTCGATAAATTAAGATCCCAGCCAATTCCCCTCTCTAATATAGTCGTGGCTCGAAAGATTTCAGATGCAAACGACATCGATACAGGCGGCCGGTGGGAAATGGCGACATAAATTGTGTCGTGCATCCAGCGACCCTTGCGTTTGTTTGTGGCTTCATTTAATTTTAGTTATTGTACCGCTCGTGTAATAAAGCCAGCTCACTTTGTGACCGTGTAAAGGACCCTTCATAATAACTAATAAGAACATTTATTGTCTGCCAGTTCATTAAGCAATGTTAATTGAAACACATTCTTTGATCGTGCATCAAATGAAATTGGAATTGTGAAGTTGTGTTATTTAAACAAGCTTTTTTAATTTATTGTGTAACTGTGTCTCATTTTCTTAAGTGACAACTAAGTAATAAAGGTTCTATTTAAATATAAAAGTTGATATTAAGAAGGTAAAACTCATAGAATTTTCTTTTTCCGTGTTTATTTATCCATTTTCCACAACAAGTAAGCCTATTGAATATCAGAGTGAATAAATCGTCCGACCTATTTGTCGGACACGGAAACACCATACGATAATGACTGTCGGTCGAAAGCAATCCCACAGATAAGCGATAAGGTGCGCCCTTCGCCACCAACCAACGGAAATTTTCATTAGTGAAATTTGAGGTTAAACGTCGTGTGTGTTTTAGATAATTGCTCCGTGTGTGGCGTTCCCCGCGAAAGCTTATAGCGCACAGTTTTTGTTGAAATTTCTCCTATCAATTTCACCCATATAACGTGCTTTTTGGACTTTCCCCAACTTCATTATAATGTGCTAATGAATTTGATTTTGTTTGTCGTTATTTAGGAGTTGGTTTCGTTGTTTAATGTGTCGGGATTGGAAGTAACAGTCTCATAAATAGTCATAAAATATACAGGGAACACAAACATCTTGATAAAACACGCAAGAAAAACAAATAGTCAACTTATACAGTAAAATATTGCTTGAGAATACACGAGTAAACCAGTATATTATCCTTTTACCATATCTCAGCTTCTATTTGAAGTAATTCACTAAAACAGACTCAGGTAAAAGCAGTTTTCAGATAAAGTTAAACAGTCACAAAAAATAAGCTAAAGAGCTCTGAACTGAATAGTATTCAAAGTTGAAAAGCGTTCTCAAACACAAGTTTTCCGAGTTGAGAGCAAATCCCACAGAACATCTGTCGCGGAAAGCCAACGTTTTCAACCAATAAAATCTTTTTCGAGAACATTCTCGTCTGCGGCAGTCAACAGGTGGGTCCTTTTAGCAATTCCAATGTAATTGCCGTTTGCTTGCGTTTTTGTTAGTCTCCGTAATCATGGTGTCTTCATTTAGATCGGACACGGATGTTAAGTGGCTGTAAAAAAACCTTTGGGAGACTTCTCTTTCCTTTTTCTTTTGGGCGACTTTCAGACTTGCTTATTTAAATACAGAGCGGCAGATAATTAAATGTTTTTCTCATGATCAATGGTATTTTCAAGCGTTGAATATACAAAGTTAGATGCCAACTAAAACAATCTTCTTTTCGTGCCAGTAAACTCTTGACCTACTCAAATAACTAAACTAACCGAAACATTACAACAGTTAACACACACAACATGCCACGTAACAGCTCTACGCAAACAAGACAGCTCTGTCTGCCACACCATCCCACAAATACACCTCGAAATGTTCCGCACACGTCCCGAAATGACGCTCAAAGTGTACCTACTCCAACATGTGTGAGTCGGAACACTTCACCGCGTGTAATGGCTACGTTTGCCAACTAAAAGCCACTGAGCCAGTGTCAATCAAGCGGGAAAGCCACTCCAGTCCGGACTGTGCGTTATCTGTTGAAAGTACGCGGACTACATCGCTCTGTAATCCCACCGTACCGCTGGTTTTTCACAACAACCGATTTTAGATGTTGTTCTGTACACACAGAGATGATTGTTGCGTGAAGCTCTGGCTACATACCGCAGCTATGTCGCACATAAACGGCGCGGCAAGTTTATTCTCGCCCGCAGCGGACAGCGAGGCAAGACGCGTCAAGATTTAAGTAGTTTACGCCAGGAAGTCCGATGCCGTCTTGTTTGGTCTGTGAAACTCGCTAACTCGATATTGCACGCTCACTTTATACCCAAGTTTAATGTCACGCTCTGCCACCGACTCGCTCTTATATTCGCCGCGGGAAACATTTATTAGTTTTCTTCTCAGTGCAACAAGTCCAACTTTTGCGTTTCGGTATTCTTACTTGTTTTGTTTTCAATAACTTCCCCATTGAACCACTATAAGCTTTTTAACACTCGAACTGTGACCAGATATTGAGGATTGTGTCTGTATAAAAGTATATTCCAACTTTTGTTTTCTATAAGTTTTGTTCGATAAACAAAAGGATGGAATTCTCTAGAGCTGCTGACGTGAGTATTTCTGCTCCATACTTTATGAACTTCACATTTTACAGTAGTGGTCCTTAGTATAATCATTTCGCCATCAGTCCTAAACGCAACTTCACAACACTTAAACAGAATCGCCTCATAAAATCACCGCCGAACCGTTAAATATAATAACTTTTCAAATAAACCAGCTGCATCACTTACCGGTTAATAAAGGCCAAACAAACGCAGAGCATTTTACGCGGTCATTAGGGTATAAAAGCGAACAGGTCTGTTAAAGGTCGAGGAGAGTGTAAAGCAATCGGGTTTAAATAGCGGGTGGATCGCAATCTGGGCGTACACGGCGTAAAACAGGCATAAAGTGGCGTAGACGCACGTCTGGACGGGACTGGGACGAGTAAAAGGAGAAAATTACACTGTTTTATTTCATGACTAATGTAATAAAAAAATTTGAAGAATGAAATCTGTCAAAAGTAAGACGTGTTTGTATCTTGATTCGTTTAGTTGGATGTTAGTAAACTCTTTAAGGCATTTTGGGGTCTCAATTCTTCTAGAGACGATAATTTTATGGCTTTAACTTTTAACTTAACTTTTTTTCTTTCAATTCAGAAATATTAGATAACTAATATGCAGCCTTGCAAACTACGGTAATGGTAACAACAACAAAAGTAACTCTGTTTTTAACTTCTTTACAAACGATTTATGTTCTGTGTGAAAATTTCTTGATAATCCAGCACACCTCAAATTTGTACTATCCCCCTTAAAAATTACAAAATTCTACTTTCCACCTCATCAGAAATTTCCATCCAAATATTCGGAATAACTTTCTAATTTCGCCACATGCACTCCAACTTGTGATGTTCCAATAATAATATGATCCTCTCGGTCATAACGCCATCATAAGAGCTAGTGAGGGTTAGCAGATATTTGAAAAGTTGCGAAGTGAACCTTGCACTGCAAACGATGTCAGGAGCTTAGACCACTTATATTTTGTTTGTTCATGAGACTACGAATATGTTTTTAACTAACTTTAGAGGGAATGCTTGATGTTGGGTTGATGCAAGTTTTGAATTTCGTTTAGGGTTATGTTTTTCTGGTTTTAACTGTTTATTAGGTAGGTAATTGAGTAATTTTCTACTGAAATCTATACTAATAACAAAGCTGAAGAGTTTGTTAGTTTGAACGCGCTAATCTCCAGATCTATCAGACTATTTTGGAAAAATCTTTTTGAATATGATAGTCCAATTCTTGAGGAATGTTATAGGCTATTTACCATCACACTATGACCCTTAGGAGCTGAGAAAAAAGTCAGAAAGGACGCTAAGCGTAAACTAAGTAATAGCGCGGGCAGGTGATGCGATACGACGGTATGGGTCGGGGCAACAAAAAAATTCACAAGGACGAAGTCGCGGGCTTAAGCTGGTATATAATAATAAGCATGCCGATCAGTCATGATATAAGATTATTATTATTAACATAATCAATCGCGTAATGACTTATAGGAATTTTAAAGTTTTTGGTAAGAAGGTAAAGATTATGCTTTAAGTGTAGATGCGAAACCTGAAAATAGAACTATGTTGAAAAATCAAATAATGTTCC
This sequence comes from Luperina nickerlii, assembly GCA_963855955.1. Classification (NCBI taxonomy): domain Eukaryota; kingdom Metazoa; phylum Arthropoda; class Insecta; order Lepidoptera; family Noctuidae; genus Luperina; species Luperina nickerlii. The sequence continues at coordinate 8,618,774 of OY979679.1, read as the reverse complement.
TTCTTTTAATCCCCAAGAACTAAGTCTTACTGTAAAACGGTGCATTTTCCTCCATCCTTCCATAATGCTGTCAGGATCTTTATAAAAGTCGAGACTCCTCGAGAATTCTCCGCAAATTCCCGTGTAAAAATCAAAGATTGCATTACACCACCTCGTTCTTTAAACACGCTAAACTACCTGAACGAACCACGTTGTAAAAGATCGAACGTGTTACCAGCGCAGAAAAATAAACCCGTTCACACGTGAAGTCGACAACCTGTAGTTGTCTTAGTGTAAAATAAAACGCTACGTGATATCGGCTGTCGGTACATTTGCCGAGTGTTGCCAGACAAATATTTTTCCATTTGCACGCAGACCATCCCCAAATCGAGGATTAGGAGCGTGCAAGCCGGATGCTTTGTTTTATCGGTTATTGCTGCAAATACGTACTTATTGGTAAATTTTAGGTGGCGAACTGAAACTGACTCAATGAGTGTCTACTAATATGCAAGTGCACCGGCTTGAGCTGAATGGGGGGAGATTTTGGTGTTCAAGTTGTCTTTTAGGTAAAGTTGGGATGAGTTGTATATTTTGTTGGATTATTTTCTTGCGTTTCCCTTCTATGTGTCTATTCTACTGAACAAATTTTGAGAGTGCTTTGAAGAATATAGAGATATGTGTCAGTTACGTGTATCAGTTTTACAAAAAAAAACAGTGGCACTCCGGGAGCGCTGACAGAAGTGAAAACAAAACACAAACAGAATACTTTGCCATCACTCACTGACATATCGTATAATTTAAAGCCGAGTACATCCTAAGGACAGCCGAACACATCCGAAGCGGGTATTTTTTTATAAACAAAACTTGCGGTGTCGCTTACGGTAACATTGACGCGAATTCAATGGTTTTTTCTCATCTCAAAAAATGTCCAACGTGCCTAAAGAAGTTTTCCCTTCAAAAAACCTATTTATTTTGAATGTATCCTCAGATGAAAAGTGTCGGGATATATTCTAGTGTTACATTAGCGGTGTGTCATCCACAAGAGCGGGCTCATATCGATCAGCAAACAGGGCGGCTGAGTAGCCAGGTGTCCCCCGCGCAAACACGACCCCCTCCGGCCCAGCCCCGGGGTCCACATCAAAATGACGACGGAAATCCCATATTGCCTACATCGGAGACGGAAGCACGATTTTATAAGTTAAGGGATTTGTGTCAATATTGTACTAGGATACCGGCTCGAGTACCCGCGGTGTACCTAGTGGGCACAGCCGCACCGAGTCTGAGTATCATACCCGCCACGATATCCCGCGAGTACCCGCGCGGCAATCCCAAACTTTATTAATTTAAGACGTAATGTTAACAACGAACGAACACATTTGTTAATCGTTCGACGAATTTCTCGACAAATTGTTAAGTAAGTATTTTTTTTTGGCCCTCTTGTTAGAAATTCGTAAGTAAGTGTATCCTGATTTATGGAATACATTTAAAGCGTTCACGGTTCGCGTCTCAGTGAAGAAAAATACGAAAATATGATCGCGTTGAGATAAAGTTTGACGAGGAAAGTTTTGCGGTGTTTGGATAGCTGCTGATATGAGCAGGCCGGGAACAGACGCGCCGCATGGAAACAATCTGGAATATTGTGGAGTTGCTGTATTTAAGGGGCTTACATAATCTAAAACGCGGTCACTGTCGGACTGCAATTGAAAAGAAAGAGAAGCGCGATGACACACAGCTGGTAATTTATTGCAAAATATGGAGCAATTATTTAATTAGAAAAAATGTATTGTTTGGGCAAAAAAATTAATACACTAGTGTTTTAGTATGTTGCTTTCAGAATAATCTGACAAAAATCAGAATGATTGTATGTATGGTTTTTATTGTAAAAAGAAAGTTTTTAGAGGAATTTCATGACTTTTTTATATCGTATCAAATTAGTTGTATTATGTTTTCAACACACTATCTACCTAGCATATATCCTGAAGAATATATTTATTTATTTTGTTTACTATAGTCGATCATATACTTGCATTTAAAAAAAATACGCGCATTGACATGCAGTTGCGGACACCAGTCCGTATTACCTATTACCTAACTTGCATTTTTTGCGTTTAGGTCCTGGAATCCCCTTAAATTCTCCGAATATTTTCGCTCGTGGTTTAAGATATTGGTTTCAAATATCAGGGTATTTATTTTGGCTATATTAACAAATTCACTGCGACCAGAAAACTGTTTAAAATCAACCTTATAATAATAATTATATTTGCACGCAGCTTTATTTTTCATGATATTTCCTTTCCCCTGATTGAAAAAAATAATTTCTTACTACCTACACCACATTAAAGCGATTTCATTAAACATTTATACAGTAAGAAGAAATTTTTGTAAAACAGTAAGACACAAAACAGTCACTTTTAATGATTGAACATACTATTTAGGTACTAAAAAAATAACAAAAAAAAAAGGAAAACCACCATTACTGTAATGTAAGTAAATTTCAATGGTTGGAACGATATCACCGAATGAATAAAACAGTTAATTTTGTGACCTTTTAGCTACTTAAAACTTTAAAGTTTACTGTCATGAATGACGGTAAAATTATACCTCAAGCTTTAACTGTTTTCCGATCAGTAAAAAATACTGCTCGTCGCGCGTCCAATTAGCATTAGAAATTTTATTGTTATCGGTACACATGGTGTACACTCGACGTGCGAAGAGTTAAACGTTAGGCTCATATGGAACCGTTTAAAGCAGTTCATATCAATTTGTTTACTGCTTATTTCTTTCAGAGGCTTGCTCATGCAAGTGTACGCATGTTTATTAAAATCTTAATAACATGGCATTTCAATTACAGGCGCTGAAGGAAAAGGCGTGATTTCCAACATACTTCTGTAGATGTACATATAGAAATAAGAGCGAGAGCGGCAGTAATTAAATATGTTAGAGGGTGTTGTTTAAGATTAAGAAACCGCAAGAGGCGCCCGCGTCCTGTTTTCAGAAATTTAAATCTGGCTACCTACCTACTCATTTAGAGCTTTGAGCATAACAGCTATATTATCTAAACTATATAGTATAGTTTTACTTAAATGGTTTTAATTATTTCAAGACGATTTAGGTACAATTTTCACCTGATACGTCAGAAATTGCTTCAAAAAATGTTAATCAGAACCCAATAAGATTTTGTGACAAACCGTGAAATGTCAATTCGCAAAATTGTCGAGTAATTTTCGTCCGATACCTGCCACTTAAAATGAACACTTGTAGAGCTTTGATCGCCCTATACTTACTTAGCTCGCGAAACAAAGTTAACTCGGCAACCGCAGGCCTACTTCTTAAATTATTCTCCAAAAGATTTTCTAATTTGTTCCTCAGAAGCGGGTACCGCAGGCACGAACACATGCGGTCCCGAAGCCCTCCTAGCAAGGACCCATTATAGGCCTACCGCCGCCCTCACAGAGTGTTTTATACATCGTTCGACGTTCGCCTTTTACCGGCGTCAGACATCACAGTAAAATACACCCTCACACTTATTAATATGACTCAAAAACGCATGAATGGCCCAACATGTGTTTAGCGCCGTATTCTCGCCGCGTGCGCCCTTTGGGTAATGTTACGTAATAGGTAAGGGCCGTGATTTTGTCAAAGGTAAGAAAATTGGTTACGTTAGTGGGTAATTTCGGAACCGAGATAAACGTGAATTATGTGTCTCCGGATTAATCTGAGGATTTTATTTTACTGTGCTGTGACGTAATTATGAGAGTTTTTGTTGAAGTCGTGAAACTTAGGTAATAGGTAATACGGGCTGGTGTCCGCAACTCCACGTCAATGCGCGTATTTTGCGTACGTGAAACTTAGATAGGTATATAAAGTTGATTGATGTGTTTAAGCACCATGATTTTGTGAACAGCTTTAAAATTAATTTTTCTTGTAACTCTTGTAAATACAAGGTTGTAGTTTTTAGGGTTCTGTACCCAAAGGATGCCAACGGAACCCTATTACTATAAGCCTCCGTTGTCTGCCCGTCCGTCCTTCTATCTTACTGTCAGCGAGCTCTATCTCATGAACCGTAATAGGTAGACTGAAATTTCCACAGTGTATATTTCTATTGCCGCTATAACAGTAAATAATAAAATAAAGTTAATAATTATAAAAGGGGGTCTCCCCATACAAGAACGTGTTTTTTCGGTGTTTCTTGCCTTGTGGTACGGAACCTTACGTGTGCGAGTCCGACTGGAACTTGTTTTTAGCAATGCTCCATTCAAATAAGTTGAAATGACTTAACAATATAACGTGACGCCTATAATCGCCGAAGTGTTTTTGAGCACAGGTGCATCTATGGTAGGGTACACCCCACATATCGCCATTTATTTCGAAGTCCCATGAATGGAGCGAGTTGAAAAAGATACATACTTTCCTGATTTTATTTTCTCAAATTAACCAAGATTAGACGGACATCCCTCATCTATCCACCCTACCATGTAAAGACGTATATATTTCCCTAATTCGTGTCATCTAATTATCACACCCGTAACACAGGCTCGACGAGATCATCGACCGATACTGTTTACAGGTTGTGCTGTCAATTATAGTGAGGGTGGTAAACCTAACAAATACATTTTAGTTAAATTTTATTTTGTTCTTATTTATATATATACACATATATATAAATATACAATATTATGTATATATATATATATATATATATATAAATATACAATATTATATATATATATATATATATATATAATATTGTATATTTTGATAAAGGAACATTCACTTCACTGTAAATAATAATGTAAAAAATATTAGTGAATACAAGGCCTACTTTATAATCCTCCAATTTTCACATAAAGATTATTTTTTTATGGTGGGTATCTATCGTTCGTTTTAAATAACTGAAAAGTAATCCAATTCTTATGAAACTCCACCGGTGTAATCATGGACACCCTGTATTTCAAAAGTCGATAAGTGTTAGAAAAATCGAGCATGGGCAATCTCTATGGTGTAAGTCGGTACATAAAACAGTAACATGTATAAAAGAATGGGGGTCTCTGGTGAATGGTGGGATACCGGCCCCCTAACTCAGAGTCCCATAAAAGTGCTTTAACTAAAACACTACGAGTGTAACTCTGTGGCCATTTCGTTTTATTGAAAGGAAATCTTTCTTATACACATCAATGTTTCCTGAAGTTTTTAAAATACAGAATGGTTTCATAGAAGAATCCAATTTTCCATTCCTGTTGTTATATCGCGCACAGCGGAAAACTGACAATTAAGCGCTCAGCCGACCAGAAAACTGTACAAATAAATAAAGAAGAAAATTGTTGAGTTTATTTCCAAACTAACTAAAAGCTTCATATTTCTGCGTTTAACTGAATTACGCACAAAGAAAAACTTTCCGAGAGTACCAAAGAAACGAAAAAAAGTTAAAAATTAAAAATTTGATTACATTAACCGCAGCGCGGCGCGATACTTCATCTCCATAGCGAGATGCAAGGGCCCTCCAAGTCTCACTTTGGTTGCGTGACCTAATTTAAGGGCACGTTATTTTGCTCACTTAATTTGCCTCATTCGTGTTTGCTCTGCGAATGAAGAACCTTTGCTACGGTGAATTTTTATTTTTCTTCTGCCGAAACTTAATTGAGTGGGGGAGGAAAGCCGCGGTGACTCGGCAAGACGCGGCGCGGCGCGGTGGCACAGGCACGCCGCGTGGGTCCAACCTCTATAAACATTTATTGTCGCTCTACATCTCACTAACTTCACTTTTACAGAGTTTTATGTCCGAAAAATTTACGCGAGGAACGTTACTTTGCGGCCTTTATTGCGACCGTGGAATGCCGCGGGCACACTGGCGTAATTGAATGTAATTTCGTTAGCTTCTTTCGTTTACCGGTGTAAAATAAAATTTTACGTCTTATTTATTGTCACAAGCTACAATATCTGTGCAGGGCTTTCTCTGCCGTGTATGTGCGTCGGACGAGTAATAAAACGCTGCTAATAAACCCTGAACAATCACTACATATTTTAATGTTTGTCAAATAAAATTTAAGGACCATTATTGTTGAAGATATGGAGTATTTAGAGAAGAAGATTTTTATCACCTATAAAAGTGAATGCGGCCGTATTGCGAGTGGCTCCCTGTTCAACGAGTTAATTAATTTGAACGGGACTGTATAAGCACGAGCCCAATTCAATTAGTAGTTAAAAAAGTAAACAGCGTATTGATCCGGCGCAAGTTATTGGAGAATTCGTTCGTAGTTAATGGAAAACCCATACTTATTTAACGGGTGTCATTTGTTTTTCTGTAAATAATGAAAATGAATGAAGATTAATTCGGTGAGCTATTTAAATTCTTTGGCCTAGTGAATGAAAGAGTATTACTGGAAAAATAACAATTATTTGTTCATTCAACTTCTTTAAAATAGGTATTGTTTTCACCACACATCACCACAAAAAAAGGGCGATTAAAGCTGTTAAGTGACGGTTAAACGTCAGAAATGTATGGTTAAACAGTCAATAAATAATCAATAGTTAATTGTAAACAACGTTTATGAATAATGGAGTAACAGTTTATATTTTTTCTTATATAGGCCCTTCAATTGATATAAAAATAACCCAAGTACCAGCTGAGTCTTCTTCAACGTCATCACTGAAAATAATGTAAGTATTAATTTCCCGAAAAACTCAATAATCGATAAGTTATTATCGGGAAACCGTACGTCGTTCGTCAAGGTGTGACGCCCAGTAATAAGGCTTTTAAAATGCACCCATTCGTTATGAAAATGTAAACGAGTTCCGAATATTTATTTGCTCGTTAAAAATAATAGAGTTGTCCCCTCCTTCCTTATGACACTTGTGTAGTGATGTGATCACAATCACTTGTGTGACTGCCCGTCAGTTTTAATTTTATTAACGGTTATTTTGATGTGTGTTTTTGTTTTCGTTTATCGAATACGGTTTGTTTACGGCTTTCGGATTTTCTTGCGTTTTATATACGATATAGGTAGCTATTTTTGTACGTGTGTATGTGCTTAGTATAATAGCCTATAATGTTCCCACTGCTAGGTCACAAGCCTCCTGTATGAGAGTGAGTTGGCCATTATCCACCACGCAGGCTCCGTGCGGGTTGGTGGATGTCTTCGAGTTGTTGGTTCTAGGACAAATGTCGGTTTCCTCACGATGTTTTCCTTCGCCGTTTTAAGAGCAGTGGCAATGAAATGAACTACACGAAGTAAAGTGTCTTGCTGGGTTCGAACTCACGACCTACAACTCGTAAGTCGGGGCGGATACCACTGGGCCAGCCCTGCTCTCACTCTACGTGTTTAGGTAAGTACTACTTTATAAAACGTAGCTATGTTTTTTTTTTTGAAGGAGTTGTTGCTAAATAATAACAGCCGCACGGGTCGAACGATCAGGGTAAGCTACGCTTGCCGCGGTTGGTCCGTGGATGGGTGACCATCTCCACATACCAAGACCCCTCCGTGCTTCAGAAAGCACGTAAAGCCGTTGGTCCCGGCTGTCTTCCTGGATATTTGACAGTCGTTACGGGTCATTAGAAGCCCGAAAGTCTGATAACCAGTCTTACCAAGGAGTATCGCATAAATCGCATTACCCAGTAACTGGGTTGTGGAAGTCAGATAGGCAGTCGCTCCATGTAAAATACTGGTATTCAGCTGCATCCGGTTAGAATAGAAGCCGACCCCAACATAGTTGGAAAAAGGCTAGGCAGATGATGAGCTTTGTTTTATTTTATTTTTTTAAATCAGACTTTGAATTGACACAAAACAACCCAATAAAATCTTTGGAATTGTGACAAAGCATTTCATTAATCCAAAGACCATGACGCTGAACAATCATTTCACAATTAATGACCATTCCACTAAACTAAAACACACATGATTATAAACAGGAAACAAACAGATTGCCGTCACTAATGAAGCTCCCAATATCAGACATATCAATAATATATGGCTAGGAATGTGTGATGACCGCATAGCAATGCAAATCGGGCAATAACACCTATACTATGTAGGTACGTAGAGGTATATGTGACAGATTGAATAGTAATAGTCGTTGCTATGTAATACTTGATATGTCATGGATCAAGTGATTATTAGGACATTATAAAAAATGCTCGAGCTGTATGAAAAATGCCCAATATGAGAGGGCAGTGTGATAATAACTATTTAAATAATCAAATCGACCAGGCATTTTTTATAATGCTAGTCACCTATGGGGCAGAACAATTAAAACCAGGTTTAATTACTGTAATTTTTTTTTCAAACGTAGAATCAATACCTATTTAAAATCAAACAACATCTTTGGATTCATAGACACTCTGCTGGAAATAGGCGACTAAGGATGCAAGAACGAGCGAATGAGAATACAAATATCTTTAGTTACGATTACATCAGCTCAAATTATAATTATTTATTTCGCCCGAAGTAGCTTGTCATTATTCATAATGCGCGGGCATTATGAAAAATGCCTGTATTTATTACTTAGTACATAACATATATATGCCTCGTTTCCGACTAATAATCATGTTGTATGTGGACGGTAAGCGGGTCGTCACGTTCCCTGATAGGTTTACAAGGTGGCACGTATCGACGCGCACATTGTAACCATGACAACCACATGATTCTAGACCCCGTAGAAATTTTTCGTCTTCGTTTTTTTTTTCTTGTGTACAATAAACTGTACACAGTGTTCTTCACGTTATCCCTAAACTTTGTCAAACCCTTCTATAGCTTTTACAAATTAAATCTAACACAGGAAGTAGTACTTAAAAAGGCTTCGTTACAAAGGTATTTGTAATTTCATTCAATGATATTTGATTGAGCTAAGCAGTAAGAAAGGGTCTTAACTTATTTTTGGCAAGTTTCAGCCCGTCAAATCTTATGAATGAAACTACGTCGTTGCCATTTCGGATAAAGAGGCATACATAACGGGTTATTTACGTCAAGGTATTTAGTTTGTAGAAAAAATAACAAAAAATAATAATTAAGTAATGTGTCCTTTATAAAAAATGCTTTTTCCATGGTCTGAACATCTGGTCCAAGTGTATGTATATTGTCCGGAACACGATGTATATAAATAAATAATTAAATTTTCGTCTGTCATCCTAAACAATACCTACATATTCCTAATTATACTTATATAGCCTTTAACCTTCCCACTGCTGGGACACCGGCCTCCTCTCTTCGAGAGGGAGTGGGCTGTAATCTACCACGCGGGTCCAGTACGGGTTGGTAGACGTCACAAGTCTTCGAATTTTTGGTTCTAGGACATGCCGGTTTCCTCACGATGTTTTCCTTCACCGTTTTGAGAGCAGTGGTGATGAAATAATTTACACAAAGTAAAGCCTGGGTGTGCCGGACGGCGCGTACGTGTTCCACGCGCGCCTCAAAAAGATGTCAGCATCGAAGCCTGCCGGGCCAGCGGGATTGTCCGAAAGGGTTACCGCTGGCCCGGAACATGAAGGGCTAAGGAAGGAACACGGGTGGGTTTTAGTCAGTAAGAGTCTGACACTCCCTTCCGCTCCACCCAGAGCGGGAGGGGTCATTTAAAGATTTCCCATCCTCAAAAAAAAACACGACCTTCAACCTACAACTCGTAAGTCAGGGCCATTGCCAATCAAAAACAATACCTACGTGGTCAAAATGTATGTAATCGCTATTTTGTTTTGTAAATAACCATTGAAAAATTTCAACCCCGATCTCAGAATCATGTATTGAATTCGTGGTAACAGGATGCGAGTCGATGTACATGCCACCCTGTATGTGTGGCTTGTAATACAGCGTGTATTAGAAATGTGTGGTCATATTTAAAGGTGTGGTATAGATATAAACCATCAAACTGAACAACTTTCTCTATGGGACCAACATATCACAGTTTATCTCATAAAAAAGTTTATCTCATAAAATACCTACATCATTATTATAATATAGTAGTTTGCTCATTAACAAATGCTTCCTCTCTCCTAACTCACTTATTTTGCTGTGGCCGACAGGGTCCATATGATCTAATTATAAGTTTACCACCTAACAATACCTACATGTGGAATGCAATAAAAATATTGAGTATTTCAAACAGGCGCGACACGTGATAAAATCGCACGTGACACAAAGGCACCGCTCGTTGCGCGACTTGCGGTGCCTTTGTGTCGCGCGCGATTTTATCGCGTGTCGCGCCAGTGTACGAGTCTTAACATAACACGAAAATACAAAAATACTCAGCGGTCCCATACGTTACGCTGTTGGTCGCATGGAAAATTGTTCAGTTTAATATGACCACACATTTTGTATACTACGATGTCTTAGCGGGAATAGGCCCTACAGGCCTTTGTACTGTACACGGCACGGTTTCTTTACGGTACAACGTAGAAACCGCGCCGTAGAAAAAACGTATCTGTCAACAAGCTTCCATAGTGATCCATACCAACACTGACGACCGTGCTTACACACGGCGCACAAACCGTAGTTTTTCAGGATCAGAAAAACGTGTGTGTAGATAAGGGCCTAACCTACTGGACTTTCAGATCAAAGACGAAATTGGATAGCAATTGGACCTTAATTGTGTCGTCATAACAGGATAAAGTGACTGTGTAACCGAATAGGGTCTATAGTGAACTAGCTAACTACTGGCTGTCCAATTACTAATTATACTCGTAGTACAGACGCCAGCACATCAAGCTAGCCGAAACTGTCAAATTTTCCCAATCAACTTTAAACCTTATACTTTAGCGATAAAGTTTAAAATCTATTAAATCATTTTTACAGATTGTAGTAGCTTGATGTGCTGGCGGCTGGCGTTTGTAAATGCTACCTACAACAACCCAATGAAGTCAGGTACTAAACTACGAAATATGTAACAATTTTGTAATTTAACTGATAAACAATAATCATACAATTTTAAATCATATTCTATACTTTTGTGACTGCCATATGATATACTTATTTTGATCCTGTCCTACTTTTTTTTATCAAATATTAGATTGATTTAAAGATTGATTTGATTGATTTTGATTGATTTGATTGATTTAAAGGATCACAGTCCTTGGTAATTTATTCACATTACATTACAATCTAGCTTATTAGCTAATAAGTAATTTAAATATAACTTAAGCTGATATAAGTACCTAACTATAAAATTAAGAAATCGTCCAATAACGTCTTTTTATTAACTACGTTAAGGGGAAGACACTTGATACACGTATTTTTTATAATAGTCAGCACTTGCGCTGTAATTTATGTGCAGTCATCCTGTCGCTCTGATCCAACTTTACATCCCTGAGATCCGATTCCATAAACAAACACACATAAGGGCACTCGCACTGCGAAAAAATATTTTTAGAGTAAACGCGTTGTATAGTATACTCACGTCCTCAGCTGCCATATCTCGTCGCGTCATTATTTCGCCTTACGCTTTGACTCTTCACTGTGGGGTTTTACTTCAAGGGCCGTCGTCAAGGCAACGCCAGATTTGGTGAAAATACGACGCACAGCATACAGATTATCCCGTGTTTTAGCGTAGGGAACACGCTTCAGGCATCCGGCCGGAACGCGAAACTTGTTCACTAGGTAAATAGTTTAAGTTTGCGAGGTTGTTGTTACACAATATTGCGTTATAAAGTCATTTTCGTGTAATGTCAGCGGTGGAGTTGCCAACTTGATTTAGCGGCGCTTCGCGGCGGCGCCTCCACCGTGCATGTGGTACCTACGTAGTTGTTTCGCTGTATAAGTAGGTATGTTATTAGATAAGTACTTGTTCTATAATAATTTTTCGTAAAGCTAGTCTACTCTTGATGTCTAAAGTTTTCAGAGATTAATTCTAACAGGAGTGATTAAATTCTTCTCTATTTCAGACGTTATCGTAGAGCCACTAAGCCCAATAATTAATACAAAGAGCAATTCCCTATCCCACCTATAAATAAACAAGTCTGTAATAAAACATTTAACGTGAAAACAAAAGAAGACCGAAAAAATACGCAATTAATCGGGAGCGCCGCAGCACTGCAATATGTGGGGCCATTAATTTAATTCAGTGTACGTGCGCCCGAGACACGGTTTTAACCTTAATTGAGATTTAAGAACAGCTCTGGGGTGTTTTTGTGTTTGGATGCAGCCTCCGGGCTCCGGCAAGACGCTCCCTCTAAGCCTCCGGTGTTCCTTCTCTTCAAGGTAAGGTACGTAGGTATCCATTTTGCCTTTTATAATTCAGTTGTTTGCACGCCGCGGCACTTTTAGCTTGCCTAATTAAATGTTAAGTGACTTATTGTGAATGCGTATTTCAGAGGGAAATCGCTTTGTAATCTTGTCTTTTTTGGAATTGGAATGCTTTGGTGTATTTATGAACGAGGAGTGTGAAATCATTTTGGGAGGCTGTCAGGCAATCTTTGGATTACTACGTTTTTCTTAGTGTTAGGTACCCTACATACTGCATGATTAATATGAAACACATGACATAGGAAATTTCCTAATATAGATATTATTATGTCCTAGTTGGTCAGATAAGCTGTCGCTCCATGTAAAACATTTAGCCGCATCCCGGTAGACTGGAGCTGACCCTAACATAGTGGGAAAAGGCTAGACAGAATAATTGATGTCCTAGTTATAGCATAACTCAGTTCTCTCCGCTCAAAATGGGCGAAATTCTGATATGTTCCAGAATTTCAATTATTTCCGTATATTCCTCTTATTTATATTGTATTACCGGAAACAGTAGGAAAATTCCGTCAGTATATTCCTTATTAGGACTCTTAACAACAAATGTACAAAAAAATACAATTTTATCCATTTTCAAGCTCATTTATCCCCCGAGGCAGTGTTCTCATTCCGGCAACATTATCAGAACAACGTTCCAGCAAAATTCAACGTCGAACATTTTCATGTAATTATTAATTAAACGTAATTTTAACTACATGAAAACCGGATATAGATGCATTAATACCATAATGCCCCCTTAAAAGGTTTTTGTAAAATAAACCTAATATTTTATTCTCAAAGTTAAGGATACGCAAGACGGTTAATACCTTTACAACATCATACAAAATTTGTTGTATCTAATTCGAGGCTTATCTTGCCATCTGTAATCTCGCCCCCGTTGCCTACTGCGGAGGAGATACCTCAAATACCTCCCGCACCCTCTCTCCGCGCCCCCGCCTCATTCCCGCGCCTTCCCTCTAGCACCCTTCAGTCCTTGAGTTCTTAGCCGAAGTTCATAATACCCTATTAGTGGCGCACACGACCGACAAACATACTGTGTCTAGTTGACTTACTCCGCGTTAATTTTTGATCGCTGAGCTGCTGTTGATTTGTGCGGTAAAGTTACTTATGTTGTGTTCGTTACAAATCGATGAGAATAAAATTGAATAGGTTAGTGTTACACGAATGGTACTTAGGAAAGCATTCATGCTCTTTATTTTGAAGTCAATGCGGCTCGAAGGACCAAAATGATAACTAGCGGATTGGATTAGTTAGTGGACTATAGAGATGAAATGATAGAAATTAAAGCAATATTATAAATTAATTTAAAGTATTAAAGACAATGTCAACATTAACTTCAAAATAAAGAGCATGAATGCTTTTCTAAGTACCAAATGCGGTTTTTTCATGCCAAACTTTGAAGTTTGGCATGAAAAAACCGCATTTACTTACTCAATTTCAAGCCATGCACACAAATCGAAAAATAAAAGAAAAATTTATTTGTTTCTCAGAGAATATGTGCGTAGTTTAGTAGCTCAACTGTCATTAATGAGATACAATTACTTTTTCTATTGTTACCGATATTTAGGAGATTTCGTGACATCGGAGCGGATATTAAAAGCATAAAAGACGAAATTGCGAAAAAAAAATCTGCAAAAAATCATGATGTAGTAAATAAATGTCTTATCTCATTGGCAGATCTCCCAAAAAATATATCAAGACAGAAAAGAATAAATAGGTAAGTAATATTATCTCCCTGTGGGGTGAGTTCACCGGACCGAGTAATAAATCTGTTGACAATCTTTAATTCGCTCGGCTCGTCGCTCAGATCGTCAGATAGACATCTCTTCATAAAAATGAAATCTCCTTTTTAAAAAACAACCCTCATTTGTTTATTGTTTAATGTTGATACTTCGGTATTATTAAAATGTTACCTAATTATCACCAGATGTTGGGGAGATTATGGAATGTTATTTGGAAAGTTCAGGTTTGGTTGAAACTTTAGAAGTTATTATGCTAATGTTCCTCATAATGATATTTCAATTTGAATTTGAATGCACGTTAACATCATGTTAAACTTACAGTTTGCATTTTTTAAATTAAAAACACAACATGCGTTAACGCGTCATATAACTACAGAACACGTAAGCACTGAACATGCAGCAAACGTCCAACTATCTGTTAACCGGCAACTAGGCTAAATAATGCCATATAAAACGCAGGCTGCAGTAAAATACACGTGGCGCCGTGACGACAGCTCGTTCACGACTGGCCGCGTCCGGTGTAAATTGTAGCATGCGCCTATGAGGGTAGTCGGACAAAACCCGAATTACAGTCAAATGGGACGCTGTAATTTGTACACTGCCGGTGAGACTCGACTGAGAGAAATTGCTCTTTGTGCTATGTAGGTCAGATCTAAGGTCATTAGTGGCCGCTCTTGTACTTGTGTACTGTTGGTTTAGTTTGTTTATTGGAATGGAGTGACTTTTTTATAGACGGCCGAGCACCTAAATGGTTTATTTAAAATTGTATATAACGTGTAATATAAACTACCATTCAGATTCTAATTGAATATTCCAATAAAGCTTTCATAAAAACCGTTGTCAAGTAAATAAAAAGTCCAACTTGAAAACAAACAGAACAGCAAAAATCATACCACAATAACTCCTCATTACAGCAACCAGCCACACTTATAATCATAACAGTGCAGAACAACAAAAGACAGAGAAACAGCACGTATTATTTAGCGCAGCATGTGCGTCGGATGCTGCAATAGAAATGAAAACCGAATCACAAAGGGCAGTGCCCATTAGCCGGATATAGCAGCTTAGCGGCACAATGGGGCTTTGGCCTGACCACGTGAGCGCTGGCCCATCGGCATGCAACGCCATCTATCGGCTATATGTATGTATCTATTGGCAAAATTTCAGCTTTGTTATGGGATTACAAATACGTAGTGTGTATTGTGCTTTGTGCTAAGGTTAATTTGCTTTTAAACTTTTTGGAATAAGCTGCAAAATTAACTATGGCCTTAATTTTTATAAAACCTTCGTGTATAAAGATAAGCGATGTGTTGGTACTGACACCAGCACATCAAGCTACCCGAAACTGTCAAATTTTCCCAATCAACTTTGAACCTTATAATAAAGCAATAAAGTTGAAAATGGTTTAATTTCTGGCGTTTATACATAGACAAATTATTTTACGGCAGCGAGTAATTTAATAGATAATTTTGTTAAAAATTAAAAGTGCTTTTTCGCTTCAGTGAACCGAACGCACTTTGGCCGACCTATCGGAAAATTGCGCTCAAAATACACAGGAATTACTGCACTTTAATGCCTCAACCTGCGATAAATATGAAGTGGTGAACGTGATACGTGATAAATTCACTCAAAAACGTAAAGAAAAATCAAAAACAAAATTAAGACGAAACTTTCAATTGAATCCAACAAAAGTAAAGTTGAGCACTTTAATGTTAAACGTTCAAGTTTGGTAAATTTAATAATTTACCAGCAAATTCCTTAGGGTACCGCATGGAAACTAAATAATGTCTTAAAATGTGAAAGTTTTTGAGCAGAGCATAAGTCCCTGTAGAACGTGCGGAATGAGGAGGGTGCAACTAGTTCGTCCGAAGTTATTCCGTGGTATGGCATCCCTTGAGCTTCTATAAACAACAGTTGCACAGAGCTCGTCACGATCAGAAAGGATGCTCAATTTTATTTGAAGTTACTTTTAATCCATTGTACTGTCTGTTTTTACTCGCGTTAAAAGTTACCTACTTCATACACAGTCATTTCAACGATGACAGCACTTGATACGATTAAATTAGTTATGTATAACCGACGACTGCAATACCAAAGGGTATTAGCATGATATGCATTTGCACTTTATTTAAACTAATCACATATTTTAAACCCCACTTAACTATTAAATGAAGTCCCATTTTACTATAAAATAAACGTCAAGTTTAGGAGAAGCTACTTTAAAGGCAACTAAGCCACTGCATATTAAATTCGAAAACAAATATGGCGGGGTTTGCATTGCTCTGTGAGGCACATGTCTGCTTATGTGGGTTGACGTATTTATTATTTATTTGGGAATTCTCGGGGCTCCGGCGCCCGACGGTCGGAGCCGCCAAGTCAGAATTATGGAAAAATAACTCATCTCCGACGACATATTGACTTCGCCCACAGACGGGGAAATAAGGCACGCATCCTTTCGGGAATTGCATCGATACTTGACGATACTGTTGTGTTCGGCGCTTTTCGGTTTTAGCTTATTGGTGTCGGCCGGTATTGGTGGAACGTGAGATACTGACTTTACATAAAATATGAGCGTTGAATGTGAGATAATATTGAATGGAAACGTTGCAAATAACAATCAATAACTTCAGTTTCTTGTAGTTTCAGATCGAATACGTTGATACAATATTCGAAATTCGAAAATTTCTAACCTTATTCAAAATGCAGATAATGTGGTGCATATTTCGAAACGTCTGTCTATGTCATGTTTAGTTTGATTTCGATTGTTAATATTTTCACAAGTTACAAAAATGTGAATCTGTCAAATTAGGCTAAATGCTACAGTACAAATTAAGTTCGTCTCTAATCTGCCTAACTTTTTCCCAACTATGTTGGGGGTGGCTCCCAGTCTAACCGGATGCAGCTGAATACCAGTATTCTACATGGAGCACCTGCCTATCTGACCTCCACAACCCAGTTACTGGGTAACACGATACCCCTTAATAAGACTGGTTATCAGACTTTCGGGCTTCTGACCATCCAAGAATGACAGCCGGAACCAACGACTAAGTTCCTTTCTAATGAACACCAAAATCCGCACCACAACCGCGTAGTCGAAGATTTGGAGAGAAAAAAAGTAATCAGACCAAATAGTACGATACAGTCTCTAACAAAATGGTACGATACAGACAAAACCACTGTTTATTATCCTCGCTCATAAGAAAGGCTACTTTCAGCGAAACGCTACCGATTTCAATAACAGAAGAGTTCATTGAATAGAGTTACTTCATAACATTTTTATTGTACAATAAGAGTTTTTCCGTCGACAGGGGAACGTAAACGGCCCGATATTGCTTATATCGGAAGATTGGGGTGACGCTACGTAAGAAGATGAGCGAGAAATGAGAGAGCGAAACGAGATTTTGATTCCCCATTTGTTTCTGCTATAGAAGTTTTAATGAGAAAGAGTTGAGCGAGGAATCGTTAAAACATTGTACCATTGTGTTTTCGATAATCTGGTGCTCCAAGCGACCGCAACCACGGCTGCGACTCGTTTACGTTAAGTGACTTTGAAACTGCGATCTTGAGTTCCTTAGGTGTAGGTACTTGTACCTGCAATGGCTGCAATATATTTGTATTGGGTGGTTACATGATAAAGTCATACGAGTTGGTTGGAGATCTTTGTTATGACATATTTGTACCTTATATAAAAAAAACGGAAGAGTTTGTTTGGTTGACCGCGCTAATCTCTGGAACAAAATGTCGGATTTGAAATTTTTTGAAGTGAACCATTGAACTCGCGCCTCTGTTACCGTAAGCGACACCGCGCGTGTTTGTTTATAAGACGATTAAAAAAATACCCGCTTCGGATGTGTTCGGCTGTCCTCGAGATGTACTCGGTTTTAATGTACGAGTATATCCGATATGTCAGTGAGTGATGGCAAAGTATTCTGTTTGTATTTTGTTTTCAATTCTGTCAGCACTCCCGGAGTGCCACTGTTTTTTTTTTGCATTTGTTAACCCAATTCTTCGGAAGACTATTTAACATTACTTTGGGGCCTTTAGGAGTCGAGCAAAAAGAAAAAATATCAATAGGCAGGCGATAGGATGCGACGCGGCAGTTTGGGGGCCGAAATATCACGCGGACGAAGTCACGGGCAGAAGCTACTTGGAGAGTAAGCCAGGGGTTGCATAACGATACAAAAAGAGGTTGGGGTTGTAGCACATTATTAATATACGCCAGTATTTTGAGCTAGCCGTCTAAGTTAATCAACGTAAAACTCTGTGAAGTTCAGCTACCTATCCTTTTAATTAGCCAGACCAGTGAGTAACCAAATAAAGTCAAGCTAATCGAAAATACGTTAAAAACTTTCAAACGCTCACAAACAACTCATTACCACTTAATCTTTAATTTCGTCTACAAAGTGTTGCCATAAACGTCCCCTAAAAATGGCGAATAAAGTTTTATTCTTAAGATTAGAGGGTATATCTGGCAGTTAAAGAGATAAACAGAGTCTGTTAGGTGGATACAGCCTGTAAACTATTTTCCATGTCAGCGAAAGTGCGCGTTTATGTAGGTACAGCAAGTTTATGGGACCGCGGATCTCTGCTATAAAGTGAACAGCTCAGGTGATAAAGTGAACTCCGCGGCTAGTAAATTCAAGCTGCATTTTAACGAGAATCTCCCGCTTTTGAATTATTTCACGCTTTTTAAACAAGCTGTGAGTGCAGATTGTGAGCTTTATTGCTTTGTTTATTTATTTATTTATGTGCAGATAACTTATGTTTGTGATTTTATAATGGATTTTGTATAAAACTAGTGATACGAGTATGAAATTGGTAGTTGAAAATATGGATCTGAAGGTAAACGGTTACACGCAGATTATATCAATTACGGAAGCTAAACAACTCATGGGAAAAAACAATATTCTGTCTAACAATCTGTTAGTGATGTTCGATGATAGTGAATAATTAAATTTTCAATAAATATGCATGTTAAGTTTTAGTGGATTCTAGACAGTTCCATCTGTCCAGACTTTAGAGAAATAAATAATTGTGATGAGATTAATAAACTATGACATAAAAATGTTAAATCAACAAGACTACCTAAACTGACAAAACGGCATTATTGACTGACCTGTTACACTTACAAATCTATAGTTTCTCACCCCCCAGTGATCAAGAAAATAAAGCGTAGGTCACAAATTAACGATATGTCGAGAAAAGCATGTTATTGCTCGTCGCAGGTTGTCTGTTCGCCTCTCGGCTTCCCACCGGCGGACTATTTCCGTTTGCCTGGACTCCATTTCCGTTCTCCTTGATACGGTGTACCCTTGGCTTTGTATTGCCTACAGCCAAATTGTAGCGAACTGTGTGATGACGAATTGTGATTGAATGTAATGACGTAGTAGGGTAATTTTATAACAGGAGTATGATAATTATGTGAGATCTCTTTGTATTTTATGGAATCCTATGTACTTTGAATCAAATAAATTTCTAGCTTAACTCTATAATTATTAAACCATCCTTTCTAGAAAAGAGAAAAAATATTTTTTATTTACGTGAAATAGTTGGGATCATTTAACAAGCATTCTATTTACTCAGATAGAATCAGCGGTGCTATTCTGTAAAAATCTCACCGTGAAAACTTAGGTGATGTGACCGTGGAGTGAGCTGTCAATAGTGTCAATTCCTAGCAAAAACAAACTCAATTTACCTAAGTTTTCACGGTGAAATTTTTACAGAATCGACCGGCAGCACATGTCGTCACTATACAATCATAATGACATTTCTTGACTCTATACTTACTCCACTGTATAGAGGAGAAATATGACAAAAATAAGAACGACATGCAATAAACTTACAACCCAACCTTTAGGGAAGAACGGAGGGCCCAAAAAAATTGCACAATGTAAGGATACATGGCGAAACTGATCTCAAGGCTGTTGACTTTGTTTTCGAGTAGTCCACGTTATATTGTGAGGGACTGTGAGGCATAGTTTACCCCACTTGAAAAAATGAATGGCCGAAATACAAGCCGGATTGGAGGAACATTCTTCATGTCTAAGAGGCTTTAGTTTACCGAGGGTAGTTTATTATTATTTTTATTTTGAGTAATTGGGTAGGGTACCTCTTATTTGTAGAGCTACTTAGATTTCTATATTGTGTTTTAGATGTTTTAAGTATGTTCAGCCATCGTTCCGTAGTTTTGGTTCGAAATTAGGTATGTCAAATATTTTGGATGCTGCGTTGTTAGAGTAGAGTTAGTTTATTTTATGGAATTAATTAGTATTATTTTGAATTGACCGTCTACATCATCTAGTTCTTCCCATTTTTTTTTAATATACAATTAACTTATTTTACTACAAACTATTTACACTCGATACTAAATTAAATGACTAACTAACTTACTATACAAATAAAAACAAAAATAAAGAACAAATCAGGCGTCGAAGTACTCGTCCGCATCGCTGTCATCCGGAAACGTGCCCAGAAGACTGGCAGCATTGCCACGTTGAATGGCAATGTTAATTCTTTGGCCAAAGAACGACCCAGCCCTCTGGTCACGTGAAGCGTCGACCAGTCGGCGAGAAATTTTTTTACCGTCTAAATACTACTTTATTTTGAATAAGTACCTATGGTTGTGTTGTAGGTTGATGACATATTTTAGTCCTCCAGGCCGTGTTCCGGTCATGGCGGCCAATCTCAACGCAGACTATTATAGCCTTCGGTGCGGGAGATATTATAATGCACAAGTGTGCGCATACACAGGTGCACTCTGTGTTCCCTCACTCTCATAGTCCGACGGTACGGCACGCATCCCCGAAAAATCCAATGACGCTTTGCCCTAACTGGAAATCGAAGCCAGGATCCCACGCTTATCAGCAGTCACGCTTGCGACACGAGGCCAGCGGGGACATGGGACTTAAAAACATAACTATCGAAATTTGGGTGTACTTAAGACCTCTTCTTAACCCTTCGTGAGAATACACTTGTAATTTTATGTTATCATCATCATCTGACTAGCCTTTTCCGAACTATGTTGGGGTCGGGTTCCAGTCCAACCGGACGCAGCTGAATACCAGTATTTTACATCGAGCGACTGCCTATCTGACCTCCACAACCCAGTTACTGGGTAATACGATACCCCTTAATAAGACTCGTTGTCAGACTTTCGGGCTTCTGACTACCTGTAACGACTGTCAAAGATCCACGAATGACAGCCGGGACCAACGGCTTAACGTGCTTTTCGAGGCACGGAGGGGTCTCGGTATGTAAAGATGTTCACCCATCCACAGACAACCGCGGCAAACGTAGCTTAACCTGATTGATCGACCTGTGCGGCTATTATTATTTAGCCACGGACCCTGTAATCTTATGATATGTTAGAAGTAAAACCTTCTTTCTCGTTCATTCAGTAAAAAGTGATGAAACCTTTAATCAAATCGATTTTCTTCCCGACTAACAAAATTCATACAACCTCAACCATCAATAGGCATTTATTTCAGACCTACGCATCAATTTCGGAAATAGTCTGAAACCTTCACATGAGTCATTCTGTAAATTCTATCACAAAATGTATAAATCTATATTATATAAGCTTGAAGTACCTACTTAGTAAATATGTATCAACCACTCGTCGTGGCAAGAGTCGATCGATCGTTATAAATATATTTTTTCTCATAATAATTTTAGACGTGCCTAGATATTTGAAAGGAAGACTTGATATTTATCAAGTTTTCCTTTCAAATATCTAGGCACGTAATATCATGCGGTAACTCCATATAGACACATGATGTTAGTAATTTTAGAAAAGCGTGGTATATTATCAAATTACTTTCTAAAGCCCTCTTTTATTATAAGTGGTTTAATAGAAACACGAGTTATTATTATAATAATCTAATTATAAAGTAAATGAAATCTTTAATATTCTACAGTCAACTTTCTATTGTACAGTCAGGGAAATTAAGCGAATTGACAACCTACGTCAATTGGCCGTGTTAGGCGACGGTTACACGTAAGGTATTTACTGTGATCCATCAGTAAATACTGACGTATCGTGGTATTTAATTAACGTGTAACCTAATGTATTGATGTATGTCATTATTTATTAATGGATTTCTAGATTTCTTGATTCTGTATTGATGATCCGTCGGATTATGATAAATATTGATCGTGTAGCCTTGCGTCAATATTTATCACGTCAGTACGCGTTACGCTAGCGATGGAGACGGTCGAGACGGACGACTTTTTTGATCTTGTAGAGGCGGACGCACCGTCGTTGTCGTCGCCCCGCACCTTCTCGAAACGTACTAAAGATCAGGAAGTTTCAAAAGAATTTATCCTAAATTTAGAAGTAGGTATTGCCAGAGATATACGCACGGAACAAATATTTGTATTGCCTACAGGTAGTTGTTCCGGGTCTGGCTGTTTGTGTATGTGAATTTTAAATGTTTGTAAACGCACCCACGATACAGGAGTAATTCCTAGTGTGGGGCAAAGTTTAAAAAAAAAATCAAAGATAATTATTTTTAAAGATATTTCTTTTTTTAATTAAAGATAGTTCTTCAAAAGATTACAAAAATTTTATAATTTAATATTTTTTGCCCATCGCTTTCGCTTGACCTTTTTATTTACACTAAGTGCTCAAATAATAGCCACGCAACCTTTAATTTTCAGCTCTGTGGCCATTTTAGACGTTTATATAGCAGGAGACCGGACACAATACTGACGTAATAAATATTGAACGTGTAGGCCAGTGTATTAATCCATCAGTAAAAACTGAAATCCATCAACAAATACTGTATTGACGGATCACAATAAATACTTTACGTGTAACCGTCGCCTTACAGTGTTCATACAACTGTCAAAGTGACAGTTATGATTTGCGTACAGACATTTTAGGTAGGTAGTCAATTTGATTAAATATTAATTTCCCTGACTTTAAATTTATATATTGAAAGAGAATATAGTTAGGTACCTAGCTCTTGTTTCTATAGTTGTAGTGTTGCAGTATCGTTGTCCCAAGTGCAAGTGATCATTACCTGGCTGAGCAGTGGTGGCCAGAGGTAGCGGCCCTGACTTATGAGTTGTAGAGTTCGAACCCAGGCAGCCGCTTTACTTTATGTAATTCATTTCATCAGCACTGCTCACAAAACTGCGAAGGAAAATATCGTGAGGTGTCCTAGAACCAAAAAATCGAAAACATGTGACATCTACCAACCCGCACTGGGCCCGCGTGGTAGATTACAGCCCACTCCCTCTCGAACAGAGCAAACCATTGTCCCAGCAGTGGGAACATTATAGGATGATGAATGATAAACTAATTATGTCTACCAATGATTAGATTGGAGAAATGGCACAATTTACGATGAAAGCCAAATAATATCGATTTATTGATAACATACGATGACGCATCCAGTAGGTACCTATCATAAACACGAGTATGTTCTTATCTCAAAACGCGATAGCTAATGCAATTTTGACAATAAGGTTCGACAGATTATAAACAGAAGACTAAACAGGCCAAACATTAATATGCTGCTTTTTGAGATCTAGGAGCTCCCAACGAACGTCTTTATGTCCACGGATACGTTTGAAGCAATGATCCAGACTAGCTGTAAATGCCTGTTACTGTTCAACTCACGTGAGATGGCCCCGTCTGCATAGTAATTCGTTTTTTCAACATTAAAACCTTTACCACGTCAGCTTGGTATCTATAGGTAACTCAATCAAGGCCTAAAGGCAAAAATCTTCAGCCAGTCAACATGACCGAGACCAGGTACCTAACCCACATGCTATGTCTCTCATTGAGATAAGGAACTGTGCCTTGAGTGGCTGAAGGACATCTGTAACGAGATTATTTGAAGAAGAAGGTGGAGTCACCAACCTCAAACCATTCAGGTCGGAGTGGCAATAGACGCTTAATCTACAGAAGACACGACAGATTTTTTGAGCAGAGAAGTCTATTTATCATGATCGCTAATCACCAAACGTAACGACTTCCGAAAAGCTTCTTAACTAAAACCTATGAGTTGAAGTCAACTCTCAAATTTAGCAGCCCAAGCAATCCTTGGGCTGCTTAATTTGAAGGTTGAGAACCAATCCTCATCATTATAATTCTCCAGCCGTTACATAAGGTAGATACAGTATGACAGCTGAGGTACATGGATTGTGGCGCAGCCAAGAAGACATGCGGATTTTATTGTTGAATTTTTATCCAGCTCGAGTCCAAAAATCCGAAATCGGTGTAAGTGTTAAAACAAATGCACAGTGGCGTGGATATAGATTGCATAGCATGCATAGATATGCATAGATTTTATACCAGTTGTTTCTAAAAGGCATCAGTTGTTTTTATCAATGCATTGAAAGAATCAAGACCCACAGAAAAACAAAAAAACCGGTGACAATGAAATTACGCACAACCCGAAACCGGCAGGACGACACAACGACTAATTTATTGCTCTCAGCAAGTAGGTAAGTACCGACATATCGCGTCTCAACTCAAACACGCACTCCACGTAAGTGAATAAATGGGTAATTCGACACCGACTCCCGATATTTCTTGGGAGCAGCAAGAAGTTGGGGAACTCACCCTTAGTTGTGTAAAGTCGATCAATCATCGCCGGCCGTACCCGACCGATCATTGCCTGAACTCTTTCATTTATCTAATGAGTTCCGAATGCCCACACCCCCCGTTTGTCGGGCGAGGTCGTACTTCGACACGTCTTGATGAATTAATCGGGTGAAAACGAGTATGAACGTCCCAATAATGTTTCGTAGTTACTTTATTGAGGATGCGGATAAGTAGATTGTTGAGACTCCATGAACGAATATTGTTGTGTAGTTTGCAATTTTTGGGATTGCAAGGAAATTGAAGGTTAAATGGGCGTTAATGGCAAATAGTTAATTTTGCGTCTTTGTGTAGCATTATTCTAAGCTATGAAATGACAATAATAAATGACAGTAATTTGAATTACTGACATTTTTCCAAATGTCAACTACAATCAAACCTCTAAAACTCTTCTGATCTGGCCACACCCACCTTATCTCCTTCAAGAGTCAAATTTTAATATTGTAAGTAATCCCCATTTCTCTCTGTACATTTAAGAGCTTTGTAGACTCGGTTTATACAATTAGCTTATAAACTCAATACCTGCGCTTACGCAACTTATACTTAAATGTGAACTTCTAATTAATTTATTTGACGCAGTTCAACTAAATGACCCTTTATTTCTTAATATTTAATTTAAATTATTCTCTACACGATTCTTATGTGATTGTATTTATATGTCCTTTCTGTCCACCTAAGAACAGCCAGTATAGAGGTAGAGTTAGAAACAAGTCTAGCATCAGAGGAATTTAAGTAGGTACGATTTTTATGGACAATAAAATACGAAAACTTCAGTTTCTCCATTTATTAAAGGTAGCTAAGACACAATATAAAAACAAGATCCGTGAGCAGCGGGCACAAAGTGCAACCGTCGGTTGTAAGCTTTCTGTCAGACTTAATGTTGGATTCCAGCTTAACCAGATCTGAAACGCGCTGGCCTTAATCCACTTAAAATAACAACAGGGCTAATGCTCCCCGCAAAACCCCGGCGTTTCTTATTGTCTTATGTCTCTGGGATTTTGTGCCAATTTATAACAAGTTGTACTCCCAGAGCAGGCCAAGAATATTGCTGCAGTTGTAGTACATTTGGGGATTTACTTTTGGTAATATTTCAAAAGTAATTGTCATTGTAAATATTTTAGTTGGAATTATAAATGTCTAAGTATTAATAGGGTTATTATGCTGCAGTTCATAATCAAACACGGAAGCTACCTTCTCTATTATTATAACTGCCACCTTTAAACAGGATGAAATTTAAAACATGCGACAAATCGAAATGGGAAGTTGTACTCATCATTATGAACAACTTTTACGGGTCGAAACCTGAAATCGCGAAAACAAAATCAGCTGTTCCCTACATTTATGATCGCATAACTCGTCAAAATGTAGGGAACAGCTGATTTTTTTTCGCGATTGCAGCTTCGTTCCCTTAGTAAAAGTTGTTCATAATGATGAGTACAATCTCCCATTTCGGTTTGTCGCATGTTTTCAGTTTCAACCTGTATATCTTCTCTATCTATCTGCATATATTTTTTTATTCTATAAACCGACTTGTATATTAATTAATTATTCAAAATGATTTCAAGGCTAGGCAGATATCTCTCCAAAATCCCCTTTACGAAAGTTTTATTAAACGCGGTGTTTAACGAATTCGATATACTCGTACGTTTGAAATTTGGAGGGAAATTAGTTTTGAGCAATTCCGAGTTAGCAAGTTGTTGATATCCCTGGGGTGCCAGGCGTTTTAGAGCAACGCTACGTCCTGCTTCAACTCATTCAACTTCGGCGCTAAAGTTTAAGTCTAATTGAACTTTAAATTGTCATGCGATATACATCAAACGTGAAAAATCGATGTCTGGTGGCTGCATGCTCGCGTTAATTACTTTAATATCAGTAACAAAGGCATTCTCCGGCGCCGACAAAAAGCCGCGCGTGTGAGTTGTTATGAGCGATCGCTACAACCGTCCAACTTCGCCGACCGGTGTTCATTAGAACTTAGACTTGTATGAATTTTCACCAACTTTCCGACGTAATGAACACTAAAAGGAGGCAAGTTTGAACGCTTCAAATTTTAATACTGCTCTGCACGGTTCGCCGCGGACAAGGTTTAATACTAAATTGGCCGTATGGAATTCATAGGTACCGCTAGAGTTAGAAATCCAATATCCTCTGTAACTTGCTTAAAATGAACTCTGCCTCCTGTTTGCCTTGCTTTGAAATTGTCTTTGTTATACTTCGATATGTGTTTGTGAGAATTTTAACCACGAACTCGAGTTTTGTGCCAAATAATTAAACGAGCGGACTTAGAACGTTCTGCAAAGTACCCGACCATGTCTTTGTAGATGAAACGTGCATATTTAATGAGTTTGGCGGGTTTAGAAGAAATATAATTAGCTTCTAAGATATTTTGGGGCTATTTTTGGCGTTGATTAAGGCTAGGTATGAGTAACTTAAAACTGATTAAATTGTACAATCCCTTGGTGTTTTTTACGAAACATAATAATTATGTAAGCTATCAGTTAGTACCTACTGCAATAAACCCTTGATACATAATAGATTTTTATAACTTAAAAGCTTAAGAGCTATGAATATTTCAGGTATTCTGTGACGTTTTTGATCACATAAATAACAATCTCGTCGCACCCTTTTTCAGTAATCAGCTTCAGAAAATGAGACTCAGATTTTTTATGTTTTCGCTAATTTGAGTATATGATTCAAATTAATATCTATCTATTTTAAACAGCTTATTACGCGGTTTTATGAATAGGTACAGAAGTAGATCTAAGTGGTTTATAGATTCCTGATGAGGATCTATTTACACTATACGGACTTAATGAAGAAAACTTGAATTCAACTCTTTTGGGTTCTAACCCAATAAATATTAAATATCAGTCCCGAAGCCCTTTGAAGTGCCACTATAGTGAAAGGGTCGACTACTAACCTATTGTAACTTCTCGAATTAAATTCCGAAGCCAACCGAAAGCGACGCCACTATTTAAGTATAATAATTATAGATTGATTTAGAAATACGTAACGTGTCAATGTGGCTGACGATTAGTTCAAAATTAAGATTAAATGACAAACGAAAATATTGAGCTAATGTCTAAAATATAATTATGGTTTTACTTTAAGTAACATAAGTCCCATTCGGGCGCCACTTATTTCTTAATGGTGCCCAAATGGGACAAACGTTAATTTCGACGTTTTTCTTTAGACTCTGGTGACATTAAAAAGACAACATAACAAAAAATACTCATAATAAAAAGTGCCTCAATAAAATGAAAACTATAACATGATTTTGCTTCTTGGCAAAATTTATATCTGTTGTTCATTGAATTTTTTATCGAAATTATTAAAAAAGACGTGTTTAGACACGGTAAAATGTTTGTCCAGAATTTCTTCTTTGGTCCTACCTTTTTTATTTAGATTTTTTTTACCTGATTTTCAATCTGGCAGCAAGTGACAAGTAAAAAATCATGAGGGTTTTCTTTGTGTCCTATTTATTTTACTGATTTATTTATAGATATTCTAATGGTAAAAATTGAACTTGCGCATTCACTTAATGCGAAACATATATAAAAATATCAAAATTCACTGCTAGTCTTTTTATAAAGTTCGTTTAATTAATCAAAAAATCTTCTAATCATTGGTTTCAAAATAATATTTGAGTTAATAGGTCTCATTTCATAACGGACTCAAATAACGCAGTCACTTACTAACATGTGAAGCTATACTTATTAAAGTAAAGTGCAACTTATCGTCGTTGCGCGTGCAAAATTCGCTATGTGCTTTTAGTGAACTTATTTGAGCTATATGGATTATAACACTTAGC
The DNA here is from genome assembly GCA_963855955.1 of Luperina nickerlii. Classification (NCBI taxonomy): domain Eukaryota; kingdom Metazoa; phylum Arthropoda; class Insecta; order Lepidoptera; family Noctuidae; genus Luperina; species Luperina nickerlii. The sequence goes on along the minus strand of OY979679.1, from coordinate 8,590,406 downwards.
ATGTTTATACGGAACTTTCGATGTATGAATATCACATAGCTACATTCCATAACTCTTTAAATATTGCACTTATCACATAGCTGTTTATACAGTATGTGTGTATTGAAATAACGATTGAAACTGCTTAAAGAACCGAAAATAACTAAATAACACATAGCGACTTTTGTACGCGCAACGAAGTTATTTAAAAATCACATACCTACTTAACTTCAACTTAGACGTCAAAAGACTATCGGAACTCCAACTTAATTTTTATAATAAGTAACTAAGAAACGATGAAATATTATAAATATAATAATAATAGTTTATTGGCTAAAAAGCTATTTTTTGGTTCAAACTGATGAAACAAATCTTTAAAAACGCCGCCATGAATAATTCTAAAACAGTTTAAATGCAAAACGAAAAAAGAAAGAAATAAATATAACACAAAAAAAAGAAGAAAGGGTTGGGGGAAGTCTTAAGATTAAAAAGAAAATTTTAGTTAAACCCAACACAACAATTCAAGATTCTTTTATAATTTGCGTTTATGTCCCTAAGCTATGAAATATGAAGTCGTAATCCTTATTTACCGTACTAAAAAAAACCTTTTCAAAACTTCAAAAGAATACTTCTAAAAATTAAAACAGTCTACATATTTTAAAGGAGCGTTTTACATGGTGCTTTTTGGAAAAAACTTTTTGAGTTAATATGTTGTTTTTACACAAAAAACCCAAAAACTATCGTAAATATACCTGACAGGTATATTTGTAACCTGCCTAGGTTACAACCATAATAATAAAATTAAAGCAGCAAGTTTTTCTCCAAATGTGAATTATAACACGGAAAATCCCCTTAAAAGAAACAAAAAAGTAAATAAAAAAACGCCCAAGGGTAAAATCAACCCCGTATTAAGTCGGGTACATTAAAATAGCCTCCACGGGTCTGCACCTACATCCACAGTTCCACACTCTAAGTTCTCAACCTGCTACCACTATTTTACCACGGATTGAACTTACTTGGTTACTGCCGAAACGAGAAAGAAAGAAGCCAAGAGGTTTAGAAAACTATCTTTTAACGCCAAAATCGTCTAATTTTTCTTGAAAAGACCGAAATCATGAATTACTCGTATTTAATCGCCAAAATAACCATTTAACACAAAAAAAAGTAAATGTAAAACGTCCAACAGTCCAATTTTCAGTCAATAGCAATAATTAATGACTAAAATAAATTGATTACATTGAAACATAAATTAAATGATTACGGCCGCGACTTGAGGCCGTAGATACGAACCCAGGCGCTTTACTTCGTGTAAATTATTTCATCACCAATGCTCTCAAAACGGTGAATCGTGATGAAACCGGCATGTCCTAGAACCAAAAATTCGAAGACATTTGACATCTACCAAGCGGCACTGGCATCCCGCGTGGTAGATTATGGCCAACTCCCTCTCGAGGAGGCCTGCGTCCTAACAGTGAGAACATTATAGGCTGATTTTACTATGCTATGCTAAAATGTAAATCCACATCCTAGGCAGTCAGACTACTGCCACTTTTCTAACTGGCTAAAATTTCACCGCGGCTTGAAATCTTCTAATATACCTACATTACTTGGTTCTTGCTGAAGCGAGAACAGAAGAAGCTTAGAATTTTAGAAACCTACACAACGCCTAACCGTCTCATTTTTCATTAAAAAAGACCGAAATAATACTCGTACTTCTTCGCAAAATTAACCTCAAAATTTTAACTAAAACGTACATACAATGCACGTAATGTCAGCATCATGTGGGTGAATGTAATGTTTTGCGCAAAGCACCCGCATAGTACACTTCGTGCTCTTATCGCGACGATACGCGGCTCGACTGCTTAATGAGAACGATCGATACACAGCACAGTTCTTATCAACACTCCAAACTTTAGTTATGATAGTAACTACTGTCCCCTCTGTTTGTCCCGTTATGCCTCTATCTGATAGTGAACGTAATTGTTATAACCCTGTATATAAAACTTTGAGCTGAGCCGTATATTGTTTGTTTCGACATAAACAGCTGCTGAGTAAAGATGTCCCCTTTTCTGTCTGTGCCAAATTGACTTATATTTTTTCGAAGTCCTAGTTTTGATAACCCTTCGAATATTTTTTTTTCGACTTATACAGCTACGGGGCAAAGATATCCCCCTTTCTGGCTGTGCCAAATTGACTTATATTTTTTCGAAGTCCTAGTTTTGACAACTTTTCGAATAATTTCTTTTTCGACTTATACAGCTACTGGGTAAAGCTATACCCTTTTCTGGCTGTGCTAAATTGACTTATATTTTTTCGAAGTCATAATTTTGATAACCCTTTGATTAATTATTTAAGAGTAATAGGTTTATTCCTTTATGATACCGTGTAGAAAAGTTTAATATAAGCACTATTGAGGACTTACGACAGATTGACTTAGGTAGCGACTCGGTAAAATTAACAAGTCTTTATTAACGTAAGTTGAAATTTTGAGCTTCATTGTTAAAAAACTAGTTAAACTTTGCCTATTGAGAACCCGAATTTTCGCATGATATTGAAATGTTAAACCAAAACTAACTAACGAACGACAATACTGAAAATTCACGACTTTAAAAGTATAACTACCGGAAAGGACCCGTTTACTTTGTTTTCACAAAGAACTAGGTCTTTAGATAGATTTAGGATCTTTAAAATAAATAAAAGTAAACGGGTCTTTTCCGGTAGTTATACTTTTAAAGTCGTGAATTTTCAGTATTGTCGTTCGTTAGTTAGTTTTAATCAACGCAGTATTGTAGATATATTTACAAATAATACCATCCGCCGTTTTAAACGTACCGAACTTAGTAGTTTCTTGTTTAGGTAATAATTCCAGATTCAAGCAAAACCAACTTAGAAAAGACGTATAAAACATTAAAGTTATTTAAAATGTCAAAACACGCATTATAAAGACTACTCTTAATATATTTTTGAGTTTTTAAAAGGAATTTTGAAATTATTATTTTAAAAGTATTTCTGCCGCTGTTTCGTTTGAAAATCGTGTTTTTACGAGTCACGTCTAAACTATTAGAATAAATCCGATAAAATACGTGAATATTTTACAGAGTTCGATATAGTTGACATCTATTTACATCCTTTCAATCATTTTTGCTCATAAATTTAGTTATTACTTATTTTTGTACTCAGTAAATTTTTTTTAGAGACCGATCCTTTTCAGTGAAAAGCGATATTCTTAGAGTGAATTAACAATTTTTCCTTTTTAAATTATTACAATTTGTTTAATGGAGACTAAAAACGCATATGATAATGTTTTCTCTTGACTTAGGTCTTAAACTTAGGAAGAACGAGTATTTTATTGTCGTCCTAACTCGTAACAACTTCATGAAAATAAACGAAACAATATTTGAACAAAGATACATCTGAATAATTACATGTCCCCTTTGACTTGAAACATAAAAATGCGTTCTAAAGTCTTTCAAGCAGTTCCCCGTTATTTTCCGAAATAATAACCCCAATTTAATAGAAAATACGTCAAGAAGACGACAAAGACCGTGCAATTTATTTTCCCCGGTTCATATTGCAGAAAAGTCATATTTTAGCGGAATTTTCGCCAAGAATAGCGAGAAATTTAATATTTTAAGTCCCTCGTTGGTAATTAGCGCTAAAGGCTGCTATCTGGGGTGTTTATTAACAGTTAATAGAATTGCGGAGCTCAGCAAGCGGCACAAGGCTCCGTTCCGCGCCCGACGCCCGCCGCTACCTGTTGCCGGCGGGACCGCCTTCCGCCCCATTCGAAACGGCGCTGTTCCTCTTACTAAGCTACTACTTCTATTTCAAAGTCTCCAACTCCCGGCTGCATCTGAAAATTCTATACTAAATTTTACTTACCTTAGACGAGTAGAACCCGATGGCCCCGTTTTCTTTTGTCATTAAAACACAAAATTAATGAACTACAAAAAAACAATCGAATGGATTTTTAATGTCTCTTAAAGTTTTTTGCAATTATTTTTCTAAAAACCAACTCATAAATCTAAAAACACTACAAATTAATCGTCAACTAGAAATCAAATGCGGAATGTGAAAAGAAACGAATTAATAAAAATGTTTTGAATTGAGCGCGAGCGGCGGCAGAGTAAGTTCGAGTTAGAGTCGAGAGAGGTACTAGGAGGACAGGGTACTGGGAGAGGTGCCAGAGCAAAGCGCGGTGCCGCCGCCGCGGCTGACTACAGAGTGGTAGCGGGCTGTACAGCCACGGGCCCCACCCCTAGCGCAGGCGCGTTTCAGGCGCTCCACCGCGCATGACCGACATCCTACCGAAAAGTGGAAAAGTGACTCCTCCAACGTAGATACACCATTATGTACTAAATAAATATTGTATCGTAATAGATGCCGATCCCAGTACATAATTTTGACCCAGTTGAAGATTTTTTATGCTCGATTTGGAGCACATAATTTGAGAAAATCTGAATAGTGATATCTTGAGCCCGATTGCGTTTCTCCGTCTTATATACTTCTAATGTACGCCCCGCATATACATAGGTAATTCGCTCGTAGGAGCGATTAAAAAGCGACTCAGCGTTTTATAAAAATAAGGTTTAATATTAAATCTTTCCGTATTTCTTCTCGTTAGTGAGGACATTAAAAATTTCTCTGATGCCGCTAAAATATCCGTTTCTCAGAGATGTTTCGTAACCCCTTGGCATTTGTTGGAACTTGGACATTATTTTGCTGTCTGATCCGAGGAACACTCGCATCTCGTAAGACAGAGGGATGCCATTGTCGTACGCGAAGTCGACGCTGTGCCCGCAGTGCTTCTTGCCCTCCGCGTCGTACACGCTCATGTTCTCAAACAAGTGCACTCCTCCAGTTCTCTGGTTGACTCGCATGGCCACCTCACCCGCCACTTGGTGCAGCAGCGTCGTGTTACGGTTGTTGTTTTTCGTGTATCCATATGGATAATGAATGGAATGGCCGTCACGTTTGATAGAAAGATAGACTTTCGCATCATTTTTATGCTTGTCGATAACGCTTTTGATAAAAATTGTCTCATTTTCTGAACCTGCTTTGGGGCCAGGGTAGATTGGTGAGAATCCGGAGTCGATCTTTTCACATTCACCCCATTGAGGGTCAAAGTTTCGTGTTAAATCTACACCGTAACTAAACTGGTCTTCTGAGGGTCTTAGATTCTTTTTCCATGCGACTTGACTCTACGTACAGAAAATAAATGTAATTCATTACAAACAGAGCATTATCAGCCTATAATATACCCACTCCTGGGACTCAGGCCTCTTCTCTGAGAGGGAATGGGCAGTAATCCACCACGCTGACCCAGGTCACATGTCTAAATTTTTAGTTCTAGGACATGCCGGTTTCTTCACGATGTTTTCCTTCACCGTTTTGAGAAATAATTACAAGTTATTACTCGTAATTAAAAGTATCACAAGTAATAGTTAATTGTAAGTCTAAGTATATTTAACTAAACCGTATCGGGTAATGGCATAGGGTAATGTGGCTCTGTGTGACTTAGCGCAAAAATTTCGACCAACGAGCAGATAATGAAATCAAATGCTTGAAAAGTAAAGTATGTTTGAAAGAGCAACATACATATCTGGAGTACTCTTGTCCATCGGGGTTGGTGCACGGCAGCACCACCCACGTGGCGCGGCGCAGCATGTTGTCATACTCCTCGCAGGCCACCAACTGTTCTACCAGAAACAAGGCCAGCCCCACAGGCTCCGTGCCGCCCTGCTGGCCTGCCTCTATGATAATGACCGGCTTTGGTGGTTGCTTCTCGGTCGGCGGCTTGTCAGTTGAAATGTGATCATGATCTCCGCTCAAAACTACCTATTAATGTCAAGTCATTAGGGAAGATGTCATGATGAAATTTTTTGAGTATGAATTTGGTTATTAAGCCCTTTGTACACGGCACGGTTTTTTTACGGTGCAGCGTATAAACCGCGCCGTAGAAAAAACGTGTCTGCCAACGAGGTTCCATAGTGATCCATGCAACACTGACTACCGTGCCTACACATGGCGTATAAACCGTAGTTTTTCGTGAAAAACTACGGTTTATACAAAGACAAAGGTAGATCCTTTAGAGGTAGGGTAGAGGAAGACCAGACACAATTGATGGATTGTATGAAAGATGGTATGGCTGGAAAGGGAGCGACTACAGAAATGACGGTTAATAAAGATGTCATCATCTGCCTCATCTGCCTAACCTTTTCCCAACTATGTTGGGGTCGGCTTCCAGTCTAACGGGATGCAGCTGAATACCAGTATTTTACATGGAGCGACTGCCTATCTGACCTCCACAACCCAGTTACGACTGATTACCCGTAACGACTGTCAAAGATCAACGAATGACAGCCGGGATCAACGGCTTAACGTGCTTTCCGAGGCACGGAGGGGTCACGGTATGTAATGATGGTCACCCCTTCACAGGCCAACCGCGGCAAGCGTAGCTTAACCTGATCGATCGACCTGTGTGGCTGTTATTAATAAAGATAATTAAAAGAAAATAATAAAGAAAAAAGAAAAGAAAAGATAATTATGCTGTTCCGACCCTGGATATTTTTTTATTTTATTTTTTATAATACACTTTATTCCATGATCAGATATTGAACATTAGTGTCTGAACTAGATATAAAATATCTGTATTTCAGACTTCATCAAATTGAAGTAAGGGCAGGAGTGTGAGGTCAATGTTTATTTTAAGATCTTATACAGGAGCAGTTTGGTATTACCAATGACCTGCGGGGTCATTGCGTAACACACTAGGAATGGCTTTAATTTTGACGGTTCAACAACATCCAGTGCGGTATTTACGTTGTTGAGCACAAACATTTTTCGAACATATGAAGCAATGGATTAGCAATATCCTTTAAAATTAATTATTATATAGTATAGAAATGAGAGAAAAAAAAGGAGGAGGTTGCTCCTCCTTTTTTTGAAGTCGGTTAAAAACCTATTCGGTTCGAGTACTGAAAAAAACCGAATTGATAACAGAATTCGGTTTTTTACCTTAGAACTCCGTTATTCATAAGCCGATTTGCAAAATCTTATTTGAAAGGATTAGTCCCATACAAATTTCATCAAAATCGGTTCAGTAGTTTGGTTTTTAGGTCAAAATTACTATTTTTGCCACTTAGGTATTGATGATGATATGATAACTTCTGTCACTGATATTTACATAGCAAGTAGTGTTATACGAATTTGTGTGCGGTAAGTACAACTACAAAAGTAAAACTAATAACATTTTTACAAAAAAAAACTGACTTCCAAAAAGGACACTCACACGCAAAGTGAAAAATAAAAATAACTTTAATTTCGGAAGTCGGTGGCAAACAACGAAAATGCGAACCCAACGACACCGACTTCCGAAATTTAAGTTAATTTTAGTGAAGAATAACTTTAATTTGCAAAGTGTTGCAGGGTCATTTTTGGAAGTCGGTTGTTTTTTTTTTTTTTTTTTCAAAAAAAAGTTTTTACTTTTTGGGAATAGTAACCAGTTGAAATGCTCGTTCAGAGGCCTTTGCCCTGCAGTGAGACGGTTACAGGCTGGTACAGTGCGTGCCACGTAAGAAGAGACTTGACCCCGCCTCCCCCGCTCTTTCCGCCGCCCCTATGACGTCCGGTCCCGTCCCGCACTCAGACCTCATACCGCTAAAGATACCTAAAATCGTGTTCTGCGCATGTCAGACCACGTGGTGTGTCAAGTCTCTTCTTACGTGGCACGCACTGTATATAAAATACTATTATTATTTATAGTAACCTAGTAACATAAACGTAAAGGTGGGATTTGTGGCTAAGGAAAAACAGTCGCACGGGTCGATCGATCTTGCCGCGATTGGTACGTGGATAGGTGACCATTTTCACACCCCCCCCTATCGTATTACCCAGTAACTGGGTTGTGGATCCTATACTGATATTCAGCTGCGTCCGGTTAGACTGGAAGCCGAACCCAACGCAGTTGGGAAAAGGCTAGGCAGATGATTTTATTTTATTTATTTATTTAGGGACAACAAATTAGGTATATGATGATGATATTATTTGTAGAAACCAGAATAGTAACTGTATTAGGTCTAGGTACATCACCTCATACAGTTGTCTGCCCTCATACGTCATGTGATCGCTTACTAGACTTATTTCTTCACCACAGTACTGTTTCAGGGCCTTCAGGAATATTGTCACCTGTAAACATGATTAATGTTAGTAAATTAATCACAAGTAAAATCATGCGATATTTAACTGAAGCGTATTTAACCGACGAAAAAACGGAGGAGGCTCTCAAGTCGACGCGTATATATTTTTTTGTTTTACTTTACTTATCTGTGGTAAACAAATATGGTGGAGGGACTTTATGAGATTTCGACCTTGAAACCTTTTTATGTACTTTTTTGCAAATTGAAGCATTTTGTGTTTGACTTGAAAGGTCACGGTTTTCACATAGTTCAGATAAAACCAAAACTCTGCCTCACCCGTCGAGGGTTACAGGCGTGATGTTGTGTGTGTTGTATAATTAAATTATAATATATTAAATTAAAATAAATACTCTACGAATAGCGTGACATAAAATTTTTATGTCACGCTATTCGTAGAGTATTTATTTATGAAATAACACCCGTAATTAATAATGTATCTCAAACTGAAAATCCTGATTCTGAATAGGGAATATGCATGATTTTTTTTTACTTAAAAAATTAATCCTCATTCATGTAATAATCAGTTTAGTAAAACTGTTTTTCAGATAACTATGAAATTAAAAAAAGATATGAGCCATCGAAGATTTGTTTCTATCTCTTTCTCGCAAAACGAAATTTAACACGGAGTTTATATGGCCGTAGTGACATGTGACGTCACAGTCTATGTCGGATCTCTCTGTCTAATTGGTGTGTAATCAATAGTTTTAAATGCTCATATCGGCCGTGTTTCTCGGCCGATTTTAATTTTAATTTCACTTTTTGTCATCTCTACTACGGTATTTTCATATTTTGTTAATAAATGCCATGAAAAAAATTCATGCATATTCCCAATTCGACGAGTTCGAACGATGTTCTATCAGCGTGCGCGTTTCAAAACCCTTTACTGTATGTGTAAAAGGGTTTTGACATGCGTGTACTGTAATATTTCCACAGCCCAAGAGGAGGCCTGTGTCCCACAGGCCTCTTCTTGGTGATAGGAAGTGGGCCGTAATCCACTATGCGGGCCCATTGCGGGTTGGTAGATGTCACACGTCTTCGAATTTATGGTTCTAGGACATGCCGGTTTCCTGAAGATGTTATCTGTCACCGTTTTGAGAGCAGTGGTGATGACATAATTTACACAAAGTAACTTTCTACTTTACTACTACTACTAGTAATAAAATAATAATAATTTCTGATGTTTATTCTGTGATTCTCAAAGATTACAATTGGCTAACTCAATCCATGGATTGGTTACTGGCAAGCTTCACCCAAAAATGGATCGAAATGTCAATCTAGGTGTCAAAAATGTTATAGAGAGGAGAAATACTGTTTTCCTTACAGTGCTGGCGCCGATAGCAGCGTCTTCTATGCATGCTGCCTCATCTCTGTCCAGTAAAGTCGCCAACATTTTGCTATAGCAAGGCCTTAGGCTCTTGCAACTGGTACACACAAACATTATTTAAACCAAAAATTAAATTAAAGTTCAGGGCGGCAGGGACACATTTTGACCGCGTAGGTACCTACTGCACTTAAAAAAATTGCTGTTTCATAGAAAAAGTAGTTTTTTTTTATAACTGACGATCAACGCCTGGTGTTCAGAATCATGTTCTGAATTCATAGTTACGGTTTGCGCGTCGTTATACCTGCCACCTTGTTTATGAAGATACTTTCACTCTGCATCACCCTAAGGTTGATAAGGTTGACTGGTAGAAAATGCCTCAGGCATTAAGTCCGTCTTTTTACGATATTTTTTTTTACTTGTGCATACAGTTGTACTAATAAATAAATTAATTAAAGTATTACAAGAACTTTTCTTTAAGCACAAGTACCAATTATTCAAATTTAACTAATTAGGCAAGCTAATATGTGTTACATACCCACATTGTGTAGCATTGTTCTCATGGACATTCACTAAAATAAAAATATTAAAGCATATCGTAAGTAATATGTTAAAGTGAAAAACCAACAATTAATTTAGTAATAAAACTAACTTACCTACAAACAACGTTACCAAACAAAATAAAACTAAATTCATTTCTTTTTCAATTTTTAAAATATATACAAAACCTCACGTGTTAACATTTTTATCAGAAAGACTGGAAAATATTGCAATACCAATAAACTGTTGGAAAATCAATAAAACAAATTCGTTTTACAACATTTTTATTCTTATTAACAATAGTAGCCTCAGTCATGACATCAATCTTTAGCTTCAGCTTCAGAGATCGCCTTATGCCGTCGTTGACCAAATTCTTTCCTGATCCGTGAACCAAATTCTTTGAAGCCTTCATAATACTGTGGTAGAACTTTACGCAGATTTTTTTCCGGGAATGTGAACTCGTATCCATCAGTCAGCTCCATCGTGTAAGAGTAAGGGATCCCTGCAGCTCCGAAGGCGAAGTCATCACTGCCGCCAGCCGCCGGGTACCACTTGCCGGCGCTCAGCACTTTAAAAGGCTTTCCTCCTGCTCGCATAACGGCGGACGATACAGATCTCGCCATGTCATCCAGTTTCTTCCATTGTTTTGGAAGGTAATCACCTGTGTATCCCCAAGGGTATACTAAATATTGTCCATACGCATGCAAAGAAACGTATAACTTTATCCGCTTGTTATTGTTCAACATGACGTTACTGACCATCCGGGTCTCGGGCTCTGAGAAAGCTTTGGGGCCAGCGAAGGTCTCCGCGTGGCAAGGATCGTTTGACACTCCGCTCACGGCCCACTTGAAGGCATAGTTGCGGTTGCCGTCGACACCAATACAATGGCTCGTTGCGGTTCTTGACCTCGTCTTTCTCCACAAACGTTTCTGAAGCAAAATTATCGTAATTTAACTCATGCGTTTGAACGTCTTCTAGCGCTTAGCCTCGAAGCATACAAATCTGCTGTGATAGTCCTAACGTGTTTAGGCCGTGTTTATTTTTTCTACTTTTTATTATTGTTCACATATTGTGCTCAATATTTATAAGCTTCCATGAATAATTATTCTAGTAGCTTATAATAAGGTACCAAAAAAACTGAAATACTTACGCTGGCCCCAGTTCTGCTGTATTCATAGCCGTCTGGGTTGACGACGGGCAGTATGTACCAGTCTATCCCGTCCAGAATTCCTCCTATCTGGATGGATTCGGGATCACTGACCAGGCGGTTGAAGAGGTACATAGCCATCGCCGGTGCCACCCATTCTCTGCTGTGGATACCTAAGAAAACATAATCCTTTATGTTTTGTACGAGTTCTAATTTTATTCCAAGCCCAAATCTTCGAGCCAGTTCTCGTATTTTGAAGTTTATTCAGAGCATGGTCAAGCTCAGTACAAAATTGACAACTTAGACTCGGATTTGACGTCAGTTTTTTATAGTCAACAGCTTTAACTTCAAAATAGAATTGGAAATTAAAAAATAACTCGATTATAAACTTTTGTCTAAAGACAAACCTTGTTTTGTAATAAGGCTGAACAAGTCAAATACTCTTGGTCTTTATATTTTGTAGACTAAGTGCTCATACACACGAGCGACATTTTGTCGACGGCTGCAGTTCCCCCTATCGTCGACACGTGTCGCTCGTGTGTATGCACACTTATTCAAACTTTGGGCAGTGTTAAGACTATGTAGTCTAGAATGAAGTACCTACCTGCATCAACAAATATGATGGGGTTGCGAGCGTCGGGTTGCGCCGATATCTTGGCGAGCTTCATCCTGCGCCCCTCGAAGCTCTTGCCGAGATCCTGGAGTTGCACCAAATTCGGATGCCTTCGTGCGGCTTCTTCCATATACCCTAGAATCTAGGAAGAAACAGTTGTTTAGGGCTATTTCTAGAAAATTTAATTTCAATTTGAATGATTTTATTTACTTTACACAGTATAAAGTTGTTTGTGTTCTTTTTGGTTGTTTGATTATTTAAAATGACTTTGAATTGTCTTTGCGTAAGTATCGCGGGTTTTCTAACATTTTTCTTTTATATTTTATTGATATGTTTAATTTGAAACATAGAACCTATTCATGAGTAGGTCAGAAGTTGGATTATCAATTTGAGGACCAATTAGGTATACCATGATTAATATTTTGTCACATTTGTAAAAGGTATTTTCACAAATTGACAAGTCTTAACTTACAAGTAATTTGTTGATTTTTTTAGCATAGGTACTAACTAAACAGTGTCCTACATAGGTCATGCTAGAAGGCATACAAATAGTCAGGATTTTAATAAGTGTACTTTATAATATATAAATAAATATTATCACAGGAAGTTTTAAATATAATATCGAAGAAGATACAAATAAAATGGCTATTTAAACAAAAGCTTTTAAAGATGGTATTACCCATTATAATTTGAAATACTCACGTCTCCGAATGAGTTATACTCGTATAACTGAAAACTGCGGAGAACCCTTCTTCTGGGAAGACGATCAGACACATCATCCAGGGTCCTAATTGAGAAACAGACAAAAAATCTTAATAACTCATTTATTTTAAACTATTGCACAAGAACAAGGACTAAAGCGCTGAAATAAAGATAGATAATTATATAAAGAAGATTTTCCAGAGGACTTTGCTTATTTTGGCATGCTTACGGTAACAGTGGCGCGAGTTTAATGTTTTTTTCCCATCTCAAAAATGCCCAACGCGCCTAAAAAAGTTTTCTTTTCCCTTCAAAAATATACTCCTTAATGAGATATTTCTATTGGTATGTACAGTCAGCAACAAAAGTCGATTAACACTTCAGTATTTTAAAACTCAGTTATTAAGCAAAATATTAACACTCCCGTTTTTTTAATCTCACTTATTGAGCAAAATATTAAATATTTTGGTTCAATAACTGAGATTAAAAAACTGAAATGTTAATCGACTTATGTTGCTGACCGTAACTTAACGCTATTGGACTTCAGGACAGATTGTCCCAATCTGCTTTAGACTTTTCCATCATCGTGAACGCTGATAGAATGTCACTTTGTCTCAGCCCTGTCTCAGAGTGAAACTCTCTACCTGCGTCTGTGTTTCCGAGCACATACAACCCTCTTCAAAGTAAGAGTGAACAGGCTTCTTCTGGGTAAGCTCACTCCATCGTGGACTTTGTCTCCGTCACCTCTAACCTAGACTAGAGTCAAGAGCAAACCCAAAAAAAGCCCTCTTGCCAATAACATTTTGTTTGAAAATCCAGCTGCCTAAAAATAGATTTTTACCTGCCATAATTCCTTTGTTTTTCTTCTACAGTCAGTCCATTGGAGCTTGCGTAGTCGTGCACAAACTTCAACTTATCTGGGGGCACTAAGATATCCAAGGTGTCATTGACCCCTCGGCTCTCCTTCAAAACTGATATCTCTCCTGACGGGTCTTGAAATTGTGCGACCGCGTTCAGATGAACAGGTAACGTTGGATGCAGGCGTATGAGTGTATGACTGCAAAATAAAAAAATATAGTTAGAATTTTATTTTGCTAAATATGAGGTCACAAAAAAAATTGGTATTTATTATTTGCTTAAAAAAAACATAAAATATAATTAGGCCTTTATGAAAAGAATATTATACTTAGGGATGATTTTTTAATCGTAGAATAAATACGGCGGTTTGACATATTTTCTAAATAAAAGCCATCAAGCCGCCATTTTATTCATAAGTTAAAATTTATCTGACGATTGAAAAATAGGCCCTTAGTCTAAGTTAGTGTGGATCAATAAATAGTATTAGACGCCTTGTGTAAAATATGTAGCAATATGTACAGAAGTCAGCACATCAAGCTACCCGAAACTGTAATTTTTTTCCAATCAACTTTGAACCTTATGCTTTAGCACATTGTACTATTATAATATATATGTTAGTCTGTAAGGTATTTATCTATGATCTAAAGTAGCCTGAAAATAAAGGTTTTATTATTATTTTTAATATTTTTTAGCGACAAAGTTGAAAATCTATTAAAGAAATTTGACAGATTGTAGTAGCTTGATGTGCTGGCGTCTGTACGTATTGCTGTATTTTCACCTTTATTGATCACCTTACAAAAACGTTTATTTTTTTCGATTAAACTCATTACTTGTCAATTGATGTTACTGTTTGTGTCGTTTTATATAATATAACTAACTTTATCATAATATTATTATGACAAAGTTCTAAGCATGGTTAGATTTTCATAGGCCATCAGTACCTACCTACCAGTGCAGCACGCAGTGGTAGATTGTTAGCGGCCCCAACTTACGAGTTGTAAGTCGTGGGTTCGAACCCAGACAGGCGCTTTATACTTTGTTTAAACTATTTCATTACCACTGCTCTCAAAACGGTGATAGAAACCGACATGTCTTAGGACCAAAAATTCGAAGCCATGTGACATCTACTAACCGGCACTGGGCCCGCGTGCCTTGCAACCTCTCATCGTGAGGAGGCCTTTTTCCCAGCAGTGGGAACATTAATAGGCTGATTATGGCTGGTTATTTAAGTTGAAGCAATAAACTTTTTTTTTTTATTTTTTTTTTACCCGCGCGTTGGAACAAACTACGCTCAAAATTCAGTCATTGGTAGGATGCTAAGTAATTTTGATATGTTTAATACTCAAAAAGTTATATTCAGAAAAAAATTAATAGCGTCAGTATGCGACGAATTGACAAATAAATCTAAATTAAACTGAACTGACTAGAAGGTAGGTATACAGATAATCACCACATACCACTATCACATACTCACAAACCCATTTGCAACTCCTCATGTACACTCCTCAACTCCTCATGTACACTCCTATACACTCACTCACACTGCACCTACACTTAGCAATGCTTATATTATGGTTGTAGTAGTTAATTCTGTATTTTTGTTTCTACTGCATGTATTATGTAGTTATTAAATTGTAAATCCGTAATTGGCTGTAAGACTAGCTTCTGTATGTAAAGATAAAATTTCAAAGAGCTGTGGATTTTGTGATTAATAAATAAATAAATAAATAAAATATGACCTACCAAATTATGGTCCTGAAAATGGACTCATGAAGTTTTACAAGCTAATAAAAAGATGTTTTACTTACTTATCATACCGATTGCTACCGTGAACTTGTAATATGAAGCCAAAAAGACCTGTGAACAAAAATAATCATAGAATAAACATGACAAGCAACTTTTAAAATATATTTATAACATTGGTTGTTGATAAAGATCGCTCTTAGCGATAAGACCGCCCATTGTGTCACCCTTTGTACAGTTTCTATATTTATGTCTGTAATTTATATGGTGTACATAATAAAGATTCTATTCTATTCTATAAACGTATAAATTGTTACAGTAGGTATAACCTGGGAATTAAACCTTGCATCATATCATTTACTAAGCAATCACCCTTTGTACAGTTTCTATATTTATGTCTGTAATTTATATGGTGTACATAATAAAGAGTATTCTATTCTATTCTATTCTATAAACGTATAAATTGTTACAGTAGGTATAACCTGGGAATTAAACCTTGCATCATATCATTTACTAAGCAATCAGCGCGTTAATTTCACAACACACTATGAATCTCAATCTGAATCATTATGAAGGATATTGCTAATCCATTGCTTCATATGTACGAAAAATTTGTCTGCTCAACAAAGAAAATAACTCAATGGATGTTGTTGAACTGTCAAAATGAAAGCCATTACTACTGTTAATGTGTTAATCATCCCTCGGGTTTGTGACAAATATATGAAGGTGCACCCTTCATATATTTAAAAGAATAATTTAATATCTATACTTCACTACATAGTATAAAACAAAGTCGCTTTCTCTGTCCCTATGTCCTTTTGTATGCTTAAATCTTTGAAACTACGCAACGGATTTTGATGCGGTTTTTTTTAATAGATAGAGTGATTCAAGAGGAAGGTTTATATGTATAATAATAATAATGTTTCCGTGCGAAGCCGGGGCGGGTCGCTAGTAATATTATAAAGCTGAAGAGTTTGTTTGTTTGGTTGAACGCGCTAATCTCTGGAACTACCAGTCGGATTTGAAAAATTCTTTTTGCATTTGATAGCCAAATTCTTCAGAAAGGCTATAGGCTATATAACATCACGCTATGACCTTTAGGAGCCGAGCAAAAAGAAAAAAAGTCACAAAGAACGCTAAGCAAAAACGAAGTAATATCGCGGGCAGGCGATGAGATGCGACGGGATGGGTCGGAGTAACAAGAAATTTCACGCGGACGAAGTCGCGGGCAGAAGCTAGTTATATATAAAAGAGCCAGCAGTAATCGATTCACTATGTCCGTATACCAAGGTGGTACTGACACGAGAGAAAAACTTAAAACCACTACACGAGTCTTAAAAATACACAGTGAAAACAACTTACAGCTAATGTCCATCCAGTTCAAAACAAAATCCGCTTTTAAATTGAAAATAAAATGATTACCTACAATTTTATTTGCCGTTGACATACATGTATGGCCGTCATAAAACGTCCGGAACAGGACCTTTTATTAATTGCATTGTGAAATAAAATGACACAGACCAATGAGGATTAACGGACATGGGTAGACATGGCTGTTTTGATTAGCTAATAGATATTGGATGCATTTATTATTTTATTTGTATTGTAAAGTCAGTGGTGCTAGTGGTAGGGTATAATTGGTAGCAAAATCAAAATGTCATTTATTCAATCTAGACTGAGGATCAGCCGGTCGATTCTGTAAAAATCTCACCGTGAAAACTTAGGTGATGTGAGTTTGTTTTTACTAGGAATTGACACTATTGACAGTTCACTCCACGCTTACTTCACCTAAGCTTTCACGGTGAGATGGTTACAGAATCGCACTGCAGTACTTTTGATCGTCAAAATTACGAGTCCCCCTGAAACGCCCGCGTTTCACCACTACGTGGCGCAACAAACTCCCCAGCAGCACAGCTGTCTGTTAAGTTAGAAGAACTTGATTCTTGAGGATCTAAGTAGTCTCCCTCTTAAGAGAGGCCTGTGTCCCAGCAGTGTGAGAACGTTGTAGGCTGATCATTGTTAGTATAGTCTAGAATTAGTACTTACGTACAGTTTAATATTTTTTATTAAAATATGATTAATATTTTATGTGGTGTCAAGACGTTTTATGGTCAATAATTAACCCCAAATAAGGAGTATTCCTCGAAACGCACCAACTTTGAAACGCACCAAATGAAATGTCATCGATATCATTTATTACGAATCTTTCATGCTCTTCTCTATGTTTCATCGAATTTGTTGAATTCTTTCGAGGAATAAAATTATACTTAATATTTTTATTTTTATAAATACCTATTAAATTTTTTTTTCGAGGAATACTTTTGGTGCGTTTCAAAGTTGGTGCGTTTCGAGGAATACCCAATATTTATAGCCCCAGCGTTTCACAATCGCTTAGTGTTACACGTTACACTAACCTAACCTAACCAGAGATGCTACTAACTAGCTTCAACTTTCTGACTAACTGAAAGACTATTTAATTTTGACAATTCAAAACTGCCTGTGCAAGGTTTAATTGAAATAAATGCTTCGAATTTGAGTTTGATGGGTTTCTATCGATCTCACTCATGCAAATATATAATAGTGGATAATTATACGGTAATTTAATTAAGCATTTTGCAATCCAGACGTTCATGTAAAATAATAGATACGTAATTAGTCCATTACAGCGTAGCTATAGCAGATATTCTGCTATATGTACGCTCTAGGTACCTACACAGTGACCGTTTACCTACGTATAGGTACATATAGTATTTTATGTAAGGACGCCAGCACATCAAGCTACTACAATCTGTCAAATTTCTTTAATATATTTTCAACTTTATCGCTAACGCATAAGGTTCAAAGTTGATTGGGAAAATTTGACAGTTTCGGGTAGCTTGACAGATGTATGGTTTAAAGAATATATAATTATACTAGCAGCGCCCCGCGGTTTTACTCGCATACCTAAGTGTTGATCCCGTTGGAATATCGGGATTAAAAGCATCTATAATGTGTTATTCTGATGTATAAGCTTTTCATCAAAATCCGTTCAGTAGTTTTTGCGCGAAAGAGTAACAAACATCCATCCATCAATCCTCACAAACTTTCGCGGTTATAATATTGGTAGGATGCTAATTTGAATGCAAATAATTTGTTTGATTTCCATAGGTATTTTTACAAATCAACAAAACTATTTATAACATAGAACAAATTAGCATATTATTAATTGACAAGATTAATAAGTAACGAACCTGCCCTACACTTTCTAGTTGATCAAACAAATATTTTCATCTCATCATCTGCCTAGTCTTTTCCCAACTATGTTGGGGTCGGCTTCCAGTCCAACCGGATGCAGCTGAATACCAGTATTTTACATGGAGCGATTGCCTATCTGACCTACACAACCCAATTACTAGGTAATACAATATCCCTTGGTAAGACAGGACTGGTTGTCAGACTTTCGGGCATCTGACGACCCGTAACGACTGTCAAAGATCAACGAATGACAGCCGGACCAACGGCTTAACGTGCTTTCCGAGGCACGGAGAGGTCTTGATAAGTAAAGATGGTCACCCATCCACGGACCAACCGCGGCAAGCGTAGCTTAACCTGATCAATCGACCCGTGCGGCTGTTATTACTCACTCTTAGCCACAAGCCTCTTCAATCAAATATTTTTATCTAAACTAATATCATAAACAGAAAAGATTTGATTTTTTGTATGTTTGTTTGTTACGCTTTCACGCTTAAACGGCTGAACGGATTTAGATGAAATTTGACACATGGGTAGACAATGACCTGAGAGAATATCGAGATAAAAAGACCTATGTCTTAGGACTTAAGATGTCTTTTTATCTCGATATCCCCTCGAGATTGAGACTTATGCAAATGATACCGCGGGACGCAGCTAGTAATAAATAATAAATAAGTTATTTCAAGTAACTGGCCGTCCCAATAAAAGAGCTAAGTACTTTCACTTTGACTGAGCGATGAAGTAAGTAGTTCCTTTAAAAAGTTATTAGACGGAAACTACACTTTCTATCAATATTTATAAGCACTTTACTTGAATCTAATTTCTGTATTGTAGGTATTTTCTGAACATCACCTCTAAATCCGAACTGTTGGGTAATTCCGTAACGCACTAACAGTAGCAAAGGTTTAATTTTGACAGTTCAACAACATTCATTGCGTTATCTACGTTGTTGAGCAGATAAATTTTTCGAACAGAACAAGCAATGGATTAGCAATATCCTTCAAAATGGTTCAGACTGTGGATAGTGAGTGTATTACGCAATTAGGGCGCGGTTTCGAGGTGTTGTGTCAATCAGTGACAATTTACTATAAAAATAAATGAGTTATAAGTATTTCGAGTCGTATACAGAGAGAGGTTCGAAGTGAATTTTACAGAATAACACTACTCAAAAATCTTAAAGGTAATAGTCGATAAACCTGACTGTCCGTTCCTGGGGTACTGGACCCGTATACACAGCTGCAGGTCTGGTGCACCGGGAGGCGGACTTAGTTATAGCTGTAGGTTTTTAAATTGAGTATTATTTTATTTTGATGAAAATGGTTAATATTATATTAGTTTAATGAGAATGTTGCTAGAATAGTTTGTAAGTATTACTAACAACAATATGAATCACTTGTGTACGATACAAATAAATAATAATAAAAATACCATCTCAGACATCGATCTACATTGTCTTCACATAACCTGACCAAGATTTTGTCTGGACTTTCAAAGAGACTGTGACCTCTGAGTTTGTTTCGGCCTTTCTTCTCAGAGTAGTCAGATAGGATACGCCGACCGCACCTAGTTTTAAAAAAACATGGTTGACGTGTAAAAGTGTTTGGACAAACCTACTTACAAAATAAATCATTTATCATTTACTGCTGGTATATTCTTTAAAAATCTGACCGTAAAAACTAAGGTGAAGTAGGCTTTATGTGAGCTGTCATTTCACCTAATGCTAGGGATTCACGAGATTGACTGACACTACTGACAGCTCACTTTGCCCTTAGGTGAAGTGATTGACACCACTAAAATTCCACTACTAGTGCATTCTCGCCTCGTTCCATTCCGTATCCATTTTTATTGTGAGATTTTAACAGAATAGATCGGGTGGTTATAATTATGTATAAAAATCGTCTCATTCAATGTAAATACATTCTAGAAGTACTCTTAATTTATTCCAATAGTGAGTTAATATGTAGACTAGTAGAGTTCACAGTCACGATCGCCAGCGTAAGCCCCATGTTACAAATGCAAGCAAAATGCGTTATCAAAATCTTTCCACATCAATGCTGATTGATGTTGTAAAGTGTATGTATGTACACCCTCAGCGTTCGGCGGCCATTTCTGTGCCACGACTCTCAAAGGCAAGATTATTTGCGACGAACGATTCTTCAATTTGTGGTGACATTTATCGTTTTTCTCTGGCTTCAAGTAATTGAGCTCTCTTTACAGAGATGTGATCCGGCTTCAGCTCTAAGACCAATTTCATAGCAATTGACATCATTACAGGCCCTTTGATCGAGAATCCCCGATGATTTTAATTTAATAAAATCAGAATATTTCCCATTCAAATTAGCTGCATTGGTCGGTTCGAAATTAAAGTGAATTGAGAGGGCTCCTTGATCTCATGAAGAAGTTAATTTGGAGTCTGTAATAAAAAGTCTCATTGAAGTTATTGAGAACACTTGTATGGCATGAACGGGAGGAGGTAATCTGTGTTTTAATATCTTTCAAGTTAAATAATTTGTGGTGTGGGATTTTATCATTAACATCTGACCTGTGGGTGCTTCCACGGGACCCGGGTACATTCATTAATTTCTTGTAGAACTATGACATCAATTGAAAAAGTGAAACATTTGGAAAATATAATCGTATAATTAAGGAGCGTGGCCCTCCACGCTCCTTAATTATACGATTATATTTTCCAAATGTTACTTACTTAGTCACATGCCCCTGCATGTGACTAAGTAATATCAGCCGCACGGGTCGATCGATTAGGTTAAACTACGCTTGCCACGGTTGGTCCGTTGATGGGTGACCATCTTTACATACTAAGTCCCCTCCGTGCCTCGGCAAGCACGTTAAGCCGTTATTCCCGGGTTTCATTCGGGGATTTTGACAGTCGTCACGGGTCGTGAGAAGCCCGAAAATCTGATAATCAGTCTTAGGTACCAAGGGGTATCGTATCACCCAGTAACTGGGTTTTGGAGGTCAGATAGGTAGTGCTCCATGTAAAATACTGGTATTCAGCTGCATCCGGTTAAACTGGAAGCCGAACCCAACATAGTTGGGAAAAAGCTAGGCAGAAGATGATGCATCGTGTAATTATGCGGGTAATGTGCAGCCAGGGAAATTGTTTAGCAGATCGACACACTACCTCGCCATGTTACATACATAGGTACAGGGTGGAGGGATATCGACGTGAAACCAGTTGTTGATATTGATGAATCTGAACCTGCTTTGAAATTTACCGACGCTTATTAAAAAAAAATGCTGTTCCATACATTTAAACCGCATAGGTACTTATTTCACTTTTCTACGAAACATTTTTTTTTGTAACTGGCCGAAAATTTCTACGCAGTGGAGTCATAGCTATGCTAGAAGCATGTCCTGAATTCATGGTTATAGTAATTTACAGTTTTGCGCGTCGATGTGTCGATGTCGCCCTGTATAGACATTTGTTAAGAGTCTATATTATGCTGTTTTGGTGATATTGGGCGATCTAGATATCGGTATCTGTAAGACTTGAGAGTTTGCTATTTGGACACATTAAACTTGGACTTATAATCTTTAAATTTGTAGAAGCGAAAACACGATTGGATAAAAAAATCTCGATAAAAAAAAATAACGAAAAAACCTCGTTTTGCACTTATTTTGAGTTAGATCTCTGAAACCCTATGGAATTTAATGATGATTTTTAAACTAATAGATAGGTAATAATATTATCTCAAATCGTGCAGAATTATTTTTTTATTTTTCTCTTCGTTCTCCTCGTAATTAGCAATTCGGTGATTTGGCGCTTGCGTCATTTTATTCTAAGCGAGCATACTCTCTTTCTGTCTCTTGTTTTGCACGCGGTAGTAATAGCGCTATCCTTTTCAATTTATTCAATCAGTCTGCTACGGCATCTCTTGGAGGATGAACCTATGTTTGGCGACATTACAGAGAGAGGACTATTTTCGACATTTTTATTTTGTTTAGTGGTAGGTATTACCTACTGTAAAAAGGAGTTAAACCTGTTTGGTGTAAACATAATAAATTATTATCATTATTTAGTGTAAATAAAGATGGGCAAAAAGAAAACTCACGGAAAATACGACACATGGTTGGCGCCACGGAACAGAAAAACAGTTTTTTCTGTTCCGTGGTTGCCGCAGTGGCTGAGCGATCGACTGCTGCGCTGCGTGTCGCGGTCGCGGGTTCGATTCCCGACCGGACAAATATTTGTATTGCCTACAGGTAGTTGTTCCGGGTCTGGATGTTTGTGTATGTGAATTTAAATGTTTGTAAACACACCCACGATACAGGAGTAATTCCTAGTGTGGGGAAACGTTTTTTAAAAAAACAAAAACAAAACAAAACGTTTGAGGGAACAACTCCGTATTCTGAACGAAATAAAGAAAAAAGTAAGTACAGACGCCAGCATGTCAAGCTACTACAATCTGTCAAATATCTTTAATAGATTTTCAACTTTATCACTGAAGCTTAAGGTTCAAAGTTGAATGGGAAAATTTGACAGTTTCGGGTAGCTTGGTGTGCTGGCGTCTGTACCTAACTACCGATTTATATAACGGTATCAATTCTTTTATTTCCTTAGCTACTTAGGTATTTCGAATATCTATTGCCTAGGGAAAAAAAAGTAAGTAAATTTTTAATTCCCGTTAATATTTTTTTTACCTGGCTCGTTGGTCTAGCGGTCGCAAGCGCTACTGCTGAGCTGTGAGGTCCTGGGTTCGATTCCCGCACCTCTGCCCACCTCATCGGGCAATACAGGCGTGATGCTTTGTATTAATGTATGTAAATTTTAAATCGCATAATGTAACATAATTGAATCTTTCCCGTACAATGAGAGGTCAGCTTATATACTGGAAATGTATAGCTTAATACGTAGCCGTGTGTACCTACCTATCTACCTATATAATGCGGGTAAAAATACAATAAGTATCAAAATAATATCATCCTAGTTCAATCACTGATATTTTTACTAATTAATATTACTTATTCAAACTGATGAATTTTATTTAAAAAAAACTTTTTTAGGGTTCCGTAGTCAAAAAGGAACCCTTATAGTTTCGCCATGTCCGTCCGCAGTTTAGCTCAGAGGCTCTTAGTACTATTAGAAAACTATAATTTGGCATGGATATAATTATGTACAGACGCCAGCACATCAAGTTACTACAATCTGTCAAATTTCTTTAATAGATTTTCAACTTTATCACTAAAGCATAAGGTTCAAAGTTGATTGCGAAAATTTGACAGTTTCGGGTAGGTTGATGTGCTGGCGTTCGTACATTATTAATCACGCCGACAAAGTGGTAAAATAAAATCTTGAAAAAAAATTTTTTTACGCTATCGGTTTTTTTAGGTACACGTAAAGTGGGGAAGTTTTTGAAGTGAAAACTTCTTTAGCATCGTTGTGATTTGAAATTTTATGTTTTTTTGTGGATCGATGGATGGATGGATCGATGGATCGATGGATCGCCGGATCGCGATGGATCGATGGATTGATGGATGGATGGATGGATGGATCGATGGATCGAAGGATCGAAGCATCGATGTATCGACGGATCGAAGCATCGATGTATCGACTGATCGACGGATCGATGGACCGATGGATCGATGGATCGATGGATGGATGGATCGATGGATGGATGGATCGATGGATCGATGGATCGACGGACTGATGGATCGATGGATCGAAGGATCGACGGATCGATGGATCGACGGATCGATGGATCGACGGATCGATGGATTGACGGATCGATGGATCGACGGATCGATGGATCGATGGATCGACGGATCGACGGTTCGACGGATCGATGGATCGATGGATCGACAGGTCGATGGATCGATGGATCCATGGATCGACGGATGGATGGATGTATGGATGGATCGACGGATCGATGGATCGATAGATGGATGGATGGATCGATGGATCGACGGATCGACGGATCGATGGATCGACGGATCGGTGGATTGACGGATCGATGGATCGACAAATCGATGGATCGACGGATCGATGGATCGACGGATCGATGGATCGACGGATCGACGGTTCGACGGATCGATGGATCGATGGATCGACAGGTCGATGGATCGATGGATCCATGGATCGATGGATGGTTGGATGTATGGATGGATCGACGGATCGATGGATCGATGGATGGATGGATGGATCGATGGATCGACGGATCGACGGATCGACAGATCGGTGGATTGACGGATCGATGGATCGACGGATCGATGGATCGACGGATCGATGGATCGACGGATCGATGGATCGACGGATCGACGGTTCGACGGATCGATGGATCGACAGGTCGATGGATCGATGGATCCATGGATCGATGGATGGATGTATGGATGGATCGACGGATCGATGGATCGATGGATGGATGGATGGATCGATGGATCGACGGATCGATGGATCGCTGGATCAACGGATCGGTGGATCGAAGGATCGACGGATCGACGGTTCGACGGATCGATGGATCGATGGATCGATGGATGGATGGATGGATCGATGGATGTAGTATGTTATAGTCGTTTGTAATTTCAGCTACGGAACCCACTATGCATGGCCCGACTTGCTTGGCCAGTATTTTTATTTATAAGGAAACATTTGTTCTAGGTACATAGTTATTATGGTTATGTTATGAGTTTATTTTTGTAGGAACATTACTTTTTGTTATTACGGTAATACGATATTTGTATTAGGTACATACATAGGTACCTTCGAATGTTGCGCGTCGCGTAATTTGTTGAAACCTTGTGAAACCACTTTGACTTTAATTTTTTTATGGGATTTTTATTGTTATTGTAATGGTATTATATAATTTTGAATATTAAATTGTTTAATAAATAAATATTGATGAATATTTACATATAATATTTTATTTCATACTAACCTTTTAGGTAAGTACATAATATATAGATTGAGTACCTACGCGAGGACTGAATAACGGATCAGACTAGATAGTCTCGAGTCCACGAAAAAAAAAAACACGAGCTTCTAAATTTCGAAACTCGCGTCTCGGGATGGAAGCCCTAGTACCTATTTACCTACTATATTGGTGGTATGTCAGTTTGTAGGTCTATGAACGGAGCTTCCAAATAATTATGTATTTACCTATACCGACAATGAGCTCGTTTGATTATAATCAGCTATGTTATGCTTTACCTACACATCGCGATCGATCCGTCGTACCAAATACTTCCGTGAATTTGAACTTTATTTGAATGACATAATTTTTTACGAATACATTTTTATTGCCATACGAATCAAGTTCAAATTCACGAAACGGCATATTCACGGCCCGTCTTCGGCACAGAACGCTGTTGATCGCCTGGGCACCGCGCAGTTTAAACTCGAACTCGACTCACGCACTCGAACGCGTTGCCGCGCGCCGCCTGCGCCGGTGGTGGCGCGCCGCGCGCTATGCCATCGCGTATTATTGTAGAGGGGGCGCGGGCGAGAGGTACGAAATCGCTCGCGTTGGGCTGCCAAGGCGCGCTCTTAAGACTCACCAAAAATAACATCCGGACAAACCTATTGAGGTTTTGTGATGTTTAATGTTTGTATTTTGTTTAGTTCATTAATTAATAAATAATAATAAAAAAAACAGTTGTAGTTTGAGTACACGGACGGTTAAAGTTGATAGTTAATTTGCTAAGCATTTATTTTCCCAGACCCTACCTTACATTGGGTCAAAATCACCAAGGTGGCAAATTCCGAGTTCTGTTTTATGAAAAATATAACTAGCAGCTATTACTTTGATAATCAGCTTAAATTATCACTAAACTTGTGTTTAAACAATATGTACGTTGACAGAGCATAGAATTAAGTACTACTCTTGTAATTTTATTTTCAAAGTGACTTGTCGCCGAAACCAATCATTCCGGGAACGTTTTTGTGAGGTTTATAATAAAATTAAAATATGACTTAAGTATTTCTTTTTGAGCCTGTTTAATAGCGGAAGTATGCAATTATTAACAAGGAATTAAAAAACTCTGAAGAAATTGCAAATTAAAACGTTTAAAAGCAAAATATCACTACAAATGGAGGTACTTGACTATTTTCTTGTATGAAATTAACTAAATATGCCAAAATTGTTGACTAATATATAAAATAACAAACTGTAGGTATTGAGGTCTGCCTTATTTTAATATTATCAGGGACTTTTTAAAAAAATCTAAAATAATAATGTGTTATCTGTGATTTTAGTGATGTTCCCGGAAATGATAAGGTGTTCACGAAATGATGCGTATACATGACGATACAAATACAATTTAGGTTTATAGAAATATAAGAGATGTTTGGATGTCATTCTTATTTATTTATTAGTCATAAAGTTTATTCACAACAAAGTGTAACTTACATCTCTTCTTAAGAATATTTTAATCGAAGTACACGACCAACTACAAATTATTAATCAAACCATCCAAACATGAATATAGTTTTGTAGAATTATAGTATTTAAATGAATCTAATCAAAAACAATCTCTCTCTTAATCATATTAATTAAACATGAGAACATTATACATATATAACAAGAAACAAACGTTAGAATTTTTCGTAAACATCAATATCAATGTCAAAGTAATAATACTCTTCATTATTTTCTTTTTTCAGCAATGGCATTGGAATAACACTAATTATTTGTTCAAATTCAATGTCCGATACATCATTTGAATCTAATTTAAATTTTTTGGCACTATTACCCACCGAATTCAAGAAATTTACTAGGATTTCTCCATCATCTTTATCAATATTATAATATAAGTCTTGCAATTTTGGTATCAGACTTCAAAATCGATGTACTGGTTTTCTCTTTTGGCATAAAACTCTTAGCCATATGAAGTAATTTGTATTTCCTCATCATATTACCGCTAACACATTTTTGGAACGCTTCCCTCTCTTTGGATTTTTTTTTAAAAGTAGTGGCTTTTTCTTTTAATTGCGTAGTCAGTACTTCGTTAAATAAAAGATTCTTGCGTACTTCAGGAGGTACGTCGACATTTTTAATCAATGCATTAACTTTGCTGTTGGGAGTTGTTACTACCGGAGCTTTCTCCTGTTCCCTTTTTTCTTTCCTTTTTAGTCTTTTCTTTAAAGCTTCGTATTTATGTTTAATTTTAGCAATTGTTTTCTCCTGTTGCTTTATTTTCCGGTATGCTTTGGCTCTATCCTTCCGCACAATTTTTCTTCCCACTGTTCTTCTTACTGAAGGTGTAGCAGCTACATCATCATCGGAATGTGGCGGAGTATTATTTACTATATGTACTTGATAATGCCCTTTTCTTTTCTCTGTATTTTTTTGATGCTTCTTTCCACTTTTTTCTCTGCTTTCGCTTTTCTCTCCGAGTCATCCGAGCAATATTTTTAACTTTCTTTTCAGTCTTTTTTTTTGATAATACGCTCTATCCTTAGCCCTTTTAATCTCTCTCTCTTCATCTGTCATTTTATCTAAAAATTTCCGTTTTCTGGCATTAGCTTTCTCTCGTTGGCGCAAGTAAGCCGAACTAGTTTTCTTAAGTTGCTTTTTCGGAGGTTTTTTATTCTTTTCAGCCTCATGAGACTCCATATTGCTAAAAAAATTAAAACATTTATCAATAACTATGTTAGCACAACACACACTAAGTTAATTAACCGATAGTTATAACAGATATCACTTTGGTAATCAAATAGTCATCTCGGGAACGTCATCATCATTCCGAGAACGCTCCGTCAAGTCCGGGAACGTTTCCGAAATGACCGTTCCCGAAATGACTTTTTCAAAGGAACGCGCCCTTTCTAGACGGCAGCCATCTTTGACCTCATGTTTGGCTTGGTTGATGTAAAATATTTGAGATTACTATTCGTTATAAGCACTATAAAACGTATTTTTTCAATATTCCGAATGAATAAAGGCATTCCCGGTATGATGACCTATTGATGTACGCTCTGTAAATAATAAATAGAAAAGTACTTACCACTTATTTTTAATTACTTTGGCGAGAAAATTTCTTCACAGCCGCTTTGTTTACATTTTCCACTGCACTGTACTAGTGACATTTATAGGCCTAGTTCAGTAACACAATTTTTTCGAACAATCAAAACTGCGTTCACTAAAATGACACTTACATTGTTGGACATAATATTTTGACTTGATTTTCTTTAAATTATTTTTTGTTTTATAAAAATGCAATAATTACGTGATATTAGATAAAATTGAAGGCCAATAAGTAAGAAGAACCGTTAAATTAATTTTATTTTATGTATATTTCCGGTGTTAGTTTGTAAAGATTGCTACTTAGGACGCGTTCTCGAAATGATTATTTGTAGTTATTTCTTCAAATAACAATGAATATGTTTTACTTTTGAAGTAAAATATATTAGGTATAGTTAATATGAACCCTACTAAGTATTTACATATGATCATTTGTTTAAAAGAAACTGAACTTAGGTATATATTTGCTAGCAAAGCTGATTTTCCACCTTGGTGATTTTGACCCCATTGTGATGCCATTGTTATGCAATCGCCACATAAGCCAGGAAGGTTTATGTGGCGATTATATAATTAATCAAACCTTTTAATTTCACAACAATAAAAGCATGGCTAACCACAGCCATCGGTGGTTTGAGAAGATGACAATATACTGGGCTCGTGGCTCGTGGCTCGTGGCTTGTGGTTAGCTACCATAGCTGCTAAAATGCTGTCACAAATACGATATTGAACCCGATCGTCATCATTACAGTCATTGTCCATCAGCACCCTGATTGCGTAACACACTATCGATCACAATCTCAATAATTTTGAAGGATATTGCTAATCCATGGCTTCTTATGTTCGAAAAAGTTGTCTATTCAACAACGTAAATAACGCAATGAATGTTGTTGAACTGTCAAAATGAAAGCCATTCTTACTGATAACCTGTTACGCAATTATTCCGCAGATCCAACCTAAACTCAGTGGTCAAGGTCATTGTAAGGCTCATGTTTGACTACCTCACTGCTTCAATGGCCTATTTGTCGCAAGCGTGATGGTTCGGTTTAGGGTTCAACTCCACGTCGCTTGGTTAGTGTTTTGTTTTTTTTTCCAATACGAATTTTCTACCCGAGTCTAGATTTTTGCCTCCTTGATGGCAAGAGGCTAACCTAAAAAAAAAAAAGAAAAAAAAATTGGCTAACCTCCGACGTTATTGGTCTTATAACTTTTCCGGCGAAATGCGGGTTTGCTATACGTATCTGCCTATCCCATCGAGAAATGCAAACGCAATGTTATGTTTGACGGATTATATTTAATCTTGACCTTGATCTTGCTTGATTTGGTGTTTGACAAATCAAGCCGACTGTTTCCTTTGACTCGTGTCACGTTATAATCATAAGTTTTACGCTTTCATTTTCTTTGTTGTGTACGTTTATTATATTATTGATCAGATCCGTCACACGACCACGTACCTATGTATAATTTTCAAATCCAGTTTCATGGTACTAAAAGTGAAGCTAATGCAAACGCAATATAATTTGATTCTTATTGTGTCATGTTTGCCGCAAATAAACGTATTTCTTTCTTTTTTTTTCTTTATTATACATATATGTTCCACATTAAATAATTTAAGGTACTAGCTTCAGACTGTGACTTCGTCCACGTAAAATTTCTTGTTTCCCCGACCCACCCCGTCGCGTCGCATCGAATCGGCTGCCCGCACTATTGCCTCATTTTCGCTTAGCGTTTTTTTCCCACTTTATTTCTTTTGTGCGTGGCTCTTAGCTAGCCTAGCGAGCTTAAAGCCTTCCTCAAGAATTGGGCTATCAAATGCAAAAATAATTTTTCAAATCCGACTGGTAGTTTCAGAGATTAGCGCGTTCAAAGAAACAAACTCGTCAGCTTTATTATTACTATATACTTTATTATTAGTATAGATGGACTTTTTTTTTTTCAGAATGGGAAGTCATCAAATTACCCCTCCCGCTCTGGGTGGAGCGGAAGGGAGTGTCAGACTCTTACTGACTAAAACCCACCCGTGTTCCTTCCTAAGCCCTTTACGTTCCGGGCCAGCGGTAACCATTTCGGACAATCCCGCTGACCCGGCAGGCTTCGGCCCTGACGGGCCCCTTCTTTTGATGCTGACATCTCTTTGAGACGCGCGTGGAACACGTACGCGCCGGTATAGATGGACTTAGATTAACCTTTTGACCGCCACGGTCATGTATAGATGACGAACCAAAATGTGCCCAGCACGTCACGGTTCGACACATGACTTTGACGCCGAGGCGCGAGGGCACGTTTCTGATTTTTTGACGTGTGGCGGTCAAAAGGTTAATAATATTATTGTTTCTATTTTTGGGACACTCGTTATTTGCTATTGTTAACATTGGCCACAGCTTTCATGTTTCTGGATTTGGCAAATCAGGCTGTGATCTTTTCAATAACGACTTGAAGTAGGTACCTATATTGGTCCTATACAGGGTTATTGGAAAAACACCAACAACCTCTTAAGAGGACATTGTACTCATCATTATGAACAATTTTTACTATGTGACCAAAGGTGAAATCGCGAAAAAAAATTATCTGTTCCCTACATTTTGACGAGTTACATTAACATAAATGTGTATTAAACCTAATGTGTAGTAGACTGATAAACTATTAGAAGCCATAATGACTCAACGGGGGTATTATTCAAGCTATTATAATGTGTATTTGATAAGGTCCTAATGTAGGGAACAGCTGATTTTTTTTTTCTCGATTTCAGATTTGGTCCATTATTAAAAGTTGTTCATAATGATGAGTACAATTACCTCTTAAAGGTTGTTGGTGTTTTTCCAATAACCCTGTAAAAATAATATTTACAATGGAAGTGTAACTATCGATATGGAAAAGTTGGATAGGTACTCGAAACAGATACTGAAGGCCAATTCCCGTAATTAAAAAATAGTTTAAAATCTAGTTCTAGGCAGTCTCAAGTCAAAAACTTGTAAAAAATGTAGGGAAATTAGAGGTATTTTTGACAGATTGTTGACTGAATGTTCACACATTAAAATTACGAGAATTTCCCCTCTGGTTACAGGTTTAGGTACTTTGTTTTAATAGGTATCTCTGTGATGTTATATATATCATTTTATTATAATATAGTATGTATCGCTGACTAATATGCTGCATGGGCTAAAAATACAAAAAAAATAATGTCTGTCTATTCTAGGGGATCAAATAGTATTTTATAAGAATTTTTCGTTATCTTAGAACTTAAATATTATTCAACAGCTAGGTACCTACTGTACAAATCGATGGAAAATTTCACGCTGTATTAAAATAGGAATTCAAACACATAGGTAGGTCTGTCTGTGCTCCATTACTAATCCGTTTGCCAAGCACGATAATTATGGCAACATTTTCATGTTTCTTTTCTTTTCACGGTGAAGGAAAACATCGTGAAGAAACCGGTCTGTCCTAAAACAAAGACATCTGACATCTACCAACCCGCACTGGGCACGCGTGGTGGATTACGGCCCACTCCCTCTCATTGAGAGGAGGCCTGTGTCCCAGTTGTGGGAACAGTATAGGCAAAATTATGCTCATGTTTTCTTGTAAGGATCGTTGTAGTCAGCAGCAAAATTCGATGAACAATGTCAACTGTCACTTTATAATATACAAAACAAAGTCGGGTTAGTGACACCATTTATAACTCGAGAACGGCTGGAACGATTTTTGTGATCTTTTATTTTTTGGATTTATCTTCGCCCCGAATAGCAGAATAACTATAAAAAAGGGGGAAAATTCACGAAATAAAAAATTATGAACATTATTCATTTTCTCATACATTCGTTCTTATTGATTCTGAGACGGTATGAAGTTTGCCAGGTCAGCTAGTATTTCATAAACAAGAAATGTTTATACCACTTTTTAATTTTACTTAGGTAAGTATCTACTTATGTTTCAGAAGTTTCTGGTTACCCACTCCATGAGAGTTTACGTGTGGGTTTATTATTATAATGCCAATCAAATAATGAAATAGTGACAAAGTCAACACTGTATATCTTGAATATTTTTCTACATCCACACGGGCTAAGCCGCGGGCATAAACTAGTTTATTATATTTATATTACCTATCTACGTTTTTTCTTTCTATTTCTTCTGTAAAGTGCTCCACAAAAACAGTTAACCTAATATTGTACCTACTCTTTTTCTTACAAGAAGCCTAAGTAGGTATGTCATAAATGACATTGTCTACTAAAGTCAGAAAAATATCATTTATGATATGACTCAGTCAGTGTATGAAAAATAACACCCTATATATTATAGCAGTAGAAAAAGCAACATTAAAACTGTGAAATTACGGGAGTTAGTAGTTAGAAATACGATAAGAAAAACAGTTGAATTTCAGATTACTTTTTTCTTTAAATTACGAGTAATTGACTTGCGAAGTTATTGTGATTTCTTACTGTTTTTTTTTATTATTTTATAATTACTCTGCCTCACCACAATTAGCAGAAACCACTTCATGCAATCTTTTCCCTTTATTTATAAGCGTTGCTAAAAGTTAAGAGCCGTTTAAATGGCAAAAATATATGGTTTAACAGTCGCTAAACATTATTTAACTTTAAGCAACATTTATAAATACACCCCTTAGTCTATATCTAAAAATATTATAAATTGAAGTCGCTTTTCGTGTCTTTCCGTGTGACATTCGCGGTTTTCAACATAATTTAGATAAAACCCGGAAGGTTTATGTGCATTATTATTATTAAAAGCCTGTGATGTCCCACAGCAGGGCACTGGCCTCCGTAAATCCGTACACTCTTTTTACTTCTCTCTGTCTGGGCTTGCCGTGGTGTCGCTTGCCATTAAGAGGGACTCATCGCCATATTACATTAATATTCCCTAATTGTTGAAAAGTCAAAATTCGATTTATGACAATAGAAATTCAATTGTGTCTCACTGTCATTAGCCACAGTTGAGCTACTACTAAAGAAATCTCGGTATTTTGTAAAGTCGTAAAAATCTTGCGAATAGTGGCAAGTCGCTAGTTAGGTATTTGTAATAAATTGGACTAAAAGCCTTTCGTAGAATTTGACAAAAAATCTTCCATTGATATTGATACGCGAAATAGTTTAATTAGAATTCGAAAACCTCTTGTACAAAAGCGAAAATAGTTTCTACAAGTTTAAATATTTATTTATTTAGGTAAACATATAAAAAACAAAAAACCGGTTAAAAACTCACAACTAAATCGTTCTAATCAGAACAGCGCGCGTTCACGATATTCCAATTGAACTAATAAGTTACAAGCGAAAGTGAAATTAACTCACGAAGCAACCGCTACAAGCTCTACTCTTCCCGTAAGGAAAAGAAGCGTAACGAACATGATAGCATTCATCTATTTTACTTCTACATGCACACTACATTATTATTATGTTACACTACATTATATTACTCGTTGTCTGTAAATAAAACATGTTAGTATTTTAAGTTAATATTAGTTTTAATTAGTCTTATCAGTTTTTATTTTTATATTTTTAAATTGTTAGCATTTTTTTCTAGCCTGAAACACAGGTTCTACCTAGTTCAGGCAAATGAGCGACTGTGTCCACTCCTAATTTTTAAGTTATGTTACTGTAAACTGCACCATTTTTATAAATAAACGATATTATTATTATTATTATATTATTATTCTGTAAAATATATTTTTCGAAAATAATAATTATAACCTCTTATTTCCTTCCAATAACATTTATTTCCTTCAAAACATTCTTTAAAAAAATAACACTCACCAAACAAAATTAACAAACGTGGCATAACTGTACACTTTATCAACTATACTCACGAGAGTCTAAACTCTCAATTAAAAAGAAGTTTAAAAAATATTGTCGGCGAGTGTGCGCGCGTGTGTGCATCGCCGTATGATATCGCGAACTGCGCCTGCGCAAGCAGCTCGGATCCAGGCCACGCCACGGGGAATCTCTTCAAATGACCGTAACGGTAAACAGCCACCCTAACAATTACACATGTATCAAAGAGGTATAGTTAAGTGGCCGTAAAGAATCTGTCGTAAAAATCTTTAATTACCTATACCTTTGAAAATCGTGTGTTAAAATTTTAAGTATCAATTAGCTTAGCAATGCAATTATTTGACTAAAAACAACTTTTCCATTACTTACATTACCTTTTAATTTTTTCCGTAAACTACCTACTTTATCATTCATAAATACTAGGGCAGTTTTTCAGTAGGTACCAGTATGATGGACAAATTAGTTCATATCTCCCAGATTTTTACAGGATGACTCCAACAAACATGAGAATCACTCAAAAGGCGAAAGTAACAATATCACAGAGTCCTTCAACATCCTCTTTACGAAAACATACATACATTTCATTCCTTGACTGTACAGTGACTGTACCTATCTTCTAACAAAGTCACTTTTTCGTATCTGTCTGTATACCCGCTTAGATCTTCTAAGCTACACAATGGATTTTGATAAAATTTCACCATCATTTAGAATTTTAGAGCATTTATTTCGAAAGGTTTTTGTGCATGTGCAATTGTGCATACACATAAACCTTCCGAAACAGTTATATTAAACACACATAACAAACCAGAGGGGCTTGTGGTTAAGTTATAACAGCCTCACGGATTGATCGATCAGGTTAAGCTACGCTTGCTGCGGTTGGTCCGTGGATGGGTGACCATCTTTACATACCAAGACCCTCCGTGCCTCGGAAAGCACGTTAATCCGCTGGTCCTGGCTGTTATTTCGTGGATCTTTGACGATTGTTACGGGTCGACAGAAGCCCGAAAGTTTGACAACCAGGGGTATCTTATTACCCAGAACTGGGTTGTGGAGGTCAGATAGGCAGTCACTCCATGTAAAATACTATTATTCAGCTGCATTCGGTTAGACTGGAAGCCGACCCCAACATAGTTGGGAAGAGGCTAGGCAGATAGACACATAACAAACCATAACATCACGCCTGTATTCCCCGAAGGGTTAAGCAGAGGTGTACCTATAGTGCTCCCACATTTCACTAGTTATGCTAATCTGACTGACTGTTGGTCTGTCTGTTATGTTATTCATATTAAATTTACATGTAGAAATCTCGATGTTTTGTCAAGTCGTCAAAACCACAGATATAGATAGACTCAGATAACGCAAGTATAACGATCAGGGGGCCTAAAAAGGCGACTTTGGCAGAATCATAAAAGGATAACATTATAAATCATAATGGACAGTTAACTGTTAAGTTAATCGTATCAAATCCCATTGGTGAAGGATTTTTCAATTATTTTTTTTGTCTGTGCTAAAATACCAATCAATCCAATCCAAATCCAATCCTAATCTCTTTGATTATATCTACGTTGTGCAGCGAAAAAAGGAAAAACACGGACTGTCTTCGCCATATTATGATTCATAATGTTATCCTTTTATGATTGCGCCAAAGTGACCTTTTTAGGCCCCCTGTATGAAAACCAAGCGTGCCATTTTTTTGACTACCTACTATGACGTCACAAGCACTGAATAGTTTCAGTGATGGGAAAATCAAATCGATTCAAAGACGCCGCCGCGTGTGGCACCCGTCTCGCCCCACCCCAGGGGCCTAGCGCCAGCGCACACGCTCACTCAGCCAACAGTACACAGAACTGAGCGTGAAAGTGGCGGCTTACGATTTTTGGACGTAAGCTGGTGCGAATTTTGGCACGCGAAGTAGTTGCTCTTGCGTTATCTAGGTGTATCTATATCTGTGGCCAAAACCGTGCGCTGCAGGGGTGTGTCTCTAGTATCTATTAAAATTGTAACCTATGAGGTGTAAGTGCATACATTATACAATATTCTATCCATCTATTAATCTAAATTCTGTGCCTGCCTCTGGTATATCGAAGCTAGCCAACCAATCCATTAGGTGGTATTATCTAGTCTAGTCGAATTACAAACCTCATGTGTGTTTTAGGGAATTTATAGTCCTATGGCAATTATTAGGCTAATTAACCTATTGATTCCAAGTTGATACAATTGTATCAACATGGAATTAATCTACGCAGGTAGTCAGGAGATCGTATCGGGAAACCCAATACTACATAGTACATAATTACACTGAAGTTTCGTGGTGGTCCAGTGGTTAAGGCTGCGGCTAACGACTTATAGGTCGTAGGTTCGAACCCTGTCAGGCATTTTACTTTACTTTGTGTCAATAATTTCATTACCACTGCTCTCAAAACGGTGAAGGAAAACATCGTGAGGAAACCGGCATGTTCTAAAACCAAAAATTCGAAAACATGCGACATCTACCAACCCGCACAGGGCCCGCGTGATAGGTTAAAGCCCACGCCCTGTCAAAGAGAGGAGGCCTGTATCCCAGCAGTGGGAACGTTATAAACCGATTATGTTATGATTTTTTTGTATCGGAAAAATTAATCGAGTCCGGTTTACTTCCGAACAGCTAAACGTGATCGATTTCGCATTAATTACACGCTTTGTTGCGTTAATGCAGATGAAAGATTTTTAGTGGTGTATAACTTTAACTACTTGCTGAAGTTAATCGCATACGTATAATGGAACGTCGTCTAACGCCAGTCAGCCCTCCATAGTTGATTTAAAGAAAGAAAGTTTTTTTTTTAATTTGAAACACGCTCAGGAAATACAGGCAATAAAAAACCGGGCAAGAGCGAGTCGGACTCGCGCACCGAGGGTTCCGTACCGTCTTATTATGTTTTTATTTTCACCGGCGAGGCCTATATTTGTCAGAGAATTTTAACACTGTGTGCACTGCGGTGTAAAATATTTCAGTTTTATGTCAGCGCCATCTCTCCATAGTTGGGTAAACGTCATCTAAAACTGTTCCAAATTTCAAGTTGATAGCATTAGTAGTTCTTGAGATATCCAGCTGTGACAGACAGACTGAGTCTCACCATAAGGGTTCCGTTTTACCATTTTGGTACGGAACCCTAAAAAGGAGCATTTAAAACTAACAAAATAAACAATGCTCTGATATTTAAAAAATAAATACCACAGCGCTTGTATTCTGACAGGGCTCGCTGTGATGCCACGGACATCAATAAATCCCACTAGGGTTGAGGGAGGGGGGGAGGTTAGGGGTCTCCACTATGACTGCTGAGTATAATAATAATCATTTTATTACAGGGTCCTGGGTTCAATACCCAACAGGTTGGGCAAAGTTTAATGTTATAAAGGCTTTATCCAAATGGGATTTTTAGGATTCTTTATAAATATGATTATGTGAACACGACCAGTCTAACCAAGGGGTATCGTGCTACCCAGTTTTGGAGGTCACGAAGACAGTCGATCCATGTAAAATAATGGTATTCAGCTGCATCCGGTTAGACTTAAACCTGACCTCAATACAGTTGAGAAAAGGCTAGCCAAATGATAATTTATTTTATTTATCCATTTATTTCAGGCATCAAGGCCCATAATTATAAACACATACAATACAATATTAACATAATTTAAAAATACTATAAATACAATATACCACATTATAATTACACAAAAACTAACGCACACGAAGTGTCTGCGTCGTGTTTCGCTAACTGGTGTCATGTAGCCAGCCACGAAACCGGCAGTACACAACACCCTTCGGCCAGAACTCTTTCTTGAGGAACTTCTCGAGATGTTGTGTTTGTGTCGGAACACG
Organism: Luperina nickerlii; assembly: GCA_963855955.1. NCBI lineage: Eukaryota > Metazoa > Arthropoda > Insecta > Lepidoptera > Noctuidae > Luperina > Luperina nickerlii. The sequence goes on along the minus strand of OY979679.1, from coordinate 8,552,464 downwards.
CACCACGAACGACTTGAAGTTCGTGTTGTGACGCGACTCCAACTTCTCGACACTGAAAGTTCAGTTGGTCTTCTCAGGCATGTACTCCACGATCTCCTCAACTTTCGTGGAGTGGTGCAGTCTGGACACGTACGTAGCTGCGTCGCGTTATCGGGGTTGCTGGACGCAGCAGCATGTTGGGTCCTGCCTGCGCGGTGCCGCACTGGTTCCAACAAGTAGGCTCCTTCTTCTTCTTCTTCTCCACCTTGATGAAACCATCCTTGTCGCATGTGATTCTCTGGAACCTGCCTTTTCAAAACCTTGTTTGATTTCGACCAGCTCCGTTTACCCCCTTTTGGTTTTTCCGCTAGTTTTATCTGCGAATTATGCGACTTAGCAGGCTTGTTAGCGGCTACTTTGATATCCTGTTCCAGATTACTTTAAGGCGTGATGTTATGTAATGTGAATACTGCATAGGTACTGAATTTAATTTTATCATTAGGTACAGACGTCAGCACATCAAGCTACCCGAAACTCAAATTTTCCCAATCAACTTTGAACCTTATGCTTTAGCGATAAAGTCGAAAATCTATGAATGAAATTTGACAGATTGTAGTAGCTTGATGTGCTGGCGTCTGTACTACGTACAGCTTACATGATACGAACGAGCACGGATTTCAAAATCAATAACTACAACACACACAAAGGCTATCTAGGTCACAGCTAGACCTAAATTCGGGAAGGCTTATATTTTGATAGCCATCCGATGATGGATCGTGCAATATATAAAAGCTGCAATTCAACCGATTCCACTCAACTAATCCGTCAATTAGTCTAACAGTGCTTTTACAACTGACACGACTGTCCATGCAATGATCGGTAATAAAACTTAAAAGCATTCCAAAATACTTTATTGTCACATAAGTAGTATGGTAATGGTTAGCGTAAATGGGTGTGGGTAATACGCATACTGCGAAATAACCATGGAAAAATCGACGCTTTGCCCGCCTTGGCAAAAATACTCTGCATCCTAATTGCGTAACACAATGTCAATCAGAATCAGAATAATTTTGAAGGATATTGCTAATCCATTGCTTCATGTGTTCGAAAAATGTGTCTGCTCAACAACGTAAATAACGCAATGAATGTTTTTGAACTGTCAAAATTAAAACAATTGCTACTGTTAGTGTGTTACGCAATTATCCCGCAGGACCCAATGTTGTAAATTAATTAAATATCAACAAATCCTTTGTTTTTTGTCTGGCATTAACATTATCATCAGCAGTCTATGCTGCTTGACATGGAACTCATCAATCGCGGAAAAACGGAAGATTAATTGTTTAGCAAATTGACTCGTGTAATCATCATCTACCTAGCCTTTTCCCAACTATGTTGGGGTCGGCTTCCAGTCTAACCGGATGCAGCGGAGTACCAGTATATTACATGGAGCGTCTGCCTATCTCACCCCCACAACCCAGTTAATGGCTAAAACTATACCCATAGTAAGACTAATTGTCAGACTTCGGGCTTCTGGCAACCCGGAACTTCTGTCAAAGATCCACTATTGACAACCTGGACCAACGGCTTAACGTGTGCTTTCCGAGGCACGAAGGGGTTGGTACGTAAAAATGGTCACCAATCCACGGAGCAACCGCAGCAAGCGTAGCTTAACGTGATCGATCAACCCATGCGGCTGTTATTACTTAGCTTAGCAAATAGACATACCAACCTCAACTGTCATCCTTTGACAGTTATATAAAATGGCTGCAACACAAAGTGTCAATTTGCTTAACAATAAATCCTGACTGTATTTATTACTTTGAAATAATTCTGTGCTTTTATTCGAAGACGGAGGCAATTTGTTCTCCATTCAGACACACATGAGTCAGGTTAAAAATACCGTAGCAGTAAACAAATGAACGACATAATATAATCAAAGTTTAGTGAACCGGAGTGGTACCGGTTACCGCCTACATGCTAACGGTCCCGTTGTCATTGTCATGACAAGAGACCACGGTCACCGGTCGCTCCTTGACGTACAACATCAGATAATGAAGGAACTGTCCCGGGGAACATTCCAACATTTCCAACGATCTTCGATTGTTATGAGACTGTTAGAGGTGACAGCTCGTGATCAACCGATTGGTTGCGTGATTGATTTGTGGGCCTATATAAACTTCTGGTCTAATATTATAAAGATTTGATTTTTTGTATGTTTGGTTGTTACGCTTTCACGCTAAAATGTGAGGAAAAGAGATTTGAATGAAACGTTTTCACGATAAAATGGCTGAAGGGATTTGGATGAAACGTAGCACTTGATAGAAGTTTATGTATAGATTACAGGAAAAATAAACTGATGTCTCTAAATAGCACACTTTTTCAGAAATCATCAACAAAAGTTACATTAGTTCCACTATCGATACAGAGGTGGCGCTGACCTAAAACTGCAATATTCTACACCGCAGTGGACAGTGTTAAAATTCTCTGACGAGTATAGGCCTCATCGGTGAAAATTTAAATACATATTATTATGATCATACGGAACCCTCGGTGCGCGACTCCGACTCGCTCTTGCCCGGTTTTTTTTTATTAGATTTTGTATGGCAAATCTGTCACAAACTCACATTAGAGAAACCATAGCAACGTTAGTAGTACAATGCGTGCCACGAAAGATGAGACTTGACCCCGCCTCCCCCGCTCTTTCCGCCGCCCCTATGACGTCCGGTCCCGTCCCGCACTCAGACCTCATACCGCTAAAGATACCTAAAATCGTGTACTGCGCAAGTCAAACCACGTGGTGTGTCAAGTCTCATCTTTCGTGGCACGCATTGTAAGTTAGTAGAGTTGGTGTCCTTTAACACACTATCAGTATCAATAGCTTTAATTTTGGCAGTTCAGCAACATTAATTGCGTTATTTACGTTATTGAGAAGACAAATTTTTCGATCATACGAAGCAATGCATTAGGAACATCCTTCATAATGATCCAGATTGTGATTGATTGAGTTTTACACAGTTAAGGTGCTGGACGAAAATTTGGTCAAAATTGCAGTGCACATAAAACTAATAAAATGAGTCTAGTTCTATTATTGAGGACCAAAATGTGCCAAATACTTAATGATTACCTCACTTTTATTAGAGTAAAAGTAAGGTTAAAATAAGATGATGTTTAATGTTCGTTATCCTAACCTAACATTTAGTACTAACACGAAAGTTTTCGTAGTTGCAATATTATTTTAGGTACCTTAAGCATACCTAAGTATCTCTCTAGTATATCTTCAAAGAACCGAGACGATCCTTTGTGAAGCTAAACCGCTGAATAAATTTATAACACTCACAGTGTCATCAAGAGTGCATTGAGCTCTTAAGATACATTGCATGTATGTAGGTATAGGTTATTTATGTATATTAAGAGTTACATAAAAGTCATATGAAAAACTCAGAAAAATTACATTTAGGTACTTATCGGCTTATATTCAGTTCCTGTATCCACCAACCCGCACCGGGCCCGCGTGGTGGAATATGGCCCACTCCCTCTCACAAAGAGGAGGCCTGTTTTAGGAGACAGGCCTCCTCTACTATACGGTACTGCTAGGGCAGTAGGAACTTTATAGGCTGATTATGTATTCAGTTCTTGAAATAACGATAGTCTGTCGCTCTCGGCTGTCATTCATAGATCTTTGACAGACGTTATGGTTAAAAGAAGCCCGAGAATCTGTCAACCAGTCTTTCCAAGGGGTATCGTGAGACGCAGTAACTGGGTTGTAGGAGTCAGATATAATATATTATACAGTCGCTTTATGTAAAATAATGGTATTCAGCTGCATCCGGTTATGGATGGAAGCTGATCCCAACATAGTTAGGAAAAAGCTGGGCATATGATGATGACTCTGTCCCTGAATGCCTGTAATAATTCATAAGGGGGAAGCGCCAGAGTAGCCCGCGTAATTCAAATTTTCTTACGTTTTTTGCAATTTGCAGGTCAGTATCAGGTGGTATGTTGGACAAAATATGATTCGCGACCGTAATAAGTATGTATTTACAGAATTATAATCATTGAAATCATCAATACAACCTTCTTAGTTCATATAAACCTATTGATTGATATTTCACGAAATAGACATTGTCTTGCAAATTGCAAAAAACGTAAAAAAAAAAATTTCGCGGGCTACCATGGCGCTGCTGTCTTTCATGTTATCTTCCAGGATTGGAGATTGGTTAATGATAACAACAGCCAAATGAATAATATTACCTGCATGTGACTATTCCTGGCTTTCATAAACCAGGAATTGAACTTAAAGGAATTCATTGTAGGTTTTTTCTAGTGTTGCCCAAATGCAAGACCAAGACAAGACCTTAGCCAGTCTTGGTCTTGGTCTTGCGTCAATACACCTGGTCTTGGTCTTGGTCTTGGTATTGCGCTCTCAGTCTTGGTCTTGGTCTTGGTCTTGCAGCAAGAGTCTCGCAAGTCTTGCGAGACTCTACTACTTAGACTAGACTACATTCAAATACCTATTAGCCTATTGCTCAGGGTGGCAGGGACATCGACGCGCAACCGCTTACCATAGATTCAGTAGGTACAGACGCCAGCACATCAACCTACTACAATCTGTCAAATTTCTTTAATAGATTTTCAACTTTATCGCTAAAGCATAAGGTTCAAAATTGATTGGGAAAATTTGACAGTTTCGGGTAGCTTGATGTGCTGGCGTCTGTACATGATTCTGGACCCCCTGCGTTGAAATTTTTCGTCGGCTTTTTCTTAATTTTTACGTTTTTTTCTGCAATTTTTTTACTGTAAACTGTATAAAAGCATTATTTCTATCTGACCCAATGAGATTTTTAATTAAAAAAAAAGTAAATTCACTTGTTTCACTTAAAACAGCAATTTAAATAAAACTCGAAAGGGCTACCTGATCAGCTGTATTGCTAAAGTTCATTTGCGTGGTCAACACTGTCTTCGCGCTCACGCTATTCGCTTTCAAATGCCGCGACAAAGGGACCGCAGCGCCAAGCGGTCTCCTCGTATTATTATTAACGCACTTGAAAATAAACTTTAAAATTATTACAATAAAGTGCATAAATGCTTGAACCTGACAAAAAATGCGGAAGATTGCGGGAATCCCCGCGCGGCGTCGAGTCGGCCATGAATCCCAATGAATCTAACAGACGCGTCACATGAGGCATTTTAATCATCTACATAATTGAATGACCCATTTACTACTTTTATTTTAGATTCGTTATGAGGGGATAATTATTTTTCTAAGGCTTCATCGATTTAAGGGGGAAGCGCTAAGGTAGCCCGCAAAATTAAAATTTTCTTACGTTTTTTGCAATTTGCTGGTCAGTGAATTTCGCGGGCTACCTAATACCGCTTTCGCCTTAAGTAAAGAAGATTAAAAAAAACGTGCAGAAGTGTATTGATAGTCTAGTCACGTAATTTTTCGATATTTTTTTATTATCAACAATAATTTTAGGTTTGAATGCAATTCAACAATGTAATTTACTGTTTCATAAAAAAAATACATCCATTTTCGCATAATCGGGATTGAAACCAAATACCTACTATAACGCCGAAATCTCAGTTTGACTTAACTGCGAGACGCAAGAGTCTTGCAGGCTTAGTCTTGTTCTTGCTCAAGTCTTGCAGGGTTCAGTCTTGGTCTTGGTCTTGCTAAAATAAGTCGGTCTTGGTCTTGGTCTTGGTCTTGCAAAAATGCAAGAAAAAGACCAAGACTGCAAGACCAAGACCGATTTTGGGCAACACTAGTTTTTTCTAATAATACGCCATAAAATTCAGTGAAATCTCCCATAACAAGCGAGGAATAGAGTATAATCGAATCTGCATTTAATTTACTATGACATTGACTTACTGTGAATAACTTGTTTGTTGCAATCAAAATTTCACAGAAACTGTAGGATGGTCTTGTTTGAAAATATTGTTATGATTATACTCAAAACGGCATGTCCTAGAACCGAAAAATTCGAAGACATGTGACTTCGAATAACCCGCAATGGGCCCTCGACCAACCCGCAATGGGCCCTCGTAATGCATTATGGCCCACTCCCACTCACAGAGAAGAGGCCCGTTTCCCAGCAGTGGGAACATTACAGGCTTATTATGCTATACTCAATTGAAATGGAATCATCATTTCAACCGAAAGATGTCCACTGCTGCGACATAGGCTTGGCCCAAGCGGTGCCACATCAACCGGTCCTGTGCTCCTCGTATCCATCGGATTCCTGCGGCTTTCACAATGAAATTGAATCTACGTCATCAATAATAATATATCGACAAACATCAATGACGAACGTTCATCTTCATCATCATCATCATCGTGAATGTGATGGCGGATTAGATTTCCAAAACCCGTCAAATCCGTGCATTTCAATTTCATGATACAATTATACAAGGATTTTTTGGCTCTGAACTCAAAGCACTGAACGGACTCGCACACGAAGGATTCCATATCATTGTACCAATATTTAACTCTACGTATAAAAAAAACGCGTTTCTTGTATGGGGACTCCTTTTAATTATTATTACTTGTTTTTATAGCGGTAATAGAAATAACACTGAAAATTTCAACTGTCTACCAATTAAGGTTTATAAAGCCCGCTGATAGACAGACAGAAGGACGGACCTGACGGACGGACAGCAGAGGCTTTGTAATAGGGTCCCGTTGGCACCCTTTGGGTACGGGACCCTAAAAATAAAATGGCGGCGTTAGTTCAGATTTTGGGCCAAAAGATCCTTGTAGAGCTATATTATATAGTTCTTTATTTCGCCAAATGCAATAATAAAGTTATTACCGGTAACTGGTTTGTCGAACGGGACCAATGACGTGCGTCACTTACCTACGCCCCAAATAAGGATGGTTTTAAACAAAAGTGACAACAAACACAAACGTTTAAGAACCGCGAAAACGAAACGTTCACTTTCTTCGTGTTCTCTCTCATAAGTCTTTTTGTATGCAGAACCAGTTCCGGCGACCACAGGCCTGACATACTTAACAGCACACTACAGAATTGATGACTTTCGAATACACTGCCGGTTTTAAATCGAGAATAAAATAACTTTGTACTTAGTAATCAGCAATGTAATGTGTACCTACAGCAATTGAATTGCCTCGTTGGACTAAATATTTTGACACGTTAATCGATGATGCATAGTTTATGAGCGAGAGAAAGTGTCACTCATCATGTTCGTCATTATTTGCCGTAAGAGGAATGTAAAGAGGTAGCTTATAAATAATTATGAGTACATCAACTTAACGTAACTTGCTGTCAAAAGTTTTAAAGGACTCGTCTTATCTATTAGAAACTAGCAGTGCCCGCAGCTCCGCAACTCAATTCCGTAACACAGTATTCAATCATAATCCGAAAGATTTTGAAGGAAGTTCAAAATCAAAAACAAGAATTATGTAAAATATTTTTAACTTAACTGCATGGGCACTTTTGAAGTGTCAGAAGCTGTGTGGTGCACAGTTCCAGTTGGTCGTTTCCTATGGAGAAGAGTCGGCAAGAAACTCCACGGTCACTCTTTTAATCCATTGCTTCATATGATAAGTTATGTATGTTGTTGTTATGTTTGTGTATTTTGATACTGAGCAATAACTTGGATCTGGGTCTGTGATGTTGTGCATGTTTTTACCAAATAAACAAATGTTTGAAAAAATCGTCTGCTCGACAATATAAATACAGCAATGAATATTGTTGAATTGTCAAAATTTGTAGGCAATTTTTTTTATTGTCGTTGTGCTAGGAAATTTCCCCGCCATACCTACGCCTTACGAAACCATTAACATGTCTATTAATAAGCCTCATATCCAAGGAAATCTCATAGAACGGATAAGTTTTTCTCGAGTTAAAAAAAGATACTGGCACAGGAGCGTGGGGATTGGCACAAGAAAGGAGAGTATATTCCCAGCTGTGGGTGAAGTCGGTTGTGGATTATGATGCTGAAGATGTTGATGAATGGTGGCACACAAGCTAAGACCAAGAGCTAAGCTAAGTTAGTCTAAAGTCTATTCAAACTTGTCAATATTATTTCAAATTAAACAAATATATATATCAACTTTATTTTAATGGTAATTAAGTTGATTTCAGAGTGACTATCACTATTGAAAAAGTTAGAAAAATGTTTGAAGTTCTAGCGTAAACTTAACTTTATTGTGTAGGATTTAAAGTTATATTTCCAAAAACTAATTTGTTTTCATTTTTGGAAAATAAATCGCGAATGCAGGTTAGCTTAGCTCGCATAGCTGAGGTAATTTTTTATACTTCTGTTCATAGTTTGCGGTCTGTAGCTGATGTAGTTTTTCATACTTGTGTATGAAAAACTATATCAGCTGTGCGAGCTAAGCTGGACTAACTTAGCTTAGCTCTTTGTCTGCAACCCGCTTTATAATAATTATACAGGGTGGCAGGGATCGCAACCGGTTACCATGGATTCAGTAAATGATTCTGAACCCCCCTGCGTTGTAATTTTTCGTAAGCTATAATTAAAAAAAAATTTGTTCCATACATTTTGACCGCATAGGTATTGCACTTTTCTATGAAACAGGGAACAACTTTTTTTGATAACCGACAAAAAATTGCCACGCGTCCAGAATCATGTGCTGAATTCCTGCAGTGCGATTCTGTAACTATCTCACCGTGAAAACTTAGGTGAAGTGAGCGTGGAGTGAGCTGTCAATAGTGTCAATTCCTAGCAAAAACAAACTCACTTCACCTAAGTTTTCACGGTGAGATTTTTACAGAATCGACCGGCTGGTTTCAGTTTGCGCGACGATGTCCTTACCAACATAAGAAAAAATAGACTTACAAAAATGTCACTTAAGTACCTATCCCATTTCATTGAGTCATCATTGAAATAATTTTGTTTCGTGCAGACAACAGTCCCTCGGTGAAGCCGTATCTTTATTATTAGTGTTTGTTTCTCAAGCCCCCCCCTCCTGCTATGAGACTGTAATTATTCTCTATTAACCCCAAACTCAAACGACATCTTGTTACATCGAAGACTTTCAATTAACTAAATTGAATTATCTTTAATTAATTTGTTCTAACAGCAATAAATGGTTGGTCACAACTTTGTTACTTAATAATATGAGTGAGAAAGTTTTGCTCGGAACTCGGCCATTTTTTGTACCCTTAGGATCGAATATAGGTCCACATGCTTTTTTATTTATTTCCAGAATTCTTGAAGTCATGTTACGCGAATTGATAGAATAAGAAATTAATACATTATACATTAAATTTATTATGGGCATGTGATGCGAAGGAATACAATGACAATGACAATGGTGATTTCTTGAAGTTAAATAAGTTTTAAAACAAAGAGTTCATAAAATATAATTACTAATTTATTAACTGTCGTATTCAAAGTGTTGGGTAAATTAAATGAATCTTCTCGCGTCGCCGCCAGCCTGCAGACTGTTCCACATATTATTAAACGTGGCGTCAATGAGTCGGCTCCATATCTCTGTCAGCGCGTTGTTATTTAAACTCTCAGAGTCATACAGTTGCATCACGAACTCCATGGCATAGGGAATGCCATACACCTGGAAATAACATATCATCACGTCTGTATTCCACGAAGGCAAGAGGGGAAGGCAGAGGGTGTGTAGTAGTTCCCTTCCCCCTAGCCTGTTACGAGAAGTTCAATTTGGCATCAGTTTATTCCGTGACCTTAGTACGTTCACTCTCGTTGAGCTCCTTAAGTCTTGAGTTGAGCTGCACGATTTCTGACAAATGCGTGCACTGACTGGACAGGTCCTCTCAATCTGTGTGCTTCTTTCCTCAAAAGACCATCTCAGACATCGACCTACATGGTCTTCATATAACCTGACCAAGATTATGTCTGGGCTTTAAAAGTTCTCTTTTACCTGTGACCTCTGAGTTTGTTTCGGCCTTTCTTCTCAGAGTAGTCAGATAGAAAACGCCAACCTCATCTAGTTTAAAAAATATATGATTGACGTGTAAAAGTGTTTGTGCAAACCTACTTACAAAAATAAAATCATTTATCATTTATACGACTGACGCCAGATAAACTCAAGTCATAGCATTTATTTCAAATAGATACGTACAAGGCACTTTTGAACATTAACAATACAAATTTACAAAACTACTCGTACCTATTGGAAGGGGCGACTAGAATCAATTTTGATTCTGAATTTTGAGTCGCCCCTTTCAAAAGGTACTTTTCGTATGAAAAAAATGGGCAAGAAACTCCACTGTTACTCTTGAATACATTAATTAATATGTGAAGACGATGCTAGAATAAAATTACTGTAAAAGGTAAAAGAATTAAAAAGGAAGCCATGATAGATAAATTAATTATGTGATAGATACATGGATTATATGTATTATGCTACTTAGTAGCAAAATATTTGCATAATATATTTCGAATTGACTCAATCGATTAACAACAGGTTGACAGTAGGTATAGTGGTCAATTTATCTGTAGTTTGATATAGTCGTCATTGTTTAGCAAAATCGTTTCATTTCTCCTCAAATAATAGCAGAAATATGTTTATGATTTCAATGATTATTAAAAATTACCTGAACAGATTATCACGAGAAATAAAGACGGAAAGGAGACTGGGCTTTGTATGGGTAATGGCCATCATTATAGCAATATGGTTTTGATATTTACCCCATCTACACCCATGTGCAAAGGAGCAATCTGACCTGGCAATTTAAAACAATATACCTAATACTTTTTGAATTTACTGGATTTACCTTATCCGTTGTAGCTACAGGAAAACTTTCTTAGAATACTGCTTTTTAAATATTTGGTAACTACATTTAGGTGCAGATTTTGCAAAAATGTTACAGTCAGCTAGAATAATTACAATTCTTACGTTTTCTTTTTATGGTGCCAATCGATACAGTTTCGTAGAAGGATTAAACCCTGTCCAGTCTCCTTTTAAAGTTCGGCCATTAACAGCAACTCGAGGACAAGAAGTAACTTATGTTTCTCACCGTAGCAGCGTAGTCCACACTAGTCCCCGCTACTACCCCGTACCAGTTGGAGAGGGTGTCTACCGTCGCCGACATGACGCGGAAGCTGGCGTTCTTCATCGCTTCGTCAACCTCGCCCTTAATATCGATGTATTTGTCGTCGTCCGACTGCGTCTCGGTATAGCCTCGAGGGTATAGAATTGCATCGCCCTGAAAAATACCTTAAGTATTTATATTGTGGCGACATCTACAACTCCACATACGAATTACGCATCACAATGACGTCTTGCAAAATCCTGCATCGCGCAAGCAGAATTTACCGCGCGACTAGCATATATACAACGTCCCGACATCAATCTTCGTGTAGTAGCCCACCAACCCGTGTTGTCGGAGGATCCTGACTTTTCTATAGAGTACGAGTGAACTTCCTCACCTCTATAATATTATTGTTTTTTTAAGCTACATAAAAATACATATTATCATTTATTTACACATATATTTCAACTATATATTCAACCCTAGTGTAGCCTTGTAACACTAAACAAACAAACCCTAACCAGTTAAGTATGTAAAAAAAGGTATTACCTACCTTAAAATCTTTCTCGTCAAAGGTTCCAGCGTGTACGTGTATGTAGGCCAGGATCTTATGACCATAGCGGTGGAAGACATCCCGGACGGCCTTCGATTCCTCCTCGGAGAAGGGTGAAGCTCCGGGGTACAGCTGACTACAAGAGCTTATCTTCCTCGTACCGTTCCACGCAACGTCGAAGTTCCGGTCCACGAACACACCGGGACACACGGATTGTGGGGATACATTCTTGTTCCATATTACACTATCGGACTGTGTGTGTTTAATAACAATTAACCATTTAACACAAATTAATATCTTAAAGCCTTAGCAGATATGCTATTTTTGCGTCAGTGATTTCTTCGATTCTGTATCACGCTTTGGCAACAGCTCGCTGCGTTTAAGCGAGATATCTGAATTGCCTATTTTCTACGTGACGCTTTTTCAAGCTCACGCGATCAAAGCGCTGATTTATCCATGCTAAAAAGCAGCATGTCTGCTAAGACCAGATGAGATGGTAGTCGTTCCCTGGTCAAACGGAAACCGACATTACAAACAGTTATATCAGTAAATTGCCTGGCAGGTTTCCCACAACCGATGCCTCAATCTGATACAGGACATGAGTCTTGAACACGGCACGCATTGTGAGGGGAGTCCTCATTAAGGACTACCAGGTAAGACCCTAACAGTGGTAACTTTCGAAATTATTTTAAGTTTTTAAATTATAGAATAACTAGCTTCTGCCCGCGACTTCATCCGCGTGAAATTTCTTGTTACTCCGACCCACCCCGTCGCATCGCATCGCCTGCCCGCGCTATTACTTCGTTTTTGCTTAGCGTTCTTTCTGACTTTTTTTCTTTTTGCTCGGCTCCTGGAGGTCATAGCGTGATGTTAATAGCCTATAGCCTTCCTCAAGAATTGGGCTATCAAATGCAAAAAGAATTTTTCAAATCCGACTGGTAGTTCCAGAGATTAGCGCGTTCAACCAAACAAACAAACCAAAACTTCAGCTTTATAATATTAGTATAGATGATAAAAAAACGATGGATGGACTGCGTGAATGATGCTACGGTTAGAAAGAGCCGACTACCGTGATGATGACTAATAGAAAAGTATGGAAGAAAAAGAAACGTTGCGCCGAGCACAAAAAAATTGGGGTAAGGGCAGGATGTTGATGTTGATGATGATAACAAAAAACAGTCAAGTGCTTTTGCACTAAAAATAACTTCTTTGCTATAAAACAAAGGTATGTCCCGGATTTGCACATGAGGTAGAAGATCGTCATCTCTAGCATTAACTGACGAACCCATAAGGATCGGTCGGAGAAAACACTGAGGAAAATTATTTAGGGCGATGCCACAAGGGCGTTGCCAATGCGTTGCGTCGGCGGCGCTGCGACGCTTGAGCGAGCGGTGACGCGGTGACGCGGTGACGCTCTGTAGCTCCACATACATATAAATTTGAGCGTCATGCCACACGGTGCGTTTAAATGGCGTGTGGCGCCGGAAAGCGTGCGCATCGGACAAGGGGCCAGGGAAGTGAAGCGACGACGGAGCGACATCGGAGCGCAGCGCAGTATTTTTTTTAAATATCGAAGGTGGACGTCGACATCGTGAAGGTGTGACGTCGGGATAAGCTGCGTTGCGATACGACTTCGCAGCGCTCGTGTGGCACTCACTGCGTCGAAATCCCTGTGCAACGACGACGCAATGCACTGGCAACGCCCGTGTGGAGCTCTCAGTAGAATAGCTGAGGTGCCTTTCAAGTGAATGACACTTGACCGAAAAGCACCTCAGCTAAGAAATCAGTGCTCTGAGTGGAATACCTCAAAATAATGTAATTTTCTTTGAAATTCCATGTTCTTATAAATGCAACATGCAGTAAAACACAATAACGAAATATATTTACAGAAAGCGAAGCGGAGTATCCGTCGGGATTAGCCAGCGGCATTAAGAAGAAATCGAATTTATCTAAATGTTTGAAGTAATATGATAAGAGTAATTTCAGTTCCGATATTTTAACCAGACTTGTCATATCCTTCAGTCCCATCACAGTCAGTCCATGGACTATAAATATGATCTTCTTCTCCGGAACTTCATCAATATACTTGCTCTCTTTAGCTCGGAAATAAGCGTCATCCTTTTGCTCAGTAATACTGACTAGGACTATATCGTTGTATTCAACAGTACGACCAGACTTCGAGACAGTTGCATTCACGTTGTCGCTAAACTCTTTCATTAGTAGCTCCATTTGGGTCATTATCTGAAAAAAATTAAGTTCACTAGTGAAGTACTAATACAAACTGCATGCCGATTCTGTAAAAATCTCACCGTGAAAACTTGCGTGAAGTGAGCTATCAGTGATGCTAGGGATTGACGAAACATTACAATCACAAACGAGATTTAAATTAAAACAAAATATGTTAATTCTATTAATTATTTTATATTATTTTTTATCACATCTATTCAAAAAGAGTTAGTGTATTCTTCGTAAACAGCGACTAAAATGGCTCTTTAATCCCTAGGGACTGCAAGTGATTTGGATTTGGAATGTGGATAATGTAGTTAAAGTTTTAATCACCAAAGAGATCAATTACGAACATTGTATGAACAAGTAACAGGCTGTATGGTAAAGTAAAACGGGCGAGAACCAAATTTAAAAAAAAATTGTTACGATGCACTTCCATAATTGTTCAAATATAAACATTAGAATCTAATTATTTCTATGCTCCTAATATTAATAAGTAGCTCTTACTTATTTTTTACAGAGAGTGATAAAAAGTAGAGTGTCCACCTTGGGAGTCAACACTATTTTAAGCTCGAGTGACGTACTTTGAATCCCTTGCTGCGCTCAGGATTCTACTTTAGAACCCCTCACGCTCGAGATTCTACTCTCGCCTTCAAATAGTTGTTTACTCTCTTGGCAAACAATCTTCTATTAAAGCTAGTATTGAAGTGTATAAATTACTATTTTTGGGAGTTTTTAAATAAAATAAAACATAAATTCCATCAAAAACTATCGTTGTTTTGCCTATTGGCTCATGTCAAGAAAAATGGAAATTCTACACAGAATGATCTTGTAGGTATGGTTAACTTACAGCGTAAGGACTGAGATTCGAAAGAGGTGACCCAGCTGATGATGATTCACTCCCCTTTTCCCCCTGTCTAAGTTTTTTATTTCTTCTGAAAGAAAAGTGTTTAAACTGTTTTTTCATTGTGTAAATAATTTTTAATTTTCAGTTTTAATTATATATGGTCAAACAACTTGGAGGAGGCCTATGTCCAGCAGTTTTCGGCTAAAATGATGATGATGACGATGGTCAAAGAAAAATACTTTACAAACCTGGACCATAGGCCCCTGTATATCTTGGAAGATGCAGAGACAAAACATGTGGTGCAACAAAAAGACAACAGCATTAAGATAAATTAATAACTAAAGTGATATAATTAAATTATATGTGAATGAAAAACGTAGAAAATACATATTTATTGTATGTTACTCGAGGGTCAAAAGCGTTCCCTTGCAATTAGGGAGGTCCTATCTGACGAAACTACGAACTACGATTGCAGAATCGTGACTTCGAAGTCCGAGACACTCGAGGAAGTCGAGGATTTATTACGGACACCTATACTCAACGCGGTCGGTAAACCAGCAGGACATAGTACAGATGACCACCGAGCCGAATTAACGCGCCACTACGCGGATGATATCCCGAATATCGACCAGTGCGAGATTAGGGTAGCTCTCTTGGGCCGCATGTGAATCTCCCGTCCTGAGAGAGCTAGCGAGTCTCTTCAACTCCGTCATCCAAGAGGGTATAACGCCCGAGGCGTGGAGCAGAGGCGCGGTGGTTCTGTTCTTCAAAAAAAATGATAAAACCTTGTTGAACAACTATAGACCCGTATTCTACGAATACAGAGGTTCTGGAGAGAGTCTAAAATTTTTCTATACTTCTCAGGTTACTTACTCATCTACTTGCTTATTCAGTGAATATGGTATCATTCTCGTTACCCTGAAATAATTTTTAAATAAATCAACAAACAAATTTTCGTAACATAAACATAAAATATGCAAAAAATGTTGAGGACTTGCAGTCTTCGACATTTTCGGATGCTTGCTATCCACATTTCTGGTGGCATGGGTCTTACTGTCTGGACATATCAATGGTTCTGTTCTCTGTTCTCCTAATAATTGGTAATGTATGGAGTAAGTATATTCCTTCTGTGTATGAGAAGAGGACGTTGCACTGGACAGTTATAGTAATATTATTAGCCATGAAATAGCAACATAGACACAGCAGTTGACAGCACGGTGAAAAAATCTGTTATACTGTAAATCCTTGGTCTCGAAAAGTTACTAAAATATTTTTAGCCTAAGAGTGACAGACCAAATGATAAGGAATTATTATTTAAACATAATTGTATTGCAATTTCTCAGGCCAGTGTTTAAAATCGCCAATAACTATGCAGACAAACATTAAATTTTCCATAAAGATACTATTTGTAAGACCTTTTTTTCTCTTTTGTCCTTAAGTTCAAGCGTTCACGCTTGATTAATTTCTTTTCCCTGACCTGTTCTTGTACCGGCTCTGGTTTTGGCTTCGAAGTTGTCGTGGATGTTAAAACATGTTCTGGTTGTGGCTTCGGATCTTTCATGGATGGCAGGGATTTTCCTACCAAGGCTGCAACGCCTGCAGCGCCTAACCCCGCCATTCCTATGGCAGTCTTACTTTTATCCATAGCGTGTTTACTTTTTTCTCTCTGTTTTTCGTCACTTTTACTTAGTAACTGTTTTTCATTATGCTTGTGATCATTTTCATTAGCAAGGCTAATTATATCCATTTTCGAAATTCTCATGGGTGCTCCTATTGTGACATGCTTATGACGATCCATGCTTTTTTCTCTTTGTTTATCTTTATTTTTATCTTTAACCCGTTTCTTCTCATCTATGTGATCTTTGTCTTTTTTTGGATGTTCTGAATATTTGCTATGATTTGATTTGATTTCCTTATTCCTTTTTGCACTATAGTTCTTTTCTTTATTTAGTTTATTATCCTTATTCATATGTTTATCCTCATTTTTATTTTTATATCGTTTTGTTGTCTTATATCTTGTTGAATCATTATGCTTATTAATTTTCCTTTCCGAATGATAGTGATGTTTCTTATTCTTATCCTCTTTATGTTTCTCTTCTATATCATTTCTCTTTTTATCATTCTTGTATTGATTTGTTTTCTTATTTCTTGTTGAGTTATGGTTCTTATTCATTTTCCTTTCATTATCATGCTCATCAATTTGCTTATTTTCCTCATCCCTATAATTTCTTTTAAACCTACGCTTCTTAACCACGTGATGTTCCAAATCATTATAACGAGCTTCACCGTTCCTTAGAACGTACTCTTTATGTGGACCTTTTATATCCTCTCGAAACCCCGTTGTGAACCTGGTCCAAAAAAATCATCATCATCATCTGACTACCAGCCTGGAACCCTCCACTACTGAGTATAGACCTACCCCAGGAAAATATCTTAACATTTTTCTTGAAATGTAGGTAATAGGAAATAGGTACAACGGGCTGTTGTCCGCAACTCCACGTCAATGCGCGTATTTTGCGTATTTTTTCTTGAAATGTATTTCTAGTTAACTTTCTTGTTTCAATGACAGATATCTGTTTTGACACTGTATCAAAGGAAACATTCAAAATCAACTCCGCTTAGTTTTTACATTTTCCGTTAAACCATTTTAGAAGAAAAATTTTAGTTACAATCATTACGTTAAATTATTAAGATCGATGAATTATTTACTTAGCATGCTGTTGAGCTATGTTGCTTCGGAGCCTTATGCCATCGGGGTTATTATCTGGAAACTTTTTCTTCGAAGACAATATTCGTCGCACATCTGCTGCAGGTGTTTTCCTATACAAAAAATCATTCAGTTTCGGATTTATAACGTATATTTGATTTTACGTAGGTACCAATAAAAAAATAATTACCTGTACTGTAAGTTGTCTACCTCTGGAAAATATTTTTTTATTAATATATTTCGTCAGACTGTTACTGACTAAAAACCACCCCGGTTCATCTCACACCTACGCCAGGGGTCGCGGGAAAGTACGATCCTTTCCGCAACCCCCGACTGGTACCGGCCCGCCGCTGCGGGCCTCGTCGGGTCATGGGAGGGACTGTTTGACTCCCCCGCGACGTCTAAGAGCGGCGCGCGTGGAACAATACGCGCTGCCACCTCGGGTCCTGATGTGTGGTGACGGACGTCCCCGGGTCCGTCGCCCCTGGACCCATTTAGGGGGGCTGGAAGAGGGCGTTGTCCGCCCTCCGCCAACACCGGTGCGCCTGCTCAAATCAGCTCAGCCGCGAATGCGTGAATGGGTAACAAACTACTAGGTATGTAGATGCCGACTATGGCTCTTACTTACATAATCTACTTACTTACTGGATTTTTAGCAATATTTCCGACTGAAATACCTAGTACATAACTTTGGTCTGCATATCTATTCGGTTTGTCAGTGTATCCGCATATTTATACTTATGCTTGAGAACGTACCTAAAGCCCCATAGACACGATACAAGTTTCGTGAATGCGGCATACAATAAAATCGAAGTAGCAAATGAGTTGCATCATTTAAACAGACGGTGCAACTTTAATTGTTGCTTCAATCAATGGTAAGCCCTAGACAATTAAATTTCACCATGTAAATCCGCACCCATAATGCGTTTCACACTCCGAACGATTTTGAAAGAATAGTCCATTGCCTCATATGTTTACAAAATTCGTCTCCTCAGCAACGTAAATCACGCAATGAATGATTTCGAATTGTCAAAATGAAACGTATTGCAATTGTTAGTATGTTAATTACCCCGCAGGCTTAACTAACGTTTGCGGATATGCGTTTTCTATTCAATAACCAGACTTATGGTTACCCCAAAGGATATAATAAGCTTTAAGAAGTACTTTGATTCTCTGGTAGATCGCGATCTGACATGTTGAGAACCTCTCTGAGAGATCGAACTTCAGACTCCTTAGAGGGTGTGAAGGTGCTATAAGAAAGGCTCTAGAATTATCTTGAAGTTATTTGCGAACTATGACACAGACCTCTACCACTATTAGGTTGTAAATAATTATGTTCTTAGCTACTTACATAGTCAGAAAAAAAGTATTGTTTTTACTATAAGTACCTGCATTAATTTCACAGAAGTACACAATCACAATAGCAAATATGACTATAATTTTGACCATTTCTAAACGAGTTGAGTACTACAATAATTTGAAATAAAGTTACTACATAACCACTTATAATATAACTCCACACGAAATGGAATATTTATTACATTTCACTTTTACAAGTCACGATATAAAAATGACATTAAAATAAAATATGTAGATTAAGTTAAATAACTGTTTCCTGGTCATGTCAATGTTTAAATTGTTTCGTTCATTCACAAAGTACAGTTTTTAAAGGACTTTGAAAGTAATACTAAGTATATTTTTATGATCCTTCCGTACAAAAGTAATGTGAGTTCTGCACCCTACTTAATAATTGTGTAATCACAATCCGAATGATTTTGAAGGAGATTGCTAATCCATCGCTTAATATGTTTGAAAAATTCGTCTGCTCAACAACGTAAATAACACAACGAATGTAGTTGTACTGTAGAAATGAAAAGCATTGCCATTGTGTGGGTTTTTTTTTTTTGAGGATGGGAAATCATCAAATGACCCCTCCCGCTCTGGGTAGAGCGGAAGGGAGTGTCAGACTCTTACTGACTAAAACCCACCCGTGTTCCTTCCTTAGCCCTTTATGTTCCGCTTCCGGGCCAGCGGTAACCCTTTCGGACAATCCTGCTGACCCAGCAGGCTTCGGCCCTTCCGTTGATGCTGACATCTCTTTAAGGCGTGCGTGGAACACGTACGCGCCGTCCGGCACGGGCCTGGTCCTGATCGGGCGGTGAGCTACCCATTACTCTCCGCCCGCAGGCCCGCGCCTACAGTGGCCGGGAGTCGTCGCGCGGCTCCCGACGCCCGGAGCGTCTCCCGCATTGTGTGGGTTACGCAATAACCCCGCTGGAACCATGCAAGTGTATCTAGCTATCTAGCAACCTCAACTCCGCTCCATCCAATGCTTATACGTCTTTTTCCCTTTCTTTAAGTTCAGTTCCACCATTTTCCAGATCACCATAATATATTATTTGCAGTATTCTGTAGGAACGAGGTGGTCCGTAGCCATCCCGTCTCTGGGTAAAAGGGATTCAGTATATTTTATCCAATAGCAGTTGCCCGCGATTTCATCTGCGGTCCAGGGTAAAAAGTTTTGTCCTTCTCCAGCACCCCAACACACACTCACTACACACTTCCAATCACAATCTGATTCATTTGTAAGGATATCTTATAATGTAATTAATGCTAATCCATTGCTTCATAAGGTCGAAATATTTCTCTGTTCAAAAGCGTAAATAACGCAATGAATGTTGTTGAACTGTCAAAATGAAAGCCATTGCTATTTTTAGCGTGTGACGCTATTTCCCCGCATGGGACCTGCGGGGACATTGCGTCTAATAAACTACTGAACCTATCTGCATAGGTAATAATTAACGGTTCAGTAGTTTCGGCGTGAAAAGATAACAGACAGACAAAGTTTTTTTTTTACATTTATAATACTTATGAACTATAAGCCTTAAGTTACCATAGATATACGATATTTCTATGGTACCTACAATAAACTGTTCGATTACCATAACACTTTTATGTAGTTTATTTTTCTTGCATCGTATAGCTAACCATAAAAAACAATTCAAATTATTTAACATCGGAAGTATTTTAAGAAAAATGATCGCTACACTATATGCGGTCTTAAATCGTGACCACGAGGACATTAAAAATTTCACGACCCCTCTAAAAGTGTTGGTTTACTGTTCCTGGTTGTTATGGCAAAGGTCTGGCCGTAACACCATGGTCCAAGTGCGATACGTAAGACATTATGTCATCGACGGGGTAGGTATAACAGAAAATCTTTAAAATACATAATTTGCATTCAAAATCAAAATACTTATTTTATTTCACATAAACCTACATGGGCACTTATGAAACGTCAGAAGCTAGGTGTACGGTTCCAATTGGTCATTTTCTAATGGAGAAGAACGGCAAGAAACTCCACGGTTACTGTTTTAATTTTTCAAACTTCAGTGTTAATAGGTATAATAATGATTTGGTCTATAAATCTACAGTCTACAAGGCCTACAACGTTTTCACATTCACAAAATAACAAAGTTCTCATATTCACGAAATAAAATCACACGTTACTACCCAGTAGCTTGGTTGTGGAGGTCAGATAGGCAGTCGCTCCATGTAAAATACGTATACACAAAATTGGGAAAAGGCTCTAGTCTACTCAACGAATAACCCAAAAGGAGGTGTAGAGTGTGTGAGCTGGGACCTAAGCGGTTTCTTCAGTATGTTGTTAAGGGTGCTTAGGGAGTAAACTTACTAAAATTCCCCGCGTCTAGGAGGTGAGCCGGAGTGAGGGGGCATAAAAGTTCCCACTTTTGAGTTTTTCGCTAATATCTTTAAAACGGTGTGTCGTAGAGAAAAAATATTTTCTACGTAATAAAAGCTCATAAAATTTTCAACAACTTTTATGTTAAAAACTTTTTTCGAATTCCAACCCATTTTCTAACTACACCTTGCGGATAAGTGAAAATTTTCGAAAAATTACTTTTATCAAACACTAGCTATTGCCTGCTACTTCGTTCGCGTATTTCGAGATAAAAATAGTCTGTTAATCCAGGTCCTATTATGTATAGGCTATTTACCTACCAAATTTCATCCAAATCCGTTCATCCGTTATCGAAAAATTTATCTATGTATATTATATATACCAATTAAGTCTTCATCCCTTTAGGCCGTGAGGGTCCTGAGAAGGGTTCTTTTTCCAAGGGTCCCTCTCCTCAGTGGATGGTTCTTGCTGAAGGGTCTCTACGTCGTCTTCGTCAACAGACAAGCCGTTGAGCCATTCCCACTCTTGAGGACGCAGCTCATTCCCGAGTCACAGCTGCACTTGGTGGTAGGTGCGTCGTGAATGCTGTTTAGCTGCGTTCTCAGTTGGTGGGAAGGAGCTGAAGTCAGGTTTAATATTTCCCGCTGATCTCATGAACGACTGCAAGCGGTACTGGTTGAGGGAGGTCAGTCTTGCTGGTACCCCATACCATTTGAGGAAGCACATCTTCCCAGCCTCACTGTGCGTGGAGGTAGGGTTGTAAAAGATCACTGCCGCTTCTTTGATGATTTCTGACTTCAAGTACAGTTTTGAGAAGCCCACTTTGCTTCTTCTGGAAGTTGCAGATGTTGATGCATGATGTACCTACAATTTAGGTTGTCAGTCATTTTGCTAAACATTTAATTTCTCTGATTGTAGGTAGGTACCTACAACAATCCAGTTCTGAAATGGAAACTATAGCTAAATCAAGTTGCTGCAAATGATATCTAACGGTTGTTTGGGCTGAGGCACAGTTGCTAAACGGATTCGAAGGACTTTTAGCAAAAGACGGTCTGCAGACGAAAACGTACTGCACATTGGAAGACTTGCTTTAGCCGATTACAAAAGGATGGGCAGTGACAGCGAAGTTCGATTTTCTATAAAGTAATGCATAACTGCCTTCGAAAGGCCTGTACTACTAGATATTTTTGGAAGTAATGCGTATGCGTTACGCCGCGGACGCTCATCAGTTACGCCGTATTATAGGGCGTCGTAAACGCGCCTTAAGATTTACACCTACACAAAAAAACTGTTAGCAGTACCGACTCAATCTTGCTCCGACGCTGCTGCCGTAAATCGGACCGTTGACCTTAAACGGTTGCCGGGGAGTCGTTGAAACAGCCTGTTAATGGTCTAGCACTGGCCTAAAGAAAATGTTAAAATAAGGTCCTTGTTTATCAAGACGTGCAA